>OY787675.1:11581778-13004808 GCA_963678985.1 Spisula subtruncata | reverse complement strand
TCGTGCACACACGGTATAACCGGGTGCGTGGTCGGCCGAGTGATGCGTTACGGCCGAGGTAAATACTGATGACGGGTAAGTAGTGGGGTTATATTTCTTACCAGAACTTATCGATTTCGATATTTCTAGTGGATCTTGCGATTTGTGAATGACCACAAAGGTTTAAATGTACTATTTACTCAGCTTCGCATGCTATCTTTGCGGAATAAATCTGATAGAGCCTGTTTATACACGACACGCAGAAAATAATGCCCAATTCTCACATACATTGTCCGAAATTAAACAGTTTGCGCTAGTATTGAACTATTTCACATCACAGATCTAACGAAAATTCATCTATGAACAATTATGTAAAGTTACAACTCTGTCCGTGCTCTGAAACCAACGATTGATCCCTTCAAAGAGACCCTAGTAAGCTCCAAAAAGATGACGTTAACAGCCGAGGAGATTTTGTGATGATGACGTTTACGACCGAGGACGAAAAAAATGGATGACGTTTACGGCCGAGGAAATACTTACTACAAACTGTCATTTTTCGCAGTTTCAAGGTTTTCTCACCGGCAAAGTATGGTACCAGAAAATGTTGGATAGGATAGCCTTACACTTATTTTATTCCTATATATTTGATATAAAACGTCATTTAAGAGATCTATGACTTTACAAAACAGGTATTAGTTTGTTAGAAAAAGCATGTAACAGTCTACATTATCTCAACGAAGAACGCCAGTCTAATAATATGCGATCTACTATGAACACCGTAGGTCTGCCTGGACTGGAAATGCTGGATATTAGTACATGTAGTGATAGCTATAAACGTATGGACATTAGCGGACAATGTAATAAGTGCGCTGACCTAAAATGGGCGACTTTTATGGCCATACCTGGATATTTTGTAAACATAATGAAAAGGTTATCATTCATTCGATGCATTGACATGTTAGCGTTTTTAGAGAAATGTCGAGTTTTAGCGTTCATTTGCAAACTTATAATTCTAAAATTTGCGTTTTTACAACGAAGTACAGCCTCACGAAAATGCCAAAAATGCACCAGAGATCACCTATGTTTTCAACATTTTCCGGAGGAGCATGCCCCGACCCTGTAGTACAAAAAGGTATGAGGAAATCAGACAGAGAAGGCAGCAATCAACCTAACCAGTCGAGCACAGCAATCAGAAATACTATGTGCAACACCGGGTGAACACCCACACATAAGCCGAAGAAACTATCAAAAGTCCCCGCCGAAAAAATGCAGGATGGCCCAATTTCACAAAGAAATTATAGAATAGCGGTTAATAACCCTGAATTTACATGTCGTGAAGTTAGCTACGCGCCTGGACACTATTTTATCAAAGCATTTACGATAATCATAAACTTACGTTCAAATTTGAATCATTTATAACTATTTAACTGGTTCAAATTCTGGTAAAGCGATAGGTAAAATCATCAGTTAATTAATTCAGTTAATGATCTTAAACAATATATTTCCCTAATCTGTAGATGCAAACGCAGTATAAGGAATTTTTTGAGCGTAAGTTTAAGATTTTCGTAAGTCCTTTAATAAAACAGTACCCTGGTAACGGGTCTTGGATGGTGTTTTGTGGCCATTTTGTGAAAATATGATGTTTCTGTGATTCAATTTAATTATAATGCAAACTATCATATAAATAAATTCTTTGATACAATATTCATTTTACTATTTTAATTTTATCATTCAAAGAAACTTTCGGCTTTCACCATTTCAGCCATTATTCTATTCCCGTTGCTAGGCAATTCCGTGCATTCACTCATAACTGCGTGACGTCGGTCTATTCAACCTATTAATGTGACGAATTCCCAGGTAATTGTGATCTAAGTTTCGGCTGGTATATTGTATCTCATGTCTACAAATATGAACAACACTTTTTTCCTTCTATTCTATATGAAAGCACGAAAGTAGGCTTGTATTGAGTTTCGTGCGACGTTCGGTCGGCTCTGGGTGGGTGGGTGCGAGGGTGGGTAGGTGTAGGTAGGTGTAGGTAGGTAGGTGTAGGTAGGTAGGTGTAGGTAGGTGTAGGTAGGGTAGGTAGGTGTAGGTAGGTGTAGGTTGGTGTAGGAAGGTGTAGGTAGGTGTAGGTAGGTGTAGGTAGTGTAGGTAGGGGTTGGTAAGTGTAGGAAGGTGTAGGTAGGTGTAGGTAGGTGTAGGTAGGTGTAGGTAGGGGTTAGTAGGTGTAGGTAGGTGTAGGTAGGTGTAGGTAGGTGTTGGTAGGTGTAGGTAGGTGTAGGTAGGGGTTGGTAGGTGTATGTAGGTGTAGGTAGGGTAGGTAGGTGTTGGTAGGTGTAGGTAGGTGTAGGTAGGTGTAGGTAGGGGTTGGTAGGTGTAGGTAGGTGTAGGTAGGTGTTGGTAGGTGTAGGTAGGTGTAGGTAGGTGTTGGTAGGTGTTGGTAGGGGTTGGTAGGGTAGGTTGGTGTAGGTTGGTGTAGGTTGGTGTAGGTAGGTGTAGGTTGGTGAAGGTAGGAGTAGGTAGGAGTAGGTAGGTGTAGGTAGGGTAGGTAGGGTAGGTAGGGGTTGGTAGGTGTAGGCAGGTGTAGGTAGGTGTAGGTAGGCGTAGGTAGGCGTAGGTAGGCGTAGGTAGGTGTAGGTAGGGGTAGGTAGGGGTAGGTAGGTGTAGGTAGGGGTTGGTAGGTGTAGGTAGGGTAGGTAGGTGTAGGTAGGTGAAGGTAGGGGTTGGTAGGTGTAGGTGTAGGTAGGTGTAGGTAGGGGTAAGTAGGTGTAGGTAGGCGTAGGTAGGTGGAGGTAGGTGTAGGTAGGTGTAGGTAGGTGTAGATAGGTGTAGGTAGGTGTAGGTAGGTGTAGGTAGGGGTTAGTAGGTGTAGGTAGGTGTAGGTAGGTGTAGGTAGGTGTTGGTAGGTGTAGGTAGGTGTAGGTAGGGTAGGTAGGGGTTGGTAGGTGTAGGTAGGTGTAGGTAGGTGTAGGTAGGGGTTAGTAGGTGTAGGTAGGTGTAGGTAGGTGTAGGTAGGTGTTGGTAGGTGTAGGTAGGTGTAGGTAGGGGTTGGTAGGTGTATGTAGGTGTAGGTAGGGTAGGTAGGTGTTGGTAGGTGTAGGTAGGTGTAGGTAGGTGTAGGTAGGGGTTGGTAGGTGTAGGTAGGTGTAGGTAGGTGTTGGTAGGTGTAGGTAGGTGTTGGTAGGTGTTGGTAGGTGTTGGTAGGGTAGGTTGGTGTAGGTTGGTGTAGGTTGGTGTAGGTAGGTGTAAGTTGGTGAAGGTAGGAGTAGGTAGGAGTAGGTAGGTGTAGGTAGGGTAGGTAGGGTAGGTAGGGGTTGGTAGGTGTAGGTAGGTGTAGGTAGGTGTAGGTAGGCGTAGGTAGGCGTAGGTAGGGGTAGGTAGGGGTAGGTAGGTGTAGGTAGGGGTTGGTAGGTGTAGGTAGTGTAGGTAGGTGAAGGTAGGGGTTGGTAGGTGTAGGTAGGTGTAGGTAGGGGTAAGTAGGTGTAGGTAGGCGTAGGTAGGTGGAGGTAGGGGTTGGTAGGTGTAGGTAGGTGAAGGTAGGGGTTGGTAGGTGTAGGTAGGTGGAGGTAGGTGGAGGTAGGTGTAGGTAGGTGTAGGTAGGTGTAGGTAGGGGTTAGTAGGTGTAGGTAGGTGTAGGTAGGTGTAGGTAGGTGTTGGTAGGTGTAGGTAGGTGTAGGTAGGGTAGGTAGGGGTTGGTAGGTGTATGTAGGTGTAGGTAGGGTAGGTAGGTGTAGGTAGGAGTAGGTAGGTGTAGGTAGGTGAAGGTAGGGGTTGGTAGGTGTAGGTAGGTGAAGGTAGGGGTTGGTAGGTGTAGGTAGGTGGAGGTAGGTGTAGGTAGGTGTAGGTAGGTGTAGGTAGGTGTAGGTAGGGGTTAGTAGGTGTAGGTAGGTGTAGGTAGGTGTAGGTAGGTGTTGGTAGGTGTAGGTAGGTGTAGGTAGGGTAGGTAGGTGTAGGTAGGTGTAGGTAGGTGTAGGTAGGTGTAGGTAGGGGTTAGTAGGTGTAGGTAGGTGTAGGTAGGGGTTGGTAGGTGTATGTAGGTGTTGGTAGGTGTTGGTAGGGTAGGTTGGTGTAGGTAGGGTAGGAAGGTGTAGGTAGGAGTAGGTAGGTGTAGGTAGGGTAGGTAGGTGTAGGTAGGTGTTGGTAGGTGTAGGTAGGTGTAGGTAGGGTAGGTAGGGGTTGGTAGGTGTATGTAGGTGTAGGTAGGGTAGGTAGGTGTAGGTAGGAGTAGGTAGGTGTAGGTAGGTGTAGGTAGGTGTTGGTAGGTGTTGGTAGGGTAGGTTGGTGTAGGTAGGGTAGGAAGGTGTAGGTAGGAGTAGGTAGGTGTAGGTAGGGTAGGTAGGTGTAGGTAGGTGTTGGTAGGTGTAGGTAGGTGTAGGTAGGGTAGGTAGGGGTTGGTAGGTGTATGTAGGTGTAGGTAGGGTAGGTAGGTGTAGGTAGGAGTAGGTAGGTGTAGGTAGGGTAGGTAGGGTAGGTAGGGGTTGGTAGGTGTAGGTAGGTGTAGGTAGGTGTAGGTAGGCGTAGGTAGGCGTAGGTAGGCGTAGGTAGGTGTAGGTAGGGGTAGGTAGGGGTAGGTAGGTGTAGGTAGGGGTTGGTAGGTGTAGGTAGGGTAGGTAGGTGTAGGTAGGTGAAGGTAGGGGTTGGTAGGTGAAGGTAGGTGTAGGTAGGGGTAGGTAGGTGTAGGTAGGCGTAGGTAGGCGTAGGTAGGTGGAGGTAGGTGTAGGTAGGTGTAGGTAGGTGTAGGTTGGTGTAGGTTGGTGTAGGTAGGTGTAGGTTGGTGTAGGTAGGTGTAGGTAGGTGTAGGTTGGTGTAGGTAGGTGTAGGGAGGTGTAGGTAGGTGGAGGTAGGTGTAGGTAGGTACTTTTTGGTAATACCAATAGTGTATAAATTCATGAAATATTAATGTCAACATGCAATATAAGGCGACATGCACGCTTACTTGCACTCGATATAAAAACTTCCGTAATTCTAGACAGCCCTAGCTAGGACTCGCTAGGATTACGGAACTTCCGTAATCCTAGCCTGTGTGTGTAGGATTACGGAACTTCCGTAATCCTAGCCACTGCCAATAAAGTTTGCATGTTCAATCACTGTTTTATTCTTTATTCAAAGTTTTTTTTTAATCTAGGCCAACTGGGGGCGGGCCCTCGTGCCCTGTGCCTGTGCCCAGTGCCTGAATATACGAAGTTTATTTACTGAAGAAAACGGAAATACTCGTATTCTAAGATTCACGACTGAAATTAAGGTAGGCCGAATAAATGTTTGAATGCGTCGTTCATTACACTATCTTACAATGATTGGCTGCTGATTTGATGATAAAATATGGTTATATATTAAAAGGATATCTTTGTTGAATATCAAAGTTATTTGTTTATAATTTACCTTACAGTGCTACAATGGATGTTTACGGAATTTCTGGCACACTGTGGATGATCGTGAAGACACTCGCACTGATCTGGGTCATGTCTGTAATGTAAGTTCAGAAATTAGCATATAGAAGCATGTACATGTAGGCCTACGTATCATAATATACGGTTCTGATAGAATCTACTATCGTTAAACAAGAAGAGATCACTTCTAAAGTTTTTTGTGTCAATGATCTTTACAGAGCTAGATCTACGATCCAGATAGGGTAAGAACAGAGTGACACAGTGGCTCAGTTCATCATTGTGGTGTAAAACCACTTAATATATAAAAAGCTTATACAGGCATCTCAAATTAACATTCTACTAGTTCATACAATGGCTGTTATCTTTTGTGTACGCATAAACATATACGTCACTCGCACAAGTACGACTATCTTGACAATTGTCAAAACATAAAACCTTTATAGTCTCAGCGAGTAAGGTCACACTCATTATGTGAGAAATTGATCAGGCGCGTAGCCACAGGCTGTAAATATTGGTACGCGATGATACTGCGGAACGTAGCTAAAGCCAAAGACGTTCAAACATTTTTGGCATCGGCGATGTCATACTCACGATGGAATTTAGTGAGCATTGGGAAGCATGGAGAGGCATCGGGAACATAATATCGGGGAAGTCATGCACTCGAGTGGAATCGTGATGAACTCCCGATGTGTTACCGATCGTGTACGTCGGTCAAACTGCATCGGCGATGTACTACCGATTGACATTATGTTCCCCGATGTCACAGGGAAGCTCCCCCGATGCATCGGCCATACATCGGCGAAGCTTCGGTACGATTTGATACAATTTGAGGCATCGCGAACACATCGGGAGATTTCAATGCGTGCATTGATTTTTTCCCGATGTACTCACGATTTCATGTTGACGATGTTTCGGCAAAACATTCGCGATCTTTGGATTTATTCCCCGCATATAAGCTGATATTTATCGGGGATAAGTGTAGGGTATCGGTAGCCATCGGGAGAACTCACGATGTATTTCCGACGTTATATGTCCCACTGCTTCTTTCTTCCATTTTCTTTCTTCCGTGTAATTTGCAGGGCCCACTCTGGGGCAGTTTCGCATTTTTTAGAGACAGAGGTGAGATACAAGGAATCTGGTTGCGATACCCTAGCTCGTTTCGAATAGATTTCTTGGTTCTTTAACGTGCCCAGTGTAAAGCACAGATACACGCGAGACTGCCTCTTGGTTTCCTACCAGGATCATCTCTAATGATGGGAAACACTAAATAGCGTTTCTGAAATGACCAAGTGTCCCGGCCGAGAATCGAATCCTGGACCTCTCGATCAGGAGTCAAGCGACTTACCACGCGACCACCGTGCTTCGAGGATGTACTCCCGATATTAATTAGAAGCTTCGGGGGAAGTATCGGGAGCCATGTGTGAATCATCGGGAGAAACTATTTCGATTTCATGGTCGCCGATGAGACATTTCTGAGTGGACCTAAGCATCTTATAATATGTGGGATTTCGCGCGTAGGTCACTACAGAAGACTGTAGATAATATTAGGTTAGTGTCTTATTAACTTGAATTTATTGGGCGAGTTGGAGGAAGGTTTATACGACGAGGCTTGCTAGAATCCAGATTCTATATAAAATAAAATAGGTCTACGACGTGATTATGATTAAAAATACCCGGCTCGGCTCCAGTAAGCATGCAATATTCGTCTTCAACACTGAATTGCATGGTTGAATTTGTGGTCGAAAGTAGTGACCATATAACCATGTAAAGATGACATAGCCTAATAAAACTGTAGACTGCCCGACTGTGCGATTTCTGAAGGATAAAGGCCTAATGGTAGGAAAAACGCAAGTACGAGGCTGAATCCGCATATTTCTTACTTAAATAAATAGTGGAAACAGTGCAGAACTATGTTAGCTGTCTATATAATCATGTAGACTAATATAAAGTATTTTTGCACCGAGTTCTCAGTCGATATAATGGCTGTCTACAGCTATATCTAACTATATTTCTACATGGTCTTTTTATTATATAGAATCTGAGTAGAATTCAACTTATTGCGCCTTTTCAGTTTTTCGGGGAAGCATGTCCAAATGAATCCCCATGGTCAGTCAGCTAGTCTGGTTAAGTACTTCCCGCGTAAATCGAAGCATGCGTGTCCCTATGTAGAAGTCTAACCGTTCTAACGCGTAATATGCACAAAGTTTCCAATGTACAGTACCGATGCATCAATCAATTGTATGCCTGCCCGTGGGGGGGGGGGTTGGAGACGGAGACAGGGGACTCTTTCAAACAGACAGGAATTTGACAACCTTATCGACTCCTAGTCCCGGGGTTCATACTCTGGTCGGTTCCAAGACCCGGGAATGACTAGTTGATTACGTGTCACGACCGGGGAATTTAGACAGTAACCATCGTCGCCAGGGTCGGGATTTAATCATCAAAAATCGAAAATGTATTATTCCCTAGGTACGCATGCCACCATTCCCCCCGGGCGGGCATAATATTGACTGGCTGCATGTATACACTAAACATTTGGTAATTCAATATTTATGATAAAATAAAAACTTAAGAAAATACTGAAAAACATCTGCATATACGGTCTAAGTAAATGTGATTAAACATCGTTTAACTCCCCGAAACATGACTTGTTGCAAAACGCACCTGTGAAATTCAGATGAATTATTGTAAAAATGCTGAAACTAACTCAAATTACATCAAGGAGCAAACATAATTAAAATGTAATCACAAACCTACTGTGATGTGAAGTAACTCTTCTGCAGCCGATGCAACGAAAGTTAATTTCCTACTCAATTAGATCCACGTGTGTCAACAAGTTCATTTTCCCGCCAAAAATGAATGTATTATGACGTAACTTTCAACCAAATAGTAAATAAGCAGGTTAGAATCCAAGGTTGTATCCAAAATAAGCACCGGTGCAAATCGCTGGCTTAGAATCGGAAGGTCGTAACTACCAAAATCAATCTTTTGAGAAAACAAGAAAACCTGTCTGATAATCAATCTTTACTCATTAGGACAAGTTCGGATTTTCGAAAATATGCTCATGAAAAGCGCCTAATGATGCAGATTTCAAATATGCATAAGTCGTATAAGGTCGTAACTGGTTATTATCGCCATGCAGCGGGGCCTTTGGAAACTTGGTCGGGTCCTGGCTGTGTTTCATTCGGTCTCATGCAATAACCGCTATTCTACCATTTCTTTGTTAGAATGGGTCATCCTGCATTTTTTCGGGGGACTTGGATTTTTATTGTTTCTTTGGCTTATGTGTGGGCATTGCTCAATGTAGTTGGTTTGTGGTGTTTCCTAGTTCTGTGCTCGGCAGGTTAGGTTGGGTGCTGTCTGATTTCCTCAAACCTTTTTACGACCTTCTCATTTAAAGCCAGCGAAATATGCTCTAGTGTATATATTTAAGGCGGGATTTTTCTTTGCTATTTAATCGATCAACATTGACTCGGCACTATGCTGAACACAACTGAAAGAGAAAATAAAGTAAACCTCAGAACATCCAAGTTCCAGCTTTCAGAATACCAGGCCCCACCTGTCAAAAAGCCGAAATGCCTATAGTTTCAGTTATAAAACACCGAATGACATAGTTTCAGCAGAGCTATAAAACAACTTAATTACCTCGTTTCAGCAGCTATAAAACACCATATGACATAATTTTAGCTTCAATAAAGTGAATGACCTAATTTCTGCAAAAATCCCTGAACGACCTAGTTTCGACTATCAAATACTGAATTACCTTATTTCGGCAAAAAAAAACACCCCTGAACGCCATAAAAATGAATGGCCTAGCTTTAACTGACGAAACATCGACTCATTCAACTTGACAGGGACGTATAAATGTTAGGAACGTTTTTCGTGGACATGTCCGTTTTTCAAGCTCAACCTGAATGAGCTTAGTTTTCAAAACCAAAATGAAAAATTGCACTCTGTGTCACAGGTAACTGTATCGTTGAAAACGAAAAAAAAAAAGAAAAAAAAATGTTGTTTTTTTAAATTTATAGAAAAATATAAATTAAAAAAAAATGTTTTTGTTAGTTTTTCGTTTTCAATGATACAGTTGCATGTGCTCTGTATCAGTTTTGTACAAACTAAGTCACTAAATAATTCGGTGGCTGATAGACATGGCCTTGTCCAGAATATGACATATGGTGCCAAATGCTCGATCCGTAAATGATAATGCACCAGTCAGTTGCATAAAAGGTATGAGAAAATCCGACAGGGAAGGTAGCATTCAACCCAACCAGCCGAGCACAGAAATCAGACCACGACACAACTACCCTGAGCAATGCCCACAGAAACTATGACAAAATGAGACACAACAACCCCGGGGCGTGACCTAGTTTAAAACACTAAGGACAGTGACCTAACGTTATGCGACCTAAAGAGGCACAACTACGACTTGACCTTGTTAAAATAATGGGCAAGGTAGGAATGGGGTAGGAAATAATATTATATATTCCTAACTACATTGAGCAATGCCCACACATAAGCCGAAGAAACAATTAAAGATCCAAGTCCCCGCCAATAAAATGCAGGATGACTCACATTCACAAAGAAATTATATACTAGTACTAGAAATAGCGGTTTTCGCCGAATGAAACGCAGCCAATACTCGACCCAGTTCCAAGGTACAATCACCCCTGACCTAGTTTAAACCACCAATGACATCATCTAAAGCCCTTCAACCACCGGGGATGAGCGATGGATAGATTGGGAAGCGGTCGTGTTTGTTCCTTCCAGCTTCCTCCACACTGTCGAGAGATGTTGCAGATTATTTCTACGAACCAATACCACGGGGACAATATTTAGTTGTCCGGGGAAATACCGGATAGTTTACCATTAGCTGCTCCTCACAAGGCGTGGGAATGGCCGGGTTTTGACAGCCCACAAATAAAAACGGACAGGGCCGTTGAGCAATACAACTGACATATGCATAATGTACCGAGTATTGACTATTGAAACTGCTTGTCATCAGACTTGCGCTTTAGGACCAACGGTTTCCAGTTTATTATCATTTTAAAGCATTGTTTTTTTTCTGTTTTTAGATATGAATGGCTACAGTTCCTTGCATGGAGGAAAAAATATCAATTGAAAGGTCTGTTTCCTTTCCCAGTTGTGGGGACATTACCCTACATGTTTTTCAAGGTAGGTTGTCCGCTGTATTTATCATACTATCAGAGCTATTGATTCAGTGCCCCTTGCATAATATGTATTATCTATGCCGTCCGCACTTATCTATAAGTAAGGGACATGTAAAATCGGTGCCGTCCCTACTTATCTATAAGTAAGGGACATGTAGCATCGGTGCCGTCCGTACTTATCTATAAGTAAGAGACATGTAGCATCGGTGCCGTCCATGCTTATCTATAAGTAAGGGACATGTAGCATCGGTGCCGTCCGTACTTATCTATAAGTAAGAGACATGTAGCATCGGTGCCGTCCATGCTTATCTATAAGTAAGGGACATGTATCATCGGTGCCGTCCGTACTTATCTATAAGTAAGGGACATGTAACATCGGTGCCGTCCGTACTTATCTATAAGTAAGGGACATGTATCATCGGTGCCGTCCGTACTTATCTATAAGTAAGGGACATGTAACATCGGTGCCGTCCGTACTTATCTATAAGTAAGGGACATGTAACATCGGTGCCGTCCGTACTTATCAATAAGTAAGAGACATGTAGCATCGGTGCTTATCTATAAGTAAGGGACATGTATCATCGGTGCCGTCCATGCTTATCTATAAGTAAAAAACATGTAGCATCGGTGCCGTCCGTGCGTATCTATAAATAAGGGACATGTAGCATCGGTGCCGTCCGCGCTTATCTATAAGTAAGGGACATGTATCATCGGTGCCGTCCGTACTTATCTATAAGTAGAGGACATGTAGCATCGGTGCCGTCCGTACTTATCTATAAGTAAGGGACATGTATCATCGGTGCCGTCCGTGCTTATCTATAAGTAAGGGACATGTAACATCGGTGCCGTCCGTGCTTATCTATAAGTAAGGGAAATGTATCATCGGTGCCGGCCGTACTTATCCATAAGTAAGGGTCATGTAACATCGGTGCCGTCCGTGCTTATCTTTAAGTAATGGACATGTAGCATCGGTGCCGTCCCTACTTATCTATAAGTAATGGACATGTAGCATCGGTGCCGTCCCTACTTATCTATAAGTAATGGACATGTAGCATCGGTGCCGTCCCTACTTATCTATAAGTAATGGACATGTAACTTCGGTGCCGTCCGTGCTTATCTATAATTACGAAACATGTAGCATCGGTGCCGTCCGTACTTATCTATAAGTAAGGGAAATATAACATCGGTGCCGTCCGTGCTTATCTATAAGTAAGGGACGTGTAGTATCGGTGCCATCCGTACTTATCTATAAGTAAGGGACACGTAGCATCGGTGCCGTCCGTACTTATCTATAAGTAAGGGACATGTATCATCGGTGCCGTCCATGCTTATCTATAAGTAAGGGACATGTAGCATCGGTGCCGTCCGTGCTTATCTATAAGTAAGGGACATGTATCATCGGTGCCGTCCGTACTTATCGATAAGTAAGGGACGTGTAGCATCGGGGGCCACCCGTACTTATCTATAAGAAAGGGACATGTAACATTGGTACAAACCGTATGTAAGACTGTGTGTAATGAGAATCGTGCCGCGAACTACTCGCACGCTGCTCAATTCTGTAGGTCTGAATATCTCCAAATTATCACAAATGAACAACCTCAAGGAAAATATGACCGTTCAATATTCGCTGTATCCATTTTGTCCAGTATAATATTCATGTCATGTCATTTTATATTCCCCACCAATGTACTTAGTAACGCAAATGAAATTACGTCTATGACTGTGTGTTACTTAATACATTGTACAATGTCAAATGCAAAAGTTTTTATGTACCAGTCAGTTGCAATCGTCGTCCCATCCCCGGATATGGGTGGTGGATAGCCGGGGAACGGTCGTGTTTTTTACCGTCCAGCTTCCCCGCACAGCCGATGAAAAGTTGGCAATTTTTTCCTAACCAATACCCCGGGGACAATATTTAGTTGTCATGTGTGTGCCGGGGAAATACCGGAGAGTTTACCATCAGCTGTCCTCCGCAGGACTGTGGAAGAGCGGGGATTTTGACAACCGAAAGTTAAATGGGTGGATGCAACTGACTGGTGTATTACTATTAAACCACTACAAGTATCCAAATTATCTGCTGATAATATGTCATTGTATATTCCAGGAGGCTAAAAAATACAAAAATGTAGATGACTATGCTGTGACAAAATGTGGAGCCATACATTGGTATGTTTGTATTTAAGATGGAGTAATTTAATTAAATTACGAGTGTGTAGCACCATGAAAATATGAACAAAGGTCCATATTCATTATTTCGATTCGTGCATATTGACACCACCTCTAGACAAAAACCGCTGCACTTTTTTTCTTGCTCGGAACGATATTAAAATATTTGCCATAGACGGTAGATGTGCTTTAACATTAGTGCACCAGTCAGTCGCATCCACGGCCCCTACCTACGAGGATGGGCGGTGGATAGCCGGGTAAACCGACGGACTGCCCGGGAAATGTTGTGGATACTTTCTCCGAACCAATACACCGGGGAAATATTTAGTTGTCAGGGGCTGGGAAATACCGAAGATTTTACCATCAGATGTCACACGCAGTGTGAGGGAATGGCGGAGATTTTGACAATCCATAAGTTAAAATCCCCGCTCTATCCCGGAAGTGGGGGCATATGTGTAACTGACTGGTGCATGATTCAAGCACACAAGGAGTTCCTCTCTTTGTACTAGTATACAGATGGAACTGTTGGTTAATGTTATGTATTCACTCTTCTGTACTGGTGTTGTATTCAATATTGATCTTATTTTTAAAACTTGAGAATAATGATAGCCATTCATACCGCCTGTTACTGACCAAGAGTTTAATATTATTTGACCTGGTCGGTTTTCCATATCCAATTTTGATCAATATTGCTAACTAGTACTGATGTATCTTCATAGCACTGAGTAAGGCAGAACAAAGTAAAATGGGGACACACACTCAAGCAAAGAGTCATTTCATTGGTCATTTTCGACACACCCTTAAGGTTTTAAGTGATGTTATTGGTCAGCTTGGTGTTAGGTTTACCATTTGGTCAGTTTCAATTCAACTTGTATTTCTAGGGGCCACTTTTCTAGGGGCCGTTGTCAAACTTTTTATTGCTGTATTTTTATTTAATTCTGTATGGCTTCAAATGATCAGTACGTGCGAAAGTTGTATACAAGTCACAAAATAGCGAAATTTACGAGTATCGGAATGTGTCCGGCTTATTCCTGACAAAAAAATCGCGGAAAAATTTTTACTCTGTGAAAAATTGTATGCAATAGAAAACGGTCACAAACTGCTATCTGGCGCACGTCAGCGTTGGTTCCATGACGTCGTATATCAATGACAATGACAATGACAATAGCTTATTTGATATAATGGCCACCGGCCCAAGATCAACATTATTTGACATACACACATATATACAAATGCAAATGTATGACATATATAACATGAGATAAACATAAATGCAACTTTATTCGCATGCATAACACAATTCACAAATATATTTGATCTACAGCAATATGTTCTAAACAATTTTCAGTTATACTTGCATTTACTTTATTTCCAATGTCAATTCGCTGATAAAAGTATGCGTTTTCTTTCAATAAACCCATAGTAAACATACATAGCAAGGTTTTTTATAACTGTTTCATTGTTGCTGCTCATTAATATACTGAATGTTGGCATGCATGCTCGGTTGTAATACTTTGGTTGAATATATTTGCATCTTAATTGAGTCAAACTTGGACATACTAATACAAAATGCATTTCATTTTCCACACCGGAACCACATAACTTACATATACGTTCATCTCTTAGAATACCCTCGTAGCGTCCTCTTTCAATTCCAAGATCATGAGATGAAGTACGTAACCGGGCTAAAGCACTTCTAAATTTGCGTACATTTAAAACATCTAGATATGATTCATGAACAATGGAACTTTTATACATTTGATAAAAATACAGTTTATTACAATCATGTATAGTTGTGTTCCATTCCTGTAGATACTGGTCAGTCAATCTAGTAACAAACTGTTTAACAAATACATTTTCATTTAACACAAACTGGTTTTCCCACACATATCCCATGCCATTTGATATTAATAAGTGTTTTACAATGGAGACCCAATTTCTTTTACCATGTTCAGACATGTAATATAACATATTAAGAATTTAAGATAACATTTTTAGTATAAAACTTAATACCGTCGTAGTTAGTTAATCTATTGCGTGCAAATGCTGTTATCTCAACGATGGGTACATTACATATGCGTATCTATAGGAGTGACTGCAACATTGGGGAGGGGGCAAAAAATGGAGAGTTAGCATACGAGAGCGTGGGAGTTTTAGTGAATCGTTCTAAGAGTTCACGTAAGAGAAATATGTCTACAACATGCACTTGACTTTTTATGCAACGTTGGTTAAACAATACCCTAATGTCAGTGAGTTTAACATTACTGACTATTTGACTGCCCTGTAACTTACACGGTTTACAAACATCTCTAGTTTAACTTGTATGATTTCAGCGGAGTGTTTGGAAGTCTTAAAGTCATCACAGTCACTGATCCAGACATATTGAAGAAAATCATGATAAAGGATCATACCCAGTTTATTAACAGATTCGTACGTCACAGTAATGAAACAGTCAGTTGCATATGTACGGGCCCCAACCCCGGGGATGGGCGATGGATAGCCAAGGAAACGGACGTATTTTTAACTTTCAGAGTCCCCCCGCACTGCCAGGGAAATGTTGAGATTCGTTTCCCGAACCAGTACCTCCGGGACAATATTTAGGTTTCTGAGACCGGGGAAATACCGGAGATTTTACCATAAATTGTTCCCCTCAGGGCCTAAGATGGGCTGTTGGGTTGAAAACCCCAAAATAAAAATCCCGGTCCATCTCCGGGGGAGGGGCCGTGGATGCAACTGACTGGTGCATGAATATGTCGCTTTTTTTCAACAATTTCATACATTATGATGGAGATATCTAATAATAATGAAAATTATTTTTATTCGTGTGAAATTTATTTCGCGATATTTCGTTTTGAACTTTTTTTTCGCTATCGAGAATCCAAAAATGTTGATAATTTAATAAGAAATGGACACTTTTAATAAATGCTAGTATAAAAGCATTAAGCATGTTATAAAGACATAAAGATATTCAGCAAAGATTATTCCTAATAAAAAGATTATCCATCACGAGTTTTATACTTCATAGTCGTTGGTGGTTTTATCTTGGTGCGCGGTTTATATGATTATGCCATCTTCTTTGTTGAGGGGTATATTGCTTTGCTTATAAATAAATAAACGTGTGTCGGTCGGTCGCTAGACCAAATGGTTTCGGTTCAACAATTCAAGAATACTTTGCCCTATGATTGTCAAACTTTGCATGGTGGTTGGTCAGCAAAGTTAGATGACTTTTACTGCTTTTGACGTCAGTAGGTCAAAGGTCAAGGTCAATGTGACATTTACCATTTATAATGACCAAAGGGTTACGGTTCAATACCTTCAGAATGCTTAACCCTAGGATTGTCAAACTTTGCATGTACGTTGGCTAGCAACAGTAGACGACCCCTATTAATATTGAGGTCAGTAGGTCAAAGATCAAGATAATCAAGACCGTTACCCTTTTAGGCATACGTGTTTTACAAACAACTCTTATTTATTATAGTCTCTAAATGTTTAAGCCTCTTCTTTTCACAAGCAGAATAACAGATCAAAGAACTATATGACTTTGTAACCGATGTTTTTTGCAGTTATAAAACATGTATGTTATAGCAAAAAGGTATGAGCAAATCGAACAGGGGAGGCAGCACTCAACTTAACCAGCCGAGCACGGAAATCGGTAACACTACAATACAACTACACAAAGCAATGCCCACACATTAGCCAAAGAAACGATTAAAAATCCAAGTCCCCGCCATAAACAGCTAGCTATTATGGTGTATCCGCTCTGTAACTTTGTCATTTCTTACTGGATTTTAAAATCGCTTGGTACAAATGTTCACCACATCAAGACGGTGTGTCATGCGCAAGACACAGGTCCCTATCTCAAAGGTCAAGGTCACACTTAGAGGTCAAAAGTTATATAGTCATGCAAATCGTGTCCTCTCTGTAACTTTGTCATTTCTTACTGGATTTTAAAATTGCTTAGTGCAAATGTTCACCACATCAAGACGGTGTGTCATGCGCAAGACCCAGGTCCCTATCTCAAAGGCCAAGGTCACACTTAGAGGTCAAATGTTATATAGTCATGCAAATCGTGTCCGCTCTGTAACTTTGTCATTTCTTACTGGATTTTAAAATTGCTTGGTACAAATGTTCACCACATCAAGACGGTGTGTCACGCGCAAGGCCCAGGTCCCTATCTCAAAGGCCAAGGTCACACTTAGAGGTCAAAGGTTATATAGTCATGCAAATCGTGTCCGCTCTGTAACTTTGTCATTTCTTACTGGATTTTAAAATTGCTTGGTACAAATGTTCACCACATCAAGACGGTGTGTCATGCGCAAGGCCCAGGTCCCTATCTCAAAGGCCAAGGTCACACTTACTGGTCAAAGGTTATATAGTCATGCAAATCCTGTCCGCTCTGTAACTTTGTCATTTCTTACTGGATTTAAAAATTGCTTGGTACAAATGTTCACCACATCAAGACGGTGTGTCATGCACAAGACCCAGGTCCCTACGTCAAAGGTCAAGGTCACACTTACTGGTCAAAGGTTATATAGTCATGCAAACCGTGTCCGCTCTGTAACTTTGTCATTTCTTACTGGATTTTCGACTATAATTTTGAATAATATTCCTGTGTCAAGGCGGTGCTGCGGGGTATGATTCATCATTCCTGTGATAGCTCCAGTTATTTTTATTTCGCAGTCTATCAAGGAGTTCACGCCTGCACCACTAGAGAACTTATTGTTAAATCTCAAAGATACAGATTGGAAACGTGTTAGGAGTATCCTAACTCCAACATTCAGTGCTGGAAAATTGAAAAAAGTAAGTTGTACATTTTTATGACCGCGAGGGATTGCATACTATAAAATTGAACTTAAATGACTGACGTTATACATTGTATTAGTTATGTTTCTAAGTTATGTCCATGTTTGTAAATATATTTGAATTGTATACCAAATATCGATTATGTTATAAGCTGTCCTATGTTTGCAAAAGGTTTAGTGGTAAACACGACATAAAAAACTTCTAACATGTATTAAACACATTGAAAAACGAATGATAACAACAAGTGTGCCAGTTTGCAAAATGTTTGGTGCTGAACAAAACATAAGAACTTCTAACAATTAATAAACACTTATTTGTTATCTATCGTCCAATGAACTAAGTCGACAAACAATATAACTTTTGGATGATTGTGTAAGGAGATATATTACGTTATGTTAAGAGTAAGATACTTAGGATTGCCGATCAAAGATTATTTTATGATTGTTTAGATGACCCCGGAAATGAACCATTGTACTAGACTACTTGTGGAAGGTTTAACAAAGAAGGCTGAGTCAGGGGACATTGTGGACAGTAAAAAGTGAGTGGTATAATACTGTATGAACAGCCGGTGCTCATTATTTATATGTAGACTGTTATATTAAAGATCTAGCTTCGGGTTGACAGTATTATTGTAGCATGTGCGTAGGAGCTAGGACATGGGACAGTCCTCCAATGACCGGACATGGGGGGCAACTACATATAATTCAAACCGAAGTCTTAATTTTCGATCTAAAACCGTCTCGTTATGATAATGTATGTTGCCTAGAGTTCTTGGTGAAGAAGTATAAATTTACGTTTTTCGTGCTCGTTACACTCGCAAAATGAATTAAAGCATTGACAGTCACGTAGCTGTTGAAAAAAATGTTTTCCTTAAAGAAAGTAATTGTTGGAGAAAGTTTTCGCCAACTTCTATATTGCTTTAAGACTCATTTTGTAATACCCTTACTATTGAAACCCCTTCCAATAAGGTTAACTATCAGAATTCGAGCGATTGGTTTACAAAATAATAACTTTAACTCAGCTTGGTATTTTACCCGAGACAAACAGAAATGGCCGAGCTTCCACGATTGGCTCTGTTGAATAGCGAGTACAGAATGTTTCAGATTAGTCCATTGTATTGAAAAATGTCCCTGGATCCCCTACTTATGTTATAATTAAGACACTTCTCATCATCAACCAATTAAGAAAGCAACTTGAGAACTTGAGTTATTGTACACTCAAACATTTATTATAGTAACCCCCCCCCCCTCACATATGCCCCTCATGTTAAGGACATTCTGCGACTATATGTATTTGTGATATACTAGTATTTACAAATTGATATTATTATTGTCATTACAACTTAAAGTGTATAGAGCTATATCTAAATATATATATTTTTTTAATCAAAACCTGAAAAACAATTATGCTTTAATATCCATTAGATCATTTTTCGATTCAGCTTTAAGAGAAACTCTCTCTGTGATTTTTTGGACATGCAAATTGTCCATTTACATACGAAAGTGTTCTAGAACACCCTTTGAAATTATAAAAATTGTCTATTTTCGACGATTGAATCAAAGTATTTGGAACCCATCCAAAGTTTTAATTTGCAATTAAGGTAGTCTAGTATCATACTCAAAATGACGCAAGTAATTAGTTTGACATTAAATGACCGTTAAGATATAGGTCTGTACACTTTGATACTACAATAACTAAGGGTTATTTCAGAGAAAATATGCACAGTGGTCTATGTCCCATGCAAATTTCTACTGTTTATTGTTAATTTGAATGTTGTTTCTGTTGACAGGCATGCAGGATGTTTTACTATGGATGTGATAGCTGGTACAGCATTTGGTATAAGACCTGACTCGTTCAATAATCCACAAGATCCTTTTGTTGAATTGGCACAGAAAGTGTTTGGACAGTCGACTCTATCACCTTTGATTATCATCGCATGTACGTATTTTTTTGTACATGGGTTTGTGTTTATATACATATATCTGTCTGAGAATACAGAACTACAACAAGCGTCGAGGCGTTCCAAATAAATACTTTGCATTCTATCTCTATTTGAGTCACACCTTGACGCCAGTGGTACATCTCGTTTTGTCAAGGTTACACCCGCAGTATATGGCTGGTACGATGGATGGTCGGCGTTACAACTTTTGTCCCATCTCGAGTATGTCAAAAATCATCGGAACATGTTAACGAATGAGTATTACTATTACGAAAATTATAAAAAGGTCGATACTAAGATGGCACAACAATTGACAAAGTAATATGCCCCCTTTATCATTGACCATCTTTGATGAGAGTCTATTGTATTGCTTTGCACATGGTAGGCTGATAAACCATATATTTTCGGATTAATAATAAAGATGGTACACGTACGATCTGTAAATTGTATAGGGAAGAGAGATCATCACCCGTAGATCTTAATTGTCTATTTTGTTCTATTAAAGTCATATTCATTCTTAAACTGCTATTTTAATAAGCTTTAACTTGGTAACCTCTCTGCAGAATAATGCAATTTGAGCACTTTAGTTGATTCCCAAATGTGAAAATCACCATAAGATGGACGAAAATGTAATAAAACATCTAGATGGTTTGTTGACAAATTGTCATTCTTATTCTTCTTCTAGTCCTGCATTGATACCGGAGGAAGCAGAAGAATGACAATTTGTAAACAATGAATGCATGATTTGAAGTCTAAGGGAACCAACTCTTGCAAAATAATATTTGGTATACTATTTCGACAGTTATTATTCTGTTATAGAGGATTGGTCATTTGTTAAGAAACAGTCTTGATTCCATAATTCATTGTATATGTAATGGGTGATCGGAAAACAGTTGTCAGAGCAATAATGTGACTTTAGCATCACAAAACAAAACTTATATTGACTTTCAACAAAGGACTACAAAATCAACAGGGGTCATCAACTGAATGTGAAATTTGTGTTATAGAATTTAAAATATCACACGTAGTTGTACGTAATTATTATTTATTTATGTTTTGAATATTTATATTTCAGTATTATTTCCAAATCTAATGAAGTTAATCCTGAAAGTGTCTAATACAAGTGTGTTCTACCCTCTGGATTCCATTCACTTCTTCTGTGACGTCATCAAGAAGGTGATTCAAGAACGCAAAGAGAAACAAGATGTATGTACTAAATTAAAATATATTCTTGGAGCAAATCATCAATTGGATACATTCATTGAGAGAAACATTTAAAGTCCCATTAAGTCTTAAACTGCCATTTTAATGAGGTATAACTTGGTAACCTCTCTACAGAATGATGCAATTTGAGCACTTTAGTTGAATCCTAAATGTAGAAAACACAATCATAATGGTAGAATATGTAAAAAAACATCCAGATGGTTTGTTGACAAAAAGACAATTTGTAAACAATAAACGCATGATTTAAAGTCTAAGAGGAGCAACTCTTGCTAAATGAGTATTTTGTTCACCATACAATTTACTAAATAAGATACAAATGTATTTGTTCTACTATTTCGACAGATGTAGTTAACATTCCTATCGTTGAGTATTGATCATTTGTTAAGAAACAGTCAAATGGTTCCATAACCCATTGTATGTAATGGATGACCAAAAATGGTTGGGAGCAATAATGTGACTTTAATGAGCAAATTCTACATTAAAGCACACTTTCATAAAATCAAATCTTCATTGAGGCAACCATTCCATGTGACAAATCTTTACTGAATGTGTATTGCATAGGCGGTTCCAAGGGGTGGGGGCACGCCCGGCATACGCCTCCCCCCTCCCCCCTCCCCTAAAATCGACAAAGTAACGTTTTTTGTGTCTAAAAAAAGTGTCTATGTATGCAATTTGCCTTTAGATCTTGATAAGAAATGAATTGAACGTGATAAAAATTTACACTTGAGAAAGAAATGTTGAGGCAATGGTAGCACCAGTTTTGATATTGCTTAGATACGCCGGGTCCCCCTCCCCCCCGCCTAAAATCGCCAAAGTAACGTTTTTTGTGTCTTAGTAGTCTTTTAATATGCAATTTGCCTTTAGATCTTGGCAAAAAAGAATTGAATGTGATTTTTCGTGCTGGCTGCGCTCGCAAAATGGATTTTAAACAATGAAAATATGTTTTCACGAACCACTTGATAAAAATTTACATTTGAGAATGAAATGTTGACTCAGAGGCATTGTCTACACTAGTTTGATATTGCTTTGTTACGCCGAGTCCACCACCTCAACCCTAAAATCGTCAACGTAACATTTTTGTGTGTCTAAAATAGTCTCTTGATATGCAATTTGTTTGTAGTAAAATTATGCCCTATTCAATAGCAAATATGGATTCTCAGTCCACCCAGTATGCACCAAATTGACCCATTGTTTTGAAAAAAATTCCAGGAGAGCACCCCTAATTTTACTTTAAGATTCTAAATACCATTAATTTTGATAAGCAAAAAAACTTTGATTCAGTAAAACTACATAAAAATCATCATAGTTACGCTAATAGCGTTAAATGCCCCCACCCTTCTCCCATCCCAAATGCCCCCCCCTTCTCCCATCCCAAATGCCCCCCCCCCTAATTCAGTAACTTTGATAATCGAAGAATCGAGAATAATTGTATTAACTTGTACTTAAGTAATGACTTTCAAATGGTATCCAAACTGCTATTTTTCAGGAGCTTCCGGTGGGGAACTTCGCTCCCAGGGCCCCCTACCAGGACTTTGTCCTCGACCCACCAGGGACCCTGCGGCCCCGTGGACCCCAGCTATTTTCTTACCGCCCCCCCCCCCACACCAAAACCGGAAATCCTGGGCCGCCCATGTATTGCGTTTATTTATCCTCGCCTACGGATATTCCATATGGGCGAGGCCCCCAAAGTTTTAGTAATTTTATGTTTAGTGGGATAGTGCCGATACAGGAAGTGTACTCGTTCCAGAGACACCACTGGTTCTTTCACTTGTCAGGTGTAAAGCATCAATACATAGGGACTAGGTTTAAAGTCTCATTCGAAAGGCTATTAGTAAATTTTAGTTGGTCAGCACTGGGACTCGAACCCACAACCTCGAGATCAGTAATCTCGTGTTCTACCGACTGCAGCTGAGGAGACTGACTCTTCTTCTTCTGTATTTATATTTCACTTTTATCATACAAATACAAGCTCAAAAGCGCTTCAAAGTCACAATTATTATCAAAACTATTTATTATTGGATTTTTGTTTTACTGATTTTTTTGTTTTGACAGACCGAGCGTACAGATTTGTTACAGCTAATGTTGAATGCCGTACAGGAAGAAGATGGAAAGTGTAAAAGTAAGTCCCTTAGTACTTTAGTAATTCATTCATAATTACCTCCCTTTATGCACGAAATTCAAACTGCACAGTCTGCCACTCATTCTGAAGTGAGTACCCAGCAAACATGACCATGTGGGTCACATATGGGCTACTCCTGGGCAAGCCCATATCTGAAGGATCTGCGCTGTCCATATGGGTCCCATATGGATCTCTGTTCCAGTTTGCTGGGTATATAGGCTTGCTTGAAATATTGCTTGGGATAAAGATGGCTCATTCTATTTGTTTCTTGTAGATGGCTTGGCCGTGCTGCCATTTCTGTGTGACTTTGGATTGTGTGCGCTTAAATTTTAACTGTGACATTCTATGAACGTTTCTTAAACATTGTCACCATTTGTCCTTTTCTAGGTGGGAGTAAAGTATCTGTTCTCTGATTTAACTAGTTTTCTTCTCAACATCTATAAAATTATTGTTATTACTGTAAATATAATAACCACTGTAGAGCAATAACATCTGAACATCGGCAAATATGTGAATGTACGAAAGGGTTTATCTCTGCAGAAGTTGTACTGTATACTCAAATGTGTGTGAACAACGGCAAATATGTGAAAGTCTCAAAGGGTTTATCTCTGCAGAAGTTGTACTGTATACTCAAATGTGTGTGAACAACGTCAAATATGTGAAAGTACCAAAGGGTTTATCTCTGCAGAAGTTGTACTGTATACTCAAATGTGTGCAAACAACGTCAAATATGTGAAAGTACCAAAGGGTTTATCTCTACATAGGTTGTACTGTATACTCAAATGTGAGTGAACAACGGCAAATATGTGAAAGTACCAAAGGGTTTATCTCTTCATAGGTTGTACTGTATACTCAAATGTGTGTGAACAACGTCAAATATGTGAAAGTACCAAAGGGTTTATCTCTACATAGGTTGTACTGTATACTCAAATGTGAGTGAACAACGACAAATATGTGAAAGTACCAAAGGGTTTATCTCTTCATAGGTTGTACTGTATACTCAAATGTGTGTGAACAACGGCAAATATGTGAAAGTACCAAAGGGTTTATCTCTACATGGGTTATATTGTATACTCAAATGTGTGCGAACAACGGCAAATATGTGAAAGAACCAAAGGGTTTATCTCTACATAGGTTGTATTGTATACGCAAATGTGTGCGAACAACGACAAATATGTGAAAGTCTCAAAGGGTTTATCTCTACATAGGTTGTATTGTATACTCAAATGTGTGCGAACAACGGCAAAAATGTGAAAGTACCAAAGGGTTTGTCTCTACATAGGTTGTATTGTATACTCAAATGTCAGTGAACAACGTCAAATATGTGAAAGTACCAAAGGTTTTATCTCTACAGAGGTTGTATTGTATACTCAAATGTCAGTGAACAACGGCAAATATGTGCAAGTATCAAAGAGTACATGTGTATCATTTCAGGGTTAACTGAAGACGAGATTTTAGCACAAGGATTTATTGTATTTATTGCTGGTTATGATACCACAGCGTCATTATTGACATTCCTGACACACGTACTGGCAGTACACCCTGAAGTACAGGAGAAACTGTATGATGAAATCAAAGCTAATATAGCGGATGTAAGTTTTTTTGTGATTTACTTTTTATTCCCGAAATACATACAGTTGCAATATTTGTACATAGATATTTAATGTAACCATATAACATGTTATACTCCGATACGCCCTGTGACTCCATTGATAAAGTGTACATTATTTTCGTAAGTGTACACTTTTTGATTTGTAAGAAAGTTGTTTGTACAAAACATTTACTCAGAAAATAATTGGTCAATCATGACAAATCCGCTTATAACTACATGAACAGTTAAATAAATGACATACTGTAAAATCAATAATATTAGAGGGCCATTTTATTTCGTTAATTTTGTGGATGATTTCAACCACGAAAATCCTTTAAATTACATTGAACTTTCCACGAAATGGTGTTTTTCACCAAATCCACAAATTTTGTCACATTGAAATTTAATTATTTTTACTCGTCAAAAACATGTAGCTAGAAAATTGTAAGTCCACCCAAAGATAGTGCAATATTAGACTGTACTACTGTAAAACCATCTTATTTGTGGCTTTTACTCGAATCAATAGCGTAGATAATTAAATCATGAATTCCAACATTCTTGATTTATTTAGGCCAGAACAATTTTAGAGAAATTGTTTATTGTTTTGTAAACCGCAAAATGGGGAGCAACATTTATATTCTTGTAATGACCAAGAAAAGTAGAAATTAATTATAGCAATTGAAGCACAGTTACAAACTATTCATTCCAAGCAAAATTTATTTTCTTATTATTCCAAAGAAAGGCAGTGCTTTTACAGTATTTTTTAAAGTATTTGTAACAATTTAAGCGAATTTAAGATTAAGCTGTAAAAAATCATTGTGCAATTAATTACATGTACAAGAAACCTGAATATATACAGAATACAAATAGTTACTATAATTGTTATTCTATATATTAATATGACTGTGAGCGTCAACATGGGCAGTACGAATATAACCTTGTTGTGTATTAGAAATAAAACAATACCAATATTTTCATAGAAATATGACAATTGTGAAAATAAGATGCATAAATTTCTACCTTTGTGCACTAAGTCCTTTATCAATGAATGAAGAAAACTAGATGCAAGTGTATTATAAGCACGTATAAGGTGTATAACCACATTGACACTTGTGTGAATTTTAATCACAAGCTAATTAAACCTATGAATGGACATTTTTGGACAGTTAACTTAATCCCTTTGGTACATTATAGGCCAAGCACATTTTTACATTAGAACTATATTTTCTATGCTGCGAACGATGCTTTGTTCATGGATTGTGCAAGGAACTTTTGGATAACCATGGTCTCTCTGGTGATCATTTTGCTTTTTGTCAGAGTATAAGTCAGATACAGAACTTGTTATCGCTCAAAAGTGTCTTCTTACAAGTGTTATTGTACAGTTTCGGAAGGACGAACAACAAATTATCCTCGGCTTCGCCTCGGACAATTATGTTGTTTGTCCTTCCGAAACTGTACATTAACGCTTGTAAGAAGACACTTTTGAACGAAAACTAGTACTGTATCTAATACATAACAGTGTAGATAGTTCAACAAACATAAATATAGTCGTACATATACAATAACTGCATTTAATATGGGTGAATTTTTTTTTTGAAACAAAGTCCATAATTATGGGGGTGTAATAAGAAATAGCAAAACAAAATATTGCAAAAAGACCCACTTTAGCGATTAAATTCATTTTCTAGTTTAACTACGTATAGGTCATAAATAAAAATTGTGCCGTGAAATTTAGGTACATGCAAGTGATGTTTTTCATGTTATCTGTGCTCGGCAGTTTAAATTGAGTGCTGATATCATCCGATTTTCTCGTATCTTTTTTCTCTTATCTTTTAAATTTGTAAGTCGCTGGCTTAGAAAGACAAAGTCGTAAGTACATAATAGATATTGTGAAGAAAAAAAGAGAAAAACTGTCCTAAATTTACTCTAAACTTGTGGTTAAACAAGCTGTTTCAACTTCAGTTTGGTCAACATGCCATTTTCCAATTTTCATGAAAATATGCACATAAGAAGCGCCTTGTGACGCTAATTTTAAATATGTATCAGTCTTAAAATGTCGTTAGTAGTACTTACGACCTTCTCATTCTAAGCCAGCGACATTACAATATACATGTATAGGATGTGGTAGAGATCAAGTATGATATGGTTATGGAGATGCCTTACCTTGAACAAGTCATCAATGAAACATTGAGAATGTATCCACCAGTTAACAGGTTCGGAGTACAATGTATTTATCAGTCTTTTTCTCTAACGATCTATCAATTGTTGAGCTTGATTTGACACCGATGAGGAATTCAGGTTTATCGCATCGTTTATTTTATGTTTTATCAGCAAAGTGGCAATAGTATTATGTCCTCTCGTCCAATAATATTCATATGTTGTGAGCACTCACATAAGATACTTTATTATTCGATACATAACTATGTAAATTTGACAAATGACAAATGCGGTTTTGTCACAAATCTGTGGTGTGGGAGAGCATTAAAATCGTGTCGTCGTGAATATCACTACTTATATCGTAATGCACTCACATGCCGTTATATAAATATGCAAATTAGCTTGAAGCGACGTTAGCCAATACATGACTTGATCGACTCACGAAGAACGTGCGTCACGCTCCAAGTACCATTAAATTTTGGGTGAAACCTCATTTCCAAAGATAGTTTGCGTTTACTATAGTTATATGATAAATAGAACCTTACAGTCGTGCTTATGACTTACATTTTTTATAAAACTCGTTGATAAAAGCAATATGGCACTCGGAAGACGAGTTTAATTAAAATGGTAAGGAATGAGCAATTATTCAAAATCCTCTATGTATATGTACTATAGGTGTTACTATGTAGACTATATTTGATACTAGAATGGACAGATGTACCTCAGATGTGGACGTACAGATAGAGGGTCATTGGTTTCCTGCTAACACAAGTGTGGCTTTCTCTATCTGGCATATGCATCACAGCGAAAAGATCTACCCGGAGCCAGAAACATTTAGACCAGAGAGGTTGTATTATTATTTTATTATTAATTTAACTTACGTAGATCCATCCGAATTCTCGCCAGTTTTCGTTTGTCGCTAAATTATGCATCATAAAATACATGTAAATCACAGCATGTCTTATTGGTTGGTGATAATGTTGTCCAAGTGCAATATAGGGAAGTATCGTTCGCCAACTACTTCGGGAAGTGATCCCCTTCCGTTCATTTTGTATTATTGTGATTTGCGTCGTCCGTTGCGTGTTGTTGTCTGGTGACGCAATACGATGACTGTATAGCATGCCGTCAAACCCGTATTACATTCTGCATTTACTTCCCTTTGTATACATGGGTTTCATAATGGCCTATATAGACAGCCAATCAGAATGTTCGAATCTCATAATGGTCGTGTTTTATTCCTAATTGTGTTTTTCCATGGCCGCGTTATGGTCGAGTTTTATTTCCATTATGTCGAGGTAACGTTTATAGTGTCCCTGCATTTTGAGTGAAAAATCGGCCAATATTGTATAGTCAATAAAATTAATAATAAACTATTTTTATGTATCTTAAGCATCTTGCTCATGAAAATACTAGTACTTGTTATGAGGTGTTTTGTTATCACTTTAAGGCAACAACTTTTAAAATATGTTTTAACATAAAATCATAGTTTTGTCCGAAACCGGCTCAACAGATACATGCAGTTGAGCCGGTTTCCGGTATAAACTGTTACCTGTTTCACAAAATTTGTTTAGTAGTGTTTTTTCTCTGATTGAACATATTTTTGACATATTTTTACTTGCAGACTTAGCAAAAAATGCACGTGGTATGTCCTACCTATATACATGCAACGGTTTTACATTTCAGATTTAGTCCGGAGGAGAAGGCCAAACGTGACCCATTTTTCTTTATGCCATTCGGACATGGACCCAGGAACTGTATTGGTATGAGACTGGCCCTTCTTGAAGTGAAGATAGCTTTGGTTGGTGTATTGAGGAAATTACGTTTTGTGAAATGTGAAGAAACTGAGGTGATTTAACATAAATTATCTAGTAAACATTAAGTAAACAGTATACATTAAGTTTGTGGTCAAGATGATGCAAAATAGTTCATTATATTAAGAAATGGCCATGGCTACATATATATGTTGCCATGTAATTATTTAAACCTCTCGGTCAAGGATAACCCATGAAAGTGCAAGCACTTATTTCCAATGGGGTCCTGTGTTTTTGCTGAAGAGACAGCAGGTGGAAGAGACAGTGGTGTGATACAAGGTATCCGGGCGCGATGCCCTAGCTCTTTCCGAAGAGACACCTTGATTCTTCAACGTGCACGGTGTATAGCACCGATACACGCGAGACTACCACTGGGTTGCTAACCAGTTCATCTCTAGTTAGGTGGGAAACACAGAAAAGCGTTTCAGAAATGATCAAGTGCCCCGGCCGAGGATCGAACCCGGGACCTCTCGATCAGCAGCCATGGTAACATAACTATTGTATCGTACACTTAACAGTTGGCATGGTTACATATTTGTTGCCATAGTTGCATAACTTTCAGAACGGTTACATAACTGTAGTCATAGTAACATATCGCTAACTTAGAATGAGAGGGTCGTAACTACAAAATCAATATTTTGAGAAAACAAGAAAAAAACTGACTGAAATTGCTCTTTACTCATGATAAAACAAGCTTTTTCAACTTCAGTTTGGTCAACATGACAAGTTCCGATTTTCATGAACGTAGTCTGATAAGAAGCCCTTTATGATTTATATTTCAAATATGCATCGGTCTTATGAAATCGTAAGTACCTTCTAATTCTAAGCCAGCGATATATGTTATAACGGTTTCATAACTGTTGGTATGGTTTTATATATGTTGTCATGGTTACATAACCATTGTCATTGTGTTATAACTGTTGCCACGTTCTTGTTTTTCAGATCAATCCAGAGTTGGATGTACAAACATTTGTACGAACAAAGAATCCTATCAGAGTGAAAGTGGAACTCCGATAATTGGGTCAATAAGCATGACAAGTGTGACAGAAGTGGGAAAGTATTTCTCTTTTCTCACTTATTTACAAGTACATTAACAAAAATGTATCCAAGGATATAAATAGTATTATTATAAATGTAACCTAGTGCTGTCATTTTATAGTTAAATCGTATTATACCTTTGTAGTATACGGTATGCTAGTGCAATGCGTTTAAGATATAATTCCTGAGTATATTTGGAAAAGGTAGGATATGATATCCGGATTCCATTCATTGTATCACACAATTGTTTCTGACCTTAAAGCAAGAAAGAAGTAGTTGAGCAATTTGACAGAGAAAACATAAATACTGTACCAGGCACGTTAACGAAACAAGATGGCTATTTGGAAAGAGCTAGGATGTCGCTCCGAATTCATTCCTTGTTTTACACAGAATTAATGTCTCTTACCTTTGAGCGGGAAGTCATTTTTAAAATGGTTAGCCATTACTGAATTATTCCTGTCTCAAACAAACAACACATGGCTACATTCCTGTCTATGATTTACAGTAAAATCTACCTCGGGGGCAATATATAATTATGTGGTCATCAGGTGGCTAAATTCATTGTCCGGGATTCGAAAGTTTATGTCCGACTTCCTTGCTTTATGTATGTATTGTCCACTTTATAGTAAAAATAGAAAACTCCAAAAACATTTTTGGCTTTTGGCCTTCCTTTCTGTAACTGTATTATTATTGTACATGTTCTGCTGCAATTTCACTGTCCAGCATAAGGCTGCCTTGTATCTTTCAATAGTACATGTACGTATATTGTGTCATTTAGATGTGTGTTGTGACACTGTTGTCCCTTGTTCTAGTCTTATCGCTTGGTTCTTGCCCAGCGTAGTTTGACTGACTGACTGACTGAGGCGGCAAACGCACGGGGTGGGATTTCGGGTTTGTGTAACTTGTATATCTATTATCTTCAAGCTGTATGTACTCTGTTATAGCAGTGTCTATGGTCCCCACCATTTTACAGCACTGTGCAGTGTCGGAGTATTTTTGTTTCCACTTGCCCTTAAAAGTTATATCCCTGCCCTTCCTTTAGGTCCACCGCCCATTTCCCCCTTTCTTCATCAGTTGTATTTGTGGAGATGCTGGATAAGATACTTTTTAATTAGGTTACTGTGCTGTTTGGTCACTATAATAAACGTTTTTGGCATATATATTTTCGCCCTCGTTTTGCCCATTATTGTAAACTAGGTCATGTCGTCCCCTCCTTTTTACAGCACTGTGCAGCATCGGTTGATTTTTGTTTCCATTTGTCCTTGGAAGTCAATTTCCTCTGTCATTTGTTTTTAAGTCTAGCACCCACAGCACCCCCCTCTTTTCATCATTTGTATCTTGCGGAGATGCTGGATGAGAGACTTCTTCATTAGTTCACGTACGTATTTTGGTTTTCACTTGTCCTTGAAAGTTAATTTCCTCTGCCATTTGTTTTGAAGTCCACCGCCCACAACACTCCTCCCCCTCTTTTCATCATTTGTATCTTGCGGAGATGCTGGATGATATACTTTTTCATTAGGTCACTGTGATGTTTAGTCACTATAAGATACGTTTTTAGCATATTTATTTTCGCCCTCTTTTTGCCCATTATTGTAAACTAGGTCAAGTCTCATAAAGCCTCTTTTGCACGTATTAACGTTTTGTCACTGTCCTTGGTGTTTTTAACTAGGTCAGGGGTGGTTGTTCCTCATTTAGACGCCGTTTTGGCATGAGTTTGTGTGGTTGGTTCGCCGTGCAGTGGAGCCTTTGGGGACTTGGTCGAGTATTGGCTTCGTTTCATTCGGCCATAACCGCTATTATATAATTTCCTTGTGAATGTAGGTCATCCTGCATTTTATCGGCGAGGACTTGGATCTTTGGTTGTTTCTTCGGCTTATGTGTGGGCACTGCTCATTGTAGTGCTAGGAATATGTAAAATTATTTCCCACCCCATTCCTACCTTGCCCATATTTTCACTAGGTCAAGTCTTAGTTGTGTCTCTTTAGGTCGCATAACGTTAGGTCACTGTCCTTAGTGTTTTAACCTAGGTCACGCCCCGGGGTTGTTGTGCCTTATGTGGTCGCCGTTTTGACACTGGTTTCTGTGGGCACTGCTCGGGGTAGTTGTGTCGTGGTGTTTCTGTTTTCTGTGCTCGGCTGGTTGGGTTGAGTGCTACCTTCCCTGTCGGATTTTCTCATACCTTTTTTCATCACTGATCGTACGCTTACAACACAGAACACTAGAAAAACTGTCCGATAATTACTCTTTAGAGTACTCTTTAGAGTCTTTATTTATAATAAAATGACCTGTTTCAATTTTTGTCAACATAAGAAGTTACGATTTTAATGAAATAGGCCCATAAGAAACGCCCTGAGATGTGGATTTGAAATACTAGTATGTATCAGTCTTAAAATGTCGTAACTACTCATGCTAAGCAAGCGATATACCAATGATGTACAGTACCTGTATAATCTACCTCGGGAGCGGTACATATACCCCAGGGGCCTTATTCATCAACATTGTTAGTCTGAAACTCAGAGTTAGACTTAAAATTGCCATTATTCATAATCACTGGCATTTCTTTAACCATGTGAAATTTTATTGGACTATTGGTTGTTACCCACTGAACATGTATACCAATTTATAAAATATTATCAAAATCGGAACATTTATAACAACATGAGAGCGAATAGAACATTTGACAATGTTAAGTCTATGTTTTAGACTTACAACGATGGTGAATAAGGCCCCAGTGGTAACAAGCAAGATTCATAATCTGGGAGTAAAAAGTTTGATTGAACATGATTGTGTATTATGCTATATGTAAGTCGAATAACGTCGAACCGGCTTATTGTGGTGTAGTTAACTTTGTTTTGTTTTTGTTATTTTAAACATAATTATGTACCTATTTGTGTTATGAATTTATATTAAATTTATATCAAGAATATTTAGTGTCAGTATTTGTATATCACGTGTTCAATTTATTGTATTACATAGAATTTAGTTAGTTATGTCTGGTATACAGTCATGTTTCAACTTACCGCTGGCTTAGAATGACACTAATGCATTTTTGAAATCAACATTCATAAGGCCTTTCTTATGAGCCTATTTTCATGAAAATCAGAATTTGTCATGTTGATCAAAAGTTTAAAGTGCTTGTTTTACTATAAGTAAAGAGTGATTGTCAGATAGTTGTTTCTTGTTTCTCAAAATATTGATTTTGTAGTTTGTCATTTTAAGCCAGCGATATGTAAGACCCGTGCATGCTTTGATGATAATTTGCGAATTATTGACTAAATGATTTAGTAATTTCCTCAAGTACTCGTATACATCTACACTAGCAAATGTTTATATTGGTGGCTGGTTGTTCTGGGTATGTCCTGCAAATGAAAAACTAATAAAAAAGATGAATGATATCGCTGGCGTAGAATGAAAAGGTCGTAACTACAAAGTCAATATTTTGAGAAATCAAGAAAAACGGTCTGGCAATCACTCTTTACTTATGGTAAAACCATCGTCGGATACCCACGGTACACATTACGTACAACTAATGCAATCGAACGTGGGTATCCGACGATGTGGTAAAACAAGCGTTTTCAACTTCAGTTAGGTCATCATGACAAGTTCCGATTTTCATTAAAATGGGCTCATAAAAAGGGCCTTATGATGTAGATTTCAAATATGCAATAGTCTTATAAGGTCGCAAGTGCTACTTACGATAACACTTACGACCTTCTTATTCTAAGCCAGCGGTAAGTTGAAACATAACTGTATACCAGCTATATGTTTGGTAATATGCTTACATTCTTTCGAATCTAAAACACTACACCGAGCAAAACTATTACCACTTGTCTGCTTACTTGTACGTAACAAATAAGTTGACCTGTGCCATGGATGTGGTAAATTTAGTTAAATAGATAATATCTGGAACTTTGCGCTGGATGGTTTCCCTTGTTTTACCTGAATATATAAACCAATCTGGCCTAGTTGGGCTGATTTTGTATTCATATGCAAACACAAAGTTCTGACCACAACTCTATAGTCCAGATGTATATATCTATATATCTAGAGATTATGTGCAGGCAATTGAATGCACGCCAAGTGGTGTGAGTAAAGTATAAAGTTAAAGTAATAGAGAATAAGAGTGAAAACAAAGTTAAAAGTTCGAAGGAACAGTGATATCTAGTAAAAGGTAAAAGCATGGGTTTTTTTTAAATATAAGGTACTGTGAATTAAGGCATAGTGTGGGGGATAGTACACGCTGCCTGCTTGAAGTTATCTAAGGTAGGCAGCATGACTGTGTTGGATGTTATATTACGTTATATATTTAAGTGACAAAAGGATTATAACGGTAGAATAATTATGTTCGTACATACAGGTTATTGGAGGGCTGCGTACTGACTTCGTATGCCTCGGCTTAGGTTGTAAAGAGACGTACATTATCTGCTGTTTGTGTATTCAAAAAGAAACAATGAGATGTAATGAAGAAAGCAATCAACAGAAACAGCTGATCACAAACTGAACAAAAAATAACACAACAAATTAACCAGTCAGACAACAAGAGTACGTCACAATATCCAACACAAAACTAAACATAACGTTAATCAAAACTGAATTAATACAGATGTATGTACATGTATTGTACTTTATTTGAAATCATCGTACGATATGTTTTAAAGGTCAAACACATCACATAGGATTATATGTGGTACCTGGGAAGTTCTATGGATAATATGCACGAGACATCTCCGTAGCTCAGTGGTTAGTGTGCTTGCCGACTAATCTGGCGACCCGGGTTCAAAATCCGGGTGGAGGTACATATATATGCCTGCCATGTTTCGGTAGAAATAAAGCAAATAAAGGCTATGCTCGACATCTTAATAGAAAGAAGAACAACCTTAAATCTTGATTGTTTTCCTAAGCTAAACAAGAAAGTCCATATATCTAATTGTTTAATAGTAACAGTTTTCAAGCATTATTTGAAAAGCTTCTTAAAGCAATAAGATATATATTAAACAAATGTAGAAATATGCGCAACACAAATGTTAAACTTATGTCAAAATATTTCAATTGATCATTAAGATGTTTTGTGAAAGCCACCCGACTAGATAATATATTTTATCAATCATATAGCATAAAAATTTTCAATTTTCGCTAGATTTTATCTTGGGCTTGACCTATGTTTGAGGGTGCAAAGGGAAATAATTTCATGAGAAATGAGTAGATTGAGAAGTTATCTTTCTAAACATAGGGTATGTTAGACAGACTAGACCGATGTATGCATCGACTGAGGGATTTATACCGACTACACATTCAGTTTAATATGTGGGAAACTCGTACAAAAGGGGAACAACCCTACTTCTATTTACTTGTATAACACGTCAGTGTTTACTCTTTACTCGACGTTTTTGACCAATGCGTCTGAGATGAAGAAGTTGTGATAAAAACGTCTATGGTTCGTAATCAGCATAAGTATAACTATTCCACAACTGCTATTTTAATAAGCTATAACTTGATAGCCTGGCCCTCTCTGCAGAATGATGCAATCCTAGCACTTTAGTTGATATCCGAATGTTGAAAACACCATAAGATGGAAGAAAATTATGTTATAAATCATCCAGATTGTTTGTTATAAATATGACAATTTATAAACAATTAATGCATGATTTAAAGTCTAATGTGAGCATCCCTTGCAAAATGAGTATTTTCTTCACCATACAATAAGCTAAATACGATATTTGGTCTACTATTTCGACAGATATAGTTAACTTTCTTCGTCGAGTATTGGTTATTTGTTAAGAAACAGTCTAATTGTTCCATAATTCATTGTGTGTAATGGATGATCGGAAAAAATTGTGGGAGCAATTATGTGACTTTAATTGATTTAATTATGTTTACTTATTCTCATAAGATAACCTTCTCAACTTATTCTTGCAAAGTTCGATTTGAACTCACAGCTGATTAATACAAGGTGAGTTTTCATGAAAGTTCCAGGAAAAGTTCTAGGAGAAGTTTATGTACATTCGATAGCACCAAGACGCCCCTTCAAAAACAGAGTGGCACTAGTAAGTCCCCACACATACCTAAACCATACTCGTGCACATCAAAAGCACTCTCTTAAATGCATGTAGTCGTTTTCTTGGTAATATATAAGTATTCTCCTACACAAGTCAATTTGCAACATACAAAGTGGCATTTATTAAAATAATATTGCATGTGTTTCAAATAAGTAGTTTACCATGAAAACACTACATATATATATACATCGAGGTGTGTGTGTGTGAAATAGTCACACTGAAAGGGCGAGAAGGGGACATAACATCCCCGCGGTGTTTTTGTAAAGTACAGTGAGTTTAACTTGATCCTCGATCATCTATAAAACTCCCATAACATCTCAATCTGAGATAAATCTCATCTCAAAAATTGACTTGTTTCATTAAGATAATTTCCTTGGGAGGCAGAACTTAAAAATGGCATCACAAAACAAAAAGCTTTTTTTAACCTTCAGATTTATCTCAAATTCAAACTCTGATTTGAGCAAAATCTCAATTTGAGATGAGATTTGTTGTTGAGATTGAGGCATGCACTAGTACCAGGAGCCGATCTCCTGAAGCATCTCAAGTAAAAAGCTCTACTCAAATTGAGATTTTGCTCAAATAAGAGTTTTATTTTTAGATGCATCAAAAGTTCATGATCTTGACACTATACAGTATTGCAATAAACTCAGAATAATGTGCCTGATTGATGACGCCAATTTTGAGTCCAGCCTCTCAACACAAAAAAAATAACAAAGTGAGTGATATGAGATTTAACTCAACTTGAGATCCTTCAGGAGATCGTGGTCTGGTCTGGTTCAAAACTTTGAAAGTTCTTAAAAACATAACATTTGTCAGGTAATTATCGCTAAGACAATATTGGCCAATCTTCATTATTTCAATATTTGATTGCTGAATGCAGAGTGTAAGTGTTGGTTGTAATTTCGGGTCCAGGGGGGCGTTTTATCAACATGTCGTAGCTAAGACATCGTCTTATCTTAACTCTGTGACTTACGACAAAAAGATAAGACGTTACTAAACCGTTTTATGAACGGTGTCGTAAATCGAGTGTCGCAGCTAAGACAAACATTTGTCGTAAGTCATTAATATTTGAGACACAGTCCAGAAACGTTACTTCCGCTACGTGACGCGCACCTGTCAAATAAGCGTTGTCAATGTAAACAATTAATGATATTGTGTCGACAATCTGGTAGTAGGTCTAGGAAAAGCGATTCAACAACTATAAATGTGTTAGTACATAAGTTGATATAGACAAAAGTCACAAATACTCATAGATTGACGAATTCACAGAAATTCAAATAATATCATCTGATAGATCTACAATTTGTAGGCGATTTCAGCAGGTCAATAGCCCGGCTGAGTCGACCAGCCTCTGTAAAAAGTTGAGCATAGTTGGAAATAAGCATGCATTTGGAGGAAAAGGCATCCATAGTAGACACGAACTTATTTCTTTCGGAGTTTTTCTCTAGCTGTTGTAATCTTGTGAAGTACTTGGTTCTCTAGATAGATACAGATATCTAGACCGTGGAGTACGAGGAGTGTTAAAGAATAATTAGATATACAGAGACTGTTTTAATTGTCATAACTTTTTTAATTAGGAATGCATGTTCACAATCTTAGATTTTTTCAAGAGAATAAGTAAAAATATTATTTTTTTAACAGAAATATTATCGATGTTATCATGACAAAAATCCCCAAGCATCGACATTGTAGTATTTTGGTTATGCGCGACATTATGCACCAGTCAGTTGCAAGCACACCCTCAACCCCGGGGACGGGCGGTGGATAGCCGGAAAAAATAGCCGTGATTTTGAATTCCAGCTTCCCCATACTGCGGGGAGGGTTTTTTCCGAACCAATACCCCGGGGACAATATATAGTTGTAAGGGGTCGGGGAAATACCGGAAATTTTACCACCAGCTGTGGACTGGCGGGGGCTTTGACAAGTCAAAAATAAAATCCCAGTCCATCCCCAGGGATGGGGGGGGGGGTCGTGAATGCAACTGACTGATGCATCTTTATAGCCACATTTCACTCGGATAGGATAATGACTTATCCTAAAAGTTCCATGTACGATACTACAGGTAAGAAGATGGATTGTTCTTCATGATCATCACTACGGAACACCGAAAAGCCCATCACAATAAAGACATATCGGAACGCTCACAGATCAAGATACATGTATACCCAATTGACTTCGAAATCGGCTAGAACTCATCATTATCTCCTAACCTACCCCCGCGAATGTACATACACAGGCATTTGCATTTAACAAATGTAAAACCAGTGAACGTTTAGTCGACGTTGCGACGTTGATTCGACGTGTTCTGCTCACCGTACCCCTACTTATTCCCAGAACCTGCAGACTTCAATCTAAATAAGCTACGGGTTTGAATTTGCCCGTACATATGCACTAAATTCTATTTTCACTACACACTCCCGAGTATTTGTTTGTACGATGAATAGTATGAAAGTGATGACGTAATTCTGGTACAACCAATCTCAATAAGGCCAAAGCTAGTGTGTAGCAATTAGCAGTGTTATATAGTTTCTGGTCCTCCTTCAATAAGAAAATATCCAATGCTTTAGATTCGGATATTATATTGAATATTCCAAACACACATGATCGAACATGGAAGTTAGAAGCGTGGATTCCGTGTCTTCTGGTAAGTAATGGCGACATTCGAACTGTATTCAACCGCCTCTTTATAAAAAGGGTCTATACAGAGCAGCATCTGGCAATCACAGTACCATTTTGCGTTCTTTTCTATGTTCGAGTTGAATAAGCAGCTTGTGGGTGTTTTTGTGCTGGGGGTAGGTACATTACAGTACACACTGAAGTACAATGCGTTACAGTGCCAGGTCGATCTTGCCTGTAGCAAAAACCAATGTTGAACAGCATAATAAGTTTGTTCCAGAAGAAACAATTTACTTTTACCTCTCAAATGCAGCAACCTTGATTTTGTATACTGTCCTTTGATTATTGGGGCAGAATAAGAAATAATTGATAATACATAAAATAATGACACAAGTACTGTTTTTCTTCTGTGTATTTCCCAATCTTATATTTGCAAGCATAAATCACTGTAGAGCAAAATTTTGAAAGTATTCAACAGCAATTTGTATTGATCATATCTTAACAAGAGATGTTTAAAACAAGTAATTAGGAATTGCAAGCAATACAGAAGTCCCCTATCTGGTTTCCAGGTTGACAATCTTTCTGTTGCCATGGCAACGGAATTGTTTGTCCGAATCAACAAAAATTAGACGTGCATAATCTCCATATTGGTCGCTATCTGCATACCAAATTTCATAGCTTGAAAACTGTTTGAGTCCAGATTTTCTTGACGGACGGACTCACTGACTGACGGAGGGCAAACTTATAGTCCTAAAAACAATTATGCCTTATAACAGCTCAACAGTCGGAGATGGTTAAGGTCACAGTGATCTTGACCTACTGACCTCAAAATTAATATATATCTTCTACTGTTGCTAGTTCCTAGGACAAAGTATTCTTGAGCTGTGGAATGCAAACCATTTACCAACCAACTAACAGACAGACCAACCAACATTTGCAAATCAAAATACCCTCTCATGAAAGGTGGGACATAATAAATCCAGTTTCTATGTATACAAATAAAGTTTGATTAATACAATTAATTATGTAAGGCTATAAAATGTTAATGAAACAATGCAAAACATACTGATGCCAAGAGTCGTCACAGACGGGTAATTTTCTCCAATTGGGCGGTCATAGCAAAACTACTACAAAAACGTACAAAAGAAAGTTATGAATGATGAGATCTTTTCACTTATGAAGATTAAATTGAAATCTCGAATATTTTATGAGCTATGGCATGAGCCAGTACTAAGCATACTAAATTACTACAAAAATATGCAACACAGAGTTATGATTCTTGGGCTCACTGAGATCTATTTACATACTTAGTTTCAAATTGATTTCTCCAGTACTGTGTGAGTTGTGCCCAGAGCAAGTATGAAAAATTACAAAGGGAAATAACTCAAAAATATAGAAAATCAGAGTTTGAGTTCTTGTGCACTGAACTTTCCCTCAATAAGATACATTCACCTAACAATGTTAAGAAGTGTTCAAAAATGAATTCAGACATTTAAGGAGATATAAAATAGGTCATATTAGAACCATTTAGGAAGGTTTTAAAAATTACTGTCACATGTTGCTTTGTCTTTATGTTTGTTGCAAAATGACAAATTTCTATTTAAAGCATATTATAAGCATTACAATATTTATAAAGCTTTTCAGGATCATGGCAGTGTTGCATCAAAAGTTCATCTTTTAATAACACCAATGTACTTCCACTGGCCACAGGAATTTTCCCAATGTACTTTCAAATTTAACTACTTTAAGTCGCCACCATCCAGTTGAACAAGCAGAGATATACTTCCTGAAAATAAACAAATAATATTCAAAAATTAATAATAAAACACCAAATGTTTAATATGCCAAAACAATTAAATAACTATAAATGTTGGAGTTAGTTACTGAATTAATTAATTAAATTTAAATTTCATGTACTTCTGTAATTTAATTTTTTTTTTTTTTTATAATACTAGACTTTAATTTATCTACATGAATAGTGTCATCAAACGGTTTTGAGACCTTCAATATCTGGACAACTCAGAACAACAATAAAATAAACTTAATACTATATAACAAGGATTAGGTTACTCTCGTCTGGACTAGAATGCTCAGCTGAAAGCATTATACAACAAAACAGAAGTCGTTTATTTGACTTAATTTAGTTATTAATGAAATGTTTACAGAACGCATTGCTTTAGTTATACATGTATAATCTGTTTCAGTAAAGATTGACACTTTTTATTTGCAGCTTGTGTTAATGATAAACACCACAAGTAATGTGCATGCATGCTGGGATTAAGACTATTAATTAGTTCAGTTTCTTAAAGATATGTGTCTCCGTATTTCAATGGTTAGGGTAATCTGGCGACCTGTGTTCAAATCCCGGTGGAGCACATATTAAAGGTAAATTGTTCATTTATTGTACTGTCACCCCCATTGAAAGGGCCAGCCAATTTGGCTTATGAGACACTCTTTCTTTCATGCGCACAGTACCTCCCAAATCCCTTCTTGTATTGCCTGGCAGAGATTGGCCTACGGTAACTATTCTTAAACTAGCTGCAGGCGACTAACCAACCGGCCGCGTCAGTTCTAACCCAGCTTCCGCCAGGACTCAAACCTTCGTCCTTCTGCTCAGAAGGCATAATATGCCTTAATCACTTGACCACGAAGGCCTGCCATATGTCAGTAGAAATAAAGAAAATAAAAGCTATGATCAGCAAATATAAGTAAGATCAGGACAATTAATCACCTTTTATCCATAATGCTGGTATTACTGTCTATATATGACTCTGTTATGAGTGATTCTCATTTTACCACATACAATTGTACATCTTTTATTATATATGTTCTATCTGGATATGAATCTGCAATAAAGAAATGAGGTGCATTTTAAATTTACAGCATCATTTTTGGTCAAAATCACTTTTAATTTCTAGACAATATTTTACAGTTTACAAACATGTTTTGCTGCATTAAGATCATTCATGGGAGCAGCAAATCTTTGTTGACAGGTGGTTTGTCTTCACAGGATGAGTTAAATGGACTACCAGATGTCAAATGGTAGTTAAATGTATGTTTTGACAGACATGCTTAACATATATAGTGCCTTTATGTTGGTGGTCTTTGATTGCAGGTGGTATTTAACTCAGGTTTTTGGCTTTTCCAGCAAACAAAAATCATTTTAAATGCACTGTTTAGGCTATCTTTGCCAATTATGCAAGAAACTTACAATTAATTAAGACTGTAGAATAATAGAGGAATGGTCCCAGGTTTTTATCTTTCCAAGCCGGGCGAGTGTTGGGATTTGACATATAGCCTAGACTATATTTCACTAATTTAGGCACATATATTAACATAAAAATCAGACCAATATATAAACTCCACTACTTTACACTGATATAGGATAACTAACAGCGCCAAAGAGTGGAGTGAATGTTGGGATTTGATTTTAATGATATTGATAATATATTAATTAAAATCAATATACTTAGATTAGGACAGGAACAATGTGTAGGGATGTCTACCTTCTGCATGGTCCTGGGGGGGGGGCAGGAATTTTAACCAGCAGTATGATGGGAAGGGTCCAGGATGCAAGCCCGGTCTGCTTGCCATTTATATCACCTGTTTTACACGGTTACCGGTCAGTTGCATCCACAGCCCTCTCCCCCTACCCCGGGGATACATGTAAGACGGGATTTTACTTTTGGGTTGTCAAAACCCCACCCGTCCATGGCCCTGCGGGGGACAGCTCGTGGTACAATCTACGGTATTTCCCGGGCCCCTTGACAACTAAATATTTCCCCGGGGTATTGTTCGGAGAAAAAATTCCCAACACGGGAAAGCTGGAAGAGGAACCTAAAAACATGACTGTTTCCCAGGCTATCAACTGTCCATCCATGGTGCTGGGGCCAATGGATGCAACTAACTGGTGCAGTACACCCATTGAGTGAGGGGCTTTGTTTAAATGCTGAAAAGGCAGATGGAATTTTGGTTTGATTGATGTAGGCCATTTGTTTTCAATAAATCAACATGATTTTCTAAGTCACTATGAAACTTAGTGGGTGGGGTATGTTTTTTTACTTTGGTAGTTTCTTTGGTCCTCTTTGGTAGCTAGTTTGAAGTAGCACAGTAACGCAATATGATATTTATCATAAATATGCCTATCAATAACACACTTAAGCATACATTTAGCGACTAATTTCAGTTTTTTAATGTCAAATAGCATCCTGAAATGCAGTACTACAGTAGAGAAGAATACACTGAAGTTTGAGTAATCTCCCTTGGCTGCTTGGTGTTATGACAATTCCCGTCAATTGAAATAAACTAGATCTAATTTACGTAGTTTAAATAATTTAAAACAAACAGCTACCTTGTTAGCTATCATCATGACATTGGTCTTGTGAAGATTTTAAAGTTGGATTTTCTTCTTCACTCATTTGAGCGGTTGCCGCATGTCCTACTTCGTGACTCACCCACAACACATCGGCCCAAAACTATTCGAAACATCGTTTATGGGACAAAAATGTCAAAAATTGCTATCGAATCGAGCTAAAAGCAGACGAATGGCAGCCATTTTGTTTGGGTTTACGACAAAACCTGTGAGTTACGACAGCCTCCACCCTGTCTTAGAACTTGAGACATAAATCGACCAAGTTGCGACATCGTAGCTAAGACAAAACGTTGATAAAACGCCTTGGTCGCAGATCCAGCGACGTAAGACACAACTTGCGACAAAACGCTAATAGTATTGTCGTACGACACGTTGATAAAACGCCCCCCAGGTCAATATCTCCAAGCTGTAAAGATGCAGTAGTGAGTAGAAAGCATTTGATCATATTTGACTCTTACAGTTTTATTTGAATAACGATTAAGAGGCAATAAAAAGCTTTTAAAATCACTTGGCGGGTGCGCTCTTGCTGTTATAGAATTATTCAAATAGTAAATGAATAAAATTTAACAAATGATACAATAGTACTTCATTTTATTTACCGAAATATTTGGTAACGTTTCATTGCTACTAAACAAATATTGACAATCACTCTAAGAAAACGTAACAAAAGTTAAAAGCAACATTTTGGGAAAAGGTGTATACTTAATCATTAATAAGGACCCCATCATACGAGGGGCTGTTTAACCCCGCAGTAATAATGGTTAACAAGTAAACAATAATTTAACACCCATGGGTCCCGCCCCAGTGTCAACATTGACTTCGGCAAGACGACAACAATACGACATATTCGGTATTTCTTTTTACCGTACCTGTCAATACAGGGTGTCTGGGTTGTGGGCCACGCGCGCGTCTTATTCGGGTATCGCCACCTTGGAAAGACTTGTTTAATTATGAATAGATCGATAATTAATGGATACAAATACGATTAATTATTTAATTAAATATATGGGAAAGAAACGCCTGGTGTCAGAAAAGGTTATATTTAATGGCGTCATCTATGACCATTGCATGCCACTGATGTCGAACTTCTTTGTTGGCTAAAAAGCTAAAAAATAAGTTGTACAATGTAGTTCAAAACTATAACATGTATGTAGGCCTACTTCTATTTCATTGCGATTTCTTCAAATACAGACGCTAATAATTTACTAGTAATGTACGGTGGTAGCTAACTCGTGCCCACGTGGTACCAGCGCCGCGACTGGCACGTGACAAATAAAATAGAAATCGCTGGTTTAGAATCGGAGAAGGTCGTAACTACAAAATCAATATATTGAGAAAACAAGAAAAAACTGTGCGAAATTTACTCGTTACAAGCTTTAACAACTTCACTTTGGTCTACATGACACGTTTTCATGAAAATAGGCTCATAAATAGAGCATTGTGGTGCATATTTCAAATGTAATTCTGGGGACACCTCGCTGGCTTAGAATGAAAAGGTCGTAACTCACTAATTTAATAAGGTCTTACGTAGTGAGTTACGACCTTTTCATTCTAAGCCAGCGAGGTGTCCCCAGAATTACATTATTAACTAGCAATACTAGTGCATGACCAGACTGATACTTCATAGTTCTTATCATCATCAAAGATGGAACAGAAGTTGTAAGAATGCAATCACGGTGGAATAATTGTTTTTACCATAATTTTGTATACTCAATTATGGCGTCAGACGTCAGTAAAATAAAACGCCAATGGGACGTCGCGAATCAGTAGTTACTATACATGTTTTAAATATTGTTTGGGCCAAAGGTTACAGTTTTTGCCCGACACCGTCCCACCTGCTACCAAAGCTGAGCCGGTTCTTACTCCCATATGGAAGGGGTCATGGTCACAGGTAACTGTATGATTAAAAACAAAAGAAAAAAGAAAACATTTTTTTTGAAAAAAAATAAATATATTTTTCTTTTTAAAAAATCCCCCCAAAAAATTATTTCGATTTTTTTTTCGTTTCAACGATACAGTTACCTGTGGTCATGGTACTATTATAATCAAATATGATGGCTTCACATGTATATAACAGTATAGTACTATTAAGATATAACATTGCACTCGACAAGGAATAATGTCCTATCTCTCCCCTGTCAATGACACGGATTACATGTACACTTATGATGCGATTGCTTAAGATAACACTGTCTTATCTCTCGTCTTATAACGTCTGTTGTCTCACAGTATCTTCGTTAAAATATCTAACATTTCTAATAATTAATAATTATGTATATCACAATATTGACTTAGCACTACTTACACAACCTGACAGTAAAACACATCACCAGAGAATCAAAGTCAAGAAAGGCAATGGTAAAGTATCTGCTCTGGTCCCATGTACACACTCTAAAACAGGTAGGCATGTACAACATCATAATTATCACCTAGCGTAAAAGGCTGAAGCACAAGGCTTAATTCCAAAACAATATTATATACGTCCTTTTGCAGGCTCGGCTTGGGGTGTTGGTTACATTATATGTTACTGTATTGCGAATCGTTACGCTGTGCTAAAGGCTTTGCTCGGAATGAAACTTATCAGCGCTTTCCTACAGTTTTCGGGCTACAAAGTCTTTATATAGTAATAACTTCTTCTTCTTTCTTCTTCTTCTTCTTTCTTTTTCTTCTTTCTTTTTCTTCTTCTTCTTCTTTCTTTTTCTTCTGCTTCTTTTTTTTCTTCTTCTTCTTCTCCTACTTGTGTGATACTTCTATTGTAAATGTTCATGCAGATGGCAATATCTGGGTTGACTTAATCATTGGAATGTAATTGTGGTACGTATACGTCTTGAAAAATTCTCGTATTTTCTAAGCGTTTCCTTATACGCACATAGGCCGCGCAGGTATCTGTATCAATGAAAACGGGGAAAAAAAGAAAAAAAAGGAAATTGTTTGTAAAATATATTATTTTCTTTATAAAATTATGTAAATTTCCAAAAAAAAAAAGTTTTCGTTTTAGTCTTAGTCAATGATATAGTTACCTGTGATGGGCCCTATTACGCGAAATTAAATATTTTATTCCACGTCGTCAGATAAAGTTTATTTATTTAGATGGTGAGAAAAAGAACCACAGTGACATATGGAACGTGGATGAGGTCTACAAGTACGAATGCAGTATAGCTAGGCTATTTTGACTGGAGCCTTACCTTTATGCAAGAATATATTACAAGGTTCTTGCTTGGAATATATCAATTTCCGCAAGCAAATCGTACACTATCGGTATTTCAGATTTGAGTTTGTATGATATCTCGAGCGTCTTCGTGATACTCCCCGATTATGAAAACATACAACCGGTGATGTAAACATAGACAATATATCGACTGTTAAATTATCCCAATCAATAGGTCAGGCTCGTGTCAAAGTAGCCAAGCTATACGATATTATATACCGTTTGCCAATCATAGAGTCAACTTTTCTCAAACTATGATAAGCAAACGACATTCGTCTGTTTAAGACAATACATTGTCAACTATACGCTTACGATGTTTGGGAAGCCGGCCATCTGGTATCTGGTCTTGGAGTACACTTTGTAGCCCCTGTCTACGATTAGTCCAGAGTTAAACTTGAACTTAAACTGCTTTTGTAGATAAGACTATTAATCTTTAATAACAAATTGGTGAAATTGCGGTTTAATTTAGTTTATTTGTCTTCATAAACGCTTCAATTGTTTTGATAATCCGGGCGATTATTTGATCAGGGTCATAAGACGCACGACCGGCACGCGACGGATCATACTGTCAGCTGATTGGTCGAGACGGCGAGAGAAGGTGGGAAGAAATTAAACTGTGCGTTTATTGACAAGGTATATCGATTAAATTGTCATTTGAATTAAATTTGATGCTGGGACAAATTAATGACAAAATATCGAAATAATTTGAGCACACTTGAATGTGAGGATTAAACGGGATAAAGGGTTATGAATGTGAACCATATAATTAACGCCATGTTGAAATAGAATTGATATTAATTAAAATATTAGAATTAATTAGTGTCGGATGTCTAAGCGGAACTGAAGCAAGCAAAAAGTTCAGAGAGTATTTTAGTTAGAAATTACGGAAAACTAGATGATGGAAGAAACAATAAATTAAATTAATTAATTAACACGCAAGATGCGATGATATCAGAATATAAGTCTTGAATATTATTTTGATAATAGATTTAAATTAACGCGCACATTTCGACGATGGATACGTTTCTCTACAGCCTGGATGATGACATATTCGACATCGATTATTACGAAAGTTCTGTGGACTATAGTGATGAACTAGCATCTACTGGATCTAACGAAAGTGATATAGAAAATGTGCCATTGAACGCGTGCAGTTATGTGAAAAGATCCGGGAAAGGTAGCGGAAAGAAAGTTATCCAGCGAAAAGCGGCAAATATGCGGGAAAGACGCCGCATGAAGTCAATAAATGACGCGTTTGACTGTTTGAGAAAATGTATCCCTGTAACAGAAAGTGTGGATAGAAAACTATCTAAAGTTGACACATTGAAGCTGGCAATGAGTTATATAAACTACCTAGGCGATCTGGTGAAATCAACTCATGATATAAATTCTCCAGATGGACAACATCAAAATGACCACGCACAAGACAAAGTGATTCTTAGATGTCAATTTACAGGTAGGCTATATCTTTACACTGGAATTAATTAGATCCGTTTCTTCCTGTATGATGTGCCTAATTGAAACAGGACGCCCCACACACACAACATAAAGCAAAATATTCAAAATCTTAATTTCAACCAAGTTTTATTCTTGTTTTCTAAATCAAATTAGTTATTGACTACCGATTAAGCAACTCCATGACCGTTTTCACTGTTTTCCCTCAAACTCAAATGAATTCCATATTAACTTATGATTTCTACATTTTTAATTGATGACTACTGTCCCAGACATTCTCAAAAGCTAGGTGCTGCGTCTGTCTCTGAGGCAAATGGGTAATTAAAATTACCAGAGATCAAATGAATTAACTTAAGTGTCTCATTAAAAAAGTAATATTCTCACAACTAGTTTCATCTACAATTGCGCATAGTTCACCCTGATTGGGTTATCCCCTTGTTGAAACTGCATGTGGTGTATAAATATTACATAAATAAAGTAAATTACAAAAAAAATGAAAAAAATCAAACCGGCCTCTGGAACTTCGACGAGACCCACCCTGTAGAAAATAGTTGTATGTTATCCGCTTAAGATTAATGAAGCAAAACTTTTCAAAGTTTATCAGGCTTTTCAAAACCTGTCCTAAGGACGTTCAGTATGGCAATTTTATATGAAACGGGAATAAAAATTATATTATGACTATTTCTATTTTTATGTCATCACATCATATCTATAATGTTTTATGTAATATCATGCATACACATACTCTTCCGTAAATCCATGTTTTTTTCTGTATTTTTGTATAAATTTGTAACGTTAATGTAGATCATGTAGATTCTAAATAGTCTGGTATTGTATTCAATATCAGGATGAGTAGTGTTTTTGGTGTGGGCTATGCTAAGTCTATACTCTCCTGAAGTCTCCGACCAATTCTCAACATTATAATTTTCGGGAAACTTACGTTGGTTGTTTTTTTTCGGAGCTTTGATTAAATCTAGTTCGCATGCATGCACAACCTATACTTCTTACACGACATTTACATCTGTAATAGCCAATTTTCCAAATACTCTGAGTATAAATGTTGTTAATTATCTCAAAGTTTTATAAATATTCTTGTACGAGTACATAAAGTTCACTTGTAGAATGCATTGCTTGTCTTATCTTATAACTATAAAACAAACTTTGGTATGATGAACGCGGTTAGTCTGGTTCACGGGCTCTTGTATCAAAGTAAAACACTGACAGGAGGCGTTAGTTGGTAGAGGAGGTGGATAATCTAAACTAGAAAATGTTCACATAGCCATGTTCTAGGAATAAAGAGATTCTCCCATGTATTGAATGACGTAGGACCATGTTCTGAAATTAGACTTTTTAAATATTTCCAGTTAATGACGTAGATTTATTTGTCTATTTCCAAAAATGACGTCGGCCCACGTTCTAAAACTAGACTTTTTTTATAATATATATTATGTTTCCAGGAAATGTCACAATACCATGTTCTAAAGATAGACTTGTTTTATAAATTCCTGTCAATGACGTCGGATCATGTTCTAAAATATACGTATTTACGCATTTATATCAATGACGTCGGACCATGTTCTAAAATAGACGTATTTTTTTAATTTTCAGGAAATGACATCGGGCCATGTGACAGTCCACTTCTCGGTCATTCTCTAACGTGGAACGACGAAAAGCAGACGACAATAAAAGACAACAAATTGAGCGCCAAAGTTTGGTTCCCGGACTATGCCAATGACGCTGATATGATGAACATGGCTAATTATACAAACGAACTTTCAAACGTATTTTCCTGACTAGAACGAAAACCTTAAAAATAAAAAATATATATTTGCTCAATTTAATAGAACGTCATTATTTGTTAATTGTGAATTAATTAGTGAAATGAAGTGCTAAATATAATTATTAGTGAAAACATGTGATGCACTTAATATAGTGTTGTATAGAATATATCATTTCTCAAACGGTACCATTTATGACGTCAGATTTTTGCAGGCCTATTTAACTTACTTTTATTTGTTTGGGAGAAATCACTTATTAACCAAGTTTGGACATCTCTAGGCTATCTTTCGTCTGGGTGAACATTTCAGTAACACTCTGACAAATGTTAAACGCTTTTAACATGACAGATCTACATATTTAGTCTCCGTGGTAACGATTCTGTGGGTTATTTTCACGATCAAGTATATGTATCACCCGTTTTTAAAATCTGAATCGTTACAAAAAAGTAAAATAGCAACAATAATTTCTGACGGCATTTTCTTCCATAGTTGAATCATTTCTTGTTCGGCTGGGAAGTTTAAACAGAAGACGTAAAGAGGTTTTTTTAACAATTCAGTTCATAATACTAAGGACCCTTTATGACATTTTACGAACGAAAGTATAAAGGAAAGGGCTCTTTGTAGAAAGTGAATGGCCAAGATGTGTTTATATTTGATAAATTTCTGACACTTTCTATTCTATATGTTTGTCCCTTTATGGAGACCCGCTGTGCAAGGAATTCCCCATTTTCTGTTTCACTATCACAACACGCAACCTTTCTCTATATACCGGCGATACCCAAACATTATCGGAAGGGGTCCCGTTCCCTTGGTGACTAACGAACGTGAGAGTTAAAGAAGCATTTCAATATCTGATATTGCAATATAACAATCATCACGCGAGATGTTCATACAGTACCGTGTGATTTACAAAATCTGTCCCCGGAATCAACAACCTAGTTCACAATCTATCGTGAGAGAAGCTGTCGCCTCAGACAATGTGCTGCCAGAATGACATGGGATGAAGTCCTTGTGCGTGCAGAGTTGGTCGATTTTCCTGGGGAAAACCCTCACACTGAGGTGCAAGCCTTAATTCAAAGATTTTCACATTTCACCGTATCTCTACGGGACGTGAGAATCGTTCTAACATCATAATTATGCTCATTGTGTACAGCTTGCCCACATTGACATGAGCCTGACCTATTGATTAGCATAATTTAACGGTCGATATATTGTCTACGTTTATATAACACCAATTGTATGTTTTCATAATCGGAGAGTATCACGAAGACGCTCGACTTGTAATACAAACACAAATCTGAAATACCGATATTGCACGATTTGCTTGCGGAAATTGATATATTCAACGCAAGAACCTTGTAATATATTCTTGCATAAACGTCAGGTTCAGGTCAAAATAGTCAAGCTATATAATATTCATAATGTTATAATGTGCCATGCATTTTAATTTTTTATTTCTTAATTACTATTGTGGATTAGTGATACGAAACAGTTTAGTAGTGCGTAGAGAAATGTTTTCAAGAGTAGAGTCATATCACGGCTTAGAATGAGAAGGTCGTAAGTACTACGCACGATCTTATAAGACTGATACATATTTAAAACCATCAGCAGCGTAAGGCGCTTCTTATGGGCTTATTTTCATGAAAATCGGAAATTTTCAAATCATGTTGACCAAACTGAAGTTGAAACAGCTTGTTTTACCATACGTAAAGAGTAATTTTCGGACAGTTTTAGTCTTGTTTTCTTAAAATATTGATTTTGTTCTTACGACCTTCTCAATCTAAGCTAGTAATAAAAAGTACCCAAGTTACAATTTTTACAACTGGTGCCAGTAAAAACTTACATCTTTTGTCTAACCATGTGTAAATTTTCTTTGCTGTATACTTTCTGTTAAATTTTAGACAACCTGTATTGTACCACTATCTGTATGATGCCCAACACTGACAACGCGAATATTCGCATCTTGGGGTGGCATTCACAAAAAAAATTCTCCAAATCTTACAATGTCCTTAAGACTAATTGTATCAGATATACAGGAAAAATAAGACTATCACATATTTTCATTGTTTTGAAGCGTAATGTAAAGCACTTCAATAATACAAAAAAAAAAAACATGCGCTTTTCGAAGTTTCTTGCAAAATATGTGCAGATCAATGTTTTAACTTAAGTCAAAGTATTTAAGTTTTCCCTTCAGATGCTTTGTGAATACCGGTCCAGGGTACTGTTTTATCAACGTACTTACGGTATTAATCGTAAACTTACGTTCGAATTTGAATTCTGTATAAACATTTTACAACTGCCAATGGATTGTGTTATGTTTAAGATATGATTTGGATGTTTATATCAGTTGTTATGACATAATGTAATATATTAAACAAATGTATAGAAAATTTTCGGGCTTTGTTAGTTTTAACTTGGTCTTATACATCCACGACCCCCAACCCCGGGGATGGGCGGTGTATATTATGTTGCAAATTCAATCTAATGGTGCGTCTTTTTGCCAGTCATCGTTCAACTCCAGCCCCTGAAGTAACATCTTACAGAAAAGTCGGTTGAAACACAGTTTAGCAGATGTACGCACAGTATGCACGTAACGACAAATAGTACATGACCAATGTATGTGGGGAGTGGTCAGGGTGAACAGACCACGTGACTTTTTGGCTAAGTCTACAAGCAAAATTATGTAAACAAAAAGGTTTAAATAAACAAAAACAACAACAAGATAGTGCTCATTCTCGGCTTGAGCGTCGGACATATATCGTGTAACTTGCTACTTACAAATGTTTACTTGTAGACTTAGCCCACTGAACGAGAAAAACCCACGTGGTCCACTTGACCAATGTATTATCTGTGCGGATTGTGGGTGTAATTGTTCCACAATCCCTGGCGCCACAGATCGATGCTGGCTGCACACTCTCACCAAGAGAGGAAGAGTCCCCACAGGCTGACTCGAACACATTTTTCCTTAGGTAGCCCAAATGACCAGGGAAGAAAACATGTCAAAGTACTAATGTATTCGGTACGAACGTCTAAGGAAGCTGATTTTGTAGAGGTCATTCTTAGTATTTGATCAATTCTTGACATCAACTGTTCATAATAGTATCTCATTTTAGAATAAGATTTCATTTTTCAAAATAGATATCAACCCGTATTGCTATCTGTTTCAAAAAGACAAACTACTTGTTGTTTTCGCAATCAGATTACATTTCCGAAATTGGTAAACATAGTGTTATTTCAACACAATTCAAGAGAAAGTTAATCAAAGAGTTTTCCCAAAATCTTGTTCCATTCAATAAGAGCATATTCATGTCAAAGTATAAGGTTTTCATGAAGAATGGAACATAATATGATATTAATAATATTACATCATGGCCTATGGAGTCTCAATTTCACACCCACTCAAGCTTCTATTACAGCTTGCAATTGGATGATTGATTCAAATGCTGTTCCCGAAATACAGTTTAATATCACCGTAGGTCATGGACCTGATGAGACAATTAGCCAGTGAGGTGGACATGTTCACCTGAGGTCAACACGAAGGATAAGGGTCCGTGAGGTTAAAGGTCTTTACCCTGAAGAATGTCGGAAAACCACGGAATAATGAGAGAAATTAGCGCGTGATTTGCTGCAGACACGGGACGAGGAAGGTAATTATGTCGGCGACTAGAAACATCTGCTTTGATCTGTTCATGTGGATGATTATAACACGGCTACTACCGTACAAAGAATATCTGGCCACAATTGCTTCATGTATGAATTATTCACGTTAAATGTCTTAACACAGTAAATTGACAATTATAGGAATTTGAAATTTGGTTAATTGGATACAACATATATTGTAGAAGTTAGAAAAAGATAATGAACTGACAAATCGGACGGGGAAACAGCAGCGGAAATAGACGAGGACAAACAGCACAAAGAAACCACAGACATCATCACACGCATTTGATATACAATGTATTAGCTGTTTTACCTATATTCCGAATGTTCACGTCTTAGAATGAGAAGGTCGTAACTACTACATACGACCTTATAAGACTGATACATATTTAAAAACTGCACCAAATGGCCTTTTTATGAGACTATTTTTCATGAAAATCGAAACTTGTCATTTCGACTAAAATGAAGATGTATAGGCTTCTTTTGCCATAAGTAAAGAGTAAATTTCAGTGGAAGAACTGATGTGTTCGCCTTTTTTCAGCAAAAAGCTGACTGGCAAAAAACTGTGCTTGGCATGGCATTAACTGGATAGTTGTCAGTTTCATTCCTTTCATGCATCAGACAGTACTCAACTTGTATCGCGGCAACAGAATATTACATTTGCCAAAAAAGAAAATATGAAATAAATACTCATGGGCGGCGCACTTCGACCGGGGGCATTTTTAAAAAAATGCAGGTCAGACGTTTGGTGGAGCGCATGCTCCTATAAAATTAGTGCAAGCGACATAAAATGAATAGAAAATGTCAAATTACATTATCAAGAGTTAAACAATTATTGATTACATTTCAGATAATAATTCGATACATAAACCGTACAGAGAAAGATATTCTCAAATACCTTGGTTCAAATAATTGTTATTGATTTTCACAAAGAATGAAGCTTATTACCAATTCTCGGGTTATTGTTGGGTTTCCATTCATTAGCAAACACTTTAGGTATTAATCGGCCGCTTCAGAAACCAAATCGAATTTCCGCCGAACTAACTCTTAAAATTAAAACGATCATATAGGTTTGCATTTCTATCACATTTGTTCAATTATTTCAAAGGACTATTTGCTTATGCGCAAGGCTATTATTATCCTACGCCGGAAGTTGTTTACACTTGAAGGCGAATAGCCGGCACGTGGCGTATGTAAATATTTAACAAATTTAGAGAATGTTTGCTGACGGGTTACGCATGTTAGCCGACCTATGAAGTATTCGCTTTTTATGTCGATAAAAAAGAACGCAGTTAGAGAAATTAACCCTTTTTCCAATAGGTGCAAAATAAACTAACCGCTGTTTGGTAGGCTAAACCTATCTTCATTCAGAGAGTAGGCGATGACTCAGCAGACGCTTAAACTGATCCTACCGTCTTTAATCGATTCCACAAAAAAAACTTTAAGTTCTCTGTACACCAAATATAATCGATTCCAGGTACTTAATTAGTGCATTAACATGTCGAGAAAATACTAGTAATGCATCATTTTGCACATCTTGAAATAAAGGTTAATTTACTTTACTCTGTTCGTTCTAATCGACATCAACAGATATGTCGGCTTGTACATGACTACGTACCCGAAATAATACCCCCGTCAACCGAAACCACCGCCCCAAACACCTGTGAATAGCTAGGGAACAGTACCAGTCCAGTACCCACTGTGCTAATGTACTTATATAACTGAGCCGTGGTGTCATTTTCGATTGCACTTGCCCAATATCCACTGTACCAATATAACTGAGCCGTATTCTAACCTACGTGTAGATCACACAGGTGATGTCAAAGCGATTGCACTTGTCCAGTATCCACTGTACTAATATAACTGAGCCGTATTCTAACCTACGTGTAGATCACACAGGTGATGTCAAAGCGATTGCACTGCCCGGTATCCACTGTACTAATGTAACTGAGCCGTATTCTAACCTAGATCATGCAGGTGATGTCAAAGCGATTGCACTGTCCAGTATCCACTGTACTAATGTAACTGAGCCGTATTCTAACCTAGATCACACGGGTGATGTCAAAGCGATTGCACTGTCCAGTATCCACTGTACTAATGTAACTGAGCCGTACTCTAACCTAGATCACACGGGTGATGTCAAAGCGATTGCACTGTCCAGTATCCACTGTACTAATGTAACTGAGCCGTATTCTAACCTAGATCACACAGGTGATGTCAAAGCGATTGCACTGTCCAGTATCCACTGTACTAATGTAACTGAGCAGTATTCTAACCTAGATCACGCAGGTGATGTCAAAGCGAGTGCACTGCCCAGTATATTCTGTACCAATATAACTGAGCAGTATTCTAACCTAGATCACGCAGGTGATGTCAAAGCGAGTGCACTGCCCAGTATATACTGTACTTATATAACTGACCAGGTACAGCACGACGTTCATGATAAGGTCCTAAATGCAATACTTGTAGAACAGTTATAGGTAACCCCATCTAATCGAGGTCCGATAATATGTGGTCTAATGGGACGGAGATCAACCGGCCCGAGAATTGTTTTATATATTTATGGATTGCTACCCATCGCCGGCTTCCACAGGGTGTCTTGATGTCGGGTACATATCGCTGGATCAGAATGAGGAGGTCATAAGTACAAAATCGATATTGTGAGAAAACAAGAAATAGTTGTCTGAAAATTATCCTTTTCGTATGGTGAAACTTCAGTCTGGTCAACTTGACAAGTTCCGATTTTGCAAATATATAGGCTCATGTGTAGGAAGCACAATGTGGTGCTGATGGTATTTTAAAAGTATGAATTCTGCATTTTCCATGTGGATAGACGTGTTACCAGTGACACAAGAGACTGCAGACATTTGAAAGAATGAGTCTATGTTTGGAAATAAGCTACTTGGAGTTTGACATACGGTGAAATATAACATTTTAAGTATAAAGTATATCAAAAATTGGCTTTGTATGAACAAAACACACACTGGTGAAAGTGTAAGTGTAACTCACCTACCCATGTATTTTCATACCAGGTATTCTTTAAAAATAAAAATATTGAGCGAAAATTGAGATACGATTATTCTGTCGTAAAAGTTGACAATGTCGCTCTTGTACCGGGAAATAACCCATAAAATAACACTAATAGACACATTGTCTGAGCACTGAAGTTCTCCTTTATAAGTTATTTATAACATACAATTCGTTATTAAACAAACCATTGAGAGTTCTACAATTATGACACGTGTGAGACCATGTTGACACGCGCTCGAACAATATGCTCGTTGCTGAACAAGTTATTTTATAGCAGATTTATAGCGTACTAAGTGTGCGGGTTCGTGTTGATAAGAAGTCTTCAAACTACTTCAAACTTTCCGTTTTATACTCCTAGTTTATTCTACTCTGTCATTTTCAATTGTTTCAAGTATCCAAGTTGTAGAATGACGAATTTATTGTAGTTTAAGGCCAAGGTAACCCTGTGATATGTGAGTAGCGGAATTTATTGTAGTTTAAGGTTAAGGTAACCCTGGGATATGTGAGTAGCGGAATTTATTGTAGTTTAAGGTTAAGGTAACCCTGTGATTAGTGAGTTTCGGAATTTATTGTAACCGTGTAACGCCTCAGTGATGTTCTCCCGATGGAAAAACATAAACTTTAAATCGGGAACAGGGGGTTACACATTTTCTAACTACTTCCCCAAAGCTTCCCCTAGACCAAGATGACGCAGCCCCTGGTCCCGATACCTTCCGATGCTCATTTGTTTAATCTCGTTCATGTACGTGGGTTGTCCCAGAATACCGTATAATCCTGTTATATCTTAAAAGCTATCAAGTATCGTATGCCCAAATTATAATCGACGTTTAGAGAAATTATTTCTTGACCTACTAGCCAAGTACATCGCCGAGGCAAAAATGCTCAGTGGTATAAGCTCATTATCAGATGACGAAATAAAACTGTATATTTTCTATTTTACTTCTGTTAATAGCAATGAATTCGCTGTCGTAGAATGAGAAGGTCGTAACTACTACTAATGACCTTATAAGACTCACATGCCTGTGAAATCTGCATCATAAGGCGCTTCTTATGAGTCTATTTCAATGAAAATCGTAACTTGTCATGTTGACCAAAATGAAGTTATAAAAGCTTGTTTTCCACAAGTAAAGAGTAAATTGCAGACAGTGTTTTCTTGTTTTCTCAAAATGTCGATTTTGTACTTAAGACCTTCTCATTCTAAGCCATGAATTGATGGCAGTATATGATTGTTTGTTCTTCTTACATTGAATTTTCGCACTAATTCTGTTATAAATGTATATGTATGGTATGTGTGCTCTTCAATTCCACTTCCATGGTGATATACATAGTATATCGCCGTGAGGATGGAATTGAAGAGCATATCCACATCCGTAAAGTTATAATAACATAACTGAGTGAAATAACTAAATGTTATGTTATAATGTTGTGTTATATTTTATAATAAAGATGTCTCTCCCGAACCCGGGCCAAAATTTGTCTGACGTGTTACACACATAAACGATTTCTCTATGTTTGATATCATATAATATGAATACTTTCTCGCCATTTATCCCCATGCTTTTTAATCAGTTGTATTATTGTTGTTTTGTAAAAAGTCCTTTTCAGGACTAAATATACAAATAAAATCTATTCTATTCTATTCTATGATAGAATAAAATGGAACCATTGTGGTATAATGACATCATGCCGGATCGCAATGCACCTGATGTCAAATTAAGATACATGCGAAGTTTAATATCATCACGGTCCAAGGTCAATGTCAACATGATAAAGATAGCAATGGTGTGTATTAATATACAATGGGTTTAATTTAAACATATTTTATTACACAAATTTACAAGGATAAAATAAACATAATGTAGCATAAAAACTGGAGCAAAATGTACTGTCAACAAAAGATGATAAAACTAGGAAAGGGAAGACAGCACTCAGCTGAAACAATCCAATTACTGAGCCGAAAACATTAAAACGACACAGACAACAATGTCTTACACATATCGCTGGCTTAGAACGAAAAGGTCGTAATAGAGTCACTTACAACCTTATAAGACTAATGCATATTTGATATCTAGATCACAAGGCGCTTCTTATGAGCCTATTTTCATGAAAATTGGAATTTGTCCTGCTGACCAAAGGCTGAAGTTGAAAAAGCTTGGTTTACCATTAGTAAAGAGTAATTGTCAAACAGTTTTTCTTGTTTTTTGTCAAAATATTGATTTTGTAGATACGACCTTCTCATTCTAAGCCAGCGATATGTAGCCGAGTAAGTTCTTTCAGCTTAGCAAGAGGCATTCACATTTAGCGAATGAAAGTCGTTACATTTGATACCCAAGGTGCATGAATACTTATAATGAAAACTATATAATATTTTTGAACAATGAAATCAACTTTGCCGATTTCTAGTTCCAACTAAACACCATATGCACAAACATATTCATACTTATTGCAGCAATGTTTATATCTATTAAAAAATTAATAATTGTAGAAACATAATTATACATAATGACTTGCTTCTTAAATGAGCATATATAACTACATTTCTGAAAACCGTCAAATTGAGTAGCTTTGTCCAAATGGCAGGTTTTTCTGGAGACTGGCGCAATATTTGCCTTCGGTCTTTGGCCTGGTTGTACATATACTTGTTCAAAGCCTGCAAGTTGATGTCAGTCAATATAAACATTGAGCAGTTACAGACTAAGACATTAATTTGTTACCACCTGATGAAGCCGTATAGGCGAAACGTCTTGAAGTAATAAAGTTAAAGAGACTAAACTCCATTTCGATGATAAAACACGTTTTGTAGACTATTTTATCACAAAAAAATAACGAATACATAAAGTATACTTACAATTTATATAACGACCAAAGGCGCTATTGATGAAAACTACCGAACAAGTTTTACCGTTCGTTAATTAGATAACGGCTTTTCTCGGCATTTAAATACCACAATACGCTACACAACGTAGAATCTAGATTTAATACGTTAGTCATGCAATATATTTTATGTTTTTAATTTAATAAGACGTTATGCGATTGTTTTTCTTCTAGATAAATAAGTCAAGATTTGTACATAAATGTATTAGGTAGGTCAAGCTAAAATGCGATTTTAAGAGAGCTTTTTGATAAACTTGGATATTTTAGTTTAACACGTGTTTGGTGGTTATTTTCCTATTCAGACTGTACGAGCTAGATTTTATCCAATAGCTTGATACTGTCCTCTCTTCACAACCAGTAAACATCCATCCTAAAATACAGGAAACAAGTGCATGGTGATTAAGCAAAACGTTAACAACATAAAGAACAGGGAAGGCAGTAATCCACAGCAAATAACACATAGCAGCACGACCTGCACATATATGAACAGCGTACACATGGAACACTTGTTAACCCTACATGACCCGTACCGCGACAGCCGCCGTCATGAAACACGAACAACACACACCAAAACAACAAATAGAATTGTGTCCATCGACACGGGTGCCCCATTTGTGTATAAAGTAAAAGTAACAAAGGGACATTACTCTGGTAAACATTCCAGCAGCAAAAACCCCGTCCTTTACGGTCGACAACACATCAAGTACTATGTTGTTGATCTGTGAAAGTTTGAAGAAATTCCGCCCAACGGTTATGAGGAGTTAAACACGCAATATTTGCGTTACGTATAGACGGACGGACGGACAGCACTAATGTTATATGCCCCCACTTAAAAATAAGTGAGGTGGCACAATTACCTCTAAACAAGAACATAACATCTGCTAGTATATGGTGTCAATAGGAGATGGTGAACTATTACCTACATGAATACGGCCCTGGAGATGACGTAACTATACATACCTTAACTAGCGCTGGTACTGATGACCAGAAGTTTGTGTTGGGAAGTAATTCTTTCCCTGATAATTTGTTACGGAACTTGTTATTTGCTACACCAATGATCAGATAAACTGAACCTGCCACGAAAAACCTAAAATATAAAACATGAAAATACTTTAAATTAACCTGCAGTAAATGGTATTTTCTTACAATTACAGGGTCTCAATTTGCGTGTTGACGTTTGTCCGGTCATTCGTTCTCCACTGGAACCACAAGGTTTATCATTTCTCCATGCATTGTTATTACCTCTGGTCAGTTCAGACGTTACTAGAGTTTGACCTTGAACTAAGATGGCGGTATCCAATCTAAAAAAAAATGAGAGACAAAACATGCCAAAAAGGGTTACTCAAGCCAGAAAACAAGTTTGTTTTGTTATAAATAATGCACTCTGAGAAGTTGCTACAGTTGTATTACTGGCAAAAATGAATTGCTAGATGGAAAGTTGTGCAATAGAACATATCGCTGGCTTAGCATGAGAAGGTCGTAGTACAAAATCAATATTTTGAGAAAACAAGAAAAAACTGTCCGAAAATTACTCTTTACTTATGGTAAAACAAGCTGTTTCAGTTTGGTCAACATGATAAGTTCCAATTTTTATGAAAATAGACCATGTGATGCTGATTTTAAATATGTATCAGTCTTACTATAAGGGCGTACGTAGTATTTACGACCTTCTCTTTCTAAACCAGCAATAAATTGATAACCCCTTGAAACAGTTACGGTAACACTTACGTTATAAGTAATACAGAACCGACACTCATACCACCAGCCGCTGTGAAACAACATAATGGTGAAACTAAAATAAATCTCTGAAATAGAAAACAACACATTCAACATTCAGCACATTGAAAACGAGGTTTTTCTAAGTTTTACATAATGTGCCGTAAAACCACTTCGTATATACACCTGCATAAGAGACCGTATAAATTTTAAAGTAACTTTTTATAAGACAGTACTTATAAAACAACATAACAAAATAAGCTCTTATGAACGAACATGTCAAGATCGTACTCTGTGCCTTATATGTTGTTAACAAAGTTAAGATACTAAAACAAATCTTTATTTTCATCCTATCAGAGTAGTTTAAACATAGTTTATTGCCATTTTTGTACATTCATTTAAAAACAAAGGGGTTGGGTAAAAAGTGCTAACCACGTCGTAAGGCTACCCTCCCCTATACATGTGTAACTTACAATAATGTTATAGAACATGTTTACACGCAGTTTCCTAAATCGTTTCTTTTGTAAAGCTATTCGTGTGTTCGATGTGCTCCAGTGCTCCACTACCCGACCAGTGCGAACGATAAGAAATATTCACCCGTTCTGTCTGAACTACGCGTTATAGTGGCCCCTCTCTTGGGCGGCATTCTTCGGAGACCGAAAAAGTGTTCGAAGTAGAGAGGGAGTCGATGTGGAGAGGGGAATGTATCTCGAACTCATGTTACTTATAACACATGACTACCCTTCCCAAAAAGGGTACACATATGTACGAATACGAGGGTTGTTCATTTAATTCCCGGACGATCGCCATAGCGCTTGATTGGAACATGCGATTGTAGTAAAATTTCGTTTCATAAGACTTAGTCACCAACATGATTATTTGACAAAACATGAAAATTTTATCCAATCGAAACAATGGTTACTATAGTAACCACACAAACGTCTACCCGGCCCAACCCAATTTTGTAGAGGTATGTAGAGTGTTAATTAGGTAGGGGTAGTGATATTATCGCATATTTTCAGCAGAACACATCAGCTATCTATGTCGTGTAATATAACATTTTATATCAATTCCGTGTAGTCTTTTGCGTTCTAATGACGAAGAGCGTGCTTCTGTGAATATCGCGATTTGTTTAGAGAAAACAGGTAATGAAACGATTTTATGAAAATATTGGCCGCACATCTGTAAAACTTAAGACTCCCATAAAGAAAAACTCTATGGACAATTATCGCAAATGCGGACCGTTGTTTACATGTGAAAAAAAACACGTTCTACGATGACAAAGCACTACCATGTGATGATCAAAGGCCGGGCAAACCTAAAGTCATGAACAGAAAATGTCGTAGATCCAAGGCCAGTTGGGCGGTAGACACTTATAGAATAATAAGTGCTGTATAAATTGCAGATACATGCGATTTTATTGTACTTATAGCATATTACATAACTACTGAACAGCTTAACATGACGAATATATGTGTCCGGGCAACTACTTTTAATATATATTTTGTTTTGCAGGAATTGATTATAGTGACAATCGTTTCGATGTGGGACATACTGATACCTAATCCTATTCCAAGCAGTAATTTCAAACCTGTCTAGTTACCGGGATCCTAATTGGAAACTAAAGGATTGAGTGAGTAAGTTATTAGTTTATTACAACTTTAAGAATAAATTCCACTTGTTATTGCATCCACAGCAGTGGTTCAGTGATAGGTGCATATTATCTGTTACCTGGCAATCTAGGTTTGAGTCCAGGTTGAAGTAAGCCATACGGTACCTGTCTTTTACATTATCTTATTTCCTCCACTTGTGGAGAAGAAGTTGTGGGTTCTGTATGGAAGGTAAATGTACCTTCTTATACTTATTATTGATGATTGAAGTATTTAGGTAAAACTGATCTGTTGATTGTTTTCTTTTTTTTTCTTCCACATGTGGAAAAACAGCTGGTAATAATGTTGAAGAATAATTTGCTATTAAATACTGGCCAGGCACCGGTCAAGGAAAACTGATTACTGTATACCTCCCAATAAAAGCCCCCGGGCCATGCATTTTGCAAAAGGGTGGCTTTTATTTGGGGTCTTACTTTTAAAAAAAATATTTATTCTTTCTAAGAAAATGGTGAAAAAATCATAATAGAATTAAAATGTCTATTTTATTGATCAAGCAATAACAAAACATTAATAACCATCAAATTAAACATCAATTGGTATACAATTTTTCAAAAAACAACAAAATTTCTCCAAAAATGGAGCTTCTTCTAGTAGGGGGGAGCTGTTATTCGGTGGGATATGGTAGATAAACTGACCATTTTAATTTATAAATTAACAATGGTTGAGAAAAGGCGTTTATTCAGATTTATCAACCATAGAAATTTGATTTGCAAATAAAAATGAAAAAAGAAGGCGCCATTGATACCTGCTAGCTTTACCAAAGTTTTCAAAGCACTCTATGCGAGTAAGGAAATTGTTCTTTACTTCTAACTTACCTTAACACATTTTTTCTATTCTTTTGCAGTTGCTGATGAATTGGTATGCTCATTTACAGTGGTGCTGGGGAGTTGCTGCCAGGATAGGAGTTCAAAACATATATGTTAGCATAATGTGCAGAGTTTAACTGAGTCTGTTACTCAATTTACTGACTTATCAGTTTTGAATTCTTATAATCAGGAATTGACAAAAAAATGTGTGTTAACTGGATGATTGACTATTTTATTTTAATGGACTTCCCAAATTCAAATCCATATACATACATGCGTTTTACTGTTATAATGATTGCATATTTGTAGCTCACCTGTCACAAAGTGACAAAGTGAGCTTTGTGGTCAGTCTCTTAGTCTGTCGTTGTCCATCAATAATTTACTGATGTTCACTCATTGGTCTCTATGAAAAATAAGCCCAGTTTAAAACTGGGCCATTTATGATCAAAACTAGGTCACAAGGTCAAATATTTGAAAAACCTTGTGTTATTTCTTCAAGTCCCAGTTTTATCTGATCTTCATAAAATTTGGTCAGAATGTCAGTTTATTAAATGTAGACCAAATTTAAATATGAGTCTTATCGGGTCAAGCACATGGTCACCAGGTCAAATCTTATACAAGTCTTGTGTTCACGCCAGAGGTTACAGTTTCTATAAAAAAATCACAAAACTTGGTCAGAATGTTACCCTCTGTGAAACTTCAAGGCTAAGTTTGAAACTGGGTAATGTGTCAAAAAATTGTCAAAAACTTTAGGTCATTAGGTCAAATCTTAGATAAAGCATGTGCTCACTCTAGTAGTGACCACAGTTTTGATCCAATATTCACGAAACTTGGTAAGGATGTTAGTCTCACTGATATATTTATGCCAATGTTTAAACTGGGTCATGTTGGGTAAAAAACTAGGTAATTGATTAAGTTTTTCCCTAGCTGTATCTAAGACTGTTACTTAAGCCAGTAAATCTGTGGTTTGTGGCTTAATTCTGATTTTTATGCCCCCATATCGATAGATAGGGAGGCATGTAGTGATTCACCTGTCCGTCCTTTCGTCCGTCCAGCCTGGACGACCCAAATTGACCGTTTCTGCTAGCATTAATATGGCTTGCTACAAAGCTTTCATACTTGCATGGATGTTGTATATGACCAATCTCCACACACCTGTATCACCTGACTCCATTTTGACCTTCTCCTTGACCTAATTTTGGTCTTAGACTTATTGAAATGGCTTCCACGGGGGCATAAGTGTTTATGGAAAAAAAAACAATGCTACTTGTCAAGTGCAATAATTAATCAGAGTTGTGCTCTTTTTTGAAGTGATGACTTTTTTGTTGAGGGTTTTGGTGCATGCTACTATTTTGGACACTTAAAGTATCCATACTATTGAATTGAAACTGACAACCCTTGTTAACCATATCATAAGCCAACAGTTATAGTCATTTTCATCACCGGAATGTTATGCCCCTTTGTAGCTTACTTTGTGCTTTTGTGATCACTGTCGTCTGTTTGTCCATCAACAGTTTGATTGGGTAAACAATTTAGGCCTAATCATTATGAAACTTAGTCACAATCAGCATCTTAACTATATCTAGGTCAAGTTCTATATCAGGTAATCTGACTGTGATAAAACACTAGGTCACTTGGTTAAATCGTTGCAAAGCATTGTGTAGTCACTGGAGTTCACAATTTTGGCCTAAGCATTATGAAACTTGGTCAAAATGACCAATTTGACAAAATCTAGGTTCGATATTTGGACATCTGAAGTTGAAAGAAGGTCAGTAGGCCATATCGTAGAAAAACCTATCAAAACCTATCAATGTTGGCTTAATCTTTATGCAACTTTGTCACAATGATTATCTCAACAAACTGTAGGTCTAGCTTGATATTCGACGACTGAGGCAAAAAAGGTCATTAGGTCAAATCTTAGAAACTTTTAAGCTGATGTTTCTATTACCATTGACCTTATGGTTTGACCTTGATATTGTTGTTTTAAAACTATTACTGCTTTCCAATTTGAAGTGTATTAAATATTCAAAATATATTTATTATACACATAGATACATGCTAAATAGGCTAAATTGTATGGGAGTTATGGCCCTTTGGATTTTTACACTTATGGTTATGTCTGAACTGTACTTATGCTTGTTGCTATACTTGGCATAAGTGCATATCATCATAAATTAGATGTCTGATACCAATTTACTTTGGCTAGCAGTAACTGGGGGTATTCATCACATTCAGTGATATTTCTCGTTCTCCATCACATTTTTATTACTTTTGAAATAACATGTAAAAAAGTCACTTTAAATACTAATTTAGGTGGGTGGGGTAATAAATTTTACCTGTAATCTTTTAGAAATCCCTTGAATATAACAATGAGTATTACTTTCCTTGTTAAATGGGTTATTGAGAAGAATGTTGAAGATAAGTATCGTAGTTCGCTAATACATTTTACCGATAAAAATTCAAAATTCTTGAGTGTTAGTGTGGAAAATGGGAGAATTTGACCTCTATCTGACATTGGTGTGACCTTGACCTTAATAATATAAATGTGAAAATTCACACTTCAAATGCTGTTAACAATTTTAACACTTGTTTAACATTTGTCGACACTGTTTTATCTATTTTGTGAATTATTATGAATTTTTCCAAATTTTGAGCCATTTTCCGGGTTATCAATGTGACCTTTGACCTTTATGTGTGACCTTGACATTGTTGTTGTATAATTTGCCTTTGCAGCTTTTCTATCTACACTGTATAAGCCATGTATTTACAAAGTTATATTAAAACATATTGACTCTTATTCATGTTGTTGCTCATTAATTTATTATTTTAAACAGTAATTTAGGTGGGTGGGGTACGAATTTAACCCCTTGATAAAAATAATTACTGTTTTTGATGTTGGATTGAGATTTTCTGTTTATGCTACTTATGTATATATTACATGATACCAATAAGTTATGTGTTTGTTTGATATTTCATCAATTACATTACAAATTGACACAGATCCTTGAAAATAAAAAATTGGCATAAAGCCATTTTTTGCAATTTTCAAGACCCTAGAAAAATATCAATTCAATTTGCCATAACTCAATCTTCCAGTATGTCTAACCTGAATACCTATCGTCCCTGTAACACTATATAGTGAATGTGGATCTGCATGCATTTATAAAGAAACGTCTTTAGAAATTACCATATTATTGCAAATTTCACATTTCTGAAAATTTCGATAAAAAGGGGTACCGATGGTTTAAACTGACGGAGTATTGAAAAAACGCAATATAGATTTGCCTATGCAGAAATGTTACGTTAGGTAGGCATATAATGAAACATCAAAGATATCAGCTCAATCCAGTGTATTCATTAAATGATGAATCTTTGAAAATATGCATTTTTCAGAACTCTAAAAAGCAAAAAATCTTAATTTTCAAGGAAAATCACTTTTCCTTGGTTACCATGGCAACGGAGGTTGATATGCTAGATTTTTTCACAAATATCTATTCCTATGGTCATAACAATAAAAGGGTGCAATTTTCGTGAAATTCTGAGACTATGAGTTGTGGGACCCCTTCATAAAATTTTGAAAATTATAAATAATCTCTCTTAACCCCTAAATAATGATCAAATAATGCAAAAGGTAGCGTTTTAAATGCGAAAACGTCGTAGCGTCGCCATTTTTTACGTCGACTTGGGCCGACTAACGTTTCACGCGCTTACTAAAACGCTAATATTATCAAATCCCTACCAAGTTGAAATTTTGTATGTGAATCAAGGAATGATGTGATTGTGCTAGTGTGCGTTTTCATTAATATCCGTCAAATCGTTTTTCAGCAATATCGATGAATCCGGGAATTAAATGAACAACCCTCGTACAACGTACATGTACCATGGCTATTTGAAGATTAATAAAACGTTTTTCTTGATGCTTTATTCGCGGCCTGATAATGATATTAATTCATTTCACTTAAATTAATAATTCAATTTCAATAGTATTTTAAATCTAGAGAAAATATAATAAATAACTTACGTAAAGAGGAGTAGCGTTCGGGACTTCACCAAACGTGTCAAACGCCGTGTTTTCATCTTCATTATTACAAACCAGAATCACTTCCGTCTGTCTGCAATAACACAAACACAAACACACGTGTACATACATTACCGGGTACTTCATTGTTGGGTTCGTCATTTGGATACAATATAGGCAGGCACCAACATACAATTATAAATCACTAGGTTAATTGATGATGCAGCAATACATAAACCACGAAAAACTATAAAATATGGAATTATAGTGGGGGGGACAATAACCGTCATATCTAGTTTCTAAGCCGTCCCCATCCCAAAGGGGTTCGACACATAAATACGACACGTATCTATCACTTTACACTATATAGATGTATGGCAAACAATTCAATGGCATAACTAGAAATACCCAACTCAATATTGTGTCCAATATTTTAAACAAGTCGAATGCAAACATTCAATGGCTACTGCACTCTTCACGACAATATAATATTATTATCATACATGAAAAACACATTTTCTGAGTGCACTGACGCCTACATGGACCATTGAAAGTTTGCAAATTTGATGCAAAAATCCAACGTTGCTTTAAGTATGTATTGTCCACTTTATATTGTAAAAATAGAAACTCCAAAAAAGGTTTTGGCTTAGGGTCCTCCTTTCTTTTACTGTATTATTATTGTACATGTTATGCTACAATTTCGCTGTCCGTCTTAAGACTGTCTCATATCTTTCAATAGTACATGTATATTGTGTCATTTAGATGTGTGTTGTCCCTTGTGCTAGTGTTGTCATTTAGTTTTGGCCCGTGTAGTTTGACTGCCTGATGCGGCAAACGTTCTGGTGGGAGTTCGGGTTTGTGTAAACAGTAAACCTGTTGTCCTCAAGCTGTACTCTGTTATAGTTGTATCCACCCCCCGTCTTTTACAGCACTGTGCAGTGTCGGTGTATTTTTGTTTCCACTTGTCCTTGGAAGTTAATTTCCTCTGCCCTCCTTTTAATGTCCACCGCCCACCCTAAAGTTTTATCATCAGTTGTATCTTGCGAAGATGCTGGATGAGATACATTTTTGTACTTTTTAATTAGGTCACTGTACTGTTTGGTCACTATGATAAAACGCCCACCCTAAAGTTTTATCATCAGTTGTATCTTGCGAAGATGCTGGATGAGATACATTTTTGTACTTTTTAATTAGGTCACTGTACTGTTTGGTCACTATGATAAACGTTTGTAGCATATATATGTTCGCCATCTTTTAAATGTCCACGGCCCACCCTTTTTATCATCAGTTGTCTCTTGCGAGATACATTTTAATTAGGTCACTGTGCTGTTTGGTTACTATGATAAAAGTTTTTGGCATATATATTTGGTATTACATGTAGCTAGATATACTATTAGATTATAATAATAGTTTTCCCCTTATGCTGGGAGAGCAACTTTTTCAATTAGTTCACTATGCAGTTATGCCTTGTTTGGTCGCTGAGGTAACATCGTTGGCATATTCTGGAGCATTATGCATCTAGAAATATGTTTTGTTATTTCCTGCCCTATTTCTACCTTGCCCATTATTGTAACTAGGTCAAGTCGTAGTTGTGCCTCTTTAATTCGTATTAACGTTAGGTCACTGTCATTAGTGTTTTAAACTAGGTCAGGGATGGTTGTGCCTCATTTGGTCCACAGGCGGCAGTATCAGTGTTTGGTCCGCAAACGATTAAATAAAATAATAATAAAATATATAAAAATGTCCGTACTGAACTAATATACTAACATTATCAAGGTATAAAGCGTACTATATGTCTATATGCCAAAGATTGTGGAACATTTCATCTAGTTGTTTCAACATAAAATACGGGCGCTGAAGAAAAATTGCCATACAAGTCATTCAAAGAAACTATAAGATATTAATTCTTACCGAAAATCTCGTTCAATTGTATCTTATAACTGCGAAACAGCAAAACAGTGTTACTTTCGTTCTTTAACTTCGCTCAATGTCATTTTATTTATGCACTGGTTACCCGCTGCGCTCACAGTATCGTAATAATTGTTGGGAACCAAGCCTATTGTAAGATGCAATGTTCCACAATCTTTGGATATACAGGGTGTCTCAAAATACATGTCCGCTTGTTGAAGGATCATAACTTTGCCAAATGAGTTAACTTAGTAAATTGATAATCATAGTCTCATATGAAAGCTAAATTTAAAAATTGTGTGGTGAATTATATCATGTGTCAATACTCGAACATTTGATGACGTCATATACGTTATACAAAGTCATTAGCAACGGACGTTCTAAAATGTCCGAAGAGGCAAATAGCATTGTTTGTACGTTAACATGGGTAAAATCATATCATATGTGGGCATAGTAATAGTCAGTCGTACTCTACTATACACACACTGACTGCGAAACTGATCAAGGGTCATTAGAAAATGAAATTGGAAAATCGGACGTATTTAAGGGAGGAACACATTTTAAAAACAATTAGGACTGAAAATTTGATATTCACACAATTCTAGGCATATCTTATTCATAACAGATGCACCAAACGCCTCGAATGAACATCCTGGGTTGAATGTATAGCAATATGCCTAGCTTATCTCCAACAGTCCAAACATACTCATATATTGTAACTTGAAAGTATAAAATAGTATTTAATGAAGTATCAATCACCAAAAACTGCCTTGGTAGGAGAATGAATTTGGTTATGCTACAGCTTTATCTTTATTGTCCTCCGTATTCGGAGAGTATAACATATTTACAACAGTAAATGCATAGCATGACATCGATCAATCAATTACATAAATATACAATATATACAAACATGTTGTAGAGAATGTTATGTAGTTATTATCTAAAATCTGTTAAATACTGACCTTATCGAAACGAAATACAAGATGCAGAGACAGATTCAGAACAACGACAATAAACGTAGTGTTACTATTTACATATATACTTTACCATGTCTGATAAAATAATTACATAATTAGTAGCAGCGTGAATTTGTAACTAATCCAGCAAACAAACATACAAGTATACAGTTAATATTATCAACATAGCATACAACTACAGTAACTGTAAATTAATGACATGTTCATGTTTAAAAGAATAAGCGTACCCCATACATTTTAAACAACGTTTTACCTTAAATTGACATAAGTAACTTCTTAATTGGTTAAAAGTTTACAGACCTTTGTTGTGATACACATGTGCGCAAATGAGCCGTCATCTGTTAATGTTGCAAGACTGAATAATGTTCTACACTGATCAATGGGTGACTGTCTTATAAATGTAATGAAATGATCCACACCGTATTGAATCAGCATAACATCCCAAAGTTGTTTCTGAATGTCTACATTTGCAATACAATATAATAACAAGTGGGCCGGTTCATTGTCAGTTCTGAGAGCACACTTTTTACAACTGCGCGTGTATCTGCGCGAAACAAATAGTCCTATGTGTCTCATAAGTGTTTTGCATATATTTGCAACGTGTGTTGATCTGTTGGCTACAGACCAAATGGGTGATATCCACTTTGTATTCACTATAGTGTTCATAAGCCATGTATGTCCATTCTCTTCTAAAACATTCACATTATTACTATGCTCTGATACGACAATGTTACGCAGTGTCTTTTTCCACGAATTTACTGACGGAAATTCCCCTGATTCTATGAAACGCCTTAAATAGTTCACCAAGGAGTATCTTACTAACAGTCTATATATATCTGGTATAAAACCCGTAGATTGCCTATCACCATTTTCATAACGTATAAGGCGGTTAACAAAGACAGTTTTTGAGAGATAATGGGGCTGCAAACGACAGAGTTGACCAAATAACGTAAGTTTCTTGTAGCTAATTATCGTCTCTATAGGTATGGTACACAGACATGTCAATGCGAATAATGTACTTGTTGACGTAAAGAGTCCTTGTATACGTTTAACACAGTGTCTATGAGCACGTTCAATGATAAGCATGTCTCTGGCTGAATAGTTGTTCCATAACTCACATGAATATAATGCTTTTGGAAGTATCACACTGTAGTAGATCCGTCTTAGGGTCGCGGGGCTTATCATGGACGGATGTATACCACTGGCACATATTTTCGCGAATGTACCTCTCAACTTAGTGGCAGCATCCCGGATGTTGCTTCCTGACGTGAGATGTTTGTCGCAAACAATTCCAAGATGACAGTACTTATCGGTTTCTTGTAGAAGTGTATCACCAAGCTTAAATTGCGTCTCTTGTACAAATTTATCATTAAACACTACTACCTTGCATTTGTCATTGTTATATAAATATCTCCATCGTTGTGAATACGCGTTGCAAATGTCAAGCATGCGTGACAATCCGGCTCTCGATAACGAGACAAGCACCATATCGTCCGCCACCGTCGGGGATCCCAGCGACATATCATACATTAACATGCCATCTCCACAGTTCCTGAGTTCTTCTATGAGTCCGTTGATATAGACCAAATACATGAGAGGGGAACTTTTACCTCCTTGACGGGTTCCTTGTGATATTGGGAATTCTGTTGATAGTTTACCATGAAACCGGACCTTGCTGCGCACGCCCGAATACATGTCACGAAACGCTAGTAATGTTGTGTTATCTAGGCCCAGGGAAATCAGTTTGTAAAACAGACCATCTGTCCACACACGATCGAATGCTTGTTTAGCGTCTAGATAGCAGATATATACCACAGAAGAATATTCTCGAGCAAAATGAAGACACTCTCGAAACATGAATGAAGTCATTAAGCAGCCTAGTCCTTTTTGAAAACCACCTTGCTGGGGGTCAAGTGTCCTAAGAATCTGATCTCGGCATCTATCTAGAAGAACAAGTTCATATAGTTTAAGGAATACTGATGACAAAGTGATTGCCCTGTAGTTATTCGGGTCATCTTTTCTTTTTCTTCCACCCTTGTGAAGGGTCACAATGACACCACTTTTCATGTATTGCGGAATATGCGATGTCCGCAACATATTTGTAAACAGCTGGGCAAGCACTATAGATATAACGTCTTTGCTGTAAATAAAGTGTTCGTACACGATTCCATCGTTTCCACCAGACTTTCCACGCGGCAGTTTAGTGATGGCATCCTGAATAGCGGTCACTGAAACTATAGCGGTTTTATCTGGTTCTAGTTGGCTCAAAGTGTCTTGCACAACAGTGCGCACGGTATTCTCCCATTCGGCATCAAAACTTGGCGATTGTGAAGGAGAATATAGATTAGCAAAGTACATACCCCACTGTGTCACTAAACTATCACGATCACGATAAGTCTCGCCATTAAACTTAATACCGGCTCCAACAGAGTTCGATATACCTGAACGTCGCTTATTAACATGACGCCAAAACGAGTGGCTATCCTCACGGGCCATCGCTTCAAGATTAGTGTCTAACTTTGACAAGTAGACCTCCACAACTCGACGATGAAGATACCGGAAGTCTCTCTTAGCTGCCTTGTAAGACACGTAGTCTGGATGTTGCGTGTCCCGTGGTCTCCCTGCACGGCACCACCGCCTCTTTGCGGCCCTCATGACCACATGGGAACGTGATAAGTCGTTAGTCCAGTACGGTTTCACATATTTACGGAATCGTTTCACGGGCAGTGATTTATTGGCACAATGAATAATTTCCTCACAAATAGTACTGTACGCAGAATCTATATGACCCGGTCCAAGCTCACAACACCGACTTAATCTCTGCATAATGGTCGTATTCGCGAGTGACTGTTCGTAGTCTCGTAATTGCTGTTTATTACATTTTCTCCAGTGAGTAGAATTACCTTGAAACAATTCATCCGGCCCACTTTCACACATTTCTTTATTTAAGCAGAACAAGATCGGTCTATGACGCGACACATTTAGGCAACAATCATCCGCCAATTCACAGTATGTAATATATTCAGTATACTCAACTGGTAAGCAAACGTAATCTATCATAGAAGCATGTTTACCATCATATGAGACAAAGGAATTATTTCCTCCTGTACAAATCGGTAATACATTTGCAGCACAAAAGTTACAATCATGCAAAAATTGACGAAATAGTACATCACAATATTTTACATGTGGTGTTAGCAGACTTGCGTTAAAATCACCCATTATAATGACCACACCTTGGTCATTGTATGTATGATACAACTCGTACAAAAGAAACATATTTTGTTCAATAACATGTCTTGGTTGATTACTACAAGGTAAATATACCTGAAATATAAATATATACGATTTATGTTTACATTCTATCTGAATTCCAACAATTTTATCACTGTCAATGTTTATAGGAACAATTTGCATATCATATGTCCGTTTCCACATAAGCGCTACACCACCTTTACCACGACCCAAGGGGCTGGTAAGACTACTATCACAAGCAGCATGAACACTGTAATTGCTAGATATTGAGTTAAGAAAATGCATGTTATGGGACGACAACCAATGTTCTGATATGCCACATATATCAATATCACCTTCAGTTAACATGTCACACAAATAAGACGCATTTGACATAATATTTAAGGGAGGAACACATTTTAAAAACAATTAGGACTGAAAATTTGATATTCACACAATTCTAGGCATATCTTATTCATAACAGATGCACCAAACGCCTCGAATGAACATCCTGGGTTGAATGTATAGCAATATGCCTAGCTTATCTCCAACAGTCCAAACATACTCATATATTGTAACTTGAAAGTATAAAATAGTATTTAATGAAGTATCAATCACCAAAAACTGCCTTGGTAGGAGAATGAATTTGGTTATGCTACTTTTATTGAAATAAGAGAAAATTAACCAAAATATCCTTAATAATTATTTCTTCTTATACTATTTGAACGTAAGATTATACAGCTCAAGATATTTAACTACATCGGAACTCAAAACATCAATTTGTAGAGAAAATGGAAACTTCACAACCGACTCAAAGTTATGTGAACGTCATTAAAATCATCATACGACGCCAAATTCATGTTTTACCGAATTGGGGTTAGCTACTAAAAATACATTCTAAAGATTTCGTATGCATTATTGTGAATAATTGTTTCGTAATTTCTATATTGATTTGAATGCCCTGTAATCATACATATAAATCAGATATGTAAAGCAATACATTACGGAGTGATACTTCTTCAACAAGCGGACATGTATTTTGAGACACCCTGTATATACGGTCCATGTAATGTTAATGCTCAGTGACGGATTTGTTCTTTTTCTTTTCCAAACACTGATACTGCCACCTATGATTTGGTCGCCGTTTAAGTACGGGTTTGTGCGGTTGGGTCGCCGTGCATTCGGTCTCATGCAATAACCGCTGTTATATAATTTCTTTGTGAAACTGGGTCATCCAGCATTTTTTCGGCGGGGTCATGGATTTTAATTGTTTCTTCGGTTTTAGGGTTTTAAACTAGGTCACGCCCCGGGGTTGTAGTCCCCCATTTGGTCGCCGTTTTGTCATGGCTTTGTGCTGTTGTGTCGCCGTGCTGCGGGGCCTTGTGGAACTTGATTGAGTCTTGACTGCGTTTCATTCGGTCTCTTGCAATAACCGCTATTCTATAAATTTTTTGTGTAATTGGGTCATCCTGCATTTTTTCTACAGGGACTTGGATTTTTTATTGTTTCTTTGGCTTATTAGTGGGCATTTCTCAGGGTAGTTGTGTTGTGGTGTTCCTGATTTATGTGCTTGGCTGGTTAGGTTGAGTGCTACCTCCCCTGTCTGATTTTTTCATACCTGTTTTATACACAATATTGGACACGCTATTGAGTTGGGTATAACTGGTTTTGCCATTGAATTATTTCTCGTTCATTTATATAGAGTAAAGTATTTTTAGTCTTGTCGGACCCCTTCGGCCCCCAAATTCGAAGATTTAGATCGAATAGGTCATAACCAGCATCACAATGCGCTTCTCATGAACCTATTTTCATGACAATCGAGATGTGTCATGTTGACCAAAATAAAGTTGTAAATTTTAAAAGCTTGTTGGTTTTTTTTTAAAAAAGTGTAAATTTCAGACAGTTTTTTCTTGTTTTTCAAAATACTGATTTTGTAATTGCAACCTTCTCATTCTAAGCCAGGAATTATTATTGAATTGAATTGAAACTCGATGTCTAGTTTTTCATCAAACAAGGGTGTTATTATACACACAGTCATTGCATTACATTTTACTTAGTATTGTGATTGTTACTGCGATAACTGACACGAGGCACCGACTTAATGAGCATTCTTATATTAAAGCCCAATGACCCCGTAGGATAGCAACTCTGAATTCATAATGTGCGCAAACTGACATTAAGCCCAGCTGCACACCTGCTATATGAATGAAATCTATTTACTATAGTAACATAAAACATGTTATTCACCTCGCTTTGTCTTGTGACGTATATTTGGCAACCACAACGTCACCATCCACATCGACCAATCCGGCGTCATTACCATTTTCTGTGTAAAACGTCACCGAATCCTGTGTACCGGTGTCATAGTACTGATAAGTACCAGCGTTCTCAATATATTGACATGCCTAACAAAATAATAAACACAATACAGCAATTATATCCTTGATAATAAACACAATACAGAAATTATATCCTTGATAATAAAGAATTTGACGATTTCTTTTTTTTATGAATGTACATGTATTTTATAATAATGCTCCGAAGGCGTACTTAATGCAGAAAATAACTTACATCGGGTGGGGAATATCGTAGGACTCCATATTTGCTCAGGAACGTTACAGTACGCTACTGATTAATTGGAGTAGCATATTTGCGCTGGATCCCTACGCTATTTACTAATTGGAGTCAGCACATTTACTCAGGAACGTTACGCTTTTGACTAATTAGAGTAGCATATTTGCTCTGGATCGTTACTCTACTGACTAATTGGAATTGCACATTTGTTCAGGAACGTTACGCTACTTTCTAATTAGAGAAGCACATTTGCTCAGGAACGTTACGCTTCTGACTAATTAGAGAAGCATATTTGCTCAGGAACGTTACGTTATTGACTAATTAGAGTAGCATATTTGCTCTGGATCGTTACTCTATGGACTATTTGAGGTTGCATATTTGCTCAGGAACGCTACGCTACTGACTAATTTGAGTAGCACATCTGCTCAGGAACGTTACGCTACTGACTTATTTGAGTAGAAACGGACCACGATATCGTGGATTTGGATTAGGAATGGAATGGTGACCCGTTCGATTCAATGGATAGTACTCAAACCACATTGCGAGTGGATAAAACCATATGTAACTGCACCATAGATAAAGACAATTTGAAAACGAAAAAAAAATCGGGTTTTTTTTTCGTTTTCAACGATACAGTTACCTGTGGATAAAACTACAAAAATGTACATATGCTACATATACTGACAATATTTGTAAATTAGTTCTGCAAATATTTTAAGATAGACATCGACTAAACTATGTTGCTTTTCCATGTATACTTGTAGAGTATTAACAACAACATTTTGCTCAGTGTTTTCTCAATAGAATGGTTAACGTTTCGTACAGTTGTATTATTAAATCGCGAATCTTTTGGAAAATTTTCAAATCAAAGACACGCGGTTTTGTCGATTTAATGAACTTGCATGAAACATTTTTTTCAGACTCTCCCTCTCTCCTGGGGAGTCCGAAAATTGTGTTCCATGCAAGTTTATTAAATCGATCACACCGTGTATCTGTTACCTGTGTGTGAAATAAATATAGCTTGTATATGTTGACCTGAGCCTGACCTTTATGCAAGAATATATTACAAGGTCCTTGCTTTGAATATATCAATTTCCGCAAGCAAATCGTGCGATATCGGTATTTCAAATTTGTTTTTCTATTACACCTCGGGCGTCTTCGTGATACTCTCCGATTATGAAAACATACAATCGGTGTTGTATCGTAGGTAATATATCGACTGTTAAATTATGCTAATCAAAAGGTCAGGCTCGTATCAAATTAGCCAAGCTATAGTACTTACAGCAACATCATGACAATAGTCAGCGAAGGCGAGTGGATTTGTTTCTGTGAATGGGTCACATGGATTGTATGAGTACATGTACTGATCTAATGCTGCATAATCCTTGTATCTATAAAGCATAATTATAACACTATGTATAATAACATCATCACAAGTTATACGAACGGAATTTTTTATTTACATGCACTTCCAAATTGGGTGACGATAACAAAGCGTCTATTGAAACAACCGTATACCTGTCTAGTTGTTAATTGCTTGTAAAATGTGTCAATTGAAGCAACCGTATACATGTACGGTGTGCAAGATGTCTAGTTGTTAATTGCTTGTAAAATGTGCCAATTGAAGCAACCGTATACCTGTACGGTGTGCCGGATGTCTAGTTGTTAATTGCTTGTAAAAAGTGTCAATTAAAGCAAACGTATACCTGTACGGTGTGCAAGATGTCTAGTTGTTAATTGCTTGTAAAAAGCGTCGATTGAAACAACCGTATACCTGTACGGTGTGCAAGATTGTCTAGTTGTTAATTGCTTGTAAAAAGTGTCAATTGAAGCAACCGTATACCTGTACGGTGTGCAAGACGTGTAGTTGTTAATTGTTTGTAAAAAGTGTCAATTGAAGCAACCGTATACCTGTACGGTGTGCAAGATGTCTAGTTGTTAATTGCTTGTAAAAAGTGTCAATTAAAGCAACCGTATACCTATACGGTGTGCAAGATGTCTGGTTGTTAATTGCTTGTAAAAAGTGTCAATTGAAGCAACCGTATACCTGTACGGTGTGCAAGATGTCTAGTTGTCAATTTCTTGTAAAAAGTGTCAATTAAAGCAACCGTATATCTGTACTGTGTGCAAGATGACTAGGTGTTAATTGCTTGTAAAAAGTGCCTTCATTGACTGACAAACTACATGTGTTTCAAAGTATGTTTTCAAATAATTATTTAAAATTGTGAACAATGACCTACAAAACGTATTTTTGAATCAAGTTACCCATGCAATTAAGTAAATAGAAGAAATCAACTACAATTTTGAGGATCTTATGGAATATTGATTTAGTATATTGTCAAATAAGTTTCCTCGTTTAATAAAGCCTTTAATACTATTATTATTAGTACATGTATTTTGATTTACCTTGGACCATTTTTTGTTCCCAGAGCTGAAATGTCTACAATCCCTTGAGCACATTCGCACGAGCATGATGACTTCCGTTCACATGATTCTGCTTCTATCAGCACGTGCAAACTACACACATATAACAATACAATGTATGACGATCTTATCCGCATCTTCTATTTCTACTCAGAGTGTATCGTGCCTGTGTGCTATATTACACAAATAGTGATCATCCAACTACGTACGCAAAAAAAAACCCCAAAAAAACGCGAATAATTAAATTAATTAATCAAGTAACGTTACAAGAAAATGGAAAAAGGTAATAGTAAAAGCAACTAATATCCTACGATCCACCATCACACAAGTCCTAATATTATGAACATATTAGTGTAAAGATAACGTATGATACATGTGATAATTTCAGAACATGGGTGTACAAAACTTTAATTTATATTTAATAAGTTATCATTAAAACCTCGTTATCAATTGTCGTTTCGGACAAAAATAAATACTAGTATAAGTAAAGATAACTACCCGTAGTGTACGATATAATCTATCAATTTAGTGGGTATTTAATTTTGCGCATTTTTGGTTATATTGCAATTTGGTCGGTTATAAAAATCATGAATTTCACTGTTGAAAGACAGGAATCTTTATTATCCCGTATTTTTGTCGTCAGTTATTCGAGTGGGTTTAATTTTGCGACATTTTTCATCCGCAAAATTTACGAAAATAAATCCACCGATTTGATCAATAATTTGACAGTAAAGCTAATATATACACGAAGTATACGAGCCATGAAGTATGATAGAGAGACTGTCAATGATAATCACTGTGACAAGGACTTTAAGTGGTGCACAATCAGCTACAGTAACAAAGTTACGTGTTGTTTTGTTTTGTTTTTTAAAAACTATTTGAATTGATAAATCTACATTCAATAGAAAACCAAGTTAACTATGAGACAACTTTAGAAATTGTGATATTGTGATTGTGGCTATTATTGTACACATATACACGTACATTTTGCAGTGTATCGGCATTAGTTTTGACGGTATTCGCAAAATTGAACATTACTTTTGGTGCCAACGAACATTTACTTAGCCTATAATTTAGTGTTCTTCTTTAAGCAAATTGACAATTGTGTGATCATTGACCATGTTAACGCGTATCCGTGTTAAATTGTTAATGATGATATTTCTAAGTGTTATGGGTACCGTACATGTTGTTGCCTCAGACGGGCCTCGTGTTGTTGCCCCAGACGGGCCTCGTGTTGTTGCCCCAGGCGGGCCTCGAGTTGTTGCCTCAGGTAGGCCTCGTGTTGGTACCTCAGACGGGCCTCGTGTTGTTGCCCCAGACGGGCCTCGTGTTGTTGCCCCAGGCGGGCCTCGAGTTGTTGCCCCAGACGGGCCTCATGTTGTTGCCCCAGACGGGCCTCGTGTATGTGTGGGTATAGATGACTGTAAGTGTCAGTTTGATGACGGAGGTATAGTGGATATAACCAGTCTAGGTAGAGACGACAATACACCCAGGTATGAACTTCTACTACTACTATAACTTCACCAGCTATCAGTGGAACGACCACTACAGAAAAGACGAGCATCGATAATACGAGCATCGATAATACGAGCATCGATAAGATGAGTATCGATAAGACGAGCATCGATAATACGAGTATCGATAATACGAGTATCGATGAGTATCGATAAGACGAGTATCGATAATACGAGTATCGATAAGACGAGCATCGATAAGATGAGTATCGATAAGACGAGCATCGATAATACGAGTATCGATAATACGAGTATCGATGAGTATCGATAAGACGAGTATCGATAATACGAGTATCGATAAGACGAGCATCGATAAGATGAGTATCGATAAGACGAGCATCGATAATACGAGTATCGATAATACGAGTATCGATGAGTATCGATAAGACGAGTATCGTTAAGACGATCATCGATAAGACGAGCATCGATAATACGAGCATTGATAAAACGAGCATCGATAATACGAGCATCGTTAAGACGAGTATCGATAAAACGAGCATCGATAATACGAGCATCGATAATACGAACATCGATAATACGAGCATCGATAATACGAGCATCGGTAAAACGAGCATCGATGATACGAGCATCGTTAAGACGAGTATCGATAATACGAGTATCGTTAAGGCGAGCATCGATAATACGAGTATCGTCAAGGTGCGCATCGATGATACGAGCATCGATAATACGAGCATTGATAATACGAGTATCGATAAAACGAGCATCGATAATACGAGCATCGATAATACGAGCATCGATTATACGAGTATCGATAAGACGAGCATCGATAATACGAGCATCGTTAAGGCGAGCATCGATAAGACGAGCATCGTTAATACGAGCAAATATAAAACACATGTGAGTTGTAAACACTAAGTCAGAAGAAAAAATGATCATGATATGATTCGGATATGTCGAACACCATGCTAATCTCGAGTATTGCGTCCTCGAGATAACAAAGTTAACTGTTTTTGCCAAATAGCTCTGCCAAACGTTTTACATGCACAAAACATGTACAACGTTTGATTATTGAACACACGATGTTTTTGTCCCGAATGCTGACATACATGTAGTTATGCTGGTAAACGCAATCGGGACCTATCGGACGTAATTACTTTGTCATCGATGGCGAACACAATTCGATTAGTTTCGATTTTGGCATGAGCACAGGGACGTTTTCGACATTCACCAATGACCATGCATCAAAGTACAAGTGGTGAGCCTTCATTGTATGCTCATCTTAACATTCTATCTTTTTAGGTTTAAGGATCTTCCGTCCAAAGATGGCTACCTGTACTCTTACAATCCCTGTAAACCATTCACAGAGTTCCGATGTGGAAAAGCTGCAGTAAGATATTGATTGTATAAATATCCCAGACACAAAATATACAGTGTCAAATATTTTCTATGGTATAGTTAGGGTATGTCTTTCTTCAAAACTGTGCGCTTATCATGGTAATGTCCCAAATGTTCTCCGTGGTCTCAATTTAGCTAAGGGTCAGTATCTCCTATAACAAATCGGATTCATGTAGGTCTCATTTAACAAACCGTTCCTTTTGCTTAATATACATGTATGTACACACTCTGGTCTCCGTTTCATGTCCCCAAAATTCATAACATTACTCACTTTACTAGCAATATCCGGTGTACGGTATACCGCAGTGATTATTTATATTCTATATTTTAAAGGTTTGTCGTAAGAACCGTATATCAGGAGATACAGAAATGATCGGAGCCTCTGAGATGGCACAGTTTACATACGATGAATTAACTGGTGACACTGTGATAGGATACACTGCCGGAGTACTCGCCAATATGTATGTATAGTGAGGCACTAACTAGAAACCATTTATTGCCGCGTGTTTTCGTTCTTGTACCGGAAGAAAGTTTTCCCCCAATGGCGAACGTGATTTGACCACGGGAAAGGTCTAGTAGCTATGATGCAAGTGCATTTTGATAGGTTGCACTCTCATTGGCCAACACCTGCATTCGATTATCCATTAGTATAAGTGTAAATTACTGTGAATTCTAGTAAAAACTGATATTCATCTTCAATATCATTTCTAAAGCATGAACCACTGTGTCGTTCCTCACAGTGGATTTTCTATCGATATTGTATTCTTGCAACGAAATGCAAACTATATTTCACGAGGATCGTATAATTAAAGATCGTTTGGATAATTCCTTAAAACCCACTAAATATTTTGTCTATGACCTACTATTTAAAAATGTATAATATGATTTTAGCCACACGTTTGTTTACCTGATGTGTGACACTAGTGTGAAACCAGGACCTCCACAGATGTTCCCAAATGGCTCACTTATTGTTAACCAATATGTAAGTAAACGTTAGTTAGTTTGTTTTATTTATCCTCGTCACCTGATAATCCATACTGGCAAGGCCAACAGAAGAGAGTGACTTCCCTTACAAATCAGGGGAGGGAACTCTGTTTGACTAATTATAAGTCGATGAGAGTGACTTCGTTCGAAATTCAGGGGAGCGAACTCTGTTTGACTTATTTTAATTCGGTATGAGTTACTTCCCTTGAAATTCAGGGGAGGGAACTCTGTTGACTAATTTTAAGTCGGTAAGAATTACTTCCCTTGAAATACAGGGGAGGGAACTCTGTTTGACTAATTATAAGTCGATGAGAGTGACTTCGTTCGAAATTCAGGGGAGGGAACTCTGTTGACTAATTTTAAGTCGGTAAGAATTACTTCCCTTGAAATACAGGGAAGGAACTCTGTTTGACTAGTTTTAAGTGGGTAAGAGTTACTTCCCTTGAAATTCAGGGGAAGTAACTCTGTTTGACTAATTTTAAGTCGGTAAGAGTTACTTCCTTTGACATACAGGGGAAGGAACTCTGTATGAGTATTTTAAGTCGGTAAGAGTTACTTCCCTTGAAATACAGGGGAGGGAACTGTGTATGACTATTTTAAGTCGATAAGAGTTACTTTCCTTGAAAAACAGGTGAGGGAACTTACAGGGAACATCAACCAGAAATGTAACAATTCTTACAAAACTGGTAGGGAAAACAAAACAAAAAATGTAATGAATGTTACTACAACCATTTTGTAATAATAAAAACCAGAATAAGAGTTTCCCAGTTTTATGGATCCTAGTCTAGGTCACTGTTTTTATTGTTCCGAGCAAGAATGTCCCACATGCCTCACTTTACGAAGGTGTGTGAATATGTATCATAGAGGGACAAGTCGCTGGCTTAGAATTAGAAGGTCGAAAGTATAAAATCAATATGTCGAGAAAACAAGAAAAAACTGTCTGAAAACCATTCTTTATTTGTAGAAAAATCAACTTTTTAAACTTCACTTTGCTAAACATGACGAGTTCCGATTGAAGTGAAGTGAAAATTGACTCGTAAGAAGTGCCTTGTGGTGCAGTTGTTAAATATGCATGATTCTTACAAGGTCGAAAGGGCGACCATCTCATTCTAAGCCAGCGAATTGTGGTGTGGCTTACTGATGCGCCGTCGTGCAACTCAATTATGTTGCAGGCCCAAATGTACAGTCGGTTGATCGGACGTATGACTAGAAATAGATTAAATTGGGTTCTTAAGTGGATTTATTTTATTTCTTTTAGCATGACTATAATTATAGTAACTACATAAACAATTGAACCTTATACATTCAGGTACTGATGTTATATAGCGTATGCGCATGTCCGGGTCGTTGTGACGCTCATGGTATCATCGGTGACGACACATTTCCAATAGCTTACGTCATAATCATAGTGTATGTATCAAATCCTTGTTTAATATCCTCTATAGAAGAGGACATTGGACACATTTATATAATACAAATAGTATCAAACTGTCATTCAATACAATAAGCGAACTACATTCATAGAATACATATACATTATATAAAATACACAGACTGGTGCTCATAATGATGCTCGACAAATAATGGTGTGAATTAATCTTCAACATTGAGCAAAATTGCCGTTACTTAAAGGAATTTGTTCGATATATGCCGGGTGCTCGTAAAAGCGATGCTCGTCTTAAAACGTTTGACTGTATACTGCGCAGTGAATATTTTCACTGCGGTATAACGTACACCGGATATTGCTAGCAAGATGAGTAATATTATCAATTTTCGCGACATTCTTGTGTTGACAAGGGTAAGTTGAGAGACAATTTTTAGTTTTTCTGAGTGTGTTGAATGTACATTTTATACAAAACTATCTCCTCCATAAATTTTCCTAGCATGTGCAACCGGTGAATTGCCTGGATTTCTTAAAAGGGTGATTAAAAGACCAAACACGCATCGTTACTCACGCAGAAAGTAAACTCGATCTGCCGAAATTAGATGTTTTTGTTTATATTTTTCGTTAAAATACTCAACTTGAATCGAGCGAATTGTCATTCCTGTTACAAAGATTATATTGCAAATGTAGTATCCGAAACTAATCGAAAATGAGGGTGCATTGCGAGAATAAATACAAGTGTTAGTGTACGGAGTATTGCTATATGGTTGCCCCCTGGTGTACGGAGTATTGCTGTATCGTGTACGGAGTATTGCTTATAAGTGCAGTGACTATTTGTCACTCAAATTGAATAAATACTAGGTATAATCAGTGTTATTTTGTAAAAATAATTTATACTGAATAGATCTGTACCTAATTAGACTGGATTACACGGACTACATGAAGCAATTAATGTAACAAGCTAATCCTAGCTCCAAGCCCTCCACCCCGCGAATTTTATGGGAAACTTCTATTAGTAACTGTGTTTTACAAACAGTAAAGTGTCATAACTGGGCAATAGCACAACTACAATGTCCAATAGTTTGAATTAGCAACGTTGAATGTAAGTCATAGAAAAGGAACCTCATTGCAACGTCAGAAATAGTTGAGAGATTAAAAATAAACCTCGGTGGGTATATATGGATGTGAAAGCCCTTATTTTCCATTTGACCATAAGCATGACTCTCAAAGAAGTGCATATATCCAAGCTAAATATCACATTTGTACTACTCACAAGAGCACTTTATGCATAAAATTCAGCATTCTATATTGTTAATCGCATTCATCTGCCTGACGGATTGAACTATTTTAACATAACCTTTTTAGAATATTCTTAGTATGTCATATAACCCATAAGACATGACCTTATTGGTTTGCAGACGTAATAATACGATAAAACTGTCCAGTTACATACTTTATTTACTCATTTTATTAAGCAATACTCTGTACACTAAACAGCAATACTCTGTACACATCCGTGTATCTGTTTTGGTGTGTATCTTAGTTGTTTTTTTTAACAATATTTATGAAATTTGGTCACAACATTTTTGAGTTCAATATAAACAAAATGGCCAGTTCAAAAAATCTACAATTTGGTAATACAGCCTTTCCAGAAGCCTATACAGTACTGTTGTCAATATTTGCGAGTGAGTAACGGCATAATACTTGATCATTTTAACCTTTCTTTGACCATTTGATATACGATAGTGTTCTATAAAGTTACCAAAACACCCTAAGAAGTTAAACCTCAATTGGGATATGCATAAGAAGTCAGTAATAAGGAAAATATCGCGTCTAAACTCACCCTGGTCTCCATTTCATGTCCTTAAAATTGATAATATTACTCACTTTACTAGCAATATCCGGTGTACGTTATACCGCAGTGATAGTATACCCATCGTATGATAACTTGTCTTGATTATAGTACAATTTAGTGCTAGTATGCATATATTTCTATATTTCAGTGTGGTCAGCGCTGTGTTATTGTATTTTATCATTGGATCAGTCGTGATGAAGTATTGTAAGGGAGCTACAGGTGTAGAGGTATTACCTCACAGTTGGTTTTGGTGCGGTATAACACGTCATATAAAAGTGAGTCATTTCTTATTGTCCGAAATAATATAATCGTAGACTAGTTCATAATAATATTATATACATAATTGGACGTTCATTACAAGGTTAAATGATGGTACTTACGCGTGACCGTATGGTGATGTTATGTGGACCTTGGTCCTTTTGATGCCATTTGAAAATTGTAAAATACTACAAATCAATTAGTGAACCTAACGCTTACTCTTGAGTCAATAATTTCCTCCTCTGAATGTACATAACATGTAGTTGGAAACTTATCTTTGTGAGAAATTAAGATGAGAACTAAATGTGTGATATTGAATTAGGTTAAGCTTAACAACATGTCGAAATTTGCTCCCTGATTTCGAGAACGTTTGTTTTCTAGACGGCTCCATGGTTTCGAATGAATTTCGGCGATTCGGAGTGTATTAATACAGGAGCTCGCATATAATTCGGGTGTTCTGTTGTTTAGTAAGCTACTTTGTGCTCCGAGTGTTATAGCCAATTATGAATAATAAACGGATTTCCATGATCAGTATACTGTGAGTCCCAAGAGTTCCATGTCCGACCTCACAGAATAAATGTAGATATGCTTGCTGTCTCATAAAGGCTGTCAGTGTGCGTTTGAAAGTGCAGACACAGATAACGATTTGTAATTTGTTACTTTCAAACGTAGGTAACGGACATTTTTACACATGTACATACGTTTTGAAACTGTTTTCAGAATTGTTGCATAAAGTGTAAACATGGCGGACACAAGGAACTGAAATAGACCAGATCACCACTGAGGATAGTCTGGTTCCCGTCATAATGTGCGTCTCAGCATTGATGACGTAAGAATCAAGGATAGGGAACTCCAGGCTACTCTGAGGAAGCCAATCGGAACCACACTGTTCAAAGACCTTTCTAAGGCCTTTATTATTATTATTGGCATTACTACCTCACACTGGAGCATATTAATCTAGTCAAAACGATCAGTTTCTAGTCCCGTTTGAAGGCTTGTCATTTATATGTGCCTGATTAGGACTATATTCTTTACTGTATTATTTTTTTTCAATGGATTACGGATTTTCAGTGAAAATACATGTAACCGTGAAAATAACAGTGAAATTATCATTTTGTTATTTTCACTGTTTTGGAGCTTGTTCTAGTATCGATCAGAAAAAGAAACTTTAAAATATGACGTCGTGACGTTCTAATTTCAACGTATTTTTTTAATTTAGCCAATCACTGTACCAATTTACGAGAAAATGAAGCAAATAATAAAAAGAAGTTTTTTGGTGAAAATATTGATTTCTGTGATAACTCTGTGAAATAAAATTCGATCTCACAACAAATTCAACAAAAATCCTTTTACATGTATATCTAATTAATCTTTGCTATGCAAGTTCGAATTATTATCAATACGACATGTATATGATGTATCATTATTAATTACTTTGATCACGATTACATGTTACATGTATTACTATTTTAGTTTTTAGTGTTTTCCAATTACTAAGCAGTACCAATTTATGTTGCTTGGTTGCTAAGCATTACTGATTTAGGTTGCTGGATTGCTAAGCAGTATTTAATTAGGTTGCTGGGTTGCTAAGCAGTACTGGTTTGTGTTGCTAAGCAGTAATGTTCTCGGTTGCTAAGCAGTACTGATCTGTGTTGCTAAGCAATACAAGCAATACTGGCCTACGTTTCTAAGCAGTACTGATCTGTCTTGCTGGGTTTCAAAGCAGTAGCGATGTGTGTTGCTAAGCAGTACTGATCCGACTTGCTTAGCAATAATGGATTATGTTGCTTAGCAGGAATGATCTAGATTACTTAGCAGTACTGATCTATGTTGCAGGATTGCTACGCAGTACTGATCTATGTTGCAGGATTGCTACGCAGTACTGATCTATGTTGTGGGTTTTGAAGCAGTTAGCCGTACAGTACAAATCTGTGTTGCCAGGTTGTTAAGCATTATTGATTTATGTTCCTTTGTCGCTAAGCAGTACTGATTTATGTTCGTTGGTTGCTAAGCAGTACGGCTCAGTGTTACTGGGTCGCTTAGCAGTACTGATCTATGTTCCTGGGTTGCTAAGCAGTACTAATCAGTTTTGCTTGGTCACTAAGCAGTACTGATATATGTTCCTGTGCTGCTAAGCAGTACTTATCTATGTTCCTGGGTTGCTAAGCAGTACTGATTTATGTTGCTAAGCAGTACTGATCTATGTTGCTAAGCAGTACTGATCTATGTTGCTAAGCAGTACTGATCTATGTTGCTAAGCAGTACTGATCTATGTTCCTGGGTTGCTAAGCAGTACTGATTTATGTTTCTAAGCAGTACTGATATATGTTCCTAGGTTGCTAAGCAGATCTGTGTTCCTGGGTTGCTAAACAGTACTGATCTATGTTCCTGTGTTGCTAAACAGTACTGATCTGTGTTCCTGGGTTGCTAAGCAGTACTGGTCTGTGTTCCTGTGTTGCTAAACAGTACTGATCTATGTTCCTGTGTTGCTAAACAGTACTGATCTATGTTCCTGTGTTGCTAAACAGTACTGATCTGTGTTCCTGGGTTGCTAAGCAGTACTGATCTGTGTTCCTGGGTTGCTAAACAGTACTGATCTATGTTCCTGTGTTGCTAAACAGTACTGATCTGTGTTCCTGTGTTGCTAAGCAGTACTGATCTGTGTTCCTGTGTTGCTAAACAGTACTGATCTGTGTTCCTGTGTTGCTAAACAGTACTGATCTGTGTTCCTGTGTTGCTAAGCAGTACTGATCTGTGTTCCTGTGTTGCTAAACAGTACTGATCTGTGTTCCTGTGTTGCTAAACAGTACTGATCTGTGTTCCTGTGTTGCTAAACAGTACTGATCTATGTTCCTGTGTTGCTAAACAGTTCTGATCTGTGTTCCTGGGTTGCTAAGCAGTACTGATCTGTGTTCCTGGGTTGCTAAACAGTACTGATCTATGTTCCTGTGTTGCTAAACAGTACTGATCTGTGTTCCTGGGTTGCTAAGCAGTACTGATCTATGTTCCTGTGTTGCTAAACAGTACTGATTTATGTCGCCAAGCAGTACAGATCTATGTTCCTGGGTTGCTAATCAGTACTGATCTATGTTGGTAAGCAGTAATGATATGTCTTGCTGAGGTTGCTACGCAGTAATGATATGTCTTGCTGAGGTTGGTAAGCAGTACTTATATGTCTTGCTAATAAGTACTGATATGTCTTGCTAAGCAGTACTGATCGATGTTCCTTGGTTGCTAAGCAGTCATAATTGTTATGAGGCCCTTAATCATAGTTTCCATATTTGAAGACAAAAATGAAAACTGTAAGAATAGTTGATATCCGGAACTCTGCGCAAGGTGGTTTTCCCCTTAATTTACATGTAGGTACAAACAAATCTGGCCTAGTTAGACGGGTTTTGCATTCATATGCAAAAACAACTGACCCTAACTATATTGTCCCGATATGAATATTCAATAGGCTCAAGGATTATAACGGTAAAACTTTATTTGTACCTACAGATTAGTGGAGATCCGGAGTAGGTCTATAAAAGCACAAAAAATAGCGATACTCAACATCACATATCAGCCAAGGGAGTTCACATAATATGTCCCGTTTATAAACTCAAACAAACAGCAAACTATTCATAGCTTTAATAATTTCTCTGTAAATGTCAAGTACATGAGTAACAATACACATGACAGCTTTCATATCAAATACAAACACATAACATACTGGTGTTTTTTTTCAAAACAAATTTATTGACTGTTATTCAATATCAATAATGCTGCAACAAGCAACTCTTCATTTTGACCAACCAGTATAGTTATACACTTATTTATAGATTGTTTTGATGTACAACTGGTATTCTATCAACACAATAACTAACACATTCCAGGTAAACCACAAGATGTCCATGGAATTATTCAACTGTAATACAAATGTTTTATTATCAACTTTCTTTCTGTGCATGCTGGTATCAAGTTGATTAAATTAAAATAGCACACAGAAAAATAATGTACAAATGTACCAACGCGTGGACAAAAACTGTACACATCATTATAAATATTTCCTAGACTTTCTATAAATTAAGCATCAATTGCTTTCCTCTGCGGACCAGCTTCTACAACACCCTGTACATACACGGAATCTTTAGCTAGTGAGAGTGGTGTAATGTCCGACAACTCTGGACGATTCAAGAACTTCCCTTCATTGCTAAACCAGTAGTCTTCGCTTGCTATAGCCAACTGAGGGAACTGAAATAGTAAAATATAATCAACGTATAAGTTACAACATGTACGAGGGGCGTTTCAAAAGTTCCAGATAAAGTGCTCTATACTGCTTATTGTATGTTCAAATTACTTCAAACTTTGCATTTAAATAGATCAATTCATGATACATACTGTCCCATGAATCAAACGCATAAGGGTATGTCGTACAAACTGGAACTGCTGCCATTGTAACGTCAGTAATGGCTACCCAAAGCAACTTTGCATATGTGTTTGATTAATGGAAAAATATGTATAATGAATTGTTCTATTTAAATGCAAAGTTTGAAGTAATTTGAACATACGATAAACATTAAACTATTATATAATTTATAGAGCACATTTCCTGGAACTTTTGAAATGCCCCATGTATGTATAAATGGTGGAGGTAAGTTATGTTTTACAAACATACATAGACATTGACTAGTCAGCCACAGGTGCGACATGACAGTTATACGGTCATGTCAGTACTTTGAGGGATCAGTGAAAAACTATGGTAGCAACATCAATTAACACTATAGAGGCACATGCCATAGTTTTGCACTGAGCCCCTCGAAAGTCTTGCTTTCCAACAGAATCTGACAGTAAACTGTCAACATAATGATAGTGTCTACATAGGCAATTTCGCAACATGCGGTTCTCATGTGAAAGGATCTGCATATGATATTCATATGCTTCTCCTATGAAAGGTTTTATATGAGAATCACTTTGCCAAAGTTTCATATCGATGGCTTAGAATACGAAGGTCGTAAGTGCCACTTACGACCTTTTAAGATTCATACATATTTAGAATAAGCATCACAAGGCGCTTCTTATGAGCCCATTTTCATAAAAATCTGAACTTGTCATGTGGACCAAAATGAAGTAGTAAAAGTTTGTTTTACCATAAGTAAAAAGTAAATGTCAGACAGCTTTTCCGTGTTTTCTCAAAATATCGATTTGGTAGTTACGACCTTCTTATTCTAAGCCATTGATATGATTGTCATATGAAAGGTTTTGTACGAGAATCATATGTTGCAAACTTGCCTGTGTACCTACCTGTGCACAAATGTCCTGGAACGCTTTACTCTGTTCTACATCCAGGAATAACTCGGGTATGTCCATTGGTGGATCCCATGTCGTCATCTGGTCTATTTTACGATTACTACTTATCCTGAAATACACACAAATATGATACTGTAAAATAATTAATTTTCATGGGTGTTTAAATTTTGTGGATTTCGTAGTTCACCTCAACCACAAACTTTAATCCCATCCAACATTAATTTTGACCCTTGTTTTATTACCTGAAATGCAAAATCCGCGAATTCAAGTCCCAAGGAAATTGTCTTTTACCAAAACCATGACATTTTGTCCCATGAAATTAAATGATTTTACAGTATATCAACACATTACTTTAAAAAACTATACCATATATGGAACAATAAATTTGTGCAAGGAAGCCTGCCAGTTACCTACTCTAAGCTTTGGTAACTGAGGTAAATACCATATCTAACTATACAGATAAATATTAAAACATTATGTGTGTAGCCTTAATTTGCCAAGCAGCTTTCTGCTGAAACATGGCAAGCATACGAGTGCCTTTATCTGGATTTGAAACTGGGTTGCTAAATTAGATTGCACCTGTGTTTACCACTGAGCTACCGAGGCGAAGGAGCGACTGTATAATACTTGACTTTATAATCATGATGGAGGGGCATGTATTTCAAGTATTATAAATAGAGGATCTTATACGAGACTGTCCTCATTATGTAAGAGTTCTATTAAACAAGTGGACAAAACAATATGAGTCTTTGCCGAGTGTCATATTGTTTTTGTCCACAAGTTATGTAATAAGCATGAACCTAAGATTCTATTTATCATATTATCTTATTAAGGAACGCTCATTATTATTCAAAATGATGATGTAAGATACATAGGTAAGTTTCCTTCAAAATTTAGCGGTACAATGAGCGTGATGTCATGACTTTGTTTGTATTATTCTGACGTCATGGGCCGATTCAAGGCATGGATTTGCTTACATTACATCAAGCTAATTTAAATATTTATGAAGCAGTCTGAGAATGATGAATGATACGTCCGGCAGGGTTTTACGGCACTCTCAGACTGCATGTTAAGCGATATTTTTGTATTACAAGCATATGAAGCCAGTTGAATATTCAAAAGTAAAAACTGTCACAGTGATTCTGACCTTTAATGTTGATTACGGTAGTAAAAATCAATGGTGGTCATCTCCTATTGCTGGCCAACCTCAATGTTAAATTTGAAGATCCTAGGACAAAGCGTACTTGAGTTATTGATGGAAACCATTTTGTCTACTAACCGACTGACAAACCAACCAATATGTTGCTAAGCAATTTGACCCCCTCATCAAAGATGGCGGCCGGGGAATAATAATGTTATGTTTATAACAGGGTTTTCAATAACAGCAGTACTGGTTAAATTGACTGCTCAAAAACCATTTTGGGCGGCTGAAAATGTGAAATTTATACACAATTTGACGAAAATAGTTGCGTTAAGGACCTCATCAGGCCTGTTGGTAAAGCATACCGGCCTGCTAGGTTTAAACTTATTGAGAGCCCTGTAATAAGCTTACACTTATCTATAACGTTATGTTTATGATCTTACGTGTATCTATAATGTGTATAAGTTTCCTCCGACACTTGTCTCCAATCCATGAATTGACTGTCTCCGTACTTCCCTATAAGATCCAACCCTTCCAAATCTAATGTTAACTGTAATATAAACAAGCAGTATGTTAGCACAGTGTTTCAAGGGCAGATAACTAAATAAATATAGGTCACAGGGTTACAGAGCTACATATAAGGTTTAGTATTAGTCCATTGGTTATTTTAAAGTTTTACCCCTCAGTTTTAATTTTGATTGAATTTTGACAAATTTCATAATTTATTATGGGTATTTAATCTCACTCATAGGGTAAATGATCTTTTATGTACTGTTCTACACAATATCATCCTTTCCTTTTTGGGTAATTCAGATTGTCATTGCTTTTTCTTACTTCCTCCTCCCAAAATCAATTGTTTTTTTTTAAGAAAATTAATTAGGTAATTACCCCAATATGAAGCTTATCTGTAGCTCCAGGGTTATCACCTTTATCAGTATGGACTCCTATAATGAGGGTGTATTACTACACAAAATTTCAAGTGGATACCTTCGATAGTCTTGGAGAAAATGAAAATGACTCTGACGATAAACTGAACTACCGGTAACGCACACACAGATAATTGGAAAAATCGAGCTAAACACTGAACACATTGCAAGAACTGAGCACTGATGAACAAGAACAGAATGGGTATGAAATAACAGGATGGGACAAGTTTACAAGTTTATTCAAAATAGGTTTTACATGTTTTTCTATACGATTGTTTAGGTCATAAATGACCCATGAACAAACAACATAACTATAATAAGAAATAATAAAGGATGGTAATCCTGAAAACAAAAATGTATAAAACAAGTATGTTGCATGTGTTTTCTAATTACCTCCCTTTTTATAATTCAAAAAAGTTCAAATACTTCAAAGACAACTTATCAATCATGTCCCGGTTTAGTGAGTAACAATAAATAAATAAAGGTCCATATTGAGTATTATCTTAGTTGATGTGTAACAAGCTGTCTCTTAGTTTAAAAGCATGGTAGACAAACATTGCAAGATTTCTTGCAAGACAGGAATGTATAGAAAATGATAGGAAAGGACAGTAATACATAGAAAAGGACAGGATAGGAAAGGACATGAATTTATTATAGGAAAAGATAGCAAAAGACAGGAATACATAGGAAAGGACAGGAATATATAGGAAAGGACAGGAATGTATAGGAAAGGACAGGAATGTATAGGAAAGGATAGGAAAGTAATATGTAGGAAGGGACAGGAATATATAGGAAAGGACAGGAATGTATAGGAAAGGACAGGAATATATAGGAAAGGATAGGAAAGTAATATATAGGAAAGGACAGGAATATATAGGAAAGGACAGGAATGTATAGGAAAGGACAGTAATGTATAGGAAAGGACAGGAATGTATAGGAAAGGACAGGAATTTATAGGTAAGGATAGGATGAAAAGAAAGCATGTAATGAAACATAGGTAAGAGAAAACAAAGCTTACCAGGTCAATGTCTTCTAAATTGGTGGAGTCATACTCTAAAGTGTCCAAATACTTACTACAATAAAAGAAAATCATTTAAGAAAACTTTACCACTTGCAATATATATAAAAATTATTGTTTTGAATCACTTATCAATGAGTGTTTGAAATATAATCATGAATATTTTGAAGATATCTCTTTTCAATTTATAAAGTCTGATTCAGTTTAATCATATTTTATTGCATGAAGTTTTATATATCATAAATGTAAACCATAGAAACTTTAACAATGTTATATTCATTACAAATAGATCGGGCCACCAGTTATTTCAACATTAGATATTGGCCCTCTCCAAATAATTGGACATTTTATTTGATTGTTGATTTTAAAATGAACTCAGGTTTGAACTAAAGTCTGAAGAATAGCTGGCAACAGTGAAACATTAAAAAGAACACTAGAATTGTATGGATTGGACATGGGGGTTCAAAGTATAGCATAAACATAAATCATTTCAATAGGGGTCAAGAGTAAAAATAATAAAAGGCCATAATTCTGATAAAATTTGATATTGTCAGAATCAACAGTGTGTTAAAATGTCTCTACACTACATTCATATACACTACCCTCCAAAAATTCCTTCACACAGTTGCTGATACACACATTATTTTTTGCATACACACTTGAGCGTCAGTATTACGATTTTTCATTTATTTATCGATGGTGTCAAATTAAAATGCCGTATGATGAAAACCCACTTTTCAGGAGAGGCAAAAAACAGTTTTTTAGGTAAACTAAAACTCCTTCACAAATCATTGAATATAGAACTAAATTATATATTTCATACGCAAAACATCTTATTGAATAGGTATCAAATAATAAGTATAATGCAATTGCTGATATCTGTTCTTTTCTTTGCCCCAAATAAAAACTAACAGTTATTCGGCATTTTCTTTTTGTAATGATTTGAAGGTCTCTTATTAGCTTATTTACTCCAGATAAGGCGTAATAAAGGGCGTGAAAATAATAAACAGGAATAACCAATGATAAAAAATGGCATTTTGATTATTCGGCATATTTTCTTACTTGCTTAGTATTATGTCATTACTTAACAGCAATAAACTTGATATGTTTTACATAGGCGTTAATCAGTCGAAGTAAATCATATAATTTGACGAGTGCGAAGGAACTTTTGGAGGGAGTGTATTTGTTATCTAAGAATTTCACCAAATAAGATAAATAAAAAGCAAATACGCAAATATTATTGACATAAGCAAAATGGTATTGCTCTACAGAGGCTCTTATTGTATAGATTAAACCTTACCTCATGTGCGGTAAATAAAAATGCTTGAATTTATTTCTTAAAGTGTCAAAATATTCCTCCGTTAGTGCAGGGCTTCCTTCATAATGTGGCTGCAGAAATATAAACAATAAACAAGTCAGACCTCAGTAAATTACTTACTGCCAAGGTTTTTTACCCCCAAAATACTTGCTGTCACCCCCAGTTTTGATGCACTATACTTAGTAGTACTATATAACTGTTACTCAACTGGTACGGAATAGTAAGAAGACCTGTGTTTGTACCCAAAATAAAAATGTCAGAGGGAACACTGATGCCGAGCATAGCCTTTATTTGCCAGTCAGCATTCTGCTGAAATATTGCAGACACACATATACGACTTATTCAGGTGGCCAGATTAGACGGCAAACACACAAACCACTGAGCTATGGGGACACACACAAATAACAACATTATATACTAACACACATAATCAGCGGGACCTGGGAGTCTTTTATGAAAAATATTATCATTATCATTATAATAATTATATAAATGAACTTACGTTAGTTTTCTTCAGATTTTTGACAATGGTTGAGGAAGGTGCATCCAGGTATATAGACAGATGAGGTTTCCAGAAGCGAAGCAATGAATTCTTCCTGTTGTACATGTACCAATTGATTGCTAAAAATAAAATGAATGGATTACAAAAACAACAAAAAATAATTGAAAAACAGAAAAATATTTTAAATATTTGAAAATTCATACCAAAGTGTTTCAATAGGCATTTTGAATGAGTCTAAAGGTATGTTTGCTTCATAAGGATGAAAGTTGAACAAATCTAGGACGCGTCACTCCCTGTTTCAGAGGTGAATATCTCCCTAGCTACTTGACCATTGCACCCGGTTCGTTAATATTTTGATATAAACAAGAATTATGAAGAAACATGATTTTGTTTTGTGAAGAATAATCTACTGGGATAAGGAATTTCCAAAACAATTTTTCAGATTTGGGAAAAATAAGCTACACATATAAACTGTGTTTCAGCGTTCTCAATAACAGCAGGCTGCTTAAAAAGTATAATAAAAACCATTTAAGGTCAGTGTTGGGCGGTAAATCACGGGGCGGTATTTACTGGGCGGTCAATACTGGGAAATACCGTCCTGTCCAATACTCCCAAAGTGTCCAATACCGGGAAATACTGGTCAATTGAATGGTCAATTGGGAATTTTTTGTGTACTGGTTTATTTAAATGCCTATTGATCATTTGAACTCTCAGGTTTTCACTTGTTCTTCTTTATTCAGTTCTATAACATTCAATAGATCCTGAATTTATTTGAGAGTATGATCTACAAGTGGTCAAATGAACTGGTCAATTCATTTTCAAAGTGGTCAATTGGACTGGTTGATTCAATTTCAATGTGAGAAATGCTGGTCAATTGATGGTCAATTGGGAATTCTTTGTGTACTTGTTATTTTAAAAGCACTATGAAGCATTTGAACTCTCAAGTTTTCACATGTTGTTCTTTATTCAGTTCTATAACATTCAATAGATCCTCAATTCATTTGAGAGTATGATCTACAAGTGGTCAAATGAACTGGTCAATTCATTTTCAAAGTGGTCGATTGGATTGGTCGATTCAATTTCAATACATGTGAAAAAAAAATATCTAAAACACAATAATTCTTCAATCACTAAGTTTTGATTTAAACATAGAGACACTTGTTACAAGCCCAATTAAAATATTTAATAATATACTCATTTCAATAATGAAAGTTATAATGTTACACTAGAAAGTGCATGAGAGAGACTGTTATAAATAATTAATATTGATAATCATTTAGACTTGTATAAATTGTCTTAAACTAAAGCAAAATTCTAGTATGGTTCATACTCATATTTAATAACGTTTCGGCATTCAGCCTTTATCGAAAAATACATTTTAAAAACTTATTATTTTAAAATGGCCAACAACAATGCCAGCAAATATGTAAAATAAGTTTTTAAAATGTATTTTTCGATAAAGGCTGAATGCCGAAACGTTATTAAATATGAGTATGAACCATACTAGTGTGTTATACAACTATTCCCTATGGAATTAAATCAGAGATAAAGCAAAATTGTTAGATCATGTCAATTGAATGTGAAGTGTGAAACTGACAACTAACAGATTATGCAATATTATGTCATATTCTTGCAGTTAACAAAGGATTAGTCTGGGGTATCAGTGATAAGTTGATAACCTTTATACACTAGGTATATACAATTGTATGTACATAGTGTATTATATGGAAGCATAATTTCATATGACCAATTCAATCGACCACTTGTATTGTCCATTTGACCAGTATTTCCCGGTATTTCCCAGTATTTCCCGCCGTCCTGTCCGTTACTCAATCGACCGTCCGTTATGCCAACACTGTTTAAGGTGAAATGTGAAATTTATACACAATTTGAAGAAAACAGTGGCATTAAGGACCTTATCAGGCCTGTTGGTTAAGCATAAAGTTTGGCCTGCTATCTTTAACTTACATGTATTGAGAACCCTGAAGAACAGTCAAATACAAGATCTTATAAACAACTATAACTTAACATTTTTTATCTACATTTATGTTGTACTTCCTGTTAAACTGCAATGGGTTTTTTTTCTCATTTTGATGACTATTGGCTATAAATTTGTATTTTTGGCATGAAATTGGGTAAAAAAAATAATTCTACATCCAATTGGAAGACTAGACCACTTTTATTAAAAGCTATTTAGAGCAGTACAAAGTTGAGTCCCTGATTTATCAAAATTGTTTGAGACTCATAGAATTTGAAAATACAGAGTTTTTACATTTATGGGTAGCGTAGATGGACTAATAACATTCAAAACCAAAATGAAACACAGACCTATAAAATCAGAGCAAAAAGGAAACACCGGGTATGATTGTCGATTGATTATGATGTTACCTAGAATTTGTAACATAATAAGTGAAATATTCAAGTACAAACCTTTCTTTGAGAGATAACCATATTCTGCCATTGTAAGAGCATAAATAGCATCACTCCATACACTGTTCTCTAGTACAACACCTTGACCTGACGAGAAAATAGTCTTACAATGTACTATCTCTATAACTGGGGGCGATTTACTTATTACTTATTGATGAGAAACTACGGAAAACCATTCATTTACGTTATATTTGCCATTATCAACGACTACAATTAATGCGGAATCATCATCAACCTGACTCAAAATCGTTTGTAAAAAACTTGTGATTCAGATTTTTCTTGTCATTTGATTTGTGGTCTCAGAATTTTATCACTAGCTTTTCAGACTACCGACTAGTAAAGTAACTAGCCCGACCCGATTTTTACTAGCCGCTGGCTTTGGGCTAGTGGCAAAATTTCAAGACCTGAATTATGAACATATTTTTGACCCAGATACAGCCTTTAATTATCCCAAACAAAAATGGCGTACAATATTCAGCGGGAAACTTCCAAAATATTACCAGAACCCATTTTATAAATCGTTTTTGAATCAAAATTCTATGTTTATAAGCGAAGATAGCTGAGAACTAGAAATTGTTAAGCCAATTTCATAGACTGGCATGGAATGCCACATCAAATGGAAATTTCGGCGGACTGTATCGAGAATTGAATCGAGACAATAGCATCAGATTGAATTGAAAATCAGTGAATCGTTGCACCCCTATTGTTTATGTATCAAATATAATTTTCAATAAAGACACCGAAGTGTAATATAATATATAATGCAAATATAATTTTGACAAAAGTGATGTCATTCATTGATAAATAAAGCTTAATTGCACTCGATATAAAATCTTCCGTAATTCTAGACAGCCCTAGCTAGGACTCGCAGTTCCGAAATCATAGCCAGTGGGTCTAGGATTATGGTACTGTAATCCTAGCCACTGCCAAAGGTTTATAGGTTGTGTGCAACTTTTGGCGGAAAAAGTTGACTTGTTGACAAACTTGACCTAATTGTTATTATTTACCTGGAAAATGTTATCGTTGCACCGGCTGCGTGTGATTATTTTCCTATCCCAAAGGTTTGAAATGTGTGTAAGTTTAATTTTATTATTTTAAATTCAAAATGTCTACATAGAGTCTAATATTATGAGCACCAATATACATCAAATTCAATTATACAAACCTGTATGTAGAACATGGCGTAATGCATCCACATACTGCGATAATCTTTTTTGAAAGAACCACATCTGAGTTGATGCGAAGCGTTCTAAACCTTCTGGGCCAGGATCAGAATACAACTGAGTTAAATCGTGTCGCATCATATTCCTGCTAGGTACTATGTCGTTCAGTTTACGTGTATCAAAACCATTAACTTTGAACAATTCTTCCTCAGTAACACCAGGTATGTAAAGCAACTTGAAGCGATCGGCCAGGCCCTTCGCCAATGCACTTTTACCAACACCCGGAGGACCTTCAATCATGATTATTCTCGAGTTCTCATTGAGTCTAGAAGTCGTGAAATCCGTCATATAATTAAAAAATTTGAAGGTTTTATTCTTGTAATCGAACGGTTTCGCATATTTTGGATTTGTAGTAAGTTGTCGTTGTCCTTCAACAGAAACCAGCGCGATCACGTTGTTCGGGCGAACAAGTGCAGATCCAGACCTGCTTAGCAGGCTGCACACCTTGGCTTGACGCAAAGCCATCTTCCCTCAGGAGGACGGACTAAAATGTCTATTTACAACTTTCTAACGTCCTTCACCACCGGAAGTTACAAACCGAACTTGGATCTGGTAAAATCTAGACTTCCTTTTTAAAATATCGTTGTCGTCTAGAATTTATACGGGTTCAATTTCATGAAAAATTTCAATCACGGTTCTCAACTAATTTGATTGTTGTTATTATTTAAAAATAAACTTTGAATATTTGTGGTGTATACTCAATTATTGATAAATACAATCTAAGAATAGAAATCAATGGAAGGTTACTGTAGCAATTAAATTTCCAATTGCTCGCAACAGTTGCTCCCCTTTGTATACATTTTTCCTTTCCAAGCTGGCAATGTACAATAACTCTTAAATTGTACTCATATTATAGCTTGACCAGATTAAACTGACACTCATCGAAGTCCGTAAGCTTGTCGGCCTATACTCGGCTCTATTCGATCCATATGTGTATTTACTGTATACTGTTATCTCCGTACAAAGACCTAAATTACGGCAGGGTCTTCTATATATATATATACAGTTAGTAATATAGAATCACTGATTATGGTTATTTAGGTCTTTGCTCCGTATTATAAGGCCAGCTGTTATTGTAGGTAAATGTTATAATAACTTGGGATTTTCCGGATTTTTCCGGATTTTAACAAATTATGCAGAGTCTCAGTTTAATGTGGTCAAGCTATACCTGCAGAGGTCTCAAATATCCTTTTGGGCAGAAGTCACCATGCCGATATTTTAATGTCTATTACTGTACGGATCCAAGTGAGGCAGTGTTTTTTTAAAAATGCTTTGTCTTTTAATAGGAATACATGTAGCTAGGTTTGAGAAAGCCAGACCTAGCTGACGCTACACATATAAGTGATTTTGTTTGGCCTTATCTCTCAGAAGACTGTAACTAATTTTTAAAACTTATCTATAAACAAAACAGAATCCAATTTAATAGGCTGTGTTTTTTTTGTTTCGCAAATAAAAGACCTTTGTTTCCCACATATAGATCTACATAGTATTTTTTTTAAATAACCGGTTTTGTCTATTCCGACCCATCTTAATCTTGTCTGTTTGTATGCAGTGAAGTTAATACAGGTTATTACACATTACATCTTGTCTGTTTGTATGCGGTGAAGTTACTATAGGTTGTAACACGTTAAATCTTGTCTGTTTGTATGCGGTGAAGCTACTACATGTTATAACACGTTAAATCTTGTCTGTTTGTATGCGGTGAAGTTACTACAGGTTATAACACGTTAAATCTGGTCTGTTTGTATCGGATGAAGTTACTACAGGTTATAACACGTTAAATCTGGTCTATTTGTATGCAGTGAAGTAACTGCAGGTTATAATACACTAGTCTGTGTGTATGCAGCAAATATTCTACTGGTCATAACACACTGAATGTGGACTAGCTATTTGTTTACAGTTAAGTTATAGCTTAGGGAATTAACCTGATCCTGACCTTTGTGAATGAATATAATTCCAAAAATGCGGTCTGAAGTCCTTTAAATGCGTGTTTGTATTCCACCACGAGAATCACCATTATACTCCAGCTCTTGAATACTACTGTGGTTATAAATATCAGCTGTTATATGCACTAATTAAAGGTCAGGATCGTGTCAAATTATCTAGACAATACTCCAGGTAATAACACACTACATCTGGACTGTTGGTAGGCAGTGAAGCTTGATCTGGTATTGGGCATTTTGTTGGAAGATTTCAGGGAAAACAAACAAACAACAAGAGGTCAGTTTCTTATCAGATTTAAATATTGCCTTGTATTCTGACAAAATGGGAAAAACAACAATTGTCATACATTAGTAATCATCATACATATTCACGTATGACTCTCATATCAATCACACCTTATACATGTATGTAAATCTATGTACACATAGGAACGTTATAGAGCTACAACATCGGTATTGCATCCCAAATATTCAGGGTCTTGGTCAAGCTAGAATTGATGCCACAAGCAAGTCTTAAAATCGGTGGCTTTTGTAGAGGGTTCGTCAAATTTTGGAAACCTTGGACTTTAATGCCAGTTTAGCCATTACTTATAATTTTCAAATTTATGTAAGGAAAGTGTGTATAGCTGTATTGATAGCTACACCCCTGATGTCTTTGACTCAGGTGTCTGTAAATGATGTTATCATTGATGATCAGGAACACAATACACATAATATTCCCATCCGCCACAAAATATGAACCTGACCTCGTACTGTGCGATTCCCCACTCAGAGCGTGCTGCTTTTAATATATTTTTAGTTGATAACAATTCAATTAACAGCATAATCCAATGTGTATGTTGCTTTGGATCAGTGATGTTGTAACTCAAGGTGTTCTAGTGTACATACATCTACACACTTGTCTATTTACAGAAACTAAGGTTCCATTTATACAAGTAGTTTTGTGTTACACGGCATATACACATATATTAAATTTCATCAAAGTATCTCAATGATATATGTACAGTATATAATATATAATCTATATATATATGTATAAAAATGATGAAGTGTGATATTGTACAATGAACACAACTGTACAAATATCCAATAAAACCATCAACAAGAAGTGCACTTACTGCGGGTATGATCAACCTGTGAGAGGGGCGGTCAATAACATGCATCAGAAGGTCGGCCAATAACCTACATCAGAGGGGCGGTTAATAACAGATATCAGAGGGTCGGTCAATAACCAACATCAGAGGGTCAGTCAATAACAGGCATCAGTGGGTCGGTCAATAACTAACATCAGAGGTTCGGTCAATAACCAACATGTGAGGGTCTGTCAATAACAGATATCAGAGGGTCGGTCAATAACCAACATCAGAGGGGCGGTCAATAACAGTTATCAGTGGGTCAGTCAATAACTAACATCAGACGGTTGGTCAATAACATGCATCAGAAGGTCGGCCAATAACTAACATTAGAGGGGTGGTTAATAACAGATATCAGAGGGTCGGTCAAAAACCAACATCAGAGGGTCAGTCAATAACAGGCATCAGTGGGTCGGTCAATAACTAACATCAGAGGTTCGGTCAATAACTGACATCAGAGGTTCGGTCAATAACCAACATGTGAGGGTCTGTCAATAACAGATATCACAGGGTCGGTCAATAACCAACATCAAAGGGGCGGTCAATAACAGGCATCAATGGGTCGGTCAATAACCAACATCAGGGCGTCGGTCTATAACAGACATCAGAGGGTCGGTCAATAACCAACATCAAAGGGGCGGTCAATAAGAGTTACCAGTGGGTCGGTCAATAACAAACATCAGAGGGTTGGTCAATATTTTACATCAGAGGTTCGGTCAATAACCAACATCAGGGCGTCGGTCTATAACAGACACCAGAGGGTCGGTCAATAACCAACATCAGAGGGGCGGTCAATAACAGATATCAGAGGGTCGGTCAATAACCAACATCAGAGGGGCGGTCAATAACAGGCATCAATGGGTCGGTCAGTAACTAACATCAGAGGGTTGGTCAATAACTGACATCAGAGGTTCGATCAATAACCAGCATCAGGGCGTCAGTCAATAACAGACATTAGAGGGTCGGTCAATAACTGACATCAGGGGGTCTGTCAATAACTGACATCAGAGGGCCGGTCAATAACTAACATCAGAGGGTCGGTCAATGACAGATGTCTGAGGGATTGTCAATAATATATATTAGAGGGTGAGTCAATAACTAACAAAAGAGGGTCGATCAATAATGAACATCTGATGGAAAATGGTTTCAGCAAAATATGTAAAAGCAACTATAAAGAACTTCAGACTGAAGAATTTAATACATGTACATTGGATTCTTAAATGTCAGACAATGTATTATCAGTTAAGTGGCAAGGTTGACGGTCCAACATATGCTACATACAGGTTTTATTTATGGAATATAGTAGGCCCTTTGTGAGTGGTTAATGTTGTTTCACAAAAGAAAATTGTATAAAAAATCCATTAACACAACTGACAGAAATGCATGAACACCCTATCAGTGACATATAGCGGGAATGAACAGACAGACATACAGGACAGATGGACAGGACAGCTTGACAGACTGACTTATAACATTAGCACACGTGAAGTGTACCTGTGTAAGTCAGACAGACAGCTACAGACAGTTACACAGCATAGTATTATGAAGACAAATATAAATAAATAACAAAATAATGGAATTGTTACACAAACAGTAAATCACAGAATGGTTCATACAGTATATAGAATGGTTGGTAAAGTGTATAAAAGACAGATTCAGGAAATGTTCTCTTGTAATTTTCGAGTCCCGAAACTCTGGAATAGATGACTTACGGAAACCTAGCCAGTGTCACAGTATTCATTCAATAATAAATACATTACATTTGTACGGGCAGTGATCGTAATGAACCTATGATGATTTTAATTACACCTGCACAGTACAATAGAGGACTAATTAAGCACAGGCAGAATCTGATAGGCCATGACATTGTTGTATAACAGTCTGTGGTGATAGTGTGATATAGATCAGACAGGAAACACATTCCTTCTAGTAACCATGTGGATTCACGTTACCATAGTAACACTCTGATATGATTTACATATTGACAAAAATAATATACATTAACATATAAATACTATATAATAACATAAAATGCAAGTTATCTGTGTGCATTGTATTCCACAGTACAAAATATACATATCAATATCATCTGCACAACCAAGTCATAATTTAAGGTTAAGTGTTTAACAAAAACATCCAAATCTTCATCACTATCCCCAGCAATGTTTGACTTTTGTGTCATCATCCGGTACAATTTGATTAACTTCTTTACATCAACTGCACTGTTTGTAAGTGTTTGGAAATCATAAATAAGTTATAAGTTATACTGTATAGTTTAGCATCAGACGGCAACTATTCCTGTACACTCCTCGATGCGATCCTGGAATTATCTTCACTTCCACAGATAGTATCATTGTTATAAGGGATAATGTCATGTCAATACAACGAGAATATAATATGTAAGTGTTTTGCACCACAAAAATCACAAAAACAGATTTCCAATGGTTGACGGCACTTAAGCACAATTAGTTAAGACGATAATGATTTCTCCCTGTACAGACTACATCCCGTACCTACACCCGTCCTCTAGACTTTTGTGTCATCATCCGGTACAATTTAATTAAATTCTTTTCATCAACTGCACTGTTTGTAAATGTTTGGAAAGCATACATAAGTTATGGTCAAATGCCACTAAACAAGCACGGCAACTGATTGGTTGAAAAAAAGTGTAGGGAAACCCGTAATGATAGAATTGGATAGGGTGTGATTGGATAAAAAAGCTTTGTTTACAATAATAAACGGTTGTCAAAATAACGGAATATAATGTGAATCCTCAAATTGAGTTTACGGGTATTGTACACATGTATGTGATGTAGTGAAACTGTTTTATCTTACTAGATATTTTGAAATATTGGCCAAAATACCAAAGTGAAAGTAGGGTAGGGTAAAACCCAGATTTGGCCGGACCGCGCGTCTGCGAAAATACGTTCACCACGTTTGACGGAATTTGGTTTTCTAATATGATACGTGATCCCCCGTTTTTCTAAAACCTGGTAGCCCCTTCTTTCCATTGATGTATATCTGCAACCTGGCCATAGACGTTTAACATGTTTCAACCTGGGACTGTCTATTGTAACTTTACATTGAGTTAAAGAACAAATATATTTAGTAGTTTGTGACCTATGCTGTTATACTGCTATACGCTTTTTCACGTATTATAAAAATACATGTTATATCCGTTTCCGACAAAAATGCAATCTGTAGTCCTTTAAATGCATGTTTGTGTTCCACCTCGGGAATTTCCGTTATACTCCAGCTCTTGAATACAACTGTGGTTATAAATAGCAGCTGTTAAATTCACTAATTAATGGTCAGGATCATGTCAAAATATCTGGACAATACTCCAGGTAATAACACACTACATCTGGACTGTTGGTATGCAGTGAAGCTTGATCTGGTACTGGGCATTTTGTTGGAAGACTTCAGGGAAAACAAACAAACAACAAGAGGTCAGTTTCTTATCAGATTTAAATATTGCCTTGTATTCTGACAAAATGGGAAAAACAACAATTGTCATACATTAGTAATCATCATACATATTCACGTATGACTCTCATATCAATCACACCTTATACATGTATGTAAATCTATGTACACATAGGAACGTTATAGAGCTACAACATCGGAATCGCATCCCAAATATTCAGGGTCTTAGCCAAGCTTGAATTGATGCCACAAGCAAGTCTTAAAATTGGTGGCTTTTGTAGGGTTCGTCAAATTTTGGAAACCTTGGACTTTAATGTCAGTTTAGCCATTACTTATAATTTTCAAATTTATGTAAGGAAAGTGTGTATAGCTGTATTGATGGCTACACCCCTGATGTCTTAGACTCAGGTGTCTGTAAATGATGTAATTATTGATTATCAGGAACACAATACACATAATATTCCCATCCGCCACAAAAAATGAACCTGACCTCGTACTTTGCGATTCCCCACTCAGAGCGTGTTGCTTTTAATATATTTTGAGTTGATAACAATTCAATTAACAGCATAATCCAATGTGTATGTTGCTTTGGATATGTGATGTTTAAGCTCAAGGTGTTCTAGTGTACATACATCTACACACTTGTCTGCTTACAGAAACTAAGGTTCCATTTATACAAGTAGTTTTGTGTTACACGGCATATACACATATATTAAATTTCATCAAAGTATCTCAATGATATATGTACAGTATATAATATATAATCTATATATATATCGTCTATTGAAAACCAGAACCTTGTATCTACGGAATTTTATGAAAATAAGGTTTTTACATATTTCCGATTATTGGGTGAAATTGCATAACGTGTCAAAATTTCATTTCTATATCTGCATTAGTTTTAAAGATATTGATCAGAGATCAATCATTGTATCTGTAATAAGTTCAATTATGTTGAACCAGAATATTGCATGTAAAGATACTAGTTGATTTCCAATATTGTGACACAGATATCTATGCCAGAATGTATCATATAAAAATACTACATTTTGGTTTTCTTCTACCATGAATAATTTTACATCATTTTCCAAACCAGAATATTGTATCTGAACATACTTCAATTTGGCTTTGAGGTAATCATCACCGTTTCTATATTTACGAACAATGCCAGAATATTTTATCTGCAGATACGTACAGCCGTAGCAGGATTAAATACTGCATTGTTGTAACCATACTCTTGTATGTAGTGATGGTTTATTTTAGCTGTCTGTGATTTATAGTGGGCATCTGTTCTGTCTTCAGACCAGACCATCCTATCAAAAGATAACACCTTTAAGAATATTAAAGTCCTCCAAATTGTTGCTAATTAGTGTTGATAAGCTGGTATCTCAAATTTCCAGAACCTGTTGTCTTCCAGATAATAAGCATAACTGAGGTGTGATTTGACCAATATACAACTTTATAATATATTTATAGGATGTACAAAGGTAATACTTTATTTTATAATATTCTCAGAATTTGTATTTCAATATAACAAAAGATGCCATGTTATAGGTATTTTATATATTTTTGAGGTGACAGTGTTATTATTATAGCTAAATAACTTTCTTATAATTAATTACATTTAAACTACAGTTTTATATCATATTGATTTAATCCACGTTATAATGGAAGAATTGAAATTTAATCATTTACCTTGATTATTGTTAAGTTTAATTAATTGACTGCTTAACTAATAACAATAAATTCAAAAGACATAAATAATTAAAATAAAATATTTGATGTATTTAAGATGTGGTCTGACGATAACGATGACGAATTCGTAAAACTGGTGGACCTATTTGAACAACAGAGAACTGAGGGGACTGCTAGTGCTGATAATGTTACTGGATATAATACCAATGAGGGGACTGCTAGTGCTGATAATGTTACTGGATATAATACCAATGAGGGGACTGCTAGTGCTGATAATGTTACTGGATATAATACCAATGAGGGGACTGCTAGTGCTGATAATGTTACTGGATATAATACCAATGAGGGGACTGCTGGTGCTGATAATGTTACTGGATTAAATACAACTGAGGGGATTGCTAGTGCTGATAATGTTACTGGATATAATACCACTGAGGGGACTGCTAGTGCTGATAATGTTACTGGTTATAATACCACTGAGGGGACTGCTAGTGCTGATAATGTAACTAGTTATGACACCACGGAGGGGACTGCTAGTTCTGATAATGTTACTGGTTATGACACCATTGAGGGGACCGCTAGTGTTGATAATGTTACTGGTAATGACACAACTGAGGGGACTGCTAGTACTGATATTGTTTATGGATATGACACCTCATTCACTGAGGGGACTGCTTGTGCTGATAATATCACTGGTTATGACACATTACTCATAGAGAGGATTTCTAGTGCTGATTTGACGAGTGCCGACATTAGTACGATTTATGATATCACACTCTCAGAGAAACCTGCAATTGCTGCTAATGCTACTGGTTATGACATCACATTCACAGAGGGGACAGATAGTGATCTTAATGTTACTGGCCGTGACAACAAACTCACAGAGAACACTGCTAGTGCTGAATTGACAATTACCGACACCTGTACTGTTAATGATATCATAGTTTCAGAGGGGGCTGTTAGTGTTCTTAATGTTACTGGTTTTGACACCACAATCACAGAGGGAACTTTTTGTGCTGATTTGACAGTGAGTACCGACAATGTCATTGTTCATGACTCCAATACAAAGACACTTAAGAAACACAAAGGTCTTCCAACAAGGAAGAAATTGAAATATATTTCAAGTTCCGATGAGGACATTCCCTTAAGTGAGTTAGTAAATAAAAGAGCTGATTCAACAGAGGGGACTGCTAGTGCTGATAATGTTACTGGATATGATACCTCATATGAGGGGACTGCTTGTGCTGATGATATTACTGGTTATGACACCACTGAGGGGACTGCTTGTGCTGATAATAATACTGGATTTGATACCACTGAAGGGACTGCTTGTGTTGATAATGTTACTAGATATAATACCAATGAGGGGACTGCTAGTGCTGATAATGTTACTGGATATAATACCAATGAGGGGACTGCTAGTGCTGATATTGTTACTGGTTATGACACCACTGAGGTGACTGCTAGTGCTGATAATGTTACTGGTTATAATACCACTGAGGGGACTGCTAGTGCTGATAATGTTATTGGTTATGACACCAATGAGGGAACTGCTAGTGTTGATAATGTTACTGGATATGCTACCACTGAGGGGACTGTCTGTGCTGATAATGTTATCGGTTATGACATCACTGAGGGGACCGCTAGTGTTGATAATGTTACTGGATATGATACCACTGAGGGGACTGCTAGTGCTGATAATGTTACTGGTTATGACACCACTGAGGGGACTGCTTGTGCTGATAATGTCACTGGTTATAACACCATACCCATAGAGGGGATTTCTAGTGCTGATTTGACGGGTGCTGACATTGGTACTGTTTATAATATCACAATCACAGAGGGAACTGCGATTGCTGATAATATTACTGGTTATGACATCACATTCACAGAGGGGACAGATAGTGCTCTTAATGTTACTGGTTGTGACACCAAAATCACAGAGAACACTGCCAGTGCTGAATTGACAATTGCCGACACCCGTACTGTTAATGATACCATAATCTCAGAGGGGGCTGTTAGTGCTCTTAATATTACCGGTTATGACACCAAAATCACAGAGGGAACCTTTTGTGCTGATTTGACAGTGAGTACCGACAATGTTATTGTTCATGACTCCATTACAAAGACACTTAAGAAACGCAAACGCCTTCCAACAAGGAAGAAATTGAAATATATTTCAAGTTCCGATGAGGACATTCCCTTAAGTGAGTTAGTAAATAAATTCCAGCCTGATGACAGTGAGAATGATTCGACATTCATTCCAAGTTCTAGGGATTTGAGCTCTACAGACTCAGAATACGAATCAGATGTATCAGAACATTCTAAAAGGTCATATAAACGCGCCGAATGCATTGAAACGTCATTTAAGGGTAAGGAAATAGAAGCAGTGAAAGAGAAAAGCTACCAAGAGGACATAGTGCGGAAAACCCTAATATCTGCAAATGAAGTACGCTTGGATATGACACTGAGCATTGAAGGGCTCCAGCGTGTGAAAGTTCCACCTCATGGAAACTGTTTTTTTCTAGCTGCTTGTCATTCTGATATTGTATCTGAGTCTCATGTAGAACTTCGAAAGTCTCTGTGTACACATTTGGAGAGTAAGGCTCTTGAATATATGGGATTTCTTCTTAGCACTTTCAATCCAGAAAATGAGGAAGAATTTGTTACAGAGTATCTGTGTGAAATAGAAAAACTGAAAAGCGATGGGTACTGGACTTGTAAAGCTGCTGATATCCTACCACTTGCACTTGCCAACTATGCTGACTGTTCAGTTATAATATATACCAGCAAAATGGACCAACAAAAGATAACCGTCTCGCCTACTTTATCACCAAATGAACTAAACAATGAACTGAAATTAGCATACATTTCTATACCAGGAATTATTGAGCATTATGATGCATGTCAAGCTAAAACAACAGAGTTTGAAGCTGCACCATTTGTAGCAACTCCTCTCCTTACTGTTACACCTCATAAATCAAAACAGACACCAAAGAAGACTGCACAATTTGTAAGCCCTGTTAAGAAAACACTGTTCCGAAAAAGGAAGGCCACGCCTCAGAATTGGAAAAAGAATGTCAGAAAAAAACTAAGACTTAGTGGTGAAGAATATATTTCAACGTCTGGGAAAGTAGTTCAAAAGAAGGACGTGAAGAAATGTGACTGTTCAAAATGTAAATTTAAATGTAGTGAAAAGGTGTCACACCAGGAGAGGTGTACAATCAGAAATTTTTACTATGGGCTTGAATCCTTTGAAAGACAAAAGGATTACATTTGTTCAAATGTACAAGAAAAAAACACCAAAACATATATCGATGAAACAGGGTTAAAAGCTAATAAGAGAAAGCAAGTCACAAGAATCTATTCTTTTGAAGTGGATAACGAACAGATTAGAGTTTGCAAAAAGTTCTTTCTAACCACACTGTGCATTAGTGAGGCAATAGTCACAGGAGCCATGTCAAAAAAGATTAGTGGTCACTTCAAAGGGAAAGACGGACGCGGGCGTCATACAGCACCAAACAAAACTGATGAAGAGAAACTCGAAGAAATACGAAATCACATTGAATCGTTTCCTACTGTTGAGTCCCATTACGTTCGACAGTCCAGTAAACGAAAATACCTTGCAACGGATTTGAACATCAGAAGAATGTACGAAGCCTATGTGAGCAATTGTAAGAGCAATAATATGCAGCCTGTAACAGAACCAATTTACAGGCGTGTTTTTAATGGAGAATACAATTTTTCTTTTCACCAGCCAAAGAAGGATCAGTGTTCACAGTGTACAAAATATAACTATGCCAAAGCGGAAGGAAACATTGAGGAAACAGTAGAAGAAAAGTACCAAATGCACCAAAAGAGGAAGGTAGCTGCAAGGGAACAGAAGCATTATGATAGTAATACTGCAAGAGAAACCAATACAGTTCACACATGCACATTTGATTTGCAATCCGTTTTATACACACCATGTTCACTAGTAAGTGTCATGTACTACATGAGGAAACTTTGTTGTTATAACTTATCAGTTTACAGTGCAGGAGACAAAAACGCAACTTGCTTTCTTTGGTCAGAGACTGACGGCAAACGTGGATCAAACGAAATTTCAACATGTTTGAATCAATATCTTTCAAGTTTGGACCCGTCTGTACAACACGTCATCCTATACTCTGATTCCTGTCCTGGACAGAACCGGAACCAAATTGTTGCAACATGTCTTCTTCATTCCGTCGCCGAAATACAAAACATTCAAGTGATTGACCACAAATTTCTTGAAAGCGGACACACGCATATGGAGTGTGATGCAATGCACTCGGCAATAGAATTTGCCAAATCAAAAACAAAAATATTTGTTCCTAGTCAGTGGGAAACTGTAATTTCTATGGCACGTAGAAAAAAACCGTATACGGTGGTTTCGCTAAAACACCATGATTTCAAGGATTTTAAGGGTATTAAAAACAAAATATCTTCAGGAAAAGCAGTGGGGTCTAAAGCCAAATGGACAAATATGAAATGGATGCGTTTCAAAAAAGACACCCCTGACATGTGTTACTACAAGTACGATTTTGAGGAAACAGAATTTCAAACTATAAAAATCATGGGAAACAAGAGGACAAATGAGCAATTACGGCGACTGTATAAATCAAAATTGCCAGTTTCCAGTGCAAAGAAAAAAGACTTGGTCACAATGTGCAAGCAAGGTGTGATACCCAGTGAATTCCACGACTACTACAAAAATCTTCCTGCAAGTACAGCGGCAGTAGAACGACTTCCGGAACCAGACATCGAGGAATCAGACATTGACACTGACAATGAATGAAATATTCGAACCACCTTTGAACAATACTGTATACTTGTAACTACAACTGCAGTGCATTTATTCAGCACAAGCTTTTTTCAATGACTGATTTCAATTCAAACATTTGTTAGTTCATTGGAAATACTATGGTGTATATCTAGCATGATATTATCAAGATAAAGTTACTAGTATATAAACATAATTTGATCATGAACGAAATAGAAAATCATTTCAACAATATCATGCAATTATTATCATATATTATCTATAGATATTGTAAACAAAACCGAAAAAGCAAATCATAATCCAATAATGTATTATTCTGGCTAATAAAATATGGAACTATATACTGCTTTTTCTGAATGCCATAATACCGTATTGTTTTATACTATAGTCATCATCTCAATTAAACATCTATATGATGTTTATTTTGAATGCCACAATATTGTATTGTTATATACCACAGTCTTCATCTCAAATTAATCATGGTTTATTCACTCGCATGAACAACCAGTGTGTATTATCGTCAGATACAAGGTTCTGGCCGTAATTATGATAATCACCGTCTAATAATGAGATAAGCCAAACTGACGCATCGCAAGATAGCAGGACCTGGCTGATAAGTATTTCAATTATGTATGTTAATGGTTTAAAGCCAGAATCTATTATCAACATATACTATGTTCTTCCTGCATGTTTTAATTGCAAATCAGACGATTTTATAGAGCCAAACTAAAAAAGGCCACTACAGTCACCATTTTTAGGCTAATTGATTCAAAACAATTAAATAAGTTTAAAGAATGTTATAATGCATAACATAGTCGCAAATTACGAAGAAAAATTAATTCAATAAAAAATAAGAACATTTTCTTTTGTTCCTGAAAAATTCCACAATATGCAGATACGAGGTTCTGGTTTTGAACAGACGATATGTATAAAAATGATGAAGTGTGATATTGTACAATGAATACAACTGTACAAATATCCAATAAAACCATCAACAAGAAATGCACTTACTGCGGGTATGATCAACCTGTGAGAGGGGCGGTCAATAACTGACGACAGAGGGTCAGTCAATAACTAACATCAGACGGTCGGTCAATAACATGCATCACAGGGTCGGTCAATAACTGACATCAGAGGGTCGGTCAAAAGCTTGACATCAGAGGGTCTGTCAATAACCAACATGAGAGGGTCTGTCAATAACAGATATCAGAGGGTCGGTCAATAACCAACATCTGAGGGGCGGTCATTAACAGGCATCAGTTGGTCGGTCAATAACTTACATCAGGGCGTCGGTCAATAACAGACATCAGAGGGTCGGTCAATAACCAACATGAGAGGGTCAGTCAATAACTGACATCAGAGGGTCGGTCAATAACTGACATCAGAGGGTCGGTCAATAACCAACATCAGAGGGTCAGCCAATAACTGACATCAAAGGGTCGGTCAATAACAGACATCAGAGGGTCGGTCAATAACCAACATCAGAGGGTCAGTCAATAACTGACATCAGAGGGTCGGTCAATAACTGACATCAGAGGGTCGGTCAATAACCAACATCAGAGGGCCGGTCAATAACCAACATCAGGGGGTCAGTCAATAGCTTGACAGCAGAGGGTCGGTCAATAACCAACATGAGAGGGTTTGTCAATAACAGGTACCAGAGGGTCGGTCAATAACCAACATCAGAGGGGGTGTCAATAACAGGCATCAGTGGTTTGGTCACTAAGCAACAGCAGGGCGTCGGTCAATAACAGACATCAGAGGATCGGTCAATAACCAACATCAGGGTGTCGGTCAATAACAGGCATCAGTGGGTCGGTCAATAACTAACATCAGAGTGTCAGTCAATAACTGACATCAGAGGGTCGGTCAATAACTGACATCAGAGGGTCAGTCAATAACCAACATCAGGGTGTCGGTCAATAACAGACATCAGAGGATCGGTCAATAACCAACATCAAGGTGTCGGTCAATAACAGACATCAGAGGGTCGGTCAATAACCAACATCAGAGGGTCAGTCAATAACTGACATCAGATGGTCGGTCAATAACTGAAATCAGAGGGTCGGTCAATAACTGACATCAGAGGGTCGGTCAATAACTGACATTAGAGGGCCGGTCAATAACCAACACAAGAGGGTCGGTCAATAATAGATGTCTGAGGGATTGTCAATAATATATATTAGAGGGTGAGTCAATAACTAACAAAAGAGAGTCGATCAATAACGAACATCTGATGGAAAATGGTTTCAGCAAAATATGTGAAAGCATCTATGAAGAACTTCAGACTGAAGAATTTAATACATGTACATTGGATTCTTAAATTTCAGACAATGTATTATCAGTTATGTGGCAAGGTTGACGGTCCAACATATGCTACATACAGGTTTTATTTATGGAATATAGTAGGCCCTTTGTGAGTGGTTAATGTTGTTTGACAGAAGAAAATTGTATAAAAAATCCATTAACACAACTGACAGAAATGCATGAACACCCTATCAATGACATATAGCGGGAATTAACAGACAGACATGCAGGACAGATGGACAGGACAGCTTGACAGACTGACTTATAACATTAGCACACCTGAAGTGTACCTGTGTAAGTCAGACAGACAGCTACAGACAGTTAGACAGCATAGTATTATGAAGACAAATATAAATAAATAACAAAATAATGGAATTGTTACACAAACAGTAAATCACAGAATGGTTCATACAGTATATAGAATGGTTGGTAAAGAGTATAAAAGACAGATTCAGGAAATGTTCTCTTGTAATTTTCGAGTCCCGAAACTCTGGAATAGATGACTTACGGAAACCTAGCCAGTGTCACATTATTCATTCAATAATAAATACATTACATTTGTACAGGCAGTGATCGTAATGAACCTATGATGATTTTAATTACAACTGCACTGTACAATAGAGGAATAATTAGGCACAGGCAGAATCTGATAGGCCATGATATTGTCGTATAACAGTCTGTGGTGATAGTGTGATATAGATCAGATAGGAAACACGTTCCTTCTAGTAACCATGTGGATTCATGTTACCATAGTAACACTTTGATATGATTTACATATTGACAAAAATAATATACATTCATAACATATAAATACTATATAATAACATAAAATGCACGTTATCTGTGTGCATTGCATTCCACAGTACAAAATATACATATCAATATCATCTGCACAACCAAGTCATAATTTAAGGTTAAGTGTTTAACAAAAACATCCAAATCTTCATCACTATCCCCAGCAATGTTTGACTTTTGTGTCATCATCCGGTACAATTTGATTAACTTCTTTTCATCAACTGCACTGTTTGTAAGTGTGTTTGGAAATCATAAATAAGTTATAAGTTATACTGTATAGTGTAGCATCAGACGGCAACTATTCTTGTACACTCCTCGACGCGATCCTAGAATTAACTTCACTTCCACAGAAAGTATCATTGTTATAAGGGATAATGTCATGTCAATACAACGAGAATATATATGTAAGTGTTTTACACCACAAAAATCACAAAAACAGATTTCCAATGGTTGACGGCACTTAAGCACAATTAGTTAAGACGATAATGATTTCTCCCTGTACAGACTACATCCCGTACCTACACCCGTTCTCTAGACTTTTGTGTCATCATCGTGTACAATTTGATTAACTTCTTTTCATCAACTGCACTGTTTGTAAGGGTTTGGAAAGCATAAATAAGTTATGGTCAAATGCCACTCAACAAGCACGGCAACTGATTGGTTGAAAAAAAAGTGTAGGGAAACCCGTAATGATAGAATTGGATAGGGTGTGATTGGATAAAAAAGCTTTGTTTACAATAATAAACGGTTGTCAAAATAACGGAATATAATGTGAATCCTCAAATTGAGTTTACGGGTATTGTACACATGTATGTGATGTAGTGAAACTGTTTTATCTTACTAGATATTTTGAAATATTGGCCAAAATACCAAAGTGAAAGTAGGGTAGGGTAAAACCCAGATTTGGCCGGACCGCGCGTCTGCGAAAATACGTTCACCACGTTTGACGGAATTTGGTTTTCTAATATGATACGTGATCCCCCGTTTTTCTAAAACCTGGTAGCCCCTTCTTTCCATTGATGTATATCTGCAACCTGGCCATAGACGTTTAACATGTTTCAACCTGGGACTGTCTATTGTAACTTTACATTGAGTTAAAGAACAAATATATTTAGTAGTTTGTGACCTATGCTGTTATACTGCTATACGCTTTTTCACGTATTATAAAAATACATGTTATATCCGTTTCCGACAAAAATGCAATCTGTAGTCCTTTAAATGCATGTTTGTGTTCCACCTCGGGAATTTCCGTTATACTCCAGCTCTTGAATACAACTGTGGTTATAAATAGCAGCTGTTAAATTCACTAATTAATGGTCAGGATCATGTCAAAATATCTGGACAATACTCCAGGTAATAACACACTACATCTGGACTGTTGGTATGCAGTGAAGCTTGATCTGGTACTGGGCATTTTGTTGGAAGACTTCAGGGAAAACAAACAAACAACAAGAGGTCAGTTTCTTATCAGATTTAAATATTGCCTTGTATTCTGACAAAATGGGAAAAACAACAATTGTCATACATTAGTAATCATCATACATATTCACGTATGACTCTCATATCAATCACACCTTATACATGTATGTAAATCTATGTACACATAGGAACGTTATAGAGCTACAACATCGGAATCGCATCCCAAATATTCAGGGTCTTAGCCAAGCTTGAATTGATGCCACAAGCAAGTCTTAAAATTGGTGGCTTTTGTAGGGTTCGTCAAATTTTGGAAACCTTGGACTTTAATGTCAGTTTAGCCATTACTTATAATTTTCAAATTTATGTAAGGAAAGTGTGTATAGCTGTATTGATGGCTACACCCCTGATGTCTTAGACTCAGGTGTCTGTAAATGATGTAATTATTGATTATCAGGAACACAATACACATAATATTCCCATCCGCCACAAAAAATGAACCTGACCTCGTACTTTGCGATTCCCCACTCAGAGCGTGTTGCTTTTAATATATTTTGAGTTGATAACAATTCAATTAACAGCATAATCCAATGTGTATGTTGCTTTGGATATGTGATGTTTAAGCTCAAGGTGTTCTAGTGTACATACATCTACACACTTGTCTGCTTACAGAAACTAAGGTTCCATTTATACAAGTAGTTTTGTGTTACACGGCATATACACATATATTAAATTTCATCAAAGTATCTCAATGATATATGTACAGTATATAATATATAATCTATATATATATCGTCTATTGAAAACCAGAACCTTGTATCTACGGAATTTTATGAAAATAAGGTTTTTACATATTTCCGATTATTGGGTGAAATTGCATAACGTGTCAAAATTTCATTTCTATATCTGCATTAGTTTTAAAGATATTGATCAGAGATCAATCATTGTATCTGTAATAAGTTCAATTATGTTGAACCAGAATATTGCATGTAAAGATACTAGTTGATTTCCAATATTGTGACACAGATATCTATGCCAGAATGTATCATATAAAAATACTACATTTTGGTTTTCTTCTACCATGAATAATTTTACATCATTTTCCAAACCAGAATATTGTATCTGAACATACTTCAATTTGGCTTTGAGGTAATCATCACCGTTTCTATATTTACGAACAATGCCAGAATATTTTATCTGCAGATACGTACAGCCGTAGCAGGATTAAATACTGCATTGTTGTAACCATACTCTTGTATGTAGTGATGGTTTATTTTAGCTGTCTGTGATTTATAGTGGGCATCTGTTCTGTCTTCAGACCAGACCATCCTATCAAAAGATAACACCTTTAAGAATATTAAAGTCCTCCAAATTGTTGCTAATTAGTGTTGATAAGCTGGTATCTCAAATTTCCAGAACCTGTTGTCTTCCAGATAATAAGCATAACTGAGGTGTGATTTGACCAATATACAACTTTATAATATATTTATAGGATGTACAAAGGTAATACTTTATTTTATAATATTCTCAGAATTTGTATTTCAATATAACAAAAGATGCCATGTTATAGGTATTTTATATATTTTTGAGGTGACAGTGTTATTATTATAGCTAAATAACTTTCTTATAATTAATTACATTTAAACTACAGTTTTATATCATATTGATTTAATCCACGTTATAATGGAAGAATTGAAATTTAATCATTTACCTTGATTATTGTTAAGTTTAATTAATTGACTGCTTAACTAATAACAATAAATTCAAAAGACATAAATAATTAAAATAAAATATTTGATGTATTTAAGATGTGGTCTGACGATAACGATGACGAATTCGTAAAACTGGTGGACCTATTTGAACAACAGAGAACTGAGGGGACTGCTAGTGCTGATAATGTTACTGGATATAATACCAATGAGGGGACTGCTAGTGCTGATAATGTTACTGGATATAATACCAATGAGGGGACTGCTAGTGCTGATAATGTTACTGGATATAATACCAATGAGGGGACTGCTAGTGCTGATAATGTTACTGGATATAATACCAATGAGGGGACTGCTGGTGCTGATAATGTTACTGGATTAAATACAACTGAGGGGATTGCTAGTGCTGATAATGTTACTGGATATAATACCACTGAGGGGACTGCTAGTGCTGATAATGTTACTGGTTATAATACCACTGAGGGGACTGCTAGTGCTGATAATGTAACTAGTTATGACACCACGGAGGGGACTGCTAGTTCTGATAATGTTACTGGTTATGACACCATTGAGGGGACCGCTAGTGTTGATAATGTTACTGGTAATGACACAACTGAGGGGACTGCTAGTACTGATATTGTTTATGGATATGACACCTCATTCACTGAGGGGACTGCTTGTGCTGATAATATCACTGGTTATGACACATTACTCATAGAGAGGATTTCTAGTGCTGATTTGACGAGTGCCGACATTAGTACGATTTATGATATCACACTCTCAGAGAAACCTGCAATTGCTGCTAATGCTACTGGTTATGACATCACATTCACAGAGGGGACAGATAGTGATCTTAATGTTACTGGCCGTGACAACAAACTCACAGAGAACACTGCTAGTGCTGAATTGACAATTACCGACACCTGTACTGTTAATGATATCATAGTTTCAGAGGGGGCTGTTAGTGTTCTTAATGTTACTGGTTTTGACACCACAATCACAGAGGGAACTTTTTGTGCTGATTTGACAGTGAGTACCGACAATGTCATTGTTCATGACTCCAATACAAAGACACTTAAGAAACACAAAGGTCTTCCAACAAGGAAGAAATTGAAATATATTTCAAGTTCCGATGAGGACATTCCCTTAAGTGAGTTAGTAAATAAAAGAGCTGATTCAACAGAGGGGACTGCTAGTGCTGATAATGTTACTGGATATGATACCTCATATGAGGGGACTGCTTGTGCTGATGATATTACTGGTTATGACACCACTGAGGGGACTGCTTGTGCTGATAATAATACTGGATTTGATACCACTGAAGGGACTGCTTGTGTTGATAATGTTACTAGATATAATACCAATGAGGGGACTGCTAGTGCTGATAATGTTACTGGATATAATACCAATGAGGGGACTGCTAGTGCTGATATTGTTACTGGTTATGACACCACTGAGGTGACTGCTAGTGCTGATAATGTTACTGGTTATAATACCACTGAGGGGACTGCTAGTGCTGATAATGTTATTGGTTATGACACCAATGAGGGAACTGCTAGTGTTGATAATGTTACTGGATATGCTACCACTGAGGGGACTGTCTGTGCTGATAATGTTATCGGTTATGACATCACTGAGGGGACCGCTAGTGTTGATAATGTTACTGGATATGATACCACTGAGGGGACTGCTAGTGCTGATAATGTTACTGGTTATGACACCACTGAGGGGACTGCTTGTGCTGATAATGTCACTGGTTATAACACCATACCCATAGAGGGGATTTCTAGTGCTGATTTGACGGGTGCTGACATTGGTACTGTTTATAATATCACAATCACAGAGGGAACTGCGATTGCTGATAATATTACTGGTTATGACATCACATTCACAGAGGGGACAGATAGTGCTCTTAATGTTACTGGTTGTGACACCAAAATCACAGAGAACACTGCCAGTGCTGAATTGACAATTGCCGACACCCGTACTGTTAATGATACCATAATCTCAGAGGGGGCTGTTAGTGCTCTTAATATTACCGGTTATGACACCAAAATCACAGAGGGAACCTTTTGTGCTGATTTGACAGTGAGTACCGACAATGTTATTGTTCATGACTCCATTACAAAGACACTTAAGAAACGCAAACGCCTTCCAACAAGGAAGAAATTGAAATATATTTCAAGTTCCGATGAGGACATTCCCTTAAGTGAGTTAGTAAATAAATTCCAGCCTGATGACAGTGAGAATGATTCGACATTCATTCCAAGTTCTAGGGATTTGAGCTCTACAGACTCAGAATACGAATCAGATGTATCAGAACATTCTAAAAGGTCATATAAACGCGCCGAATGCATTGAAACGTCATTTAAGGGTAAGGAAATAGAAGCAGTGAAAGAGAAAAGCTACCAAGAGGACATAGTGCGGAAAACCCTAATATCTGCAAATGAAGTACGCTTGGATATGACACTGAGCATTGAAGGGCTCCAGCGTGTGAAAGTTCCACCTCATGGAAACTGTTTTTTTCTAGCTGCTTGTCATTCTGATATTGTATCTGAGTCTCATGTAGAACTTCGAAAGTCTCTGTGTACACATTTGGAGAGTAAGGCTCTTGAATATATGGGATTTCTTCTTAGCACTTTCAATCCAGAAAATGAGGAAGAATTTGTTACAGAGTATCTGTGTGAAATAGAAAAACTGAAAAGCGATGGGTACTGGACTTGTAAAGCTGCTGATATCCTACCACTTGCACTTGCCAACTATGCTGACTGTTCAGTTATAATATATACCAGCAAAATGGACCAACAAAAGATAACCGTCTCGCCTACTTTATCACCAAATGAACTAAACAATGAACTGAAATTAGCATACATTTCTATACCAGGAATTATTGAGCATTATGATGCATGTCAAGCTAAAACAACAGAGTTTGAAGCTGCACCATTTGTAGCAACTCCTCTCCTTACTGTTACACCTCATAAATCAAAACAGACACCAAAGAAGACTGCACAATTTGTAAGCCCTGTTAAGAAAACACTGTTCCGAAAAAGGAAGGCCACGCCTCAGAATTGGAAAAAGAATGTCAGAAAAAAACTAAGACTTAGTGGTGAAGAATATATTTCAACGTCTGGGAAAGTAGTTCAAAAGAAGGACGTGAAGAAATGTGACTGTTCAAAATGTAAATTTAAATGTAGTGAAAAGGTGTCACACCAGGAGAGGTGTACAATCAGAAATTTTTACTATGGGCTTGAATCCTTTGAAAGACAAAAGGATTACATTTGTTCAAATGTACAAGAAAAAAACACCAAAACATATATCGATGAAACAGGGTTAAAAGCTAATAAGAGAAAGCAAGTCACAAGAATCTATTCTTTTGAAGTGGATAACGAACAGATTAGAGTTTGCAAAAAGTTCTTTCTAACCACACTGTGCATTAGTGAGGCAATAGTCACAGGAGCCATGTCAAAAAAGATTAGTGGTCACTTCAAAGGGAAAGACGGACGCGGGCGTCATACAGCACCAAACAAAACTGATGAAGAGAAACTCGAAGAAATACGAAATCACATTGAATCGTTTCCTACTGTTGAGTCCCATTACGTTCGACAGTCCAGTAAACGAAAATACCTTGCAACGGATTTGAACATCAGAAGAATGTACGAAGCCTATGTGAGCAATTGTAAGAGCAATAATATGCAGCCTGTAACAGAACCAATTTACAGGCGTGTTTTTAATGGAGAATACAATTTTTCTTTTCACCAGCCAAAGAAGGATCAGTGTTCACAGTGTACAAAATATAACTATGCCAAAGCGGAAGGAAACATTGAGGAAACAGTAGAAGAAAAGTACCAAATGCACCAAAAGAGGAAGGTAGCTGCAAGGGAACAGAAGCATTATGATAGTAATACTGCAAGAGAAACCAATACAGTTCACACATGCACATTTGATTTGCAATCCGTTTTATACACACCATGTTCACTAGTAAGTGTCATGTACTACATGAGGAAACTTTGTTGTTATAACTTATCAGTTTACAGTGCAGGAGACAAAAACGCAACTTGCTTTCTTTGGTCAGAGACTGACGGCAAACGTGGATCAAACGAAATTTCAACATGTTTGAATCAATATCTTTCAAGTTTGGACCCGTCTGTACAACACGTCATCCTATACTCTGATTCCTGTCCTGGACAGAACCGGAACCAAATTGTTGCAACATGTCTTCTTCATTCCGTCGCCGAAATACAAAACATTCAAGTGATTGACCACAAATTTCTTGAAAGCGGACACACGCATATGGAGTGTGATGCAATGCACTCGGCAATAGAATTTGCCAAATCAAAAACAAAAATATTTGTTCCTAGTCAGTGGGAAACTGTAATTTCTATGGCACGTAGAAAAAAACCGTATACGGTGGTTTCGCTAAAACACCATGATTTCAAGGATTTTAAGGGTATTAAAAACAAAATATCTTCAGGAAAAGCAGTGGGGTCTAAAGCCAAATGGACAAATATGAAATGGATGCGTTTCAAAAAAGACACCCCTGACATGTGTTACTACAAGTACGATTTTGAGGAAACAGAATTTCAAACTATAAAAATCATGGGAAACAAGAGGACAAATGAGCAATTACGGCGACTGTATAAATCAAAATTGCCAGTTTCCAGTGCAAAGAAAAAAGACTTGGTCACAATGTGCAAGCAAGGTGTGATACCCAGTGAATTCCACGACTACTACAAAAATCTTCCTGCAAGTACAGCGGCAGTAGAACGACTTCCGGAACCAGACATCGAGGAATCAGACATTGACACTGACAATGAATGAAATATTCGAACCACCTTTGAACAATACTGTATACTTGTAACTACAACTGCAGTGCATTTATTCAGCACAAGCTTTTTTCAATGACTGATTTCAATTCAAACATTTGTTAGTTCATTGGAAATACTATGGTGTATATCTAGCATGATATTATCAAGATAAAGTTACTAGTATATAAACATAATTTGATCATGAACGAAATAGAAAATCATTTCAACAATATCATGCAATTATTATCATATATTATCTATAGATATTGTAAACAAAACCGAAAAAGCAAATCATAATCCAATAATGTATTATTCTGGCTAATAAAATATGGAACTATATACTGCTTTTTCTGAATGCCATAATACCGTATTGTTTTATACTATAGTCATCATCTCAATTAAACATCTATATGATGTTTATTTTGAATGCCACAATATTGTATTGTTATATACCACAGTCTTCATCTCAAATTAATCATGGTTTATTCACTCGCATGAACAACCAGTGTGTATTATCGTCAGATACAAGGTTCTGGCCGTAATTATGATAATCACCGTCTAATAATGAGATAAGCCAAACTGACGCATCGCAAGATAGCAGGACCTGGCTGATAAGTATTTCAATTATGTATGTTAATGGTTTAAAGCCAGAATCTATTATCAACATATACTATGTTCTTCCTGCATGTTTTAATTGCAAATCAGACGATTTTATAGAGCCAAACTAAAAAAGGCCACTACAGTCACCATTTTTAGGCTAATTGATTCAAAACAATTAAATAAGTTTAAAGAATGTTATAATGCATAACATAGTCGCAAATTACGAAGAAAAATTAATTCAATAAAAAATAAGAACATTTTCTTTTGTTCCTGAAAAATTCCACAATATGCAGATACGAGGTTCTGGTTTTGAACAGACGATATGTATAAAAATGATGAAGTGTGATATTGTACAATGAATACAACTGTACAAATATCCAATAAAACCATCAACAAGAAATGCACTTACTGCGGGTATGATCAACCTGTGAGAGGGGCGGTCAATAACTGACGACAGAGGGTCAGTCAATAACTAACATCAGACGGTCGGTCAATAACATGCATCACAGGGTCGGTCAATAACTGACATCAGAGGGTCGGTCAAAAGCTTGACATCAGAGGGTCTGTCAATAACCAACATGAGAGGGTCTGTCAATAACAGATATCAGAGGGTCGGTCAATAACCAACATCTGAGGGGCGGTCATTAACAGGCATCAGTTGGTCGGTCAATAACTTACATCAGGGCGTCGGTCAATAACAGACATCAGAGGGTCGGTCAATAACCAACATGAGAGGGTCAGTCAATAACTGACATCAGAGGGTCGGTCAATAACTGACATCAGAGGGTCGGTCAATAACCAACATCAGAGGGTCAGCCAATAACTGACATCAAAGGGTCGGTCAATAACAGACATCAGAGGGTCGGTCAATAACCAACATCAGAGGGTCAGTCAATAACTGACATCAGAGGGTCGGTCAATAACTGACATCAGAGGGTCGGTCAATAACCAACATCAGAGGGCCGGTCAATAACCAACATCAGGGGGTCAGTCAATAGCTTGACAGCAGAGGGTCGGTCAATAACCAACATGAGAGGGTTTGTCAATAACAGGTACCAGAGGGTCGGTCAATAACCAACATCAGAGGGGGTGTCAATAACAGGCATCAGTGGTTTGGTCACTAAGCAACAGCAGGGCGTCGGTCAATAACAGACATCAGAGGATCGGTCAATAACCAACATCAGGGTGTCGGTCAATAACAGGCATCAGTGGGTCGGTCAATAACTAACATCAGAGTGTCAGTCAATAACTGACATCAGAGGGTCGGTCAATAACTGACATCAGAGGGTCAGTCAATAACCAACATCAGGGTGTCGGTCAATAACAGACATCAGAGGATCGGTCAATAACCAACATCAAGGTGTCGGTCAATAACAGACATCAGAGGGTCGGTCAATAACCAACATCAGAGGGTCAGTCAATAACTGACATCAGATGGTCGGTCAATAACTGAAATCAGAGGGTCGGTCAATAACTGACATCAGAGGGTCGGTCAATAACTGACATTAGAGGGCCGGTCAATAACCAACACAAGAGGGTCGGTCAATAATAGATGTCTGAGGGATTGTCAATAATATATATTAGAGGGTGAGTCAATAACTAACAAAAGAGAGTCGATCAATAACGAACATCTGATGGAAAATGGTTTCAGCAAAATATGTGAAAGCATCTATGAAGAACTTCAGACTGAAGAATTTAATACATGTACATTGGATTCTTAAATTTCAGACAATGTATTATCAGTTATGTGGCAAGGTTGACGGTCCAACATATGCTACATACAGGTTTTATTTATGGAATATAGTAGGCCCTTTGTGAGTGGTTAATGTTGTTTGACAGAAGAAAATTGTATAAAAAATCCATTAACACAACTGACAGAAATGCATGAACACCCTATCAATGACATATAGCGGGAATTAACAGACAGACATGCAGGACAGATGGACAGGACAGCTTGACAGACTGACTTATAACATTAGCACACCTGAAGTGTACCTGTGTAAGTCAGACAGACAGCTACAGACAGTTAGACAGCATAGTATTATGAAGACAAATATAAATAAATAACAAAATAATGGAATTGTTACACAAACAGTAAATCACAGAATGGTTCATACAGTATATAGAATGGTTGGTAAAGAGTATAAAAGACAGATTCAGGAAATGTTCTCTTGTAATTTTCGAGTCCCGAAACTCTGGAATAGATGACTTACGGAAACCTAGCCAGTGTCACATTATTCATTCAATAATAAATACATTACATTTGTACAGGCAGTGATCGTAATGAACCTATGATGATTTTAATTACAACTGCACTGTACAATAGAGGACTAATTAGGCACAGGCAGAATCTGATAGGCCATGATATTGTCGTATAACAGTCTGTGGTGATAGTGTGATATAGATCAGATAGGAAACACGTTCCTTCTAGTAACCATGTGGATTCATGTTACCATAGTAACACTTTGATATGATTTACATATTGACAAAAATAATATACATTCATAACATATAAATACTATATAATAACATAAAATGCACGTTATCTGTGTGCATTGCATTCCACAGTACAAAATATACATATCAATATCATCTGCACAACCAAGTCATAATTTAAGGTTAAGTGTTTAACAAAAACATCCAAATCTTCATCACTATCCCCAGCAATGTTTGACTTTTGTGTCATCATCCGGTACAATTTGATTAACTTCTTTTCATCAACTGCACTGTTTGTAAGTGTGTTTGGAAATCATAAATAAGTTATAAGTTATACTGTATAGTGTAGCATCAGACGGCAACTATTCTTGTACACTCCTCGACGCGATCCTAGAATTAACTTCACTTCCACAGAAAGTATCATTGTTATAAGGGATAATGTCATGTCAATACAACGAGAATATATATGTAAGTGTTTTACACCACAAAAATCACAAAAACAGATTTCCAATGGTTGACGGCACTTAAGCACAATTAGTTAAGACGATAATGATTTCTCCCTGTACAGACTACATCCCGTACCTACACCCGTTCTCTAGACTTTTGTGTCATCATCGTGTACAATTTGATTAACTTCTTTTCATCAACTGCACTGTTTGTAAGGGTTTGGAAAGCATAAATAAGTTATGGTCAAATGCCACTCAACAAGCACGGCAACTGATTGGTTGAAAAAAAAGTGTAGGGAAACCCGTAATGATAGAATTGGATAGGGTGTGATTGGATAAAAAAGCTTTGTTTACAATAATAAACGGTTGTCAAAATAACGGAATATAATGTGAATCCTCAAATTGAGTTTACGGGTATTGTACACATGTATGTGATGTAGTGAAACTGTTTTATCTTACTAGATATTTTGAAATATTGGCCAAAATACCAAAGTGAAAGTAGGGTAGGGTAAAACCCAGATTTGGCCGGACCGCGCGTCTGCGAAAATACGTTCACCACGTTTGACGGAATTTGGTTTTCTAATATGATACGTGATCCCCCGTTTTTCTAAAACCTGGTAGCCCCTTCTTTCCATTGATGTATATCTGCAACCTGGCCATAGACGTTTAACATGTTTCAACCTGGGACTGTCTATTGTAACTTTACATTGAGTTAAAGAACAAATATATTTAGTAGTTTGTGACCTATGCTGTTATACTGCTATACGCTTTTTCACGTATTATAAAAATACATGTTATATCCGTTTCCGACAAAAATGCAATCTGTAGTCCTTTAAATGCATGTTTGTGTTCCACCTCGGGAATTTCCGTTATACTCCAGCTCTTGAATACAACTGTGGTTATAAATAGCAGCTGTTAAATTCACTAATTAATGGTCAGGATCATGTCAAAATATCTGGACAATACTCCAGGTAATAACACACTACATCTGGACTGTTGGTATGCAGTGAAGCTTGATCTGGTACTGGGCATTTTGTTGGAAGACTTCAGGGAAAACAAACAAACAACAAGAGGTCAGTTTCTTATCAGATTTAAATATTGCCTTGTATTCTGACAAAATGGGAAAAACAACAATTGTCATACATTAGTAATCATCATACATATTCACGTATGACTCTCATATCAATCACACCTTATACATGTATGTAAATCTATGTACACATAGGAACGTTATAGAGCTACAACATCGGAATCGCATCCCAAATATTCAGGGTCTTAGCCAAGCTTGAATTGATGCCACAAGCAAGTCTTAAAATTGGTGGCTTTTGTAGGGTTCGTCAAATTTTGGAAACCTTGGACTTTAATGTCAGTTTAGCCATTACTTATAATTTTCAAATTTATGTAAGGAAAGTGTGTATAGCTGTATTGATGGCTACACCCCTGATGTCTTAGACTCAGGTGTCTGTAAATGATGTAATTATTGATTATCAGGAACACAATACACATAATATTCCCATCCGCCACAAAAAATGAACCTGACCTCGTACTTTGCGATTCCCCACTCAGAGCGTGTTGCTTTTAATATATTTTGAGTTGATAACAATTCAATTAACAGCATAATCCAATGTGTATGTTGCTTTGGATATGTGATGTTTAAGCTCAAGGTGTTCTAGTGTACATACATCTACACACTTGTCTGCTTACAGAAACTAAGGTTCCATTTATACAAGTAGTTTTGTGTTACACGGCATATACACATATATTAAATTTCATCAAAGTATCTCAATGATATATGTACAGTATATAATATATAATCTATATATATAAAATTATGTATAAAAATGATGAAGTGTGATATTGTACAATGAATACAACTGTACAAATATCCAATAAAACCATCAACAAGAAATGCACTTACTGCGGGTATGATCAACCTGTGAGAGGGGCGGTCAATAACTGACGACAGAGGGTCAGTCAATAACTAACATCAGACGGTCGGTCAATAACATGCATCACAGGGTCGGTCAATAACTGACATCAGAGGGTCGGTCAAAAGCTTGACATCAGAGGGTCTGTCAATAACCAACATGAGAGGGTCTGTCAATAACAGATATCAGAGGGTCGGTCAATAACCAACATCTGAGGGGCGGTCATTAACAGGCATCAGTTGGTCGGTCAATAACTTACATCAGGGCGTCGGTCAATAACAGACATCAGAGGGTCGGTCAATAACCAACATGAGAGGGTCAGTCAATAACTGACATCAGAGGGTCGGTCAATAACTGACATCAGAGGGTCGGTCAATAACCAACATCAGAGGGTCAGCCAATAACTGACATCAAAGGGTCGGTCAATAACAGACATCAGAGGGTCGGTCAATAACCAACATCAGAGGGTCAGTCAATAACTGACATCAGAGGGTCGGTCAATAACTGACATCAGAGGGTCGGTCAATAACCAACATCAGAGGGCCGGTCAATAACCAACATCAGGGGGTCAGTCAATAGCTTGACAGCAGAGGGTCGGTCAATAACCAACATGAGAGGGTTTGTCAATAACAGGTACCAGAGGGTCGGTCAATAACCAACATCAGAGGGGGTGTCAATAACAGGCATCAGTGGTTTGGTCACTAAGCAACAGCAGGGCGTCGGTCAATAACAGACATCAGAGGATCGGTCAATAACCAACATCAGGGTGTCGGTCAATAACAGGCATCAGTGGGTCGGTCAATAACTAACATCAGAGTGTCAGTCAATAACTGACATCAGAGGGTCGGTCAATAACTGACATCAGAGGGTCAGTCAATAACCAACATCAGGGTGTCGGTCAATAACAGACATCAGAGGATCGGTCAATAACCAACATCAAGGTGTCGGTCAATAACAGACATCAGAGGGTCGGTCAATAACCAACATCAGAGGGTCAGTCAATAACTGACATCAGATGGTCGGTCAATAACTGAAATCAGAGGGTCGGTCAATAACTGACATCAGAGGGTCGGTCAATAACTGACATTAGAGGGCCGGTCAATAACCAACACAAGAGGGTCGGTCAATAATAGATGTCTGAGGGATTGTCAATAATATATATTAGAGGGTGAGTCAATAACTAACAAAAGAGAGTCGATCAATAACGAACATCTGATGGAAAATGGTTTCAGCAAAATATGTGAAAGCATCTATGAAGAACTTCAGACTGAAGAATTTAATACATGTACATTGGATTCTTAAATTTCAGACAATGTATTATCAGTTATGTGGCAAGGTTGACGGTCCAACATATGCTACATACAGGTTTTATTTATGGAATATAGTAGGCCCTTTGTGAGTGGTTAATGTTGTTTGACAGAAGAAAATTGTATAAAAAATCCATTAACACAACTGACAGAAATGCATGAACACCCTATCAATGACATATAGCGGGAATTAACAGACAGACATGCAGGACAGATGGACAGGACAGCTTGACAGACTGACTTATAACATTAGCACACCTGAAGTGTACCTGTGTAAGTCAGACAGACAGCTACAGACAGTTAGACAGCATAGTATTATGAAGACAAATATAAATAAATAACAAAATAATGGAATTGTTACACAAACAGTAAATCACAGAATGGTTCATACAGTATATAGAATGGTTGGTAAAGAGTATAAAAGACAGATTCAGGAAATGTTCTCTTGTAATTTTCGAGTCCCGAAACTCTGGAATAGATGACTTACGGAAACCTAGCCAGTGTCACATTATTCATTCAATAATAAATACATTACATTTGTACAGGCAGTGATCGTAATGAACCTATGATGATTTTAATTACAACTGCACTGTACAATAGAGGAATAATTAGGCACAGGCAGAATCTGATAGGCCATGATATTGTCGTATAACAGTCTGTGGTGATAGTGTGATATAGATCAGATAGGAAACACGTTCCTTCTAGTAACCATGTGGATTCATGTTACCATAGTAACACTTTGATATGATTTACATATTGACAAAAATAATATACATTCATAACATATAAATACTATATAATAACATAAAATGCACGTTATCTGTGTGCATTGCATTCCACAGTACAAAATATACATATCAATATCATCTGCACAACCAAGTCATAATTTAAGGTTAAGTGTTTAACAAAAACATCCAAATCTTCATCACTATCCCCAGCAATGTTTGACTTTTGTGTCATCATCCGGTACAATTTGATTAACTTCTTTTCATCAACTGCACTGTTTGTAAGTGTGTTTGGAAATCATAAATAAGTTATAAGTTATACTGTATAGTGTAGCATCAGACGGCAACTATTCTTGTACACTCCTCGACGCGATCCTAGAATTAACTTCACTTCCACAGAAAGTATCATTGTTATAAGGGATAATGTCATGTCAATACAACGAGAATATATATGTAAGTGTTTTACACCACAAAAATCACAAAAACAGATTTCCAATGGTTGACGGCACTTAAGCACAATTAGTTAAGACGATAATGATTTCTCCCTGTACAGACTACATCCCGTACCTACACCCGTTCTCTAGACTTTTGTGTCATCATCGTGTACAATTTGATTAACTTCTTTTCATCAACTGCACTGTTTGTAAGGGTTTGGAAAGCATAAATAAGTTATGGTCAAATGCCACTCAACAAGCACGGCAACTGATTGGTTGAAAAAAAAGTGTAGGGAAACCCGTAATGATAGAATTGGATAGGGTGTGATTGGATAAAAAAGCTTTGTTTACAATAATAAACGGTTGTCAAAATAACGGAATATAATGTGAATCCTCAAATTGAGTTTACGGGTATTGTACACATGTATGTGATGTAGTGAAACTGTTTTATCTTACTAGATATTTTGAAATATTGGCCAAAATACCAAAGTGAAAGTAGGGTAGGGTAAAACCCAGATTTGGCCGGACCGCGCGTCTGCGAAAATACGTTCACCACGTTTGACGGAATTTGGTTTTCTAATATGATACGTGATCCCCCGTTTTTTTAAAACCTGGTAGCCCCTTCTTTCCATTGATGTATATCTGCAACCTGGCCATAGACGTTTAACATGTTTCAACCTGGGACTGTCTATTGTAACTTTACATTGAGTTAAAGAACAAATATATTTAGTAGTTTGTGACCTATGCTGTTATACTGCTATACGCTTTTTCACGTATTATAAAAATACATGTTATATCCGTTTCCGACAAAAATGCAATCTGTAGTCCTTTAAATGCATGTTTGTGTTCCACCTCGGGAATTTCCGTTATACTCCAGCTCTTGAATACAACTGTGGTTATAAATAGCAGCTGTTAAATTCACTAATTAATGGTCAGGATCATGTCAAAATATCTGGACAATACTCCAGGTAATAACACACTACATCTGGACTGTTGGTATGCAGTGAAGCTTGATCTGGTACTGGGCATTTTGTTGGAAGACTTCAGGGAAAACAAACAAACAACAAGAGGTCAGTTTCTTATCAGATTTAAATATTGCCTTGTATTCTGACAAAATGGGAAAAACAACAATTGTCATACATTAGTAATCATCATACATATTCACGTATGACTCTCATATCAATCACACCTTATACATGTATGTAAATCTATGTACACATAGGAACGTTATAGAGCTACAACATCGGAATCGCATCCCAAATATTCAGGGTCTTAGCCAAGCTTGAATTGATGCCACAAGCAAGTCTTAAAATTGGTGGCTTTTGTAGGGTTCGTCAAATTTTGGAAACCTTGGACTTTAATGTCAGTTTAGCCATTACTTATAATTTTCAAATTTATGTAAGGAAAGTGTGTATAGCTGTATTGATGGCTACACCCCTGATGTCTTAGACTCAGGTGTCTGTAAATGATGTAATTATTGATTATCAGGAACACAATACACATAATATTCCCATCCGCCACAAAAAATGAACCTGACCTCGTACTTTGCGATTCCCCACTCAGAGCGTGTTGCTTTTAATATATTTTGAGTTGATAACAATTCAATTAACAGCATAATCCAATGTGTATGTTGCTTTGGATATGTGATGTTTAAGCTCAAGGTGTTCTAGTGTACATACATCTACACACTTGTCTGCTTACAGAAACTAAGGTTCCATTTATACAAGTAGTTTTGTGTTACACGGCATATACACATATATTAAATTTCATCAAAGTATCTCAATGATATATGTACAGTATATAATATATAATCTATATATATATGTATAAAAATGATGAAGTGTGATATTGTACAATGAATACAACTGTACAAATATCCAATAAAACCATCAACAAGAAATGCACTTACTGCGGGTATGATCAACCTGTGAGAGGGGCGGTCAATAACTGACGACAGAGGGTCAGTCAATAACTAACATCAGACGGTCGGTCAATAACATGCATCACAGGGTCGGTCAATAACTGACATCAGAGGGTCGGTCAAAAGCTTGACATCAGAGGGTCTGTCAATAACCAACATGAGAGGGTCTGTCAATAACAGATATCAGAGGGTCGGTCAATAACCAACATCTGAGGGGCGGTCATTAACAGGCATCAGTTGGTCGGTCAATAACTTACATCAGGGCGTCGGTCAATAACAGACATCAGAGGGTCGGTCAATAACCAACATGAGAGGGTCAGTCAATAACTGACATCAGAGGGTCGGTCAATAACTGACATCAGAGGGTCGGTCAATAACCAACATCAGAGGGTCAGCCAATAACTGACATCAAAGGGTCGGTCAATAACAGACATCAGAGGGTCGGTCAATAACCAACATCAGAGGGTCAGTCAATAACTGACATCAGAGGGTCGGTCAATAACTGACATCAGAGGGTCGGTCAATAACCAACATCAGAGGGCCGGTCAATAACCAACATCAGGGGGTCAGTCAATAGCTTGACAGCAGAGGGTCGGTCAATAACCAACATGAGAGGGTTTGTCAATAACAGGTACCAGAGGGTCGGTCAATAACCAACATCAGAGGGGGTGTCAATAACAGGCATCAGTGGTTTGGTCACTAAGCAACAGCAGGGCGTCGGTCAATAACAGACATCAGAGGATCGGTCAATAACCAACATCAGGGTGTCGGTCAATAACAGGCATCAGTGGGTCGGTCAATAACTAACATCAGAGTGTCAGTCAATAACTGACATCAGAGGGTCGGTCAATAACTGACATCAGAGGGTCAGTCAATAACCAACATCAGGGTGTCGGTCAATAACAGACATCAGAGGATCGGTCAATAACCAACATCAAGGTGTCGGTCAATAACAGACATCAGAGGGTCGGTCAATAACCAACATCAGAGGGTCAGTCAATAACTGACATCAGATGGTCGGTCAATAACTGAAATCAGAGGGTCGGTCAATAACTGACATCAGAGGGTCGGTCAATAACTGACATTAGAGGGCCGGTCAATAACCAACACAAGAGGGTCGGTCAATAATAGATGTCTGAGGGATTGTCAATAATATATATTAGAGGGTGAGTCAATAACTAACAAAAGAGAGTCGATCAATAACGAACATCTGATGGAAAATGGTTTCAGCAAAATATGTGAAAGCATCTATGAAGAACTTCAGACTGAAGAATTTAATACATGTACATTGGATTCTTAAATTTCAGACAATGTATTATCAGTTATGTGGCAAGGTTGACGGTCCAACATATGCTACATACAGGTTTTATTTATGGAATATAGTAGGCCCTTTGTGAGTGGTTAATGTTGTTTGACAGAAGAAAATTGTATAAAAAATCCATTAACACAACTGACAGAAATGCATGAACACCCTATCAATGACATATAGCGGGAATTAACAGACAGACATGCAGGACAGATGGACAGGACAGCTTGACAGACTGACTTATAACATTAGCACACCTGAAGTGTACCTGTGTAAGTCAGACAGACAGCTACAGACAGTTAGACAGCATAGTATTATGAAGACAAATATAAATAAATAACAAAATAATGGAATTGTTACACAAACAGTAAATCACAGAATGGTTCATACAGTATATAGAATGGTTGGTAAAGAGTATAAAAGACAGATTCAGGAAATGTTCTCTTGTAATTTTCGAGTCCCGAAACTCTGGAATAGATGACTTACGGAAACCTAGCCAGTGTCACATTATTCATTCAATAATAAATACATTACATTTGTACAGGCAGTGATCGTAATGAACCTATGATGATTTTAATTACAACTGCACTGTACAATAGAGGAATAATTAGGCACAGGCAGAATCTGATAGGCCATGATATTGTCGTATAACAGTCTGTGGTGATAGTGTGATATAGATCAGATAGGAAACACGTTCCTTCTAGTAACCATGTGGATTCATGTTACCATAGTAACACTTTGATATGATTTACATATTGACAAAAATAATATACATTCATAACATATAAATACTATATAATAACATAAAATGCACGTTATCTGTGTGCATTGCATTCCACAGTACAAAATATACATATCAATATCATCTGCACAACCAAGTCATAATTTAAGGTTAAGTGTTTAACAAAAACATCCAAATCTTCATCACTATCCCCAGCAATGTTTGACTTTTGTGTCATCATCCGGTACAATTTGATTAACTTCTTTTCATCAACTGCACTGTTTGTAAGTGTGTTTGGAAATCATAAATAAGTTATAAGTTATACTGTATAGTGTAGCATCAGACGGCAACTATTCTTGTACACTCCTCGACGCGATCCTAGAATTAACTTCACTTCCACAGAAAGTATCATTGTTATAAGGGATAATGTCATGTCAATACAACGAGAATATATATGTAAGTGTTTTACACCACAAAAATCACAAAAACAGATTTCCAATGGTTGACGGCACTTAAGCACAATTAGTTAAGACGATAATGATTTCTCCCTGTACAGACTACATCCCGTACCTACACCCGTTCTCTAGACTTTTGTGTCATCATCGTGTACAATTTGATTAACTTCTTTTCATCAACTGCACTGTTTGTAAGGGTTTGGAAAGCATAAATAAGTTATGGTCAAATGCCACTCAACAAGCACGGCAACTGATTGGTTGAAAAAAAAGTGTAGGGAAACCCGTAATGATAGAATTGGATAGGGTGTGATTGGATAAAAAAGCTTTGTTTACAATAATAAACGGTTGTCAAAATAACGGAATATAATGTGAATCCTCAAATTGAGTTTACGGGTATTGTACACATGTATGTGATGTAGTGAAACTGTTTTATCTTACTAGATATTTTGAAATATTGGCCAAAATACCAAAGTGAAAGTAGGGTAGGGTAAAACCCAGATTTGGCCGGACCGCGCGTCTGCGAAAATACGTTCACCACGTTTGACGGAATTTGGTTTTCTAATATGATACGTGATCCCCCGTTTTTCTAAAACCTGGTAGCCCCTTCTTTCCATTGATGTATATCTGCAACCTGGCCATAGACGTTTAACATGTTTCAACCTGGGACTGTCTATTGTAACTTTACATTGAGTTAAAGAACAAATATATTTAGTAGTTTGTGACCTATGCTGTTATACTGCTATACGCTTTTTCACGTATTATAAAAATACATGTTATATCCGTTTCCGACAAAAATGCAATCTGTAGTCCTTTAAATGCATGTTTGTGTTCCACCTCGGGAATTTCCGTTATACTCCAGCTCTTGAATACAACTGTGGTTATAAATAGCAGCTGTTAAATTCACTAATTAATGGTCAGGATCATGTCAAAATATCTGGACAATACTCCAGGTAATAACACACTACATCTGGACTGTTGGTATGCAGTGAAGCTTGATCTGGTACTGGGCATTTTGTTGGAAGACTTCAGGGAAAACAAACAAACAACAAGAGGTCAGTTTCTTATCAGATTTAAATATTGCCTTGTATTCTGACAAAATGGGAAAAACAACAATTGTCATACATTAGTAATCATCATACATATTCACGTATGACTCTCATATCAATCACACCTTATACATGTATGTAAATCTATGTACACATAGGAACGTTATAGAGCTACAACATCGGAATCGCATCCCAAATATTCAGGGTCTTAGCCAAGCTTGAATTGATGCCACAAGCAAGTCTTAAAATTGGTGGCTTTTGTAGGGTTCGTCAAATTTTGGAAACCTTGGACTTTAATGTCAGTTTAGCCATTACTTATAATTTTCAAATTTATGTAAGGAAAGTGTGTATAGCTGTATTGATGGCTACACCCCTGATGTCTTTGGCTCAGGTGTCTGTAAATGATGTAATCATAGATTATCAGGAACACAATACACATAATATTCCCATCCGCCACAAAAAATGAACCTGACCTCGTACTTTGCGATTCCCCACTCAGAGCGTGTTGCTTTTAATATATTTTGAGTTGATAACAATTCAATTAACAGCATAATCCAATGTGTATGTTGCTTTGGATATGTGATGTTTAAGCTCAAGGTGTTCTAGTGTACATACATCTACACACTTGTCTGCTTACAGAAACTAAGGTTCCATTTATACAAGTAGTTTTGTGTTACACGGCATATACACATATATTAAATTTCATCAAAGTATCTCAATGATATATGTACAGTATATAATATATAATCTATATATATATGTATAAAAATGATGAAGTGTGATATTGTACAATGAATACAACTGTACAAATATCCAATAAAACCATCAACAAGAAATGCACTTACTGCGGGTATGATCAACCTGTGAGAGGGGCGGTCAATAACTGACGACAGAGGGTCAGTCAATAACTAACATCAGACGGTCGGTCAATAACATGCATCACAGGGTCGGTCAATAACTGACATCAGAGGGTCGGTCAAAAGCTTGACATCAGAGGGTCTGTCAATAACCAACATGAGAGGGTCTGTCAATAACAGATATCAGAGGGTCGGTCAATAACCAACATCTGAGGGGCGGTCATTAACAGGCATCAGTTGGTCGGTCAATAACTTACATCAGGGCGTCGGTCAATAACAGACATCAGAGGGTCGGTCAATAACCAACATCAGAGGGTCAGTCAATAACTGACATCAGAGGGTCGGTCAATAACTGACATCAGAGGGTCGGTCAATAACCAACATCAGAGGGTCAGCCAATAACTGACATCAAAGGGTCGGTCAATAACAGACATCAGAGGGTCGGTCAATAACCAACATCAGAGGGTCAGTCAATAACTGACATCAGAGGGTCGGTCAATAACTGACATCAGAGGGTCGGTCAATAACCAACATCAGAGGGCCGGTCAATAACCAACATCAGGGGGTCAGTCAATAGCTTGACAGCAGAGGGTCGGTCAATAACCAACATGAGAGGGTTTGTCAATAACAGGTACCAGAGGGTCGGTCAATAACCAACATCAGAGGGGGTGTCAATAACAGGCATCAGTGGTTTGGTCACTAAGCAACAGCAGGGCGTCGGTCAATAACAGACATCAGAGGATCGGTCAATAACCAACATCAGGGTGTCGGTCAATAACAGGCATCAGTGGGTCGGTCAATAACTAACATCAGAGTGTCAGTCAATAACTGACATCAGAGGGTCGGTCAATAACTGACATCAGAGGGTCAGTCAATAACCAACATCAGGGTGTCGGTCAATAACAGACATCAGAGGATCGGTCAATAACCAACATCAAGGTGTCGGTCAATAACAGACATCAGAGGGTCGGTCAATAACCAACATCAGAGGGTCAGTCAATAACTGACATCAGATGGTCGGTCAATAACTGAAATCAGAGGGTCGGTCAATAACTGACATCAGAGGGTCGGTCAATAACTGACATTAGAGGGCCGGTCAATAACCAACACAAGAGGGTCGGTCAATAATAGATGTCTGAGGGATTGTCAATAATATATATTAGAGGGTGAGTCAATAACTAACAAAAGAGAGTCGATCAATAACGAACATCTGATGGAAAATGGTTTCAGCAAAATATGTGAAAGCATCTATGAAGAACTTCAGACTGAAGAATTTAATACATGTACATTGGATTCTTAAATTTCAGACAATGTATTATCAGTTATGTGGCAAGGTTGACGGTCCAACATATGCTACATACAGGTTTTATTTATGGAATATAGTAGGCCCTTTGTGAGTGGTTAATGTTGTTTGACAGAAGAAAATTGTATAAAAAATCCATTAACACAACTGACAGAAATGCATGAACACCCTATCAATGACATATAGCGGGAATTAACAGACAGACATGCAGGACAGATGGACAGGACAGCTTGACAGACTGACTTATAACATTAGCACACCTGAAGTGTACCTGTGTAAGTCAGACAGACAGCTACAGACAGTTAGACAGCATAGTATTATGAAGACAAATATAAATAAATAACAAAATAATGGAATTGTTACACAAACAGTAAATCACAGAATGGTTCATACAGTATATAGAATGGTTGGTAAAGAGTATAAAAGACAGATTCAGGAAATGTTCTCTTGTAATTTTCGAGTCCCGAAACTCTGGAATAGATGACTTACGGAAACCTAGCCAGTGTCACATTATTCATTCAATAATAAATACATTACATTTGTACAGGCAGTGATCGTAATGAACCTATGATGATTTTAATTACAACTGCACTGTACAATAGAGGAATAATTAGGCACAGGCAGAATCTGATAGGCCATGATATTGTCGTATAACAGTCTGTGGTGATAGTGTGATATAGATCAGATAGGAAACACGTTCCTTCTAGTAACCATGTGGATTCATGTTACCATAGTAACACTTTGATATGATTTACATATTGACAAAAATAATATACATTCATAACATATAAATACTATATAATAACATAAAATGCACGTTATCTGTGTGCATTGCATTCCACAGTACAAAATATACATATCAATATCATCTGCACAACCAAGTCATAATTTAAGGTTAAGTGTTTAACAAAAACATCCAAATCTTCATCACTATCCCCAGCAATGTTTGACTTTTGTGTCATCATCCGGTACAATTTGATTAACTTCTTTTCATCAACTGCACTGTTTGTAAGTGTGTTTGGAAATCATAAATAAGTTATAAGTTATACTGTATAGTGTAGCATCAGACGGCAACTATTCTTGTACACTCCTCGACGCGATCCTAGAATTAACTTCACTTCCACAGAAAGTATCATTGTTATAAGGGATAATGTCATGTCAATACAACGAGAATATATATGTAAGTGTTTTACACCACAAAAATCACAAAAACAGATTTCCAATGGTTGACGGCACTTAAGCACAATTAGTTAAGACGATAATGATTTCTCCCTGTACAGACTACATCCCGTACCTACACCCGTTCTCTAGACTTTTGTGTCATCATCGTGTACAATTTGATTAACTTCTTTTCATCAACTGCACTGTTTGTAAGGGTTTGGAAAGCATAAATAAGTTATGGTCAAATGCCACTCAACAAGCACGGCAACTGATTGGTTGAAAAAAAAGTGTAGGGAAACCCGTAATGATAGAATTGGATAGGGTGTGATTGGATAAAAAAGCTTTGTTTACAATAATAAACGGTTGTCAAAATAACGGAATATAATGTGAATCCTCAAATTGAGTTTACGGGTATTGTACACATGTATGTGATGTAGTGAAACTGTTTTATCTTACTAGATATTTTGAAATATTGGCCAAAATACCAAAGTGAAAGTAGGGTAGGGTAAAACCCAGATTTGGCCGGACCGCGCGTCTGCGAAAATACGTTCACCACGTTTGACGGAATTTGGTTTTCTAATATGATACGTGATCCCCCGTTTTTCTAAAACCTGGTAGCCCCTTCTTTCCATTGATGTATATCTGCAACCTGGCCATAGACGTTTAACATGTTTCAACCTGGGACTGTCTATTGTAACTTTACATTGAGTTAAAGAACAAATATATTTAGTAGTTTGTGACCTATGCTGTTATACTGCTATACGCTTTTTCACGTATTATAAAAATACATGTTATATCCGTTTCCGACAAAAATGCAATCTGTAGTCCTTTAAATGCATGTTTGTGTTCCACCTCGGGAATTTCCGTTATACTCCAGCTCTTGAATACAACTGTGGTTATAAATAGCAGCTGTTAAATTCACTAATTAATGGTCAGGATCATGTCAAAATATCTGGACAATACTCCAGGTAATAACACACTACATCTGGACTGTTGGTATGCAGTGAAGCTTGATCTGGTACTGGGCATTTTGTTGGAAGACTTCAGGGAAAACAAACAAACAACAAGAGGTCAGTTTCTTATCAGATTTAAATATTGCCTTGTATTCTGACAAAATGGGAAAAACAACAATTGTCATACATTAGTAATCATCATACATATTCACGTATGACTCTCATATCAATCACACCTTATACATGTATGTAAATCTATGTACACATAGGAACGTTATAGAGCTACAACATCGGAATCGCATCCCAAATATTCAGGGTCTTAGCCAAGCTTGAATTGATGCCACAAGCAAGTCTTAAAATTGGTGGCTTTTGTAGGGTTCGTCAAATTTTGGAAACCTTGGACTTTAATGTCAGTTTAGCCATTACTTATAATTTTCAAATTTATGTAAGGAAAGTGTGTATAGCTGTATTGATGGCTACACCCCTGATGTCTTTGACTCAGGTGTCTGTAAATGATGTAATCATAGATTATCAGGAACACAATACACATAATATTCCCATCCGCCACAAAAAATGAACCTGACCTCGTACTTTGCGATTCCCCACTCAGAGCGTGTTGCTTTTAATATATTTTGAGTTGATAACAATTCAATTAACAGCATAATCCAATGTGTATGTTGCTTTGGATATGTGATGTTTAAGCTCAAGGTGTTCTAGTGTACATACATCTACACACTTGTCTGCTTACAGAAACTAAGGTTCCATTTATACAAGTAGTTTTGTGTTACACGGCATATACACATATATTAAATTTCATCAAAGTATCTCAATGATATATGTACAGTATATAATATATAATCTATATATATATGTATAAAAATGATGAAGTGTGATATTGTACAATGAATACAACTGTACAAATATCCAATAAAACCATCAACAAGAAATGCACTTACTGCGGGTATGATCAACCTGTGAGAGGGGCGGTCAATAACTGACGACAGAGGGTCAGTCAATAACTAACATCAGACGGTCGGTCAATAACATGCATCACAGGGTCGGTCAATAACTGACATCAGAGGGTCGGTCAAAAGCTTGACATCAGAGGGTCTGTCAATAACCAACATGAGAGGGTCTGTCAATAACAGATATCAGAGGGTCGGTCAATAACCAACATCTGAGGGGCGGTCATTAACAGGCATCAGTTGGTCGGTCAATAACTTACATCAGGGCGTCGGTCAATAACAGACATCAGAGGGTCGGTCAATAACCAACATCAGAGGGTCAGTCAATAACTGACATCAGAGGGTCGGTCAATAACTGACATCAGAGGGTCGGTCAATAACCAACATCAGAGGGTCAGCCAATAACTGACATCAAAGGGTCGGTCAATAACAGACATCAGAGGGTCGGTCAATAACCAACATCAGAGGGTCAGTCAATAACTGACATCAGAGGGTCGGTCAATAACTGACATCAGAGGGTCGGTCAATAACCAACATCAGAGGGCCGGTCAATAACCAACATCAGGGGGTCAGTCAATAGCTTGACAGCAGAGGGTCGGTCAATAACCAACATGAGAGGGTTTGTCAATAACAGGTACCAGAGGGTCGGTCAATAACCAACATCAGAGGGGGTGTCAATAACAGGCATCAGTGGTTTGGTCACTAAGCAACAGCAGGGCGTCGGTCAATAACAGACATCAGAGGATCGGTCAATAACCAACATCAGGGTGTCGGTCAATAACAGGCATCAGTGGGTCGGTCAATTACTAACATCAGAGTGTCAGTCAATAACTGACATCAGAGGGTCGGTCAATAACTGACATCAGAGGGTCAGTCAATAACCAACATCAGGGTGTCGGTCAATAACAGACATCAGAGGATCGGTCAATAACCAACATCAAGGTGTCGGTCAATAACAGACATCAGAGGGTCGGTCAATAACCAACATCAGAGGGTCAGTCAATAACTGACATCAGATGGTCGGTCAATAACTGAAATCAGAGGGTCGGTCAATAACTGACATCAGAGGGTCGGTCAATAACTGACATTAGAGGGCCGGTCAATAACCAACACAAGAGGGTCGGTCAATAATAGATGTCTGAGGGATTGTCAATAATATATATTAGAGGGTGAGTCAATAACTAACAAAAGAGAGTCGATCAATAACGAACATCTGATGGAAAATGGTTTCAGCAAAATATGTGAAAGCATCTATGAAGAACTTCAGACTGAAGAATTTAATACATGTACATTGGATTCTTAAATTTCAGACAATGTATTATCAGTTATGTGGCAAGGTTGACGGTCCAACATATGCTACATACAGGTTTTATTTATGGAATATAGTAGGCCCTTTGTGAGTGGTTAATGTTGTTTGACAGAAGAAAATTGTATAAAAAATCCATTAACACAACTGACAGAAATGCATGAACACCCTATCAATGACATATAGCGGGAATTAACAGACAGACATGCAGGACAGATGGACAGGACAGCTTGACAGACTGACTTATAACATTAGCACACCTGAAGTGTACCTGTGTAAGTCAGACAGACAGCTACAGACAGTTAGACAGCATAGTATTATGAAGACAAATATAAATAAATAACAAAATAATGGAATTGTTACACAAACAGTAAATCACAGAATGGTTCATACAGTATATAGAATGGTTGGTAAAGAGTATAAAAGACAGATTCAGGAAATGTTCTCTTGTAATTTTCGAGTCCCGAAACTCTGGAATAGATGACTTACGGAAACCTAGCCAGTGTCACATTATTCATTCAATAATAAATACATTACATTTGTACAGGCAGTGATCGTAATGAACCTATGATGATTTTAATTACAACTGCACTGTACAATAGAGGAATAATTAGGCACAGGCAGAATCTGATAGGCCATGATATTGTCGTATAACAGTCTGTGGTGATAGTGTGATATAGATCAGACAGGAAACACGTTCCTTCTAGTAACCATGTGGATTCATGTTACCATAGTAACACTCTGATATGATTTACATATTGACAAAAATAATATACATTAACATATAAATACTATATAATAACATAAAATGCACGTTATCTGTGTGCATTGTATTCCACAGTACAAAATATACATATCAATATCATCTGCACAACCAAGTCATAATTTAAGGTTAAGTGTTTAACAAAAACATCCAAATCTTCATCACTATCCCCAGCAATGTTAGACTTTTGTGTCATCATCGTGTACAATTTGATTAACTTCTTTACATCAACTGCACTGTTTGTAAGTGTTTGGAAATCATAAATAAGTTATAAGTTATACTGTTATAGTTTAGCATCAGACGGCAACTATTCCGGTACACTCCTAGATGCGAACCTGAAATTATCTTCACTTCCACAGAAAGTATCATTGTTATAGGGGATGATGTCATGTCAATACAACGAGAATATAATATGTAAGTGTTTTACACCACAAAAATCACAAAAACAGATTTCAAATGGTTGACGGCACTTAAGCGCAATTAGTTAAGACGATAATGATTTCTCCCTGTACAGACTACATCCCGTACCTACACCCGTCCTCTAGACTTTTGTGTCATCATCCAGTACAATTAGCTTAACTTCTTTTCATCAACTGCACTGTTTGTAAGGGTTTGGAAAGCATACATAAGTTATGGTCAAATGCCACTAAACAAGCACGGCAACTGATTGGTTGAAAAAAGTGTAGGGAAAGCCGTAATGATAGAATTGGATAGAGTGTGATTGGATAAAAAAGCTTTGTTTACAATAACAAAAAGGTTGTCAAAATAACGGAATATAATGTGAATCCTCAAATTGAGTTTACGGGTATTGTACACATGTATGTGATGTAGTGAAACTGTTTTATCTTACATGTTTTGAAATTTTGGCCAAAATACCAAAGTGAAAGTAGGGTAGGGTAAAACCCTGATTTGGCCGGACCGCGCGTCCACCGCGTTTCACGGAATTTGGTTTTCTTATATGATACGTGACCCCCTGTTTTTCGTATTTCTAAAAGTTGGTAGCCCCTTCTTTCGATTGATGTATATCTGCAACCTGGCTATAGACGTTTTAACATGTTTCAACCTGGGACTGTCTATTGTAACTTTACATTGAGTTAAAGAACAAATATATTTAGTAGTTTGTGACCTATGCTGTTATACTGCTATACGGCAACTTTTCCTGTACATTCCTCGACGCGATCCTGGAATTATCTTCACTTCCACAGAAAGTATCATTGTTATATAGGGGATAATGTTATGTCAATACACCACGAGCATACTTCTTACAGTAGAAACTCCCTAATCCAAAACCTCTTCAATGCGAAATCCTCCGCAATCCGAAAATATTTCTTGGTCTTAATTTTCTTCCTTTTATATGTTATATGGTTAAGTAGAAACGCCCTATCCCGATTGACCAAACATTTCGGATTGGAGACGATTTCGGATTGGAGACGTTTCCAGTTGCAGGAGCTGTTACTTAAATCACAGCAATGTATTTTGCATTTAACTATTAAATTAATCTGGTTAGCATTAAAATGTCCCGCTTTAAACTCATTTTTGACCAATTTTCATAATTCGTTTCTGATTATTTTTGCTCAAAAATCGGAGCTTTCTGTTAAAAATCGAATTGGACTTTTCAATCATTAAAATTGGATTTAGTCGGAGAAGTTGACATGTATGTTTTTGGGTTCTTCATAGTATTTACTTAACTCAATGAAACTGAGCGTGTTGAAATAAATTATAATTGATCTGTACATGCATATAATGACTTGATGTAATACGTTACCCGCAAAGTTCTCCAAAGGCTCCATATCGGCTTGGTGTCAACGTCTCAATACAATGTAAATGGGTTTTCTGTCCTATTGCATGCAAGAAAATTCACTACAAAATAACCTGTGGATGTATCGAATACACATATACATTTTGAATAGAAGTTAAAACTCGGATATTTTATTGTGTTCGACCAAAATGCGATCTGCAGTTCTTTAAATGCATGTTCCACCACCTCGAGAATTTCCGTTATACTCCAGTTCTTGAATACAACTGTGGTTATAAATATCAGCTGTCAAAATTCCATAATTAAAGGTCAGGATCGTGTCAAATTATCTGGACAATACTCCAGGTACTAACACACTACATCTGGACTGTTGGTATGCAGTGAAGCTTGATCTGGTACTGCGCATTTTGTTGGAAGATTTCAGGGAAAACAAACAAACAACAAGAGGTCAGTTTCGTATCAGATTTAAATATTGCCTTGTATTCTGACAAAATGGGAAAAACAACAATTGTCATACATTAGTAATCATCATACATATATTCACGTATGACTCTCATATCAATCACACCTTATACATGTATGTAAATATATGTACACATAGGAACGTTATAGAGCTACAACATAGGAATCGCATCCCAAATATTCAGGGTTTTCGTCAAGCTTGAATTGATGTCACAAGCAAAAGCCTTAAAATTGGTGGCTTTTGTAGGGGGTCGTCAAATTTTGGAAACCTTGGACTTTAATGCCATTTTACCCATACTTATGATTTTCAAATTAATGTCAGGAAAGTGTGTATAGCTGTATTGATGGCTACACCCCTGATGTCTTTGACTCAGGTGTCTGTAAATGATGTAATTATTGATTATCAGGAACACAATACACATAATATTCCCATCCGCCAAAAAATATGAACCTGACCTCGTACTGTGCCATTCCCCACTCAGAGCGTGCTGCTTTTAATATATTTTTAGGTGATAACAATTCAATTAACAGCATAATCCAATGTGTATGTTGCTTTGGATCTGTGATGTTTAAGCTCAATGTGATCAAGTGTACATACATCTACATACTTGTCTGCTTACAGAAACTAAGGTTCCATTTATACAAGTAGTTTTGTGTTACACGGCATATACACATATATTAAATTTCATCAAAGTATCTCAATGATATATGTACAGTATATAATATATAATCTATATATATATGTATAAAAATGATGAAGTGTGATATTGTACAATGAATACAACTGTACAAATATCCAATAAAACCATCAACAAGAAATGCACTTACTGCGGGTATGATCAACCTGTGAGAGGGGCGGTCAATAACTAACGACAGAGGGTCAGTCAATAACCAACATCAGAGGGTTGGTCAATAACATGCATCAGAAGGTCGGCTAATAACTTATATCAGAGGGTCAGTCAATAACTAACATCAGACGGTTGGTCAATAACATGCATCACAGGGTCGGTCAATAACTGACATCAGAGGGTCGGTCAAAAGCTTGACATCAGAGGGTCGGTCAATAACCAACACGAGAGGGTCTGTTAATAACAGATATCAGAGGGTCGGTCAATAACCAACATCAGAGGGGCGGTCATTAACAGGCATCAGTTGGTCGGTCAATAACTTACATCAGGGCGTCGGTCAATAACAGATATCAGAGGGTCGGTCAATAACCAACATCAGAGGGTCAGTCAATAACTGACATCAGAGGGTCGGTCAATAACTGACATCAGAGGGTCGGTCAATAACCAACATCAGAGGGCCGGTCAATAACCAACATTAGGGGTCAGTCAATAGCTTGACAGCAGAGGGTCGGTCAATAACCAACATGAGAGGGTTTATCAATAACAGGTACCAGAGGGTCGGTCAATAACCAACATCAGAGGGGCTGTCAATAACAGGCATCAGTGGTTTGGTCACTAAGCAACAGCAGGGCGTCGGTCAATAACAGACATCAGAGGATCGGTCAATAACCAACATCAGAGTGTCGGTCAATAACAGGCATCAGTGGGTCGGTCAATAACTAACATCATAGGGTCAGTCAATAACTGACATCAGAGGGTCGGTCAATAACTGACATCAGAGGGTCAGTCAATAACCAACATCAGGGTGTCGGTCAATAACAGACATCAGAGGATCGGTCAATAACCAACATCAGGGTGTCGGTCAATAACAGACATCAGAGGGTCGGTCAATAACCAACATCAGAGGGTCAGTCAATAACTGACATCAGAGGGTCGGTCAATAACTGACGTCAGAGGGTCGGTCAATAACTGACATCAGAGGGCCGGTCAATAACCAACACAAGAGGGTCGGTCAATAACAGATGTCTGAGGGATTGTCAATAATATATATTAGAGGGTGAGTCAATAACTAACAAAAGAGGGTCGATCAATAATGAACATCTGATGGAAAATGGTTTCAGCAAAATATGTGAAAGCATCAATGAAGAACTTCAGACTGAAGAATTTAATACATGTATACTGCTTTCTCGTGGAGTCGAGCCCCTTAGGGCTAAAAGCCTTACATGTACACTTCCTACAGTCTATTCTTTAACCAATTTTATTTTTACTGACAGAGAAATTACTTAACTTTATGAAATCAAAATAGTTTTGCAATTCAAACGTTTTTGTTGTAAAATAATTGCCATAAAGTAAGTACCAGTCAAGAACCTAAGTCATTCTGAAACTTTCTCATCGACTCGAGCCCTCTGATTGGTCAGCCTCTATTTAACACAAAGACCGAAAACTCTTCACAAAACACAGTTGTGAAATAAAGTTAAATCACCTTAGATGATATTCACAAACTTTAACCAATGTGAACGAGCTTGTTGACAAATAAATCGTCAATAACCGAACCCCATGGTAAAAAGCTTAGGCATTGATGCTTTACCAAAATGGATTTTCATGGTTGGTTGCTATTAGTGATCACAGAACGATTACAAAATGTTTTAATTCACATTTGTTTTGCTGTTGTGACAGAAATAAGCCTTCCAGCAGATTTTAAAATGTTTTTGATAAGAACCATCTCCGCATGTGTGCATATTTGACCAAAGCAATTAGGGCTCGAGTCGATGAGAAGGATCGAGTCGATGAGAATCAAGTATACATTGGATTCTTAAATTTCAGACAATGTATTATCAGTTATGTGGCAAGGTTGACGGTCCAACATATGCTACATACAGGTTTTATTTATGGAATATAGTAGGCCCTTTGTGAGTGGTTAATGTTGTTTGACAAAAGAAAATTGTATAAAAAATCCATTAACACAACTGACAGAAATGCATGAACACCTTATCAGTGACATATAGCGGGAATGAACAGACAGACATGCAGGACAGATGGACAGGACAGCTTGACAGACTGACTTATAATATTAGCACACCTGAAGTGTACCTGTGCTAGTCAGACAGACAGCTACAGACAGTTAGACAGCATAGTATTATGAAGACAAATATAAATAAATAACAAAATAATGGAATTGTTACACAAACAGTAAATCACAGAATGGTTCATACAGTATATAGAATGGTTGGTAAAGTGTATAAAAGACGGATTCAGGAAATGTTCTCTTGTAATTTTCGAGTCCCGAAACTCTGGAATAGATGACCTACGGAAACCTAGCCAGTGTCACATTATTCATTCAATAATAAATACATTACATTTGTACGGGCAGTGATCGTAATGAACCTATGATGATTTTAATTACACCTGCACAGTACAATAGAGGACTAATTAGGCACAGGCAGAATCTGATAGGCCATGACATTGTTGTATAACAGTCTGTGGTGATAGTGTGATATAGATCAGACAGGAAACACATTCCTTCAAGTAACCATGTGGATTCACGTTACCATAGTAACACTCTGATATGATTTACATATTGACAAAAATAATATACATTAACATATAAATACTATATAATAACATAAAATGCACGTTATCTGTGTGCATTGTATTCCACAGTACAAAATATACATATCAATATCATCTGCACAACAAAGTCATAATTTAAGGTTAAGTGTTTTACAAAAACATCCAAATCTTCATCACTATCCCCAGCAATGTTAGACTTTTGTGTCATCATCGTGTACAATTTGATTCACTTCTTTACATCAACTGCACTGTTTGTAAGTGTTTGGAAATCATAAATAAGTTATAAGTTATACTGTTTAGTTTAGCATCAGACGGCAACTATTCCTGTACAGTCCTCGACGCGATCCTGGAATTATCTTCACTTCCACAGAAAGTATCATTGTTTTAAGGGATAATGTCATGTCAATACAACGAGAATATAATATGCAAGTGTTTTACACCACACAAATCACAAAAACAGATTTCCAATGGTTGACGGCACTTAAGCACAATTAGTTAAGACGATAATGATTTCTCCCTGTACAGACTACATCCCGTACCTACACCCGTCCTCTAGACTTTTGTGTCATCATCGTGTACAATTTGATAAATTTCTTTTCATCAACTGCACTGTTTGTAAGGGTTTGGAAAGCCTACATAAGTTATGGTCAAATGCCACTAAACAAGCACGGCAACTGATTGGTTGAAAAAAAGTGTAGGGAAAGCCGTAATTATAGACTTGGATAGAGTGTGATTGGATAAAAAAGCTTTGTTTACAATACTAAAAAGGTTGTCAAAATAACGGATTATAATGTGAATCCTCAAATTGAGTTTACAGGTATTGTACACATGTATGTGATGTAGTGAAACTGTTTTATCTTACTAGATATTTTGAAATTTTGGCCAAAATACCAAAGTGAATGTACGGTAGGGTAAAACCCAGATTTGGCCGGACCGCCCGTCTGTGAAAATATGTTTACCACGTTTGACGGAATTTGGTTTTCTAATATGATACGTGACCCCCTGTGTTTCCTATTTTCTAAAAGCTGATAGCCCCTTCTTTCCATTGATGTATATCTGCAACCTGGCCATAGACGTTTACATGTAACATGTTTCAACCTGGGACTGTCTATTGTAACTTTACATTGAGTTAAAGAACAAATATATTTAGTAGTTTGTGACCTATGCTGTTATACTGCTATACGCCTTTTCACGAATTATAAAAATACATGTTATATCCGTTTCCGACCAAAATGCAATCTGTAGTCCTTTAAATGCATGTTTGTGTTCCACCTGGAGAATTTCCATTATACTCCAGCTCTTGAATACAACTGTGGTTATAAATATCAGCTGTTAAATTCACTAATTAAAGGTCAGGATCATGTCAAATTATCTGGACAATACTCCAGGTAATAACACAGTACATTTGGACAGTTGATATGCAACGACACATGATCTAGTACTGGACATTTTGTTGGAAAATTTCAGGGAAAACAAACAAACAACAAGAGGTCAGTTTCTTATCAGATTTAAATATTGCCTTGTATTCTGACAAAATGGGAAAAACAACAATTGTCATACATTAGTAATCATCATACATATTCACGTATGACTCTCATATCAATCACACCTTATACATGTATGTAAATCTATGTACACATAGGAACGTTATAGAGCTACAACATCGGAATCGTATCCCAAATATTCAGGGTCTTAGTCAAGCTTGAATTGATGCCACAAGCAAAAGCCTTAAAATTGCTGTTTTTTATGGAGTCGTCAAATTTAGGAAACTTTGGAATTTAATGCCAGTTTAGCCATTACTTATAATTTTCAAATTTATGTAAGGAAAGTGTGTATAGCTGTATTGATGGCTACACCCCTGATGTCTTTGACTCAGGTGTCTGCAAATGATGTAATCATTGATTATCAGGAACACAATACACATAATATTCCCATCCGCCACAAAAAATGAACCTGACCTCGTCCTGTGCGATTCCCCACTCAGAGCGTGCTGCTTTTAATATATTTTTAGTTGATAACAATTCAATTAACAGCATAATCCAATGTGTATGTTGCTTTGGATCTGTGATGTTTAAGCTCAAGGTGTTCTAGTGTACATACATCTACAAACTTGTCTGCGTACAGAAACTAAGGTTCCATTTATACAAGTAGTTTTGTGTTACACGGCATATACACATATATTAGATTTCATCAAAGTATCTCAATGATATATGTACAGTATATAATATATAATCTATATATATATATGTATAAAAATGATGAAGTGTGATATTGTACAATGAATACAACTGTACAAATATCCAATAAAACCATCAACAAGAAATGCACTTACTGCGGGTATGATCAACCTGTGAGAGGGGCGGTCAATAACTGACAACAGATGATCGGTCAATAACCAACATCAGATGATTGGTCAATAACATGCATCAGAAGGTCGGCCAATAACTTATATCAGAGGGTCAGTCAATTACCACCATCAGATGATTGGTCAATAACATGCATCAGAAGGTCGGCTAATAACTTATATCAGAGGGTCAGTCAATAACATGCATCAGAGGGTCGGTAAATAACTGACATCAGAGGGTCGGTCAAAAGCTTGACATCAGAGGGTCGGTCAATACCCAACATGAGAGGGTCTGTCAATAACAGACATCAGAGGGTCGGTCAATAACTAACATCAGAGGGTCAGTCAATAACTGACCTCAGAGTGTCTGTCAATAACCAACATGAGATGGTCTGTCAATAACAGACATCAGGGGGTCGGTCAATAACCAACATCAGACGGGCGGTCAATAACAGGCATCAGAGGTTTGATCAATAACCAACATCAGGGTGTCGGTCAATTACAGACATCAGAGGGTCGGTCAATAACCAACATCAGAGGGGCGGTCATTAATAGGCATCAGTGGGTCGGTCAATAACTAACATCAGAGGGTCAGTCAATAACTGACATCAGAGGGGCGGTCCATAACTGACATCAGAGGGCCTGTCAATAACCAACATCAAACGGGCGGTCAATAACAGGCATCAGAGGTTTGATCAATAACAAACATCAGAGGGTCAGTCAGTAACTGACATCAGATGGTCGGTCAATTACTGACATCAGAGGGTCGGTCAATATCTGATATCAGTAGGACGGTCAATAACCAACATCAGAGGGTCAGTCAATAGCTTGACAGCAGATGGTCGGTCAATAACCAACATGAGAGGCTCTGTCAATAACAGATATCAGAGGGTCGGTCAATAACCAACATCAGAGGGGCGGTCATTAACAGGCATCAGTGGGTCGGTCAATAACTAACATCAGAGGGTCAGTCAATAACTGACATCAAAGGGTCGGTCAATAACTGACATCAAAGGGTCGGTCAATAACTGACATCAGAGGGTCGGTCAATAACTGACATCAGGGCGTCAGTCAATAACTGACATCAGAGGGTCGGTCAATAACTGACATCAGGGCGTCAGTCAATAACTGACATCAGAGGGTCGGTCAATAACTGACATCAGGGCGTCAGTCAATAACTGACATCAGAGGGTCGGTCAATAACTGACATCAGAGGGTCGGTCAATAACTGACATCAGAGGGTCAGTCAATAACTGACATCAGGGCGTCGGTCAATAACTGACATCAGAGGGTCGGTCAATAACTGACATCAGAGGGTCAGTCAATAACTGACATCAGGGCGTCAGTCAATAACTGACATCAGAGGGTCGATCAATAACTGACATCAGAGGGTCGGTCAATAACTGACATCAGAGGGTCGGTCAATAACTGACATCAGAGGGCCGGTCAATAACCAACATCGGAGGGTCGGTCAATAACAGATGTCTGAGGGATTGTCAATAATATATATTAGAGGGTGAGTCAATAACTAACAAAAGAGGGTCGATCAATAATGAACATCTGATGGAAAATGGCTTCAGAAAAATATGTAAAAGCAACCATGAAGAACTTCAGACTGAAGAATTTAATACATGTACTTTGGATTCTTAAATGTCAGACTATGTATTATCAGTTATGTGGCAAGGTTGACGGTCCAACATATATGCTACATACAGGTTTTATTTATGGAATATAGTAGGCCCTTTGTGAGTGGTTAATGTTGTTTGACAAAAGAAAATTGTATAAAAAATCCATTAACACAACTGACAGAAATGCATGAACACCCTATCAATGACATATAGCGGGAATTAACAGACAGACATACAGGACAGATGGACAGGACAGCTTGACAGACTGACTTATAACATTAGCACACCTGAAGTGTACCTGTGCTAGTCAGACAGACAGCTACAGACAGTTAGACAGCATAGTATTATGAAGACAAATATAAATAAATAACAAAATAATGGAATTGTTACACAAACAGTAAATCACAGAATGGTTCATACAGTATATAGAATGGTTGGTAAAGTGTATAAAAGACAGATTCAGGAAATGTTCTCTTGTAATTTTCGAGTCCCGAAACTCTGGAATAGATGACTTACGGAAACCTAGCCAGTGTCACATTATTCATTCAATAATAAATACATTACATTTGTACGGGCAGTGATCGTAATGAACCTATGATGATTTTAATTACACCTGCACAGTACAATAGAGGACTAATAAGGCACAGGCAGAATCTGATAGGCCATGACATTGTCGTATAACCGTCTGCGGTGATAGTGTGATATAGATCAGACAGGAAACACATTCCTTCTAGTAACCATGTGGATTCACGTTACCATAGTAACACTCTGATATGATTTACATATTGACAAAAATAATATACATTAACATATAAATACTATATAATAACATAAAATGCACGTTATCTGTGTGCATTGTATTCCACAGTACAAAATATACATATCAATATCATCTGCACAACCAAGTCATAATTTAAGGTTAAGTGTTTTACAAAAACATCCAAATCTTCATCACTATCCCCAGCAATGTTAAGACTTTTGTGTCATCATCGTGTACAATTTGATTCACTTCTTTACATCAACTGCACTGTTTGTAAGTGTTTGGAAATCATAAATAAGTTATAAGTTATACTGTATAGTTTAGCATCAGACGGCAACTATTCCTGTACACTCCTTGACGCGATCCTGGAATTATCTTCACTTCCACAGAAAGTATCATTGTTATATAGGGGATAATGACATGTCAATACAACGAGAATATATATGTAAGTGTTTTACACCACAAAAATCACAAAAACAGATTTCCAATGGTTGACGGCACTTAAGCACAATTAGTTAAGACGATAATGACTTCTCCCTGTACAGCCTACATCCCGTACCTACACCCGTCCTCTAGACTTTTGTGTCATCATCCGGTACAATTTGATTAAATTTTTTTTTCATCAACTGCACTGTTTGTAAGTGTTTGGAAAGCATACATAAGTTATGGTCAAATGCCACTAAACAAGCACGGCAACTGATTGGTTGAAAAAAAAGTGTAGGGAAACCCGTAATGATAGAATTGGATAGAGTGTGATTGGATAAAAAAGCTTTGTTTACAATAATAAAAAGGTTGTCAAAATAACGGAATATAATGTGAATCCTCAAATTCAGTTTACAGGTATTGTACACATGTATGTGATGTAGTGAAACTGTTTTATCTTACTAGATATTTTGGCCAAAATACCAAAGTGAAAGTAGGGTAGGGTAAAACCCAGATTTGGCCGGACCGCGCGTCTGTGAAAAAAATATGTTCACCACGTTTGACGGAATTTGTTTTTCTAATATGATACGCGACCCCCTGTTTTTCGTATTTTCTAAAAGCTGGTAGCCCCTTCTTTCCATTGATGTATATCTGCAACCTGACCATAGACGTTTAACATGTTTCAACCTGGGACTGTCTATTGTAACTTTACATTGAGTTAAAGAACAAATATATTTAGTAGTTTGTGACCTATGCTGTTATACTGCTATACACTTTTTCACGTATTATAAAAATACATGTTATATCCGTTTCCGACCAAAATGCAATCTGTAGTCCTTTAAATGCATGTTTGTGTTCCACCTCGAGAATCTCCGTTTTACTCCAGCTCTTGAATACAACTGTGGTTATAAATACCAGCTGTTAAATTCACTAATTAATGGTCAGGATCATGTCAAATTATCTGGACAATACTCCAGGTAATAACACACTACATCTGGACTGTTGGTAGGCAGTGAAGCTTGATCTGGTACTGGACATTTTGTTGGAAGATTTCAGGGAAAACAAACAAACAACAAGAGGTCAGTTTCTTATCAGATTTAAATATTGCCTTGTATTCTGACAAAATGGGAAAAACAACAATTGTCATACATTAGTAATCATCATACATATTCACGTATGACTCTCATATCAATCACACCTTATACATGTATGTAAATCTATGTACACATAGAAACGTTATAGAGCTACAACATCGGAATCGCATCCCAAATATTCAGGGTCTTAGCCAAGCTTGAATTGATGCCACAAGCAAGTCTTAAAATTGGTCTCTTGTAGGGGGTCGTCAAATTTAGGAAACCTTGGACTTTAATGCCAGTTTAGCCATTACTTATAAATTTCAAATTAATGTAAGGAAAGTGTGTATAGCTGTATTGATGGCTACACCCCTGATGTCTTTGGCTCAGGTGTCTGTAAATGATGTAATCATTGATTATCAGGAACACAATACACATAATATTCCCATCCGCCACAAAATATGAACCTGACCTCGTACTGTGCGATTCCCCACTCAGAGCGTGCTGCTTTTAATATATTTTTAGTTGATAACAATTTAATTAACTTCATTATCCAATGTTTATGTTGCTTTGGATCTGTGATGTTGTAACTCAAGTTGTTCTAGTGTACAAACATCTACACACTTGTCTGCTTACAGAAACTAAGGTTCCATTTATACAAGTAGTTTTGTGTTACACGGCATATACACATATATTAAATTTCATCAAAGTATCTCAATGATATATGTACAGTATATAATATATAATCTATATATATATGTATAAAAATGATGAAGTGTGATATTGTACAATGAATACAACTGTACAAATATCCAATAAAACCATCAACAAGAAATGCACTTACTGCGGGTATGATCAACCTGTGAGAGGGGCGGTCAATAACTGACGACAGAGGGTCAGTCAATAACTAACATCAGACGGTCGGTCAATAACATGCATCACAGGGTCGGTCAATAACTGACATCAGAGGGTCGGTGAAAAGCTTGAAATCAGAGGGTCTGTCAATAACCAACATGAGAGGGTCTGTCAATAACAGATATCAGAGGGTCGGTCAATAACCAACATCAGAGGGGCGGTCATTAACAGGCATCAGTTGGTCGGTCAATAACTTACATCAGGGCGTCGGTCAATAACAGACATCAGAGGGTCGGTCAATAACCAACATCAGAGGGTCAGTCAATAACTGACATCAGAGGGTCGGTCAATAACTGACATCAGAGGGTCGGTCAATAACCAACATCAGAGGGTCAGTCAATAACTGACATCGAAGGGTCAGTCAATAACAGACATCAGAGGGTCGGTCAATAACCAACATCAGAGGGTCAGTCAATAACTGACATCAGAGGGTCGGTCAATAACTGACATCAGAGGGTCGGTCAGTAACCAACATCAGAGGGCTGGTCAATAACCAACATCAGGGGGTCAGTCAATAGCTTGACAGCAGAGGGTCGGTCAATAACCAACATGAGAGGGTTTGTCAATAACAGGTATCAGAGGGTCGGTCAATAACCAACATCAGAGGGGGTGTCAATAACAGGCATCATTGGTTTGGTCACTAAGCAACAGCAGGGCGTCGGTCAATAACAGGCATCAGAGGGTCGGTCAATAACCAACATGAGAGGGTCGGTCAATAACTGACATCAGAGGGTCAGTCAATAACCAACATCAGGGTGTCGGTCAATAACAGACATCAGAGGATCGGTCAATAACCAACATCAAGGTGTCGGTCAATAACAGACATCAGAGGGTCGGTCAATAACCAACATCAGAGGGTCAGTCAATAACCAATATGAGAGGGTCGGTCAATAACTGACATCAGAGGGTCGGTCAATAACTGACATCAGAGGGTCGGTCAATAACTGACATCAGAGGGTCGGTCAATAACTGACATCAGAGGGCCGGTCAATAACCAACACAAGAGGGTCAGTCAATAATAGATGTCTGAGGGATTGTCAATAATATATATTAGAGGGTGAGTCAATAACTAACAAAAGAGGGTCGATCAATAACGAACATCTGATGGAAAATGGTTTCAGCAAAATATGTGAAAGCATCTATGAAGAACTTCAGATTGAAGAATTTAATACATGTACATTGGATTCTTAAATTTCAGACAATGTATTATCAGTTATGTGGCAAGGTTGACGGTCCAACATATGCTACATACAGGTTTTATTTATGGAGTATGGTAGGCCCTTTGTGAGTGGTTAATGTTGTTTGACAGAAGAAAATTGTATAAAAAATCCATTAACACAACTGACAGAAATGCATGAACACCCTATCAATGACATATAGCGGGCATTAACAGACAGACATGCAGGAGAGATGGACAGGACAGCTTGACAGACTGACTTATAACATTAGCACACCTGAAGTGTACCTGTGTAAGTCAGACAGACAGCTACAGACAGTTAGACAGCATAGTATTATGAAGACAAATATAAATAAATAACAAAATAATGGAATTGTTACACAAACAGTAAATCACAGAATGGTTCATACAGTATATAGAATGGTTGGTAAAGTGTATAAAAGACAGATTCAGGAAATGTTCTCTTGTAATTTTCGAGTCCCGAAACTCTTGAATAGATGACTTACGGAAACCTAGCCAGTGTCACAGTATTCATTCAATAATAAATACATTACATTTGTACGGGCAGTGATCGTAATGAACCTATGATGATTTTAATCACACCTGCACAGTACAATAGAGGACTAATTAGGCACAGGCAGAATCTGATAGGCCATGACATTGTCGTATAACCGTCTGTGGTGATAGTGTGATATAGATCAGACAGGAAACACATTCCTTCTAGTAACCATGTGGATTCACGTTACCATAGTAACACTCTGATATGATTTACATATTGACAAAAATAATATACATTAACATATAAATACTATATAATAACATAAAATGCACGTTATCTGTGTGCATTGTATTCCACAGTACAAAATATACATATCAATATCATCTGCACAACCAAGTCATAATTTAAGGTTAAGTGTTTTACAAAAACATCCAAATCTTCATCACTATCCCCAGCAATGTTAGACTTTTGTGTCATCATCGTGTACAATTTGATTCACTTCTTTACATCAACGGCACTGTTTGTAAGTGTTTGGAAATCATAAATAAGTTATAAGTTATACTGTATAGTTTAGCATCAGACGGCAACTATTCCTGTACACTCCTCGACGCGATCCTGGAATTATCTTCACTTCCACAGAAAGTAGCATTGTTATAGGGGATAATGTCATGTCAATACAACGAGAATATATATGTAAGTGTTTTACACCACAAAAATCACAAAAACAGATTTCCAATGGTTGGCGGCACTTAAGCACAATTAGTTAAGACGATAATGATTTCTTCCTGTACAGACTACATCCCGTACCTACACCCGTCCTCTAGACTTTTGTGTCATCATCCGGTACAATTTGATTAAATTCTTTTCATCAACTGCACTGTTTGTAAATGTTTGGAAAGCATACATAAGTAATGGTCAAATGCCACTAAACAAGCACGGCAACTGATTGGTTGAAAAAGTGTAGGGAAAGCCGTAACGATAGAATTGGATAGAGTGTGATTGGATAAAAAAGCTTTGTTTACAATAATAAAAAGGTTGTCAAAATAACGGAATATAATGTGAATCCTCAAATTGAGTTTACAGGTATTGTACACATGTATGTGATGTAGTGAAACTGTTTTATCTTACTAGATATTTTGAACTTTTGGCCAAAATACCAAAGTGAAAGTAGGGTAGGGTAAAACCCAGATTTGGCCGGACCGCGCGTCTGTGAAAATATGTTCACCATGTTTGACGGAATTTGGTTTTCTAATATGATACGTGACCCCCTGTTTTTCGTATTTTCTAAAAGCTGATAGCCCCTTCTTTCCATTGATGTATATCTGCAACCTGGCCATAGACGTTTAGCATGTTTCAACCTGGGACTGTCTATTGTAACTTTACATTGAGTTAAAGAACAAATATATTTAGTAGTTTGTGATCTATGCTGTTATACTGCTATACGGCTTTTTCACGTATTATAAAAATACATGTTATATCCGTTTCCGACCAAAATGCAATCTGTAGTCCTTTAAATGCATGTTTGTGTTCCACCTCGAGAATCACCGTTATACTCCAGCTCTTGAATACAACTGTGGTTATAAATACCAGCTGTTAAATTCACTAATTAATGGTCAAGATCATGTCAAATTATCTGGACAATACTCCAGGTAATAACACACTACATCTGGACTGTTGGTAGGCAGCGAAGCTTGATCTGGTACTGGGCATTTTGTTGGAAGATTTCAGGGAAAACAAACAAACAACAAGAGGTCAGTTTCTTATCAGATTTAAATATTGCCTTGTATTCTGACAAAATGGGAAAAACAACAATTGTCATACATTAGTAATCATCATACATATTCACGTATGACTCTCATATCAATCACACCTTATACATGTATGTAAATCTATGTACACGTAGGAACGTTATAGAGCTACAACATCGGAATCGCATCCCAAATATTCAGGGTCTTAGCCAAGCTTGAATTGATGTCACAAGCAAAAGCCTTAAAATTGGTGGTTTTTATGGAGTCGTCAAATTTAGGAAACCTTGGAATTTAATGCCAGTTTAGCCATTACTTATAATTTTCAAATTTATGTAAGGAAAGTGTGTATAGCTGTATTGATTGGCTACACTCCTGATGTCTTTGACTCAGGTGTCTGTAAATGATGTAATCATTGATTATCAGGAACACAATACACATAATATTCCCATCCGCCACAAAAAATGAACCTGACCTCGTACTGTGCATTTCCCACTCAGAGCGTGCTGCTTTTAATATATTTTTAGTTGATAACAATTCAATTAACAGCATAATCCAATGTGTATGTTGCTTTTGATCTTTGATGTTTAAGCTCAAGGTGTTCTAGTGTACATACATCAACAAACTTGTCTGCTTACAGAAACTAAGGTTCCATTTATACAAGTAGTTTTGTGTTACACGGCATATACACATATATTAAATTTCATCAAAGTATCTCAATGATATATGTACAGTATATAATATATAATCTATATATATATGTATAAAAATGATGAAGTGTGATATTGTACAATGAATACAACTGTACAAATATCCAATAAAACCATCAACAAGAAATGCACTTACTGCGGGTATGATCAACCTGTGAGAGGGGCGGTCAATAACTGACGACAGATGAACGGCCAATAACCAACATCAGAGGGTTGGTCAACAGCATGCATCAAAAGGTCGGCCAATAACTTATATCAGAGGGTCAGTCAATTACCACCATCAGATGATTGGTCAATAACATGCATCAGAAGGTCGGCTAATAACTTATATCAGAGGGTCAGTCAATAACATGCATCAGAGGGTCGGTGAATAACTGACATAAGAGGGTCGGTCAAACGCTTGACATCAGAGGGTCGGTCAATAACAAACATGAGAGGGTCTGTCAATAACAGACATCATAGGGTCGGTCAATAACCAACATCAGAGGGGCGGTCAATAACAGGCATCTGAGGTTTGGTCAATAACCAACATCAGGGTGTCGGTCAATAACAGACATCAGAGGGTCGGTCAATAACCAACATAAGAGGGGCGGTCATTAACAGGCATCAGTGGGTCGGTCAATAACTAACATCAGAGGGTCAGTCAATAACTGACCTCAGAGTGTCTGTCAATAACCAACATGAGATGGTCTGTCAATAACAGACATCAGAGGGTCGGTCAATAACCAACATCAGACGGGCGGTCAATAACAGGCATCAGAGGTTTAATCAATAACAAACAACAGGGTGTCGGTCAATAACAGACATCCGAGGGACGGTCAATAACCAACATCAGAGGATCGGCCATTAACAGGCATCAGTGGGTCGGTCAATAACTAACATCAGAGGGTCAGTCAATAACTGACATCAGAGGGGCGGTCAATAACTGACATCAGAGGGCCTGTCAATAACCAACATCAGACGGGCGGTCAATAACAGGCATCAGAGGTTTGATCAATAACAAACAACTGGGTGTCCTTCATTTACAGGCATCAGTGTGTCTGTCAATAACTAACATCAGAGGGTCAGTCAGTAACTGACATCAGATGGTCGGTCAATTACTGATATCAGAGGGTCGGTCAATAACCAACATCAGAGGGTCAGTCAATAGCTTGACAGCAGAGGGTCGGTCAATAACCAACATGAGAGGGTCTGTCAATAACAGATATCAGAGGGTCGGTCAATAACTAACATCAAAGGGTCGGTCAGTAACTGACATCAGAGGGTCGGTCAATAACCAACATCAGAGGATCGGTCAATAACTAACATCAGAGGGTCGGTCAATAACTGACATCGGGGCGTCAGTCAATAACTGACATCAGAGGGCCGGTCAATTACTGACATCAGAGGGTCGGTCAATAACCAACATCAGAGGGCCGGTCAATAACTGACATCAGAGGATCGGTCAATAACTGACATCAGAGGGCCGGTCAATAACCAACATCGGAGGGTCGGTCAATAACAGATGTCTGAGGGATTGTCAATTATATATATTAGAGGGTGAGTCAATAACTAACAAAAGAGGGTCGATCAATAATGAACATCTGATGGAAAATGGCTTCAGAAAAATATGTAAAAGCAACTATGAAGAACTTCAGACTGAAGAATTTAATACATGTACATTGGATTCTTAAATGTCAGACTATGTATTATCAGTTATGTGGCAAGGTTGACGGTCCAACATATGCTACATACAGGTTTTATTTATGGAATATAGTAGGCCCTTTGTGTGTGGTTAATGTTGTTTCACAAAAGAAAATTGTATAAAAAATCCATTAACACAACTGACAGAAATGCATGAACACCCTATCAGTGACATATAGCAGGAATTAACAGACAGACATGCAGGACAGATGGACAGGACAGCTTGACAGACTGACTTATAACATTAGCACACCTGAAGTGTACCTGTGCTAGTCAGACAGACAGCTGCAGACAGTTAGACAGCATAGTATTATGAAGACAAATATAAATAAATAACAAAATAATGGAATTGTTACACAAACAGTAAATCACAGAATGGTTCATACAGTATATAGAATGGTTGGTAAAGTGTATAAAAGACAGATTCAGGAAATGTTCTCTTGTAATTTTCGAGTCCCGAAACTCTGGAATAGATGACCTACGGAAACCTAGCCAGTGTCACATTATTCATTCAATAATAAATACATTACATTTGTACGGGCAGTGATCGTAATGAACCTATGATGATTTAAATTACACCTGCACAGTACAATAGAGGACTAATTAGGCACAGGCAGAATCTGATAGGCCATGACATTGTCGTATAACCGTCTGTGGTGATAGTGTGATATAGATCAGACAGGAAACACATTCCTTCAAGTAACCATGTGGATTCACTTTACCATAGTAACACTCTGATATGATTTACATATTGACAAAAATAATATACATTAACATATAAATACTATATAATAACATAAAATGCACGTTATCTGTGTGCATTGTATTCCACAGTACAAAATATACATATCAATATCATCTGCACAACCAAGTCATAATTTAAGGTTAAGTGTTTTACAAAAACATCCAAATCTTCATCACTATCCCCAGCAATGTTAGACTTTTGTGTCATCGTCGTGTACAATTTGATTAACTTCTTTTCATCAACTGCACTGTTTGTAAGTGTTTGGAAATCATAAATAAGTTATGGTCAAATGCCACTAAACAAGCACGGCAACTGATTGGTTGAAAAAAAAGTGTAGGGAAAGCCGTAATGATAGAATTGGATAGTGTGTGATTGGATAAAAAAGCTTTGTTTACAATAATAAAAAGGTTGTCAAAATAACAGAATATAATGTGAATCCTCAAATTTAGTTTACAGGTATTGTACACATGTATGTGATGTAGTGAAACTGTTTTATCTTACTAGATATTTTGAAATTTTGGCCAAAATACCAAAGTGAAAGTAGGGTAGGGTAAAACCCAGATTTGGCCGGACCGCGCGTCTGTGAAAATATGTTCACCACGTTTGACGGAATTCGGTTTTCTAATATGATACGTGACCCCCTGTTTTTCGTATTTTCTAAAAGCTGATAGCCCCTTCTTTCCATTGATGTATATCTGCAACCTGGCCATAGACGTTTAACATGTTTCAACCTGGGACTGTCTATTGCAACTTTACATTGAGTTAAAGAACAAATATAATTATTTAGTAGTTTGTGACCTATGCTGTTATACTGCTATACGCTTTTCCCGTATTATAAAAATACATGTTATATCCGTTTCCGACCAAAATGCAATCTGTAGTCCTTTAAATGCATGTTAGTGTTCCACCTGGAGAATCATCGTTATACTCCAGCTCTTGAATACAACTGTGGTTATACATATCAGCTGTTAAATTCACTAATTAATGGTCAGGATCGTGTCAAATTATCTGGACAATACTCCAGGTAATAACACACTACATCTGGACTGTTGGTAGTCAGTGAAGCTTGATCTGGTACTGGGCATTTTGTTGGTAGATTTCAGGAAACACAAACAAACAACAAGAGGTCAGTTTCTTATCAGATTTAAATATTGCCTTGTATTCTGACAAAATGGGAAAAACAACAATTGTCATACATTAGTAATCATCATACATATTCACGTATGACTCTCATATCAATCACAGCTTATACATGTATGTAAATCTATGTACACATAGAAACGTTATAGAGCTACATCATCGGAATCGTATCCAAAATATTCAGGGTCTTAGCCAAGCTTGAATTGATGCCACACGCAAGTCTTAAAATTGGTGGCTTTTGTAGGGGGTCGTCAACTTTTGGAAACCTTGGACTTTAATGCCAGTTTCGCCATTACTTATAATTTTCAAATTTATGTAAGGAAAGCGTGTATAGCTGTATTGATGGCTACACCCCTGATGTCTTTGACTCAGGTGTCTGTAAATGATGCAATTATTGATGATCAGGAACACAATACACATAATATTCCCATCCGCCAAAAAATATGAACCTGACCTCGTACTGTGCGATTCCCCACTCAGAGCGTGCTGCTTTTAATATAATTTTAGTTGATAACAATTTAATTAACATCATTATCCAATGTTTATGTTGCTTTGGATCTGTGATGTTTAATCTCAAGGTGTTCTAGTGTACAAACATCTACACACTTGTCTGCTTACAGAAACTAAGGTTCCATTTATACAAGTAGTTTTGTGTTACACGGCATATACACATATATTAAATTTCATCAAAGTATCTCAATGATATATGTACAGTATATAATATATAATCTATATATATATGTTTAAAAATGATGAAGTGTGATATTGTACAATGAATACAACTGTACAAATATCCAATAAAACCATCAACAAGAAATGCACTTACTGCGGGTATGATCAACCTGTGAGAGGGGCGGTCAATAACTGACGACAGAGGGTCAGTCAATAACCAACATCAGAGGGTTGGTCAATAACATGCATCAGAAGGTCGGCTAATAACTTATATCAGAGGGTCAGTCAATAACTAACATCAGACGGTCGGTCAATAACATGCATCACAGGGTTGGTCAATAACTGACATCAGAGGGTCGGTCAAAAGCTTGACATCAGAGGGTCGGTCAATAACCAACATGAGAGGGTCTGTCAGTAACAGATATCAGAGGGTCGGTCCATAACCAACATCAGAGGGGCGGTCATTAACAGGCATCAGTTTTCGGTCAATAACTTACATCAGGGCGTCGGTCAATAAAAGACATCAGAGGGTCGGTCAATAACCAACATCAGAGGGTCAGTCAATAACTGACATCAGAGGGTCGGTCAATAACTGACATCAGAGGGTCGGTCAATAACCAACATCAGAGGGCCGGTCAATAACCAACATCAGGGGGTCAGTCAATAACCAACATCAGGGGGTCTGTCAATAGCTTGACAGCAGAGGGTCGGTCAATAACCAACATGAGAGGGTTTGTCAATAACAGGTACCAGAGGGTCGGTCAATAACCAACATCAGAGGGGCGGTCAATAACAGGCATCAGTGGTTTGGTCACTAAGCAACAGCAAGGCGTCGGTCAATAACAGACATCAGAGGATCGGTCAATAACCAACATCAGGGTGTCGGTCAATAACAGGCATCAGTGGGTCGGTCAATAACTAACATCAGAGGGTCAGTCAATAACTGACATCAGAGGGTCGGTCAATAACTGACATCAGAGGGTCAGTCAATAACCAACATCAGGGTGTCGGTCAATAACAGACATCAGAGGATCGGTCAATAACCAACATCAGAGGGCCGGTCAATAACTGACATCCGAGGGTCAGTCAATAACTGACATCAGAGGATCGGTCAATAACCAACATCAGTGGGTCGGTCAATAACTAACATCAGAGGGTCAGTCAATAACTGACATCAGAGGGTCGGTCAATAACTGACATCAGAGGGTCAGTCAATAACCAACATCAGGGTGTCGGTCAATAACAGACATCAGAGGGTCGGTCAATAACTGACATCAGAGGGCCGGTCAATAACCAACACAAGAGGGTCGGTCAATAATAGATGTCTGAGGGATTGTCAATAATATATATTAGAGGGTGAGTCAATAACTAACAAAAGAGGGTCGATCAATAATGAACATCTGATGGAAAATGGTTTCAGCAAATATGTGAAAGCATCTATGAAGAACTTCAGACTGAAGAATTTAATACATGTACATTGGATTCTAAAATTTCAGACAATGTATTATCAGTTATGTGGCAAGGTTGACGGTCCAACATATGCTACATACAGGTTTTATTTATGGAATATAGTAGGCCCTTTGTGAGTGGTTAATGTTAAGAAAATTGTATAAAAAATCCATTAACACAACTGACAGAAATGCATGAACACCCTATCAGTGACATATAGCGGGAATTAACAGACAGACATACAGGACAGATGGACAGGACAGCTTGACAGACTGACTTATAATATTAGCACACCTGAAGTGTACCTGTGTAAGTCAGACAGACAGCTACAGACAGTTAGACAGCATAGTATTATGAAGACAAATATAAATAAATAACAAAATAATGGAATTGTTACACAAACAGTAAATCACAGAATGGTTCATACAGTATATAGAATGGTTGGTAAAGTGTATAAAAGACAGATTCAGGAAATGTTCTCTTGTAATTTTCGAGTACCGAAACTCTGGAATAGATGACTTACGCAAACCTAGCCAGTGTCACATTATTCATTCAATAATAAATACATTAAATTTGTACAGGCAGTGATCGTAATGAACCTATGATGATTTTAATTACACCTGCACAGTACAATAGAGGAATAATTAGGCACAGGCAGAATCTGATAGGCCATGACATTGTCGTATAACAGTCTGTGGTGATAGTGTGATATAGATCAGACAGGAAACACGTTCCTTCTAGTAACCATGTGGATTCACGTTACCATAGTAACACTCTGATATGATTTACATATTGACAAAAATAATATACATTAACATATAAATACTATATAATAACATAAAATGCACGTTATCTGTGTGCATTGTATTCCACAGTACAAAATATACATATCAATATCATCTGCACAACCAAGTCATAATTTAAGGTTAAGTGTTTTACAAAAACATCCAAATCTTCATCACTATCCCCAGCAATGTTAGACTTTTGTGTCATCATCGTGTACAATTTGATTCACTTCTTTACATCAACTGCACTGTTTGTAAGTGTTTGGAAATCATAAAAAAGTTATAAGTTATACTGTATAGTGTAGCATCAGACGGCAACTATTCCTGTACACTCCTCGACGCGATCCTGGAATTATCTTCACTTCCACAGAAAGTATCATTGTTATAGGGGATAATGTCATGTCAATACAACGAGAATATAATATGTAAGTGTTTTACACCACACAAATCACAAAAACAGATTTCCAATGGTTGACGGCACTTAAGCACAATTAGTTAAGACGATAATGATTTTTCCCTGTACAGACTACATCCCGTACCTACACCCGTCCTCTAGACTTTTGTGTCATCATCCGGTACAATTAGCTTTACTTCTTTTCTTCAACTGCACTGTTTGTAAGGGTTTGGAAAGCATACATAAGTTATGGTCAAATGCCACTAAACAAGCACGGCAACTGATTGGTTGAAAAAAGTGTAGGGAAAGCCGTAACGATAGAATTGGATAGAGTGTGATTGGATAAAAAAGCTTTGTTTACAATAACAAAAAGGTTGTCAAAATAACGGAATATAATGTGAATCCTCAAATTGAATTTACGGGTACTGTACACATGTATGTGATGTAGTGAAACTGTTTTATCTTACATGTTTTGAAATTTTGGCCAAAATAACAAAGTGAAAGTAGGGTAGTGTAAAACCCAGATTTGGCCGGACCGCGCGTCCACCGCGTTTGACGGAATTTGGTTTTCTTATATGATATGTAACCCCCTGTGTTTCGTATTTTCTAAAAGCTGGTAGCCCCTTCTTTCCATTGATGTATATCTGCAACCTGGCCATAGACGTTTTAACATGTTTCAACCTGGGACTGTCTATTGTAACTTTACATTGAGTTAAAGAACAAATATATTTAGTAGTTTGTGACCTATGCTGTTATACTGCTATACGCTTTTTCACGTATTATAAAAATACATGTTATATCCGTTTCCGACCAAAATGCAATCTGTAGTCCTTTAAATGCATGTTTGTGTTCCACCTGGAGAATCTCCGTTATACACCAGCTCTTGAATACAACTGTGGTTATAAATATATGCTGTTCAATTCACTAATTAATGGTCAGGATCATGTCAAATTATCTGGACAATACTCCAGGTAATAAAACACTACATCTGGACTGCAGGTAGGCAGTGAAGCTTGATCTGGTACTGGACATTTTGTTGGAAGATTTCAGGGAAAACAAACAAACAACAAGAGGTCAGTTTCTTATCAGATTTAAATATTGCCTTGTATTCTGACAAAATGGGAAAAACAACAATTGTCATACATTAGTAATCACCATACATATTCACGTATGACTCTCATATCAATCACACCTTATACATGTATGTAAATCTATGTACACATAGGAACGTTATAGAGCTACAACTTAGGAATCGTATCCCAAATATGCAGGGTCTTAGCCAAGCTTGAATTGATGCCACACGCAAGTCTTAAAATTGGTGGCTTTTGTAGGGTTCGTCAAATTTTGGAAACCTTGGACTTTAATGCCAGTTTAGCCATTACTTATAATTTTCAAATTTATGTAAGGAAAGTGTGTATAGCTGTATTGATGGCTACACCCCTGATGTCTTTGACTCAGGTGTCTGTAAATGATGTAATCATTGATGATCAGGAACACAATACACATAATATTCCCACCCGCCACAAAATATGAACCTGACCTCGTACTGTGCCATTCCCCACTCAGAGCGTGCTGCTTTTAATATATTTTTAGTTGATAACAATTCAATTAACAGCATAATCCAATGTGTATGTTGCTTTTGATCTGTGATGTTTAAGCTCAAGGTGTTCTAGTGTACAAACATCTACACACTTGTCTGCTTACAGAAACTAAGGTTCCATTTATACAAGTAGTTTTGTGTTACACGGCATATACACATATATTAAATTTCATCAAAGTATCTCAATGATATATGTGCAGTATATAATATATAATCTATATATATATGTATAAAAATGATGAAGTGTGATATTGTACAATGAATACAACTGTACAAATATCCAATAAAACCATCAACAAGAAATGCACTTACTGCGGGTATGATCAACCTGGGAGAGGGGCGGTCAATAAATGACAACAGATGATCGGTCAATAACCAACATCAGAGGGTTGGTCAATAACATGCATCAGAAGGTCGGCCAATAACTTATATCAGTGGGTCAGTCAATAACTAACATCAGATGATTGGTCAATAACTGACATCACAGGGTCGGTCAATAACTGACATCACAGGGTCGGTCAATAACTGACATCACAGGGTCGGTCAATAACTGACATCACAGGGTCGGTCAATAACTGACATCAGAGGGTCGGTGAATAACTGACATCAGAGGGTCGGTCAAAAGCTTGACATCAGAGGGTCGGTCAATAACCAACATGAGAGGGTCTGTCAATAACAGATATCAGAGGGTCGGTCAATAACCAACATCAGAGGGGCGGTCATTAACAGGCATCAGTTGGTCGGTCAATAACTTACATCAGGGCGTCGGTCAATAACAGACATCAGAGGGTCGGTCAATAACCAACATCAGAGGGTCAGTCAATAACTGACATCAGAGGGTCGGTCAATAACTGACATCAGTGGGTCGGTCAATAACCAACATCAGAGGGCCGGTCAATAACCAACATCAGGGGGTCAGTCAATAGCTTGACAGCAGAGGGTCGGTCAATAACCAACATTAGAGGGTTTGTCAATAACAGGTACCAGAGGGTCGGTCAATAACCAACATGAGCGGGTCTGTCAATAACAGGCATCAGTGGTTTGGTCACTAAGCAACAGCAAGGCGTCGGTCAATAACAGACATCAGAGGATCGGTCAATAACCAACATCAGGGTGTCGGTCAATAACAGGCATCAGTGGGTCGGTCAATAACTAACATCAGAGGGTCAGTCAATAACTGACATCAGAGGGTCGGTCAATAACTGACATCAGGGTGTCGGTCAATAACAGGCATCAGTGGGTCGGTCAATAACTAACATCAGAGGGTCAGTCAATTACTGACATCAGAGGGTCGGTCAATAACTGACATCAGAGGGTCAGTCAATAACCAACATCAGGGTGTCGGTCAATAACAGACATCAGAGGATCGGTCAATAACCAACATCAGGGTGTCGGTCAATAACAGACATCAGAGGGTTGGTCAATAACCAACATCAGAGGGTCAGTCAATAACTGACATCAGAGGGTCGGTCAATAACTGACATCAGAGGGTCGGTCAATAACTGACATCAGAGGGCCGGTCAATAACCAACACAAGAGGGTCGGTCAATAATAGATGTCTGAGGGATTGTCAATAATATATATTAGAGGGTGAGTCAATAACTAACAAAAGAGGGTCGATCAATAATGAACATCTGATGGAAAATGGTTTCAGCAAAATATGTGAAAGCATCTGTGAAGAACTTCAGACTGAAGAATTTAATACATGTACATTGGATTCTTAAATTTCAGACAATGTATTATCAGTTATGTGGCAAGGTTGACGGTCTAACATATGCTACATACAGGTTTTATTTATGGAATATAGTAGGCCCTTTGTGAGTGGTTAATGTTGTTTGACAAAAGAAAATTGTATAAAAAATCCATTAACACAACTGACAGAAATGCATGAACACCCTATCAATGACATATAGCGGGAATTAACAGACAGACATACAGGACAGATGGACAGGACAGCTTGACAGCTTGACTTATAACATTAGCACACATGAAGTGTACCTGTGTTAGTCAGACAGACAGCTACAGACAGTTAGTCAGCATAGTATTATGAAGACAAATATAAATAAATAACAAAATAATGGAATTGTTACACAAACAGTAAATCACAGAATGGTTCATACAGTATATAGAATGGTTGGTAAAGTGTATAAAAGACAGATTCAGGAAATGTTCTCTTGTAATTTTCGAGTCCCGAAACTCTGGAATAGATGACTTACGGAAACCTAGCCAGTGTCACAGTATTCATTCAATAATAAATACATTACATTTGTACGGGCAGTGATCGTAATGAACCTATGATGATTTTAATTACACCTGCACAGTACAATAGAGGACTAATTAGGCACAGGCAGAATCTGATAGGCCATGACATTGTCGTATAACCGTCTGTGGTGATAGTGTGATATAGATCAGACAGGAAACACATTCCTTCTAGTAACCATGTGGATTCACGTTACCATAGTAACACTCTGATATGATTTACATATTGACAAAAATAATATACATTAACATATAAATACTATATAATAACATAAAATGCACGTTATCTGTGTGCATTGTATTCCACAGTACAAAATATACATATCAATATCATCTGCACAACCAAGTCATAATTTAAGGTTAAGTGTTTAACAAAAACATCCAAATCTTCATCACTATCCCCAGCGATGTGAGACTTTTGTGTCATCATCGTGTACAATTTGATTAACTTCTTTTCATCAACTTCACTGCTTGTAAGTGTTTTGAAATCATAAAATAAGTTATAAGTTATACTGTATAGTGTAGCATCAGACGGCAACTATTCCTGTACACTCCTCGACGCGATCCTGGAATTATCTTCACTTCCACAGAAAGTATCATTGTTATAGGGGATAATGTCATGTCAATACAACGAGAATATAATATGTAAGTGTTTTACACCACACAAATCACAAAAACAGATTTCCAATGGTTGACGGCACTTAAGCACAATTAGTTAAGACGATAATGATTTTTCCCTGTACAGACTACATCCCGTACCTACACCCGTCCTCTAGACTTTTGTGTCATCATCCGGTACAATTAGCTTTACTTCTTTTCTTCAACTGCACTGTTTGTAAGGGTTTGGAAAGCATACATAAGTTATGGTCAAATGCCACTAAACAAGCACGGCAACTGATTGGTTGAAAAAAGTGTAGGGAAAGCCGTAACGATAGAATTGGATAGAGTGTGATTGGATAAAAAAGCTTTGTTTACAATAACAAAAAGGTTGTCAAAATAACGGAATATAATGTGAATCCTCAAATTGAATTTACGGGTACTGTACACATGTATGTGATGTAGTGAAACTGTTTTATCTTACATGTTTTGAAATTTTGGCCAAAATAACAAAGTGAAAGTAGGGTAGTGTAAAACCCAGATTTGGCCGGACCGCGCGTCCACCGCGTTTGACGGAATTTGGTTTTCTTATATGATATGTAACCCCCTGTGTTTCGTATTTTCTAAAAGCTGGTAGCCCCTTCTTTCCATTGATGTATATCTGCAACCTGGCCATAGACGTTTTAACATGTTTCAACCTGGGACTGTCTATTGTAACTTTACATTGAGTTAAAGAACAAATATATTTAGTAGTTTGTGACCTATGCTGTTATACTGCTATACGCTTTTTCACGTATTATAAAAATACATGTTATATCCGTTTCCGACCAAAATGCAATCTGTAGTCCTTTAAATGCATGTTTGTGTTCCACCTGGAGAATCTCCGTTATACTCCAGCTCTTGAATACAAATGTGGTTATAAATATCAGCTGTTAAAATCACTAATTAATGGTCAGGATCATGTCAAATTATCTGGACAATACTACAGGTAATAACATACTACATCTGGACTGTTGGTATGCAGTGAAGCTTGATCTGGTACTGGACATTTTGTTGGAAGATTTCAGGGAAAACAAACAAACAACAAGAGGTCAGTTTCTTATCAGATTTAAATATTGCCTTGTATTCTGACAAAATGGGAAAAACAACAATTGTCCTACATTAGGAATCATCATACATATTCACGTATGACTCTCATATCAATCACACCTTATACATGTATGTAAATCTATGTACACATAGAAACGTTGTAGAGCTACAACATCGGAATCGCATCCCAAATATTCAGGGTCTTAGTCAAGCTTAAATTGATGTCACACGCAAGTCTTAAAATTGGTGGCTTTTGTAGGGGGTCGTCAAATTTAGGAAACCTTGGACTTTAATGCCATTTTAGCCATACTTATAATTTTCAAATTAATGTTATAAGGAAAGTGTGTATAGCTGTATTGATGGCTACACCCCTGATGTCTTTGGCTCAGGTGTCTGTAAATGATGTAATTATTGATTATCAGGAACACAATACACATAATATTCCCACCCGCCACAAAAAATGAACCTGACCTCGTACTGTGCGATTCCCCACTCAGAGCGTGCTGCTTTTAATATATTTACAGTTGATAACAATTCAATTAACAGCATAATCCAATGTGTATGTTGCTTTGGATCTGTGATGTTTAAGCTCAAGGTGTTCTAGTGTACATACATCTACAAACTTGTCTGCTTACAGAAACTAAGGTTCCATTTATACAAGTAGTTTTGTGTTACACGGCATATACACATATATTAAATTTCATCAAAGTATCTCAATGATATATGTACAGTATATAATATATAATCTATATATATATATATATATGTATAAAAATGATGAAGTGTGATATTGTACAATGAATACAACTGTACAAATATCCAATAAAACCATCAACAAGAAATGCACTTACTGCGGGTATGATCAACTTGGAGAGGGGCGGTCAATAATTGCTGACAGATGATCGGCCAATAACCAACATCAGAGGGTTGGTCAATAGCCAACATCAGAGGGTTGGTCAATAACATGCATCAGAAGGTCGGCTAATAACTTATATCAGAGGGTCAGTCAATAACTAACATCAGAGGGTCGGTCAATAACATGCATCAGAGGGTCGGTCAATAACCATCATCAGAGGGTGGGTCAAAAGCTTGACATCAGAGGGTCGGTCAATAACCAACATGAAAGGGTCTGTCAATAACAAATATCAGAGGGTCTGTCAATAACAGGCATCAGAGATTTGGTCAATAACAAACAACAGGGTGTCGGTCAATAACAGACATCAGAGGGTCGGTCAATAACCAACATCAGAGGGGCGGTCATTAACAGGCATCAGTCAATAACTAACATCAGAGGGTAAGTCAATAACTGACATCAGAGGGTCGGTCAATAACTGACATCAGAGTGTCAGTCAATAACTGACATCAGAGGGTCGGTCAATAACTGACATCAGAGGGCCGGTCAATAACCATCATCAGAGGGTCGGTCAATAGCTTGACATCAGAGCGTCGGTCTATAACCAACATGAGAGGGTCTGTCAATAACCCATTCAAAGGGTCAGTCAATAACCGACATCAGAGGGGCGGTCATTAACAGGCATCAGTGGGTCGGTCAATAACTAACATCAGAGGGTCAGTCAATAACTGACATCAGAGGGTCGGTCAATAACTGACATCAGAGGGTCGGTCAATAACTGACATCAAAGGGCCGGTCAATAACCAACATCAGAGGGGCGGTCAATATCAGGCATCAGTGGTTTGGTCACTAACCAACATCAGGGCGTCGGTCAATAACATACATCAGAGGGTCGGTCAATAACCAACATCAGAGGGGCGGTCATTAACAGACATCAGTGGGTCGGTCAATAACTAACATCAGAGGGTCAGTCAATAACTGACATCAGAGGGTCGGTCAATAACTGGGTCAATAAATGACATCAGAGGGCCTGTCAATAACCAGCATCAGAGTCAATAACAGATGTCTGAGGGATTGTCAATAATATATATTAGAGGGTAAGTCAATAACTAACAATAGAGGGTCGATCAATAATGAACATCTGATGGAAAATGGTTTCAGAAAAATATGTAAAAGCAACTATGAAGAACTTCAGACTGAAGAATTTAATACATGTACATTGGATTCTTAAATGTCAGACTATGTATTATCAGTTATGTGGCAAGGTTGACGGTCCAACATATGCTACATACAGGTTTTATTTATGGAATATAATAGGCCCTTTGTGAGTGGTTAATGTTGTTTCACAAAAGAAAATTGTATAAAAAATCCATTAACACAACTGACAGAAGTGCATGAACACCCTATCAGTGACATATAGCGGGAATGAACAAACAGACATACAGGGCAGATGGACAGGACAGCTTGACAGACTGACTTATAACATTAGCACACCTGAAGTGTACCTGTGTAAGTCAGACAGACAGCTACAGACAGTTAGACAGCATAGTATTATGAAGACAAATATAAATAAATAACAAAATAATGGAATTGTTACACAAACAGTAAATCACAGAATGGTTCATACAGTATATAGAATGGTTGGTAAAGTGTATAAAAGACAGATTCAGGAAATGTTCTCTTGTAATTTTCGAGTCCCAAAACTCTGGAATAGATGACTTACGGAAACCTAGCCAGTGTCACATTATTCATTCAATAATAAATACATTACATTTGTACAGACAGTGATCGTTATGAACCTATGATGATTTTAATTACACCTGCACAGTACAATAAAGGAATAATTAGGCACAGGCAGAATCTGATAGGCCATGACATTGTTGTATAACAGTCTGTGGTGATAGTGTGATATAGATCAGACAGGAAACACGTTCCTTCTAGTAACCATGTGGATTCACGTTACCATAGTAACACTCTGATATGATTTACATATTGACAAAAATAATATACATTAACATATAAATACTATATAATAACATAAAATGCACGTTATCTGTGTGCATTGTATTCCATAGTACAAAATATACATATCAATATCATCTGCACAACCAAGTCATAATTTAAGGTTAAGTGTTTTACAAAAACATCCAAATCTTCATCACTATCCCCAGCAATGTTAGACTTTTGTGTCATCATCGTGTACAATTTGATTAACTTCTTTACATCAACTGCACTGTTTGTAAGTGTTTGGAAATCATAAATAAGTTATACTGTTATACAGTATAGTTTAGCATCAGACAGCAACTATTCCTGTACACTCCTCGATGCGATCCTGGAATTATCTTCATTTCCACAGAAAGTATCATTGTTATATAGGGATAATGTCATGTCAATACAACGAGAATATAATATGTAAGTGTTTTACACCACAAAAATCACAAAAACAGATTTCCAATGGTTGACGGCACTTAAGCACAATTAGTTAAGACGATAATGATTTCTCCCTGTACAGACTACATCCCGTACCTACACCTTTGTGACATCATCCGGTACAATTAGCTTAACTTCGTTTCATCAACTGCACTGCGTAAACGGATTTGGAAGCATACATAAGTTATGGTCAAATGCCACTAAACAAGCACGGCAACTGATTGGTTGTAAAAAAGTGTAGGGAAAGCCGTAATTATAGACTTGGATAGAGTGTGATTGGATAAAAAAGCTTTGTTTACAATAATAAAAAGGTTGTCAAAATAACGGAATATAATGTGAATCCTCAAATTGAGTTTACAGGTATTGTACACATGTATGTGATGTAGTGAAACTGTTTTATCTTACTAGATATTTTGAAATTTTGGCCAAAATACCAAAGTGAAAGTAGGGTAGGGTAAAACCCAGATTTGGCCGGACCGCGCGTCTGTGAAAATATGTTCACCACGTTTGACGGAATTTGGTTTTCTAATATGATACGTGACCCCCTGTTTTTCGTATTTTCTAAAAGCTGATAGCCCCTTCTTTCCATTGATGTATATCTGCAACCTGGCCATAGACGTTTAACATGTTTCAACCTGGGACTGTCTATTGTAACTTTACATTGAGTTAAAGAACAAATATATTTAGTAGTTTGTGACCTATGCTGTTATACTGCTATACGCTTTTCCCGTATTATAAAAATACATGTTATATCCGTTTCCGACCAAAATGCAATCTGTTGTCCTTTAAATGCATGTTTGTGTTCCACCTGGAGAATCTTCGTTATACTCCAGCTCTTGAATACAACTGTGGTTATAAATATCAGCTGTTAAATTCACTAATTAATGGTCAGGATCATGTCAAAATATCTGGACAATACTCCAGGTAATAACACACTACATCTGGACTGTTGGTAGGCAGTGAAGCTTGATCTGGTACTGGGCATTTTGCTGGAAGATTTCAGGGAAAACAAACAAACAACAAGAGGTCAGTTTCTTATCAGATTTAAATATTGCCTTGTATTCTGACAAAATTGGAAAAACAACAATTGTCATACATAAGTAATCATCATACATATTCACGTATGACTCTCATATCAATCACACCTTATACATGTATGTAAATCTATGTACACATAGAAACGTTATAGAGCTACAACATCGGAATCGCATCCCAAATATTCAGGGTCTTAGCCAAGCTTGAATTGATGCCACACGCAAGTCTTAAAATTGGTGGCTTTTGTAGGGGGTCGTCAAATTTTGGAAACCTTGGACTTTAATGCCATTTTAGCCATACTTAAATTTTTCAAATTAATGTTATAAGGAAAGTGTGTATAGCTGTATTGATGGCTACACTCCTGATGTCTTCGACTCAGGTGTCTGTAAATGATGTAATTATTGATTATCAGGAACACAATACACATAATATTCCCATCCGCCACAAAATATGAACCTGACCTCGTACTGTGCGATTCCCCACTCAGAGCGTGCTGCTTTTAATATATTTTTAGTTGATAACAATTCAATTAACAGCATAATCCAATGTGTATGTTGCTTTTGATCTGTGATGTTTAAGCTCAAGGTGTTCTAGTGTACATACATCTACAAACTTGTCTGCTTACAGAAACTAAGGTTCCATTTATACAAGTAGTTTTGTGTTACACGGCATATACACATATATTAAATTTCATCAAAGTATCTCAATGATATATGTACAGTATATAATATATAATCTATATATATATATGTATAAAAATGATGAAGTGTGATATTGTACAATGAATACAACTGTACAAATATCCAATAAAACCATCAACAAGAAATGCACTTACTGCGGGTATGATCAACCTGTGAGAGGGGCGGTCAATAACTGACGACAGAGGGTCAGTCAATAACCAACATCAGAGGGTTGGTCAATAACATGCATCAGACGGTCAGTCAATAACTGACATCAGAGGGTCGGTCAAAAGCTTGACATCAGACGGTCGGTCAATAACCAACATGAGAGGGTCTGTCAATAACAGATATCAGAGGGTCGGTCAATAACCAACATCAGAGGGGCGGTCATTAACAGGCATCAGTTGGTCGGTCAATAACTTACATCAGGGCGTCGGTCAATAACAGACATCAGAGGGTCGGTCAATAACCAACATCAGAGGGTCAGTCAATAACTGACATCAGAAGGTCGGTCAATAACTGACATCAGAGGGTCGGTCAATAACCAACATCAGAGGGCCGGTCAATAACCAACATCAGGGGGTCAGTCAATAGCTTGACAGCAGAGGGTCGGCCAATAACCAACATGAGAGGGTTTGTCAATAACAGGTACCAGAGGGTCGGTCAATAACCAACATCAGAGGGGCTGTCAATAACAGGCATCAGTGGTTTGGTCACTAAGCAACAGCAGGGCGTCGGTCAATAACAGACATCAGAGGATCGGTCAATAACCAACATCAGGGTGTCGGTCAATAACAGGCATCAGTGGGTCGGTCAATAACTAACATCAGAGGGTCAGTCAATAACTGACATCAGAGGGTCGGTCAATAACTGACATCAGAGGGTCAGTCAATAACCAACATCAGGGTGTCGGTCAATAACAGACATCAGAGGATCGGTCAATAACCAACATCAGGGTGTCGGTCAATAACAGACATCAGAGGGTCGGTCAATAACCAACATCAGAGGGTCAGTCAATAACTGACATCAGAGGGTCGGTCAATATTTGACATCAGAGGGTCGGTCAATAACTGACATCAGAGGGCCGGTCAATAACCAACACAAGAGGGTCGGTCAATAATAGATGTCTGAAAGATTGTCAATAATATATATTAGAGGGTGAGTCAATAACTAACAAAAGAGGGTCGATCAATTATGAACATCTGATGGAAAATGGTTTCAGCAAAATATGTGAAAGCATCTATGAAGAACTTCAGACTGAAGAATTTAATACATGTACATTGGATTCTTAAATTTCAGACAATGTATTATCAGTTATGTGGCAAGGTTGACGGTCCAACATATGCTACATACAGGTTTTATTTATGGAATATAGTAGGCCCTTTGTGAGTGGTTAATGTTGTTTGACAAAAGAAAATTGTATAAAAAATCCATTAACACAACTGACAGAAATGCATGAACACCCTATCAGTGACATATAGCAGGAATAAACAGACAGACATACAGGACAGATGGACAGGACAGCTTGACAGCTTGACTTATAACATTAGCACACCTGAAGTGTACCTGTGTAAGTCAGACAGACAGCTACAGACAGTTAGACAGCATAGTATTATGAAGACAAATATAAATAAATAACAAAATAATGGAATTGTTACACAAACAGTAAATCACAGAATGGTTCATACAGTATATAGAATGGTTGGTAAAGTGTATAAAAGACAGATTCAGGAAATGTTCTCTTGTAATTTTCGAGTCCCGAAACTCTGGAATAGATGACTTACGGAAACCTAGCCAGTGTCACATTATTCATTCAATAATAAATACATTACATTTGTACGGGCAGAGATAGTAATGAACCTATGATGATTTTAATTACACCTGCACAGTACAATAGAGGAATAATTAGGCACAGGCAGAATCTGATAGGCCATGACATTGTCGTATAACCGTCTGTGGTGATAGTGTGATATAGATCAGACAGGAAACACATTCCTTCTAGTAACCATGTGGATTCACGTTACCATAGTAACACTCTGATATGATTTACATATTGACAAAAATAATATACATTAACATATAAATACTATATAATAACATAAAATGCACGTTATCTGTGTGCATTGTATTCCACAGTACAAAATATACATATCAATATCATCTGCACAACCAAGTCATAATTTAAGGTTAAGTGTTTAACAAAAACATCCAAATCTTCATCACTATCCCCAGCAATGTTAGACTTTTGTGTCATCATCGTGTACAATTTGATTCACTTCTTTACATCAACTGCACTGTTTGTGAGTGTTTGGAAATCATAAATAAGTTATAAGTTATACAGCTATAGTGTAGCATCAGACGGCAACTATTCCGGTACACTCCTCGACGCGATCCTGGAATTATCTTCACTTCCACAGAAAGTATCATTGTTATAAGGGATAATGTCATGTCAATACAACGAGAATATAATATGTAAGTGTTTTACACCACAAAAATCACAAAAACAGATTTCCAATGGTTGACGGCACTTAAGCACAATTAGTTAAGACGATAATGCTTTCTCCCTATACAGACTACATCCCGTACCTACACCCGTCCTCTAGACTTTTGTGTCATCATCCGGTACAATTAGCTTAACTTCTTTTCATCAACTGCACTGTTTGTAAGGGTTTGGAAAGCATACATAAGTTATGGTCAAATGCCACTAAACAAGCACGGCAACTGATTGGTTGAAAAAAGTGTAGGGAAAGCCGTAATGACAGAATTGGATAGAGTGTGATTGGATAAAAAAGCTTTGTTTACAATAATAAAAAGGTTGTCAAAATAACGGAATATAATGTGAATCCTCAAATTGAGTTTACAGGTATTGTACACATGTATGTGATGTAGTGAAACTGTTTTATCTTACTAGATATTTTGAAATTTTGGCCAAAATACCAAAGTGAAAGTAGGGTAGGGTAAAACCCAGATTTGGCCGGACCGCGCGTCTGTGAAAATATGTTCACCACGTTTGACGGAATTTGGTTTTCTAATATGATACGTGACCCCCTGTTTTTCGTATTTTCTAAAAGCTGATAGCCCCTTCTTTCCATTGATGTATATCTGCAACCTGGCCATAGACGTTTAACATGTTTCAACCTGGGACTGTCTATTGTAACTTTACATTGAGTTAAAGAACAAATATATTTAGTAGTTTGTGACCTATGCTGTTATACTGCTATACGCTTTTCCCGTATTATAAAAATACATGTTATATCCGTTTCCGACCAAAATGCAATCTGTTGTCCTTTAAATGCATGTTTGTGTTCCACCTGGAGAATCTTCGTTATACTCCAGCTCTTGAATACAACTGTGGTTATAAATATCAGCTGTTAAATTCACTAATTAATGGTCAGGATCATGTCAAAATATCTGGACAATACTCCAGGTAATAACACACTACATCTGGACTGTTGGTAGGCAGTGAAGCTTGATCTGGTACTGGGCATTTTGCTGGAAGATTTCAGGGAAAACAAACAAACAACAAGAGGTCAGTTTCTTATCAGATTTAAATATTGCCTTGTATTCTGACAAAATTGGAAAAACAACAATTGTCATACATAAGTAATCATCATACATATTCACGTATGACTCTCATATCAATCACACCTTATACATGTATGTAAATCTATGTACACATAGAAACGTTATAGAGCTACAACATCGGAATCGCATCCCAAATATTCAGGGTCTTAGCCAAGCTTGAATTGATGCCACACGCAAGTCTTAAAATTGGTGGCTTTTGTAGGGGGTCGTCAAATTTTGGAAACCTTGGACTTTAATGCCATTTTAGCCATACTTAAATTTTTCAAATTAATGTTATAAGGAAAGTGTGTATAGCTGTATTGATGGCTACACTCCTGATGTCTTCGACTCAGGTGTCTGTAAATGATGTAATTATTGATTATCAGGAACACAATACACATAATATTCCCATCCGCCACAAAATATGAACCTGACCTCGTACTGTGCGATTCCCCACTCAGAGCGTGCTGCTTTTAATATATTTTTAGTTGATAACAATTCAATTAACAGCATAATCCAATGTGTATGTTGCTTTTGATCTGTGATGTTTAAGCTCAAGGTGTTCTAGTGTACATACATCTACAAACTTGTCTGCTTACAGAAACTAAGGTTCCATTTATACAAGTAGTTTTGTGTTACACGGCATATACACATATATTAAATTTCATCAAAGTATCTCAATGATATATGTACAGTATATAATATATAATCTATATATATATATGTATAAAAATGATGAAGTGTGATATTGTACAATGAATACAACTGTACAAATATCCAATAAAACCATCAACAAGAAATGCACTTACTGCGGGTATGATCAACCTGTGAGAGGGGCGGTCAATAACTGACGACAGAGGGTCAGTCAATAACCAACATCAGAGGGTTGGTCAATAACATGCATCAGACGGTCAGTCAATAACTGACATCAGAGGGTCGGTCAAAAGCTTGACATCAGACGGTCGGTCAATAACCAACATGAGAGGGTCTGTCAATAACAGATATCAGAGGGTCGGTCAATAACCAACATCAGAGGGGCGGTCATTAACAGGCATCAGTTGGTCGGTCAATAACTTACATCAGGGCGTCGGTCAATAACAGACATCAGAGGGTCGGTCAATAACCAACATCAGAGGGTCAGTCAATAACTGACATCAGAAGGTCGGTCAATAACTGACATCAGAGGGTCGGTCAATAACCAACATCAGAGGGCCGGTCAATAACCAACATCAGGGGGTCAGTCAATAGCTTGACAGCAGAGGGTCGGCCAATAACCAACATGAGAGGGTTTGTCAATAACAGGTACCAGAGGGTCGGTCAATAACCAACATCAGAGGGGCTGTCAATAACAGGCATCAGTGGTTTGGTCACTAAGCAACAGCAGGGCGTCGGTCAATAACAGACATCAGAGGATCGGTCAATAACCAACATCAGGGTGTCGGTCAATAACAGGCATCAGTGGGTCGGTCAATAACTAACATCAGAGGGTCAGTCAATAACTGACATCAGAGGGTCGGTCAATAACTGACATCAGAGGGTCAGTCAATAACCAACATCAGGGTGTCGGTCAATAACAGACATCAGAGGATCGGTCAATAACCAACATCAGGGTGTCGGTCAATAACAGACATCAGAGGGTCGGTCAATAACCAACATCAGAGGGTCAGTCAATAACTGACATCAGAGGGTCGGTCAATATTTGACATCAGAGGGTCGGTCAATAACTGACATCAGAGGGCCGGTCAATAACCAACACAAGAGGGTCGGTCAATAATAGATGTCTGAAAGATTGTCAATAATATATATTAGAGGGTGAGTCAATAACTAACAAAAGAGGGTCGATCAATTATGAACATCTGATGGAAAATGGTTTCAGCAAAATATGTGAAAGCATCTATGAAGAACTTCAGACTGAAGAATTTAATACATGTACATTGGATTCTTAAATTTCAGACAATGTATTATCAGTTATGTGGCAAGGTTGACGGTCCAACATATGCTACATACAGGTTTTATTTATGGAATATAGTAGGCCCTTTGTGAGTGGTTAATGTTGTTTGACAAAAGAAAATTGTATAAAAAATCCATTAACACAACTGACAGAAATGCATGAACACCCTATCAGTGACATATAGCAGGAATAAACAGACAGACATACAGGACAGATGGACAGGACAGCTTGACAGCTTGACTTATAACATTAGCACACCTGAAGTGTACCTGTGTAAGTCAGACAGACAGCTACAGACAGTTAGACAGCATAGTATTATGAAGACAAATATAAATAAATAACAAAATAATGGAATTGTTACACAAACAGTAAATCACAGAATGGTTCATACAGTATATAGAATGGTTGGTAAAGTGTATAAAAGACAGATTCAGGAAATGTTCTCTTGTAATTTTCGAGTCCCGAAACTCTGGAATAGATGACTTACGGAAACCTAGCCAGTGTCACATTATTCATTCAATAATAAATACATTACATTTGTACGGGCAGAGATAGTAATGAACCTATGATGATTTTAATTACACCTGCACAGTACAATAGAGGAATAATTAGGCACAGGCAGAATCTGATAGGCCATGACATTGTCGTATAACCGTCTGTGGTGATAGTGTGATATAGATCAGACAGGAAACACATTCCTTCTAGTAACCATGTGGATTCACGTTACCATAGTAACACTCTGATATGATTTACATATTGACAAAAATAATATACATTAACATATAAATACTATATAATAACATAAAATGCACGTTATCTGTGTGCATTGTATTCCACAGTACAAAATATACATATCAATATCATCTGCACAACCAAGTCATAATTTAAGGTTAAGTGTTTAACAAAAACATCCAAATCTTCATCACTATCCCCAGCAATGTTAGACTTTTGTGTCATCATCGTGTACAATTTGATTCACTTCTTTACATCAACTGCACTGTTTGTGAGTGTTTGGAAATCATAAATAAGTTATAAGTTATACAGCTATAGTGTAGCATCAGACGGCAACTATTCCGGTACACTCCTCGACGCGATCCTGGAATTATCTTCACTTCCACAGAAAGTATCATTGTTATAAGGGATAATGTCATGTCAATACAACGAGAATATAATATGTAAGTGTTTTACACCACAAAAATCACAAAAACAGATTTCCAATGGTTGACGGCACTTAAGCACAATTAGTTAAGACGATAATGCTTTCTCCCTATACAGACTACATCCCGTACCTACACCCGTCCTCTAGACTTTTGTGTCATCATCCGGTACAATTAGCTTAACTTCTTTTCATCAACTGCACTGTTTGTAAGGGTTTGGAAAGCATACATAAGTTATGGTCAAATGCCACTAAACAAGCACGGCAACTGATTGGTTGAAAAAAGTGTAGGGAAAGCCGTAATGACAGAATTGGATAGAGTGTGATTGGATAAAAAAGCTTTGTTTACAATAATAAAAAGGTTGTCAAAATAACGGAATATAATGTGAATCCTCAAATTGAGTTTACAGGTATTGTACACATGTATGTGATGTAGTGAAACTGTTTTATCTTACTAGATATTTTGAAATTTTGGCCAATATACCAAAGTGAAAGTAGGGTAGGGTAAAACCCACATTTGGCCGGACCGTGCGTCTGTGAAAATATGTTCACCACGTTTGACGGAATTTGGTTTTCTAATATGATACGTGACCGCCTGTTTTTTCGTATTTTCTAAAAGCTGGTAGCCCCTTCTTTCCATTGATGTATATCTGCAACCTGGCCATAGACGTTTGACATGTTTCAACCTGGGACTGTCTATTGTAACTTTACATTGAGTTAAAGAACAAATATATTTAGTAGTTTGTGACCTATGCTGTTATACTGCTATACGGCTTTTTCACGTATTATGAAAATACATGTTATATCCGTTTACGACCAAAATGCAATCTGTAGTCCTTTAAATGCATGTTTGTGTTCCACCTGGAGAATCTCCGTTATACTCCAGCTCTTGAATACAACTGTGGTTATAAATATCAGCTGTTAAATTCACTAATTAAAGGTCAGGATCGTGTCAAATTATGTGGACATTACTCCAGGTACTAACATACTACATCTGGACTGTTGATATGCAGTGAAGCTTGATCTGGTACTGGGCATATTGTTGGAAAATGTTAGGGAAAACAAACAAACAACAAGAGGTCGGTTTCTTATCAGATTTAAATATTGCCTTGTATTCTGACAAAATGGGAAAAACAACAATTGTCATACATTAGTAATCACCATACATATTCACGTATGACTCTCATATCAATCACACCTTATACATGTATGTAAATCTATGTACACATAGGAACGTTATAGAGCTACAACATCGGAATCGTATCCCAAATAGTCAGGGTCTTAGTCAAGCTTGAATTGATGTCACAAGCAAAAGCCTTAAAATTGGTGGCTTTTGTAGGGGGTCGTCAAATTTTGGAAACCTTGGACTTTAATGCCATTTTAGCCATACTTATAATTTTCAAATTAATGTTATAAGGAAAGTGTGTATAGCTGTATTGATGGCTACACCCCTGATGTCTTTGACTCAGGTGTCTGTAAATGATGTAATTATTGATTATCAGGAACACAATACACATAATATTCCCATCCGCCACAAAATATGAACCTGACCTCGTACTGTGTGATTTCCCACTCAGAGCGTGCTGCTTTTAATATATTTTTAGTTGATAACAATTCAATTAACAGCATAATTCAATGTGTATGTTGCTTTGGATCTGTGATGTTTAAGCTCAAGGTGTTCTAGTGTACATACATCTACAAACTTGTCTGCTTACAGAAACTAAGGTTCCATTTATACAAGTAGTTTTGTGTTACACGGCATATACATATATATTAAATTTCATCAAAGTATCTCAATGATATATGTACAGTATATAATATATAATCTATATATATATGTATAAAAATGATGAAGTGTGATATTGTACAATGAATACAACTGTACAAATATCGAATAAAACCATCAACAAGAAATGCACTTACTGCGGGTATGATCAACCTGTAAGAGGGGCGGTCAATAACTGACGACAGAGGGTCGGTCAATAACCAACATCTGAGGGTTGGTCAAAAACATGCATCAGTGGGTCGGCTAATATCTTATATCAGAGGGTCAGTCAATAACTAACATCAGACGGTCGGTCAATAACACGCATCACAGGGTCGGTCAATACCTGACATCAGAGGGTCGGTCAAAAGCTTGACATCAGAGGGTTGGTCAATAACCAACATGAGAGGGTATGTCAATAACAGATATCAGAGGGTCGGTCAATAACCAACATCAGAGGGGCGGTCATTAACAGGCATCAGTTGGTCGGTCAATAACTTACATCAGGGCGTCGGTCAATAACAGACATCAGAGGGTCGGTCAATAACCAACATCAGAGGGTCAGTCAATAACTGACATCAGAGGGTCGGTCAATAACTGACATCAGAGGGTCGGTCAATAACTGACAGCAGAGGGTCGGTCAATAACCAACATCAGAGGGCCGGTCAATAACCAACATCAGGGGGTCAGTCAATAGCTTGACAGCAGAGGGTCGGTCAATAACCAACATGAGAGGGTTTGTCAATAACAGGTACCAGAGGGTCGGTCAATAACCAACATCAGAGGGGCTGTCAATAACAGGCATCAGTGGTTTGGTCACTAAGCAACAGCAGGGCGTCGGTCAATAACAGACATCAGAGGATCGGTCAATAACCAACATCAGGGTGTCGGTCAATAACAGGCATCAGTGGGTCGGTCAATAACTAACATCAGAGGGTCGGTCAATAACTGACATCAGAGGGTGATTCAATAACCAACATCAGGGTGTCGGTCAATAACAGACATCAGAGGATCGGTCAATAACCAACATCAGGGTGTCGGTCAATAACAGACATCAGAGGGTCGGTCAATAACCAACATCAGAGGGTCAGTCAATAACTGACATCAGAGGGACGGTCAATAACTGACATCAGAGAGTCGGTCAATAACTGACATCAGAGGGCCGGTCAATAACCAACACAAGAGGGTCGGTCAATAATAGATGTCCGAGGGATTGTCAATAATATATATTAGAGGGTGAGTCAATAACTAACAAAAGAGGGTCGATCAATAATGAACATCTGATGGAAAATGGTTTCAGCAAAATATGTGAAAGCATCTATGAAGAACTTCAGACTGAAGAATTTAGTACATGTACATTGGATTCTTAAATTTCAGACAATGTATTATCAGTTATGTGGCAAGGTTGACGGTCCAACATATGCTACATACAGGTTTTATTTATGGAATATAGTAGGCCCTTTGTGAGTGGTTAATGTTGTTTGACAGAAGAAAATTGTATAAAAAATCCATTAACACAACTGACAGAAATGCATGAACACCCTATCAATGACATATAGCGGGAATTAACAGACAGACATGCAGGACAGATGGACAGGACAGCTTGACAGACTGACTTATAACATTAGCACACCTGAAGTGTACCTGTGTAAGTCAGACAGACAGCTACAGGCAGTTAGACAGCATAGTATTATGAAGACAAATATAAATAAATAACAAAATAATGGAATTGTTACACAAACAGTAAATCACAGAATGGTTCATACAGTATATAGAATGGTTGGTAAAGTGTATAAAAGACAGATTCAGGAAATGTTCTCTTGTAATTTTCGAGTCCCGAAACTCTGGAATAGATGACCTACGGAAACCTAGCCAGTGTCACATTATTCATTCAATAATAAATACATTACATTTGTACCGGCAGTGATCGTAATGAACCTATGATGATTTTAATTACACCTGCACAGTACAATAGAGGACTAATTAGGCACAGGCAGAATCTGATAGGCCATGACATTGTCGTATAACCGTCTGTGGTGATAGTGTGATATAGATCAGACAGGAAACACATTCCTTCTAGTAACCATGTGGATTCACGTTACCATAGTAACACTCTGATATGATTTACGTATTGACAAAAATAATATACATTAACATATAAATACTATATAATAACATAAAATGCACGTTATCTGTGTGCATTGTATTCCACAGTACAAAATATACATATCAATATCATCTGCACAACCAAGTCATAATTTAAGGTTAAGTGTTTTACAAAAACATCCGAATCTTCATCACTATCCCCAGCAATGTTAGACTTTTGTGTCATCATCGTGTACAATTTGATTCACTTCTTTACATCAACTGCACTGTTTGTAAGTGTTTGGAAATCATAAATAAGTTATAAGTTATACTGTATAGTTTAGCATCAGACGGCAACTATTCCTGTACACTCCTCGACGCGATCCTGGAATTATCTTCATTTCCACAGAAAGTAGCATTGTTATATAGGGGATAATGTCATGTCAATACAACGAGAATATATATGTAAGTGTTTTACACCACAAAAATCACAAAAACAGATTTCCAATGGTTGACGGCACTTAAGCACAATTAGTTAAGACGATAATGATTTCTCCCTGTACAGACTACATCCCGTACCTACACCCGTCCTCTAGACTTTTGTGTCATCATCTTGTACAATTAGCTTAACTTCTTTTCATCAACTGCACTGTTTGTAAGGGTTTGGAAAGCATCAAATGCCACTAAACAAGCACGGCAACTGATTGGTTGAAAAAAGTGTAGGGAAAACCGTAATGATAGAATTGGATAGGGTGTGATTGGATAAAAAAGCTTTGTTTACAATAATAAAAAGGTTGTCAAAATAACAGAATATAATGTGAATCCTCAAATTTAGTTTACAGGTATTGTACACATGTATGTGATGTAGTGAAACTGTTTTATCTTACTAGATATTTTGAAATTTTGGCCAAAATACCAAAGTGAAAGTAGGGTAGGGTAAAACCCAGATTTGGCCGGACCGCGCGTCTGTGAAAATATGTTCACCACGTTTGACGGAATTTGGTTTTCTAATATGATACGTGACCCCCTGTTTTTCGTATTTTCTAAAAGCTGATAGCCCCTTCTTTCCATTGATGTATATCTGCAACCTAGCCATAGGCGTTTAACATGTTTTAACCTGGGACTGTCTATTGTAACTTTACATTGAGTTAAAGAACAAATATATTTAGTAGTTTGTGACCTATGCTGTTATACTGCTATACACTTTTTCACGTATTATAAAAATACATGTTATATCCGTTTCCGACCAAAATGCAATCTGCAGTCCTTTAAATGCATGTTTGTGTTCTACCTGGAGAATCTCCGTTATACTCCAGCTCTTGAATACAACCGTGGTTATAAATATCAGCTGTTATATGCACTAATTAAAGGTCAGGATCGTGTCAAATTATCTGGACAAAACGCCAGGTAATAACACACTACATCAGGACTGTTGGTAGGCAGTGAAGCTTGATCTGGTACTGGGCATTTTGTTGGAAGATTTCAGGGAAAACAAACAAACAACAAGAGGTCAGTTTCTTATCAGATTTAAATATTGCCTTGTATTCTGACAAAATGGGAAAAACAACAATTGTCATACATTAGTAATCATCATACATATTCACGTATGACTCTCATATCAATCACACCTTATGTATACATGTATGTAAATCTATGTACACATAGGAACGTTATAGAGCTACAACATCGGAATCGTATCCGTAATAGCCAGGGTCTTAGCCAAGCTTGAATTGATGTCACAAGCAAAAGCCTTAAAATTGGTGGCTTTTGTAGGGGGTCGTCAAATTTTGGAAACCTTGGACTTTAATGCCATTTTAGCCATACTTAAAATTTTCAAAATAATGTTATAAGGAAAGTGTGTTTAACTGTATTGATGGCTACACCCCTGATGTCTTTGGCTCAGGTGTCTGTAAATGATGTAATTATTGATTATCAGGAACACAATACACATTATATTCCCATCCGCCACAAAATATGAACCTGACCTCGTACTGTGCGATTTCCCACTCAGAGCGTGCTGCTTTTAATATATTTTTAGTTGATAACAATTCAATTAACAGCATAATTCAATGTGTATGTTGCTTTGGATCTGTGATGTTTAAGCTCAAGGTGTTCTAGTGTACATACATCTACACACTTGTCTGCTTACAGAAACTAAGGTTCCATTTATACAAGTAGTTTTGTGTTACACGGCATATACACATATATTAAATTTCATCAAAGTATCTCAATGATATATGTACAGTATATAATATATAATCTATATATATATGTATAAAAATGATGAAGTGTGATATTGTACAATGAATACAACTGTACAAATATCCAATAAAACCATCAACAAGAAATGCACTTACTGCGGGTATGATCAAACTGTGAGAGGGGCGGTCAATAACTGACGACAGAGGGTCGGCCAATAACCAACATCAGAGGGTTGGTCAATAGCATGCATCAAAAGGTCGGCTAATAACTTATATCAGAGGGTCAGTCAATAACTAACATCAGACGGTAGGTCAATAACATGCATCACAGGGTCGGTCAATAACTGACATCAGAGGATCGGTCAAAAGCTTGACATCAGAGGGTCGGTCAATAACCAACATGAGAGGGTCTGTCAATAACAGATATCAGAGGGTCGGTCAATAACCAACATCAGAGGGTCGGTCATTAACAGGCATCAGTTGGTCGGTCAATAACTTACATCAGGGCGTCGGTCAATAACAGACATCAGAGGGTCGGTCAATAACCAACATCAGAGGGTCAGTCAATAACTGACATCAGAGGGTCGGTCAATAACTGACATCAGAGGGTCGGTCAATAACCAACATCAGAGGGCCGGTCAATAACCAACATCAGGGGGTCAGTCAATAGCTTGACAGCAGAGGGTCGGTCAATAACCAACATGAGAGGGTTTGTCAATAACAGGTACCAGAGGGTCGGTCAATAACCAACATCAGAGGGGCTGTCAATAACAGGCATCAGTGGTTTGGTCACTAAGCAACAGCAGGGCGTCGGTCAATAACAGACATCAGAGGATCGGTCAATAACCAACATCAGGGTCTCGGTCAATAACAGGCATCAGTGGGTCGGTCAATAACTAACATCAGAGGGTCAGTCAATAACTGACATCAGAGGGTCGGTCAATAACTGACATCAGAGGGTCAGTCAATAGCCAACATCAGGGTGTCGGTCATTAACAGACATCAGAGGATCGGTCAATAACCAACATCAGGGTGTCGGTCAATAACAGACATCAGAGGGTCGGTCAATAACCAACATCAGAGGGTCAGTCAATAACTGACATCAGAGGGTCGGTCAATAACTGACATCAGAGGGTCGGTCAATAACTGACATAACAGGGCTGGTCAATAACCAACACAAGAGGGTCGGTCAAAAATAGATGTCTGAGGGATTGTCAATAATATATATTAGAAGGTGAGTCAATAACTAACAAAAGAGGGTCGATCAATAATGAACATCTGATGGAAAATGGTTTCAGCAAAATATGTGAAAGCATCTATGAAGAACTTCAGACTGAAGAATTTAATACATGTACATTGGATTCTTAAATTTCAGACAATGTATTATCAGTTATGTGGCAAGGTTGACGGTCCAACATATGCTACATACAGGTTTTATTTATGGAATATAATAGGCCCTTTGTGAGTGGTTAATGTTGTTTGACAAAAGAAAATTGTATAAAAAATCCATTAACACAACTGACAGAAATGCATGAACACCCTATCAGTGACATATAGCAGGAATGAGCAGACAGACATACAGGACAGATGGACAGGACAGCTTGACAGACTGACTTATAACATTAGCACACCTGAAGTGTACCTGTGTAAGTCAGACAGACAGCTATAGACAGTTAGACAGCATAGTATTATGAAGACAAATATAAATAAATAACAAAATAATGGAATTGTTACACAAACAGTAAATCACAGAATGGTTCATACAGTATATAGAATGGTTGGTAAAGTGTATTAAAGACAGATTCAGGAAATGTTCTCTTGTAATTTTCGAGTCCCGAAACTCTGGAATAGATGACTTACGGAAACTTAGCCAGTGTCACATTATTCATTCAATAATAAATACATTACATTTGTACCGGCAGTGATCGTAATGAACCTATGATGATTTTAATTACACATGCACAGTACAATAGAGGACTAATTAGGCACAGGCAGAATCTGATAGGCCATGACATTGTCGTATAACAGTCTGTGGTGATAGTGTGATATAGATCAGACAGGAAACACATTCCTTCTAGTAACCATGTGGATTCACGTTACCATAGTAACACTCTGATATGATTTACATATTGACAAAAATAATATACATTAACATATAAATACTATATAATAACATAAAATGCACGTTATCTGTGTGCATTGTATTCCACAGTACAAAATATACATATCAATATCATCTGCACAACCAAGTCATAATTTAAGGTTAAGTGTTTTACAAAAACATCCAAATCTTCACCACTATCCCCAGCAATGTTAGACTTTTGTGTCATCATCGTGTACAATTTGATTAACTTCTTTACATCAACTGCACTGTTTGTAAGTGTTTGGAAATCATAAAATAAGTTATAAGTTATACTGCTATAGTTTAGCATCAGACGGCAACTATTCCTGTACACTCCTCGACGCGATCCTGGAATTATCTTCACTTCCACAGAAAGTATCATTGTTATAGGGGATAATGTCATGTCAATACAACGAGAATATAATATGTAAGTGTTTTACACCACAAAAATCACAAAAACAGATTTCCAATGGTTGACGGCACTTAAGCACAATTAGTTAAGACGATAATGATTTCTCCCTGTACAGACTACATCCTGTACCTACACCCGTCCTCCCGGGTATATCAATATCAACAGTCACTTTGGTAGATAAACTTCATCGTAACCATGGCAACGTTCATTGTTATTTCTACCATGAAATGACAAAATGCATTATCTGTCGAAAAATGTTACGTTTCATGCGATTCCATGGAGATAGTTTACTGGTTAAACCATATTGAGTCCTGTTGTAACACAGTAACGCTGACGTGTCGGAATGCCGACGTGTCAGAACGGCACACGCAGAACAGAATATCACACTTGACACCAGTCGGGAGTATATTCTCATTTCCGTACATCACTGCTTGTAGTAGACGGGTGAAGAGATGACACTGTGAGGAGAATATCTCTGATGTCGAGACAAGAATATCTCAGAGGTGAGTCTAGAATATCTCGGATGTTGAGTTGAGAATATCTCGGATGTCGAGTCATACATAGACACAATAATGAGGGCAAGAAATGATGTCCCTATATAATATAGAACATGAGTCTACACAGCAGTTCTAACCACGGTGACATATCCTATCATCTCTGTTGATATTCTGGTAAGGGTTTTACTATACTTTCTGAAATAAAATGAAAAAATTGGTTGGTAAAGTCATACCTTGGTTCATATATAGAGAGGGATAATATAGGCTTACTGTAAAATAATACATTTTGTGGGGGGATTAAATTTCATGGATTTTGTGGTTCATCTTTAACCACGAAATCACATCCCATCAAACACTAATTTTGACTATATATTACCTGAAATGCAAAATCCATGAATTAACGTCCCATCGAAATGGTCTTTTTTACCAAAACTACGAAATTTTGTCCAATAGAAATTAAATCCTTTTACAGTATGTTATAAAATGGAATACATTTGTATATTTCTTTTGTTTAGTTCATGTTAGCTTTAAGGTCATAAAGATGTTACAATTTATATACTTGGTAGGATACCAAAACATTATTCAAATAATTTCAAACAGTGATGTGGTTCTTTTTTCAAGAACTAGTAAATCATTATTTTAGGGAAATATATGAACCTATTCGACGTTTCTAGGATGTTCGAGCCAAACTGTTTAGGGTATCAAAGTTCTACGGTAATTTCAAGTCCAAATACAAATGTAGTTATTTTGCTTTAAATTATAAGAAACTTATACATACCATTATAACATCTAATAATAGCTTCACATACAAACTTGTACTGATTCTGTAATAAAACAACAGTAAGTAAGTAAGTAATTAACACCTTTATTCAATGAGGCTGACACATTCGGTTTCCTGATCTTCAATAAATAATAAATATTATATAAAGTTACAAGGACAGTATAACCTCTGCAAAGCCACACAAGTATTGGCCATGGTTTAGAGGTTGTTGCAATATGTAAGTTAAATTGAAGGAAAATATCAGCTTGTGAAACTTAGAAAAGTGCAGTTTAGATGTTGTAGCTCTATATAAATTAGAAGTAATGTCAGTCAATGTGAACGAAAAAGGATACTATTTATAACATACAGCTGGATACAAAGTTCCCCAAGTAGTCCCAGAGTTTACAGATGCACAGTGTATTATAAAGCATAGTATCTGCCACTGTACACTTCCCATTCCCCACAATGCACAAGATGATGAAAATGTAGTATAATATGATGTAGATATTGAAGGATTACTTACTGGTGTTTGTATTAACATCGCACGTTGATCACGCATCTGTCGTACTATAGACAATGGATATACAGGTTGATTGGCTTCTATCAAACACATTGCCGTCTCCATGGTGATTAGTACCCCTGTCCTACCAATACCAGCACTGTAATAAAATACAAATACATAGATTATACCTAACATCTTATCTCACAGTGTATAGCACTGTCATATCATTGACACTGCAGATAGACCTGGTAAATCTGACATTCCTCAAAGTTCAAACATTGTTGACCCATAAAACCCCATTTTAACCAAGTACCGCAATATTTTCCTATTTCTCCAGTATTTTTCACAAAATAATCTAAGCTACATAGTAATAAACACTGCATATAAACGAGTCGATTTACAGAAATAGCACTCATAGCACTGTGAGTCATATTGAATTACATAGTACAGCAAAAATGAGTACTGTAAATACGCAGCCATAAGTCGCATGCAGCCATAAGTCGCAGGGGGACTTTTGAATAAAAAATCAAGGTTTTTGTCTAAACCCTTTCATAGGTCGCATGTATAGTTTTCCATTTTTGTGAAAGCTGAAATCATGTGCTCAGTGTCAAGTGTCGAAGGAAATGTGGTCATATTCAGCTAAAGTTGGGAGGAATGTGGTGATTTTCAGACAGAATATGGAGGAGTGTAGTAATTTTCAAACAAAGTTGATGGGAATGTGGTCATTTTCAGATAAAGTCAGGGAGATGCGGTCAGTTTCAGATAAAGTCAGGAGTAATGTAATGATTTTCTGACAAAATCGGTAGTAGTGTAGTAAATTCTTCCATAAGTCGCGGGGTGACTTTTTAACTTTTTTTGGGACTGTTTTCACCCGACTTATGGCTGAGTATTTACAGTATACCGGTAGTGATCAGATTTTACATGGCATAAATGATACAAGTTGAATTTTATGGTAATCTGATAAGTCATACAGTGATTTGGTTAATATGCTGTGATAAATACTACTGAGATTTTAAAACTTACTCACCAACAACCTATTACTGCTGTTTTCAAATAAAACTTTGTGGACTAAAATTATGCATTCATTATTTTATCAATATAATTGACGAACTTTGTCACCATTTATTCATTACATTGTATGAAGTAATTCTGTAAAATATTGTTGGAGAAGAAAATTTCTGATAGTGGTATCTTAACTTACGTAAGTCAACATAAGATGGATAATAAACATTACTGACAATATGCCTGTTTCTACTCCCAGCATATACTACTCACCTACAATGGACTATGGAGGGTTCTACAAGACCGACCCGTTTCTGTCGTACTTTTTGTACAAAATGTAGAAAGTCAGCCGGATCATCGGGTACACCGTGATCTGGCCAGGCTATATACTGCATATGTGATATATGCCGCTCTTCTTGAGTCTGTAATATAAGAGAATACAAACCTATAGTATCATATGCTTCACACCTGAATTGGTTTTGTCACATTCCTATTTAACAAGCAACAAATGAATTTTAAGAAGCAAATCCTGCATATGATTATACAATATTTAAAACTGATCATTGTGTTATTAAATATTTAGTCATGTTTTAGGTTCTCAAAATAAAACCAGTCATTGCTTAGGTTATCAAAATAAAACCAGTCATTGCTTAGGTTATCAAAATAAAACCAGTCATTTCTTAGGTTATCAAAATAAAACCAGTCATTTCTTAGGTTCTCAAAATAAAACCAGTCATTTCTTAGGTTATCAAAATAAAACCAGTCATTTCTTAGGTTATCAAAATAAAACCAGTCATTTCTGAGGTTCTCAAAATAAAACCAGTCATTTCTTAGGTTATCAAAATAAAACCAGTCATTTCTTAGGTTATCAAAATAAAACCAGTCATTTCTTAGGTTCTCAAAATAAAACCAGTCATTTCTTAGGTTCTCAAAATAAAACCAGTCATTTCTTAGGTTATCAAAATAAAACCAGTCATTTCTTAGGTTCTCAAAATAAAACCAGTCATTTCTTAGGTTCTCAAAATAAAACCAATCCTTCCTTAGGTTCTCAAAATAAAACCAGTCATTCTTAGGTGATTAGAAGCTGCCATCACTTCTGTATTGCTTTGATTTGACTATGTATTACATTTATATAAATAAAATACCTATAAGTATGTTGACCAGTCAGACACTTGGTTGGGCAAGTACTGTAAAATCATTAATTTTCGTGGGGGATTAAATTTCGTGGATTTCGTGGTTCAACTCAACCACGAACTTTAATCCCAACGAACATTGATTTTGACCCTTGTTTTATTACCTGAAATTCAAAATCCACAAATTCAAGTCCCAACGAAATTGTCTTTTTTACCAAAACCACGAAATTTTGTCCCAACGAAATTAAATGATTTTACAGTATGTAATACATAACAAACACTATGTCTTACCTCCACATTTGTTAAATTAAATTCCCTAAATGCAAACGATGATGTTTCCTCCTCTTTGACACACGTAATCTGTAGATGCTCATGGTCCGATGTTTCATATAAATTTGGCCAATATTGATGACATTTTATTCTTCCTCGCTCAACCTGAAAACAATAAAATATCATTGTGTCAAACTTCATCCTTCATTAAATATAGTGAGTCAGGGTTTGAATAGGAAAAGGGTAGAGCCACGAAGGCATGAAATCGGCACAGCTTTTATCCATATTTTGAATTACTTGCCTATAAACATTTATTAGGCATCACACTTTCATTCCAAATAAAAAACTTTTAAGAATTATGAGTTGTTGTTGTTATATAGGCCCCTAAACCCCACCAACTTTTAACAAATATGGTATATTTTAGGAAATTTACCACTTTGAGCATAATTTTCATATTGGTGGCAAGGGCAAAGAGTGCCTAATTTATACCAGTGATTTGTAATTATTAAAGCAGTCAAATATATAACAAGAGGGCCATGATGGCCCAATATCGCTCACCTGATAATAAACCCTGCACAATTTTCACCCAAAGGAATAATTTGAACATCTTGGTAGAAAACCACAAGATGATGCTACATACCAATTATCAAAACTCTAGGCAGTGTAGTTTTAGGCAAGAAGATATTAATATGTTTTCCCTATATAAGTCTATGTAAAACGGTGACCCCCCGAGTGGGGCCAATTTTGACCCCAGGGGCATAATTTGAAAAATCTTGGTAGAGGACCACTAGATGATGCTACATACCAAATATCAAAGCTCAATGCAGTGTAGTTTTAGACAAGAAGATTTTTATATGTTTTCCCTATATAAGTCTATGTAAAACGGTGACCCCCGGGGCTGGGCCAATTTTGACCCCAGGGGCATAATTTGCACAATCTTGGAAGGGGACTACTAGATGATGCTACATACCAAATATCAAAGCTCTTAGGCATTGTAGTTTTAGACAAGAAGATTTTTATATGTTTTCCCTATATAAGTCTAAGTAAAATGGTGACCCCCAGGGTGGGGCCAATTTTGACCCGAGGGGAATAATTTGAACAATCTTTGTAGAGGACCTCTAGCTGAGTCTACATACCAAATATGAAAGCCCTGGGCCAATTGGTTTCGGAGTACAAGATTTTTTAATGTTTCCCCTATATAACTCTATGTAAAACTAAGGGCCCCCGGGGCGGGGCCAATTTTGACCCCAGGGACATAATTTGAACAATCTTTGTAGAGGACCTCTAGCTGAGTCTACAAACCAAATATGAAAGCCCTGGGCCAAGCGGTTTCGGAGAAGAAGAATTTTTAAGGTTTTCCCTATATAACTCTATGTAAAACTAAGGCCCCGGGGCGGGGCCAATTTTGACCCGAGGGGAATAATTTTAACAATCTTTGTAGAGAACCTCTAGCTGATTCTATATACCAAATATGATAGCCCTGGACCAAGCCGTTTCGTAGAAGAAGATTTTTTAAGGTTTTCCCCATATAACTCTATGTAAAACTAAGGGCCCCCTGGGGCGGGGCCAATTTTGACCCAAGGGACATAATTTTAACAATCTTTGTAGAGGACCTTAAGGTGATGCTACATACCAAATATGAAAGCTCTAGGCCTTACGGTTTCAGAGAAGAAGATTTTTGAAGTTTCCTTTTTGAAAATCTATTTTTAGCCTGTGTGACCTAGTTATGCGACGGACTGGAATTTTTTTAACAACTTTGGTAGAGGTCCACCCAAGGAACATTCCTGTTAAGTTTTATCAAATTTGGCCAAGCGGTTTAGGAGGAGAAGTCGTTTGAAGAAATTGTTGACGGACGCACGACGCACAACGCACGACGCACGACGCACGACGGACGACGGACGACGGACATCTCGGTATGACAAAACCTCACCATGACCACATTGTGGTCAGGTGAGCTAAAAATCATTGGTGTTCTTCAATGCCGCCAAGTTCAAAAACAAAAACAAAATCGTAAAATTTTATCAAATTTCTGCAACGTCAATGTAAGAAAATGACGCCATAGACGCGCACTATTTCCCCGGATAAGATGGAGGTTGGCATAATAACAAGATCTTACCTTTGTTGTTAACATAACGACTAGTGTTGATTGCTGCTCCCAGATCATCTGCCAGAAATCTAAACATGTAGCTGGGAGTGGACCTTGGGCAGCTATATAACGATTCAATATTCCTGATACAGGGATTTCCATCTAGAAATAAACACCATACATAATTTTAAGAAATGTTTATAAGCTAAAAAATGCCTTTTTTAACTAACTATTGTTTTCTCAGCTTAATTTACATGCATTTTTCCTGCATGAATTTGTCTGTCTAAACATGTCCGAACAAGTTGCATTCCACAGATGTCCGGTGGCTCATCGCTTCTTTACAAATCACCATGGTAGCCAACTTAAATGTAACCGATATGCTCCTACATTGCAATATTATTGATAAAGGCTTTTCTCATTGTTTTACATTCAAGCATAATAGAAGAACTTTATCCTTATTTTAACATGTTTGTTTTTGATAGCTATTTGAAGGAATTTTTTTTTTCATTTTTTTTTAAGTTTGTATTTTCAGGGCAAATGGAACGGTTCAAGGTGATACTTACATTTACATAATTAGCATTGATATAATCACCATTTCGACTGTTCTTTATCATAACACGGGTTTGATCATCTGAAAGTATGTATAACATTATACTGTAAAATCATTTAATTTCGTTGGGACGACATTTCGTGGTTTTGGTAAAAAAGGCAATTTCGTTGGGACTTGAATTCGTGGATTTTGCATTTCAGGTAATAAAACAAGGGTCAAAATGTATGTTCGTTGGGATTAAAGTTCATGGTTGAGGTAAACCACGAAATCCACGAAATTTAATCCCCCACGAAAATTAATGATTTTACAGTCTGTAATTAAATTTATACACCAAGACTCTATAATATAGTGTTTTATTAGTTCAGAACTTAATAAGAAGTCAAAACGCTGGTCTTTAAAGCAAATAAAGTCTTAAAAACGGACATTTTTTGTTCTGTAATTAAAACTGTTGAACCTTAAACTAACATAAATCAAGCCCCAGGTCAGTGAAATTGAGGTCCATACTGGAGAAATCTAGGTCAGTTAAATTGTCAGGTAAATTGAGTTTTAGTTCAGTGAAAATTGAGGTCTAGGTTTGGTAAATTGAGGTCTAGATCTGGTAAATTGAGGTCTAGGTCAGGTAAATTGAGCTCCAATTCAGGTAAATTGAGGACTAGGTCTGGGAAAATGAGGTTCATGTCAGGAAAATTAAGGTCTAGTTCAGGTAAATTGAGGTCTAGTTCAGGTAAATTGAGCTCAAATTCAGGTAAATTGAGGTCTAGGTCAGGTAAATTGAGGTCTAGGTCTGGGAAATTGAAGTCTAGGTCATGCAAATTGAGGTCTAGGTCAGGTAACTTGAGGTCTAGTTGAGGTAAATGGAGGTCTAGTTCTGGAAAATTGAGGTCAAGGTCTGGAAAATTGAGGTCTATTTCAGGGAAATGGAAGGTTAGGCCAGACTAATCAAAACTTAAGTATAACTTATCAAGTAACAAGTTCTCTCCAAATACTAATATCTACAATGTATGAGTAATACTTACATGGAGATATATCCCTATATCGGTTCTTTGGTACATTCGCTTCTAAACGAGCTATATTCATTGTCATACCAGGTTTCTTTCTGTATAATTGCTGAAAGTCACAATAAGTTAATAACACATTAGATGGGGTTAAATGTTAAATGATGTTTTCAGTGTCTTAACATGTTTTTGTTACCAATTGTGCAATAATAGCAAGACTTGCCACACGTATGTACGGACAGCACAAATGCTATTCGCATATAAATAAGTGAGGGGCACAATAAGACATATAGTATGCGCTTGGTTTTGATATGCGCTTATATTTGGTAATATGCATTTTTACAATATTCTTCAGTATTTTATATTGAAGATATATAATTATTGTATACAAAGAATAGTAAAACAAACCAGGCTACACAGCCAAATGGCAACATTATGTCACTTAATTATTTAGTTGAAATGTAAATTTGTGAACTAAGTTCATAAAATCATATATTTATTATTATTATACCATATTTATATAGCTCTTTTTCATGTAAATTGCTCATTCAAAATTGCCAATATGTGTAAAATCCTCACTTTATAAAGTATAACATGTGAATGTTGTAAATGACTGTCACTAAGTTGAAATTTAAAATCAAGAATTGAGATCATAAAATAATATTGTTTCAAATCATGAAATCATAAAGAAGAACTTGTTAAAGTCCTCAATAATTTGTCATAAAATGTAACCAAGCTTTCACTTACTTCAAACTGAGCGAGGGCAGCACCACTTTCTAAACTTTCTTCTAATAATTTAAGTGATAAATCTAAAGCATTGGCACCAGCCCCAGCATTTGGTGTTGATATTTGATGAGTTTCTGGATCATACACAAAGTCCGGTTCATCTGAATTGTCGTCCCCAGAATAAGCTGCAAGAGTAACATACATAGTGAAACATAAAACTAGACAAGCAGCAGTGATTAACAGCCATATTCCCGCTGACGAGAACAAAATTGTAATATAATTAAATTGTAATATAATTTTTATGTAAAAAATTTGCCGAGGGCCATAACTCTTGACAATCTGAAATCCTGACAATCTGCGCTTGGGTACCTCATAGCAATTGTTCTGAGAAAGGTTGGTCAAAATCCCTAAAGAATTGTAGGAGGGGTTGCACACAGAAGAGTTTGGACGGACGAACAGACACACAGACGGACAGACTGGCGCCTATCATTACAATATCCCCTTGGCCTCGTCTTCCATGTACTGGCTATCTTCATTAGATTGAAAGTAATTGCCAGGGTGGCCTCACCAGGGGATAAAAAGGCACAGGTTGAATGAAATATTTTGGTGATTTTTACCTTTTCTGCACATTAGGATTAAGACCTCTCTGCATCAGTAATGATCAGTATGTATGAGTAATCATGTTTTGATTCACAGGGTGTCAAACTTAATTGAAATAGGTTTAAAGTTTGTTTGTTTTTTAACAAGAGCTGTCACTAGACAGCGCGCTCGACTATTCGCAGCCATTTGTCAGAAAAAATATAAGTTCAAAACAGGCCATTTAAAATTTGTATTATATTGAAACGTGAGTTACGCTAGGTACAACTGAAATAAAAAAATAATAGAGTTATTGCCCTTGACTGATACCATTGACTGATGATGGTAAACAAGTGTTGTAAGTTTCAATGCAGTATCATGGATAGTAGCTGAGATATGGTCTGAATGAAACTTGCATGCAAAACTTTAACCAAGAAAATTCTATGTTAAAAAGGGGCATAACTCAAATAATAATCATAATAGAGCTATTACCCATGACCGGTACCATTGCCTTATGATGGTTAGTAAGTGTTGTTAGTTTCAATGCCATAGCACAGATACTATTTGAGATATGGCCTTATTAGTAACTTGCATGCAAAACTTAAACCAAATTTTCTAAGTAAAAAAGGGCCATAATTTGCATTAAATTCATGCAAGAGTTATCTAACATGGTTGATTACATGACAGGGAAAGCCAGTGCAAAGTTTCAATCCAATATATGCACTGGTTATTGAAATATAACCAAGGTTAAAGTTTTGCATGTAAAACTTTAACCATATGCAACGCCGACGCCGCGCCGACGCCGCGCCGACGCCGACGAACAAGTGACTGTAATAGCTCTCATATTCTTCGAATAGTCGAGCTAAAAATCATTCAATTCATTTTGACACCTTTAAATCTAAAATATCGAATAAAAACTCATATTTCTGATAAACCTTGTGATTAACTTATACAATTTCTAACATCCCGTATGAAAGATTTCGCAAATAAACAAAACTTTTTCACCAATTAATTGAATTTTTTTTTTCAAAATTCAAAATCTGCAAATTTAGATACTGGACAATTGATAAATACACATGAGTGAAAAACAATGTAGCATAAGGGTAAGAGACAGCACACAAACAAAGCAGGGTAAATGTTGGTCTGAATACCGGGGCAGGAACAGTAAAACCTCTTCATTTCTGTCTCTGAGTTATGTCACTCTACAAAGGTTATACTGTATAGACAACCCATTATTACCGTCAAATCATTAATTTTCATGGGAGATTAATTTTTGTGCATTTCGTGGTTCACCTCAATCATGAAATGTAATCCTATTAAATAATAATTTTGAGCCTTGTATGCATTACCTTAAAAGCAAAATCCACGAATCCAATCAAAATGGTTATTTTTAACCAAACCACAAAATTTTGTCCCATCGAAACTAAATGATTTTACAGCATCATTAATTCCAATACACAACATAGGAGTTTGTTAAAATACTGGATAACAATATATACATATAGTACAATGATTATACACCGTACAGGGATATGACTGACACAGTGCAAACATCACAGTTATATACATTCAACCACTTTTCACAGACACCATTGTTGCAACTGTTGCAAATAACGATCGAAAATTAATTTAATGTTGAGAAGTAATATGTTCCCGCTTACCATACAATACCAAACAAAAATACTGATTAGAAATCAAAACAATCCCTTGCCCCTTCTCAAAACTAGCATAAAATGATGAATGCTACCCCTATCCCTTCAATCAAAGCCTCGAAACTAGCATTATATGATGAATGATTCCCCAAGCCCCGTCCAGTGTAGTCTAGCATTAAATGATGAATGATTCCCCAAGCCCCGTCCAGTGTAGTCTCAAAACTAGCATAAAATGATGAATGCAACTTTAAGACTGCCCCTAGGGTTCTCTCAAAACTAGCATTAAACGATGAATGCAACTTTAAGACTGCCCCTAGGGTTCTCTCAAAACAAGCATTAAAAGTTGAATGCAACTTTAAGACTGCCCCTAGGGTTCTCTCAAAACAAGCATTAAAAGATGAATGCAACTTTAAGACTGCCCCTAGGGTTCTCTCAAAACTAGCATTAAAAGTTGAATGCAACTTTAAGACTGCCCCTAGGGTTCTCTCAAAACTAGCATTAAACGATGAATGCAACCTTAAGACTGCCCCTAGGGTTCTCTCAAAACTAGCATTAAACGATGAATGCAACTTTAAGACTGCCCCTAGGGTTCTCTCAAAACTAGCATTAAACGATGAATGCAACCTTAAGACTGCCCCTAGGGTTCTCTCAAAACTAGCATTAAACGATGAATGCAACCTTAAGACTGCCCCTAGGGTTCTCTCAAAACTAGCATTAAACGATGAATGCAACTTTAAGACTGCCCCTAGGGTTCTCTCAAAACTAGCATTAAACGATGAATGCAACCTTAAGACTGCCCCTAGGGTTCTCTCAAAACTAGCATTAAACGTTGAATGCAAATATTGCTGTAGATACTGACAACCCTGCATGCGTTCTATGATTAACATATAATACCATATAATCAGGTTAGTTGCACAGCATGTTTATTAAAAATTTTGATATAACAAATTGAGACCATCAATGACATGAATCCGCAATGGTATCAGAGAAGACAAGTAAGAGATTATCTGTTGTAATGATAGACTTAAACAACTTCTGGAATCAAGATCTCAGCAAATTTATGTTGAAAATTTGCTTATATAATGTTATGTAATAATATGTTTCCATGGTGAAACAGGGAAGATTTCTCTGTGTGCACCACTTTTCCGTGGTGAAAGAGGGGAAATCACTGTGTACATCACATTACCATGGTGATAGAGGGGAGATTACTGTGTATGCCACATTTCCATGGTGATAGAGGGGAGATTACTGTGTATGCCACATTTCCGTGGTGAAAGAGAAGAGATATATGTGTATGCCACATTTCCATGGTGATAGAGGGGAGATTACTGTGTATGCCACATTTCCGTGGTGATAGAGGGGAGATTACTGTGTATGCCACATTTCCGTGGTGAAAGAGGGGAGATTACTGTGTATGCCACATTTCCGTGGTGATAGAGGGGAGATTACTGAGTATGCCACATTTCCGTGGTGATAGAGGGGAGATTACTGTGTATGCCACATTTCAATGGTGATAGAGGGGAGATTACTGTGTATGCCACATTTCCATGGTGATAGAGGGGAGATTACTGAGTATGCCACATTTCCGTGGTGATAGAGGGGAGATAACTGTGTATGCCACATTTCCATGGTGATAGAGGGGAGATTACTGAGTATGCCACATTTCTGTGGTGATAGAGGAGAGATAACTGTGTATGCCACATTTCCGTGGTGATAGAGGGAAGCTTACTATATACACAGTGGTCCGTCGTGATAGTGAGATATTATCATGTACACCACGTTTCCCTGATGACTGAGGGGTATTACTGCCCATACCATGTTTCCGTGGTGATAGGAAATTACTGTGTATATCACATTTCCATGATGATAGAAAAGAGATTACACATTTCCGTGGTGATAGAGGGAAGATTATTGTATACATATTGGTTATCACACTGATCGGTCATATAAATGACAACAAAACACACCCTGTAGCCTACAGACACACACAATACGTACCATTTGGTCTTACGATCAAATTTAACTCCTTTGATCGCGTCTCCCTGGATTGTCTTATAAATACCACAACCTAGGAAAATGGCACAAAAGACAATAAATAAAACAAAAGTAACAAAAGTCAGGGAAACACGAATATCATGCTCACTTACCATTTGGCCGAACTTTTAATACAAGTTCTCCAGAATGAGTTTCCCGTGAGGCTCGTATAAACATGACAACCTGTACATAAAATATATTGTCTTACATTAGATAACAAATTCCTTTTTAATAAAATACACTTTACATCTACATTCACAGTGTGAGTGATGTAGCTGTCAACTAGTGGTTAGTGCACTGGATGTGTAACACAAAAATCACAGTACCCTTCCAAAAAAATTGACAAAAATGGTTGATTCTTATCTAGGCCCCTTGTGGAAGGGTTATTTAGTACTGGTAATAATACAGTCCAGGACCACTGGTTAGGTGAATCAGCCATTGTAGCTGGTCAAACTATTCCAACAAGATGATTTTCATCCACATGTGGATAAGTTGCTGGCCCCATGTGGATAAGTAACTTAATACTGGTTAGAAACTATAGTTAGGTTAATCAGCCACTGTTTTGTTGTGACAAAATGGTTGAAAAATGGCATTGGAACTCAAAGCATGTAGTGTAAATAACATGAGGTGTGCGTGATGAACATGTGTACAATACTAATTTAAACTGCCTGGGTCAAGTTATAGTAATGTCACTGTACCAGACATAGGATGGATCACAGATAACTGTATCATTGATAAAGACATTTGAATACAAACAAAACTTATTTTAATTTTTTTCTTTTTATCAAGAAAAAATGCATTTTTCAAAAATATATTTTTTTCGTTTACAACGATACAGTTACCTGTGGGATGGACATGTAAGCAATATAAAGGACAGTGTGAATGTTATATGCCTCTCATCAGAGCATAATGAACCAGTTATAAAGGAAATATTTTATACCAACTTGACAAATTTCAACTGTAATAATTTCAATGCAAGAAATGTTGCCATGGTTACAAATCGAATAATGATTTCATATTTCATTTCAAGACAAAGATACTGACAGCCAATCCTAAACAAGAGATGTGCGTAAAACACGTATGCCCCATGGCAGCTTAATAGTCCAATATGGTAAAGGTCACAGTGACCTTGACTTTTTTCCTTGTGACCTCAAAATAGGGTCATCTACTGTTGCTGGCCAACCTCCATGTAAAGTTTGAAGATCCTAGGGTTATTGAATGGAAACAATTATTTTGGTCTACCGACTAACCGACCTACTTGTGCAAAGCATTAAACCCCTTTAATACCCCCTCATCAACGACAGGGGCATCATATATAATGAAACCTGACCGACCTACTTGTGAAAAGCATGAAACCCCTTTAATACCCCCTCATCTTTGATGGGGTACCACATATAAACATACCTGTTCGTGAGTATGTTGTGAGACGTCTCGACCGTTGATAAACAACACTTGATCTCCTTCATTAAGGCGAGGTATAGCATTATCTGCCGGTGTGTTAGGGGCCACTCTCGATACAATGATTGGCATACCCTGATCAGCCCCACCCTAAAAATATATACATACATGTATAGTGTTATAATAATAATAATAATAATAACAATAATAACGACTTTATTTATTGCTGATTACATATTTGACAGTAAATATCAATTTTCAATAAGGTCCACTGTTATGAATTATTAGGCCTGGTAATAAGCAAACACTCTCAAGTCTGAGAAAAAACTGGAAATTCTACTTCTCAATATAGACAAAGAACGAAATTTCAGGTATCAGACAGATTTAGCCTGAACAAGAGCTGTCACTAGACAGCGCGCTCGACTATTCGCAGCCATTTGTCAGAAAAAATATAAGTTCAAAACAGGCAATTTAAAATTTGTATTATATTGAAACGTGAGTTACGCTACTTAGTTGACTACATGGCAATGAAAGCTAATGTACAATGGTTGTTGAGGCATGGCAATTATCTCAACACTGGACTATTAACAAATATTTGTCAGTGAAAATGATTTTAAGACTTCAAGCGGCACTGTACTCTATTCAAGAAATGTGTATGTTTAAAGAAATTGTATACATCCACTGACGCCGACGAACAAGTGACTGTAATAGCTCTCATATTCTTATGGTTTGAATGTAACTTGCATGCAAAACTTTAACCAAGGAAAGTCTAAGTTAAAAGGGGCATAACTCGAATTAAACTAAAAATGGAGTTATTACAATTGACCAGTACCATTGACTAATGATGATAAACAAGTGTTATAAGTTTCAATGCAATATCATAAATAGTAACTAAGATATGGCGTGAATAGAACTTGCATGTAAAACTTGAACCAATAAACTCCTATGTTAAAAAGGGGCATAACTGAAATAAAAAAATAATAGAGTTATTGCCCTTGACTGATACCATTGACTGATGATGGTAAACAAGTGTTGTAAGTTTCAATGCAGTATCATGGATAGTAGCTGAGATATGGTCTGAATGAAACTTGCATGCAAAACTTTAACCAAGAAAATTCTATGTTAAAAAGGGGCATAACTCAAATAATAATCATAATAGAGCTATTACCCATGACCGGTACCATTGCCTTATGATGGTTAGTAAGTGTTGTTAGTTTCAATGCCATAGCACAGATACTATTTGAGATATGGCCTTATTAGTAACTTGCATGCAAAACTTTAACCAAATTTTCTAAGTAAAAAAGGGCAATAATTTGCATTAAATTCATGCAAGAGTTATCTAACATGGTTGATTACATGACAGGGAAAGCCAGTGCAAAGTTTCAATTCAATATATGCACTGGTTATTGAAATATAACCAAGGTTAAAGTTTTGCATGTAAAACTTTAACCATATGCAACGCCGACGCCGACGCCGACGAACAAGTGACTGTAATAGCTCTCATATTCTTCGAATAGTCGAGCTAAAAACACCAGGACTGAATTTATAATAAAACAAACAGTTGTCACAAAGTGTGACGTTACATTGGCAATAACACACAACAGTACTTGTATATAAGCAGTAAATAAAAAATTATATCATATCTGATTTTAGGAGCACAAGAAAATTTTTAATCATTTGATCAAATTAGCAACTAACTGAAAGGAGGGAGGTAACACGGGAGGTAACTTGAATATGAATAAATTTCAAATAGTAATGTAAGATTGATCTCCCCTGCAATCGTTAAGATTCTTTCAGTACATGTTATCATAGTAATAAACGTCTACATGTACTAAGCGGGAAAATGTGGAATGAGCCACGGAGGTTGATTACTTAAGTGTGCACGATTTATCAGAGTGTTATTTTATTACAGAATTTACTGATTTTATTACAGTGGGCTAAACCAGTCAATGTTTATTATTATAAACATCACATTACCCTGGGCGCACTGTACTAGATGTTAAATAAGAATCAATCTCAATTAACCTTACAAGACCTGTTGTTTTTAGACATAGAATAGAAAACACTGTACTATCAAATGCCCATGGTATAGTTGATTCAATAAGTAATCATACTATTAAGGGAACTTAATCCCTTTCGAAAGAATAGCAGTGAATACCGTTAACTCAGGTATATCTAGTTAAACCTAGATAAGCATATTATACCTGCTGGACGATAGTATATTTACAACCGTTCTTATTTAACTTTTTAAAAAAATAAAAAATAATTTTAATTATTATTTTTTTTTTTTGACTTTGAAAGGACTGTACTGTTCGATGCCTCAAAACAAGAGAAAAATAACATTCAAACTCACCTTGACATTGAAGCCAAATCTTCCCTGTTCATCTGGGATCATCCGGATGGTAACCAGACCCTGTCCATCAATGTAACCATTGCCATTAGGCTGTGGAATAGAGAAATAATATACATGTATAACCTGTATAAGTAGCAATACAGCTACAGCATCAAAATACTGCAGAATTATCGTAACATATTACAATATATAGAGTACAGCCTGTGTTAAACAACAGGAACATTCTCATATTACCAAGTTAAAGTTATGCATTAAGTCAGCTGCAACCACCGCTCCTGCCCCAACCCCTAACGATGGGTGGTGGATAGCCGCAGAAACTGCACTGTTTTTACCTTTCAGCTTCCCCCGCACTGGGGGGGGGGGGATGAGGGGGATTTTTTCTCCAAACTAAAACCTCTGGGACAATATTTAGTTATCAGGGTCCAGGGAAATACCGATGATTTTACCATCAGTTGTTCCCAGCAGGGCAGGGGAATGGTGGGGGGTTTTAACAACCCAAAAGTAAAAATCCATGGGGGTGGGGAGGGGGGGCGTGGATGCAACCGACTAATGCATTTTAATGCTTGAATGTAAGAATTTCATTCAAACAAAACATAGATTAGGGCACTTTAAATACACCTTTAGTTAATAGTTTTGTTTGAAGGTATGTAAGAGTTATCTGGTCTTGACTTTAGTTAAAGAACTCCTTATTGATACGGTTATAGGACACCATTAGACTTCAGAAACCGTTTCTGATGGCCTGACTGATCTAGAATTGTAAATTTAGTCTAAAGAAATGAGAAAACAACCCAAACCAAAATGTAAGCTTGCCGCTAGCTTGTCGCAAGCTAGTGACAAGCTTGCACAAGCTAGTTTCTTTAAGAATAAGTTTGTACTAGGTAGCAATATAGCTTGCGCAAGCATGCGCAAACATTTTCCAAAACCAGCTTAAGCTTGCGCAAGCTAATGCAAGCTAGCGTGATATTTGCATGCATGCGCAAGCTTGTCAAGTTCAACACTTAGAAATTTTGTTCTTGATATGTGCATGCATTTTTCCGGAAAATGTCTAAGTCAAAAACCTGGAAAAAGTTACAAAAAACAGTATCTGTTATATTTTTTAATAAAATCATGCTGTTCAAGGATTTAAAATAACCAGAATTTTGCATAGAAGCCATATAATCATGTTTTTTTGCTGAATTATATATTTTTTTAATATTGAGTTATTTATATAGAATCTACATTTTATATTTGTATATAAATTACATTTGTTTTATATCATAAAATTTTAAACCTACATTTGGATACAAATTGTATAGCTAGGTGACAAATAAAAATAATCACAGAAATCACATTATGCTGTAAGTCATAAGCTGCCTACTGAGGCACTGGTCCAACATCCCCTGTGAAAAAAAATTCATGAGTTCATGAACACTTCATGAACTTCATGAAGTGTTCATGAAGTGTTCATGAACAGACACATGATGTTCATGAACTTTCATGTTCATGAACTCCATGTTCATGAAGTCTCTGTCAGGTTCATGAACAAGATTTCATGAACTTCAAAGTTCATGAATTATTCATGTAACTTTCATGAACTTCAAAGTTCATGAATTATTCATGAACTTTGAAGTTCATGAACTTTTCACAAGATTTGACCTATTGACCTAGTTTTTGACCCCAAATGACCCAGTTTTGAACTTTGCCTCTTTGACTTTGACCCAAAGGAATATTACTGAGAAATTATTTTAAAATCAGGTAACAAATAAGAGGCTTTGTTAATGGGGCTAAAATTTGGGCCTACTTTTATAGGCCCTCATATTTCCTGAACGTGTCTCACAGTAAACAACCACTGATGGCAGCACATGGTTTATCTTCTGTTAGAAAAAATTTGTTTTTGTTTTTCCTGTTTTTAAGATGGTGAAATAAATGAACAAAACACCCAAAAGGTAAAATTTATTTGTGGTCAACTTTAATACTTGTTGTTTTAAATTTATGATGCATTAAATCACCAGCAATGCATGTTCCAGTTTGTACTTGAAACTTTCAATATTTCGGACAAATTTTTCGGATAATGTACTGTGAGTATTTTTAAAAACTAGCGTGCGCAAGCTTGCAAGAATTTGTTAGAAATTAGCTTGCAGTACAAGCTTGCAATATAAGCTGGCGCAAGCTTGCGCATGCTAGCAAGATAAGCTGGCACAAGCTTGCGCAATAGTTCCAAATACGAGCTTGCACAAGCTTGTAAGAAACTAGCATGCGGTATAAGATTGTGCATGCATGCGCAAGCATGCGGTATAAGATTGCGCATGCTTGCGCAAGCATGCGCAATGGTTCCAAATACGAGCTTGCGCTATCCTATTTTGCAAGCTAGTGGCAAGCTTGCCGCTAGCTTAAAAATAAGCTTGCGATTTTGGTTTGGGAATACCAGTCAATTTCTATGAATTGACAATGATTAAACAATACTAATAACACATTCTTCAAATTGACCAATCACAAAGCACCGTTCATTAAATTGACCAATGAGAAAGCTTTATTTTGTGACCGATCTTCAAACTGAAGTTTTATAAACTTACATGTATGTGACACGTACCAATGAGTCAACAGTTTAATTTGTTTAAACAATGCTACAGGAAATTTTTATAAGAATTAAGGAAATTATGAGAAATGAATCATGGTTTTACATTCTATTATAACTCACCGTGTTCTTCCTCATATAAGAACTATTTTATGTATACATGATTCAGGTCTATAAACAAATTACTTGTTTCTGATAACACCAAGAATAAATTGTTGTTATTGTTAAGTTGTTATTGATCAGATGCCACCGTGACAACATCCAAAATTTTAGAGTTGACCAAGCATCAGGAACAACAGCAAAATTTATGATAACATTGCATGAATTATAACCTTGCTTTTGTGACAACCTCAATTAAAACAGACCAAACTAATAGCAGCAACCCTCAATTAACAACTTGATATACTTCAATTTTGTGAAATCTCTCAAGTAATAAAGACAGACAACCATCATTTAATGCAGACTAAACTTTTCCTGACACCCCACACTTAACACATGTATTGAAATTTTGTAACAACCCACAGTTGATAGAGACACTGGTGAAGATATTGAGAAAAATAAAAAAGTTTCACACAAACATTCATCAAGCACTTATACAGGGAAACACTGGGTAATGTATATACTTAAACAACAATGTATTATATGTTGTCTACTTGACATAGTATAAGTATGTCCGATAGTGTCACACACATATATATATACAGTGCCCACTAAAAATAAGTACACAAAAGTTATTTCCCCATTTACTCATATGTAATAATACTATTTGCAGAACTGTGAAGCAACAATATTAGTCAATGAATAGTTACATTTGTTATGTGTAAAAGACCATACATTGATTGGTACCCTAGGCATCAAATATAAAGTTTCTTTGTCTCACTTGAAAGGTAACTTGGTTGTAAAACGATGGCAAATTCAGCCCTTTTGACCTCCATGAATTTTTTCACTCAGAGCATTTTGAACTTTATTCTTATGATGGTTTACTCAATTAGTAACTGCAGTTTTAGAAATTACTATTATAGTGACTATTATTGTAACTGTCCAATAAACAGATTCTGAATAATTTATCAAATTATAATTCTGCATACGTCAAAAAGTGTATACTTATTTTTGGTGGGCACTGTATATCTACATGATCATCTTGAACATATACATGTCCTTTAAGCTCATACAACTATAAGCTGTAAGGTCAGCAGTTTTCTAACCAACAGAGCCTAACATTTCATCGTAATCTATGCGCTCAAGTCTCCTCGCTTTCTCTAAACTAACTTCTCTAAACTAACTTTTTTCAAATTGAAACTGACTTTTCATAACTCAAAATTGAAACTGACTTTTCATAACTCAAAAAGAAAACTGACATTTCCTAACTCAAAATTGAAACTCACTTTTCCTAACTCAAAATTGAACTCACTTTTCCTAACTATTATAATCTCAGGAAGAGGGGGGATTTCAATCCTTCAAATGAAATTTGAAGTTATTACACAGCGTATAAACCAAATCACTGTATGACTTATCGGATTACTATAAAATTCAACTTGTATCATTAATTGCTATTGAAAGCACATGTGAAATCTGATCACTGTACAACTTATTGTCATACTATATAATTCAATATGTATACCTTATTGCAATATACATTATGCCAGTTGTCAATCTTTACCCTATAAATCAATTATAGCAGTAAATTATAATCACACAGTCCAATGGATTAACTTGAAAACCTTCGCCAAGCAGCCTTCGACAAACAACTAGGGGAGCGATCTCTTTTCTGGCGTAATGTACATTTCAGGAAATCTATATGGATTATACACAGTGTATTTTAAGGGCGAGTCACACTCATTCACTCACTAGCTCCGTTACAGATCATTAACCAGGATTTAAACACATTTAACAACATGGTCTGGGGATAATCACAAGCTACCCGACAGACTGACAGTCGACAGACAGCGCACAGACAGCTGAAAATCTTCTATTCATCATACAATAACAAACAGGATTAGTTAGGAAAAAAATCCAGACAGATTTCATGAGAAGATATGAAAATTAGGATAAGTACCGAAGTAGACTGTCTATTACAGTAATCATTTAAATCAATTATCCATATAGAAAAGAAAATTAAACACAATAACATACGGACCAAGGCGTGCCTTTCAAACATTTAGAGATTTCAGATATAGTCAACTTTTGAAACGGACCCATAAATACATCATAATTACTAGTATAACTCCGGTCAATGACACTTTTCAAATTTAACCCTGGACAATCATTATACCTTCAAAAGTTTTAAAACTGAAACATTAAAAAATTGTAAAAAGTAAATTAAATTTGGTGCAAATAATCTCAAATTATAAACTTTAAGGCCAATATTATGCACAAATACTTTAACTGTGTTAAGAATAATTTTTTTTGTCTCAATATTGTCACGGATGTATGAAATTAATAATGAATAGCCCGGCACACTGGAGCAGAGTAAGACACATCAGTAGCGTAGCTGCCGCTAGGCCATTAGGCCCGGGCCTACACATCATTTCGAGAAAAAATAAAAAAATGTTTTTTAAGTTTAACTTGAAATTTGATCTCCTAAATATACGTCAAAACGCACCAGTACCTTTCAAGGAATAAAAAAAATCCGGGGAGCATGCCCCCGAACCCCCCTACTTCTTTCATATTTACCTACGGGCCTACACATTGCTAAGGTTCTAGCTACGCCCCTGCACATTACTGATGATTATACTGACAAAGTTTTATTGCTAAATTTTAACTCAAGTAAAATCAATGCTAATTAATGATTTTTTTTCTCAAATTTTGAAATCCAAGTCTGAGATTTCAGCCCTTAAATATTTGGTGAATTTTTAGGACTCTGGAATGTTTAAAACAAATACGAACATACTTAGTATTGTATTGAACCTGTTAACTGTAATATTATGTAAAAAGTTATAACACTTAACTATCAAAGTTAACATTGTAAGGTTTCAACACTTCAACTTTCATAGTTAGCATTGCAAGGTCGCTAAGCATCTATATATAGAGCAGCTTCGATGTATTACCAATGTATTACCGGGGTGTCATACATGGAATATTGTACATATTGACCCGGACTTACGTCAGTTTAGCACGGAGCCCTCATAGTCTACCCCTACAGTATTAGGAATTTAAACTATCTTATACGTTATGCATTACTGACTGGAATCAATCATAGAAACATATACACAGTATAAAATATTCACCAGAATTCATAACCTACAAACATCGGTATAGCCCTGATCAGTAAGATCTAAGTAAGATCTAAGTAAGATCAGTCAACCCATGCAGTAAGTCTGAGATCCAAGACAGTCATGCCTCATAGATCAACTATCTAACAGACTATAGCTTGGCTAATTGAACACGAGCCTGACCTTTTGATAAGCATAATTTAACAGTCGATATATTACCTACGATACAACACTGAGTGTATGTTTTCATAATCGGGGAGTATCACGAAAATGCTTGAGATGTAATAAAAACTCAAATTTGAAATACCTACATTGCACCATTTGCTTGCGGAAATTGATAAATTCAAAGCAAGAACCTTGTAATATATTCTCGCATAAAGGTCAGGCTCAGGTCAAAATAGCCAAGCTATAACAGCTAGAACTTTGTACAAATTGATTTTAACAAGAAACAAAACATCATAATTATAAGCATACTGTAAAATCATTAATTTTGGTGGCAGTAGATTAAATTTCGGTGACCTCAACCACAAAATTTAATCCCATCTAATATTGAATTTGACCTTTGTAATTACAACCTGAAATGCAAAATCCACGAATTTTCGTCCAATTGAAATGGTCTTTTTTACAGAAACGACGATATTTCGTCCCATCGAAATTAAATGATTTTACAGTAAATGAATTACACTGTAAATAAACATGATATATTACTGAATCTTAACAATTAATTTTAAAGGTTAAAATACTCCAATGTCCCCAGCAAGCCTATATCATACGGTATTGTTGTTGTTTTTTTCAATAAAAATGACCCTAAATTTTATACATACATTTTTATGGCTTTATACAGTTTAAGGTCACATGTGCACATACATTTATTTATGGATTCCTTAAATCTATGAGCATGTAGTTAAGGAATTATCATATTTCATAGTCTCGGCATTTAACTACAAGAATAGACAGGCATATATTGAATTAAAACTAAGTTTCACAATTACACAAAATCCACCTTCAAGTTGTCAGTATTCAGCAGCGGTAACAATTATTGGGGCTCGGAGCATGAAGTCAATTTTAGCATCATAAAGTATCAGACAATATACCATGGCAAGGTGTCAAAAAATTCATTCATAAATGATTTTATACCAAAATCTTTTGGTGAAGACTGTGAGTATTTTTACATTCTCATGACTTGGTCAAGGACTATGAAGATTGTAATATTATTACTCATATTTAGCCTAGTCCCGCCATATTGCAATTATACACATATCCCCCCTCCCAGTCCCGACATATACAGATTGTATTTCCTATTACTCTAACCTGCCAAACATTTTAACATTAATTTATTTCCACATAATAGAAATAACCTGAGCTTGCATTCAGTTATTTTATAAAGAAAATTTGATACATGTACTTTTTTTTCACCTTGCGTTATGAAAATTGTATAACATTTTAGATCATAATGAAACGTGAAATGTGGTGTCAAGTAGCAGTGGTATAAACCTAGCTGTAATGTCTGTTCTATTTTAAACGCTGATCATAGTATATAGCCTTTACTTGCCAGTCAGCTTTTGCTGAAATATGGCAGGCATATGATATAAGAATGGTTCCCTCCGGATTTGAACTACAGGTCCACTACAACAGGAATGCAATAATAAGTATATTGATAGACTGCACTATAGTTATTGCACTCCAGGATTTATTTGAAAATGACCCTGCATTATGACAGACTGCACTAATTTATATATTCTTAAACATTTACAGACCCACTGCATGTTGTGACAAATGTTAACCACATAAGGCATGCATCAAATATTTACATCAAATATTTACCCAGAACAGCATGTGTCAAATACTAGCTGAAGAAAGATTTTATATGGATTTAAATAATCTTGTGTGATTTATTTTTACATGCTCCAGAGATAACGTTTTGTTGGTTAGTACGATGAGTCATACTGTAACTGACAGCTTTATACATTGTCATCATAAACATGAATCCTACACCATACGGTATGCTATTAAATTATAATAAAACCTACACCATACAGTAGTCTAGTATTAATAGGTTCAAAATGAAAAATAACCGAAAACACTGGACTAGACCCTATTAATGAATTTAGTTCATTGTGTTTTGCTATCTAATTCTATGCTTAGTCCCCCCCGCAAAGTTCGAACATCAAAATCTCCCTCACCTTACTACCAGTGTTAGAATCCGGTGTTGACAATTTCTGCAAACCAACCAATCCAAATACAACATCGCTTCCAACACGACATTGTCGTAACACAATTTTCCCACGAACAGGCTCTGACACAGCCCCTGACTTGATACCAGACTTTGCTGACAAAGCGTCGACATTTGGAACAGTTTTAGAGTATCTTGTTTTGTTAGCACCATTTTTAACAACACATTCACTGTCACTAAGTGGATATTCAGTTTCTAGAAGTCTACGATCAGTTTCTATGTTTTTAACATTAGTTTTACTACGATCTGTAATTCTACTATCTAAAGGTACGACTCCAGTTTGACCGGATGACGTTTGAGCAGTTGAATGTGATTTCAACGTTAAAGGTTTACTGTTAGACTTAGTATAAACATGAGCTTGTCTTCTAAGTCCTTTCACATTTGATTGAGTAACATGGGATGCCTCAGTAGAACGTTGAGTGTTCATGTACTGACTCGGCTGAGAATCCCACGATGAAGACTTGGAATGAAATATTTTGAGTCTAGAAAGTTCTGCATACTTTTCCTCATCAGAACGATTGTCTCCAAGAGTTCTTGCAATCACTGCACCACTTCTTGTAGATTCCCCACCAATTCTTGAAGGATTTGCATCACTTGTTCTAGAGTTATCACTATCTATGTTAACATTATTCACATCATCAAATCCAGGAGAAAATGAATCCATTCTATTCCTTCCATCACTTTGAAGGAAACGTTCTCGCACATTTTCACGTTTTTGTTCCACAGAGCCGTAGTTAAATCTCGTTATTGTGTTTTGTTTTCGTCGAAGATTTGACGCTGACTTTGAGAGACCTTGTTGATTGGATTCCAATGGTTTCCATTCAACAGCTTCTTCTCCTGTATCCCTCTTATTTCTGTTATATATAGTAGCTGACTTAGACCTTACAGGTCCACGGTCTCGATACACAGCTGCACTTCTAGACGCTCGCGGTAGTTCAGAACTATCCCCATGCTGTTTAACAGCTTTGTTTATTACAGTGCCCTTACCGCGCGATTCAGAGATCCTTATAGTCATAGGTTTATGTATCACTTTATAGCCTACATCAGGATCAGCTGTGTGTCTACTACTAGACAAAGTTTCACTAAGTACACTTGCTGATACAGACTGTCGTGTTATATGCCGGCTTCCACCTTGAGCTGATGTCCCTGATGTAGGAACACTAGTATGTTCATTGGCATTGATTGCATCAGCAAATCTAACATGAAGGTCACCGGTTGATTTAGGTCGTGCTCCAGACTCTAGTTTCTGTTTCACAGAATTACGTCGGACATGTTCCTTTGTTCTAAGCTTATCAAGTTCTTTTCGTAACAACTCAGATTGATATTTCGGGTCGAAATGACGATACAGAACGTTTGATCTTGGTGGTAGTTCTGATACAGAGTTTCGACCGTGTCGACCTCGACCAATCACCTGCTGACTTGTGCAGGCTCCTAGGTTACTTTCAGAGAATCTGGGATCAGCTGCCTTGGTACTATTGTCAGAATGTTTATCTGGTCTGTTGGTATAGTTGGCATGTCTGCTGTCAGGTTTGGAGTACCTGCTCTCTGCCTGACTGTGAGAGTCTCGAGTTTGTTCATGGACGTTATGATACTTTCTCTCATCAAACGACTGACTGGTATTTTTGGAAAGTCTATAATTCTTTGGTAAGCTCGGTTTAGGGGGCGGAATATCCTCACTACCACTGTGTGTCAGTAAGTTATCAGCACTCCGATGTTTCACAGACCCGTCATACGAATCACCCACTTTCTCTGTGTATCGATATGGAAGAACCTCCGCAACTTTTCTCTTTTCATTAGAAGTAATCACATGACTTTCTCGTCGAACAAACACTTTCATTGAAGTCTTCCGCTCCAGATCCAGTTTTTCCTGGAATCTTTTTAAGTAACCATAGCGCCCGCTACTTATAGAAGCATCAGAGAACGATCTCGGTCTCGAAAAATTGTCATCTTCGACCGATTCTCCGGAATTAGTGAGCTCCATCATTTGATCACTGGATGGAATGGACACACATTCAATGTCTGCTTCGATAGTTTGATCATTATTAACAAGATTAGCACAGTATTCATATTTATCGGGTATTTGAGACAGTAGGCCCTCTATACATGTGGTATCTAATGTATCAGCGGCCATGTAAACCATGCTGTGGTTAGCCTATTCCTGTCATCATGTCCTTTCTCTGTGAACACGTACACGTCATATTTCCTGATGCATTAAATCATCAATGTACTCCAATGCACAGCAATGTATCCCAATTCACAGCAATGTATCCCAATTCACAGCAATGTATCCCAATTCACTGCAATGTACCCCAATGTACAGCAATGTACCCGAATGTACAACAATGTACCACAATGTACCCCAATGTACCCCAATGTACTGCAATGTACCTCAATGTACAGCAATGTACCCCAGTGTACAGCAATGTACCACAATGTACAGCAATGTACCGCAGTGTACAACAATGTACCCCAATGTACAGCAATGTACTACAATGTACCCCAATGTACCACAATGTACCCCAATGTACTGCAATGTACCTCAATGTACAGCAATGTACCACAATGTACAGCAATCCACACAAATCTAATTTCCAATCACAGTCAATATCCTTTCACAATCGTTAATACTCTCTGTATGGAATGAAAAGAGTTTCGTAACTAAATATTTACTCTAACATATGGACTGTTAAAATAACGTTCATAATGCTTTGTATTTTCTTGTTTTTTGAAGAGGTTGAAGTTGATTGTTAAGGCACACCTGTGTCTAAAACTTGTAACGGGTGTCTGTCAGATTTTTGTGTTAGCAAGCTAAAAGATCTTCCAAACATTTGCTATGATCAATGATAACAGAAAAATGGACAGCTGTATTTGCCTGAGTTATTGTGAAGCACTGATGTCTCCTGTACATGAACCCATACTTGAGGAAATATATAGAAATTTCTTATCGTAAAAAATAAAAGTGTTAACACTTAAAACATGACAAGATAACACTTTGTAAAGCATGTATAAGGTTACCCATGAAAACCCCCCCTACTCAAAAAATATATTCAGGGTTCGGGTCTTAAGATCCCATGTTTAAGCAGCTAGCAATTTGTCCCTTTGTCGCAGCAAATATATAATAAGGTTGTATCGCACTTCATACTCTATAGGGATGATACAGCCTTGTTGCGCCAAAGGGACAAACTTATAACTGTAGTAATAGCACTGATATGATAAATTAAGAGCACCGCCTACGAAGTGCTTGACGCTTGACTTTCTCGTTTTTTTTATGGTAAGAAGGGCAGATTATTCAATAAATATAGGTCACAGGGTTATCAGCCTTGTCAATATGGACTCCCCTTGTAATTGCGAATAACTATCTGGAGTTTTAAATGAATTAGTTTTTGAGAAAATGACTCCTACAATAAACTTAACCAACACAGATGCACACGATGCTGTCACAAAGTTCTATACCTCTACCATTTTTATTTGAAAAGTCTTCCTGATAACATCTACCCAACTAAATCAGACTTATTATAGTTAAATATATATATTATAGAAAATAGCCAGTTTTTATAATGTTGTTTTCGGGGTAGGTTTTATATGAACACTAACAATTGCTAAGGAATGGCCTGAAGGAAACAGCTAAAACATTTATAGTTTGTCTACTTTACCAGTAAGAATGTGGGAGCTTGTCAGTAGAGGTATAATACATTAATTATGAGCATTTATACAACACACTATCTACCGTAAACTTGTTACATTTCAATGAAGTTTTAAATTTAATGGAAACATTTAAATTCCGAATTATTAATGCATGCAGGACTTTATGTACATTGATATTTAAATTTAAACAGAATTTCATTTTAAAATATGAAAGTTTTGATCATTTTCGAAATATGATAAGATTTAATACAGATATACAAAGTTGTTTAGTTTTAAGGGAATCAAAATTTACATCACACAGTTAAAACATAGAATTTACAACAAAATGCAATGAAAATGATATGAACATATTTTATAACAAAGTTGCTGCTGTTTTATAAACAGCTAAAATTCTTGCATAATAAATGAACTCGACATACTTGCTCCTGAAACTTGTTTGCAACTGTTGAACAGCAATCAAACTATCGGTATATTGAAACAAAATGCAAGTTACAAATTATATGTAAATAAATTGTATCAATAATATTTAACACTTTTTTCTATATTTTTATCTTGAAGACTATAAATTAGCTGAAACTAGTTGGAATTAAATAAATTTATAAATTATGTGTTGTATTAGTCCTATGTTCCACTATACTCCCCTATTTTTTGCACATATTTAACACATATAAAATTGTCATGTTTTCAACCGCATATATTTTTTGTTGTAGCTCCTCATTTAGCTTATTATGTAGCTCTAAACACAGAATATGACACTAACAATTCTGTCTAAATGGAGAATTAATGTAGGTTTTTTTAGCACTTCAACATTTTTTATGTCTAAAATCCAGACAGTTGAATAATTTGATGACATTTTTTACAGGTTCACGAAACTGAGTTCATTCTAAATGTAGGCGTAAAAAAGTTTCATGAAATTAATACAGATTTTGTTGTAATAGAATTGGCATCCAATAAAAACTAAAAATGATGTCATGTGACATATCAAGGTGTCATGTGACACATTATGATGTCATGTGCCACATTATTATATGTTATATGACACATTACGATGTCATGTGACACATTATGATGTCATGTGACAGTGTTTCTTTTCACTTTTAGGGGAAAGGGGTCCGGTCCCATAGGAGGGGGAAAATTAGTGTGTGAAAAGGCAAAAGGGGAATTTTAAATTATTGTTAAATGTCCTTAATTCATTATTGGTGATATTTTAAGCATGGGAGGTCAAAAAAACTAAATTCAATCCATTCTGCATTCGTTTATTAAATCAATTTACTCTATTTATGTGAAAAACATATTGAGCAAGACTACAAGGGGAAAATTGAGAAATTTTAGGGGAAAAATATATACTCTGCAGATAGGGGAAAGGGGCCTAATATCTCTATATATTTTAGCGGGAAATAAAACTGTGTGTCACATTATGGTGTCATGTAACACATTATGATGTCATGTGACACATTATGATGTCATGTGACACATTATGATGTCATGTGACACATTATGATGTCATGTGATACAGCACAGACTGTAATAGGTATACTGCTTCAATGTTTCATTTACCAATTTTGAAGAATGTCAACAATGTGCTAATGACATAAACAAAACAATTTATCAAGTTGAAATTGGAGGTTGAGAGATTAAGTTTAAATGGAATGTAGAAGACTTAAAGTTTAATGTATCCATACATGGGTGGGGTACCCGTGTTAGACTGTAAGGTAGACACTTTAATCATCCCTGAATGAAAAGGATGACAATGTTTATGAAATACAAATTTCTAGTTTCTGAACATTTAAATCCCATTGCTATACCTTAAATATAATTATTCGACAAAGTTTATAAAATATGATACATCATTTTTCAAGGACAAAATCAGCTCTAAAATACAAATGTATGCAACGTATGATGTCATTTTTAAAATGTATAAATAAGATTGCATTCATTGGACCCTGAAATTCTTCAGTGACCGAATATATAACTAACATTCTACTATTGTCATATTCTATTCATCATTCACCATACTCGCACAATTTTATGCATATATTAAAATTAATTAAAACGTTCCATTGTACACAATGTCATCTAGAAATGCATTTTAATATGATGACGGTGCATCATGCATGGCTCATGAAATGATGAATTAATTCAGTTGTATACACATTAAAGAATATAAAATTAAATGAATATATTTTTCACTTACATAACAGCGAGGCCTTAGTTTCTCACTTAAATGAGCAAGAAAAAGTTTGACACAATTTAGGGAAAATTTGATATGGGTAGAACTTTAGGGAAATCTGGGGGCCAGGATCGGACTGGAATTTAAGGGACACTCACAGGTCCCCGGGTAAATTAATCAAAACAAGAAAATACCAGCATTATAATAAGAGATACAGTATTAATGGTACTTTAAAATTATTAATTGTACAACTATTCTGTAAATTAAATATCCCAAATAATTAAGGTACAGATGAAAAATATGCCCATATAATGGATTCTATTTGCACATAGATTTAAACTAATATTTTACCTCAATATTTTAAATAAGTACATATCAAATCTCAAATATTAAATGGGAGTTGATTTAAATATTGTAGGTAGATTAGTGAAATATGAACCTTCGGCGGTCCTACTTTAACGGTGCACAATACGCCGAGAAGCAAACATTCCTTCCATAATCGTCGTACACACATGTTACGTTTCTCCCGAGATATTATCTTATCTTTCAGGTGTAATGTTATGTCAAATATTTAAACACAATTTCGGTAAAACAAATTTCATAAATCCACTGAATCATTTATAATTTTCATAACCTACGTTCACCTATACACCTTATTGTGACTTCAATCCATGTTTAACATCGCTAATATATAGCATTACAAAAGTACATGGTTAATATTCCTAAACAACTCTTCAACATAGAGACATCTTTGTCATATTAATCTATAATCCAAATACAACATATATGACATCTTTCAATAACAGGAAAACATCGTTTCACGTTCACATGTGACCAGCGGTATACTATAATAATCCTATACCCCTTCAACATTCATTTCACTTAATGTAGACACACTTGAATTCACCACAATAAAACTCTAAGGTCATGTGGGTCAAGTATCGACCAATCATATCTACCGTTACATCAAATTATATCATAGTTAGCCAATGAAATCAAATATTACAACAAATTATCAGGCAATGGAATGCAGAGGGCTTTTAAGTTCAGAAACAAGCTAGAAAGGCTGTTGAAATGCACATTTTATGGGCTTAAACAAGTCTAGAGACATGACATATTTTGAAAATGTTAAACATCAACGACAAGTAAAGCATGAAGAATTTATACAAAATGATGTATATGTTTAGATATGGGGGATGTTTTTATCTAAGGCAGAGTATAAAAGGATAGATGTAGGCTGTATGAGTGAGTTTACGGGGAGTAATTTATAACTTCAAATAAATACACCTGAATTGTTTTGTCCTTGGTCATAGAAAGATAATGAGAGCTTTCATCATGGACAGACTGTGGTGTAGCCAGCGATATGGATGTACAGCTATACGCACATGCGTAACATTAATTATCTAAAAAGAGAAAATATAAATATTGCCAAAAATATCATTAAAGTCCCAAGCATCCTCAATCATGAGGACCCCCAACCCAACCTCAAGAGTTGTGTGCGTAACATCAATTCACACCTGGCTATGCCCCTAGCAGATACATATAAGTTTAAACAGTGCTTATACAGATGATAATGTTAAGCCAAAGATCTAAAATACCAGGGCCAAGTGAAAACTTAAATATTTTGACTTAACCAGCCCATGTTTTCTGTATGATTATTGTAGCTCTTTACATAATGCTTATAAACAATGTAAATAATTGTGTTTCCTGTAAAGCTGATACACTTAAGGAAAAATTGAGATTTTAAGAAAATTCTAAGTTTCCACTTAAGATTCTTTATAAATACCCTGTACTACTAAATGTAATTTAGATCTTTGATTAAGCATTTATCTCTCATTCATTTAAAGTCACAATTAATTTATCTAGTCTTCAAAACTCCCTCTGTCAGCTTATTATCATATTTCTTTTGTATTTGATTTTATTTCCGTAATAATTTTTTTCTAAAAAATATTTCCTACCGTTCTTTTTATCATGGACGCCTAAGAGTGACCTATTGCAGGGCTGTTCAATGTTGTATATAGAGGATCTTGCATGAGTGCTCATTACATACAAGATTTATTAACATGTGGACAAAGCTATCATATTGTTTTTGTCAACAAGTTTAATAAAACTTGTATGTAATTAGCACGAATGTAAGATTCTATTTATCACATTACCTTAGAGAACGCTCGGTAACATTCAAAACGCTTATGTCCAATACATAGGTTTCATTCAAAATTTAGCCTTACAATGCGTGCGACGTCATGCCGACGTTTGTATTATATACTGACGTCACAGGTCGATTCAAGGCTTTTTCAAGGCCCATTGGCTTACCTTACGTCATCCTGAACCAACCAACCAATCAACGTCAAGCTAATTTAAATGTTTAATTAAATGAATGGGCTGGGAGTGCATTACGATATTTCCGGCATGACTTTAATGCACTCCGAGACTGCAGGTTATGTGATAAATTGTGTTTTGGGAAAGGTTACAGGTTATTCTAGATTTGACTTAGAATTTCAGTAACTTGCTACATTATACAAGTATAATAGTTATAATTATAAAACAAGAAGCTGAGTGTACGAGTTTGGTACCCGGCCAGGACTATAATCAGGTGTACACAATTATCACAGTAATATTCCTTACTATTCAAACATCATTAATTAGATAGCAGAGAGATATATGTTATTCTGAGATTACATCATTACCTTAGGCCAAACAAATGCTCGTTTCCGCCACCGACTTTGAAAAAAATAGGGTCGGTACATAGGGAGTATTTTTTTTTTTTTTTTTTTTTTTTAGAAAAAAATTTGACCTTCAGTTGACCTTCAAACAATCTACTTTTATGTTTAAAATACTAACAGACATGGTCACACCTTCCTTGATAAAGAAATAAAGAAAGAACCAAAATGCCCTGATAGAATTGGTCAAATTCAAAAGATTTAGATTTTTTCTCAAATTTGTCAAAAAATCACTAGGGTAAGGGGCAAGAAAAATAGGGTCTGTTGGGGTAACGGAAACAAGCAATTTTTTTTTGCCTTACAACAGGTATAAATAGAAGCATCATTACATTACAACAAATAAATGTAGAAATGTTAAGTCGGTGAAATCATACTGAGAAATTCCTGATTACCAACAAACTGGAATCATCCCAGAGAATCTGACACTCAGAGATTATCTGAGAATCCAACATACAAATTTTAAAGTATTACTTTATACTCATTTATTTAAGGTTGATTGTGAAACAAGTTTTTCCAACTTATATTAATCACTCTCAACACCTCATTCATTATGTTATCCGTCCCCACGAGGGTTTGAGAGAATAGAAGCCAGTTTCCCTTATATGCTGAGTGTGTCTAAGAAGGAAATTTCCGGTACCATTTTTATGTCCTCTTTGGTATGACGTGGCCTGGGATCGATCCCGTGACCTCCGGCACTCGAAGCGAATACTCAACCACTAGGCTATCAAGGAGGCGGTTTTAAAGTATTATAAACATTATTTTCTGATCATGTACCAAGATTGATATAACACAGATTTCTCTATACAACAAACACCAAGCCAGAACTCTCAGAATACTGAACGACATGTCACCATGGTACGAATTTGTGAAAACAGCTTTTTACACTTGCTAGTATCACAATCAGTAAATATTTTTTTCATCCCACCATTTCTGAATTTCTGAGTAGTCAATTAATTTTTATAAAACAACCGTTTTGTTGTTGGGCCAAAATACCAACTATTTCCAATCCAATTTATCAATGTTTTACTGTGAAGGATATGTCTGGAATTTCCAGAATGCCAAGCACAAATATTATATACATGTAAATAATTTGATAGACCATGTGAAACATACATCTACATTGCATGTATCAAACATATGACTAACTCTACATATTTAAACATAAACATTCATAATTCAATGAAATATTTTACAACAACTTACATGCCAGCAAATTTTCCTTGTATAAAAAATAATGACATTCAAATATGTAAACATGCATGCATACTATCCGACCAACGATTTTTGACAGTTACGTCATTTTGTAAACAATCTAAAAATAAGAAGGGTATTTCCCCAAAAAACATTCAGGATACTTTATAGAAGTTTATCCTTGCCTATTCATAATTTTCAACCAATGCATGGCTCTGTGGATGTGTTTGTTGACTCTTGATCACTCAGGCGATCTAAGTTCAAAGCTTGTAATACTCATTAAACTATAACTATTTTTTTTCTTGCATTATAAACGAAAAATGTATACCCTTGGAAAAATTGATAAGAAATTAATTTTGATAATAAAGTTTTGCCCTATTGTTATTAACGTTTAACCCATGGAACTCGTGTAATTGAAAACTCGACTAAGATAGATGTTGGCTTCGCTTAATTCTTCAAAGACTCCATACTATATTTTAAAACTTGGCAAATAAATTAAGTCATTTGAAATTAAGTTAAATGACTATGGTGTTTTTTTTCTGAAGCAGCAATCTGTTCTGTGTATGCGATTGCAAAAAATAATTTAAAAAAAAGCATAAAAAGTTCTGCTGACGGGGTTCGAACTCGGAATGTTTTGATTAAATAATCTACTAATTCTGCACATTTATCCTCTTGGCCAAGATTTTATGCAGTTTGTAGGTAAAGAAATATACTGATAACCCACATTTGTGCAGACGATATATAAAGAAAACATTTGATTGTAAATACACCATGACGTCACTGTCAGGTATCCCTGGTTGGACCATGGGTCATTTACGCTATGTTTAGAAAAAAATTGTTTATGCCAATATTATCATGACCTCCCCCCCCCCACCAATAGGTTATTCGTAAATTTAATATAGAAAACATAATGCCCTTTGTAATCCCCGGATACAGTGTGTAATTTATTCCTTCAATATGTATGACACCTTTAACCCAAAACATTTATCATGAAATTTCTTTCAGTACGTCAGTTTAAAAGGAAAGTAATTCGCTATAAATGCTATTTTTTTTAGATAAAGGGAAGCAATTCACTATAAATTTCATCATTTAGAATCAATGGAGGCTATTTACTACAGATATCTTCATTTTAAAGGATGTTACTCACAACTAGTGTCATCATAAAGGGAGACAATTTAGGACAAATGTCATCATTTTATGACAAAGGGAGGTAATTCACTATAAATATCATCGTTCATAACCAAGGAGATGATTCATTCTAGACATATGATTTTAAGATAAATGGAGGTAATTCGCTACAAATATCATCATTTGAACATAAAGGGAGGTAATTCGCTACAAATATCATCATTTGAACATAAAGGGAGGTAATTTGCTACAAATATCATCATTTGAACATAAAGGGAGGTAATTCCTTACAAATATCATCATTTGAACATAAAGGGAGGTAATTCGCTACAAATATCATCATTTGAACATAAAGGGAGGTAATTTGCTACAAATATCATCACCCACCTTTGGAGGACCAAGATAATATAACTCTTCCTCGAATACTTCTTCCTCTAGAGTAGTCTCCCCTGTATTAACAGTTCTCACGTCCTCGCAGGAACTATTGTCAGTACCGAGTTTTCTCTGGATATGTGGCCTACATGTCGGATTCATTCCAACATCAACATCCGACGAGTTCACGTCAGATCGCGATACATGCCGATGTCCGAGGCGTCGGAACTGATCCTCGTATGATTTAAGAAGTTCCTGATGGGAAGTTGTCTTTCTTAGTCCGATATTACACGTTTTTAACCAGTCTATACATCCCTTCTCGGAAAAATACAGTAAACTCTCTGACGATTCGTGATCATTTTGTTGATGCCAAGATCTGGCTGTACTATTTCTACCACTCGACAAACCCGAGTCTGACTGTAGATCACTTGGATGTAACTGATGCACTAGAATGTCTTCTATCTCCTGGTTGTGATCATCTATACCGTAATCAGAAACGTACGTCGTCGGAACATTTGTCGGAACACTCGTCGGAACACTTGTCGGAAAATTACGTCCCTTCTTCGTAACCAACTGTTTTACACTATAAGCATCAAACCAATCACAAGTATCTCCATGTTTCACTTTCCGTGATATAACCTTGGTAACGTCAGTATTTATTCCGTTTCCGTTGCCACAATGTTTGACCTTGACACAGTGTTCCCGCCCCCAATATCGTGTTTTTATCCGAGGGGGAAAGTTTGACGGCTCACTGACTAGTACAGCTAGGCTCCTCACTGTACCTAATCCATCGGAGAATCCAGACTTAAACACATCATAAGCACAGTAATTGGGAATTGTAGCATATATATCTGCCATCGTACCTTCTATGATATTCTATGACTTGCTGTATGAAATAATGTTTCTACACCATCAACATTGGTTCACCTAGGTCCCGAGATTATCCAAAGATAATCAACATATACTAGTAAGCTGAATGATAAAGATGTTACATAAAGACTACATGGCAAACTAATGGTGAACTCTCATCAAGTTAATTAAGACCCATTGACTTCAGTAGAATGGTTATGTTTTTCCTCCTTTCAGCTCTATGCAAGATGGATATATTTCAATTCATGACCAAATTAGGCCATATCAAATCACATTTTCGTTTAGCGTCCGCCCTAAGTTCGAAAACCTATCTAGCTATCCTGAGACAAAAATTAAAACACTCGGGGGAAAAACAAGTCATAGTGACTTCTATCCTCATTATTATACATGTAGGCCTATGGCTAACACATATAGCTTTCAAGCATAATGTCAATCATAATAACTTACTGTTATAACTTAAAAGGTGTTTGTACGAAACCAACTGCTGTGTATGTGTTTGGGACATGATCGGGAATAAGTATGATAAGTATGAAAGCAATATCTCAATGAAGTTTGAAGATATAAGAGGTTAGATATTTTGTGTTGTTTTTTTCTTTCCCAAGATGCCCAAACCCATCCGTCCTAGGACACTAAACGAATTGGTATGACTTATTTCACAACAACAATAAATCACCACAAACTTCAAACAGATCATGTAGAAATATTTATATAAGCAACCAGTCAGTATTTACCTGCGTATAGTAAGACAGTATAGTGTATGCAAGAGAGGGGTGGGGGGGTTACATTCTGGGAAAGGTGATATTATAACTGACTCTCCCACACAACAATCTACAGGTAACAAACAACAATATACAACAACATTACACAACCCTCTCCACACTCATTATACAACTATAAACAACAAAATAACACAACTCAACCCAACAACAACAACGTTACCTACACTTCTGACATATACCCGGTACTAAGACTGACCTGTCACCAAGTGAAGAATATGATCACCTTGGGAGTAGGAGGTCATAGGTTCACAAAGGCAACTTAATAGTTGATATCCGGAAATCTGTGCAAGGTGGTTTTCCCCTTAATTTACATGTAGGTACAAACAAATCTGGCCTAGTTAGACTGGTTTTGTATTCATATGCAAACACAACTGACCCCCACTCTATTGTTCAGATATGAATATTCAAGCCTCAAAAGGATTATAACGGTAAAACTTTATTTGTACCTACAGATTAGCGGAGATCCGGAGTAGGTCTATTGTAACACCTCAACAAGGGAGATAATTCCTGCATGTATTTATCCTAGTACATAATACTGGGCATGGGAGTAATACTGACCCCCTTTTTCAGGTTTCTCTCCAATCAAAATAGGGTAAAGGATCATAGAATGTTACAAGGCCAATGTGTGGGAAGTAAAGAATGTACATAGAGGACCTCAGTTGACTGATTTTAGAGTTATATAAACATATGGGTTTTCCACAAATTACCGCTATATGCAGCAGATACAGCCAAATTTACATAATATTATAATATGAAGGAAATAAGGGATAAATTATTTCACCACAAGTTTGCCATGTAACTTTTATACTGCACTTAAACAAATAATTGTTGGGTCAAATCAAAACATTACAATTGTAACTTTTCATAAAACCAGCACAACTTGTGCTACTGTAGCATTTGAAAATGTCGGAAAATAGATCTGAACAGATATACTGACAAAAATCAGAACAGAATTTCCCCAGAATCCAAAAACACGAAAAAATTCTAGAACTTGACAACGTAACAATGTTTGATTCTATAACCGTCTCCACCCACACAAGCACAAGATCAGTCAGTGAGACAAGTGATTGTATAGTAACCGTCTTAGTATCATCCAACAAACAATATATGTCACTGTTTGAACCAGAATCTCTTTGTTTTAACCAAAATCTGGGTTTCAACTATAACTTAAATACTTTTTTCCGGATAAAGGTATACTGTCGACCGAAACAAGTAGATAAAAATAAAATACTTTTGTTCTTTTTCCTGGTGTTTTGAGGTGTTGTTCCCAATACACAATATTTGATACAATGTAATTTATAACTAAAACAATTCACCAGTTCCCATAAACCATGTACTCCTTCGTGACAACTATTTTGAAGGAAGATTCATAAAAAATATCACAGTATTCCAATGAGCACATCTATATACATTGCAAACATGTTGTCAATGAAGTCAAAGGCTGTGTGTTCCATTTCAAGTTCACAAACTTTTCAACATACAACATAATAAACAGCCTGTCATAATAACATATTAAACATTTTAAATCCAACTCCAATTATATGAATCCTGTCTTCTCCATACACACATATATATATAATCTTTGTATTCATATACTGGCTAATTTTGAAAGCAAACATAAGATGGTTAATACCGGCACACAAATCTATTGACCTCAAAATTTAATGTTCACAGCTATTTCTTTACATATATAGAAAATCTCCCAATACTAGAAACACAATAGAGCGTTCAACACTAAGAAACCTGACCGCCAATTTATAATATATTAAATACGAAGTCATTATAAAAATTATACAATAAAATCAAAGTTTTCCATTACACCCTGAAAAACCTCGAGCATATTATTACAATGCATTTGTAGACATTTTATCGAGGAGAGATAAAAACACTTTATATTGAGAAATTTTAATACAGTATCAAATGAAAATATTCTTTGACAGAAGGGATATAAAAATATCAATTTTCCAATGCATACAAGTCTCATGAGAAAATCGTTTCAGTAAAGAACTTACACAAACAAAGACCATAGTGAAGCAGACGTTTTCTACAAGTCTTTATTTGAGCAAAGTTTTGAACTGTAAATATGTCATAATCGTCGTGTCATATCAGGTGAATGTTGGTATTTCACCGGATAGTTTTATGTAACCAACATTGTTACTTCATTTAAAGTATATAACATTTTAGACTATACGAATGACCATAATGGCAGACATTCCGATAATCAAAGGGCAATAATCATGCAGAGTCAAAATTCATATCATGGACATACCAACCTATTTCGCCCTTGTAGCGCCCCGGGGCACATAGGGCGAGGTATCATAGGCATAAAGATACTAAATTCAGAATAGATTTTTGTATTAATTTCTCGATACAATAGATTTATATAGCCATTCAAACAATTAGTTTGTTTGGCTTAATAATGTCCTTCTCATTCTACAATCAATCATATCTGTGTTAACCATATGAATATGTTGTACAAACATGTCCCTTGCCCCTTCGATCATTTAGAGCAATTTTCATTAGGAGACGATTCCATGGATAGTTAAAGATGGGATCTGTCACACTAACAATAACTCAGTTAAAGTCTAACAAACCATCGGGTTACTCACTGTATCATACAAACATGAACACCAGTATGTATCAAATCTGTAGCTAGTGGCAGCACCCCTCCACCTCTTTTCTTCAGCCATTTTCCTATACCTTAATCAAAGCCTAATGAATTTTAATTTGTGGTTGGTTGAATATCATGTCATGAATTCATAGCTACATTGAGTCTTTTTCCAATAAGAGCTAGGAAAACCTCTGTAAAATTAAAGCAGGACAGACTACACACATGTGCATTCTGTCTTTCCAAGCCAACACTATATCAATATATAATTTTTCAAACAAAAGTTTAATTTCGGCCACATTTGACAATAACCTGTTTATAAAATTAATATAATCTTAAACTCTGAACTTCCGCTAAACGGCTTAATATATATTGTTAGATCTTACTTCATATTGTATTCTATAAGAGATTTCATGAAAGCCTTCACTCAGAACAATTCAAAACCGACAACTCTTGTATTGTTAGTATAATACAGAATGACAGAGTTGTCTCCCTTCATAGTGATTTATAATACAGTGAATAAATGATATTTGCGCCAGACTCGGAGTAGAGAACATTCTACCATAATGTTAGTAGAAGTTGTTTAGGGACAGCTTTCAATCTTAACTTTTGTTGGTTTAAACAATATTTATTTCATAACATATTTTACATAAACTTATTTATACAAATCAAGGATTGAGTAGTAAGCTAAGCTTGTATAGAAACTCATCCCTTCAACTTTTTAAACTTTTGTTCCATGCAATTATATGTAACAGTTGAAATGGTTTTAAAGGTTATTAAATTGATTGACAATAGGTATAATGTTAATTCAGACCAGATAACTCTTAAGGATTAATGATGAAACTCAATAACATAGTTCTCTCCCTTTGATAAACAAATTCATACCAGATAACTCTTGCAGGATTAATGATGTAATTCTATAACAGTGTTATCTCCCCTTCATGAACAAAGTCACACCAGATAACTCTTACAGGATTAATGATGAAATTCTATAACAGTGTTCTTTCCCTTTGATAAAACAAATTCAGACCAGATAACTCTTACAGGAAAAATGATGAAACTCTATAACAGTGTTCTCTCCCTTTGATAAACAAATTCAGACCAGATAACTCTTACAGGATTAATGCTGCATTCTATAACAGTGTTCTCTCCCTTTGATAAACAAATTCAGACCAGATAACTCTTACACGATTTATCATGAAATTCTATAACAGTGTTCTCTCCCTTTGATGTCAATTCAGACCAGATAACTCTTACAGGATGAATGATGAAATTCTGTAACAGTGTTCTCTCCCTTTGATGTCAATTCAGACCAGATAACTCTTACAGGATTAATGATGAAATTCTATAACAGTGTACTCTCCCTTTGATAAACAAATTCAGACCAGATAACTCTTACACGATTTATCATGAAATTCTATAACAGTGTTCTCTCCCTTTGATGTCAATTCAGAGCAGATAACTCTTACAGGATTAATGATGAAATTCTATAACAGTGTACTCTCCCTTTGATAAACAAATTCAGACCAGATAACTCTTACACAATTTATCATGAAATTCTATAACAGTGTTCTCTCCCTTTGATGAACAAATTCAGACCAGATAACTCTTACAGGATTAATCATGAAATTCTATAACAGTGTTCTCTCCCTTTGATGAACAAATTCAGACCAGATAACTTTTACAGGATTAATCATGAAATTCTATAACAGAGTTCTCTCCCTTTGATAAACAAATTCAGACCAGATAACTCTTACAGGATTAATGATGAAACTCTATAACAGAGTTCTCTCCCTTTGATAAACAAATTCAGACCAGATACACTCTTACAGGATTAATGATGAAATTCTATAACAGTGTTCTCTCCCTTTGAAAAACAAATTCAGACCAGATAACTCTTACAGGATTAATGATGAAATTCTTTAACAGAGTTCTCTCCCTTTGATAAACAAAGTCAGACCAGATAACTCTTACAGGATTAATGATGAAATTCTATAACAGTGTTCTCTCCCTTTGATGATCAAATTCAGACCAGATAACTCTTACAGGATGAATGATGAAATTCTGTAACAGTGTTCTCTCCCTTTGATAAACAAAGTCAGACCAGATAACTCTTACAGGATTAATCATGATATTCCATTACAGCGTTATCTCCCTTTGATGAACAAATTCAGACCAGATAACTCTTACAGGATTAATGATGAAACTCAATAACAGAGTTCTCTCCCTTTAGTAAAACAAATTCAAACCAGATAACTTTTACAGGATTAATGATGAAACTCAATAACAGAGTTCTCTCCCTTTAATAAAACAAATTCAGACCAGATAACTCTTACAGGATTAATGATGAAATTCTGTAACAGTGTTCTCTCCCTTTGATAAAACAAATATCTGCATATGGTACAGGATGAAGTATGCCCCAATATCCCATAATAAAATATCAGTAAAATATTCCAATGTCGACCAGATGATTCTTACAGTTTCAGTATAAGTAATACTGTTCTTTTTATAGAAGTTATCTACCTTTGACATCACCATATTTGTTATTATTACACTCCTTAAATAACACCTGAAAATCATTATTACATGTATTGACATTTAGAATGACCAATAAAAACAAAAAGTTCAACCTCAGATAAAGACCACCTTCAGTTCTGTGCCAGTTTAAAGTGTCCAGTTGACTGATTACTGTAAAATCATTTCATTTGAATTTTCAATGGGAAGAAATTTGGTAGTTTTGGTGAAATAACCTCTCGTTGGGATGAAATTTCAAGGTAGACTAATCCACTACGCCATATAATATATTAATCATTGGTCTTTGTGGGGATTTAATTTCCTGGTTGAGATCACCCACAAAATCAGTGAAATTAAATCCCCCACAAATATTAATGATTTTACAATATATTGTAAAATATGATTGTTATGTTGATATGGCTTTAACTTCAAGGTGAACTTTATACAAGGTTTTATAGTAGTTACAGTTCAACAAACTGAACAAATATATACAGTGCAACGTCACCAGATTAGCTATCTCCATGCACAAGCGACTGACTACATTATTAATATCGAGGAATCAGTGCAAAACTATGGATGTTTCCATTCAACTAAGATGGTTTGAGGGCCCTGGTGCAAAACTATGGTAATTACATCAATTTATAGAGGCAGATACCATAGTTTTGCTCTAAGCCCTTGATATAGTACCTGTAGACAGAACTTTAACTGATAATTCAACTTTTCTAGATCTATTTCAAAATATTAGGGGTTCTACTAAGGCATTATACCCAATCCTGAAAACAAGTGACAAGTCTGCTTTAGGACTTCCTTAAGCACACATCCCGAAACCTTAACTACCAGTAAACTTCAAATATTTTTTATTAAAAAATTCAGATTATGGATCTTCAAATGACCATAACTTTGTGAATTTTTTTTTAAATTTTGATCAAATATTTTTTTGTATTTTGGGCAGAAAAGGACATTCTTCCTAATACAGCAAATCGGGATTTCTAAATCAATCCAGAATTGTAGGACCCCTATAATACTTGTATTTGCCAAAATTTGGGATATTCCATAAAAATGATGCTACTAGCTAGCTGACGAGGTTGCACTGTACACTGTATAATGATATAAACATGTCACTTACGATGCAATCAGTATCATTATATGCTGGGAGATTATAGATGTTATTTCCTGTGTTATGATTGGCGTCGGTAATTGCTGCTCCATTACCGTTGAAGTTGACTTTTTTCGTCGGGTGGGGCGCTGGATACGTGTCCTTAGTGGCATTGTGCGCGATAAAACCACCATCACTGAAATAGAGTAAAATCATTGTTGTTAATTGTGTGATGAAATAGAGTAAAATCATTGTTGTTAATTGTGTGATGAAATAGAGTAAAATCATTGTTGTTAATTATGTAATACAGAGGGTACTAAATAACCTGAATATCCTGGTAAACTTTACTAAAATAAAAGAGAATGTTAATACATAACCCTCATTTGCTTCCCCCAAAACAGAGGAACCAATTATAATATAATGAATTAACAGAGCATGCTTTGTCTTCAGACCATATAATAAATTGTATCTACTTAATTGTCGTGGTTAAAAGAAGCCTGAGATGCTTGGAACCTCTTTATCACAGCACTTACAGAAATCTTCAAATTTAAATTTCTTACTTATACTTTTAAACTACACACATTAAGGTCGCAGATTATAGCCTGTTAACAGTTTAAGTACATTAAACGAATCATATATAATTAGTTAACATTAAAAGCCCTTTAAGACAATTTAATTGTAGCTGTTAAACAATTACAAAGAATTTAGATTTAAACATCAAAATAAGTTTAAGAATTTAGTGGTTAAAGTGCTTTGATAAAATAGTACTCAGGTCGATAACCACATAAATTAATTTTGATTTCCAACATAATGCACCTTCCTCAAAAATAAATATGTGGGGACACACCCAGGTGCACTGGGATACAACATAATCACCAGGGTTACATAGCCGGTGTGAACCAAAGAATAATTCTGGTAAAAATACCCCTGGAATTTAATCTCTGAAATCACACAGGGCATATTTTATCTGACATTTTCTGGATATCATCTTTCTATACATTACAACATTAGTATCAAGTTTAATCAGGGATAGTTGCACAGGTAACTGTATCGTTTAAAATGAAAAAATAAAAATAATAATTTTTTTTTCGTTTTCAACGATACAGTTACCTGTGGATAGTTGTACTTGAATTCTAAACCTGAAGTTACTTTTTGTATCATCGTTTTTGTATCACACACTGTGTGCATGTAAAATGGTATAGTGGTTAATACAAATAGTGATACTTTTATAACCCTTAGTCCCTGTTTCTACATTGTAACCCGGCTGTAAAGTCTCAAAACCTGACCCCATTATAGTCCAAAATCTGTCCTCACAACCCCAAAAACCTGTCCCCATTATAGCCCAAAGTCTCTCTCCATAACCCCAAAACCTGTCAACATGGAGGACAGCCCAGGGGCTGGACACTTAACACTGGTCTGATGGTCGGAGGCCAGTGAAAATCAAGAAGGACCAGTGAAAGTCTTGAAGGATCAGTATCAGTTTTCTTTACAAAGTCAACGCTTCTTTTCTGTCAGACCAGTGACCAAAATAGTTAGTGTCTACCCCTGCAGTCCGGCACATTACTAACTGAGCTACATTTTTTAACTAGCCAGACTCTTGTTTGATTCTGTACGAGATCTACCCACAGGTAACTCTATCGTTGAAAACACAAGCATTTTTTTGAAAATATATATTTTTCTATAAAAAAAAATAAAGAAAGATATAAATTTTGAAAAAATGTTTTTTACTTTTTTTTCTTTTTCGATACAGTTACTTGTGGATCAACCCGGAGTTAACAAAACTATACTACTAGTAGAATCCTACCTATCAAACCTCTCATAGGTTGAATTCCTCGACCGCCAGCCGAAACAGTTCCAACAATTTAACACTTTGAATGATTTAAAACACAATAACAATGATGAAAACATTGTTCCTTTTATCAAGTATAAATATCTCAAATCTTTTAGAAAGATGTTGTGTATATGAAAATGTTATAATATTCTAATTTTTTAATAAATACATCCCAAGATTTGTATCAAAATCCACTCTCAAGTAGTTAGTTCACTGTCCATGAAACAGCGACAATCATAATATAGATCTATGTCTCTATATAGCAACAGAATTTATCATCCATCATCCGATCAAGGAACATAAATGATACTGTCCTATAAATCGACTGAAACGTGTTATATACATTGTTGTTTTTCTACTTGACTAACATACAACCCACACAATATAACTAAACACTTATGTAGAAATCCAAAAATCGTGTTAAACTTCCTATATTTAAACATAAACTTCCTCAAAATTGAGAATTTTTCACCATATATAAACATATATCCAGATGGATGTAAAACACTGTACAGACAGACTGCAGACTCCGTGACGTGAAGTAGACTACCACTCCTTACTGTATAATATAATAGACGTTCATGTAGTAAGTTTTCCCTTACCCAACTAGTACATAATACTAAATGGATACCGACTACTCCTATCCAGGGAAAAAATCTCATGAATTAGAAGAACCACACATTACAGCCGGAGAATTTAATGATTTCTTAAGAGATAATCATGTCAGCTTTCAGAATTTCTACAAAAATATAAGAGATTTCTCGGAAGAAAACAGCCAGCTGTCAGACTTAAGACTGTTGGTATGTTATATATATCTGGCCCAGATAATCCCATATTTTATTTTTAGATATTTTAAATGGATCAATGGGTATAAGTAAAATGACATGATGTTTCAAATTCACAGTTTATTATATTATACCTTTCAGTGCATAATAATGTCTCAAACACGGACTAGATCCTATAGCGGTGTTGCACGTGCCAGATTTAATCTTAAGTATAATGCACGTGCAATTTTACACATCATCTGTACCCTGCACATACTATGACTGCGTGGTATATGCCGAAAAGTCTGACATCCTTCAAGATTTTATGATACAAACATTGATTCAATAACAAATTAAAGAAATAAAGTGCACCCTATTTAATTGGTTCTTCAAACACCATAATACAACAATTACTGATTTTATGAAATTTTTGTGAAAACAAAAACAATGAATATTCAATGCATCACAAAGGGAGACAATTCCTGCACAACTAAATTATGAAACTATGCTTATCAGAGTTACTGTTCTTTATAATGACAAAAGAATGAAAAACAAACGTTTTTTACCTTTTTTCCACCATTTATAAGCGTATTTTATCAAAATTTATAAGCAGAAAGCATACATCAGTTGTGTACATGAAACTTGGCATATAATTGATTCATTTTCCAATTTCATTATGAACGGATTATAACTAATCGGGATTATAATTTCAACCAAACTTTTATTCTAATAGGGTTAAAATGTCTACGAGATTGACCAGTCTATAATAAATACATGGGGAGTTCAGGCAGGCCCGTAGCCACACAGAAATAAACAAAGACACTTGCCTAATTACCTCAGTAAATATTGGAGAAAAACTTTACTAAAAATGCACAGTCATGTCTTTAGAAGAAAAAACAGGCCTCAAAATATCCAAGACAATATTTACCTCAGTGTTCATTTTGTCTCAGGAAACGGCCCTAACAGGGTGTAGCCAAAACGTCACTGTTTGATATAAGGTAAAATGAAATCCAGTGATTGCAATGGATAGGACAACGAATCCTGCTTTCATTATTTTACTTCTTGAAATTCTGATTTTGACCTTTTATAGGCTTAATTAATTAAAACTTTCAGATTGTATGTTTGATACAGAACGAAGGAGACAACAGAATCTTAATTGTGTTTACATTTCTATTATACTGGATTAATGATAGTGTAGAATATGGTCTGTTCAAAGTTAAATGATAACAGTTGTAAACATTAGCTAGTCCAGTAGGTATACTATGTTTATATAGGTGTAACTGTGTGAACTCAGTTAACGGTAGTCAATCTCCGCTACTCTTCAGAATGGGATAGTTCCCTTATAACTTAAGCATCATTTATTGAAACGACAACTTATATTTGTTGTCTGTCGGCCATCATTTTTTTAAGCTCAATCTATAAGCACTACCTAGACAGAACTTTCCAATACAGATACATAGAGAGAATATAGAGTAAACATCCACCCACACCAAGCAATCAATGTTCAATATAAGATATACCATGTACATCAGCCGTGCGTTCAGGCAATTTTACAATTTTATGTTAAAAATGAACAGGTTTTGTACTTTTTTGTAAAATCAGTTTATCACAAACAATTTATGATGTAAAACCCCAATTTTTCCGTTCCAAACTTTGCTCACATGAAAAACTATTTTTTTTACTTGATCCTGTTTAGTACAAGATACATCCGCAATAAATCGGACTATAAACAACTAGTAGAATCCTACTTATCAACCCTCTTGTTTGATTTCCTCGACGGCCAGCCGATACAGGCCAAATATATATATTTGAATTGATTTCAATATAACAATTACTACAGTTTTAACAAAAATAGCAGCTTTTTTATCTTACATAGGCCGGGTACCATTTAAAATTATCTCTGATGATACACGTTATCTCGGATTATACGCCGTTTAATATCTATGAATAATATGCGTTTATTATCTAGATCAGATACCCAGGACAAGCCGCAGTGTGCTGTCAATTAACTGTACAATAGGTGGTTAAGTCGTGTATAGATTGTCGTTAAATAAAGGCTAAACGTAAGATAGATACAGATCTCAGCATATATGTTACTACAATCAATCAGGTAGAAATACTACAATTACATTGAGAAATTTAAAACAATAAAACATAAACAAACACAAATGGTAACATTTTTATGGAACAAAAATCGAGCCAAGATTTGCTCTTCAACTGTCCTACAAGAGCATTATGGGAGAATTTGTAAGCTCTTATATTCTGCCCTGCAGCTAGAGGCTGTTATACAACTCATGCACTATAGGAAATCAAACTTCTGCTGCAATTAGCGGGGGATTCCTAACTCTGGTAGTGTGGGGGGGTTCAAACATTGTAAAGAGGTAAATTTAGACTTCATTGTGCCTTACCTAGCTCAGTGGTGTATTTGCCATCTAATCTGGCGACCCAGGTGGAGGCACTCAATCATATATATATATGCCTACCATATTTCAGCAGAAAGATCACTGGCAAATAAAGGCTATACAGCAGAAAGAGCACTGGCAAATAAAGGCTATACAGCAGAAAGAGCACTGGCAAATAAAGGCTATACAGCAGAAAGAGCACTGGCAAATAAAGGCTATACAGCAGAAAGATCACTGGCAAATAAAGGCTATGCAGCAATCTGATAAAAATTGAGACTTAAAATTCATCCCAATATACTTCAAAAACAAAACTTCTAAAATATACAAAATCAATAAACGTGATCGTGATCATTAGTCATTTAAACGATTACGATTATCCAGATCCAGGAGTTTATCTCTCTCACTGTAGAGTAAGACAATGTAAGGCCCTAATCTTAACCTATCGTGATTCTATATTTTTGATAGAGTAACTAAAACCCACGATAAATCTTTATTTAAATCTTCAACAAGGAGACATTCACACAGATTTTGACCATCTCAACAGTTTACATAGCGAACGTTTAAATTGATGATTGTTGACTGACGGTCCAACAGTCGATTGACAGATAAATAGAATTAAAATCTAAACAAACTAAAAGCTTTCAAGAATTTGCATATGAAAATATATCAATATTTTCGGCAATTTTCGTTCTCTTAAGTGTGTAGTTAAACATTATAATGATATGGTAATGCTATGCTGTTTCATGTTGAGTAAGCTTTTTTATTAAAGACCTGTCTGAATTTAATGACAGTCACTTTAAACGACCCCCAGCCTGTGTACATAATGCCTCCCATAGAACCCAGTGACCTTGACCTATATGGACAACATTGCTTACATCATTGTGATACTGTAACCTTACCCAGCTCAAACCCGGGACCTGAGTGACAAACCTAAAGTCCCCTGAACTAAGTACATTACCATATCGATGGATTAGAATTAGAAGGTCGTAAGTGCCACTTACGACCTTTTAAGATTCATACATATTTAGAATAAGCATCACAAGGCGCTTCTTATGAGCCCATTTTCATAAAAATCTGAACTTGTCATGTTGACCAAAATGAAGTTGTAAAAGTTTGTTTTACCATAAGTAAAGAGCAAATGTCAGACAGTTTTTCAGTGTTTTCTCATTCTAAGCCATCGATATAGCTATAAAGCTTTAATTCAGTTGTTTGCAAAATGCCAATTTAACTCTGGTCCAGATCAAATCACAAAGGTCAGCCTGTTATAATGACACTAGTTTTATTGTCTTCAAATGTCTACACCATATAAGAATGTATTTTATCACAAAGGTACATAATTTAAATGCTTTTAAATAATACTTAATCCTTTCGTATGTGCGGCTATTTGTAACACGTTCAGCACATTTAATATGGTCATAAGAATGGATTAAGACTATCAAAAAGACGGCTTTACCTTATCACATTTCTTATATAGAAATATTTACATTTCAATTCATTATACAATTTCACACAAAGTTGTAACAATTCAAACGAAGGGAAGACCCTACCATAACAATCGTAACAGATGAAAGAAAACGAGATGGGATTCGCGGATTCACCGGACTTAAGAACCGCAACTCTCAATTAACGAGGCAATATAAGTCCATTTATTTTACCATGTTTTTCTAAGGAACAAAAGCAATATGCTTGATCACTTAGGAATTTTGAAAAGGAATAAGGAAAAGTTTGTACAATACAATAGTATGAAGAATAAATGATTGTACTAAATTTTACAATGATATGATAACATTTAGTTAAGCCCAATTTATCTTGTCATTCAAAGGTGCCAGATTTGGAGTCTTCAAATTTCTAGTCATCAGGGTACTGTTATATCAAAGCACTTACAAAAATCTTAAATTCATGCTGAAATTTAAATTCCTTATCATGCTTTAATATCAATTACAAATAGGAGACAGATATTGTTCATAGGAGATCATGAACGGAACTATTGTTAGAATTGCATATCCCTTTAGCAGAATTTGTTGAAGCATTAATAATTATAAAGAATTCAAATTTGAGCATAATTTTACACTTTCCGCAAAACTGCTTTGATAAAACTGTGAGTGAGTACCCAGAATATTAGAGACAATCTTTTCTTAAAATTTAAGGGAAGTGTGGGGAATTTCAGGGCTTGACACGAACTATTTTTGGTCACTGGTCCCCCAGCAAAGAAACGTAAAATTTGTAAATAAAACAGTTACTGGCCCTTCTTGATTTTCACTGGCCTCGGAATGAATGAAATCTAATTACAAAAAAATTCATTTCCATTTCAGTGTAAAAACATTTTTTTAAGATGTTGTACAGGTCAAAATAGAAATTGGGGCTAGAAGGGATAGCAATAATAAAAATATAATAATAATAACACAACTTTATTTAAAGACAATCTATAGGTATTCAATCTTATTTAAACCAAAGGCTCGCTTTAATTAAATTTCCAGAACTCATTTATTATAAATTTATATCAATTGACAACTTGTGATAGATCCTCTATAAAACATATAGAAGCTTCAATCAGTCTCTGTGACCAGAACTGCGATATGCATGGTACAGTTACCATGTATCGCATAAACAATCTGCCTCCATCGACTATTATGAAAATTGAACAGGGAAATTAAATATATATATATTCGACCACCACAAAGCAAATCAAATTTCCTTCAAGAATTTTAATATAATACTATAGTCAATAATAAAACTGTGAATATGAAATATGATAATGTAACACTAGGACGGGTTTGTTTAGTCGTGTATACAAATATTGATTAGCCTCGAGTTATTCCAGTAAACAACAGATAATACTGTTGAACAAGTTTGCAATTTGTTCGGTAACTTAGATATAGAAATACTTCATACAACCAAAAAATCAATTACTCAAAATTCAATTACCGAAGTAAATTTGTTGGTCTATACCTACGTGTAACTTTGTGGTTAAATCATTAAATCACGAACTATGGAGGAGATTTACCTGTAAGCAGCACTCAGTGCATCGAACACGTTTAATATACGCATACAGCAATGCGGTAATCATACAGAGTAATTTTTTCACAACTTAATTAAATGTTCAATTAACTTAATACCTAGCTCCCCCCTCTCGACGTCTATTTCAGGAGGTTACTCAACTATTATTATATTACAGGCAGGCCTGATCCAGAAAATAAGGTGCAAGTTCCGCAAGTTCATTATTGCACGCCCAAAGGCTGTTTCAAAACATTGCAAATTCTTTTGCTAAAATTCAGCTGATAAAATTTCAGATGACCATAATTTTGTCAATGCTTTGAACTTTTTCACCAAACAAATTAACTTCAGCCCTTTCAGATTTCCGGATTATTCTAGTATTGTAGAACCCCTAGCCCCTTTAATAAGCTTTAAACGGATATCAGAGTCCACTAGTTGAGAGACTTGAAGACAAAAGTACTGCTGCCAGGCTCATGCAGCTTAAGGATTTTGTTTTTGTTAACTTTTTATGCTTTAGTTACCAATTGTCCAGTGGGGGTTGAACTTGGGACCTCTCGATCCAGAAGCCTGCACCCTACCTCTAGGCCACCGCTCCCCAACTTTTAATGATTTTCAATAATATAAAATATTTTCTTTCAAATCAACTGAGTTCCCTTTTGTAACTAGCTATATAGTGCAGTTAAAATTAATTACAGACAATAATATGTAAGAGGACAATAGATTTTGTTTACAATACTGTACATCATACAGTAATAATTATAATATATAAATTCTTTGATATGGTATAGTCAGAAATATGCACAATTATACATCCATATCATTGTGTAATATTAGACTTTTGCAAAGGCAATACGGGAAACAAGGTTTTTACATCAGTTATTTATTGATTTGGATATTATATTATATCTCCATTGTTAAAGATCTCCCTCCTGCATAGAGTCGAAGGTCAAAGTACGATATTACGCTATATGGTCTGCTTTTTAAAATACTACAGTCCTTTCAAAGTAAAAAAAGAACGGTTGTAAATATAATATGGTCCGACAGGTAAACTATGTTTATCTAGGTTTAACTGGGTGTACCTGAGTTAACGGTATTCACAACTATTCTTTTGAATGGGATAGTTCCCACATAAGTATCACTTATTGAATCGACTATAAAGTGTCTTGTTTATGTATATAAATATATATAGCTTGGACAATTTAACACGACTCCCGACTTTTTATTAATAGCATCATTTTTAACAGCCGATAATTATTATATTGTCTTTATTTATTATCCCATTTGTATGGTTTATTTTAAATTTTAATCGGGCAGTATCACGAAGATGCTCTAGGTGTTATTTACCCGCACAAATTTACCAAAAGGACAGATATAACACAATTTCCACGCGGAAATAGATATTATAGTTGAAACGCGAGATCCTTGTAATATATTCATGCATAAAGGTCAGGATTGTGTCAATTTCTCAGAGCTATAGCTCAATATATATTGTATAGTACTTTCAAAGTCAAATGAGAACGGTTGTAAAGATACTATCGTCTGGCAGGTAAACCATGTTTATCTAGGTTTAACTAGGTATACCTGAGTTAACGGCATTCATCGCTATTATTTCAAATTGGATAGTTCCCTCATTAGTATTACTTATTGAATCGACTATACAGTTTAATGTTGCTGTTCACAGCTAGACGTCATGAATAACATTAACATCTTGAATTATGATTTTCATATGCATTTATTTCATCTCCCAGGACTATATTAACTACACATACTATTACACAGTACGAGGAAATATGTAATTTATTGTGTTTGATTAAACCTATTTATTTCTATTTAACCATTAATCATCAATAAAACAAATAAATAACACAGTTGGACAATGTTTTTAATCATATTGTATTATGAAAGAGAAATCTATACAGTGAAGTTTTGCTAAAAAGACCAGTCAAAATATGGTCTTAATAGCGAATCGGTCTTATTAGCGGACCTTTTTTGTTCTAAATTTAATACTTTGGGACCTTCAACTGGCAAAAATCTGCATGATTTCAAAATAATCTAAGTGGTCTTAATTGGCGGAACTTTACTATATTGAATATGTCATGTAAGTACAATACAGAGATTTTGACCCAATCCTGACTTTTAGGCATGAATAAATATGTATTGCTTGGATCTAGTGTCGAATATATAAATTTATGTGAGCAAATTGTGCAATAATCGGTCCTTTAAGATTTTTTTGTTTGTAATACCACATTACAGAGTGTCTAAAAGATACTTGCGGCATAATCATGAAAACATACAATGGGTCATACTAATCAAATATAGACCAGCTATCAGCTGTAACAGAATGATGAATTAAAAGGTTGAGGATCGTGTCCATTTCTCAGTACAATACACATGACATGGCTAATTGAAGAAAGTCACAAAATTATGGAACATACAGTCATTTCAAAGTCAAATGAGAACGGTTGTAAACATACTATCATCCGGAAGGTAAACTATGTTTATCTATGTTTAACTGGGTATACCTGAATTAACGGTATTCACCGCTATTCTTTAGAATGGAATATTAAGTTCCCTCATTAGTATTACCTATTGAATCGACTGTAAAATAATCATTCATGCCTGGATCAAGGTTGATAGACTGTACTCGACCATTAGGACTCGGGTGTGAATTATTTGAGAAAACAAATATATCATACAAACCATAAGAAAGTAAGAAACATAATTAAAAAGTTGATCTTTTCTTTACATTTCAAATAAAACAACAAAAGATCTGCCATTTTAGAAAATTTTTGGTACGAAAAGTCTTTCAAAGACAACATTTGAGAAAGTTCTTAACATGATGGTATTAATGAAATACACACAATACACAAGGATTTCAAAAGAATACCATTCATATTAAACAGTCAAGTAAATCCTAGGTTTAAGGCTGTACGTTCAATTTGAGAGCCATTTGATATCACTGTCTATATTCATAAGGATCACAACTCCACAGTGCTGAGGTTTTCAAGAGCAACAACTCAACAATGTCTCTGTCAGTTTTGCATATTTTTAAGGGAAACAAATCCAGAGTGACTTAGGTCAGTTTTAAGTACTCATGGCCACAACTCTAGAATATCAAAGTCAGATTTAATATTTTTAGGGAACAACTCCAGAATGCCTAGACCAGTTTTGAATGATTTCCAAAGGCAAAAAGTTCTGAATTTCTCAGTTTGTTTTTTGAGTATTTTCAAGGGCAACAACTTTGTATAGTCTCAGATATATTGGCTGCTAATTGAAAGTTGTTGAATATCATGACAACGAAACATGTAATAACCCTCTAGAGAAGAGAAACTGATGGTCCCGAAGTTCCAACATAAAACATTCATTGACAATTCGATGGCTTAGAATTAAAAGGTCGTAAGTGGCACTTAAGACCTTTTAAGTTCTTCATATTTAGAATAAGCATCACAAGGCGCTTCTTATGAGCCCATTTTCATAAAAATCTGAACTTGTCATGTTGACCAAAATGAAGTTGTAAAAGTTTGTTTTACCATAAGTAAAGAGTAAATGTCAGACAGTTTTTCCGTGTTTTCTCAAAATATCGATTTTGAAGTTACGACCTTCTTGTTCTAAGCCATCAAATTATATGTCACGGTTTATAAAGTGAAGGATATATGCTTACAATTCATTTCATTCAATTCATGTCTGAATATACTGTTATAGTACTTCAATATGCAAATTGTATTCTCAGCGTGCAACACAATAGTTTTACTCAATTTCCATTTTAAAAGCCGGAGACAAGCTTAACAGGTCTTTTAGAACCCGTTCAAATTCGATAATTGTCCGACTCATTAATATGCAAATACACGGAGATATAATGACTATACATATCACAAAGGGTGATAATGATACGTGTCAACATACCCATCGTGGATGAAATTGTTCCAACATATTTTAAAATGAGAACAATCCAAAGCCATAGGTACCCCGGACAATAATAGAACAAGAATGTACAATAGTTTCTGAGTTATTGGCTCTTAAAATTTGATAAACTCAGCTAACATAATAACTACGATTGATAATTGATAAATGATAATTATTATTAATAATTGACTTATGATAACTATATATTTTGGATAATTGACTTATGATAACTATGATGGATTATTGACTTATGATAACTCTGATTTATATTTGACTTATGATAAATATGATGGATAATTGATTTATGATAACTATGATTGATAATTGACTTATGAAAAGTGCCCTGATTTTCATAGATGAAAAGTGCCTTGATTTTCATAGATACAGTATATTTGTATGTAAATAGATGCAACTAAATAAACAACCATTTTTATTGTCTAATTGACATATTAAACTTTTACAAGACTTTAAGGCTGTCAATATAAAATGTTTGGCTTTTTTTAAATTCGGTAGGAAAGGATGTCATAGTTTTCAAATTCAAAATGCAAGGTTTGCCTCAATCTAACAATATTTTAAGGTTTGCCTCAATTTAACAATATTTTAAGGTTTGCCTCAATTTAACAATATTTTAAGGTTTGCCTCAATTTAACAATATTTTAAGGTTTGCCTCAATTTAACAAAATTTTAAGGTTTGCCTCAATTGAACAATATTTTAAGGATTGCCTCAATTGAACAATCAGACATTTGATATGCAAGTACCAGATATACAATGCATCAAACAGTATTATTCTGACGACAAAAAAAAACATGAATTACGACTTAAACTTCATTAAAAATCCATGAAAATATTGATTATTTTATTTTACTCAGTTTCGGTATAAAAAACCCTTCTTTATAGAATTGCAAATAATAAATTAATCATCAAATGTCTGTATGGACTTGAAGGAATTAAAATGTGAATAAATACACATAAATATACATAAATACCATACGGGTGTTTTGAAGTAGCGTGTAGAAAGCTATCATACGGACAATGATAAAACACTTGAGATATGTAATAATGTTGCTATGCAAGTTTCTACCGCTAGATATATCTATGTCAACTTATACAATTGAATGTTAAGTGATTCAGACCTTCAATATGCTCTGTCCCATCTTACTTTTGTCCTATTATTTGAGTGTCAAGTCTAATCAACAATATGGTATAGTCAGATTTAACATACATTGCAAAGGGCACCCGGGTAGACCACCAAATTTGTATGTAGTTTACTTTGGTCACATTAAAACAGCCGGTTATATTAGCAGCTAGCGATGACAACACTATATAGCGGGCTCAGAATGAGTTGTAAGCATAAACAAGATGCCAAAATGTCACAAAATACGCCCGTCTTGATTGTGCTAGTGAAAAAAATATTGATTATGAAATAAAAGCCCATATTGTGTCAAAACATTTTTGAATAATCATCTTGAAACTTATCTTGGCCTAGATATTACACCCACATTTTTTTCGTAAAAGAAGGACCATAACCCAAGAAGGCCTGCACTGATTTGGCCTATAATCGAACTTGGCCCATAAGCATTGTCAGCAAGTTTGAAGACGATCGGATGAAAATTGTTTGAGCTAGAGTACAGACAAGGCCAATTTCACATTTTTTTGGTAAAAGAGGGACCATAACCAAAGAAGACCTGTACCAATTTGGCCTATAATCGAACTTGGCCTAGATATTACACCCATAAGCATTGTCAGCAAGTTTGAAGACCATCAGATGAAAACTAAATGAGCTAGAGTACAGACAAGGCCAATTTCACATTTTTTTGGTAAAAGAGGGACCATAACCCAAGAAGACCTGCACCGATTTGGCCTATAATCGAACTTGGCCTAGATATTACACCCATAAGCATTGTCAGCAAGTTTGAAGACGATCGGATGAAAACTGTTTGAACTAGAGTACAGACAAGGCCAATTTCACATTTTTTTGGTAAAAGAGGGACCATAACCCAAGAAGGCCTGCATTGATTTGGCCTATAATCGTACTTGGCCTAGATATTTCATCCATAAGCATTGTCAGGAAGTTTGAAGACGATCGGATGAAAACTGAATGAGCTAGAGTACAGACAAGGCCAATTTCACATTTTTTTGGTAAAAGAGGGACCATAACCCAAGAAGGCCTGCACCCATTTGGCCTATAATAGAACTTGGCCTAGATATTTCACCCATAAGCATTGTCAGCAAGTTTGAAGACAATCGGATGAAAACAGAATGAGCTAGAGTACAGACAAGGCCAATTTCACCTTTTTTTGGTAAAAGAGGGACCATAACCCAAGAAGACCTGCACCGATTTGGCCTATAATCGACCTTGGCCTAGATAATACATCCATAAGCATTGTCAGGAAGTTTGAAGACGATCGGATGAAAACTGAATGAGCTAGAGTACAGACAAGGCCAATTTCACATTTTTTTGGTAAAAGAGGGACCATAACCCAAGAAGACCTGCACCGATTTGGCCTATAATCGAACTTGGCCTAGATATTACACCCATAAGCATTGTCAGCAAGTTTGAAGACAATCGGATGAAAACAGAATGAGCTAGAGTACAGACAAGGCCAATTTCACCTTTTTTTGGTAAAAGAGGGACCATAACCCAAGAAGACCTGCACCGATTTGGCCTATAATCGAACTTGGCCTAGATAATACACCCATAAGCATTGTCAGGAAGTTTGAAGACGATCGGATGAAAACTGAATGAGCTAGAGTACAGACAAGGCCAATTTCACATTTTTTTGGTAAAAGAGGGACCATAACCCAAGAAGGCCTGCACCGATTTGGCCTATAATCGAACTTGGCCTAGATAATACACCCATAAGCATTGTCAGGAAGTTTGAAGATGATCGGATGAAAACTGAATGAGCTAGAGTACAGACAAGGCCAATTTCACATTTTTTTGGTAAAAGAGGGACCATAACCCAAGAAGGCCTGCACCGATTTGGCCTATAATCGAACTTGGCCTAGATATTACACCCATAAGCATTGTCACCAAGTTTGAAGATGATTGGACAAAAACTGTTTGAGTTAGAGTACAGACAAATATTGGACGCCGCCGCCCGCCCGCACGCCCGCCAAGGGTGTTCACATAATACGTCCCGTTTTTCAACGGGCGTATAAAAAGTTATTATGAGAAAACAAGAACAAAACTGTCTGAAAACAATTCTTTGCGTTTTAAACATCAGTTTGGTCAACATGACCCGTTCAAATTTTCATACTGTATAACCTGCCTGAGTCTGCGGGACAAAACTTACAAATACAATTAGAAATGCAATTGTATCACATACATACATTAAATAAATCCATCATTGACATAATATGACGTCACCTCACCCCCACCACCCCACCCCTGATATAAACAAATATAATATTACTGTCTATTCAATAACTAATATTAATAAGAGGGAACTTGCCCACATAAAAGAGTAGCGAGGACGACATTGAACTCAGTTACACCCAGTTAAACCTTGATAAACACACTATACCTGATGGACAAGCCAATGTTTATAACCGTTATCATTTGACTTTGAATGGACTGTATATAGATGAAGTATAACCTACTAAAAATATATATAACTAAAAAAAAAATAAAAAAAATAACCAACCTGCCACAGATTAAGCTGGCACCTTTCCCCATCCACTGAACACATACAAACACTCCTATCAAACTCACAACAAACACCGCTCCAATTAATTTTTTTTTAAATTCACAATAAAATGTATTTGTCACCCAGCAACATAATATCTCAACGAATCAAGAGAAAATAATGTCACACTTTTCGTATTTATAACTTTTTTCTTTTCCTATAAATACCCGTAATTCTAACGTCCGATTAACATGTCAGATCAAAATCAAGTGATTTTCAAATAAAATTATTAAATATAAATAAAATAGTATCAATTTATAGAAACGGGAAAAAATTCAAAATACTTAAATCAAATAATCACATTAGTTTTGCACCAAATGGATTAATTTGTACACATAATCCTGTCAATAGTCTTACAGTGAAAGTCGTTGTTATCCAATAATACATTTAAATTTTTAACTTTCACATAAATCAGATTTCATACAATAAATCCAGAACGATGTAAGTTTTCACCATATTTAAATGTCCACTTTGTCCGCATATAAACATACATACAGTCGTACAATAAAGTTGGCCACAATGTATGTACGCTTAGTTTTGTTTTATCTCCAAGGTATAAACTTACGCAAGTATACAAATCACATATTTTCACCGACCATTGTTTATAGCAAAAATTCAAGACAATTGTGACAAACACTCCAGTGACCCACGTAAGACGCAAGTTTAAAGTTTCTACCCTATACCTATAGATATTGCCTATTTCAGTGTCTAAGTTTATTCAAAATCACGGATCCATACTGGGGTAAAATCTATAGTGAAACGTTTGCTCGATACGTATCTACCCCTAATATAATCTACCCGACTCTATAGTTGGAATGGACTAATCCTGCACACATACAGGAGTAATGATCAGCCGGCTATATTATTAATATGAACAGCGTAAATCCCATCTATGTCGGAAACGAGATCAACAAATTAAAAACCTTCTATAGCTTGGCCAATTTGACACGAGCCTGACCTTTTTATTAGCATAATTAAACAGTCAGTATATTGCTTACATTTACAACACTGATTGTATGTTTTCATAATCGGGGAGTATCACGAAGACGCTCGAGATGTAATACAAACACAAATCTGAAATACCGATATTGCACGATTTGCTTGTGCAACCTGATATATTCAAAGCAAGAACCTTGTTATATATTCTTGCATAAAGGTCAGGCTCAGGTCAATATAGCCAATCTATAACAGCGAGGGGATTTGATTAAGAACCAGTTATAAATTCTGACAACCGATTATGTGAACAAACGATTTTTATACGGCTTATAATCATGAAACAATAGAAAGCTCTTTGACAATTCAATACATCATTTTTACCATAACGATCTTGCTCCAAGTGCTTTCGAACATTTTTTATTTGAAATATTGAATTGAAAATAGGTTTTCAATAACAGTATATTTCTCGTTGACATAGAATTGTATTCATGATACATCGATAAATAGTTCACCCACATACAGACCCATCTGAAGCTGTAGTTTTCTTATTTGCTTATTTACATAAACAGTTGAATTTAAATACACGACGGCTATACATGACAAATATAGAATGTATGTACGCTGCCCGCAAGCTCCCAGCCCATGATCTACCATTGGAACAATTCACCGGATCAATAAAATGGATTTTACAAACAATAACAAAAATTACGAGTTTTGTATTTCTATTGATGTCAGGTAACTCGAAGCTTAGTAAATTAACTTCTGTTCTATTCATATTTATATTGAACAAAAAATATTCAATAATATATATTTAAAACTGAAATAGATTCATAGAAAAGGATTTAAGTACCTCAATATATCATGATTGTGTAATACAAAACCATTCAACTTTGAAGGCAGCAAATAACAATGTTTTCAGCAATTGTTTTTTCAATTAAAAAAAATTATAATAGGTTTATTAAAAACTTTTTTTAAGTTTTATACTTTATTATATTTTCAAAACAATTTTAATGTTAATATTTTATTATATTTTCAAAATTATTTTAATGTTAATATTTTATAATATTTTAAAAACTATTTTAAAATAAATGTTGATATTTTTTTTTAATCTACAGTATATACCTGTATACAGTGTATTTTTTAATTAATTATTGTACGACACTAATTAATCTACCCAGACACAATTAGGTTATAGTTGGTAAAGGTGATTAAACCATTTTTATGGTCATTATTTAGCACTAAAACATCTTATTTCGACCATCAACATGTGCTACAAGTTAAAGGGTCACCAGTTCATTGACAAGAAACATAATTCAAACAAGGTTCCTTAAATCTTGATTGATACATGATTTTTCTTGATTATTATAATTTTTAATATCAAGCAATATTAATTAGTGCTATTATTTCACCGACACCAATAGCAATGGCCTTTAGTTTCTGACAACAGGCTGCCACCATAGTTTAAATCAAACAAGTAAAATCAAATTAATGTTGTATTAAAATATTTTTTATAAAAGATAGCTGAAGGCCATTCTGGTAAAACTAAGGTATGTTAAAACAAGATGTGTATGTAGTATCTGTAGAAACATTTTTAATTAAAGGGGCATTCCCTATAACTAGCATATGTGTCTCTACTATCACATTAAATGAGCTAAATGAACAAAGCACTATCAATTATCATAATTTGTCAGAAGAAATTGTGCGCAAATATGTCTCTATAATGTCAAAAATATATTTAAATCACCAATAATAATTTATCATTTCCAGCGATTTATTATTATGTTGTCAAAGGGAAACAACTCGTGACTATATTTTGGCTCGTTTCGGAAATATGTTTTCATTCTTTTCTCGGTAATAAGTGTGAGCTTTTTGTTGAAGATTTGAGGAGTTTAAGCAAAAATGATTCTCATTTAATGTATGCTATTCCTGAATCAATTCAAACAATCAAAGTTATAGGGAAAGCCTCTTTAATTTTATAGTCATGCCTGCACTGTACAAGACTTAAGTTGTGACCTAGTTTTTGAACAGCGTCTGTTTGGTCCGGAGGGGGGGGGGGGGTTGAACTTGGAGGTTTGAAACCAGGAGATTTGAGGTAGCAAACTGGTACCCAGGGCTGGCCAATTGTACTGAAGTAAGTAAAACAGCTGCAGGAAGACGGGTAACTCAATTTGAGTAAATTAGGGTAATTTCATTAGTTGTTGACCGAATGGAAGTAATACTTCATTGAGACTGAGTATTCTCCATATGACTTAAGTGCTGTAAAATTATTAATTTTCGTGTGGATTAAATTTCATGGATTTCGTTGTTCACCTTCAACCACGAAATCAAATCCCATTGAACAATATCATTCCATGACCCTGGTAGGTATTACCAGAAATGCAAAATCCACAAATTATTGTCCCAACGAAATGGTCTTTTTTACCAAAACCAACGAAATTAAATGATTTACAGTATTGTTGACACTGAGTTTACTCCCCTCCCCAATTCAACAATTGGGCTCATAAATTAATGGAGAGAAAAAAACCATAATATTTTGCCATTATGTTAATAACATTTTAAAAATTAAATAACCATAAACGTATTACGGTACATATAGACAACTTTGTAGTATTAATTGTTAATCTCCACGGTAAGAAAATATTTGTGAAATTTGATCTTTACTTGAACAACAATGATCTAATTATTGATATAAGTCATGGACACCTAGAATAATGTATGGGTGACACTAATTGATTCTCTATGCCAATTTATAATTGAGAACATCATATAACTTTATCTGTTATTGTAGTAAGTAAATATTGTACGGGAGTGGTATGGTGGGGGGGGTTGTAGAACCTGGACATCATATTGTGTTTATCTACTCTATAAGTGTATGTTTGAACCTTCACAATCGATTGGAACATCAATACCATGGAATGTGAGGTGTTAGTCTTCTTTAGAAATAAAGTCAATTTTATTTTCGTAGTTAATTTGTTCGCTCTTTCAAAAGCTAACAATATGTATTTTTACTTCTTCTCAAATTTGCATTTAAGTTAGTTAAAAATTGTGAAAACAACGAATGCCTTCAAATATATTGAAGAACTTTAAATTGTTACAAAATAAATAAGGCAAAAAAGACGCATTTATCATCAATTTAGTAATTGAAGAATTTTGTACCATGTGCACTTAAGGTTACACCACACTAAATGTCACTCTGAGACAAAAGGTTACAAGACACTAAATATTTCTAAATATAACTTCACTTAAAGCTTAAATCTGAAAACTTTAATTACCAAAACATAAACTATCATCCACTCTGAGACCACTACATGCTGCAGTGTGACAGATAGTGTGTGTGTTTGACTGGAAAACAGATTAAAAACAAATTTACTGGAGCATCAAACAGATCTGTACATTTATATATTGAAGAGCGATCGATCGACATATTTTTTGTCAATTAAAGTGGCGACCTTTCGCCTATAACGTCAAGTTATCATCATGATTCACAGACAGCGTACAATGACCGTGTCGTAGATACGTCCGAGATTACTGATCTTTTTATATACTATACATAATCTTACCTGAACATCACTTAAGCTAAAGACATGGGCCGTAAAGACACTACGACATTATATTGAGTCTTGTTAAATCATGAAATATTGTCTACAGGTGATTTTAAACTCATTCATATCTATACATATGTGTAATATTACATATTACTCACATACAGGAAGAAGTTGGAGAACAGAGTCACAGAACTGCCAGAATACCCCCCCCCCCCTCCTTAGAGTTTTAAATTTGAGTGTTAAACACAGATTTTTTTCAGTTTTAGGGTGTTTCATTAGATGTTATTTTGTTTCTAACGGGTCATGTTTTCAACCTACAAGGTTTTCAACACAACTACACCTTAAAAACTATGTTGCTCCTATTCAATGATATTGATCTAACTTGACTTAAGCATGAGGACAACCAATCAAATCATACCATATTAAACTCTTGGTCAGTAACAGGTGATATGATTGGCTGTCCTTATTCTCCAATTGGACTACCAACTGAGCTAGCTAATAATGAAGATTTTTCCCAAAATTTGGTGAAAAATAATTCAAATATAAGCACAAAATCACCAATTTATACATTACAACTAAAATAGGCGCTTAATACTTTATAATAACATTATTTTTGTACATATTACTGGTTAAGAATAAATATTACAGGAATGAAAAGGAATCATGTCCAATACATTGCACTGTGAGCAAATGATCGATCAAGCCGGGGGAATATATTACGCACAAATTTAAATACAATTAATTGAACAAGATAGAAAGGTAATTTTACATTTAATGGGAAATTAGAGACGTAAATGAGGCCTGAAAGTTCACTGTAATTGTCAGTTTGAACGAATAGGTTCACCATGTCTTAACTTAAGGTATAATATGGTTAAATGTGTAATACTGTAAAATAATTAATTTTCATCAGGGATTAAATTTCATGGATTTCGTGGTTCACCTTTAACCTCGAAATCAAATCCCATCGAACAATAATATTGACCATTTTCCTGTATTACCTGAAATGCAAATCCATGAATTAACGTCTCATCGAAATGGCCTTTTTTACCAAAACCACAAAATTTTGTCCCATCGAAATTAAATGATTTTACAGTTTACAGTTAACTGTTTAGACAATTAAGACAGAATTTAGGAGCTAATTCTAAAGTCGCAGACACATCAGGTCAGACCGTACTGAGACCGGGGTCTTCCATAATATGATAGGCCATGTTTACATACATAGACAGATGGACAAACAGACGGACAGTCCGAACAAGACATATATCATGGCATAAAATATAACTTTATTCATTAGACATCATATAAAAATTATGTCAATTTATAATGATTTCAAATAAATAAAATAGGTAATAAATATTTATAATTATAATCAACTGAAGTTTTTATAAAATCATCCTAATACTATAATGATACAAACTGTCAAATTTTTACAAATTTCTATACAATGTCCGACAACTTCCATACAATTCAAGTGACAAAATATGAAATATGTAGAATCATAACATAGGTACTAAATGTCTATTCTGTAGGCAAGACAATTAAGGTAAAATCATTTAATTTCGATGGGAAGAAATTTCGTGGTTTTGATACAAAAGACGATTTCGATGGGAAGTTAATTTGAGGATTTTGCTTTTCAGTTAGTAAATACAAGGGTCAAAGTTACTCAAAGTTACTGTTCGATGGGATTTGATTTCTTTGATTTTGTGGTTGAATATGAACCATGAAATCCACGAAATTTAATCCCCCACAAAAATTAATGATTATACAGTATCAGAGACCAGCACCAAGAAGAATGTTAAGTGTGGAAAATATCACAGATCTGGGGTGCAGATAAAAGTGAAAGAAAAGTGTTCCGATATTTTTATAAATTATAATTTGAAACATTATGTATAAAATACAAACTTCACAAACTAGTGTAAAGTAATTGCCCAACTATAAGTGGACTGAGAGTTCATGTCATAGACATAATATCTGTCGTCACGTCCGCATGTTTGGTAACTGTTATTTTAGGGGACCATAAATTTTTCGTCTAGATGACTTCATACACACAAGAAGGTTGATCAATTCCGTCCTTCAGTGAAGACATCTACACAATGTGTAACAATGCAAAGTTTGCATAATTCGTAAGTATTTTACTTTGTGACTCAATGACCCCAGTGTTCGACCCCGCATGACCCCAATGCCAACTGGGTTGTGTACCATATAAAATATGACCCTGGATTGTGAACCATATAAATATAGTTCCAGTTTCAGGGGACACAGGCATGGCATGTTAAGGGACACAAACTCCTACACCCCCTTTCATTCATTATAAGTCAGCAGTCAGAAAAAATATTCCATAACATGTAATATAATCATAACGTCAATTAGAAAATATTTTTCCTTTATAAATACTAACAAATTACCGTAAACCAACGTAACCTAACCAACATCGATCAGGCCGAAGACAAGCATGTTGTATAATTAGTCATAATTTCACCTCCATTGAATTATCGACAATAATCTTTTGGAATACAATACGTTATTCAACAAACACAAGAATTTTTAAACATTGTTCTCATATTTTATGTCCCACCAGGCTTTGTTTTGTTTCTATGCAATTATGCTGAAGGTTGAATTCGATCGTTTATAATTATGTGTAATTAATATAACAATAAGCTGCCTTAAGGTATAATGAAACAAATACTGCCCCGGGGCACCAAATACCCGATACTCTCTCTCTCTCTTGTTGGTTAGGGTTACAGTATTAAAACAAATATAGACCATACTCAGTAAGGCCAATCAAAATCTGTATAAACACATTTTATCAATGGAATATTGTTCAATGGAATTTGATTTGGTGGTTGAAGGTGAACCACGAAATCTACAAAATTTAATCCCCGACGAAAAATGAATGATTTTACAGTATTAAAATACAGATATTTTACTCACTAAAGATAAAACATTTAAAACGTAACAAATGGAACAGACTGATCAACAATACAGAGGAATGAGGACTGTATACCACAGGTACATGTCTGACATACATACCACTTATCTTATAATTTACAATGTGCATTTAATATAGCCGCTTGTTTAAACAGAATATCGTAAATAACGCATTATCCCACAATGCACTTTGATTTTCTACATATTAGGAGTGAAACCCGGAACGTTTGACGCAAATTTGGACATGGATAATAAGTATGATAAATAACACATCCAGGTACACTTCAAGTGCTCCTGTTAAAGAACAAACAAATAAAGAAAGAATCTTATAATTTAGTAACTATAGGGTATGTGGACTCTTATAATTTAGTAACTATAGGGTATGTGGACTGAGGTCCATTAATACTGCTGAAACCATCCTTAAATAATATTGGTTTGACATACTGTAAAATCATGGGGATTAAATTTCGTGGATTTCGTGGTTCGCCTTAAACCACGAAATTAAATCCCATCAAACAATAATTTTGACCCTCGTATTTATTACCTGAAATGCATAATCCACGAATTGACATCCCATCAAAATGGTATTTTTTACCAAAACCACGAAATTTCGTCCCATCGTAACTAAATGACTTTACAGTACTCTACCAGACATCTACCTATTCGACATAAATCCTAGATCTATCCTACATATATAGTAGTACTGCTGGACATCCATCGAGGACAGTCTTTGAATCATGTATTTTCATTGGTCAATAATCAGAATATGTCAAAAACAAACCAATCAGAATTGTTGTTTTATACTTTACCCAAGACCTATGGAAAGCACTAAGCTGGCACTGTCAATTCTTATTTTAACAGAACAATATGAGACAAATCCAGGAGTTGACACAAACGATTTTTGGTCACTGATCCAACAGGAAAGAAGCCTTAAATTTGTAAAGAAAATAGCTACAAGTCCTTCATGATTTTCACTGGTCCTTAAAGATTATCACTGGCCTCGGGCCAGGGGACCAGTGTTAGTGTGGAGCTCTGAAATATATGTCTGATGGGTGCTAGAAAGAGCATGGTTATAAACATTGGTAGAAACTTAGAAAGCCTAAGCTCAGCCCTAGGATAGTAAGTAAAGTCTTTATTTTACGAGGCTAACGTATTTACAATAATGCAATCTTCCATATGGGCCTCAGGATCAGTATACAAATCAAACAACTACTTACTCGTCCGATTTCTCTGAATGTAAGGATCCCTGTGAGGTTGAACCAATTTTATAATCGTGTGGTAACGTGGCACGTTGATGATGATGAATACCGTCATACCGGTGAAAAGACTGATGATTGGTATTGTTACTGGTACCAGAGAATGTCTTAGATTTTGGTATATTTCTGTATCCGTCGATCGTGTTCTTCTCAACGAGGATAGCTTTACTCGTATTTCCACCTACTGTCCGTCGTGCGTATCTTTTACTCGGCGATCTGAAATATAACAACGCAAGATTTAATTGTCAAGAAGAACGCATGCAGCACTAAAATATCTGTTGTTAAATTTGTCGTTTCAACATTTTCAGCTTGCATCAGGATATTACAGTGTGGAAAATTTGACACGATCCTGACCTTTAAATTAGTATAATTTAACATTCCATATCTTGTCTATATTTATTACCCTAGTTGTATGTTTTCATAATTGGGTAGTATCACGAATAAGCTTGAGGTGTAGTACAAACACAAATCTGCGGAAATTGATATATTCATAGCAAAAATCTTGTAATATATTCATGCATAAAGGTCAGGGTCAGGTCAAATTCTCCAAGCTATACAACAAACATATAAACATTGAAAGTGCAGACATTCAACATAATGTACTGGCTTTAACAAACACAATAAAACTGAAACTTATTTATATCTTTATGTAGCTAGCTCCTATTTGTTTTTTGTGTTTTTTTCAGCTTTGGAAGTGTAAAAATGTTAAACATAAGTTAAAACATAAAATTCATAACAATTTCCTGAAGGAGACTGATTAATCATTAACGTTGAAATTTAATTGGAGTTTGTCTTCTTTTCTTTTAGACTCGGAAACATATTTGAAAGAATACACCCAATCGGACAAGCAGGGAACATTTTTACAGAGATCCTGTTAAATTGGGCATGTCAATTAACATCTAAGTGACGTTCGACATGTAACATCTAAGTGACATTCGACATGTAACATCTAAGTGATGTTCGACATGTAACATCTAAGTGACGTTCGACATGTTACATCTAAGTGACGTTCAACATGTTACATCAGTTACTAGTGTGTTACATTTTCACGTGTGTCAATCATTGTGTAAATGATGTTCAAGAATTCAGCACTATAAAATACTTTCTTTCGAAATGCTTACAAGCACTAATATAAGAATTTCCATGGTGGCTTAAAGATTTCCCTGGTCCATAACAAGAAAACTAATATCAAACATTTAAATAATCACTAATTATGCAGAATATAGCCAAAAAATTAATTTCAATGCAAGTAACCAAACATTTAATTTCAATACTTGGACAATTAAAAAAACTTTTACTATTTTGGTAGTAAAACCCCATCAATAGTATTATAATATGGATCGAGAACACTCAAATCTTAAAGTGGATTGCTATGGAGACGATTGAACTGTTTTGTATAGAATCTGTAACTAAATGCATGCAACAACCATGCATTAACAAAGATGAATTTGAAACAAGTGCATATCAAAAACAGGCACTTGGCATCAGGTCTATGAATTAATTGGAGGCAATAATTCATGTAAAGTTTCATGAAGATCAAGAGGCAAAATGAATGTGCCCTGTAAACACAAATAGCCAATTCTGGGCCTTTAGGGACCCTAACTCTGGAACCCATTGTTGAAATTTTGCCAGTTCAAGACAGGAGCTAGGATAGTATGAGGATAAAAGTTTAAAATTACAATCATAAAGGATACACCATTGCGCAGATGAGAAAATGAATATCACACATGCAGATACAGACAATGGGTGATCCTTATTCGATTTAAAGCCTACCGGTAGCTTCACAAAAAGACAAGGTGAGCTTTAAATCAAACACATGTCCCTAAGTAAGAGGGGTCCGTGAAATCTACCTTATCTCAAAAAAAGGGTCCGCCTGAGCTTAACCTTGTCCCTTAATTAATACCATACAAGGGTCCATACTCGTGACTTCATCACAAGACTGTCTTAAACAAGAGGCTTGGTTGATTTAACAGAAGCAGTGTAAACTGCTATATATTACGACTTGGTGTTCTCTTTTTCTATAATGTATTTGATAAACTTTTTTTCAAAACCATAATTTCTTACTGGCAACCATATACTAGAAATTTAAGCTTACACAGTGCAACCTCCCCAGACCTGTTTAAGCAACATGTCACAGAAGTTACCATATAACTGTCAAATTTAACTCTACAGAGCAATAGCCTCAGACTGTATAACAAACATAGTTTCGTGTTTTCTAAAGGTTGTTGCTCTGGAGAGGTTAGAAGAGGAAGAAGAACATAAAAAGACCAAGCTGAGGGCTCTGTGCAAAACTATGGTACATGCCTCTATAAATTAGTGCAGTTATCATAGGTTTGCACCAAGCCCTCTTAGTGTCTTCCATTCTAGTCATTTTTCCTTAAACTTGTGTTTTTGTACTGTTATATATTTTGGAAAATAGATAAGTTCTAACTAGAGAAGTTATACTGTACCCCTGCTATTGAGTCATTAAAACCCTGATGTACAACAGTGAGTAAACTACAAATGGGAAACCAATTAATCATATTTAACAAATAAAATCATACATGCATTCCTTTACTCAACATTCTTTATTCACTATCAACTATAACTTCATTTCTCCCTGTACAAATACTATAACAATAAACAATTATCTAACATACAATGTGTAGAATATATAATAGTAGTCACTTCATTATAATTATCTATACATATAGTGAATCACAATGTATGGCTATATAATAACAGGAGGAACATGGTCTACATATCATCAACAGGTGCTTGTGTCTTGAAATATCTAAGATTATAATAATCATATGTAAGGGGGACAACTCTAAAAATACACCTAAAACTGCAAGTATGCAGGTCGCAACCAACTAAATGTACATATTGAGCAAGTATGTAGGCCATTGCCAACTAAATGTTACATTGTACATATACATAATGAGCAAGTATGTAGGCCTCAGCAAACTAAATGTACACAATGAGCAAGTATGTAGGCCACAGCCAACTAAATGTACACATTGTACATAATGAGCAAGTATGTAGGCCTCAGCCAACTAGATGTACATATTGAGCAAGTATGTAGGTCACAACCAACTAAATGTACACATTGAGCAAGTATGTAGGCCACATGCCACTAAATGCACACATTGAGCAAGTGTGAATCATCCAACTAAATGTACACATTGCACAAGTGTGTATATTGAATCCACCTAAATGTAGACATCGGGCTAGATGTTCTAAGGTCTCAGACAACTAAATGTACATTAGTATCTTAAAATCCAGGTACAAACAACTAAATATTCCTGAATTATCAGACAAGACATGCAAATACGCATACATAACAAGATTATCCTGTTACTAACATATGATACACAAAGCATGATGCACGAATACAGCACAGCACATAAACAAGAAACACATACAACAAGATTCATTCCAAAGTCATAATCTTCGAGATAATTTGAAGGGCATGATTATACACAATGACATTCTAACTACAGTGACAGAAGCGTACAGAATCAGATAATTGCTGCGGCTCCAACGAAATTTCATCCTCACAGGGCTATCAACTCCAAACATCAAAATTTGTGGTGAAAACGTTTGTATACTTTTGAGATATGACCGTTTAATGATACAAAGATCCATAAGCACCCATCACCCAACAATTTTCCCAATCTAAGACAATACCCGGCTAACAATAATTGTTTGAAAGCACAAGATTGTTGCAATTTATTGAAAGGAAACACTCAGGAAATGTACTAAAATGTCTTTATGAACCACACTCAGATTTATGTTTTACTTTTCAAATAATGTATTTAGAGGTGTCTGGCCATTGTTTTGGTGGTGTCTGACCTTCATTTTAATGGTGTCTGATCAATGTTATAATGATTTCTGACCAATGTTTGTGTGCTGTTTGGCCGATGTTTCAGTGATGTTTCACTAATATTTTAGTGATGTTTGACCAAGGTTTTAGACGTGTTTGACCATTGTTTAAGTGATATCTGATAAATATTTAAGTGGTGTTTAAAAAAATTATATTTTAGTGGTGTCTGATCAATAATTTAGAGGTGTTTGATCAATGTCTTACCAATGATTCAGAGTAGTTTAGATTTTTTTTATTGAGTTGGTGGTGTCTGACAAATATTTTAGTGGTATCTGACCAATTTTTCAGCAGTGCATTACATTTTAATGGTGTCTGGCCAATGTTATACTGACAACCAACACATGTGATTTAACAAAGTGGCCTGCACATTTAAATTTGACATGCAGTTTTCCAGGAATCAGATAAGAAAGTTTGAAACAGCAGACTTGTGAAAAGGCTTGACTCAACCATAATGAAAAGATTCAGCTACATAATTGTTTTATTCTAATTCTGTCTGCCTTTCAACAAATTGATTTCTTAGCTATCATGAACGATATCTGATTCTAAACTTCTGATTTTTGAACTGAAATGTACACTTTTTCTTGCTTTTTAGAACCCTGAAAATGCATACATGCAGCAGACTGGTTAGTAATTTACAACGTAAAGAAAGCTTGCAGAAATAAACCACATACATGTACATGTATAATCAAAATCCGTATTTGTACACAATGTCGGGGGCCAGATATATTATGCAAACCAAATGAACAACATAACAGGGGTGCTTAATAGAGCAACTACTACACATGCAGAACACATTCTATGTATGAAATAATAGAAGGAAAATAAACCAAGGAAGCTAGATGGGTACGGTATATGCACACCGTTTACGGTAAGTAAACATAAGTGGGTGGGGTAAACCAAAAATGTGGCAAATTGGCCACAGATGCAGGAGGAATTATAGAAATATACCATACAGGGGCTCACCTGCAGAAAGAGCGCTCGATTTTAGCCCGACGCTTCGATTCTTCAACAGTCTGATACTCGGTTTTACCACTGAAATAATGGTCAGCAAGGGTAATAACTCTTGTATTCACCATTCAAATATTTGTCAGCAAGGGAAATAACTCTTGTATTTACCATTCAAATATTTGTCAGCAAGGGAAATAACTCTTGTATTTACCATTCAAATATTTGTCAGCAAGGGAAATAACTCTTGTATTTACCATTCAAATATTTGTCAGCAAGGGAAGTAACTCTTGTGTTACCATTCAAATATTTGTCAGCAAGGGAAATAACTCTTGTATTTACCATTCAAATATTTGTCAGAAAGGGAAATAACTCATACCTAAGAACAGAAATATTCAATAAGGGAGTTAACAATTGTCAGCCATTCATTTCATTTCAATAATTAAGACATAGAATAATTAAGTTTCATGAGCATCCAGAACTATCAAGCTACATGAAGTTTAGATGAAGCCATGAACTGTCAGACATGGGAAGCACTGCAGCACTAACATACATGTATATCAGCATTCTAATGCACATGTGACCAGTCAGCATAGCAACAATCAACATGATGTACCCAGACAACTATCTAGTTAAATATAATGCAAATCAGTAGGACATTGTGGTCAACAATATATATCATACCCCTGATGACATAGCAGCTATTAATCATGACAAACCAACATAGCAGTCAAGTTTAAAATAACCAACTAACTTCAAGGTCACATTTATCAAAACCAGCTGACATTTCAGTCACATAGACGGAGACTTTAGAAACTAGAGATGATGTGGATAGTGTTCTGTCTCCGAATCATGTTATTAAGCATAACAAGAGATGTATGATAATTATGTATGTCCCATGGCAGCCCAATAGCCAGAAATGGTAAAGGTCACAGTGACCTTGACCTTTGACCTCAAAATCAATATGGACTATCTACTGTTGCTGGCCAACCTCCATATAAAGTTTGAAGATCCTAGGGTAAAGCGTTCTGGAGTTATTGAATGGAAGCCATTAGGTCTACTGACAGACAGACCGACGAACATGAGCAAAGATGGGGGCTGGGCATAAAAGGAAAACGTTGTGACACAGATGGTGAAGGTCAAACCAAGGATGAAGGTGAAGGTTGCTCGGTAACACAAACATTCTGTATACAATGACCGGGTAACAACCATACTTATGTGATGATGCACAGAGATGCAGAGATGACCAGATCTTATCAACCAATATAACAATGATGAACAAAATGCAAGGGTTCTACTAAAAAACAAGTCACAAGTCAGTTTCAGACGCAATTAGCACACAGCCTTACACCTTAACTAGGTTTCAAACATTGTTTAATTGTTAAAAATTAGATTATGGAACTTCAAATGAGCATAATTTTGTCAATGCTCTAAATTTTTTCAGCAATTTGGAATAACGTTTTCTTTGTGCTGAAAAGCTCATTCTTCATAATGCAGCCAATCCGGATTTCCGCATTATTACGGAATTGTAGAACCCCTCAAAATGTGACAATGATAAACCAAATGGAAAACTAATGAGACGATACATATCTGAGAATAAAAGGTGAACTGAAAACAATGACAGGGTCAGAGGGAAGGACAACTACCAAAATGAGAGCGACGGGTTAAGTAATAAAAGAACCAAGGTCAGATAAAAACAGCTCACAGGAAAAGGAGTAACATAAGACATGACGGTCATGTACATTGGATGTGTCTATAAATGGTTGTGAATCAATCAATACAATGAATGCATCCCTGATAGATCAAACATCAATAAGTTCTGAGTCCGACAAAAAGGGCTATAACTCTTTCATAAAACTTACAAACATTACAGGATTTTATTTATTCAAGGCGTTACATCGAGTCGATGAATACAACAAACAAGTTCTCATTGAATCGAAAGAAACAGAAACACCAGGGCCCGAAATTACAACCAATACTTACACTCTGCACTCAGCACTCAAATATTCAAAATGTTATATACTGAGCTATTATTTGTTCTAGATTGCAAATCTAAATCAGGAAAATGTATAGAATTGTTATTTGAATGTTGAAAATAGCATTTGATACATTATCTATGCAATTACATACTATTTATGAGATAAAAATGTTATTAATATTGAGTCTGAGTACCACACTCTGCACTCAGGCTGATATATTACACTAATAGCTTACAAATACACTAAATTTCAATTGGAAACAAGCAAATGTTAATATTTAACACCTATTCAACATAACTACAACTTCTGATTCTCAAAAAAATGTCCATTTGAACCTCAAAAGAAGGATTTTCAATATTTGAGTGTTGACTGCAGAGTGTAAGTATTGGTTGTAATTTCGGGCCCAGGAACAACATACGGAGATTACTTCTGTAACAACAATGACCATTTGATACATAAACACCACTGACTTCATTGGAGCATAGTTATATGAAAGCTTCTGTACTCATGTGTGCAATGGTTAGTGTGTTGGGAAACATTATGCTATTGGCTGACCACCTATAAGTCTGTTGGCAAAAATTCTAGTGTAAATATATAAATTTATAGAAAACGAAACAAATCTAGCCTTTTGATCCAAATGAATAAATTACTAGCTTAGAATGAGAAGGTCGTAAATACTACTTATGACCTTATTTAGACTGATACATATTTAAAATCAACATCACAGGGCGCTTCTTAAGAGCCTAATTTTATGAAAATCAGAACTTGTCATGTTGACCAAACTGAAGTTGAAACAATTTGTTTTACCATTTAAGTAAAGACTAATTTTCGAACAGTTTTTTCTTGTTTTCTCAAAATATCGATTTTTTACTCCTCATTCTAAGCCAACGAAATATTCAAATTACTTATCATTTTTGTTATAATTATTATAACCTGTTTATTAGCTTCTGTTTCTTATCAGAGGTTTATACACAAAACATACGTAAAAATGCCCTCAAGACATAGACAGACATATAACTGACAAAAGATGCCTGGGCGGTAGTGTGAGATATCGAGGAACGAGGGGGAAGGTAACATGACTACAGTTACAAGGGCACCAATAGTGCATTTCACTTTAAAAACAAACATATTACAAAAAAAGAGGGCCTGAAAGGCCCTAGGTCGCTCACCTGTTGCACATTGGTCTAGGTATCAGTACAACCTACATTCTGACCAAGTTTCATGAAGATTGGATCAAAACTGTTGCCTCCAGAGTGAACACAAGCAAACTGTTGACAGACTGACAGACAGACGGACGGACAGACGGACGAAGAGTGATCACAAAAGCTCACTGACAGGTGAGCTAAAAATCGTGAGTAAGAATTATAAAACAGTATAAATATCAGCATTATACTGATACCATACTAACTTTACCCCAAAATACTGTCATAACTCATTAAACTGAAAAAAATCAATTTGACTTGTTTTTATGTTTTTTTTGGTTCTTGACAAATTAAGTAGAGTGCAGCCTTCCCTGTCTAATTTTTTTATTATCGTTTTATATTGTATAACCCAACTCAAATTATACCAAATATCAATTGAGTTTCATGGTGCAGGGATTGACATACAAATAAATGGAGGTGATAATTAGTGCTTTTTTGCTTATTGTCAAATTGTAACAAATCTTTTTGGTAATTGGTTAAACTTAATCAGTTTTTTTCAAAGTTCCAAGATCAATCAAGTTCTATAGAAGGAAAAATTACTAAGTAACTGTATGTAATCTCACATTAGATGCAAATCAAAACAAACTTATTAAGGAAAACACAAATTTGGACAACCTTAAGGGATGTATGATATTTCTTAATCAAAGGGAAATAACTCTGTCATTGATTTCTTGATTGCATAGAAAATGTATTGCTAGTTATGTGTGCTGAATTTGTCATCAACACTGCATGTTGGGAGTGTCTCAGTCATGCAGTAGGTATAACCACAATGCAAAAGCCCTGATTTCATTTTGGTTCATGGTTCAAACTCCCCACCGTTGTCACCATTATCAGTTCTCAAAGTCAGGAAGGAACATGGAAACTATATGCTTGATGTAACTTAAGACAGGTAACTTTCTATTTGAGCTATAATATTGTTAGGTGGGAATCATCATAATTAATCTCTATCAATGTACACAGTACAGGTACATATAAGAGTGTTTGGTTATTTACCACAGACATATATTAATATATAACTATTTTAAGTGAACACTGCAGAATGACAAAAACTTAAACCCTCTCAAAATTAAGAAAATGTTGAATTGTTTTGTTTCAACAGAAAATATGCAAAAGGAAACATTTCTTTTACCATAGAGACAACAAACCTGACAGTCATGTGACAAGATCAGACCAATCCAAAAACATTTAATTGGTTGTTTCGTAGATCAGATTCAAAATTGACCAATAGGAAGGCTGTATTTTAAATAATGCATACTTGATTGGTTGTTTCCCAGACCAGATTCAAAATTGACCAATAGGAAGGCTGTATTTCAAATAATGCATACTTGATTGGTTGTTTCCCAGACCAGATTCAAAATTGACCAATAGGAAGGCTGTATTACAAATAATGCATACTTGATTGGTTGTTTCCCAGATCAGATTCAAAATTGACCAATAGGAAGGCTGTATTTCAAATAGTGCATACCTGTATCTGAATCTTGATCCGAGTGAAAACATGCGTCTAGATGGAGGGTTTGGTGTATGTAGACGGAAGAATGTATGATGTTCTACGCAAGATTTCCACATATTTTTACATGATCGATAACTGACCATATTGAAACCTATGAGATTTTCTACAGAATCATTCTGAAAAGAAAAAAACTTCACAATTATTTAGGGTCAATGTTTGTCTGTCTTACACAATTTTCTTCACAAGTTTAGTCAAAATTGTGTCTACGTTACAATTTTTAGACACAGCATGTCTTCATACAGACACATTTGTGAACGATCAAATACTGTATTGCACATGCATTTTAAACGACAAAAATATTTGTAAAATACAGTGGATTCCTTTAATATCAATACTATTATACACATTAGACCAAAATAACCTCTATCTGGCACTTGTTGTTTCAGGATATAACTTCTGCAAGATGCTGCAGATTGACACTGCAGATTGACTCAACATTAAGTCAGAAAATTGTGTCTTTAATCTTCTCCTGTGTGCAATGCATAACTGTGTACTATATTTGAGAAAATAGGGTTATCACCATGGTAACAACCACTCACCTGCTCTCTCCGTAACTGGATAAAAAACTGTTTCCTTTTGAAGGATATTTTTACAATCTTAGACCTGAAAAACATGAAGAATTTATCATAAGAAATGAACACGAGGGAGTACACATTTACCTACAGTACTGCATCATTAATATATATTTTTCACTTTATTATCAGACTATTGCGTTCTTATCTTGTTTGTGGCGACTCTGTAACATCGCAATACAGGGGAGATAACTCCATAAACTGTTACAATAGTTTTAGTCACTACGCCTTAAAAATTATTGATAACTGCATTATTGAAAATTGGATAATTGAAGAGGGTGGGGTACAAAATTATGGTAACTACATCAATTTATAGAGGCATGTACCATAGTTTTGCACTGAGCCGTCGATTCGCACGGAAACCTTCACATACACTACCTTAGGTGGTCTTTCCATTGATTAAGATCAAAGGAATGCCCACTTGAAATACAAAAGACTTGAGTGGTCACTGTCACTGAATTTAACAAATACCTATTATGTCAGTCTTCAACTCAAACCACCAGACGTGTAGACAAACGGACTGATGGACTGACAACATGTGCAAAGCAATATACCATCTCATTAAAGATTGGCAGATATATGATATATATTGCGGGTTTAGAATCAGAAGTCGTAACTATAAAATCGATATTTTGAGAAAACGAGAAAATACTGTCAGATACTTACTCTTTACACATAGTAAAACATGCTGTTTAAACTTCGTTTTGGTCAACATGACAAGTCCCGATTTTTATGAAATTGAGCACATGAAAAGCGCCTTGTGATGCTAATTTTAAATATGTATGAATCTTAAAAGGTCGTAAGTAGCAGTTACGACCTTCTCATTCTAAGCCATCGATATGGATAAGTGTTATACTTACCATGGGAATGTATTGATTTTTGTATGATTTTGAAAGACAACCAGACCTACAGAAGTCACTCCTAGATGTATCTCCAGATTACTCTGATCCTGCAAAACATAAAATCAAATCCTAGATGATACCTTGGTATAAGTTAAACATCAAGTTCACTCCAGGTTTATTCACTAATATTAAGTCTTGTAAAATTTCCTAAACGCCAAGCCGAGCAAAGCCTTTATTTGCCAGCCAGTCAGCTGAAATATGGCAGGTACATTAGCACCTTCACCCGGATTACCGGATTAGGCGACAGGCACACTAACCACCGAGCCACAGACTCCGAGGCAGATTTTCCTGATTATAAATCATTTTGGTTTTGGACCTAATCAGCTTAACAGACAATGCCAGTGTACCTCCTTAGCTTACCAAACTGGTCAGGACTCTGTAGACCCTTGTTACCAGTTTAATATTGGCTCACTAGATACTGGTATATGGTTAAACTTAATACAAAAATTGAATCCCTGTCTATATTTAGCAGAACAGTACGGTCTGATAGCGGAGATACAATACAATTAAAAGTTAACTGTAAGCATATCTGCCCTTTCATATATAAGGACAAAATAAACAGGGGGCCCTACCGAGACATTATGCTCAATGCCGATAAATAGGCACAACTCTGTATCAGGTGCCATTCCTTAGCACTGTTTCTTCGAAAGAACTATTCTATTGTTTAAGTAAGCTTTTAAAACTTCAAATAAACATTAATTACTTTGTTAATAATTTGAACTTTTTTCTAGTGCAGCAAATTGTCCCATTGGTGCAACAAGGTATAGCTAGTTTGCGATAGAACAAAATCGTGTTTTTTTAATATTTCTCTGTAATTACTACACCTACAAGTATGAAATTTTGCACGAATAAATAAAACATATCTACCTAATACACACTAAAACTTCAGCAATATCAGAAATGAGTTTAAAAAGTTTTGTTCATAAGTTCTATGTAAAATTTTTGTTGTTTTGTATGAAATATCAAGTTAGGAGACTTGATACTAGCAACAGCCAATTTTACGGTCACGTGATATGCATAACGGTATATTTGCGTATTTGCAACCTACTTAATTTAACACATGCGAGGCCCCGTCTGTGAATATGACGATATACATGTTTTTGCTGTACATTGTTTACAAGCGACACACCTAAATAATCCGAATCACAAGGGCCTCCTTAGTGTTTTCTTTATAACAGCAATCTCAATCCCGCCGATCACGGATTGTAACGGTTAAATAATTGATGGTAAATCATCAATGGAATATCAGATAACCTCCCTGTGTTAAACTGTAAATATGCATGTAATTTCAATATATAATAAAGAATAAATGTCTTTTAATAATTGATTAAAAATTATGAAATTCGGAATGGGAGTAGGTAGGAAGTTATTATAGGTCTTTGTAATGTTTTACCAATATCTGATGAATAGATTTTCGGAAATGTTTTAAAAACACGATTTTTTTCTATCGCAAACTAGCTATATATATGCTATATAAAAAGATACAACTTGTAGCAAAAGGTATGAAATGCTGACTTCCGTGTCAATCGAGAATCGTAGGGCCCCTGATAAAACAATCGCACTCATCACATCCAAATACCATCAATGTTTAGTAGACAGAATTATTCTACAACCCCAAGTTCCCAACACAGATATCCACAACACTAAAAAACACTTTAAGGGACAAACTACAAGGATTTCTAGGTATAAGGGGGAGGCCTAATCATAGTCTACTTATGAGTGACAAAATAAAACCAGGGTTGGTTTGACAACTTAGTCTATATATGCTTCCTGGTATGCATTACCGGTATGTGGTCTATAAAATTGGTATAGATTTAGACTAAAATTGATGAATGGACAACTAGACTGGTGGTGACAATAAATAATATTCAATTGATATTCAATTAATATTCAATTAAATTTCAATTGATATTCAATTAATATCCAATTAAATTTCAATAAATTTTCAAAATTATAGACATGCCTGAATGATTTTTTTTTCAGAAAAATTTCAATTGATATTCAATTATATTAATATATTAATATTCAAAATTATACCCATGATGTTTTAATGTTTCCTAATTTCTAATGTTGACTTAATTTTTATGGAAGTATTTAACTAGAATACACTGGATTTGACAAAATCTAACTGATTAGAACAAATACTGACATACACATCATAAACTTAACAATCATCATATATATTAATGTCAATCATATAAATGTGAGTTATGAATACAACTATATGAAATGTTTATATATAAGTGTCAATGTTAACAACTTCCTTTACACAGGTGTCATAGTAATGCAGGTACAGTATGTTTGTTACAAAGATATGTTACTGTAAACATTGTACCATAAAACAATTTTAAGTTTTTCTGATCATAAATACATGTACATGTATAAAATAACAGAAAACACACTTCAACTAGAACTGTCATTGAGTGACGAATAATACCCCCACAATACTGCCATGCCACAGAAGTATGGCAAGCTGCAACCATAAGAAACAAGAGGGCCTGAAAGGCCTTAGGTCGCTCACCTGTTGCACATTGGTCTAGGTATCAGTACAACCTACATTCTGACCATATAAATTTCATGAAGATTGGATCAAAATGGTGACCCCTGGAGTGAACACAATATTTTTCTAAGATTTGACCTAGTGACCAAGTTTTTGACTCCACATGACACAGTTTCAAACTTGGCCTAGATTTCATGAAGAACAACATTTTGACTAAGTTTCATGATGATTGGATCAAAACCACGACCTCTGGAGTGAACACAAGGTTTTTCTAAGATTTGATCTAGTGACCTAGTTTTTAACCCAACATGACACAGTATCAAACTTGGCCTAGATTTCATAGAGAACAACATTCTGATCAAGTTTCATGATGATTGGATCAAAACCACGACCTCTGGAGTGAACACAAGGTTTTTCTAAGATTTGACATAGTGACCTAGTTTTTGACCTCACATGACCCAGTTTTGAACTTGGCCTAGATTCCATAGAGAACAACATTCTGATCAAGTTTCATGAAGATTGGATCAAAACCACGACCTCTGGTGTGAACACTAGGTTTTTCTAAGATTTGACCTAGTGACCTAGTTTTCGACCCGGCATAACCCAGTTTCGAACTTGGCCTAGACTTTATACAGAACAACATTCTGACCAAGTTTCATGAAAATTGAATCAAATTGGTGACCTCTAGGGTGTACACAAGGTTTTTCTAAGATTTGACCTAGTGACCTAGTTTTTGACCCCGTATGACCCAGTTTCGAACTTGTCCAAGATTTCATGAAGAACAACATTCTGACCAAGTTTTATGAAGATTGGATTAATACGGTGACATCTGGAGTGAACACAAGGTTTTTCTAAGATTTGACCTAGTGACCTAGTTTTTGACCCCGTATGACCCAGTTTCAAACTTGTTCTAGATTTCATGGAGAACAACATTCTGACCAAGTTTCATGATGATTGGATCAAACGGTGACCTCTGGAGTAAACACAAGGTTTTTCTAAGATTTTACCTAAGTGACCTAGTTTTTGACCCGGCCTGACCCAGTTTCGAACTCGGCATAGATTTTATAGAGAACAACATTCTGACTAAGTTTCATGAAGATTGAATCAAGTTGGTGACCTCTAGAGTGTACACAAGATTTTTATAAGAATTGACCTAGTGACCTAGTTTTTGACCCCACAAGACCCAGTTGCGAACTTGGCCTAGACTTCATGGAGAACAACATTCTGATCAAGTTTCATGAAGATTGGATCAAAACTGTTGCCTCTAGAGTGTACACAAGCCAATTGTTGACGGACGACGGACGGACGAAGGACGAAGAGTGATCACAAAAGCTTACCTTGTCACTATGTGACAGGTGAGCTAAAAAGAAAACTGGACGAAAAGTTATGACACGGTAATAGAAATAAGTACATCTTTATTAATCTGTAAAATGATTTATATACTAGTACCTACACATTACTTAAAAAGCTGTTGCAACTTCAGCTTTGTTATAAACTCCATCCCGAGTTTTTCGCGCTGCACATCGACTCATTGTGGTGTACAATTGTACCAGGTTATTTTTAATTGTCACAATAGATGATAAAGATATTGTCTGGAAAAGCTAAAATATGGCTATTTTTTACTTTTAAAGGCTAAGTGTGACCTTGACCTTTGGGATAAAGACATAATTTTTGTGCATGACACACCATCTTATTGTGGTAAACAATTGTGCCAAGTTATTTTAAAATCCCACAATAGATGACAAAGTTATTGTCCGGACAAGCTAAATTATGGCCATTTCTGACCTTACAACTCCAAGTGTGACCTTGACCTTTGACATATTGATGTGATTTTTGCGCATGACCTACCGCCTCATGATGGTGAACAATTGTGCCTAGTTATATTAAAATCCCACAACAGATGACAAAGTTATTGTCCGGACAAGCTAAATTATGGCCATTTCTGACCATACAACTCCAAGTGTGACCTTGACCTTTGACATATTGATGTAATTTTTGCGCATGACACACCGCCTCATGATGGTGAACAATTGTGCCAAGTTATATTAAAATCCCACAATAGATGACAAAGTTATTGTCCAGACAAGCTAAATTATGGCCATTTTTGACCATTCAACTCCAAGTGTGACCTTGACCTTTGAGATATTGATGTGATTGTTGCGCATGACAAACCGTCTCATGATGGTGAACAATTGTGGCAAGTTATTTTAAAATCCTTCCATGTATGGGTAAGTTACAGCCTGGACAAACTTTTAAGACCGACCAACAGACCGACCGACCAACCGACCGACAGACCAACCGACAGACAGACAGACCGACCGACGGACAAAGTGACTCCTATATAGCCCCCTCTACCTATGGTAGTGGGGGTATAAAAATACAATTAAAAAGAAGAAAAAAAGGTACAGCCATCCCTCCCTAAATATTATTAAATTGTTTTAAAAACGCCCAAACCTAACAATGTGTAAGTAGGTATACTATGGTCATGGTAGTGTTAACTGTAATAAAACATACTTTTTGAAATCGAAAGTAACACAAATATATGTTAAAGTCTTTCTAAGTAAATGGGTTTCTTCTGTGTAAATAGTCATGACAAACAGTCAATGTATAAAACATAAGCTAAGTGATCAGAATTTGTACATTGATTTTGTGCATTTTTAACAATCATCAGCCTATGCAAATAAATGATGTACGCAAATATGTATCACAGTCTCATGGTAAATAAGTCTGTGATAGGAAACCAGTCAAAGAATTCTGCATTGTGATTGGTCAGTTCAGAGACAGAGTCAAGAATCAGCCAATCACAGGCTAGAGAACATAGACTGGTTCTACCAAAGATTTATTTATAGGAAACCAGTATAGAAATACTGCATTGTGATTGGTCAGTTCCAAAACAGTGTCAGAAATCGACCAATCAGAGGCGAGAGATCACAGACTGGTTCCAAAATAATGATTTTATAATAGGAAACCAGTCTAAGAATACTGGCTTGTGATTGGTCAGTTCCGAGACAGAGTCAGGAACCAGCCAATCATAGGCTACATATCATAGACTGGGTCCATCATAATGATTTCAAGAGTAAGATACAATATAAGTTACAAGCAATCTTTCACTCACTCATAAATAAGTCTGACATGTAAATACATTCCAAGTCTCAATCGGATCAACTCTGAAAACTTAGTAGTTTTTAGCTGTTAAAACACATTTTGTTCAGTCGCTGAACATGAAATACAAGTCTGACCGATTTTGAACACTAGTTTCTCCCAGACAGTCTCAGAGTAGACCAATCACAAGTCAGATTGTTACCAAATACCCTATAAAAACATATAAATTTTACAAAATACATTTCTCCTTCAACTGATATTGTTAGCAATATGAAACTGTTTTATTAATTTAAAACTAAAATTATTTTTGAAATGCTGGAGCTAATGTCCGTAATATAACTAATATTTGAGCGAATTTAACTTGGATAGCATAACCAGGTCAGAATACTTTTAAGAGTTGTGAAAGACCATTCACTGTTTATAACATAAAGGTTAAAATACACTAAAATATGGCATTAAAGATTAGGGAGTAAATGTGACGGGACATATAATCTTGCCTGGGTCAAGTCGGCTGGTAGAACTTTCTGCACACACATTTCCGTAACCTAAGAGATAGCATAATTATTATGAAAGAAAAGACATTAACCTTTGGTTATATTTTACCAAGTATGTGGACCAGTCTCACAATGCAGCCTTCTCATTGGTCAATTTCAAATCAGAGTTTAAATGTAACCAATCAGATGCTTCCATTTGAGACTGGTCTTCAAACTTTCTTCATAAACCCAAAATCCCTGGTGAGCTAAATCAATAAAATAACATTAAAACCAGACCATCAAGAATGTTAACATTTACGTTCTAAAAATAGAAAAATATGAAAATGTTCACTGTTGAACCACTTACCAGCAGTAACAAAGAAATTAGCTGTCAGGTAAAATAATATTTTGTAAAAAAATGTTTTCATGGCAACTTAAACTATGCATGTATATCTAGATTAGGAATGTATATAAAGTAACTGTATAATATCATTAAAATGTGAGTATAGATAACTTTATTTTGTTAAAAAAAACTAAACATGTACCCAACGAAAAAAATAATTTTTGACAAGGGAAGCTACTCTGCTCTTACTAAGTGATACAATAATAAGAACGATGATACATAATATATATTCTTGTGGTGACTAATACTCCGAACAAACTATCATTGCAGGATAATAACTGTCTGATGGGAACATGCTGTACAGGACTGATGGACTCACAAATGGATGGAAAGAAAATCTGCTTCATATGTATAAATGACTAAACGAAAAATGCTGACAATGCTGATGTAAATTTATGATGGAGTTGACTAATAAAAGGATTTAAATCAGGTTGTTAAAACATGCAGAAAATTGCACATGTGTGCAGAGTGTTATCAAATGAACTAATTATTGATTCATATGATAACCTTCATCAAATCCTTCATCAAAACCTTCATCAAATAAATAGGCAGGATGTTGTCTCATCAGCCATATAGTCAATTAAAATACTAGAGGACATAACATAGCATTGTATCAGTACAATAGCATTGTATAAGTACAGTCTATATTGCTAAAACAGCAAATTAAATATATAATAAAGAGTTGGATGGAGATGGAGTAAACAACCCTGTGCAATACAATACTATTTGTACTATGTACCCATATTCTGAAACACTACTAGTATGCGCTTATTTACCAGATCTTACAGCATGTTACTTGTAACATGTTTGTAATAATTGCTCGTAATTATATTATATGTGATTCATGGGCCAATGGCCTAAAATCTTGAAAATAAACTGTAAACTGTAGCATTGTTCTATACATAATATAACAGGATAAAGGAATATATAAATCCTACCCTGGCTTTATGTAAGTCCACTCCATACATCTCGAGTCGTTTTGCTTTATCTAAATAATTATACTCAGCATCTGCTGGGGTCTGTCCCCTAAAACACATAAAATCAAAGGGTCAATTGATACAAAATCATACAAACATCTGTAAGCTTGATAACAGGGATGTCAACAGGGTCAAATTTAAATTCAGTAAATTAGTAATACTGTATTCAGACAAACATTTTGCCAGCCAAGAGACCTACAACAACATAATTTCCATAATTTACAAGAGTTAAAGTGAGTGTATAAAAACGAAAATCCTTTAGAGCAGATAAAATTCACCAAAACTTTGCTATTTCTAGAGATATTTACATCAAATAACTGTAATCTAGGTCAGAAATCATTGCTCTTGCAGGAGAGATAAATCTGGAATTCTGGATAAATCAGGACAATTGACACCCATGCGGCCTGCAATGTGTCTCCATATGTAGATTACCAGTTACCTTACACATACATACTAGGGCTGTAATGGTATACCGCGGTATACGAAATACCACGGACTTCAGTCCCACACGGTTCACGATACAAGACTTCTTAATTTCGGTACGGTTCAGTATAGGCTTTTTTATGAGCAAAATAATATTCAGACAACAAAAACACCAGACAGCCTTCTGATTATATATAATTACCATGTACCACTCGTTTTAATTGTATTGAGATATGCTTCATATTGTCTAAATTCACTTAAAATAGTTGATAGGCACATAATAATTGCTGTTATAGAAGCAACAAATTCATTATTACTTAAAATTTGAAGTATTTAAGCAGCTGTTAGAGAATATTGTATCATACCGAAATATACCGAACCGTTAGAAAAATTGACGGTACGTATCATATCGTGAGGTGAGCGTACCGTTACACCCCCAATACATACCTATGTGTTTGATGATGTTTGGCTACATCTTTTTCAAATTCTTCATCTTGTCCGGGAATAAATCGAAACTCGGACAAGTATCCGTCACGATGTTCATCAGGATTGAAATCACCGAGTTCAGCTGTAAAACACAAGGTTACAATGAAACAATGATGACATTCAACAGTTTTGGTAGATCCATATAGTACACCTGGGTACTGATTTATCAACGTACTTTCGGAAATCGTAATCTTATGTTCAAATTTAAATAATATATTATTCTTTAACGACTGCAAATGGGGACAGATATTGTTTGTAGGAGTTCAATAACTGAATCTTGATTAGTATTACAACACCATTTACCACATGATTTAGTTGTAAAAGTAGTATAAAGAATTTAAATTTGATCGTAAGTTTAAGATTTTTGTAAGTAGTTGATAAAACAGTACCCAGGTGCCTTATTCACAAACATTGTAAGTCGAAAACTCAGACTTAGACTTTACATTGTCATAAAACTTTTAATGTTCTATACGCTCTCTTGTTGGAATAAATGAATCAATTTTAATATAAATTGATAGACATGTTCAGTTAATAATCAGATAAAATTTCATATGGTTCCATCCAATAACAAAGAAATGACAGTGATTATAAATGCTATCAATTCTAAGACGGAGTCCGGGTTGCAGTCTTACAATGTTGGTGAATAAGGCCATAGTAAAATATTTTAATGTAAGTAGCAACCTTTAATCGCAGAGATCAATTAAGTAAATGAGTTCAGATTTCCATATAATATGATAAGGTTCATGAAGGCAGTGGCTGACTTACTGCTAAGGGAAATACAGAGGTTGTAGGACATAAAATGCCCCCCCCCATGGACAATGCTCCTATGACCTTGACCTTTGATTACAATATACACACCCGATGATGTCATAAGTACCGAGTGAAAAATACAAAATGTTACTGTAACACATGTTGCAGTCTACTGTTGAAAGAAAATAACCTGTATTATATTTTAGTTTCTGGTACAGTGGAATGTATTAATCAGCTATGCAAACCAAATTTGCATTTATAAGTTGTCCACAAGTGAATAATTGAGAAAATTAATAATGCAACAAATAATTGTAACAAAACCACCGCCTATGTGTACTGGATGCTCGACATTCTTGTTCTTGATAGTACCCTATTCTAAGATTAACAAGGGCAGATAACTCTATCAATATAGGTCACAGGGTGATAAGCCTTGTTAATAAGTACTCCCCTTGTGACTGTTTAACTATGCTTAGTTTCAAGTGGATACCTTTGATAGCATTTGAGAAAATGACTCTGACAATAAACTAAATAAACGATCCCGTCACAACAATAGCTTGGCTTTTTTTTTCTTCGCGTGTGCCTCCGAAGCTCAGTGGTCAGCATGCTTGCCGTATAATCTGGGAACCCAGGTTCAAATCCAGGGCAGGCAATCATATAATTATATGCCTGTGATATTTCAGCAGAAAGCTGACTGACAAATAAAGGCTTTGCTCAGCTTTGCTCGGCTAACAAAACAGAAAGTGAAGTACTTACATTGCACAGCGAAACTTGCCAATAATGCGGCCGTCTTTTTAGGACAATATAATCTACCTTCTAATATATCACGTTTTAATTGAAGGAAGAAATGATATCTGAAATGATAAACATATACAAAATTTATTACATAGTTCATTACCTACCTCACTAGTAACTTTAAATCAATGGGTTTAACTAGGTCCTATATATACATATGATCATTAGGGCTGTAATGGTACGCTCACCTCACGATATGACACGTACCATCAATTTTTTAACGGTTCGGTATATTTCGGTATGATACAATATTCTCTAACAGCAGCTTAAAAACTACAATTTTTAGAGACAATGAATTTGTTAATTCTATAACAGCAATTATAATGTTGCTATCAACTATTTTAAATGAATTTCGACAATATGAGGCATATGTAAATACAATTAAAACGAGAGTTGCATGGTAATTTTACATAATCAGAGGACTTTCAGACATTTTTGTTCTCTTAATATTAATTTGCTCATTAAAAATCTTATACCGAACCGTACTGAAATTTTCAACTCTTGTACCGTGAACCGTGTTGGACTGAAGTCTGCGGTCTTTCGTGTACCGCGGTATACCGTTACAGCCCTGATGATTATAATAAATTTTTATGTTCCACATGTCAATGGTGTATATCATTCATCAGGGGTTCTACTATGGCATAATTGCCAATCGTGAAAACGAGTCACAAATCGTTTTCTGGGTACCATTAGCCCACATCCCTACACCTTAACAAGACTTCAAACATTGTTTCATTGTTACAATTTAGATTATGGAACTTAAAATGACCATAACTTTGTCAATTTTTAAATATTTTCCTGATTCTTCCGGAATTGTAGGCCCCCTTAATTCATATAAACCCTACCCAGTCACATTACACCTCCGACACTCAGCAAATCGGTAGTCATCTAATATGATCAAGCAAGGGAGATCTACTAATTTTTTATGACATTGGTAAGTCCAAGTTTTGGATCTAACCCACAAACTTCCTTTTCAGGGGAATCTGCACTTAGCATTCAACCTCCAAAAACAGTCAATTCAAACCTTTGAAACCTAACTCGTATGAAATAGTGGTCAATATCACTAACTTCACTAACACTCTTTCAAGCAAGGCTTTGAAAATCTTAAACACTCTCATAATGTATATATTATTAAACATCATCAAGTTCTGATGAAAGTATATGTAAGACTCTGGGCCAAGTATTATGTAAAATCATTTAATTTCGTTGGGATGAAATTTCGTGGTTTTGGTAAAAGACAATTTCGTTGGGACTTGAATTCGTGGATTTTTTTCATTTCAGGTACTAAAACAAGAGTCAAAATTAATGTTCGTTGGGATTAAAGTTTGTGGTTGAGGTGAACCACGAAATCCATGAAATTTAATCCCCCGCGAAAATTAATGATTTTACAGTATATGATGCATCTGGAACTGAGGCATAATACATCCCATCAAAAACTGAATTAACAAACATTCATCTAGTGGGCTTCATCGATATGGCTTTCTTCGTGGAAACAACAAATACATAGAGGATATTTGTTGATTTTGGTTTAAGATCGAATTTTATTTCACCGAGTGATCACAGAAATCAATATAATTTTCTGTGATCACGAGTGAAATAAATAAGATCTTTCACCAAAAATCAACAAATTTTCTGTTTATTATTTGCTTAAACGGTACAGTAATTAGCTAAATTGGAAAAATTACGTTGAAATTAGAACGACACGACGTGACAAATATGACGTCACAATGACGTAACGCATATTTTGAAGCCCGGCGCTGTTGACGTTGCGGTTCTTTTTCTGTACGATATTGGAACCAGCTCCAAAACAGTGAAAATAACAAAATGATAATTTCATTGTTATTTGTCATTGTTATTTTCACTGAAAATCACCATAATCCATTCAAAGCTAATAATAAAAGCATTTTAGCTTTACAGTTTAGCACTATATACCTTGTATATTCTTCAGCTAATTTGCTAGGATCTGTTACATAAAACTTGACACGGAAATAAAATTCATAACCAGGACCTCGACATTGCTTCTTTATCGTTTTCATCGGGTCCAACCATCTCTGCAATCAGAAACAATACTCTCTATATATGTATACTGTAAAATCATTTAATTTCGTTGGGACGAAATTTCGTGGTTTTGGTAAAAAAGACAATTTCGTTGGGACTTGAATTCGTGGATTTTGCATTCCATATAATAAAACAAGGGTGAAAATTAATGTTCGTGGGGGATAAAGTTCGTGGTTGAGGTAAACCACGAAATCCACGAAATTTAATCCCCCACGAAAATTAATGATTTTTATGTATATATTATATAAGCCTATTTTGTACCAATACCTACACACTTCCATACAATAACAGTAAAATACAACATACAGGATGACAAATTAAAGGGTTTTTCTAAAGACTGAATTTGAAATTTTCAAGAATTAATTGCTAACAATTTTAAAACCAGTTGAAAATTTTAACAAAAATTTTTATAATTAAATTGAAGACATAGGTCATCTTTCTTATTATAATAATGGTATTCAACACTATTTCTCTGCTAAAAAAAATTATTATATGATGTTTGCGTTTTTAGCCAAAGTTCAGTTTTTAGGGGTTAGGGGGGGGGAACTCTGATCTAAAGATATGAAAGTCATAGATTAAACAATAAAAACATTCTCGGGCAAATATTTCTAGGTTTCTATGTAACAAATGTAATGCAAAAATGATACTATTCTATTTAAACACACATGTTAAAAAGAAATAAATAGGAAAGAATATGCAAAATTACACGAGCCCTGCGGCCCCTACCATACGTTGCTCACCAGTTACAGTAGAGCAAGCCCCTGATTGTCAGGTTCAAAATTCAGAGGTTCTACTATAATTGCATAATTCCTAATCCTAAAGACGAGTCGCAAATCGGTTTTGGGTGCCATAAGAACATATCCCAACAACTTAACAAGGTTACAAACATGGTTTTATTGGTAACATTTAGTTTATCAAACTACAAATGACCATAACTTTGTCAATTCTTAGAATTTTTTCACCAAATGATCTTTTTTGTGCAGAAAAGATCATTCTTTCTAATGCAGCAAATGCAGATTTCCAGATCATTCAATCCAGATTTCTGGATTATTCCGAAATTGTAGGAGCCCTGAAAATTGTGTCAAAATTGACCAAATTATGCAAAATTTGTGATGCCTAGTGTTAACACTTGTAAGCAAATTGTGAAAAGAGTGATCACAGTTGCTCACCCTGTCACATTATAAGAAACAAATGAGCTACAAACACACAGGAAAGTGAGAAAGTGATTAGAAATCTGGGATACATGTTCACATCCTCTTGGTATATTACATATTATTGTACACAAACCAAATATATTGTTCTTATATATGAGAGGATGTCCAATCACATGGCTTTTATGAAATAAAATATATACTGTAAAATCATATTATTTCAATTGGATACATTTTCGTGGTTTTAGTTGAAAGGACCATTTCGTGGGGACGTGTTTTCATTGATAACTTATTGTCTAAGTCACAACTATATAAATCATTTATATTCCTGTGGATTTATATTAATATTGTGATCGAGATAACCGATGAAAACAGCGAAATCAAATCTGCCTCGAATTTTAATGATTTTACAGATTTTATTGCATAAACAAAAGTTCACTTTGTGATATGCTGAGATATTTAAACAAGAGGGACCAGAGGGCCGTGGGTGGCTCACCTGTCCCATATATCAGGATACATTAGAATTTCATAAATATTGCGTTCATACTTAAACATCCAATTTCTTGCCCTAACAGAGGCAAAAGTGGTCTATTTCATTTTTAATCCTAGGAGGGGCTTTAACTCTCTAAAACTTATTTTAAAATATGACCAGTTCAAGAAAGGAACTGCGCTTTTTAGGTGTAACAAGCTGTGTGCATGTTCATTTAAAATCAAATAATGAATGAAAACCCTTTTATGCAGTCAAGGAAATTAGTTGACAAATGCACGGATGACAAGTGATCACGAAAGCTCAGCTAATCACTTTGATGTTATAGGTGAGCTAACATTATAAATTATGTTGTATTATAGTATGATCTAATATATATATGAACATTTACACAGTGGTATGAATGAATATAATAATATATAACTTGTGTAATACACATGATATGTATGTAAAATATGTAATATCCAGGCAACTTTACACAAAATATTGTACTTGTATACTTGTAATGGTCAAAGGCATTTCACATGCCAGGGCCCTAGCTGCACTATAGGGGAAAAAGGGGAATTTAGGGGATTTTTTAAAAACTGCCTTATGTTACCATGCACTAAACCTTTAAAGCTTAAAATAGCTATATTTCAATATTACGTACATGAATGCACACACATTTTTTTTAGGGGAATTTTTATCAAAAATAGGGGAAAAAAGTATATTATTTCAGGAGGGGACTGAGGCCGAATAAAAAACGTCAAATGAGTGCCCTGCATGCCGATTATACCAATAAAACTGTATAAAAAATTGTGGTACATTATGCATATTATTATTGTAATAAATAAAAAATGCTTACATTATAGTTAAAATATATTATTCATTTTCAAAAGCTCATGACTTTAAAGAAGGGTTAAATCCAATGCATTTCTTTAAATGATTCCCTAGAAATAAATTTATATGGCTTGTAAATTAAGCGTTAACCAAGCTTGTTAAGTTTAAAAAGTGAGCTTTCAAGCAGTGCAGATTATTTTAGTCCAATTCTTCAAAAATTCACACATGTTTTGCACTAAAAAAAAAAAATTCTCATTAATGTTAACGTAATTTTATCATAAGAAATATGATAGTAATAAATAAAATCCACCCCAAATGTTTATAGACCTCTTCAGTATCAGCTAGGTTTGATCAAAGAAAGCAGCCTTGTGATTGGTCAATTTTAAGGGTGTGTCAAAATACAGCAAAATGATTGATTAAAATCAACCAATCAGAAACGTCGATAAGTATAGCTAATCTAAAAAAAAAATTTAAAACCTCAGACCCAATGAATGATTTAAATATCTATAAAATTGATGAAGAATTATTTTTATTATTTGATATGATATGATGAAAGTAACTAGTAAAATCTTGTGTTAGTATTGTATAAAAGGGTAGGAGAGCACAGTTCTATAAAAGTAGATAAAAGTGAGTCTATTGTTTACACACTGACCTCCATCGGTATTTGTAGAATGTTTTCATAAGTTTCATCAACCTATAGACAGTAAAATTGCATCAAATGTTTTTAAAATACTTGACAAAATCTAGCCTACAATGACTAAAAACTAAAACAAAAATGTACATCATCAAATCACTATACTATCTGATGAACAATAGGCTTGAAATATTGATATTCATTGAAAGGCAGCAAATAAAATCTCTAAAAACAAAAATTCTCGTAACTCTGTTTTACTTTATTTTCTACTAAGACAGTTGCCATGGTTATTTTTCTGTTCATAAGTTCATTATAAGCCCTACTCCTTGGCTAACAGCTCACATGCCCATTAGCCTATAGCAGCTAAGTTCATTATTAGCCCTACTCCTTGGCTAACAATTCCCATGTCCCTTAGCCTATAGCAGCTAAGTTCATTATAAGCCCTACTCATTGGCTAACAGCTCACATGCCCCTTAGCTTATCAGTTTCATTACTCCTGGAAATAAACAGTTACACAACATAGTCCACTAACAATAACACTTCTTTCAGTGCTTTGATTGGCAGCACACTGTTATATTTGGATACCTACCGTTTTATCCCTCAGCATAGTGTCTGGATCAGGAGAAAGGTCAATAAACTGTAAACCAAAATAATCTTTTTCTATCAATTCTAGATGGTCAAATACTTTCTCTAATAAGTGCTGTGCCTTGGCTCGTTTCTGAAATAGAAAGAAAGTAAAACCATACAAACTAAAGTACATTTTATACACAAGGTTAATACAGAAAAGTATTAGAAATGTATGGAACTATTTAAACCTTTTGGTTAAGGAAAACCCATAAAAATGCAAGCACTCATTTTCAATGTGGTCCTCTGTTTCGCTAAAAGGACAGCAAGTCGAAGAAACAGTGGTGTGACACAAGGAATCAGGCACACTGCCCTAGCTCTTTAACAGACTCCTTGCTTCTTTAACATGCTCAGTGTACAGCACCCATACATGTGAGACTTCCTCTGGGTTGCCAAATAGTTCATCCCTTAAGTTGGGTGGGAAACACTGAGAAGTGTTTCAGAAATGACCAAGTGCCATGGTTGAGAATTGAACCAGGGACATCTCCATCAGTAGTCAAGTTGGTTATCCACTTGGCCACCATGCCAACCATATAATGTTCTCCAATACTTCACTTTATGGTGTGCTAATACCTTCAGCAGTTAGAATACTTCACATGCCAGTCTCTACCACTATATGTGGAACACCTAAGAGGATATACCAGTCCCAGGGCTTTTTTTGCCAAAATTGTGAAGAAGCCCTAGCCTGTTAGATTTGTGAAACATAAAGCACGATTTTTTTTCAAATTGTGAAATTCAAGCATAGTTTTGCTTTTGAATTGTGAAAGGTGAAGCATAAAATTGACTTTAATAAATTTGTGAAATGCAATTTTCAACTAATATTTCCCTTTATTTTGTAAAGATATCTCTAAGGGCTTGATAAATTTCATTATTGAATGTTTAAGCTACTCTGGTTTTGTCAATTTCAAATTGTAGAAAATTTTGAGCCTGGGCAAGTGGTTTCATTTGTGAAAGTGGAATTTATGTGGTTTGTGAAACTTGCATTTTGGAATTGTGAAGCACCCTTTTTCAAATTGTGAAGTAGCCTTATTTCCTGGAACAATCCATGCTTTCCTGATAGGCTGAGAGCCAAACGAGGGAGTCATAATATGATAACAGGCAGACGTAAAGCACAAATCGACACTACCTATGAGGGAGACATAATCAACCAATCAGAGACAAGCATTCACAGACTGGTTCACAAACACTAATTATGTGGGAGATATAATCAACCAATCAGATATAAGCATTAACAGACTAGTTCACAAACACTATGTATGTGGGAGACATAATCAACCAATCAGAGACAAGCATTCACAGATTGGTTCACAAACACTATGTATGTGGAAGACATAATCAACCAATCAGAGACAAGCATTAACAGACTGGTTCACAAACACTATGAATGTGGGAGACATAATCAACCAATCAGATACAAGCATTAACAGACTGGTTCACAAACACTATGAATGTGGGAGACATAATCAACCAATCAGAGACAAGCATTCACAGACTGGTTCACAAACACTACGCATGTGGGAGACATAATCATCCAATCAGATACAAGCATTCACAGACTGGTTCACAAACACAGGAAACACTACGGACTGTACTTACATCTACTTCAAATGTTTCATGGCTATCATCAAGGAAGTGGACGATACATGGGATGACTTTAGGCTGACGATCTTGCGGGTAGTGGGCCATTTCTGACGCCCGTACATTATAGCTGCCTGAATTCACCAATCTCATGGACATTGCCTGATGCAATTCTGAAAGTATAAATAACAGCACATACTTATTCAAAGATTAAAACACTATGGGTCAGAAAATTGTCCATTTGGCCCGGGGCAACAAGGTAAGGTCAGCAGATGTCCCTTACTAGCGCCCGGGGTATCTGATTATGTAGTACTGTAAAATCATTTAATTTCAATGGCACGGAATTTTATGATTTTGGTAAAAAAGGAAATTTCATGATTTTGGTAAAAAAGAACATTTCGATTTGCATTCCAGCTAATGAATACAAGGGTCAAAATTATTGATCGAAGGTTTTATTTTGTGGTTGAAGGTGAACCACAAAATCCATGAAATTAAATCCCCCACAGAAGTTAATGATTTTACAGTATATAGTGAGACTTATTGTGGCAAACGGAAAAATAGCAAATGATTTTTTAAACAATAAACTAAAATGCTATCATATTTATTTTATTAGGACCACTAACACAAGCCTATACAGACTACCTGGTAAAACCAGAGAAATTCCAGTCAGGTATTGTATATACAGTGCCCACCAAAAATATGGATACACTTTTTGATAGATGCAGAATTATAATTGGTTTAATTATTCCATATCTTTTGGTCAGACGGTAACAATGTTTGCAATTTCTCAAAAAACAGTTAATGAAGGAGTAAAAAATGTGACAGATAGAGAGATGAACATTTTCTGATTTAAAAATAAACTATGGGGTTCAAGGGGCTGAATTTGCCATATTACATGATCATGTTGTCGTTCAAAGCTGGCAAGAAACTTAATATTTTCCATCTAGGGTACCAATCAATGTATTGTCTTTATACTAAATAAAAAAAAATATTCCTGGTCTTCAAAAACATTGTTGCTTCTCTGCTCTGCAAGTAGTGTTATACAGGCAAGTAAATGGGGGAAAACTCTCTGTATTCATGTTTTTGGTGGGCACTGTATGAGCCAGTCTATACAGATAGATGACATACATTATAAATATTCCCACAGTATTTGAATATATTTCTGGCACTCAATCAACTATACCTGTATGGTACCAGATGTAGTAGATATATAAATGTTACATGCAAGTGTTGCTACTATCAAATAAAACATTCAATTCATCATACAGCAAACACACAGATATGTGACAATGAAGATTTTCTACTCCACTTTGGAGAAGGCTCATCAGTTAGTGCATCATTGTAAATACTTTCCCCAGGAGACGGAGATGGAAGCAGTCCATGAGTTGAAATCCCATAGTCTACCAAAGATCATAATGGCAAACATTGAAGCAAAAAAAGAATAAAAATGTTAAAGAATTGTTCATGAACCACAACTGCTGAAGAATTTTCATGAATTTAGCTCGACTGAATAAGTCTGAAATCATTTACATTTCATGCTATGAATACGTCTGAAATCGTTAACATTTCATGCTATAAGTGTTCAAGAACCGTTCATGAATTTCAAATTTTAAGAACACTTCACTGACAAGTTTCACTTTCTGTTTACTGCCTATTCAGTATTCACAAACAATTTGTGAAATTGGTTCATGAATAATTCATGAATTGTTCATGAACAGTAAGGCTTCATTTCGCAGGGATAGGAAATTATATAGAGTTCAATCCATGAGTTTAAATTCCATAATCTACCAAAGATCATCATGGCAAACATGAATAGACACACCCTGGAACTATCTATAAACTAATTGTGAGTCTGGCATAAACAACATCATTCATTATATTTCTTACAACAGATACACATCTAGACCTAAATATATACAAACGTAAAACATGTAACCTCCTATATTCTGGTTTTATAATAATAGTACCGATATTATAATTCTCCACGAATTAAACATGGTTATCTCGGAGCCAGATAATGTCAGAACATATGTCATAACCTAATGTGTGTTTTTAACAGGTATGTCTTTATACTTGTTAGGGGAGGCTGTCCTAGTGAGAATTCATGAATAGTTCATCGATATGAATAGCTCATGAACATGTTCATGAACCATTTCATGAATGTGCATGTACTACAAATGAAACAGTTCATGAAACAACAAAGTTCATGAATGTGAACTTAATGAATCCCAAGAGTTCATGAATGTGCAAGTTCATGAACATGCAGGGTTAATACGTAAATGTTTTTTTAATCAAGGGGAGAACGGAGCCATAAGGTCACCACAAGAATAGTTTCCACTGGCCTGGCCTTGACTGTGTGTTATGTGAACCTAAATGGTTGTGATATTTTAGCCTATTAACTCACAGAGAGTTGCAGGCAGCCTAACACTCTACCAGCATATAGGAAGTACTGAGTGTAGTGAATCAATCAATATCAATATTGAACATTTTCCCATGCTGGTAGAAAACTTCCCAGAACATCTCACTGAACCAACAATACAACAATATGTTCCCACACAGGGTAGTAGTATATCTTATAGTAGATCTAGCTACCCAGTGAGTCCTTTATGTATTTGTTAATTGAAACCCAAGCCAAACACGAAGAAGGGGGGGATGACCCCACACAGCCAGGTGAGTATGTGACTTCTTTTCCGTGCCATAGTAGCGAGGAAATGCAGACAGGACTATTTTTTACAGGTAAAATGCTGTAGAATCCACCAGGAAAATCCAATTTTTTTCATTTTTGTTTCTAAAAAAAGAGACAGGCAGCATGCCCTTGGAACCCCTTAGATTTTGGCCTTCACCTACATTAGGCACACTACGCCGCTGATGAGGGTGGTTCGGGAAAAATAAGTATGGCTATTTCTGTATCAATATGCATGGTATAAAAATTAAACAAACATGATCCATGTGAAGGGAATTAGAAACAATACATATACATAATTAAAAAAAAATTTCATGTCATTAATTTACCATATTCCTTGAATAAACGCTCCCCCTTATAAATGCCCCGCTTTTTGGATATTTTATTTTCAATATTTTATATGACGGATATCAATAATTTTATGATAACAATCAATTTTTTCTTTGAAAATTAAGAGGCCCCAAAAAAGCCCCCCTTCTGCAAAATTCATGGCCACCAGGGGGAAGGGGGGGGGGGGCTTTATCCGGAGTTATATGGTATTTAAGTTTAGACATGTTTGATGGTAAAACAAAATCTTAATTATGACTGATAGTATTAGTATTAGTATTATACTTATCACTCTGGACACCTCATTCCTGATGGTATCCATCACCAATAAGTGTTTGAGTGAAGAGATATTGAGCCAGACTTGTAGGGCTGTAACGGTACACTCACCTCACGACATGATACATACCGTCAATTTTGCTAACGGTTCGGTATATTTCCGTATGATACAATATTCTCTAACAGCAGCTTAAATACTACAATTTTTAAGTGACATTGACTTTGTTGATTCTATAACAGCAATTATTATGTGGCTATCAACTATTTTATATGAATATCGACAATATGAGGCATATCTTAATACAATCAAAGCGAGTGATGCATGGTAATAATACGTAATCAGAGGGCTTTCAGACATTTTCGTTCTCTGAATATTATTTTGCTCATAAAAAAGCTTATACCGAACCGTACCGAAATTTGCAACTCTTGTACCGTTAACCGTGTGGGACTGAAGTCTGCGGTCTTTCGTGTACCGGAATATACCGTTACAGCCCTACAGACTTCCCTACTTAATGTTGAGATGTATAAATCAATGAAGACTCAGTGTGTGTGAGATTTCAAGGTAATTAAAGCAAGTATTTGGAGACAAATTTTGAGAATGTTCTGTACTCTTATAGAGTGCTTGGAATGTGGCAGATATTGATTTAAATACAGCTCTGTGAACACAATACCACTGCCAGGAATGGGGGAGTGTGTACCAGTATTAGTTTTATACAGTATCACCTCTTCTTATATACCGTCTTGAAATTAAAGCAATCTGATTTAATGCAATACTTGTATGATTTTATTTACCCTTGCCACTGGATATACCATATTGGCGAGGACCTCAGAAGAGTTTAGTCATTTTATGTTTTGGAGGATAGTACAGAGGTGTACTCGTTCCAGAGACACCACTGGTTCATTTACATGCCAGGTTTATAGCACCCATGGGATCTAGATTTAAAGTCTCACCTGAAAGAATATTAGTAAATTTAAGTTGATCAGCCTGAGATTCGAACCCACAAACCCCAAGATCAGAAATCTTGTACTCTACCAACTCGGCTCAGCTGCGGGCTGACTGAATGCAGTACTGCATGAGCATTAACAGTTTCATATTGCTGTACTTTTTCTCCCTTTAAATACCCATAACAGAGAGTGAGCCATGAGCACGATTTCACGACAATAGGACACAACAACAAAAACAACTATAAGAGAATCAACACACCTGGATCCTGTACAATCTGATTTCCATTATCTGTCTTCTTTAACAAACAAGGACTCGAGCTAGACGATTTAGACAATATCGGACTAGCTGTAACTATAGTTACATCCCTTGCTTCTTGCGCATCATTGATACGTGGGCTTTGTCTCGAGACCTCCCTAGATTCACCTAAACATGGGCTCTGTCTCGTTACCTCCCTTGTTTCTTGTGTATCGCCGATACATGGGATCTGTCTCGTTGCCTCCCTTGCTTCTTGTGTATCGCCGATGCATGGGCTTTGCCTGGTTAAATCCCTTGCATCTTGTGTATCCCCGATACATGGGCTCTGTCTTGTTATCTCCCTTATATCGGGAGAATCACTGATACATGGACTGTGTCGAACACCAACGGTTGCCATAGTTACATGTCATAAAATATCCACATTGTTTTAACAACAAAGATCACACACTCTACTCACAACATTGTCTCAACGCATTCCTGGCTCATCAGTAACCACCGGTCAGCTGATTGTCATTACACCAGAGCAGAGATCACTCCGCCTGGTTGTTTGTCGAAGGCTGCTTGGCGAAGGTTTTCAAGTTAATCCAATGGATCATGTAATGATAATTTCCCGTTGAAATTGATTTAAAGGGTATTAATTGACAACAGGCGTAATGTCAATTGTCAAGGTATACCATTCCTGTCCTGGCTACAAATAAATCCTGTTCCTTATATCCCAAGAATGAAATCCCTGATCATGAACAGACAGGCACACATTTAACTACCGTTAGGTCTGCCAGTCAACAACACACTCCACTTGTCCATGACTCCATAGGAAGCAATGATATAATGCAGCACAGCAAACAAGAAATGATCTCAAATTGTATTTTTTATCCAAAATTCATACATCATCCGAAATCTAGTCACTTATTGATTTGAAATATTTCAAATCATTGAAATATCTTAAATTCCAGGCGCATGAAAACTAAAACATGACAACAATACTCCAGTCAATAGTAAAACACAGTTGCAGTTGTTAAAACTTTCAGTTCAAATTACATTTGTATGTCTCAAACCGTTCACAGAGTTTTAACCTTCCCAAGAATTCTGCTTGGAAGAAATTATTAAGAATTATGATACGAGAATGAAACATAATAACATGCACCCAACCCTAAATCTTCAAATCCATCATGATACCTATACATTTATATTTTATAATACCCGTACACATTCTGGCATGATTCTGCTTATAGGTTATATAGTTATGATAGGATTTAATTAGAAGTTAATTAGCTGGCATCAAAAGGAAAGCATGTAGCAAGGTGTAATCCTTCTACCTGTAGCACACATCTTACACCATACACTACAATGGCTTAGAATTAGAAGGTCGTAAGTGCCACTTACGACCTTTTATGATTCATACATATTTAGAATAAGCATCACAAGGCGCTTCTTATGAGCCCATTTTCATAAAAATCTGATCTTGTCATGTTGACCAAAATTAAGTTGTAAAAGTTTGTTTTACCATAAGTAAAGAGTAAATGTCAGACAGTTTTTTCGTCTTTTCTCAAAATATCGATTTGGTAGTTACGACCTTCTAATACTAAGCCATCGACTAGTTCCTCTGACAGGTTCTGGCTGCTGCCACCATATGGACATGTTGAAAACATTATAATCAAAGAACTGAAGAGAGCTTAATAATCACTTTGACCTAATTCAACTAATTTTCCTCCAATCTTCTTAAAACCAGGAAGAAATACATAGAACTTGTATATAATGTACATGGATGTTTTAAACCTAATTACATAATCTGTATTAGCAAGATATATACGTACAGAATATTATGATTCAGGAGCCAGGGGAACCCATAAACGTAATTTTTAACAACAAAACTTTAGTTTTTCCTAAATAAAAACTGTAGCCATAGAGAAGAAAATCTATAATGGTGACTAATGAAGGAGCTACCTCATTCGAAAGAAAAGCGGGGACTACTGTTGACTCAGGTATACCCAGTTGAACCTAGATAACCATAGTTTACCTAATGGACAAACTGATGTTAACAACCGCAATCCTTTCACTTTGAAAGACTGTAATGATCTATTATTGATATACTGTAAAATCATTAATTTTCGTGGGGGGGGGGGAAATTTCTTGGATTTCATGTTTTTACCTTAACCACAAAATCAAATCCTAACGATCATTAATTTTGGCCCTTGTATTCATTACCTGAAATGCAAAATCCTCTAATTAAGGTCCCATTGAAATGGTCGTTTTTACCAAAAACCACGAAATTTTGTCCTATCGAAATTAAATGATTTTACAGTAAACAAGATGTTGCGATGATAAGACAGGATGATGCGCAATGTTACAATACACTGACTACACTCCTTTATTAAGTAAATTACAGTTTTTGTTACCGTGACTACAATGAATCATTACACTCATCATAATACTGTACAATAAGTATTTTATATCAAAAAGTCTCATGAAATTTGAATGCATAATGAAGTTATAGTATATCAAGCTGACTGTAGTCACTGTATTGATGTTACTTGTAGCAAAATGTACCAAATGTATGACCCAACCGACAAAAATGTTGTACAATGTAAATATTTTATAGAACTACATATCGCTGGCTTAGAATCAGAAGGTCGTAACTACTACTTACGACCTTATAAGACTCATACATATTTGAAATCTCCAGTACAATGCGCTTCTAATGAGTCGATTTGTATGAAAATCGGAACTTGTCATGTTGACCAAAACGAAGCTGTAAAAGCTAATTTTACCACAAGTAAAGAGGAAATTTCAGACAGTTTTTTCTTGTTTTCTCAATATATCGATTTCGTACTGATGACCTTCTCATTCTAAGCCAGCGATATATAAAAGTTTGATCATCAGTGCACCCCTTACAACTACGTTTACTTATTGATCATGTAATGAGTTAACTGAATTGACCAAGTTGATCTAAAATGAACCCAGGAAGCAACTGAAGAAATTAATGCAGTCCATAGACACTGATTACCGGTACCCCGACCATGCATCAAGGGCCATAACTCCCTAATCCCATACTTATATAACCCTAGACATCCCATTAAGCCCCTAGATCCCTTGAGTGTGAAATGCACTGTTCTAGTGAATATTATGTATAAACCCAAACTGATCACTATGAAAAGAGAATGCCAACCTAAGCCGAGTGCCGACATATTTTTAGGCCTTTTTGACTGCGCTGTTTCTCGGAACAGGTTATAATTTGGTTCTCGTTCCCATTGTTACAGAAGTATGTGGGGCGTTTCAAAAGTTCCAGGAAAAGAGCTTTATAATGTTAATTGTTACATATAATGTTCAAATTACTTCAAACTTACCAATTAAATAGAACAACTCATGATACAGCATATACAAGGAATCGAAAGTATGAGGGTTTTACACAAAATGGCACTGCTGCCATAGTAACATCCCTTTTTTGTTACATCAGTAACAATCATCTTGCTTAATGAACCAGCCCAGACAAAAAAGGTCACCTGTTTATAAATCAGAATAGTATCTCTCTAATCAGTCAAATTCTCTCAGAATTTATGAAGGAAAAATCAATATTGTCAAATTATTAATGAAGTAATCAACATCAGTAATGTAAAATTAGGCCACACAAATATGGTTCTGAGTTTAAAATTTTCCAAAACCAAGAGACTCCACCTTCTAGGTAAACATAAATATTGGAAATTATGTAAAAAAAACTCCCTAGAATAAAACAATGATCGCCCCACTTATTGTCACAGTCAGGTACAGTAGTGACTCCATCACTCAATGCCCATCATGTAAAACTTTGTTTTTTTGGGGTGTTTTTTTTTGGCAAAAAAAGAGGTTTTAGACATAATTAGACCCTAACATAAAACCCTCTCCACTCTGGGTAGCTTGAAAGAAAGGAGTTGGAACCTTAAGTTACACAAACACAGTACTACTAAGACACAGGTAACTATACTGTATCATTGATAAGGGGAAAAAAGAACAATAATGATATTGTTTTTGTAAAATTTACATAGAAAAATATCAATTTTACAATTATTTTTTACAATTTTTTTTTTTTAATGGAAAATTTACATAGAAAAATATTGTTTTTACAATTATTTTTACAAACTTTTTTTTAATTGTAAAATTTACATAGAAAAATATCAATTTTACAATGATTTTTTTCTTCGTTTTGAATTGTAAAATTTACATGGAAAAATATATATTATAGAAAAAAGATGTTTTTTTGTTCGTCTTATCAATGATACAGTTACATGTGGTATATGGTACAGTCTGACATGATTTCTGTGAGACAAGAATAGAACTGTATTAATGAGCTGTGCATAGAGACATCCCCAGATGTTGTAAAACTTTGCATGCTGAGGTCACACAGACACTCATATAATTGTATAGTAATAACTCAATTAGTCAGACAATAGCAAATACTGGACCATCTGTTAATCTACTGATGTTACAAGAGAATGATAATTATCATGTTACAACAAAATCAATAATACTCAATCAAAGATGGTTATAGACCAGGAAATGGGTCATTTATAATGTACTATTAGGTGTATATCTAGGTTATGCACCCCCCCCCCACCCCGCCCATATTTATATAGCTACCTGAGGTCAATATATATTTTTACAGTACAGATGGTCTCATCAGAATATGGGTCATTCATGTATACTGATACAGTATGTTGATAACAGTTGTACAACATCAGCTCCTCCGTCAGATCTAGGTGTCCTTTGTCTAAGTAAAGTGCTAGGTAGCGCTTTCCACTGGACTCGGGAGGTAATCCATGCCTTCTATATGTAATTGAACGGTAGCGCTTTGCTAAGGCAACGGGCACCTGATTTAACTGGGTATAATACCTAAGTTAACGGTAGTCCCCGCTATGTTTTCGAATGGGAGGGATAGTTCTTTTATTAGTATTGCTTAATGAATCAACAGTAGAAATCGTTAAGACATTTGAGCTACAGTTATCAAACCTAGGTCAAACCAAGCCTTCATCAACCACAGTCAAACATGGCAGGCTACAGTTGACAGTGCACAATATAATATAACATGATACAGGATGGTGTGATCAAGATTTCACCAACGAATGCACATCCAAATCAAGAGACAATCAAATTAAGCCTTCAGTTATTAGACACCAATAGAAACTCCTGACTTGTGTAAACAAAAAGTCCCTAGACTATGTTGAGCTTAATTAACCTTTATTTGCCAGTCAGCTTTCTGCTGAAATATGGCAGGCATATATATATATATGATATGTGCCTCCATCCGTATTCAAACCCAGGTTGCCAAATTAGATGTAGCAAGTGCACACATCACTGAGCTACAGAGGCACATGGAAAGGAACATATTCATGGGCTGGGAATTCCTAGATTTAATCCAAAACAAACAGTTTTCTATTATTGACCTCAGACCTCTGGTACAGATTCTGTATAAAGACACAGATTGTGTAAAGATAAAGGCTCCAGCTAGCTGCACCTTGTCACATAATCTCCATCTTCCTGGAATTATACACAATCACATCACATAGATATTCACATCATACAAACAAGGCATCCAGCTTTCAGAGACAAAACACAATCTCTGCACAATGCCAAGCCTCAAATGTGGTAAATGAATGGTTCTATAGATCTAGGTTGTAACTACATTGTTTATAAGTTCCAGGAATCCAACAGGAAGCTACATGCACACCACAAGAATCACGTAAAACAACCATTCCAAGAACACACTATAAGTGATGATGCTCCGTTAACACAATCTATGATTATTGACAAAATGCTTCCCCAGATTAAACCTTGACCCATAGGCCTGGCAAATTTTCCAATAACAATTTGTTACACCGACACACATTTAGTGAGAGAGAAAGACAGAGAGTGGGGGGGGGGGGGGGGGGGGGCACACAGTAGTATCCGATCAAGCCTGGGAATATCTGGGTTTGAACAGTATTGGAAAGTTTGAAATTCTACCAGTGAGGCATAAATGTTCAATACTGTGATCTGTCAATGACACTCACTCAGTGTGTAATAGGAGTCTTCACTCACACACAGTGTGTAGTAAATGCAGTCACACTCGCTGACAGTGTGTAGCAAATGCAGTCACACTCGCTGACAGTGTGTAGTAAATGCAGTCACACTCAACGACAGTGTGTAGCAAATGCAGTCACACTCGCTGTCAGTGTGTAGTAAATGCAGTCACACTCGCTGACAGTGTGTAGCAAATGCAGTCACACTCGCTGACAGTGTGTAGTAAATGCAGTCACACTCGCTGACAGTGTGTAGTAAATGCAGTCACACTCGCTGACAGTGTGTAGTAAATGCAGTCACACTCGCTGACAGTGTGTAGTAAATGGGGACACACGCGCTGACAGTGTGTAGTAAATGCAGTCACACTCACTGACAGTGTGTAGTAAATGGGGACACACGCGCTGACAGTGTGTAGTAAATGCAGTCACACTCGCTGACAGTGTGTAGCAAATGCAGTCACACTCGCTGACAGTGTGTAGTAAATGCAGTCACACTCACTGACAGTGTGTAGTAAATGCAGTCACACTCGCTAGTTAACATTGTGTAGTAAATGCAGTCACACTCAGGTCACTTGCTCCACTCATACTCTACATTTGGCTGCTGAAGATTTGTGGTACTAGAGGGCATACCTGCCAAGCTAGTTAACTTCCAAATAGGAGTGATAAAGAAAAACATGTCACAAGATGCACTTAGATGTGATTTAAAAGCGACTCAGATGCATAAAGAAGGAATGCATTAATTCTAGTAGTTATGAGTATGGGACAGAAGATCATATTATTAAATGAATCAAATGTACCTTTGTACAAAGTCAGGTAAATTTGGAAAACCAGAAATTAACAACGAAAATAGGAGTAACTCCACTTTTATAGGAGTACTTGACAGATATGCTAAAGGGGGTCACACTAAATGATTGCTTACATTTATTCAAGGCTTATATTAAAATCATTCTGGAAATATTATATTTATTTAGCGAGCCATGTCGCCAAAACAAATTTGGCACTTGTGTTAGATTCACACTAAGGAACTAGACATGCAGTATTTATACTTGAAAGTTGAAAGGTGTGGGAGGACGTACCTGAGAATTTAAGATCAGAGATTCTGAAATCAGCCATACCAACGATACTCGAATCTTGTTCCACATTTTCCTGCCATTCACTCAGCTGAGTGTTCAACTGAGTGGATAACTCAGATAGAAACTTCTTCATCTTTCACAGGTAATTCTCACACACCATGTACTATATAATGTTCATACCATATACTGTAAAATCATTTAATTTTATGGGATGAAATTTCGTGGTTTTGGTAAAAAAAGACCTTTTCGATGGGATGTTAATTGGTGGATTCTGCATTTCAGGTTATAAAATGCAAGGGTCAAAATTGTTGTTTGAGGGGATTTGATTTCGTGATTGAAGGTGAACCATGAAATCCACGAAATTTAATTCCCCACGAAAATTAATGGTTTTACAGTACCCACTAGCGGTACATGTTCCCATACACAATTACACATGTATACTTCCAGCTATAACGAATTCCACCTACACAATACTCATATAGGTATAAACTAGTACTATAAGTCTATAACTCCATCTGTTGTTTTTCTCCAGGAATATTACGTAGCAACCTTTTATTTATAATAATGCTAATGAAAATTTCCAACAATTAACTAACAAGTCTGAAACCTCAACGTTCAATATTTTTTCAGTGTGGTGCCCATAAATGCCAGTTTAAAAATCCGCAGTCAGGTCATTTTGAAACCTATGATATTCAAGTACCCTACAAATTGAGCACATGTACAGTTATCAGAAAATAATTTCATGTTCCAGCATCAGACTACCAAGCAGGTATAACGACAGGTATTACCGGATATTAATTACCGTTATCAATTTATAATTCAAAATTTTGAAAAATCTCCGTACCGGAATTGTTCAATAGAAACTATCATTAAAATTGTTTTAATGATATGCTCAATATTCCTGAAATGTGATCCCAAAAATCCTTAAAATTCCTAAAATCAGTCATACATGTGCATATGCATAATGTAGTGTTCCCTAGGAATCACTATTAATCAAATTTTATTAGGAATTACGGATGTAACACATTTATCATTTCATTCACGAAAACACACACGGAGAGCTATATCCTCGAAAAAACATCCTTTTCACTGTCAATAATTGAAGTGAAATCTATAAATTTTCCATAGGATCCAACTTGAACATATCATTATGAATCCAAAAGTACTCGCGCACACACACATGTATCATTATAACTCCCAGCACCGACTATACCAGATCTACAAGAGTGGAGCTCTTATATTGTATATACTATACCCATACACACAATGTTTTTTTCTAATCATTTTCACTCACCTAGCTACAATAAGTCAAAAATACCCAACAATAACATGTGAACAAACAATTTACCACATTTTTATATACAATCAGGGTACCTGCAGAATTCCTACCAACTCATAAAGTACAGTCAACACTGCTTATAGTTATATACTAGAAACTGTTTTTCTGTTCAAGAATTATGCATGTTACAGTGCTACTGTTAGTTTATAAAATATGTTTTTTGAGAGTTTAAGCATATTTATAATACAAATACGATAACGATTTCTTCAGTACTGTAATATAGTTATATAAAAAAAAAAATACATTTATCGATGTGCAGATCTGTAACACAATGACATGCTCCTGTGATTCAACATTAACACTATAGGTGTCTACCTTTGATATACAACATTAAGCTCATTATGCCATAAATGTCTCCCTTTGATATACAACATTAACACCATAATGGTCTCCCTTTGATATACAACCTTCAGACCATAATTGTCTCCCTTTCATATACAACATTAACACCATAATTGTCTCCCTTTTATATACAACATTAACACCATAATTGTCTCCCTTTCATATACAACCGTCAGACCATAATTGTCTCCCTTTCATATACAACATTAACACCATAATTGTCTCCCTTTGATATACAACCTTCAGACCATAATTGTCTCCCTTTGATATACAACATTAACACCATAATTGTCTCCCTTTCATATACAACATTAACACCATAATTGTCACCCTTTGATATACAGCATTAAGCTCATAATTGTCTCCCTTTGATATACAACATTAACACCATAATGGTCTCCCTTTGATTTACAACCTTCAGACCATAATTGTCTCCCTTTGATATACAACCGTCAGACCATAATTGTCTCCCTTTGATATACAACATAAAGCTCATAATTGTCTCCCTTTGATATACAACATTAACACCATAATTGTCTCCCTTTCATATACAACCGTCAGACCATAATTGTCTCCCTTTGATATACAACTGTCAGACCATAATTGTCTCCCTTTGATACACAACATTCAGACCATAGTTATCTCCCTTTGATATATAACATTCACACCATAGTTGTCTCCCTTTGAGACAGAACATCCATAACAAAATTGTCTCCCTTTGGTATATAACATTAAGACCATAGTTGTCTCCCTTTAGCATATAACATTCACATCATAGTTGTCTCCCTTTGATATACAACAATCAGACCATAGTTGTCTCCCTTTGATACACAACATTCATACCATAGTGTTGTCTCCCTTTTAAGTTTAATATACAACATTCACAACAAAATTGACCCTTTGATATATAACATTCAGACCATAGTTCTCTCCCTTTGATATACAACATTCATACCATAGTTGTCTCCCTTTGATAATCAACATTCAGACCAAAGTTGTCTCCCTTTGATACAACAGTAAGATCGAAGTTGTCCCCCTTTGAGACAACATTCAGACCATAGTTGTCTCCTTTTTAATTTTTATATTAATAAATGTAATAATTTTACTACCCGGCTCCAAAAATACAAAAATTACATCATGGTAACATGGAACCAGAAACTCCAAAAAATTTTACAATAAAAACATTGTGGTATTCTTTGTTTTGTTAACACCCACTATAATGATATATTATATACATGGTAATGTTCAACAAGTGAGAAAGCGACATTGTTGGCACAGACGGAGAGAGGAGGGTGCTACTAGTTTATCATCCAGCCAACATACACTACAATCTATGAAATACAGGCTGCATTATGTAGATAACACTCAAAACATGTAGTACTTTCAATCATATCAACATTCACTCATTTAGGCTAAAAACCATTAGTTATATTTCGATGGCTTAGAACCAGAAGGTCGTAACTCCTACTTACGATCTTATAAGACTCATGCATATTTGAAATCTGCTTCACAGGGCGCTTTTTATGAGCCTATTTTCATGAAAATCTGAAATTGTCCTGTTGACCAAAATGAAGTTTTAAAAACGTGTTTTCCCATCTATAGGTAAAGAGTAAATTACAGACAGTTTTCTCTTGTTTTCTCAATATATCGATTTGGTAGTTACGACCTTCTAATTCTAAGCCATCAATTTGTTCAAATTAATTATTTGTGACAGCTGCTGCAAGAGTTTGCATGCATAATTTAATACTAATATCAAGTATGGACATGGAATCAAAGTCTGGCTACCCGACTAGATAATATATTTTATCAATTATTCAATCAAATAGCATTTGTAACTTTTTTCAATTTTAGCTACATTTTATTCTGGGCTTGATTATCTATGTTTGAGAGTGCAAAGGGAAATAATTTCACGAAAAAAGAGTATATTGAGGAGATGTCTTTATATACATAGGGTATGTTAGACAGACTAATGGAGTCATCTGTACAGTGTATTTGGTCAGGACATGCTGATATCTACTTTAGGGGCAATAGACGTCTAACATACCCCATTATATATATAATATTGCTAGCTGGAACCATATAGTCACATACATGGGTGTTTTTACTGGAAATCCGGGCAAAATCCCGGGTGGACAGAATACCGTTCCCTCATTTTTGACAGGGTGAACATAATCCCGTCCGTGTTTTTTACAAGGTGGACAAAATCTCCACCCTATAAATTTCAGGATGGACATAATACCCATCATGACTTTGACTTATGATTATTGTGTGATCGCGTGATTTTGTAAGGAACTTCTCTATGATTATATTACAATAAAGGTTAATTTTTTATTTAACATACATACTATCAACTATATCATATATAGTCATGATGGGTATTATGTCCACCCTGAAATTCATAGGGTTGGGATTTTGTCCACCCTGTGGTAATAAATAAAGGGCCAAAATGAGTGTTCGGTGGGATTTGATTTCGTTGTTTAAGGTGAACCACGAAATCCATACAATTTAATCCCCCACGAAATTAATGATTTTACAGTATATGGGAGGATACTCAGCATTGTGTACATTTTTAATATTATTATCTTGTCTGCTAATATTAACAAAGTTTCCTACTGCAAGAACACAGAACACCAAGATTACTATATAGTCTTTAGTCATGATAGTCGGCTGTTTTACCTGATAAGCCCTGGTGAGTTGAAACAATTAACAATACCTCAACACACCTTTCAACTCCCCCCACTTCTAACATATTTATCAAGGCCATATAAAAATATATATGTGGTTCACGTCACATGATGGAACATGTTGGGACTGTAAAAATTGTTGAAAATCTATATGAAAAATGCTAGAAATTCATATGGATAATTTGAGTTTGATAATTGAAAGTTATTTGGTAAAACTAAATGAAATTTTAAGTTTGAATTTGAGTTCGAGTATGTGTGATGCCGGGTTAATCATAGTCTTACCAAAAGTTTATTTAATTTAGAGGTCAATGATGACTCTTGAAAATTGAGAGTCAGGAGTCATTTTGACTCTTCACTTTTGGAGTGAAAGCCTTGCAGTTAACTGATTTTATTTTTAAATTTTAACTTTTTTAAATAAAATATAGATCATAACAAAATGAAGGTACCTTAGAAAATCTAGAACAGGTTAACAGTGTACCAGAACCACAGAATATATGACATGACAGCCTGAGAATGTTCATGAATGGAGTTTTATGGTCGACTTCAAATACACCCAGGTACAATACTGATGTGAGATCAGTAGATATTACTACTAGAATGTACCAAGACTTGGAAACAAAAGGATGTTAAATGTTGATCTATAGTATACAGACAAATTCTATGCTCATTAGTATTTACAGAGTTTTTGTAGGAACATGTTTTTCTTCTTTTTTTCTGCAAGAGTTAAACTTCAGACCCTTAGTAAAATTGACTCTTTGACGGTTTGACCCCGGAAACGTTCCATAATGACTCATTTTACCATTTAATAATTTTATGATTCTGACCAATGGTAATTTATCTCAAATTATAAGTAATATTTTATCATCATTCATACAAATTTGGTATGCCTAATCCCTATCATCAGTATGATAAATTAATTATTATAATTATAAAATCAGGTAAAAAATATTGAATGACTATAATTGAGAATTTGTTTCCTAGGAGTGTCGTTAATAGGTCTGTAAAATATGAACTGGAATTAACGGTTAAACCATGATTTTACCATGATTTACACGTGATTTAGAGAAAAAGGGGTCCAACTGAGACATAACACCCAATCCTACAATAGATATATGTCTGTTTTGGATGCCATTAACAGTTTAGCACAAATGTGTCCAAACACTAAATTCTGTTTCAAATAGGGTTCTATCATTATCACTGGGTACACCGTCTATTTTTAAAACTGGAAAAACCGTTACTTGGGACGGGTGATTTTCAGGTTAAAAGTGATTTTCTATCTACTAACTTGTGATCCATAAAATTTTACTAACGCATCGTATGCCATAAGGGTTACCACCTTCAGGTTGTCACCATTTTCTATGAAAAGATTCCTGGTTTAAATAAAATAGGTGGCACAAAATTTAAATTTTCAAATAAAAAAATGGTACCGGCTATTAAGTTTAATTGGATTATCGTTTCAAAGAAAATAATGACAATCTGTATGTGACAACTCTTTAGGCATAGGGTGCACTAGTTTAGGTTAATGGATCATAAGTTGCTTGATAGAAAATCAGATATCTACCTCATCCAAACTGAAAGTTACCCGTCCCAAGTAACGGTTTTTCCAGTTCTAAAAATAGAGGGTGTATCCAGTGATTATGGTTGAGCTGATACAACTCTAAATGATCTTGCTTAAAAATTTTCAGCCAATCCAGATTTCTGGATTATTCTGGAATAGTAGGACCCCCTGACAACTAAGTTACTTCAAATGAACTTATTTAGAATTGTTCACCACGAAACTGTACAGCAAATCCAGAATTCAGTATTAATTAACTATTATAAATTTCCAAATGGACGCCTGAGGAAATCTCAGAACTGAATGGGAAATAATGTGAATCACAAAGGCTTCAAAATTCCATAAAAACAATTCATTTAAATAAAAAGCTTTTGAAACTACAGGGGAGATAAAAACTTTGGGGGATATATACCCTTCCAAGCGGGAAGGGGGGGGGCTCTAATATCTCTATATATTTTAGAGTGTGTGGGGGATCAGGAAATGTAGAATTCTGTCAATTATATAGCAAGGGAGGTAATTACCATATGGTGTTACAGAATGTCATTGACAAGAGTTATTCTAGATACAATGTACAAATGTTAAGAATAAATTAAATCAATATTGAATGATACTTTTAAAAATTCTATAAAAAAATATAATTCAAATAATGTTGCACTGTCTATCCCATGGTGGCTTACATTGAAAAGTAAGGATGAGGGCTCAGGAATGCACAGGTCAAGAGGGGACAAGACTGGTTCTAATCTAAATGTATATGAAACTTGGTGGCATGAGTTTATATGATATAATTTGTACCTGTAACCAGTATGTCAGGGCCGAGTTTGGTTAGGACCACCTTTGGTGATGTATGTCATGTTTATGTTGCTAGTCTCAGAGACCCCCTTTACTAGCTGGCTGGACCCCTATATGTACCAGTCAAATGATATCCCAGCCCCTCAACCCTGGCATGATAGCAGCGGAATAAACTTTATTAGTCCCTGGGTTTTCACCTACCCATGTCCCTGCACTGCAGGGAAAATACAGCATGGGACTTAACCGGACTATACATTGTACTTCACTGGTTTAGGTGCAGGTACTTTACCTTCTGTGTGGTCATGGGGGGAAGAGATTTACCCCAGTTTGAAAAAAAGTGAGAGTAAAAAATATCCTGCCTAGACCCTGGGGTGGGGGGTTCAATGGACTGGTGCGCATTAGGGAAGGGTCAGGATTTTGACATTCTTTTGCTTTTTCAAACCCGGGTTCCCTGTTCTAGTAGTTTCACAGATAGTAAAATCTCCACAAATAGCCCCGCCCTAAACCAGTGAAATAGTCACGACTATACCCATTATTTTGCTGTGAAGCAAAGGGCACACAGTCACACGGTAGTGTGAGGACATCTGAAAGGTAAAAAACATGGGATGGTTTCCCTTTGTTTGCAGGGGCCAGTTTCAATTCACTAGCATATTTAGTTGAAGTCAATTTGATCTCAACTTGTTTCAAAAGTGACTTTCAACTCAGAATGGATCATCTTATTAAACAATTAAAATTCAATTATTTATCAATTAACCAGTTTATGCATACTGTACACAGTGACTAAGTCAGTAAGTGGGTCACATACATGAATGTATTATACTGTCAGACTAGACAAAGATCTGTGTCTACATCTAGAATAGAACCTTTCAGTAACAAAAGATATAACATTTGTGTACATTTGTATTTATAAAACATAGCAAGACATTTATAATGACACTGATAAATTTATCTAAAACTGAATGACCGATTCGGGGTCGGTGGTTGGTCTACATATTCTATGTTTCCTGTACGGGTACGTTGTAAGACTCCGGTTCCTGTCCATACGCGTTTGAATAACAGGGACTTCAAGACAATGGTCAGAAAGAAAATCGCCGACCTTAAGATCCGGTCATTTCATTCATCAATCCGCTACAAAGCGATGTGTAAAATTTTGACCACACAGGTGTGTAAGGATTTTTTTAAATATTTGCGTTAATAAAGCACTTACCGTCCAGTGCCGGAAGCTGGGATGGTTTAACGTTCCCGATAATTCATTGGTACTTCACTATTTGTAGCAGTCGTGTAGAAGTATCCACAAACAATCCACTATTTTTATCGCGAATTTCTCGCAGGAAGTACACTCTGATTCAATATGGCGGATTCACAACAATATCACGTGATCTCTGGTTGAGTGTCATTGTTTCCCACAGGTGCTTGTCACACCTGGTCAGGTAAAAATCAACGACGATATTGGTTGAACAACGTCACAAACGCTGACATTTAAAATCTACTGAAACTATTCGAATTCTAGTTTATAACATTTATTTAATTAACATATTCTATAGAAGTACCAAAGTACTGATGGACGATTATAACATGACACATAATTTATTGTTTCGTCACCAGGAGTTGATTTATATACATCTCGTGGGATTAAATTATCAAACGACTGATCAGTGTATAGTACGGGTCCCTGTGAGACGATTATGAGTCATCGCAGAAATATCCTACACCGTGGTAGATGTCCCCATCGTTTTGTCCTCAATTTGGTGAAAAATACATCGACTCGAATTTATTGACCTAATATGTTACCAACCGGTGTGTTTTTAAAAAAATAAATCACAGTTAAAAGTTTCTGTGTAAAATTAATTAGCACATGCCGGGGCAACGAACATTGAAATGGCTTGATATACTCGTTTATAAATAGCTATCCTCTAAAACGCACATCAGAACAAAAGGCATTGTCGTGCGTCTCTGAATAACATCCAGACCAACCCTAACTTTTGAAAGCACCAACAAAGCAATTTAGTGATTAACTGGCCTTCTAAAAAATTGAATCCGTATACACGGTGGGGAATCACGTGGTTTCGATGGTAGGATCCACCACAAAAATGGCGGTCAAATAGCGTCGACTTAACCCATATTTTGAGGTAAATATATAACATCGAGACTCGTTTATTTATGGACACCCCGGCCAGCACGCAATGGCTTCTCCACTGAATCTTTTGGTACCCTACTTTCCGCGATTGATCCCGTAGTTTCCTCATACACTTCGATATTGTTCCGTAAATAACAAAACAGTAGCGGGGTAGACCTCACGATAATGACGATTTTGACCATATTATGACCATAATTTTTATTATCTCCTTTATATCATCCGTATTTCATGCGAATACAAAGTGCGAACATTTCGCCAACAATTTCCAACAAAATCACAAACAGAATATCATATATTTTGGTTTTCTGAAAAATAAAACAGTCAATTTGCATGAAAGATAGGATCCACGCTAAGGGTACAGTAGCGTAGCTGCCGCTAGGCCATTAGGCGCGGGCCTACACATCATTTCTAGAAAAAATAATATATACATTTTTTAAGTTTAACTTGAAATTTGATCTCCTAAATACACATCAAAACGTACCAGTACCTTTCAAGGAATAAAAAAATCCGAGGGAGCATGCCCCCGGACCCCCCTACTTCTTTCATCTTTGCCTACGGACCTACACATTGCTAAGGTCCTAGCTACGCCCCTGGGGTAGGACGCACGATTGAACCTGGGCAGTGCACATTCATCAGTGCGGTCGGCAGTTTTCTACGGTATTGTCGAACGAAATATGCTGAACGGGCACATAGTGTTCATTTTTACAGGAAACTATATAAGTATCAGTATATCAGTATATACGGTCCATGTACAAGTGCATGTATGTAATTAGTATGCTTCCTGGCATAATTATTTTGTTTATAATTGAATTTTATAAGCTCACACAACACAGTTGTAGGGTGTATACTGTCTGTCCTTCAGTCAGTCTGTTCCAAAGACGAATTCTAGTGAACACCTATAGTAACTGTTGTTGCTGGAGTTTCCTAAAACTTTCTCATATGAACAACCTTGACATTTAGAAATAATAAGTGATGGATTGATTTTGCAAATACAAATGTAATGTGGTCCTTTGTCGACGGGGTATATTAGTCTGACAGCTATTTTTTAAACAAATAATGTTGATGCATAAACAATACACGTAATTCGTGTATGTGTGTCGATCAATGTGTTGCAGAAATATGCTTCTAATGATAGTTCTGTTTGGTGTTAATAAGCCCTTGTGAAATAGCTTGACTCTCCAGTTAATCGTATATGAATCGGTTATATTTTAACACATTTTCTATGTAATAGGTCATCACGTTCTTTCAGAGCAATGCGTTGAAAAAGTCTCACCTTAGCTTAAAGTCTCACAAAGTTTCAGAAACAGCAATATTTGAATTAACTACCTAATAAGACCATGAAAATTGACAGGTTATAGAGCTCCCTAAATGGCATTGAATCAACATCCATATTGGATATATTTTTACTTTCATCTATAGAATAATCATTTCCGCAAGTCGCCAATTTAGTAGTTTGTGTGGTGAACAAAATATCCCGTTGTTTACAATTATTTGAAATCGACGGTTCGTTCCGAGGACAGTTCGTAAATTTCCATTATAAATCGAGGACACATATATTGATGACCAATTTATGCGAGTATATACGTGTAACTAAAAGATAAATACCGTTATCCTCCGGTAATTGCCGGTATCCTATTGAACTATATTGTATGTGTTAATCTAGTATACTATTTCACGGGTGAATTTAAGGCTAACTTTGTTTCCATTAGGTTATAATATATGTACAGTATGAATATATTGAGACATAATTGAAGTGTAGATGTAATAATGTTTTAGGGGCCTGTCGTCCACTTAGACCCCGATGCTATGCGGAAGGGATGCCGATAACTGACTGCTCGTTTAGGAAAACCTTCGGGTCATTTATTAATAAAAATGGGCGGAGCTTTGTCATCGTCGTTGTTCGACAAGTATTCTCGGATCGGTATACAAATTGTACTGTTGTGGTATATACGCAGTATGCATGTCATAGCCTATCCGAAATAGCCGAATGGTAGATCCGATCGTGCGGAAAGCCGGGTTGCGGTTAGACCTGCCGTCCACTAGACCCCGATGCTACGCGGAAGGGATGCCGGTTACAATGTGCTCGTTTCAGAACCCTTCGGGATCATGTATCAATAACAATATGCGGAGCCGTGTCATCGTGTTTGTTCGGGAAGTACGATATTCGCAGTTCGGGGTAATAATGGTTGCTGTATACATGTGTACACGCAATATAAATGCCGAAGCCTATCCAAAGTAGCCGAACGTATCGCGACTAAATGCCGTCAGTTCAGGAGTTAGTCCCGAATGTTTCCCCGACCGCGTGATATGCGGAAGGGTTTACGAATCGATGCCGATAGGTTGCCGAAAGATTGTTTAGCTCGACCTAGAGGCAAACTGACGCCATCGCTGCAGCTGTCATTCGGGATATACAACTTCGATAATGTCGCGTAAGTTTACGCTTATATATCTACATTACTTAAAGTTAGTTTTACTTTAGATAAACCACAATCACTCGGGCGTAAATATACTTTTAACATTGGAGTAATTCAGGGTTATAGGGGTGTATTTACCCATAAAACATACAGTTAGAAATGGTTTTATCATGTAGTGCGCATAGCGCAGTTGGCTAAGCTACTATGAATACGTGTTCTTCAGAACTAAATGAATGGGTTCGATTCCCATTCTGGTATTTTGAACTTACACTGGAAATAAAAAATAGTCGGTTGAAAGCGATAACTACTGTACCACTGCACCACACAGTCAAGTTCATAACATGATCGGCATAGTTTCCGTGTGTTAATCTCATCACTTCGCCGTTTTCGGGAAGCGTTCGGCATCGATTCGACTTTCCATCTAGAACCATTCGGGATGGCTAATGAATACGAAACCTCACAGAAGGCGTCCCGAAGATGCGGAGTGAATGCCGATGGTTTACTGAAACTCTCCCGAAGCACTTCCATGCAAGACATTCGGCGTCCATTTTTTTAAAAACTTTAAAACGAAGATTTTCGGTCCTGAAGGGTACCAGAGGCGTTGCGTAATTATACGGAAGGATTCCATATCATCGCGATGACATGCCGAACCATCTCGTTCTGGTGAAATTCTGCTTCGAGAACTATTCGGGGTCCTGGCGTACGTCAGGTCTTATAAATATATAAATATTTTATCTATATTTTATTTCTGCCAATATTGTTTAAAAACTGTCGCAAAGAAGCGTTGGCTTTAGCAGATGTTAAATTGTGTCGCCCTTTGTAACTATTCATGAGTTCTAATTGGTTGGAAAGTAACAGACTCTTTGAATCCGGGATTCCGAGTGGTAACAGTTGCTAAAAGAGAAAAGACTGAATTCAAGGCGTCAGTTATAGCAAACTACATCGCACCGCTAGCAGCAGATTTCCACAACATTCCACCATTACAGAATTATAACATCCCATATTCCTACTTTTATCCGTCCAGCGGCAATGCAAAGACTATTTGGTTAAAATAATGGTACCATAAATATATAATATAATATTTCAATTATAATAAAATATTTCCAAATATCTCACAGCGAACATTGATATATCTCAAACGATAAATTGCGACTAGACTAGCTGTTCAATTCCACATATATGAATGTTCATGCTTTTTGTCTAGTCCGCATCGTTATGAAATTCTTCGTGTAATACCTAATTAGATATATTAATTATAATCTGACTTGTTTGTAGATGAATTAGTACAGATCGAGTAGGCCATCATGTCATTATGAGTCCGTTCCGCATATTCCGATCGATAGAACCGTAGAAAACTACCGACCGCAATGATGGATGCGCTCTGCTCATGTTCAATCGTGTGTCCTACCCATAGCGTGGATCCTATCTTTCATGCAAATTGAATGTTAAATTTTTTAGTAAACCAAAATTCATGATATTCTGGTGGTAATTGTTTTGGAAAACGTTGGCGAAATGTTCGCACATTAGAATCGCTTGAAATACGGATGATATAAAGGAGATATGGTCATAATATGGTCAAAATCGTCATTATCGTGAGGTCTACCCCGCTACTGTTTTGTTATTTACGGAACAATATCGAAGTGTTCGAGGAAACTATGAGATCAATCATGGAAAGTAGGGTACCAAAAGATTCAGTGGAGAAGCCATTGCGTGCTGGCCGGGGTGTCCATAAATAAACGAGTCTCGATGTTATATATTTACCTCAAAATATGGGTTAAGTCGACGCTATTTGGCCGCCATTTTTGTGGTGGATCCTACCACCGAAACCACGTGATTCCCCACCGTGGTATAGGCCCCTATAAATCAGGGATTCTATATTACTAACCATATATAGAGAAGATCCCGTATAAATAAAATATTAACCAATTTTATGTGATGCACTGCAGTGTTACTTTATACAACACGAATCTATTAGAGTTCTAAGACTTACATTAGTTAATTCTATAAAATAAATAATCAAATAACGAAGGAACCATATAATGCAGCAGTCAGTTGCATCCTCACGTGACCCCTACCCCGGGGATCAGCCGGGAATTTTACATATGGGTTATAAAAATTCCCGCCATCCACGGTCCACGGTCCTGCCGGGAGCAGTTGATCGTAAAATATCCGTTATCCCCCCTGGCAACTAAATAGAGTTCCAGGGGTATTGGTTCGGAGAAAAATTCCCCTAGTACCGGGGAGCTGGAAGGTAAAAACATGAACGTTTCCCCCGGATAACCGGGGGCCGTGGGTGCATTACCAGCATAAAATTAACTGATTAAAAATCTCAGACATTACATATAAGTTGATATACCACGGAACTATCGATGGCTAGTAAACAGTTGAAATCAAAAGTAGTTTCCACTGCATAGTATTTTAAGCTTTGATACACTGGAAAGAGATTATTGTGTGCAAAATGCTAAAGTAATTTCGTTTGAAGCAGCTTTTTCAAGAATTTTGGAAAAGAATGTTAACTTTGACACCGGGCGATATGGAATACTAGTATTTGATCGCCATTATTAACAAGACTCTTGATCAAAATTTACTGAAAAATTATAGACCTGTGTCAAACTTACCCTTCATTTCCAAAATTCTTGAGAAGGTAGTCGATGCTAAACTGGAAGAGCATTTAGCACTACATGATCTCCACGAAGAACGTCAGTCAGCATACAGAAAATTCCACTCTACTGAAACGGCTCTTCTTCGTGTGTTGCAAAATGACATACTTTGCCCTCCAGAATTAATCTACGGTCCTGGTAATGCTGGATTTGTCAGCAGCATTTGACACCATTGATCACTACACTCTACTAGACAGGTTTGAAAATCATTTCGGTATAACAGACAAGCCATTTGAGTGGATGAAATCCTATATGTGTGACCGCTACCAGGCTGTCTGTATAGATGAAGAACTTTCAAGAACTACAGTGTACCACAGAGACCTGTGCTTGGTGCGAACACCGGAAGCACTACATCATGTACACAAAACCGGTGGGCGCAATCTGTAGAAAACATCGATTGCATCATCATTTCTATTCTGATGACTCACAAATCGAGGGGTGCCTGCAATACTGTAGTAAGTCCTTCTTCGTCTATATGCATTTACTACAGTTTTGCGGGCACCCATCGAAATGTACATGTATATGTCACTCACACCAAAATATTGTGTCTCGCGGGATGAAACCCTACAAAGAATTGAAGCTTGTCTAAAGGATATATTGCAATGGATGAAAGATAATTTTCCGAAACTAAATGCTGACAAAACAGAGCTTATCCTGTTTGTACCAAAACGGAATGCCAGCACAGCCGAGAATCTCACAGTGACAGTTGGCGACGCTGTAATTAAACCATCATCGATGGTGAGAAACATTGGTGCAACGTTGGATTCACATTTGGACATGGATAAGCATGTAAACTCCGTTTCACGGTCAGGTTTCATGCAGATCAGACAGATAGGTCAAATCAGAAATATTTGAATGTTGATGCAACAAAATCCCTTATCAATTCTTTAGTAACATCAAGGCTATATTACTGCAATTCTTAACTGTGTGGCTCCCCAAAAAACATTCTGAATACTAGTAACTGCAAAATATTCAAAATACTGCTGCTCGCCTGATCGTTACAATCATAGCACTAATGTAATACATGTATAAGGTGTCATATTTATGGATACACATTTACGAGAGTGTGCGAGTATACACTTGTTAAATGTTATAAGTACACCAACATGTAATGGGTATATCTGTTTTATTATGCATGATACCATGTTCATTTTTTGCATGTCTTCATGCGAGTAGTATAGCAGCAATATCCGATAATTCGATGATGATAATTCGCACGCTGCGAGCAGTGAATCGTGAATTTTCAAATTATGCAAAATGCACGTGAAAAACAAATGATTTTCGCAAGAACTCTAAAAATGTTACATACACATTGTACATCAATACCCTCACCAGGAAAACACAAAACCGGAAGAATTACGATAACAGACCGTACAAGAGAGGTTTGTGAAACATACCACGTCTCATGACAGTAATTAGCCGAGTGTGGCTAAGGTCACCACGACCTTGACCTTTGGCCTATCGACCTCAAAATTAGTAGGAGCCTACATCTGATGATCAGCAACATCTCTGTAAAGTTTTACGATCTAAGGTCCTATATTTCTTATGGTGTGGACCAGTGATTGTTGTGTGTTCAAAGGTCATGGTGAGTTTGACCTTTCATCCAAACGACCTTGAAATTAAGTCGGACCGTCTGTGGAGGATGAATAATCTCCACTTAAAATTTTAGAATCCTAGGTTCAATCGTTTTGGAGTTATTGTTGAAAAACCATTCGGCCTGTCGACCGACCGACTATTTGCACTGTAACGCTATGTACTGTGTTGGTGTACTTATAACATTTAATGAGTGTACAAACATATTGGCTAAGATAAAAACACAATTTTAGCTAAGTTATTGGGCTAGCAAACCCTAGCACCCCCCCCCCTCTAATATCAACAAGCAGTGCCTGAAAACTTATTGATTAGTTGAAGACACCCGGATTCCTTGTATCTCACCTCTGTCTCTAACATTTGCGATAATGCCCAAGAGTGTGCCCTGCAAATTACATGCAAGAAGAAGAAGATACCAATGCCCCAGCTCATTTAGCCTGGATTACCTGCCCCTTACACTACGTAATATGGCCAGGCATAAACAATTAATGGAAGTATGCATAGGGAAAGAGGTTATTAGACTATTGAGGTTTTATGCTCGCCTAACGTCTTATACTGAAGCTCTTTTCTGCTCGCTCAACTTCTAAAAAGTATTTTTGAGCTCGCTCTACGTCTTTAAAGTAGTTTTATGCTCGGTCAACGTCTAAAAGTAGCTTTGTTCTCGTACAACGTCTGGAAAGTAGTTTTATGCTTGCGCAACGTCTAAAAAGTAGTTTTATGCTTGCTCAACGTCTAAAAAGTAGTTTTATGCTCGCTCAACGTCTTAAAATAGTTTCAGCTCACTTAACTGCTTAATAGTAGTTTTATGCTAGCTCGGCGTTTAAAAAGTAGCTTTATGCTCGCTCAACGTCAAAATAATAGTTTTGTTTTGCCCAACGTATAAACGTTAGTTTTATGCTCGCTCAACGTCTAAAAAGTAGTTTTATGCCCGCTACACCTGTTAGGGTGATTTTCTATCAGACATGCTCGTTGTATATCTTGTTAAATGTCCACAGCTAGGTAACGGTCGTTAAATTCTAAATAAAATGCTTTTATTCTTTTTCAATGGTACAGTTACCCGCGGAGATAACCACTGTCGTATTAAAGTCAATATCACTGATTAGATTATCTCCCTTAACATTCGTCTCCAGACAAAGACTCTTTTCTATAGTTCTGGCGGCTATAGTTCAGTCTAGCGGCTATAGTCCAGGTAGCCTTTTAGCAGTCACCTATAGCCGCAGCAGAAGCGATGTCAAGGTTAGGATTAGGGGTTTAGGCTAGGGGTTTGGGTTATTTTTAGGGTTAGGGGTTATGGTAAGTTTTAGGGTTTGGGTTAGGGGCTAGAGTTAGGGTTTGCCTTGGGCAAGGGTTAGGGTTTGGGTGATGGGCTATGGTAAGGGTTTTGGTATGGTTGAGGACTTAGGGTTTGGGTTAGATACTAAGATTGGGGTATGTGTGAGGTTCATGGGTTAGGTTAAGGGGTTAGGGTCTATTTATGCCCCAACTATTGATTGGTATATGCCTAGGACCATAGCCAAAGTGTCACTGTGGACTATAGATGTAAGGGTGTTCTTTACAATGGTATAACTTGTATAGTTTGACCTGATCTTGACCTTTAAGCATGAATATAATTATTACTGATATAACAAGATCAAATCTGCGGACACAAAAGGATTAATTGCGGAACTTGCGGCTAAAAGTTTAACAGTTATAACTTATATAAGCAGCATAGAGAAAAGGCGTAGCCATCATCATGAAATCAATATCAAAGAAAAGTTAGATAGAATGGAAACACATCAATCAAAGACTAATAACAGCTAGGTTCAATGGAACATTTACTTGTGATTGGTGGTACCATCTTCCCACACAAAGATATACACAAGAATACATGGGAGTCACCAAATGGAAGAGATTGCAACCAGATAGACTACATTATCCTCAATGGTCGATAGAGACATTCCTTAGAAAACGTAGTGGTTCGACGAGGAGCGGATGTTGGTAGTGACCACCACCTACTGCTATCCAAGATTAAACTTCATTTAAGAAAAGCTCCATCCAAATCAGAACCAGCTCAACCTAGATATCATACAGCCAAGCTTAAAGATCCTACAATAAGCAAGAAGTTGTCACTAGCACTAAGAAATAGATTCCAAGTGATAAGTGATACTGGAGATGGATTAGAGCCAGATATGGAAACCATCTGGACAAATATAAGAGACAATTACACCCATGCCTGCAAAACAGTACTTGGTACAAAGAAGAAAAGTGATAAGAAATGGATTAAACCTGATACTTGGAACCTTATAGACAAAAGAAGAACATTGAAAGAAAAAAATGCAATATCTGAAAGACTAACAAAGAATACTCAGATATCAACAAAGAAACAAAATGAAAACTTCGAAAAGACAAACGAGACTATTATGACAGCAAAACTAGCGAGGCAGAAACAGAAGCCAACAGAGGAGCCATGGTTGAAGTATATAGAATGAGAAGAGAACTGACAGGAAACTTTGATTCTGGTACTGGACCAGTGAAGAATAAAGCAGGAGACAAGATTACTGTAGAAAATGAACAACAGAAACGATGGGCTGAACACTTTGATGAAGTATTGAATAGACCAGACCCTGTATAAACAGCCACCATAGATGAACCTTTTGGAGAACCATTCGACATAGATTTAGATCCACAATCCAAAGACGAAATAATAAAAGCAATTAACCAACTAAAATAACAACATTGAAAGTAAAATGCTTAAAGCAGACACAAAACTGGCCTCTGAGCAGCTCCACAAACTATTCTCCCAGATATGGACATAAGAAACAGGCACGCTGGATTGCTCAAACTAGCGCGGGATTACATTACTGTCCATACCAAGCAAAGTTTTCTGCACATCATCTGCATGAGACTCAGCAGCTCAATTGATGGAACCTTAAGGAAAGAACAAGCAGGATTCAGACCTGGAACTGGGTGCACAGACCATATATTTACCCTAAGATACATCATGGAACAGTGCATATACTGGAATAGCCTAGTTTACATAAACTACGTCGATTTCGAAAAAGCGTTTGATAGCATTCACAGAGAAAGTCTTTGGGAAATCCTTAAGGCTTATGGATGCCCAGAAAAATTTAGCAACGTAATAAAGAGCTTTTATGACAACTTCACATGCAGCGTCATCCACAACAATAAGCAATGCAATTTACCCACACTACATCAATAATAACATGAGACAACAAACCAATAGAAGCAGTAGACGATTTCACATATTTAGACAGCATACATGTACTTAGCAAAAACAACGCTACTGAAAAGGACATAAGAAATAGACTCCAAGACGCAAGAACATCATTCCACCAGCTAAACAAGATATGGCGATCCAGCAACAACTGTGAAAAAAACTCTACCAGAGCAACGTCCTCTCCATGTTGATGTATGGGGCAAAATGTTGGAGAGTAACACAAAAAGACAGTAAAAAACTATCAGGATTCCACTCAAAATGCCTTCGCAAAATCTGTAAAATCTACTGGCCAGCAATAATTTCCAACATCGATTTATTCAAAAGAACTGGACAAACTAACATTGCAACAGAAATAAACGAAGATGAATCCGATAGCTAGGGCATGCAATAAGGAAAGACACAAATAACATCACCAAGACATCTCTAAAATGGACCCAATCAAACGGAAAAAGACACCGAGGAAGACCAAAAGAAATATGGAGAAGGACAATAAACAGTGAAAAAAGACGATGGGAAAACACTTGGAGAAATAGAGAATATTGCGAAGGACCGACAAAAATGGAGAGACCTGGTTGCAGCCTTATGTGTCAGTGGGCACTAAGAGGATAGGTAGGGTATAACTTATATATAATATCCAATTAGTATTTAGGCAAGTTAGGTAGTAATTGGTTGTTTGTCTGGGTTGTTATGTTCTTAGATGTAAGGCAACATTCACAAAATAAACAGCGCCTTTGTTCAACCGTGGTGTAACGGACGACACCTTACTGAAACCCGGAATAACCGTAGCAACCCCGGTTACATCGGAGTGACATCAGGATTGTGAAAATGCAATTCTTTTTACAAAACGTCCCGGATCACCACTGTTATGCACCAGTCAATATTTAAATTGCCAGCATGGGTGGGGGGGGGGGTTATACAGTGGGTATTAGACAGTCGAATCTTCCTGACCGGGGAGAATTTGACAATCCTATCGACTCCGAGTCCCGGGGAATATATTCCGGGAATTACTACGTGATTACGTGTCCCGACCGACCACGGGGATTTAGACAGTAAGGATCGTCTCGAGTGTGGCGCATTAAACTTCTAAAATGAAAATGTGTAGTTCCTCCTAAATCACCCGCCGCTCCCACAGACGGGAAAAATATCGATATCGTTTCCGGTGACTCCCGGTGACTCCCGGTGACTCACGGTTGTATTAAACACTTTAAAACAACATGTGCTGCATCATGGTTGATCCCGGCTAACCGCCGCTAGGAATGTCTCCCCTGTTCCGCACCGGTTTGCAAACTCGATTGGAATCTCTAACCTGGACAGCGCGAACGGGGCTTAAATTAAAAAAAAATAATTAAAGAGACATTCCCTATAACTAGCATATTTGATCTACTATCACATTAAATGAGCTAAATATACAAAGCACTACCAATTATCATAATTTGTCAGAAGATAGTGTGCGCAAATATGTATCTATAGTGTCAAAAATATATTCAAATCACCAATAATAATTTATCGCTTCCGGCGATTTATTATTATGTGGTAAAAGGGAACCAACTCGTGACATTCGTGGCTCGTTTCAGAAATAGATTTTCATTTTTTTTCTCGGTAATCGGTGGGAGCTTTTTGTTGAGGATTTGAGGAGTTTAAGCAGTACTGATTCTCATTTAATGTACACGTCGGCGTAATGGTATAATATTCCTGAATCGATTTAAACGATCGATGTTATAGGGAACGCATCTTTAAAAAAATATGTTCGACACGTTGGAGGGTAATAAAAGTCCCATTTGTGACAAAAGGAAAAATATCCATTTCTGTAATTAGTATACGAAGCATTTATTTAATGTGCAAATTTCAAATTAATTGGATTCAAATGAAAGAAATTAATCATGAACATTAATATCAACCAATTAATCGACCAATTCGATTAGTAAATATGACTTATTTTAACGCATTTCCTGAGTTCCTTACCCCTTCTGGTTAATTGTCACATGACGACATGGATATGTGTCCGATTTATTGTCTTATATGTTGGCTAGACAAAGGCTGTACTTTTCAGAAAATGTCCACTTTTATACACCTTAATTGAATATTAAACATGCTAATTGCTATCGGCCACTGATTAATACTTTTCAAGTGACCCTCGTACCTGGACGTTTATGTTTATCCATATTTGTATCATGCCGGTATATTTGATCTGTGCGTGCAAATATTAAATCCACTTTAATAATATCAATTAAAATTAATTGAACTATTGACGTATTTTATAAATGTACATCCACAGTGTCAAAATGCTAATAAGAATACAAATGTAATCGGATTAGCTTAATCCAACACTTAAACTCCATTAAAATACGAACTAAAAATAGATACATGTATACATGTACTAGTATTACGTTGTTTGAAGTCGTGGTTATGAACCCCATTAAGATGAAAAAACATTTGATAGAAAAATATGTTTGCTAATATTTTATGAGAACAAATAATTTCGAATAGTTTTAATAGTTTAATCAATAGCTAGTGGACACTGGTAGCGCTCGCAACGTTCTAATGGATAGTCTACATTGATTTATGGACTATTAGTCGATATTTCCGTAACCAAATGGTAACGTCACATGGGAGGTGTTTTCATGATAGAAAATAAGAACTTATTCTTCAAACCAGTTTCAGAGGTTTTAAAGTACACATCATATTAACGCCCATGTCGAGTTCAATGGATTGACCGACATTATTGACAAGCACGAGTCACTGGTGTATGTTTGTTCTGATTGGGATCAGCCAAGCTGGTCAACGATTATTTTGATGCTCGTATAATTAAATTGGGATTACATTGACAAAGAGTAAATTACAGCTTCATTAGAGGTAAGGCTATTAAACATAATTATCCGTTTTGTATTTTATTTTTTTTAAAATGCCGAAATGCCGAGCATAGCCTTTGTTTGCTTTAATTTTTAGTAAATATGGTAGCCTTACAATATATATGTGAGTGTTCCGCCAACCGGATTTGAACCAGGATCGCTAGATTAGACGGAAGCGCACGAATCACGAAGGCACATACCTTGATTACTTAATAGACTATTTACTTCAATGAATGAGTAATTTCTAATTTGTGAATCACCGAACGTCAATTTCAAACGTTAATTCCTGAAAATCTATTCAAATTTTAAGTAGCACTATCTGTTTTCAATCTATTTGATTCTAATCATCTTTAATTGGGAGTGGTTCTTTCTAAGAAAAGGTTATATTTTGTTTGGATTTTCCATATTCTCGATATTTATGTAGGCCTACTCGAATACCATTTACACGGGATAAAAACAATACTCATGGACATTTCCATTCAGTATTGCAAAAAATGACCATGCCTGTTATAATATCATGTTCAATATAATAGTTGTCTCGTAGGTGCCTTAGTGTGGTTGGACTATGGCGACAAAAAGAAACAGCCTAAGAGCTGAGGCCGATTTATTAAAAAAAAAATTGTCCAAGTCTGAAACTTCACCAAAGTAAGTCATAAGTTAAGAGCGGCGAACCAAAGCGATGATTATATTTTGATTTGAATGTACTTTTATGGGAATGACAGTCAAAATAATAGAAAACTACCCTGAAAATCACTAATTTTTGGTCTGTTTATTGATCATATAGTGTGAAAAATGTCAAAATGTCATCTCTTTGATTCGCCCCCACTGTATTTTCTATTTGGACAACACAAAACATATATGTGAGAAAGCAATACATTCCAGGCCTAAGAGTTTAGTATCAATTTGCAGAAAAATGGCGTTCATTTTGGACGCCATTTTGGATTCTGAAGCGTTGTGAAAGCAGAATCTTGTAAGAAATGGACTCTTAAAGTTCGGTCACATGGCTAACTTTGGTGAAAGTTTCAGATTTGTACAAACGTTTTGAATAAATCGCCATCAGCTCTTAGGCTAAAACTAAAAGAGTTCTGTCATCGTGGATTCCGAATATTTTGGCAAAACAGTTCGAGTTAGACATATAATTTGGTGTTCTATCTCTTTGTCTTTCAGGTACTTTCTCTTTCGGATAACCGGCTGATTATTAATCAAGTTATACCAACAGAATAGAATAGACTCATAGACAACACAACATGACTACCAGGTGTTTGTGTATCCTGACTGTTAGTGTAATGGTGTTCAGTATTTGTCATAGTCAGTCTATACACAATGTTAGTGACCTGATAGATGATCTACTCACCAACTATAAGACAGTATTACGTCCAAAATTAAACCAGTCAGAGGCCATTCATGTCGACGTCAGTATGGAACTATTATCGGTCATAGATTTCGACGAAGTTCACGGAAGTCTGTACTTGAATGCTATACTGGCAATTGAGTGGCTTGATGAGCGACTGACGTGGAATCCTACAAGTTATGATGGAGTATACAGTACGTTTATAGAAAGTTACAAAGTCTGGACACCAATGGTTGTACATATAAACACTGTAGAGAAAACAGAGAAGATAGGATCCGGTGATACCTGGCAGTTAATTCGCTTTATGAGTGATGGTAAAGCATCATTCTATCCGGGAGGTCTGTTAACGTCATCATGTGATGCTGACGTCACGTATTATCCTTTTGATAGTCACACGTGTTCGGTTGAATTCGTGGCTTGGGGATTCGGAACCTCAGAGTTACAGTTGTATCCCAAGAAAAATGAAGTTCTTAAGACGTATTTCTCTCCTAATGGCATCTGGGATTTGACAGGGTCGTCAGTATATGCAGAATATAACAACATCCAAGTTACTGTAGACTTAACATTACAGAGAAAACCTTTGTTTGTTATATGCAATATTATACTGCCGATCATACTGTTGACATTTTTAAACACGGTCGTGTTTGTTATCCCTATAGACAGTGGTGAGAGAATATCATACAGTATCACAATGTTACTAGCGATAGCAGTGTTTCTTACTCTAGTTGGTGACAACTTACCGAAAACGTCCAGTCCAATGTCAGTGTTCAGCTACTATCTAATACTTGTGTTAACACTTAGTGTCCTTTCCGGTGCAATCAACATAACGAGCCTCAGATGCTACTTTACCGACGATCAACAAACTATAAACAATCGCTGGAGAAAGTTAATCAAGCTTTCAAGATTTAAATGTTCAAACAAGTGTAGAAAAGTTTCCATACATGCTGAACACGTCGAAGACAAAGCGGATAACGAGAAACAACGTAAAAACATTGAACATAGTGGCACACCAAATATGGTGCTCCCGACTGAGGGTAAACACTCTCCAACTGCGTATGTTAGCCGCCCAGACAGAAGTAATGACACAGACAATGTATCCTGGAAGGATGTAAGCTGTGCATTGGACAGAGTCTGTTTTGTGGTTACGCTTACTTTAACCATTCTGTTAACTCTTGTCTTTATTATTGTTATAAGAGCGAACGCATGAGAGACTTCGTAACAAAACAGAACATACTAGTAAGAAAATGAGTGAGTATGTGTGAGTGAGTGAGTAAGTAAGTGAATAAGTAAGCAAGCAAGCAAGCAAGTAAGTAAGGTCTTTATTTTACGAGGCGAATATAAGTTCCTCAACATATACTGTGACGAAAACGTTTTAGTCAGTGGAAAGTCATGTAAATCACAAAATGGATGTTTAAGCCATTGTAGCTTCAAAGCGTCTTTCTAATTATGGTGCCAAATCACAGATCCTAAAGCTGTTTATGATAACTAATATTTCAATGTAAAACAAGTCGTTATATATCACGTGATTTGTAAGAAGACCAACATAGAAATTATCCTTGTTTTAAATCGAAGGAAGGTGATATAAAAAAACATGATATTCGTTCTGATATTTCTCCCAACTGGGATTAAAAAGTTTCAATTTTTCCCGGACTTTTGATATTGTCACCAATCTTTGTTGGATGACATCACTATTGAAAGCAACAACATAACAGTTTTAAGGATATCAACAAAATGTGCATACCAAAGAAAGGCCCATAACGGTGCAGTAATGGCCAAACGTTTGGCAGGGCAATGCTTTGTCAAAGTGATCAATGAGAAAAGGTAAGGACTTGTAGATACCAAAATCGGAATTAACTCTCATCCAATTTACTGACTAAACCTGTTTTAAGTATATATACATAAATGTACAAATGGGTGCATTGAATGAAAAACAGGTACATGTATACCAATATTAAACAAAGGAACTATTACAAAGAATAACAAGACAATGGCCCATGAAAATAAACATCTTTAGATACATGAAACATCTTTAGATACATGAAACATCTTTAGATACATGAAACGTCTTAAGATACATGAAACCTCTTTAGATACATGAAGCCTCTTAAGATACATGAAACATCTTAAGATACATGAAACATCTTCAGATACATGAAACATCTTTAGATACATGAAACGTCTTAAGATACATGAAACATGCTAAGATACATGAAACATCTTTAGATACATGAAACGTCTTAAGATACATGAAACCTCTTTAGATACATGAAGCCTCTTAAGGTATATGAAACCTTTTTAGATACATGAAACCTCCTTAGATACAAGAAACATCTTTAGATACATGACACATCTTTAGATACATAAAACATCTTAAGATACCTGAAACGTCTGTAGATACATGTAACATCTTTAGATAAATGAAACATCTTTAGATACATGAAATATCTTAAGATAAATGAAACATCTTTAGATACATGAAACATCTTAAGATACATGAAACATCTTTAGATAGATGACACATCTCTAGATACATGAAACGCCTTTAGATACATGAAACATCTTTAGATAAATGAAGCATCTTTAGATACATGAAACGTCATTAGATACCTGAAACGTCTTTAGATACAACAGACATCTTTAGATACATGAAACATCTTTAGATACATGAAACATCTTTAAATACATGGAACGTCTTTAGATACATGAAACATCTTTAGATACATGAAACATCTTTAGATACATGAAACATCTTTAGATACAACAAACATCTTTAGATACATGAAACGTCTTTAGATACATGAAACATCTTTAGATACATGAAACATCTTTAGATAGATGACACATCTCTAGATACCTGAAACGTCTTTAGATACATGTAACATCTTTATATAAATGAAACATCTTTAGATACACGAAACGTCTTTAGATACCTGAAACGTCTTTAGATACAACAGACATCTTTAGATACATGAAACATCTTTAGATACATGAAACATCTTTAGATACATGAAATATCTTTAGATACATGAAACATCTTTAGATACATGAAACATCTTTAGATACCTGAAACGTCTTTAGATACAACAGACATCTTTAGATACATGAAACACCTTTAGATACATGAAACGTCTTAAGATACCTGAAACGTCTTTAGATACAACATACATCTTTAGATACATGAAACGTCTTTAGATACATGTAACATCTTTAGAGAAATGAAACATCTTTAGATACATGAAACGTCTTTAGATACCTGAAACGTCTTTAGATACAACAGACATCTTTAGATACATGAAACATCTTTATATACAACAAACATCTTTAGATACATGAAACGTCTTTAGATACATGAAACATCTTTAGATACATGAAACATCTTTAGATACATGGAGCATCTTTACATACACGAAACACCTTTAGATACCTGAAACGTCTTTAGATAACTGAAGCGTCTTTAGATACAACATACATCTTTAGATACCTGAAACGTCTTTAGATACATGTAACATGTTTAGAGAAATGAAACATCTTTAGATACATGAAACGTCTTTAGATACCTGAAACGTCTTAAGATACAACAGACATCTTTAGATACATGAAACATCTTTATATACATGAAACATCTTTAAATACATGAAACGTCTTTAGATACATGAAACATCGTTAGATACATGAAACATCTTTAGATACGTGAAACATCTTTAGATACATGAAACATCTTTAGATACAACAAACATCTTTAGATACATGAAACGTCTTTAGATACATGAAACATCTTTAGATACATGAAACATCTTTAGATACATGGAACATCTTTAGATACATGAAACACCTTTAGATAACTGAAGCGTCTTTAGATACAACATACATCTTTAGATACCTGAAACGTCTTCAGATACATGTTACATCTTTAGAGAAATGAAACATCTTTAGATACATGAAACGTCTTTAGATACCTGAAACGTCTTTAGATATAACAGACATCTTTAGATACATGAAACATCTTTATATACATGAAACATCTTTAAATACATGAAACGTCTTTAGATACATGAAACATCGTTAGATACATGAAACATCTTTAGATACATGAAACATCTTTAGATACAACAAACATCTTTAGATACATGAAACGTCTTTAGATACATGAAACATCTTTAGATACATAAAACATCTTAAGATACATGAAACATCTTTAGATACATGAAACATCTTTAGATGCATGAAAAATCATTAGATATATGAAACATCTTTAGATACATGAAACATCTTTAGATACAACAAACATCTTTAGATACATGAAACATCTTTAAATACCTGAAGCGCCTTTAGATACATGTAACATCTTTAGATACATGTAGTGGCAAACCAATCTCAGTGGAACCTATGCATAAAGGATACACTCTAAGAATGTGTCAAACAAAATTCTTAATGGCAAAATACGCATATAATTATGATAACTGAATCTATTTAATTAGTGTCTTTTTTTCCTGATCAATAGAGCATGTATATGAGCCATATTCGACGAGAACCATATTGGGCACCACACCACCAATCAATCTTTACTTTAAAATGGTACATTGTTATAATATAATTAAGTCACATTGTTTTGTAGTTCAAACAAATGTCACCATAATTACTTTTTATTAGCTTTAATAAAGACAGCTGGTACGAACTGTACACGAGCTATACACGGCCCCTTTTCCGAAAAGCTATTAGGTAAATAAAACTAAATAAATATATTTTATGTATTGATACAATGTTTTGTGCTCGAAGCATTGGCTTGTACTTGGAACATTAAAAGCACTAGTACGACAATGCTTTCGCTATGTGTCATCGAAATCAATGTACTTGCTATTACTGCTTAAGTATTATAACACAAACTTACAATGGGTTACGAGCGATTGTTAAATACAAATGTATACATGAAAATACTCTTTTAATGACACATGTTGACAGATAAATTAAATATGTATGGATATCCATTAACGGATTTCGAATAGTGTGAATAAAGACTTCAACTATGAATACAACAATCGTGTTCAGAATATCACACACACATATTTTATACGGGATATGGCCTATATTTTTATTAATGAAAAATGTATATATGCCTGTCATGGTACGTACTTGACTTTTTCACTATGTAGTTGCACTGTATGCCAAACATGTGTGGAGAATTCAAGATGGCGTTCGACAACAACGATAACAGTAAGCGTGTTTTGTTCTCTTCTTAAATATAACGATCTGTATGGTAAATATTTATGAAATGTAAGAAATTTAACGGGAGATTCAACTGGGACTGTCCGTCGGTGATGAAATAACAAGATGTTACTGTTGAGTTGAACAGATCACGATGGTTTGTGAACGTTGAAAAGTGAAGCGAGAGACGACAAGAAAATTGCCGTTCTTTTCCCTAGAAAGAGTACCAGAACAAAAAAACTGACCAATCAGTGACCGTGCTGGTTTCAATGACCTCTGTCCTAAAGAAAGGTTATTTTCTATCTCTGATACTATGCTTTACATTATTTAATGAATATTAACAATTGCAAACACCAATATGTCTTTAGTTTTAATTTTGAGCCAGCTCTGATCCCTCAGTAGCCAATTCCATAAGTCTATGCTGTGATACTTATACTGAAATTATACCATGGAGCACTTGAGAAAAATGAAAAACAATCGACAAGGTGAATGTCCAATATTATTTCTTAGATAGAAATGACCTCCAATCTCACAAAATACATAATGTGCAGTGATAAGTCCCACATTCATATACAACACCTTATAAGTCAAAACCACCAAATAGAATTGTACTTTAACTCAATATAAAGTGACCAATGTCAGTCAACAAAAATGTCATTGTTTTGTCCACTGGACTCTCTCGAAATATTTTAATCTATAGACATAACATCCAGCTACACGAAAATGAAACATGTAGGGGGTCATATATCATATAAGAAAAATTCGTCAAACGCGGTGAACATATATTCTCACACGTACGGATTGTCTCAAAGTCCGTTAGCCACAACCCTACTTTCACTTTCATATTCAAGCCAGAATTCCAAATATTTCTGAATAAAACAATTTAACTGCATCACATACATACATGCATGCATGCTTACAAAGCATTTAAACCCAATTTCATGATTCTGATGCAGATTGGCAAGACATACCGCCATTTCCAGTCGATCGGTTTCTAACGACGCTAACTTTGAACTTCCTCCAGTGGTGGTTACCTCCCTTTTGAAAAGCTACCAATCCTTCAGAGCCAACTGATATTTAGTTTCTATAATTTTGCAAGATATTAAACACATTCTTTGTACAAAATAAATACAGAATTGGGCATTAAAAATACCAATTTAATTTTTGGTGTCCATAAATAAGCTCTACACTAAAGATTTGATATTTTCAAGGACCCCATCACTCCAATATATTCCATGCCACATAATTTGGTGTTCTATCTCTTTGTCTTTCAGGTACTTTCTCTTTCGGATAACCGGCTGATTATTTACCAAGTTATACCAACCGAATAGAATAGACTCATAGACAACACAACATGACTACCAGGTGTTTATGTATCCTGACTGTAAGTGTAATGGTGTCCAGTATTTGTCATGGTCAGTCTATACACAATGTTAGTGACCTGATAGATGATCTACTCACCAACTATAAGACAGTATTACGTCCAAAGTTAAACCAGTCAGAGGCCATTCAAGTCGACGTCAGTATGGAACTATTATCGGTCATAGATTTCGACGAAGTTCACGGAAGTCTGTACTTGAATGCTATACTGGCAATTGAGTGGCTTGATGAGAGACTGACGTGGAATCCTACAAGTTATGATGGAGTATACAGTACGTTTATAGAAAGTTACAAAGTCTGGACACCAATGGTTGTACATATAAATACTGTAGAGAAAACAGAGAAGATAGGATCCGGTGATACCTGGCAGTTGATTCGCTTTATGAGTGATGGTAAAGCATCTTTCTATCCGGGAGGTCTGTTAACGTCATCATGCGATGCTGACGTCACGTATTATCCTTTTGATAGTCACACGTGTTCGGTTGAATTCGTGGCTTGGGGATTCGGATCCTCAGAGTTACAGTTGTTTCCTAAGAAAAAGGAAGTTCTTAAGACGTATTTCTCTCCTAATGGCGTCTGGGATTTGACAGGGTCGTCAGTATATGCAGAATATAACAACATCCAAGTTACTGTAGACTTAACATTACCGAGAAAACCTTTGTTTGTTATATGCAATGTTATACTGCCGATCATACTGTTGACGTTTTTGAACACGGTCGTGTTTGTTATCCCTATAGACAGTGGTGAGAGAATATCATACAGTATCACAATGTTACTAGCGATAGCAGTGTTTCTCACTCTAGTTGGTGACAACTTACCGAAAACGTCCAGTCCAATGTCAGTGTTCAGCTACTATCTAATACTTGTGTTAACACTTAGTGTCCTCTCCGGTGCAATCAACATAACGAGCCTCAGATGTTACTTTACCGACGATCAACAAACTATAAACAATCGCTGGAGAAAGTTAATCAAGCTTTCAAGATTTAAATGTTCAAACAAGTGTAGAAAAGTTTCCATACATGCTGAACACGTCGAAGACAAAGCGGATAACGAGAAACAACGTGAAGACATTGAACATAGTGGCACACCAAATATGATGCTCCCGACTGAGGTTAAACACTCTCCAACTGCGTATGTTAGCCGCCCAGACAGAAGTTATGACACAGACAATGTATCCTGGAAGGATGTAAGCTGTGCATTGGACAGAGTCTGTTTTGTGATAACGCTTACCTTTACCATTCTGTTAACCCTTGTCTTTATTATTGTTATAAGAGCGAACGCATGAGAGACTTCGTAACAAAACAGAACATACTCGGGAGTACATCGACGAGGCTAGTAAAAAATAAGTGAGTGAGTAAGTGAGTAAGTAAGTGATTGAGTACGTATGTCAGTGAGTGAGTATGTGAGTGTGTGAGTGAGTAAGTGAATAAGTAAGCAAGAAGGCAAGCAAGTAAGGTCTTTATTTTACGAGGCGAACATATGTACCTCAACATATACTGTGACAAAAACGTTTAGTCAGTGGAAAGGCATGTAAATCATATAAGGAATGTTTAAGCCACTTTAGCTTCAAAGCCTCTTTCTCATTATGGTGCCAAATCACAGATTCTAAAGCTGTTTATGCAAACTAATATTTCGATGTAAGTCAAGTCGTAATATATCATGCGATTTGTCAGAAGACCAAGATTGAACTTGTTTTTATTTTAAATCGAAGGGAGGTATTATAAAAATAAAATCCATGATATTCATCCTGATATTTCTCCTGGCTGGGATTAAAAAGTTTCGACTTTTTCCTGGACTTTTGTTGTTGACACCAATCTCTGTTGGATAACATCAATAATGAAAGCAACAGCATAACAGTTTTTAGGATATCAACAATATGTGCATACCAAAGAAAGGCTCATAACGGTGCAGTAATGGCCAAACGTTTGGCAGGGCAATGCTTTGTCAAAGTGATCAATGAGAAAAGGTAAGGACTTGTAGATACCAAAATCGGATTTAACTCTCATCCAATTTACTGACTTAACCTGTTTTTAGTATATATACATAAATGTACAAATGGGTGCATTGAATGAAAAACAATTACATGTATACAAATATTAAACAAAGAAACTATTACAAAGAATGATAATACAATGGCCCATGAAAATAAACATCTTTAGATACATGAAATATCTATAGATACATGAAACATCTTTAGATACATGAAACGTCTTAAGATACATGAAACCTCTTTAGATACATGAAACATCTTTAGATACATAAAACATCTTTAGATAGATGACACATCTCTAAATACCTGAAACGTCTTTAGATACATGTAACATCTTTAGATAAATGAAACATCTTTAGATACACGAAACGTCTTTAGATACCTGAAACGTCTTTAGATACCTGAAACGTCTCTAGATACATGAAACATCTTTAGATACATGGAACATCTTTAGATACATGAAACATCTTAAGATAAATGAAACATCTTTAGATACATGAAACGTCTTTAGATACCTGAAACGTCTTTAGATACAACAGACATCTTTAGATACCTGAAACGTCTTTAGATACAACAGAAATCTTTAGATACATGAAACATCTTTAGATACATGAAATATCTTTAGATACATGAAACATCTTTAGATACATGAAACATCTTTAGATACATGGAACATCTTTAGATACATGAAACATCTTAAGATAAATGAAACATCTTTAGATACATGAAACGTCTTTAGATACAACAGACATCTTTAGATACCTGAAACGTCTTTAGATACAACAGACATCTTTAGATACCTGAAACGTCTTTAGATACAACAGAAATCTTTAGATACATGAAACATCTTTAGATACATGAAATATCTTTAGATACATGAAACATCTTTAGATACATGAAACATCTTTAGATACCTGAAACGTCTTTAGATACATGTAACATCTTTAGAGAAATGAAACATCTTTAGATACATGAAACGTCTTTAGATACCTGAAACGTCTTAGATACAACAGACATCTTTAGATACATGAAACATCTTTAGATACATGAAACATCTTAAAATACATGAAACGTCTTTAGATACAACATACATCTTTAGATACATGAAACCTCTATAGATACATGAAACATCTTTAGATACATGAAACATCTTTAGATACATGAAACATCTTTAGATACATGAAACATCTTTAGATAGATGACACATCTCTAGATACATGAAACGCCTTTAGATACCTGAAACGTCTTAGATACAACAGACATCTTTAGATACATGAAACATCTTTAGATACATGAAACATCTTAAAATACATGAAACGTCTTTAGATACAACATACATCTTTAGATACATGAAACCTCTATAGATACATGAAACATCTTTAGATACATGAAACATCTTTAGATACATGAAACATCTTTAGATACATGTAACATCTTTAGATACATTAAACATCTTTAGATACATGAAACATCTTTAGATAGATGACACATCTCTAGATACATGAAACGCCTTTAGATAATTGAAACATCTTTAGATAAATGAAGCATCTTTAGATACATGAAACGTCTTAAGATACATGAAACGACTTTAGATACAACATACATCTTTAGATACCTGAAACGTCTTTAGATACAACAGACATCTTTAGATACATGAAACATCTTTAGATACATGAAACATCTTTAGATACATGAAACATCTTTAGATACATAAAACATCTTTAGATAGATGACACATCTCTAAATACCTGAAACATCTTTAGATAAATGAAACATCTTTAGATACACGAAACGTCTTTAGATACCTGAAACGTCTTTAGATACCTGAAACGTCTTTAGATACAACATACATCTTTAGATACATGAAACATCTTTAGATACATGAAACATCTTTAGATACATGGAACATTTTTTGATACATGAAACATCTTAAGATAAATGAAACATCTTTAGATACATGAAACGTCTTTAGATACACGAAACGTCTTTAGATACCTGAAACGTCTTTAGATACCTGAAACGTCTTTAGATACAACAGAAATCTTTAGATACATGAAACATCTTTAGATACATGAAATATCTTTAGATACATGAAACATCTTTAGATACATGAAACATCTTTAGATACCTGAAACGTCTTTAGATACATGTAACATCTTTAGAGAAATGAAACATCTTTAGATTCATGAAACGTCTTTAGATACCTGAAACGTCTTTAGATACAACATACATCTTTAGATACATGAAACATCTTTAGATACATGAAACATCTTAAAATACTTGAAACGTCTTTAGATACAACAGAAATCTTTAGATACATGAAACATCTTTAGATACCTGAAACGTCTTTAGATACAACAGAAATCTTTAGATACATGAAACATCTTTAGATACATGAAATATCTTTAGATACATGAAACATCTTTAGATACATGAAACATCTTTAGATACCTGAAACGTCTTTAGATACATGTAACATCTTTAGAGAAATGAAACATCTTTAGATACATGAAACGTCTTTAGATACCTGAAACGTCTTAGATACAACAGACATCTTTAGATACATGAAACATCTTTAGATACATGAAACATCTTAAAATACATGAAACGTCTTTAGATACAACATACATCTTTAGATACATGAAACCTCTATAGATACATGAAACATCTTTAGATACATGAAACATCTTTAGATACATGAAACATCTTTAGATACATGAAACATCTTTAGATAGATGACACATCTCTAGATACATGAAACGCCTTTAGATACCTGAAACGTCTTAGATACAACAGACATCTTTAGATACATGAAACATCTTTAGATACATGAAACATCTTAAAATACATGAAACGTCTTTAGATACAACATACATCTTTAGATACATGAAACCTCTATAGATACATGAAACATCTTTAGATACATGAAACATCTTTAGATACATGAAACATCTTTAGATACATGTAACATCTTTAGATACATTAAACATCTTTAGATACATGAAACATCTTTAGATAGATGACACATCTCTAGATACATGAAACGCCTTTAGATAATTGAAACATCTTTAGATAAATGAAGCATCTTTAGATACATGAAACGTCTTAAGATACATGAAACGACTTTAGATACAACATACATCTTTAGATACCTGAAACGTCTTTAGATACAACAGACATCTTTAGATACATGAAACATCTTTAGATACATGAAACATCTTTAGATACATGAAACATCTTTAGATACATAAAACATCTTTAGATAGATGACACATCTCTAAATACCTGAAACATCTTTAGATAAATGAAACATCTTTAGATACACGAAACGTCTTTAGATACCTGAAACGTCTTTAGATACCTGAAACGTCTTTAGATACAACATACATCTTTAGATACATGAAACATCTTTAGATACATGAAACATCTTTAGATACATGGAACATTTTTTGATACATGAAACATCTTAAGATAAATGAAACATCTTTAGATACATGAAACGTCTTTAGATACACGAAACGTCTTTAGATACCTGAAACGTCTTTAGATACCTGAAACGTCTTTAGATACAACAGAAATCTTTAGATACATGAAACATCTTTAGATACATGAAATATCTTTAGATACATGAAACATCTTTAGATACATGAAACATCTTTAGATACCTGAAACGTCTTTAGATACATGTAACATCTTTAGAGAAATGAAACATCTTTAGATTCATGAAACGTCTTTAGATACCTGAAACGTCTTTAGATACAACATACATCTTTAGATACATGAAACATCTTTAGATACATGAAACATCTTAAAATACTTGAAACGTCTTTAGATACAACATACATCTTTAGATACATGAAACACCTTTAGAGAAATGAAACGTCTTTAGATACCTGAAACGTCTTCAGATACAACATACATCTTTAGATACCTGAAACGTCTTTAGATACATAAAACATCTTTAGATAGATGACACATCTCTAAATACCTGAAACGTCTTTAGATACATGTAACATCTTTAGATAAATGAAACATCTTTAGATACACGAAACGTCTTTAGATACATGAAACGTCTTTAGATACCTGAAACGTCTTTAGATACAACAGACATCTCTAGATACATGAAACATCTTTAGATACATGAAACATCTTTAGATACATAAAACATCTTTAGATAGATGACACATCTCTAAATACCTGAAACGTCTTTAGATACATGTAACATCTTTAGATAAATGACACATCTTTAGATACACGAAACGTCTTTAGATACCTGAAACGTCTTTAGATACCTGAAACGTCTTTAGATACAACATACATCTTTAGATACATGAAACATCTTAAGATACATGAAACATCTTTAGATACATGGAACATCTTTAGATACATGAAACATCTTAAGATAAATGAAACATCTTTAGATACATGAAACGTCTTTAGATACCTGAAACGTCTTTAGATACAACAGACATCTTTAGATACCTGGAACGTCTTTAGATACAACAGAAATCTTTAGATACATGAAACATCTTTAGATACATGAAATATCTTTAGATACATGAAACATCTTTAGATACATGAAACATCTTTAGATACCTGAAACGTCTTTAGATACATGTAACATCTTTAGAGAAATGAAACATCTTTAGATACATGAAACGTCTTTAGATACCTGAAACGTCTTTAGATACAACAGACATCTTTAGATACATGAAACATCTTTAGATACATGAAACATCTTAAAATACATGAAACGTCTTTAGATACAACATACATCTTTAGATACATGAAACACCTTTAGAGAAATGAAACGTCTTTAGATACCTGAAACGTCTTTACATACAACATACATCTTTAGATACCTGAAACGTCTTTAGATACATAAAACATCTTTAGATAGATGACACATCTCTAAATACCTGAAACGTCTTTAGATACATGTAACATCTTTAGATAAATGAAACATCTTTAGATACACGAAACGTCTTTAGATACATGAAACGTCTTTAGATACCTGAAACGTCTTTAGATACAACAGACATCTTTAGATACATGAAACATCTTTAGATACATGAAACATCTTTAGATACATAAAACATCTTTAGATAGATGACACATCTCTAAATACCTGAAACGTCTTTAGATACATGTAGCATCTTTAGATAAATGAAACATCTTTAGATACACGAAACGTCTTTAGATACCTGAAACGTCTTTAGATACCTGAAACGTCTTTAGATACAACATACATCTTTAGATACATGAAACATCTTTAGATACATGAAACGTCTTTAGATACCTAAAACGTCTTTAGATACAACAGACATCTTTAGATACCTGAAACATCTTTAGATACAACAGAAATCTTTAGATACATGAAACATCTTTAGATACATGAAATATCTTTAGATACATGAAACATCTTTAGATACATGAAACATCTTTAGATACCTGAAACGTCTTTAGATACATGTAACATCTTTAGAGAAATGAAACATCTTTAGATACATGAAACGTCTTTAGATACCTGAAACGTCTTTAGATACTACAGACATCTTTAGATACATGAAACATCTTTAGATACATGAAACATCTTAAAATACATGAAACGTCTTTAGATATAACATACATCTTTAGATACATGAAACACCTTTAGAGAAATGAAACGTCTTTAGATACCTGAAACGTCTTTAGATACAACATACATCTTTAGATACCTGAAACGTCTTTAGATACATAAAACATCTTTAGATAGATGACACATCTCTAAATACCTGAAACGTCTTTAGATACATGTAACATCTTTAGATAAATGAAACATCTTTAGATACACGAAACGTCTTTAGATACCTGAAACGTCTTTAGATACCTGAAACGTCTTTAGATACAACAGACATCTTTAGATACATGAAACATCTTTAGATACATGAAACATCTTTAGATACATGGAACATCTTTAGATACATGAAACATCTTAAGATAAATGAAACATCTTTAGATACATGAAACGTCTTTAGACACAACAGACATCTTTAGATACATGAAACATCTTTAGATACATGAAACATCTTAAAATACATGAAACGTCTTTAGATACAACATACATCTTTAGATACATGAAACATCTTTAGATACATGGAACATCTTTAGGTACATGAAACACCTTTAGATACATGAAACGTCTTTAGATACATAAAACATCTTTAGATAGATGACACATCTCTAAATACCTGAAACGTCTTTAGATACATGTAACATCTTTAGATAAATGAAACATCTTTAGATACACGAAACGTCTTTAGATACCTGAAACGTCTTTAGATAAAACAGACATCTTTAGATACATGAAACATCTTTAGATACATGAAACATCTTTAGATACATGGAACATCTTTAGATACATGAAACATCTTAAGATAAATGAAACATCTTTAGATACATGAAACGTCTTTAGATACATGAAACGTCTTTAGATACAACAGACATCTTTAGATACCTGAAACGTCTTTAGATACAACAGAAATCTTTAGATACATGAAACATCTTTAGATACATGGAATATCTTTAGATACATGAAACATCTTTAGATACATGTAACACCTTTAGAGAAATGAAACGTCTTTAGATACCTGAAACGTCTTTAGATACAACATACATCTTTAGAAACCTGAAACGTCTTTAGATACATGTAACATCTTTAGATAAATGAAACATCTTTAGATACACGAAACGTCTTTAGATACCTGAAACGTCTTTAGATACCTGAAACGTCTTTAGATACAACAGACATCTTTAGATACATGAAACATCTTTAGATACATGAAACATCTTTAGATACAACAAACATCTTTAGATACATGAAACGTCTTTAGATAATGAAACATCTTTAGATACATGAAACATCTTTAGATATATGAAACATCTTTAGATAAATGAAACATCTTTAGATGCATGAAAAATCATTAGATACATGAAACATCTTTAGATACATGAAACATCTTTAGATACAACAAACATCTTTAGATACATGAAACATCTTTAAATACCTGAAGCGTCTTTAGATACATGTAACATCTTTAGATACATGTAGTGGTAAACCAATCTCAGTGGAACCTAGGCATAAAGGATACACTCTAAGAATGTGTCAAACAAAATTCTTAATGGCAAAATACGCATATAATTATGATAACTGAATCTATTTAATTAGTGTCTTTTTAACCTGATCAATAGAGCATGTATATGAGCCATAGTCGACGAGAACCATATTGGGCACCACACCACCAATCAATCTTTACTTTAAAATGGTACATTGTAATAATATAATTAAGTCACATTGTTTTGTAGTTCAAACAAATGTCACCATAATTACTTTTTATTAGCTTTAATAAAGACAGCTGGTACGAACTGTACACGAGCTATACACGGCCCCTTTTCCGAAAAGCTATTAGGTAAATAAAACTAAATAAATATATTTTATGTATTGATACAATGTTTTGTGCTCGAAGCATTGGCTTGTACTTGGAACATTAAAAGCACTAGTACGACAATGCTTTCGCTATGTGTCATCGAAATCAATGTACTTGCTATTACTGCTTAAGTATTATAACACAAACTTACAATAGGTTACGAGCGATTGTTAAATACAAATGTATACATGAAAATACTCTTTTAATGACACATGTTGACAGATAAATTAAATATGTATGGATATCCATTAACGGATTTCGAATAGTGTGAATAAAGACTTCAACTATGAATACAACAATCGTGTTCAGAATATCACACACACATATTTTATACGGGATATGGCCTATATTTTTATTAATGAAAAATGTATATATGCCTGTCATGGTACGTACTTGACTTTTTCACTATGTAGTTGCACTGTATGCCAAACATGTGTGGAGAATTCAAGATGGCGTTCGACAACAACGATAACAGTAAGCGTGTTTTGTTCTCTTCTTAAATATAACGATCTGTATGGTAAATATTTATGAAATGTAAGAAATTTAACGGGAGATTCAACTGGGACATTCCGTTGGTGATGAAATAACAAGATGTTACTGTTGAGTTGAACAGATCACGATGGTTTGTGAACGTTGAAAAGTGAAGCGAGAGACGACAAGAAAATTGCCGTTCTTTTCCCTAGAAAGAGTACCAGAACAAAAAAACTGACCAATCAGTGACCGTGCTGGTTTCAATGACCTCTGTCCTAAAGAAAGGTTATTTTCTATCTCTGATACTATGCTTTACATTATTTAATGAATATTAACAATTGCAAACACCAATATGTCTTTAGTTTTAATTTTGAGCCAGCTCTGATCCCTCAGTAGCCAATTCCATAAGTCTATGCTGTGATACTTATACTGAAATTATACCATGGAGCACTTGAGAAAAATGAAAAACAATCGACAAGGTGAATGTCCAATATTATTTCTTAGATAGAAATGACCTCCAATCTCACAAAATACATAATGTGCAGTGATAAGTCCCACATTCATATACAACACCTTATAAGTCAAAACCACCAAATAGAATTGTACTTTAACTCAATATAAAGTGACCAATGTCAGTCAACAAAAATGTCATTGTTTTGTCCACTGGACTCTCTCGAAATATTTTAATCTATAGACATAACATCCAGCTACACGAAAATGAAACATGTAGGGGGTCATATATCATATAAGAAAAATTCGTCAAACGCGGTGAACATATATTCTCACACGTACGGATTGTCTCAAAGTCCGTTAGCCACAACCCTACTTTCACTTTCATATTCAAGCCAGAATTCCAAATATTTCTAAATAAAACAATTTAACTGCATCACATACATACATGCATGCATGCTTACAAAGCATTTAAACCCAATTTCATGATTCTGATGCAGATTGGCAAGACATACCGCCATTTCCAGTCGATCGGTTTCTAACGACGCTAACTTTGAACTTCCTCCAGTGGTGGTTACCTCCCTTTTGAAAAGCTACCAATCCTTCAGAGCCAACTGATATTTAGTTTCTATAATTTTGCAAGATATTAAACACATTCTTTGTACAAAATAAATACAGAATTGGGCATTAAAAATACCAATTTAATTTTTGGTGTCCATAAATAAGCTCTACACTAAAGATTTGATATTTTCAAGGACCCCATCACTCCAATATATTCCATGCCACATAATTTGGTGTTCTATCTCTTTGTCTTTCAGGTACTTTCTCTTTCGGATAACCGGCTGATTATTTACCAAGTTATACCAACCGAATAGAATAGACTCATAGACAACACAACATGACTACCAGGTGTTTATGTATCCTGACTGTAAGTGTAATGGTGTCCAGTATTTGTCATGGTCAGTCTATACACAATGTTAGTGACCTGATAGATGATCTACTCACCAACTATAAGACAGTATTACGTCCAAAGTTAAACCAGTCAGAGGCCATTCAAGTCGACGTCAGTATGGAACTATTATCGGTCATAGATTTCGACGAAGTTCACGGAAGTCTGTACTTGAATGCTATACTGGCAATTGAGTGGCTTGATGAGAGACTGACGTGGAATCCTACAAGTTATGATGGAGTATACAGTACGTTTATAGAAAGTTACAAAGTCTGGACACCAATGGTTGTACATATAAATACTGTAGAGAAAACAGAGAAGATAGGATCCGGTGATACCTGGCAGTTGATTCGCTTTATGAGTGATGGTAAAGCATCTTTCTATCCGGGAGGTCTGTTAACGTCATCATGCGATGCTGACGTCACGTATTATCCTTTTGATAGTCACACGTGTTCGGTTGAATTCGTGGCTTGGGGATTCGGATCCTCAGAGTTACAGTTGTTTCCTAAGAAAAAGGAAGTTCTTAAGACGTATTTCTCTCCTAATGGCGTCTGGGATTTGACAGGGTCGTCAGTATATGCAGAATATAACAACATCCAAGTTACTGTAGACTTAACATTACCGAGAAAACCTTTGTTTGTTATATGCAATGTTATACTGCCGATCATACTGTTGACGTTTTTGAACACGGTCGTGTTTGTTATCCCTATAGACAGTGGTGAGAGAATATCATACAGTATCACAATGTTACTAGCGATAGCAGTGTTTCTCACTCTAGTTGGTGACAACTTACCGAAAACGTCCAGTCCAATGTCAGTGTTCAGCTACTATCTAATACTTGTGTTAACACTTAGTGTCCTCTCCGGTGCAATCAACATAACGAGCCTCAGATGTTACTTTACCGACGATCAACAAACTATAAACAATCGCTGGAGAAAGTTAATCAAGCTTTCAAGATTTAAATGTTCAAACAAGTGTAGAAAAGTTTCCATACATGCTGAACACGTCGAAGACAAAGCGGATAACGAGAAACAACGTGAAGACATTGAACATAGTGGCACACCAAATATGATGCTCCCGACTGAGGTTAAACACTCTCCAACTGCGTATGTTAGCCGCCCAGACAGAAGTTATGACACAGACAATGTATCCTGGAAGGATGTAAGCTGTGCATTGGACAGAGTCTGTTTTGTGATAACGCTTACCTTTACCATTCTGTTAACCCTTGTCTTTATTATTGTTATAAGAGCGAACGCATGAGAGACTTCGTAACAAAACAGAACATACTCGGGAGTACATCGACGAGGCTAGTAAAAAATAAGTGAGTGAGTAAGTGAGTAAGTAAGTGATTGAGTACGTATGTCAGTGAGTGAGTATGTGAGTGTGTGAGTGAGTAAGTGAATAAGTAAGCAAGAAGGCAAGCAAGTAAGGTCTTTATTTTACGAGGCGAACATATGTACCTCAACATATACTGTGACAAAAACGTTTAGTCAGTGGAAAGGCATGTAAATCATATAAGGAATGTTTAAGCCACTTTAGCTTCAAAGCCTCTTTCTCATTATGGTGCCAAATCACAGATTCTAAAGCTGTTTATGCAAACTAATATTTCGATGTAAGTCAAGTCGTAATATATCATGCGATTTGTCAGAAGACCAAGATTGAACTTGTTTTTATTTTAAATCGAAGGGAGGTATTATAAAAATAAAATCCATGATATTCATCCTGATATTTCTCCTGGCTGGGATTAAAAAGTTTCGACTTTTTCCTGGACTTTTGTTGTTGACACCAATCTCTGTTGGATAACATCAATAATGAAAGCAACAGCATAACAGTTTTTAGGATATCAACAATATGTGCATACCAAAGAAAGGCTCATAACGGTGCAGTAATGGCCAAACGTTTGGCAGGGCAATGCTTTGTCAAAGTGATCAATGAGAAAAGGTAAGGACTTGTAGATACCAAAATCGGATTTAACTCTCATCCAATTTACTGACTTAACCTGTTTTTAGTATATATACATAAATGTACAAATGGGTGCATTGAATGAAAAACAATTACATGTATACAAATATTAAACAAAGAAACTATTACAAAGAATGATAATACAATGGCCCATGAAAATAAACATCTTTAGATACATGAAATATCTATAGATACATGAAACATCTTTAGATACATGAAACGTCTTAAGATACATGAAACCTCTTTAGATACATGAAACATCTTTAGATACATAAAACATCTTTAGATAGATGACACATCTCTAAATACCTGAAACGTCTTTAGATACATGTAACATCTTTAGATAAATGAAACATCTTTAGATACACGAAACGTCTTTAGATACCTGAAACGTCTTTAGATACCTGAAACGTCTCTAGATACATGAAACATCTTTAGATACATGGAACATCTTTAGATACATGAAACATCTTAAGATAAATGAAACATCTTTAGATACATGAAACGTCTTTAGATACCTGAAACGTCTTTAGATACAACAGACATCTTTAGATACCTGAAACGTCTTTAGATACAACAGAAATCTTTAGATACATGAAACATCTTTAGATACATGAAATATCTTTAGATACATGAAACATCTTTAGATACATGAAACATCTTTAGATACATGGAACATCTTTAGATACATGAAACATCTTAAGATAAATGAAACATCTTTAGATACATGAAACGTCTTTAGATACAACAGACATCTTTAGATACCTGAAACGTCTTTAGATACAACAGACATCTTTAGATACCTGAAACGTCTTTAGATACAACAGAAATCTTTAGATACATGAAACATCTTTAGATACATGAAATATCTTTAGATACATGAAACATCTTTAGATACATGAAACATCTTTAGATACCTGAAACGTCTTTAGATACATGTAACATCTTTAGAGAAATGAAACATCTTTAGATACATGAAACGTCTTTAGATACCTGAAACGTCTTAGATACAACAGACATCTTTAGATACATGAAACATCTTTAGATACATGAAACATCTTAAAATACATGAAACGTCTTTAGATACAACATACATCTTTAGATACATGAAACCTCTATAGATACATGAAACATCTTTAGATACATGAAACATCTTTAGATACATGAAACATCTTTAGATACATGAAACATCTTTAGATAGATGACACATCTCTAGATACATGAAACGCCTTTAGATACCTGAAACGTCTTAGATACAACAGACATCTTTAGATACATGAAACATCTTTAGATACATGAAACATCTTAAAATACATGAAACGTCTTTAGATACAACATACATCTTTAGATACATGAAACCTCTATAGATACATGAAACATCTTTAGATACATGAAACATCTTTAGATACATGAAACATCTTTAGATACATGTAACATCTTTAGATACATTAAACATCTTTAGATACATGAAACATCTTTAGATAGATGACACATCTCTAGATACATGAAACGCCTTTAGATAATTGAAACATCTTTAGATAAATGAAGCATCTTTAGATACATGAAACGTCTTAAGATACATGAAACGACTTTAGATACAACATACATCTTTAGATACCTGAAACGTCTTTAGATACAACAGACATCTTTAGATACATGAAACATCTTTAGATACATGAAACATCTTTAGATACATGAAACATCTTTAGATACATAAAACATCTTTAGATAGATGACACATCTCTAAATACCTGAAACATCTTTAGATAAATGAAACATCTTTAGATACACGAAACGTCTTTAGATACCTGAAACGTCTTTAGATACCTGAAACGTCTTTAGATACAACATACATCTTTAGATACATGAAACATCTTTAGATACATGAAACATCTTTAGATACATGGAACATTTTTTGATACATGAAACATCTTAAGATAAATGAAACATCTTTAGATACATGAAACGTCTTTAGATACACGAAACGTCTTTAGATACCTGAAACGTCTTTAGATACCTGAAACGTCTTTAGATACAACAGAAATCTTTAGATACATGAAACATCTTTAGATACATGAAATATCTTTAGATACATGAAACATCTTTAGATACATGAAACATCTTTAGATACCTGAAACGTCTTTAGATACATGTAACATCTTTAGAGAAATGAAACATCTTTAGATTCATGAAACGTCTTTAGATACCTGAAACGTCTTTAGATACAACATACATCTTTAGATACATGAAACATCTTTAGATACATGAAACATCTTAAAATACTTGAAACGTCTTTAGATACAACATACATCTTTAGATACATGAAACACCTTTAGAGAAATGAAACGTCTTTAGATACCTGAAACGTCTTCAGATACAACATACATCTTTAGATACCTGAAACGTCTTTAGATACATAAAACATCTTTAGATAGATGACACATCTCTAAATACCTGAAACGTCTTTAGATACATGTAACATCTTTAGATAAATGAAACATCTTTAGATACACGAAACGTCTTTAGATACATGAAACGTCTTTAGATACCTGAAACGTCTTTAGATACAACAGACATCTCTAGATACATGAAACATCTTTAGATACATGAAACATCTTTAGATACATAAAACATCTTTAGATAGATGACACATCTCTAAATACCTGAAACGTCTTTAGATACATGTAACATCTTTAGATAAATGACACATCTTTAGATACACGAAACGTCTTTAGATACCTGAAACGTCTTTAGATACCTGAAACGTCTTTAGATACAACATACATCTTTAGATACATGAAACATCTTAAGATACATGAAACATCTTTAGATACATGGAACATCTTTAGATACATGAAACATCTTAAGATAAATGAAACATCTTTAGATACATGAAACGTCTTTAGATACCTGAAACGTCTTTAGATACAACAGACATCTTTAGATACCTGGAACGTCTTTAGATACAACAGAAATCTTTAGATACATGAAACATCTTTAGATACATGAAATATCTTTAGATACATGAAACATCTTTAGATACATGAAACATCTTTAGATACCTGAAACGTCTTTAGATACATGTAACATCTTTAGAGAAATGAAACATCTTTAGATACATGAAACGTCTTTAGATACCTGAAACGTCTTTAGATACAACAGACATCTTTAGATACATGAAACATCTTTAGATACATGAAACATCTTAAAATACATGAAACGTCTTTAGATACAACATACATCTTTAGATACATGAAACACCTTTAGAGAAATGAAACGTCTTTAGATACCTGAAACGTCTTTACATACAACATACATCTTTAGATACCTGAAACGTCTTTAGATACATAAAACATCTTTAGATAGATGACACATCTCTAAATACCTGAAACGTCTTTAGATACATGTAACATCTTTAGATAAATGAAACATCTTTAGATACACGAAACGTCTTTAGATACATGAAACGTCTTTAGATACCTGAAACGTCTTTAGATACAACAGACATCTTTAGATACATGAAACATCTTTAGATACATGAAACATCTTTAGATACATAAAACATCTTTAGATAGATGACACATCTCTAAATACCTGAAACGTCTTTAGATACATGTAGCATCTTTAGATAAATGAAACATCTTTAGATACACGAAACGTCTTTAGATACCTGAAACGTCTTTAGATACCTGAAACGTCTTTAGATACAACATACATCTTTAGATACATGAAACATCTTTAGATACATGAAACGTCTTTAGATACCTAAAACGTCTTTAGATACAACAGACATCTTTAGATACCTGAAACATCTTTAGATACAACAGAAATCTTTAGATACATGAAACATCTTTAGATACATGAAATATCTTTAGATACATGAAACATCTTTAGATACATGAAACATCTTTAGATACCTGAAACGTCTTTAGATACATGTAACATCTTTAGAGAAATGAAACATCTTTAGATACATGAAACGTCTTTAGATACCTGAAACGTCTTTAGATACTACAGACATCTTTAGATACATGAAACATCTTTAGATACATGAAACATCTTAAAATACATGAAACGTCTTTAGATATAACATACATCTTTAGATACATGAAACACCTTTAGAGAAATGAAACGTCTTTAGATACCTGAAACGTCTTTAGATACAACATACATCTTTAGATACCTGAAACGTCTTTAGATACATAAAACATCTTTAGATAGATGACACATCTCTAAATACCTGAAACGTCTTTAGATACATGTAACATCTTTAGATAAATGAAACATCTTTAGATACACGAAACGTCTTTAGATACCTGAAACGTCTTTAGATACCTGAAACGTCTTTAGATACAACAGACATCTTTAGATACATGAAACATCTTTAGATACATGAAACATCTTTAGATACATGGAACATCTTTAGATACATGAAACATCTTAAGATAAATGAAACATCTTTAGATACATGAAACGTCTTTAGACACAACAGACATCTTTAGATACATGAAACATCTTTAGATACATGAAACATCTTAAAATACATGAAACGTCTTTAGATACAACATACATCTTTAGATACATGAAACATCTTTAGATACATGGAACATCTTTAGGTACATGAAACACCTTTAGATACATGAAACGTCTTTAGATACATAAAACATCTTTAGATAGATGACACATCTCTAAATACCTGAAACGTCTTTAGATACATGTAACATCTTTAGATAAATGAAACATCTTTAGATACACGAAACGTCTTTAGATACCTGAAACGTCTTTAGATAAAACAGACATCTTTAGATACATGAAACATCTTTAGATACATGAAACATCTTTAGATACATGGAACATCTTTAGATACATGAAACATCTTAAGATAAATGAAACATCTTTAGATACATGAAACGTCTTTAGATACATGAAACGTCTTTAGATACAACAGACATCTTTAGATACCTGAAACGTCTTTAGATACAACAGAAATCTTTAGATACATGAAACATCTTTAGATACATGGAATATCTTTAGATACATGAAACATCTTTAGATACATGTAACACCTTTAGAGAAATGAAACGTCTTTAGATACCTGAAACGTCTTTAGATACAACATACATCTTTAGAAACCTGAAACGTCTTTAGATACATGTAACATCTTTAGATAAATGAAACATCTTTAGATACACGAAACGTCTTTAGATACATGAAACGTCTTTAGATACAACAGACATCTTTAGATACCTGAAACGTCTTTAGATACAACAGAAATCTTTAGATACATGAAACATCTTTAGATACATGGAATATCTTTAGATACATGAAACATCTTTAGATACATGTAACACCTTTAGAGAAATGAAACGTCTTTAGATACCTGAAACGTCTTTAGATACAACATACATCTTTAGAAACCTGAAACGTCTTTAGATACATGTAACATCTTTAGATAAATGAAACATCTTTAGATACACGAAACGTCTTTAGATACCTGAAACGTCTTTAGATACCTGAAACGTCTTTAGATACAACAGACATCTTTAGATACATGAAACATCTTTAGATACATGAAACATCTTTAGATACAACAAACATCTTTAGATACATGAAACGTCTTTAGATAATGAAACATCTTTAGATACATGAAACATCTTTAGATATATGAAACATCTTTAGATAAATGAAACATCTTTAGATGCATGAAAAATCATTAGATACATGAAACATCTTTAGATACATGAAACATCTTTAGATACAACAAACATCTTTAGATACATGAAACATCTTTAAATACCTGAAGCGTCTTTAGATACATGTAACATCTTTAGATACATGTAGTGGTAAACCAATCTCAGTGGAACCTAGGCATAAAGGATACACTCTAAGAATGTGTCAAACAAAATTCTTAATGGCAAAATACGCATATAATTATGATAACTGAATCTATTTAATTAGTGTCTTTTTAACCTGATCAATAGAGCATGTATATGAGCCATAGTCGACGAGAACCATATTGGGCACCACACCACCAATCAATCTTTACTTTAAAATGGTACATTGTAATAATATAATTAAGTCACATTGTTTTGTAGTTCAAACAAATGTCACCATAATTACTTTTTATTAGCTTTAATAAAGACAGCTGGTACGAACTGTACACGAGCTATACACGGCCCCTTTTCCGAAAAGCTATTAGGTAAATAAAACTAAATAAATATATTTTATGTATTGATACAATGTTTTGTGCTCGAAGCATTGGCTTGTACTTGGAACATTAAAAGCACTAGTACGACAATGCTTTCGCTATGTGTCATCGAAATCAATGTACTTGCTATTACTGCTTAAGTATTATAACACAAACTTACAATAGGTTACGAGCGATTGTTAAATACAAATGTATACATGAAAATACTCTTTTAATGACACATGTTGACAGATAAATTAAATATGTATGGATATCCATTAACGGATTTCGAATAGTGTGAATAAAGACTTCAACTATGAATACAACAATCGTGTTCAGAATATCACACACACATATTTTATACGGGATATGGCCTATATTTTTATTAATGAAAAATGTATATATGCCTGTCATGGTACGTACTTGACTTTTTCACTATGTAGTTGCACTGTATGCCAAACATGTGTGGAGAATTCAAGATGGCGTTCGACAACAACGATAACAGTAAGCGTGTTTTGTTCTCTTCTTAAATATAACGATCTGTATGGTAAATATTTATGAAATGTAAGAAATTTAACGGGAGATTCAACTGGGACATTCCGTTGGTGATGAAATAACAAGATGTTACTGTTGAGTTGAACAGATCACGATGGTTTGTGAACGTTGAAAAGTGAAGCGAGAGACGACAAGAAAATTGCCGTTCTTTTCCCAGAAAGAGTACCAGAACAAAAAAACTGACCAATCAGTGACCGTGCTGGTTTCAATGACCTCTGTCCTAAAGAAAGGTTATTTTCTATCTCTGATACTATGCTTTACATTATTTAATGAATATTAACAATTGCAAACAACCAATATGTCTTTAGTTTTAATTTTGAGCCAGCTCTGATCCCTCAGTAGCCAATTCCATAAGTCTATGCTGTGATACTTATACTGAAATTATACCATGGAGCACTTGAGAAAAATGAAAAACAATCGACAAGGTGAATGTCCAATATTATTTCTTAGATAGAAATGACCTCCAATCTCACAAAATACATAATGTGCAGTGATAAGTCCCACATTCATATACAACACCTTATAAGTCAAAACCACCAAATAGAATTGTACTTTAACTCAATATAAAGTGACCAATGTCAGTCAACAAAAATGTCATTGTTTTGTCCACTGGACTCTCTCGAAATATTTTAATCTATAGACATAACATCCAGCTACACGAAAATGAAACATGTAGGGGGTCATATATCATATAAGAAAAATTCGTCAAACGCGGTGAACATATATTCTCACACGTACGGATTGTCTCAAAGTCCGTTAGCCACAACCCTACTTTCACTTTCATATTCAAGCCAGAATTCCAAATATTTCTAAATAAAACAATTTAACTGCATCACATACATACATGCATGCATGCTTACAAAGCATTTAAACCCAATTTCATGATTCTGATGCAGATTGGCAAGACATACCGCCATTTCCAGTCGATCGGTTTCTAACGACGCTAACTTTGAACTTCCTCCAGTGGTGGTTACCTCCCTTTTGAAAAGCTACCAATCCTTCAGAGCCAACTGATATTTAGTTTCTATAATTTTGCAAGATATTAAACACATTCTTTGTACAAAATAAATACAGAATTGGGCATTAAAAATACCAATTTAATTTTTGGTGTCCATAAATAAGCTCTACACTAAAGATTTGATATTTTCAAGGACCCCATCACTCCAATATATTCCATGCCACATAATTTGGTGTTCTATCTCTTTGTCTTTCAGGTACTTTCTCTTTCGGATAACCGGCTGATTATTTACCAAGTTATACCAACCGAATAGAATAGACTCATAGACAACACAACATGACTACCAGGTGTTTATGTATCCTGACTGTAAGTGTAATGGTGTCCAGTATTTGTCATGGTCAGTCTATACACAATGTTAGTGACCTGATAGATGATCTACTCACCAACTATAAGACAGTATTACGTCCAAAGTTAAACCAGTCAGAGGCCATTCAAGTCGACGTCAGTATGGAACTATTATCGGTCATAGATTTCGACGAAGTTCACGGAAGTCTGTACTTGAATGCTATACTGGCAATTGAGTGGCTTGATGAGAGACTGACGTGGAATCCTACAAGTTATGATGGAGTATACAGTACGTTTATAGAAAGTTACAAAGTCTGGACACCAATGGTTGTACATATAAATACTGTAGAGAAAACAGAGAAGATAGGATCCGGTGATACCTGGCAGTTGATTCGCTTTATGAGTGATGGTAAAGCATCTTTCTATCCGGGAGGTCTGTTAACGTCATCATGCGATGCTGACGTCACGTATTATCCTTTTGATAGTCACACGTGTTCGGTTGAATTCGTGGCTTGGGGATTCGGATCCTCAGAGTTACAGTTGTTTCCTAAGAAAAAGGAAGTTCTTAAGACGTATTTCTCTCCTAATGGCGTCTGGGATTTGACAGGGTCGTCAGTATATGCAGAATATAACAACATCCAAGTTACTGTAGACTTAACATTACCGAGAAAACCTTTGTTTGTTATATGCAATGTTATACTGCCGATCATACTGTTGACGTTTTTGAACACGGTCGTGTTTGTTATCCCTATAGACAGTGGTGAGAGAATATCATACAGTATCACAATGTTACTAGCGATAGCAGTGTTTCTCACTCTAGTTGGTGACAACTTACCGAAAACGTCCAGTCCAATGTCAGTGTTCAGCTACTATCTAATACTTGTGTTAACACTTAGTGTCCTCTCCGGTGCAATCAACATAACGAGCCTCAGATGTTACTTTACCGACGATCAACAAACTATAAACAATCGCTGGAGAAAGTTAATCAAGCTTTCAAGATTTAAATGTTCAAACAAGTGTAGAAAAGTTTCCATACATGCTGAACACGTCGAAGACAAAGCGGATAACGAGAAACAACGTGAAGACATTGAACATAGTGGCACACCAAATATGATGCTCCCGACTGAGGTTAAACACTCTCCAACTGCGTATGTTAGCCGCCCAGACAGAAGTTATGACACAGACAATGTATCCTGGAAGGATGTAAGCTGTGCATTGGACAGAGTCTGTTTTGTGATAACGCTTACCTTTACCATTCTGTTAACCCTTGTCTTTATTATTGTTATAAGAGCGAACGCATGAGAGACTTCGTAACAAAACAGAACATACTCGGGAGTACATCGACGAGGCTAGTAAAAAATAAGTGAGTGAGTAAGTGAGTAAGTAAGTGATTGAGTACGTATGTCAGTGAGTGAGTATGTGAGTGTGTGAGTGAGTAAGTGAATAAGTAAGCAAGAAGGCAAGCAAGTAAGGTCTTTATTTTACGAGGCGAACATATGTACCTCAACATATACTGTGACAAAAACGTTTAGTCAGTGGAAAGGCATGTAAATCATATAAGGAATGTTTAAGCCACTTTAGCTTCAAAGCCTCTTTCTCATTATGGTGCCAAATCACAGATTCTAAAGCTGTTTATGCAAACTAATATTTCGATGTAAGTCAAGTCGTAATATATCATGCGATTTGTCAGAAGACCAAGATTGAACTTGTTTTTATTTTAAATCGAAGGGAGGTATTATAAAAATAAAATCCATGATATTCATCCTGATATTTCTCCTGGCTGGGATTAAAAAGTTTCGACTTTTTCCTGGACTTTTGTTGTTGACACCAATCTCTGTTGGATAACATCAATAATGAAAGCAACAGCATAACAGTTTTTAGGATATCAACAATATGTGCATACCAAAGAAAGGCTCATAACGGTGCAGTAATGGCCAAACGTTTGGCAGGGCAATGCTTTGTCAAAGTGATCAATGAGAAAAGGTAAGGACTTGTAGATACCAAAATCGGATTTAACTCTCATCCAATTTACTGACTTAACCTGTTTTTAGTATATATACATAAATGTACAAATGGGTGCATTGAATGAAAAACAATTACATGTATACAAATATTAAACAAAGAAACTATTACAAAGAATGATAATACAATGGCCCATGAAAATAAACATCTTTAGATACATGAAATATCTATAGATACATGAAACATCTTTAGATACATGAAACGTCTTAAGATACATGAAACCTCTTTAGATACATGAAACATCTTTAGATACATAAAACATCTTTAGATAGATGACACATCTCTAAATACCTGAAACGTCTTTAGATACATGTAACATCTTTAGATAAATGAAACATCTTTAGATACACGAAACGTCTTTAGATACCTGAAACGTCTTTAGATACCTGAAACGTCTCTAGATACATGAAACATCTTTAGATACATGGAACATCTTTAGATACATGAAACATCTTAAGATAAATGAAACATCTTTAGATACATGAAACGTCTTTAGATACCTGAAACGTCTTTAGATACAACAGACATCTTTAGATACCTGAAACGTCTTTAGATACAACAGAAATCTTTAGATACATGAAACATCTTTAGATACATGAAATATCTTTAGATACATGAAACATCTTTAGATACATGAAACATCTTTAGATACATGGAACATCTTTAGATACATGAAACATCTTAAGATAAATGAAACATCTTTAGATACATGAAACGTCTTTAGATACAACAGACATCTTTAGATACCTGAAACGTCTTTAGATACAACAGACATCTTTAGATACCTGAAACGTCTTTAGATACAACAGAAATCTTTAGATACATGAAACATCTTTAGATACATGAAATATCTTTAGATACATGAAACATCTTTAGATACATGAAACATCTTTAGATACCTGAAACGTCTTTAGATACATGTAACATCTTTAGAGAAATGAAACATCTTTAGATACATGAAACGTCTTTAGATACCTGAAACGTCTTAGATACAACAGACATCTTTAGATACATGAAACATCTTTAGATACATGAAACATCTTAAAATACATGAAACGTCTTTAGATACAACATACATCTTTAGATACATGAAACCTCTATAGATACATGAAACATCTTTAGATACATGAAACATCTTTAGATACATGAAACATCTTTAGATACATGAAACATCTTTAGATAGATGACACATCTCTAGATACATGAAACGCCTTTAGATACCTGAAACGTCTTAGATACAACAGACATCTTTAGATACATGAAACATCTTTAGATACATGAAACATCTTAAAATACATGAAACGTCTTTAGATACAACATACATCTTTAGATACATGAAACCTCTATAGATACATGAAACATCTTTAGATACATGAAACATCTTTAGATACATGAAACATCTTTAGATACATGTAACATCTTTAGATACATTAAACATCTTTAGATACATGAAACATCTTTAGATAGATGACACATCTCTAGATACATGAAACGCCTTTAGATAATTGAAACATCTTTAGATAAATGAAGCATCTTTAGATACATGAAACGTCTTAAGATACATGAAACGACTTTAGATACAACATACATCTTTAGATACCTGAAACGTCTTTAGATACAACAGACATCTTTAGATACATGAAACATCTTTAGATACATGAAACATCTTTAGATACATGAAACATCTTTAGATACATAAAACATCTTTAGATAGATGACACATCTCTAAATACCTGAAACATCTTTAGATAAATGAAACATCTTTAGATACACGAAACGTCTTTAGATACCTGAAACGTCTTTAGATACCTGAAACGTCTTTAGATACAACATACATCTTTAGATACATGAAACATCTTTAGATACATGAAACATCTTTAGATACATGGAACATTTTTTGATACATGAAACATCTTAAGATAAATGAAACATCTTTAGATACATGAAACGTCTTTAGATACACGAAACGTCTTTAGATACCTGAAACGTCTTTAGATACCTGAAACGTCTTTAGATACAACAGAAATCTTTAGATACATGAAACATCTTTAGATACATGAAATATCTTTAGATACATGAAACATCTTTAGATACATGAAACATCTTTAGATACCTGAAACGTCTTTAGATACATGTAACATCTTTAGAGAAATGAAACATCTTTAGATTCATGAAACGTCTTTAGATACCTGAAACGTCTTTAGATACAACATACATCTTTAGATACATGAAACATCTTTAGATACATGAAACATCTTAAAATACTTGAAACGTCTTTAGATACAACATACATCTTTAGATACATGAAACACCTTTAGAGAAATGAAACGTCTTTAGATACCTGAAACGTCTTCAGATACAACATACATCTTTAGATACCTGAAACGTCTTTAGATACATAAAACATCTTTAGATAGATGACACATCTCTAAATACCTGAAACGTCTTTAGATACATGTAACATCTTTAGATAAATGAAACATCTTTAGATACACGAAACGTCTTTAGATACATGAAACGTCTTTAGATACCTGAAACGTCTTTAGATACAACAGACATCTCTAGATACATGAAACATCTTTAGATACATGAAACATCTTTAGATACATAAAACATCTTTAGATAGATGACACATCTCTAAATACCTGAAACGTCTTTAGATACATGTAACATCTTTAGATAAATGACACATCTTTAGATACACGAAACGTCTTTAGATACCTGAAACGTCTTTAGATACCTGAAACGTCTTTAGATACAACATACATCTTTAGATACATGAAACATCTTAAGATACATGAAACATCTTTAGATACATGGAACATCTTTAGATACATGAAACATCTTAAGATAAATGAAACATCTTTAGATACATGAAACGTCTTTAGATACCTGAAACGTCTTTAGATACAACAGACATCTTTAGATACCTGGAACGTCTTTAGATACAACAGAAATCTTTAGATACATGAAACATCTTTAGATACATGAAATATCTTTAGATACATGAAACATCTTTAGATACATGAAACATCTTTAGATACCTGAAACGTCTTTAGATACATGTAACATCTTTAGAGAAATGAAACATCTTTAGATACATGAAACGTCTTTAGATACCTGAAACGTCTTTAGATACAACAGACATCTTTAGATACATGAAACATCTTTAGATACATGAAACATCTTAAAATACATGAAACGTCTTTAGATACAACATACATCTTTAGATACATGAAACACCTTTAGAGAAATGAAACGTCTTTAGATACCTGAAACGTCTTTACATACAACATACATCTTTAGATACCTGAAACGTCTTTAGATACATAAAACATCTTTAGATAGATGACACATCTCTAAATACCTGAAACGTCTTTAGATACATGTAACATCTTTAGATAAATGAAACATCTTTAGATACACGAAACGTCTTTAGATACATGAAACGTCTTTAGATACCTGAAACGTCTTTAGATACAACAGACATCTTTAGATACATGAAACATCTTTAGATACATGAAACATCTTTAGATACATAAAACATCTTTAGATAGATGACACATCTCTAAATACCTGAAACGTCTTTAGATACATGTAGCATCTTTAGATAAATGAAACATCTTTAGATACACGAAACGTCTTTAGATACCTGAAACGTCTTTAGATACCTGAAACGTCTTTAGATACAACATACATCTTTAGATACATGAAACATCTTTAGATACATGAAACGTTTTTAGATACCTAAAACGTCTTTAGATACAACAGACATCTTTAGATACCTGAAACATCTTTAGATACAACAGAAATCTTTAGATACATGAAACATCTTTAGATACATGAAATATCTTTAGATACATGAAACATCTTTAGATACATGAAACATCTTTAGATACCTGAAACGTCTTTAGATACATGTAACATCTTTAGAGAAATGAAACATCTTTAGATACATGAAACGTCTTTAGATACCTGAAACGTCTTTAGATACTACAGACATCTTTAGATACATGAAACATCTTTAGATACATGAAACATCTTAAAATACATGAAACGTCTTTAGATATAACATACATCTTTAGATACATGAAACACCTTTAGAGAAATGAAACGTCTTTAGATACCTGAAACGTCTTTAGATACAACATACATCTTTAGATACCTGAAACGTCTTTAGATACATAAAACATCTTTAGATAGATGACACATCTCTAAATACCTGAAACGTCTTTAGATACATGTAACATCTTTAGATAAATGAAACATCTTTAGATACACGAAACGTCTTTAGATACCTGAAACGTCTTTAGATACCTGAAACGTCTTTAGATACAACAGACATCTTTAGATACATGAAACATCTTTAGATACATGAAACATCTTTAGATACATGGAACATCTTTAGATACATGAAACATCTTAAGATAAATGAAACATCTTTAGATACATGAAACGTCTTTAGACACAACAGACATCTTTAGATACATGAAACATCTTTAGATACATGAAACATCTTAAAATACATGAAACGTCTTTAGATACAACATACATCTTTAGATACATGAAACATCTTTAGATACATGGAACATCTTTAGGTACATGAAACACCTTTAGATACATGAAACGTCTTTAGATACATAAAACATCTTTAGATAGATGACACATCTCTAAATACCTGAAACGTCTTTAGATACATGTAACATCTTTAGATAAATGAAACATCTTTAGATACACGAAACGTCTTTAGATACCTGAAACGTCTTTAGATACCTGAAACGTCTTTAGATAAAACAGACATCTTTAGATACATGAAACATCTTTAGATACATGAAACATCTTTAGATACATGGAACATCTTTAGATACATGAAACATCTTAAGATAAATGAAACATCTTTAGATACATGAAACGTCTTTAGATACATGAAACGTCTTTAGATACAACAGACATCTTTAGATACCTGAAACGTCTTTAGATACAACAGAAATCTTTAGATACATGAAACATCTTTAGATACATGGAATATCTTTAGATACATGAAACATCTTTAGATACATGTAACACCTTTAGAGAAATGAAACGTCTTTAGATACCTGAAACGTCTTTAGATACAACATACATCTTTAGAAACCTGAAACGTCTTTAGATACATGTAACATCTTTAGATAAATGAAACATCTTTAGATACACGAAACGTCTTTAGATACCTGAAACGTCTTTAGATACCTGAAACGTCTTTAGATACAACAGACATCTTTAGATACATGAAACATCTTTAGATACATGAAACATCTTTAGATACAACAAACATCTTTAGATACATGAAACGTCTTTAGATAATGAAACATCTTTAGATACATGAAACATCTTTAGATATATGAAACATCTTTAGATAAATGAAACATCTTTAGATGCATGAAAAATCATTAGATACATGAAACATCTTTAGATACATGAAACATCTTTAGATACAACAAACATCTTTAGATACATGAAACATCTTTAAATACCTGAAGCGTCTTTAGATACATGTAACATCTTTAGATACATGTAGTGGTAAACCAATCTCAGTGGAACCTAGGCATAAAGGATACACTCTAAGAATGTGTCAAACAAAATTCTTAATGGCAAAATACGCATATAATTATGATAACTGAATCTATTTAATTAGTGTCTTTTTAACCTGATCAATAGAGCATGTATATGAGCCATAGTCGACGAGAACCATATTGGGCACCACACCACCAATCAATCTTTACTTTAAAATGGTACATTGTAATAATATAATTAAGTCACATTGTTTTGTAGTTCAAACAAATGTCACCATAATTACTTTTTATTAGCTTTAATAAAGACAGCTGGTACGAACTGTACACGAGCTATACACGGCCCCTTTTCCGAAAAGCTATTAGGTAAATAAAACTAAATAAATATATTTTATGTATTGATACAATGTTTTGTGCTCGAAGCATTGGCTTGTACTTGGAACATTAAAAGCACTAGTACGACAATGCTTTCGCTATGTGTCATCGAAATCAATGTACTTGCTATTACTGCTTAAGTATTATAACACAAACTTACAATAGGTTACGAGCGATTGTTAAATACAAATGTATACATGAAAATACTCTTTTAATGACACATGTTGACAGATAAATTAAATATGTATGGATATCCATTAACGGATTTCGAATAGTGTGAATAAAGACTTCAACTATGAATACAACAATCGTGTTCAGAATATCACACACACATATTTTATACGGGATATGGCCTATATTTTTATTAATGAAAAATGTATATATGCCTGTCATGGTACGTACTTGACTTTTTCACTATGTAGTTGCACTGTATGCCAAACATGTGTGGAGAATTCAAGATGGCGTTCGACAACAACGATAACAGTAAGCGTGTTTTGTTCTCTTCTTAAATATAACGATCTGTATGGTAAATATTTATGAAATGTAAGAAATTTAACGGGAGATTCAACTGGGACATTCCGTTGGTGATGAAATAACAAGATGTTACTGTTGAGTTGAACAGATCACGATGGTTTGTGAACGTTGAAAAGTGAAGCGAGAGACGACAAGAAAATTGCCGTTCTTTTCCCTAGAAAGAGTACCAGAACAAAAAAACTGACCAATCAGTGACCGTGCTGGTTTCAATGACCTCTGTCCTAAAGAAAGGTTATTTTCTATCTCTGATACTATGCTTTACATTATTTAATGAATATTAACAATTGCAAACACCAATATGTCTTTAGTTTTAATTTTGAGCCAGCTCTGATCCCTCAGTAGCCAATTCCATAAGTCTATGCTGTGATACTTATACTGAAATTATACCATGGAGCACTTGAGAAAAATGAAAAACAATCGACAAGGTGAATGTCCAATATTATTTCTTAGATAGAAATGACCTCCAATCTCACAAAATACATAATGTGCAGTGATAAGTCCCACATTCATATACAACACCTTATAAGTCAAAACCACCAAATAGAATTGTACTTTAACTCAATATAAAGTGACCAATGTCAGTCAACAAAAATGTCATTGTTTTGTCCACTGGACTCTCTCGAAATATTTTAATCTATAGACATAACATCCAGCTACACGAAAATGAAACATGTAGGGGGTCATATATCATATAAGAAAAATTCGTCAAACGCGGTGAACATATATTCTCACACGTACGGATTGTCTCAAAGTCCGTTAGCCACAACCCTACTTTCACTTTCATATTCAAGCCAGAATTCCAAATATTTCTAAATAAAACAATTTAACTGCATCACATACATACATGCATGCATGCTTACAAAGCATTTAAACCCAATTTCATGATTCTGATGCAGATTGGCAAGACATACCGCCATTTCCAGTCGATCGGTTTCTAACGACGCTAACTTTGAACTTCCTCCAGTGGTGGTTACCTCCCTTTTGAAAAGCTACCAATCCTTCAGAGCCAACTGATATTTAGTTTCTATAATTTTGCAAGATATTAAACACATTCTTTGTACAAAATAAATACAGAATTGGGCATTAAAAATACCAATTTAATTTTTGGTGTCCATAAATAAGCTCTACACTAAAGATTTGATATTTTCAAGGACCCCCATCACTCCAATATATTCCATGCCACATAATTTGGTGTTCTATCTCTTTGTCTTTCAGGTACTTTCTCTTTCGGATAACCGGCTGATTATTTACCAAGTTATACCAACCGAATAGAATAGACTCATAGACAACACAACATGACTACCAGGTGTTTATGTATCCTGACTGTAAGTGTAATGGTGTCCAGTATTTGTCATGGTCAGTCTATACACAATGTTAGTGACCTGATAGATGATCTACTCACCAACTATAAGACAGTATTACGTCCAAAGTTAAACCAGTCAGAGGCCATTCAAGTCGACGTCAGTATGGAACTATTATCGGTCATAGATTTCGACGAAGTTCACGGAAGTCTGTACTTGAATGCTATACTGGCAATTGAGTGGCTTGATGAGAGACTGACGTGGAATCCTACAAGTTATGATGGAGTATACAGTACGTTTATAGAAAGTTACAAAGTCTGGACACCAATGGTTGTACATATAAATACTGTAGAGAAAACAGAGAAGATAGGATCCGGTGATACCTGGCAGTTGATTCGCTTTATGAGTGATGGTAAAGCATCTTTCTATCCGGGAGGTCTGTTAACGTCATCATGCGATGCTGACGTCACGTATTATCCTTTTGATAGTCACACGTGTTCGGTTGAATTCGTGGCTTGGGGATTCGGATCCTCAGAGTTACAGTTGTTTCCTAAGAAAAAGGAAGTTCTTAAGACGTATTTCTCTCCTAATGGCGTCTGGGATTTGACAGGGTCGTCAGTATATGCAGAATATAACAACATCCAAGTTACTGTAGACTTAACATTACCGAGAAAACCTTTGTTTGTTATATGCAATGTTATACTGCCGATCATACTGTTGACGTTTTTGAACACGGTCGTGTTTGTTATCCCTATAGACAGTGGTGAGAGAATATCATACAGTATCACAATGTTACTAGCGATAGCAGTGTTTCTCACTCAAGTTGGTGACAACTTACCGAAAACGTCCAGTCCAATGTCAGTGTTCAGCTACTATCTAATACTTGTGTTAACACTTAGTGTCCTCTCCGGTGCAATCAACATAACGAGCCTCAGATGTTACTTTACCGACGATCAACAAACTATAAACAATCGCTGGAGAAAGTTAATCAAGCTTTCAAGATTTAAATGTTCAAACAAGTGTAGAAAAGTTTCCATACATGCTGAACACGTCGAAGACAAAGCGGATAACGAGAAACAACGTGAAGACATTGAACATAGTGGCACACCAAATATGATGCTCCCGACTGAGGTTAAACACTCTCCAACTGCGTATGTTAGCCGCCCAGACAGAAGTTATGACACAGACAATGTATCCTGGAAGGATGTAAGCTGTGCATTGGACAGAGTCTGTTTTGTGATAACGCTTACCTTTACCATTCTGTTAACCCTTGTCTTTATTATTGTTATAAGAGCGAACGCATGAGAGACTTCGTAACAAAACAGAACATACTCGGGAGTACATCGACGAGGCTAGTAAAAAATAAGTGAGTGAGTAAGTGAGTAAGTAAGTGATTGAGTACGTATGTCAGTGAGTGAGTATGTGAGTGTGTGAGTGAGTAAGTGAATAAGTAAGCAAGAAGGCAAGCAAGTAAGGTCTTTATTTTACGAGGCGAACATATGTACCTCAACATATACTGTGACAAAAACGTTTAGTCAGTGGAAAGGCATGTAAATCATATAAGGAATGTTTAAGCCACTTTAGCTTCAAAGCCTCTTTCTCATTATGGTGCCAAATCACAGATTCTAAAGCTGTTTATGCAAACTAATATTTCGATGTAAGTCAAGTCGTAATATATCATGCGATTTGTCAGAAGACCAAGATTGAACTTGTTTTTATTTTAAATCGAAGGGAGGTATTATAAAAATAAAATCCATGATATTCATCCTGATATTTCTCCTGGCTGGGATTAAAAAGTTTCGACTTTTTCCTGGACTTTTGTTGTTGACACCAATCTCTGTTGGATAACATCAATAATGAAAGCAACAGCATAACAGTTTTTAGGATATCAACAATATGTGCATACCAAAGAAAGGCTCATAACGGTGCAGTAATGGCCAAACGTTTGGCAGGGCAATGCTTTGTCAAAGTGATCAATGAGAAAAGGTAAGGACTTGTAGATACCAAAATCGGATTTAACTCTCATCCAATTTACTGACTTAACCTGTTTTTAGTATATATACATAAATGTACAAATGGGTGCATTGAATGAAAAACAATTACATGTATACAAATATTAAACAAAGAAACTATTACAAAGAATGATAATACAATGGCCCATGAAAATAAACATCTTTAGATACATGAAATATCTATAGATACATGAAACATCTTTAGATACATGAAACGTCTTAAGATACATGAAACCTCTTTAGATACATGAAACATCTTTAGATACATAAAACATCTTTAGATAGATGACACATCTCTAAATACCTGAAACGTCTTTAGATACATGTAACATCTTTAGATAAATGAAACATCTTTAGATACACGAAACGTCTTTAGATACCTGAAACGTCTTTAGATACCTGAAACGTCTCTAGATACATGAAACATCTTTAGATACATGGAACATCTTTAGATACATGAAACATCTTAAGATAAATGAAACATCTTTAGATACATGAAACGTCTTTAGATACCTGAAACGTCTTTAGATACAACAGACATCTTTAGATACCTGAAACGTCTTTAGATACAACAGAAATCTTTAGATACATGAAACATCTTTAGATACATGAAATATCTTTAGATACATGAAACATCTTTAGATACATGAAACATCTTTAGATACATGGAACATCTTTAGATACATGAAACATCTTAAGATAAATGAAACATCTTTAGATACATGAAACGTCTTTAGATACAACAGACATCTTTAGATACCTGAAACGTCTTTAGATACAACAGACATCTTTAGATACCTGAAACGTCTTTAGATACAACAGAAATCTTTAGATACATGAAACATCTTTAGATACATGAAATATCTTTAGATACATGAAACATCTTTAGATACATGAAACATCTTTAGATACCTGAAACGTCTTTAGATACATGTAACATCTTTAGAGAAATGAAACATCTTTAGATACATGAAACGTCTTTAGATACCTGAAACGTCTTAGATACAACAGACATCTTTAGATACATGAAACATCTTTAGATACATGAAACATCTTAAAATACATGAAACGTCTTTAGATACAACATACATCTTTAGATACATGAAACCTCTATAGATACATGAAACATCTTTAGATACATGAAACATCTTTAGATACATGAAACATCTTTAGATACATGAAACATCTTTAGATAGATGACACATCTCTAGATACATGAAACGCCTTTAGATACCTGAAACGTCTTAGATACAACAGACATCTTTAGATACATGAAACATCTTTAGATACATGAAACATCTTAAAATACATGAAACGTCTTTAGATACAACATACATCTTTAGATACATGAAACCTCTATAGATACATGAAACATCTTTAGATACATGAAACATCTTTAGATACATGAAACATCTTTAGATACATGTAACATCTTTAGATACATTAAACATCTTTAGATACATGAAACATCTTTAGATAGATGACACATCTCTAGATACATGAAACGCCTTTAGATAATTGAAACATCTTTAGATAAATGAAGCATCTTTAGATACATGAAACGTCTTAAGATACATGAAACGACTTTAGATACAACATACATCTTTAGATACCTGAAACGTCTTTAGATACAACAGACATCTTTAGATACATGAAACATCTTTAGATACATGAAACATCTTTAGATACATGAAACATCTTTAGATACATAAAACATCTTTAGATAGATGACACATCTCTAAATACCTGAAACATCTTTAGATAAATGAAACATCTTTAGATACACGAAACGTCTTTAGATACCTGAAACGTCTTTAGATACCTGAAACGTCTTTAGATACAACATACATCTTTAGATACATGAAACATCTTTAGATACATGAAACATCTTTAGATACATGGAACATTTTTTGATACATGAAACATCTTAAGATAAATGAAACATCTTTAGATACATGAAACGTCTTTAGATACACGAAACGTCTTTAGATACCTGAAACGTCTTTAGATACCTGAAACGTCTTTAGATACAACAGAAATCTTTAGATACATGAAACATCTTTAGATACATGAAATATCTTTAGATACATGAAACATCTTTAGATACATGAAACATCTTTAGATACCTGAAACGTCTTTAGATACATGTAACATCTTTAGAGAAATGAAACATCTTTAGATTCATGAAACGTCTTTAGATACCTGAAACGTCTTTAGATACAACATACATCTTTAGATACATGAAACATCTTTAGATACATGAAACATCTTAAAATACTTGAAACGTCTTTAGATACAACATACATCTTTAGATACATGAAACACCTTTAGAGAAATGAAACGTCTTTAGATACCTGAAACGTCTTCAGATACAACATACATCTTTAGATACCTGAAACGTCTTTAGATACATAAAACATCTTTAGATAGATGACACATCTCTAAATACCTGAAACGTCTTTAGATACATGTAACATCTTTAGATAAATGAAACATCTTTAGATACACGAAACGTCTTTAGATACATGAAACGTCTTTAGATACCTGAAACGTCTTTAGATACAACAGACATCTCTAGATACATGAAACATCTTTAGATACATGAAACATCTTTAGATACATAAAACATCTTTAGATAGATGACACATCTCTAAATACCTGAAACGTCTTTAGATACATGTAACATCTTTAGATAAATGACACATCTTTAGATACACGAAACGTCTTTAGATACCTGAAACGTCTTTAGATACCTGAAACGTCTTTAGATACAACATACATCTTTAGATACATGAAACATCTTAAGATACATGAAACATCTTTAGATACATGGAACATCTTTAGATACATGAAACATCTTAAGATAAATGAAACATCTTTAGATACATGAAACGTCTTTAGATACCTGAAACGTCTTTAGATACAACAGACATCTTTAGATACCTGGAACGTCTTTAGATACAACAGAAATCTTTAGATACATGAAACATCTTTAGATACATGAAATATCTTTAGATACATGAAACATCTTTAGATACATGAAACATCTTTAGATACCTGAAACGTCTTTAGATACATGTAACATCTTTAGAGAAATGAAACATCTTTAGATACATGAAACGTCTTTAGATACCTGAAACGTCTTTAGATACAACAGACATCTTTAGATACATGAAACATCTTTAGATACATGAAACATCTTAAAATACATGAAACGTCTTTAGATACAACATACATCTTTAGATACATGAAACACCTTTAGAGAAATGAAACGTCTTTAGATACCTGAAACGTCTTTACATACAACATACATCTTTAGATACCTGAAACGTCTTTAGATACATAAAACATCTTTAGATAGATGACACATCTCTAAATACCTGAAACGTCTTTAGATACATGTAACATCTTTAGATAAATGAAACATCTTTAGATACACGAAACGTCTTTAGATACATGAAACGTCTTTAGATACCTGAAACGTCTTTAGATACAACAGACATCTTTAGATACATGAAACATCTTTAGATACATGAAACATCTTTAGATACATAAAACATCTTTAGATAGATGACACATCTCTAAATACCTGAAACGTCTTTAGATACATGTAGCATCTTTAGATAAATGAAACATCTTTAGATACACGAAACGTCTTTAGATACCTGAAACGTCTTTAGATACCTGAAACGTCTTTAGATACAACATACATCTTTAGATACATGAAACATCTTTAGATACATGAAACGTTTTTAGATACCTAAAACGTCTTTAGATACAACAGACATCTTTAGATACCTGAAACATCTTTAGATACAACAGAAATCTTTAGATACATGAAACATCTTTAGATACATGAAATATCTTTAGATACATGAAACATCTTTAGATACATGAAACATCTTTAGATACCTGAAACGTCTTTAGATACATGTAACATCTTTAGAGAAATGAAACATCTTTAGATACATGAAACGTCTTTAGATACCTGAAACGTCTTTAGATACTACAGACATCTTTAGATACATGAAACATCTTTAGATACATGAAACATCTTAAAATACATGAAACGTCTTTAGATATAACATACATCTTTAGATACATGAAACACCTTTAGAGAAATGAAACGTCTTTAGATACCTGAAACGTCTTTAGATACAACATACATCTTTAGATACCTGAAACGTCTTTAGATACATAAAACATCTTTAGATAGATGACACATCTCTAAATACCTGAAACGTCTTTAGATACATGTAACATCTTTAGATAAATGAAACATCTTTAGATACACGAAACGTCTTTAGATACCTGAAACGTCTTTAGATACCTGAAACGTCTTTAGATACAACAGACATCTTTAGATACATGAAACATCTTTAGATACATGAAACATCTTTAGATACATGGAACATCTTTAGATACATGAAACATCTTAAGATAAATGAAACATCTTTAGATACATGAAACGTCTTTAGACACAACAGACATCTTTAGATACATGAAACATCTTTAGATACATGAAACATCTTAAAATACATGAAACGTCTTTAGATACAACATACATCTTTAGATACATGAAACATCTTTAGATACATGGAACATCTTTAGGTACATGAAACACCTTTAGATACATGAAACGTCTTTAGATACATAAAACATCTTTAGATAGATGACACATCTCTAAATACCTGAAACGTCTTTAGATACATGTAACATCTTTAGATAAATGAAACATCTTTAGATACACGAAACGTCTTTAGATACCTGAAACGTCTTTAGATACCTGAAACGTCTTTAGATAAAACAGACATCTTTAGATACATGAAACATCTTTAGATACATGAAACATCTTTAGATACATGGAACATCTTTAGATACATGAAACATCTTAAGATAAATGAAACATCTTTAGATACATGAAACGTCTTTAGATACATGAAACGTCTTTAGATACAACAGACATCTTTAGATACCTGAAACGTCTTTAGATACAACAGAAATCTTTAGATACATGAAACATCTTTAGATACATGGAATATCTTTAGATACATGAAACATCTTTAGATACATGTAACACCTTTAGAGAAATGAAACGTCTTTAGATACCTGAAACGTCTTTAGATACAACATACATCTTTAGAAACCTGAAACGTCTTTAGATACATGTAACATCTTTAGATAAATGAAACATCTTTAGATACACGAAACGTCTTTAGATACCTGAAACGTCTTTAGATACCTGAAACGTCTTTAGATACAACAGACATCTTTAGATACATGAAACATCTTTAGATACATGAAACATCTTTAGATACAACAAACATCTTTAGATACATGAAACGTCTTTAGATAATGAAACATCTTTAGATACATGAAACATCTTTAGATATATGAAACATCTTTAGATAAATGAAACATCTTTAGATGCATGAAAAATCATTAGATACATGAAACATCTTTAGATACATGAAACATCTTTAGATACAACAAACATCTTTAGATACATGAAACATCTTTAAATACCTGAAGCGTCTTTAGATACATGTAACATCTTTAGATACATGTAGTGGTAAACCAATCTCAGTGGAACCTAGGCATAAAGGATACACTCTAAGAATGTGTCAAACAAAATTCTTAATGGCAAAATACGCATATAATTATGATAACTGAATCTATTTAATTAGTGTCTTTTTAACCTGATCAATAGAGCATGTATATGAGCCATAGTCGACGAGAACCATATTGGGCACCACACCACCAATCAATCTTTACTTTAAAATGGTACATTGTAATAATATAATTAAGTCACATTGTTTTGTAGTTCAAACAAATGTCACCATAATTACTTTTTATTAGCTTTAATAAAGACAGCTGGTACGAACTGTACACGAGCTATACACGGCCCCTTTTCCGAAAAGCTATTAGGTAAATAAAACTAAATAAATATATTTTATGTATTGATACAATGTTTTGTGCTCGAAGCATTGGCTTGTACTTGGAACATTAAAAGCACTAGTACGACAATGCTTTCGCTATGTGTCATCGAAATCAATGTACTTGCTATTACTGCTTAAGTATTATAACACAAACTTACAATAGGTTACGAGCGATTGTTAAATACAAATGTATACATGAAAATACTCTTTTAATGACACATGTTGACAGATAAATTAAATATGTATGGATATCCATTAACGGATTTCGAATAGTGTGAATAAAGACTTCAACTATGAATACAACAATCGTGTTCAGAATATCACACACACATATTTTATACGGGATATGGCCTATATTTTTATTAATGAAAAATGTATATATGCCTGTCATGGTACGTACTTGACTTTTTCACTATGTAGTTGCACTGTATGCCAAACATGTGTGGAGAATTCAAGATGGCGTTCGACAACAACGATAACAGTAAGCGTGTTTTGTTCTCTTCTTAAATATAACGATCTGTATGGTAAATATTTATGAAATGTAAGAAATTTAACGGGAGATTCAACTGGGACATTCCGTTGGTGATGAAATAACAAGATGTTACTGTTGAGTTGAACAGATCACGATGGTTTGTGAACGTTGAAAAGTGAAGCGAGAGACGACAAGAAAATTGCCGTTCTTTTCCCTAGAAAGAGTACCAGAACAAAAAAACTGACCAATCAGTGACCGTGCTGGTTTCAATGACCTCTGTCCTAAAGAAAGGTTATTTTCTATCTCTGATACTATGCTTTACATTATTTAATGAATATTAACAATTGCAAACACCAATATGTCTTTAGTTTTAATTTTGAGCCAGCTCTGATCCCTCAGTAGCCAATTCCATAAGTCTATGCTGTGATACTTATACTGAAATTATACCATGGAGCACTTGAGAAAAATGAAAAACAATCGACAAGGTGAATGTCCAATATTATTTCTTAGATAGAAATGACCTCCAATCTCACAAAATACATAATGTGCAGTGATAAGTCCCACATTCATATACAACACCTTATAAGTCAAAACCACCAAATAGAATTGTACTTTAACTCAATATAAAGTGACCAATGTCAGTCAACAAAAATGTCATTGTTTTGTCCACTGGACTCTCTCGAAATATTTTAATCTATAGACATAACATCCAGCTACACGAAAATGAAACATGTAGGGGGTCATATATCATATAAGAAAAATTCGTCAAACGCGGTGAACATATATTCTCACACGTACGGATTGTCTCAAAGTCCGTTAGCCACAACCCTACTTTCACTTTCATATTCAAGCCAGAATTCCAAATATTTCTAAATAAAACAATTTAACTGCATCACATACATACATGCATGCATGCTTACAAAGCATTTAAACCCAATTTCATGATTCTGATGCAGATTGGCAAGACATACCGCCATTTCCAGTCGATCGGTTTCTAACGACGCTAACTTTGAACTTCCTCCAGTGGTGGTTACCTCCCTTTTGAAAAGCTACCAATCCTTCAGAGCCAACTGATATTTAGTTTCTATAATTTTGCAAGATATTAAACACATTCTTTGTACAAAATAAATACAGAATTGGGCATTAAAAATACCAATTTAATTTTTGGTGTCCATAAATAAGCTCTACACTAAAGATTTGATATTTTCAAGGACCCCCATCACTCCAATATATTCCATGCCACATAATTTGGTGTTCTATCTCTTTGTCTTTCAGGTACTTTCTCTTTCGGATAACCGGCTGATTATTTACCAAGTTATACCAACCGAATAGAATAGACTCATAGACAACACAACATGACTACCAGGTGTTTATGTATCCTGACTGTAAGTGTAATGGTGTCCAGTATTTGTCATGGTCAGTCTATACACAATGTTAGTGACCTGATAGATGATCTACTCACCAACTATAAGACAGTATTACGTCCAAAGTTAAACCAGTCAGAGGCCATTCAAGTCGACGTCAGTATGGAACTATTATCGGTCATAGATTTCGACGAAGTTCACGGAAGTCTGTACTTGAATGCTATACTGGCAATTGAGTGGCTTGATGAGAGACTGACGTGGAATCCTACAAGTTATGATGGAGTATACAGTACGTTTATAGAAAGTTACAAAGTCTGGACACCAATGGTTGTACATATAAATACTGTAGAGAAAACAGAGAAGATAGGATCCGGTGATACCTGGCAGTTGATTCGCTTTATGAGTGATGGTAAAGCATCTTTCTATCCGGGAGGTCTGTTAACGTCATCATGCGATGCTGACGTCACGTATTATCCTTTTGATAGTCACACGTGTTCGGTTGAATTCGTGGCTTGGGGATTCGGATCCTCAGAGTTACAGTTGTTTCCTAAGAAAAAGGAAGTTCTTAAGACGTATTTCTCTCCTAATGGCGTCTGGGATTTGACAGGGTCGTCAGTATATGCAGAATATAACAACATCCAAGTTACTGTAGACTTAACATTACCGAGAAAACCTTTGTTTGTTATATGCAATGTTATACTGCCGATCATACTGTTGACGTTTTTGAACACGGTCGTGTTTGTTATCCCTATAGACAGTGGTGAGAGAATATCATACAGTATCACAATGTTACTAGCGATAGCAGTGTTTCTCACTCTAGTTGGTGACAACTTACCGAAAACGTCCAGTCCAATGTCAGTGTTCAGCTACTATCTAATACTTGTGTTAACACTTAGTGTCCTCTCCGGTGCAATCAACATAACGAGCCTCAGATGTTACTTTACCGACGATCAACAAACTATAAACAATCGCTGGAGAAAGTTAATCAAGCTTTCAAGATTTAAATGTTCAAACAAGTGTAGAAAAGTTTCCATACATGCTGAACACGTCGAAGACAAAGCGGATAACGAGAAACAACGTGAAGACATTGAACATAGTGGCACACCAAATATGATGCTCCCGACTGAGGTTAAACACTCTCCAACTGCGTATGTTAGCCGCCCAGACAGAAGTTATGACACAGACAATGTATCCTGGAAAGATGTAAGCTGTGCATTGGACAGAGTCTGTTTTGTGATAACGCTTACCTTTACCATTCTGTTAACCCTTGTCTTTATTATTGTTATAAGAGCGAACGCATGAGAGACTTCGTAACAAAACAGAACATACTCGGGAGTACATCGACGAGGCTAGTAAACAATAAGTGAGTGAGTAAGTGAGTAAGTAAGTGATTGAGTACGTATGTCAGTGAGTGAGTATGTGAGTGTGTGAGTGAGTAAGTGAATAAGTAAGCAAGAAGGCAAGCAAGTAAGGTCTTTATTTTACGAGGCGAACATATGTACCTCAACATATACTGTGACAAAAACGTTTAGTCAGTGGAAAGGCATGTAAATCATATAAGGAATGTTTAAGCCACTTTAGCTTCAAAGCCTCTTTCTCATTATGGTGCCAAATCACAGATTCTAAAGCTGTTTATGCAAACTAATATTTCGATGTAAGTCAAGTCGTAATATATCATGCGATTTGTCAGAAGACCAAGATTGAACTTGTTTTTATTTTAAATCGAAGGGAGGTATTATAAAAATAAAATCCATGATATTCATCCTGATATTTCTCCTGGCTGGGATTAAAAAGTTTCGACTTTTTCCTGGACTTTTGTTGTTGACACCAATCTCTGTTGGATAACATCAATAATGAAAGCAACAGCATAACAGTTTTTAGGATATCAACAATATGTGCATACCAAAGAAAGGCTCATAACGGTGCAGTAATGGCCAAACGTTTGGCAGGGCAATGCTTTGTCAAAGTGATCAATGAGAAAAGGTAAGGACTTGTAGATACCAAAATCGGATTTAACTCTCATCCAATTTACTGACTTAACCTGTTTTTAGTATATATACATAAATGTACAAATGGGTGCATTGAATGAAAAACAATTACATGTATACAAATATTAAACAAAGAAACTATTACAAAGAATGATAATACAATGGCCCATGAAAATAAACATCTTTAGATACATGAAATATCTATAGATACATGAAACATCTTTAGATACATGAAACGTCTTAAGATACATGAAACCTCTTTAGATACATGAAACATCTTTAGATACATAAAACATCTTTAGATAGATGACACATCTCTAAATACCTGAAACGTCTTTAGATACATGTAACATCTTTAGATAAATGAAACATCTTTAGATACACGAAACGTCTTTAGATACCTGAAACGTCTTTAGATACCTGAAACGTCTCTAGATACATGAAACATCTTTAGATACATGGAACATCTTTAGATACATGAAACATCTTAAGATAAATGAAACATCTTTAGATACATGAAACGTCTTTAGATACCTGAAACGTCTTTAGATACAACAGACATCTTTAGATACCTGAAACGTCTTTAGATACAACAGAAATCTTTAGATACATGAAACATCTTTAGATACATGAAATATCTTTAGATACATGAAACATCTTTAGATACATGAAACATCTTTAGATACATGGAACATCTTTAGATACATGAAACATCTTAAGATAAATGAAACATCTTTAGATACATGAAACGTCTTTAGATACAACAGACATCTTTAGATACCTGAAACGTCTTTAGATACAACAGACATCTTTAGATACCTGAAACGTCTTTAGATACAACAGAAATCTTTAGATACATGAAACATCTTTAGATACATGAAATATCTTTAGATACATGAAACATCTTTAGATACATGAAACATCTTTAGATACCTGAAACGTCTTTAGATACATGTAACATCTTTAGAGAAATGAAACATCTTTAGATACATGAAACGTCTTTAGATACCTGAAACGTCTTAGATACAACAGACATCTTTAGATACATGAAACATCTTTAGATACATGAAACATCTTAAAATACATGAAACGTCTTTAGATACAACATACATCTTTAGATACATGAAACCTCTATAGATACATGAAACATCTTTAGATACATGAAACATCTTTAGATACATGAAACATCTTTAGATACATGAAACATCTTTAGATAGATGACACATCTCTAGATACATGAAACGCCTTTAGATACCTGAAACGTCTTAGATACAACAGACATCTTTAGATACATGAAACATCTTTAGATACATGAAACATCTTAAAATACATGAAACGTCTTTAGATACAACATACATCTTTAGATACATGAAACCTCTATAGATACATGAAACATCTTTAGATACATGAAACATCTTTAGATACATGAAACATCTTTAGATACATGTAACATCTTTAGATACATTAAACATCTTTAGATACATGAAACATCTTTAGATAGATGACACATCTCTAGATACATGAAACGCCTTTAGATAATTGAAACATCTTTAGATAAATGAAGCATCTTTAGATACATGAAACGTCTTAAGATACATGAAACGACTTTAGATACAACATACATCTTTAGATACCTGAAACGTCTTTAGATACAACAGACATCTTTAGATACATGAAACATCTTTAGATACATGAAACATCTTTAGATACATGAAACATCTTTAGATACATAAAACATCTTTAGATAGATGACACATCTCTAAATACCTGAAACATCTTTAGATAAATGAAACATCTTTAGATACACGAAACGTCTTTAGATACCTGAAACGTCTTTAGATACCTGAAACGTCTTTAGATACAACATACATCTTTAGATACATGAAACATCTTTAGATACATGAAACATCTTTAGATACATGGAACATTTTTTGATACATGAAACATCTTAAGATAAATGAAACATCTTTAGATACATGAAACGTCTTTAGATACACGAAACGTCTTTAGATACCTGAAACGTCTTTAGATACCTGAAACGTCTTTAGATACAACAGAAATCTTTAGATACATGAAACATCTTTAGATACATGAAATATCTTTAGATACATGAAACATCTTTAGATACATGAAACATCTTTAGATACCTGAAACGTCATTAGATACATGTAACATCTTTAGAGAAATGAAACATCTTTAGATTCATGAAACGTCTTTAGATACCTGAAACGTCTTTAGATACAACATACATCTTTAGATACATGAAACATCTTTAGATACATGTAACATCTTAAAATACTTGAAACGTCTTTAGATACAACATACATCTTTAGATACATGAAACACCTTTAGAGAAATGAAACGTCTTTAGATACCTGAAACGTCTTCAGATACAACATACATCTTTAGATACCTGAAACGTCTTTAGATACATAAAACATCTTTAGATAGATGACACATCTCTAAATACCTGAAACGTCTTTAGATACATGTAACATCTTTAGATAAATGAAACATCTTTAGATACACGAAACGTCTTTAGATACATGAAACGTCTTTAGATACCTGAAACGTCTTTAGATACAACAGACATCTCTAGATACATGAAACATCTTTAGATACATGAAACATCTTTAGATACATAAAACATCTTTAGATAGATGACACATCTCTAAATACCTGAAACGTCTTTAGATACATGTAACATCTTTAGATAAATGACACATCTTTAGATACACGAAACGTCTTTAGATACCTGAAACGTCTTTAGATACCTGAAACGTCTTTAGATACAACATACATCTTTAGATACATGAAACATCTTAAGATACATGAAACATCTTTAGATACATGGAACATCTTTAGATACATGAAACATCTTAAGATAAATGAAACATCTTTAGATACATGAAACGTCTTTAGATACCTGAAACGTCTTTAGATACAACAGACATCTTTAGATACCTGGAACGTCTTTAGATACAACAGAAATCTTTAGATACATGAAACATCTTTAGATACATGAAATATCTTTAGATACATGAAACATCTTTAGATACATGAAACATCTTTAGATACCTGAAACGTCTTTAGATACATGTAACATCTTTAGAGAAATGAAACATCTTTAGATACATGAAACGTCTTTAGATACCTGAAACGTCTTTAGATACAACAGACATCTTTAGATACATGAAACATCTTTAGATACATGAAACATCTTAAAATACATGAAACGTCTTTAGATACAACATACATCTTTAGATACATGAAACACCTTTAGAGAAATGAAACGTCTTTAGATACCTGAAACGTCTTTACATACAACATACATCTTTAGATACCTGAAACGTCTTTAGATACATAAAACATCTTTAGATAGATGACACATCTCTAAATACCTGAAACGTCTTTAGATACATGTAACATCTTTAGATAAATGAAACATCTTTAGATACACGAAACGTCTTTAGATACCTGAAACGTCTTTAGATACCTGAAACGTCTTTAGATACAACAGACATCTTTAGATACATGAAACATCTTTAGATACATGAAACATCTTTAGATACATAAAACATCTTTAGATAGATGACACATCTCTAAATACCTGAAACGTCTTTAGATACATGTAGCATCTTTAGATAAATGAAACATCTTTAGATACACGAAACGTCTTTAGATACCTGAAACGTCTTTAGATACCTGAAACGTCTTTAGATACAACATACATCTTTAGATACATGAAACATCTTTAGATACATGAAACGTCTTTAGATACCTAAAACGTCTTTAGATACAACAGACATCTTTAGATACCTGAAACATCTTTAGATACAACAGAAATCTTTAGATACATGAAACATCTTTAGATACATGAAATATCTTTAGATACATGAAACATCTTTAGATACATGAAACATCTTTAGATACCTGAAACGTCTTTAGATACATGTAACATCTTTAGAGAAATGAAACATCTTTAGATACATGAAACGTCTTTAGATACCTGAAACGTCTTTAGATACTACAGACATCTTTAGATACATGAAACATCTTTAGATACATGAAACATCTTAAAATACATGAAACGTCTTTAGATATAACATACATCTTTAGATACATGAAACACCTTTAGAGAAATGAAACGTCTTTAGATACCTGAAACGTCTTTAGATACAACATACATCTTTAGATACCTGAAACGTCTTTAGATACATAAAACATCTTTAGATAGATGACACATCTCTAAATACCTGAAACGTCTTTAGATACATGTAACATCTTTAGATAAATGAAACATCTTTAGATACACGAAACGTCTTTAGATACCTGAAACGTCTTTAGATACCTGAAACGTCTTTAGATACAACAGACATCTTTAGATACATGAAACATCTTTAGATACATGAAACATCTTTAGATACATGGAACATCTTTAGATACATGAAACATCTTAAGATAAATGAAACATCTTTAGATACATGAAACGTCTTTAGACACAACAGACATCTTTAGATACATGAAACATCTTTAGATACATGAAACATCTTAAAATACATGAAACGTCTTTAGATACAACATACATCTTTAGATACATGAAACATCTTTAGATACATGGAACATCTTTAGGTACATGAAACACCTTTAGATACATGAAACGTCTTTAGATACATAAAACATCTTTAGATAGATGACACATCTCTAAATACCTGAAACGTCTTTAGATACATGTAACATCTTTAGATAAATGAAACATCTTTAGATACACGAAACGTCTTTAGATACCTGAAACGTCTTTAGATACCTGAAACGTCTTTAGATAAAACAGACATCTTTAGATACATGAAACATCTTTAGATACATGAAACATCTTTAGATACATGGAACATCTTTAGATACATGAAACATCTTAAGATAAATGAAACATCTTTAGATACATGAAACGTCTTTAGATACATGAAACGTCTTTAGATACAACAGACATCTTTAGATACCTGAAACGTCTTTAGATACAACAGAAATCTTTAGATACATGAAACATCTTTAGATACATGGAATATCTTTAGATACATGAAACATCTTTAGATACATGTAACACCTTTAGAGAAATGAAACGTCTTTAGATACCTGAAACGTCTTTAGATACAACATACATCTTTAGAAACCTGAAACGTCTTTAGATACATGTAACATCTTTAGATAAATGAAACATCTTTAGATACACGAAACGTCTTTAGATACCTGAAACGTCTTTAGATACCTGAAACGTCTTTAGATACAACAGACATCTTTAGATACATGAAACATCTTTAGATACATGAAACATCTTTAGATACAACAAACATCTTTAGATACATGAAACGTCTTTAGATAATGAAACATCTTTAGATACATGAAACATCTTTAGATATATGAAACATCTTTAGATAAATGAAACATCTTTAGATGCATGAAAAATCATTAGATACATGAAACATCTTTAGATACATGAAACATCTTTAGATACAACAAACATCTTTAGATACATGAAACATCTTTAAATACCTGAAGCGTCTTTAGATACATGTAACATCTTTAGATACATGTAGTGGTAAACCAATCTCAGTGGAACCTAGGCATAAAGGATACACTCTAAGAATGTGTCAAACAAAATTCTTAATGGCAAAATACGCATATAATTATGATAACTGAATCTATTTAATTAGTGTCTTTTTAACCTGATCAATAGAGCATGTATATGAGCCATAGTCGACGAGAACCATATTGGGCACCACACCACCAATCAATCTTTACTTTAAAATGGTACATTGTAATAATATAATTAAGTCACATTGTTTTGTAGTTCAAACAAATGTCACCATAATTACTTTTTATTAGCTTTAATAAAGACAGCTGGTACGAACTGTACACGAGCTATACACGGCCCCTTTTCCGAAAAGCTATTAGGTAAATAAAACTAAATAAATATATTTTATGTATTGATACAATGTTTTGTGCTCGAAGCATTGGCTTGTACTTGGAACATTAAAAGCACTAGTACGACAATGCTTTCGCTATGTGTCATCGAAATCAATGTACTTGCTATTACTGCTTAAGTATTATAACACAAACTTACAATAGGTTACGAGCGATTGTTAAATACAAATGTATACATGAAAATACTCTTTTAATGACACATGTTGACAGATAAATTAAATATGTATGGATATCCATTAACGCATTTCGAATAGTGTGAATAAAGACTTCAACTATGAATACAACAATCGTGTTCAGAATATCACACACACATATTTTATACGGGATATGGCCTATATTTTTATTAATGAAAAATGTATATATGCCTGTCATGGTACGTACTTGACTTTTTCACTATGTAGTTGCACTGTATGCCAAACATGTGTGGAGAATTCAAGATGGCGTTCGACAACAACGATAACAGTGAGCGTGTTTTGTTCTCTTCTTAAATATAACGATCTGTATGGTAAATATTTATGAAATGTAAGAAATTTAATGGGAGATTCAACTAGGACTGTCCGTTGGTGATCAAATACCAAGATGTTACTGTTGAGTTGAACAGATCACGATGGTTTGTGAACGTTGAAAAGTGAAGCGAGAGACGACAAGAAAATTGCCGTTCTTTTCCCTAGAAAGAGTACCAGAACATAAAAACTGACCAATCAGTGACCGTGCTGGTTTCAATGGCCTCTGTCCCAAAGAAAGGTTATTTTCTATCTATAATACTATGCTTTACATTATTTAATGAATATTAACAATTGCAAACAACAATATGTCTTTAGTTTTAATTTTGAGCCAGCTCTGATCGCTCAGTAGCCAATTCCATAAGTCTATGCTGTGATACTTATACTGAAATTATACCATGGAGCACTTGAGAAAAATGAAAAAACAATCGACAAGGTGAATGTCCAATATTATTCCTTAGATAGAAATGACCTCCAATCTCACATAATACATATGTGCAGTGATAAGTCCCACATACATATACAACACCTTATAAGTCAAAACCACCAACTAGAATTGTACTTTAACTCAATATAAAGTGACCAATGTCAGTCAACAAAAATGTCATTGTTTTGTCCATGGGACCCTCTCGAAATATTTTAATCTATAGACATAACATCCAGCTACACGAAAATGAAACATGTAGGGGGTCATATATCATATAAGAAAAAATCGTCAAACGCGGTGAACATATATTCTCACACGTACGGATTGTCTCAAAGTCTGTTAGCCACAACCCTACTTTCACTTTCATATTCAAGCCAGAATTCCAAATATTTCTCAATAAAACAATTTAACTGCATCACATACATACATGCATGCATGCTTACAAAGCATTTAAACCCAATTTAATGATTCTGATGCAGATTGGCAAGACATACCGCCATTTCCAGTCGCTCGGTTTCTAACGACGCTAAATTTGAACTTCCTCCAGTGGTGGTTACCTCCCTTTTGAAGAGCTACAAATCCTTCAGAGCCAACTGATATTTAGTTTCTATGATTTTGCAAGATATTAAACACAGTTTTTGTACAAAATAAATACAGAATTGGGCATTAAAAATACCAATTTAATTTTTGGTGTCCATAAATAAGCTCTACACTAAAGATATGATATTTTCAAGGACCCCCATCACTCCAATATATCCCATGCCATATAATTTGGTGTTCTATCTCTTTGTCTTTCAGATACTTTCTCTTTCGGATAACCGGCTGATTATTTACCAACTTATACCAACAGAATAGAATAGACTCATAGACAACACAACATGACTACCAGGTGTTTATGTATCCTGACTGTAAGTGTAATGGTGTCCAGTATTTGTCATGGTCAGTCTATACACAATGTTAGTGACCTTATAGATGATCTACTCACCAACTATAAGACAGTATTACGTCCAAAGTTAAACCAGTCAGATGCCATTCAAGTCGACGTCAGTATGGAACTACTATCGGTCATAGATTTCGACGAAGTTCACGGAAGTCTGTACTTGAATGCTATACTGGCAATTGAGTGGCTTGATGAGAGACTGACGTGGAATCCTACAAGTTATGATGGTGTATACAGTACGTTTATAGAAAGTTACAAAGTCTGGACACCAATGGTTGTACATATAAATACTGTAGAGAAAACAGAGAAGATAGGATCCGGTGATACCTGGCAGTTGATTCGCTTTATGAGTGATGGTAAAGCATCATTCTATCCGGGAGGTCTGTTAACGTCATCATGCGATGCTGACGTCACGTATTATCCTTTTGATAGTCACACGTGTTCGGTTGAATTCGTGACTTGGGGATTCGGATCCTCAGAGTTACAGTTGTTTCCTAAAAAAAAGGAAGTTCTTAAGACGTATTTCTCTCCTAATGGCGTCTGGGATTTGACAGGGTCGTCAGTATATGCAGAATATAACAACATCCAAGTTACTGTAGACTTAACATTACAGAGAAAACCTTTGTTTGTTATATGCAATATTATACTGCCGATCATACTGTTGACGTTTTTGAACACGGTCGTGTTTGTTATCCCTATAGACAGTGGTGAGAGAATATCATACAGTATCACAATGTTACTAGCGATAGCAGTGTTTCTTACTCTAGTTGGTGACAACTTACCGAAAACGTCCAGTCCAATGTCAGTGTTCAGCTACTACCTAATACTTGTGTTAACACTTAGTGTCCTCTCCGGTGCAATCAACATAACGAGCCTCAGATGTTACTTTACCGACGATCAACAAACTATAAACAATCGCTGGAGAAAGTTAATCAAGCTTTCAAGATTTAAATGTTCAAACAAGTGTAGAAAAGTTTCCATACATGCTGAACACGTCGAAGACAAAGCGGATAACGAGAAACAACGTGAAAACATTGAACATAGTGGCACACCAAATATGATGCTCCCGACTGAGAGTAAACACTCTCCAACTGCGTTTGTTAGCCGCCCAGACAGAAGTTATGACACAGACAATATATCCTGGAAGGATGTAAGCTGTGCATTGGACAGAGTCTGTTTTGTGGTTACGCTTACTTTAACCATTCTGTTAACTCTTGTCTTTATTATTGTTATAAGAGCGAACGCCTGAGAGAACAAACACTTCGTAACAAAACAGAACATACTCGGGAGTACATCGCCGAGGCTAGTAAAAAATAAGTGAGTGAGTAAGTGAGTAAGTTAGTAAGTACGTATATCAGTGAGTGAGTATGTGAGTGAGTGAGTCAGTGAGTGAGTAAGTGAATAAGTAAGCAAGCAAGCAAGTAAGTAAGGTCTTTATTTTACGAGGCGAACATATGTACCTCAACATATACTGTGACGAAAACGTTTAGTCAGTGGAAAGTCATGTAAATCACATAAGGAATGTTTAAGCCATTGTAGCTTCAAAGCGTCTTTCTAATCATGGTGCCAAATCACAGATCCTAAAGCTGTTTATGATAACTAATATTTCAATGTAAAACAAGTCGTTATATATCACGTGATTGTCAGAAGACCAACATAGAAATTATCCTTGTTTTAAATCGAAGGGAGGTGTTATAAAAAAACATGATATTCGTTCTGATATTTCTCCCAACTGGGATTAAAAAGTTTCAATTTTCCCCGGACTTTTGATATTGTCACCAATCTTTGTTGGATGACATCAATATTGAAAGCAGCAACAAAACAGTTTTTAGGATATCAACAAAATGTGCATATCACAGAAAGACCCATAACGGTGCAGTAATGGTCAAACGTTTGGCAGGGCAATGCTTTGTCAAAGTGATCAATGAGAAAAGGTAAGGATTTGTAGATACCAAAATCGGAATTAACTCTCATCCAATTTACTGACTAAACCTGTTTTTAGTATATATACATAAATGTACAAATTGGTGCATTGAACGAAAAACAATTACATGTATACAAATATTAAACAAAGGAATTATTACAAAGAATAATAAGACAATGGCCCATGAAAATAAACATCTTTAGATACATGAAACATCATTAGATACATGAAACATCTTTTTAGATACATGGAACATCTTGAGATACATGAAACATCTTTTTAGATACATGAAACATCTTTAGATACTCGAGACGTCTTTAGATGCATGTAACATCTTTAGATACCTGAAACATCTTTAGATACATGAAACATCTTTTTAGATACATGGAACATCTTTAGATACATGAAACATCTTTTTAGATACATGGAACATCTTGAGATACATGAAACATCTTTTTAGATACATGAAACATCTTTAGATACATGAAACATCTTTAGATACTTGAAACGTCTTTAGATACATGTAACATCTTTAGATACCTGAAACGTCTTTAGATACATGTAACATCTTTAGATACATGAAACATCTTTAGATACATGAAACGTCATTAGATACCTGAAACGTCTGTAGATACAACAGAAATCTTTAGATACATTAAACATCTTTAGATACATGAAACATCTTTTTAGATACCTGAAACATCTTTAGATACATGAAGCATCTTTTTAGATACATGAAACATCTTTAGATACTCGAAACTTCTTTAGATACATGTAACATCTTGAGATACCTGAAACGTCTTTAGATACATGTAACAGCTTTAGATACCTGAAACGACTTTAGATACAAAAAACATCTTTAGATACATGAAACTTCTTTTTAGATACATGAAACATCTTTAGATACATGAAACATGTTTAGATAGCTGAAACGTCTTTAGATACATGTAACATCTTTAGATACCTGAAACGTCTTTAGATACATGTAACATCTTTAGATAAATGAAACATCTTTAGATACATGAAACGTCTTTAGATACATGAAACGTCTTTAGATACAACAGACATCTTTAGATACATGAAATATCTTAAGATACATGAAACATCTTTAGATACATGGAACATCTTTAGATACATGAAAATTGGGATACATGAAACATCTTTAGATACGTGAAACATCTTTAGATACATGAAACATCTTTAGATAGAAGGAACATCTTTAGATAGATGAAACATCTCTAGATACATGAAACACCTTTAGATACATAAAACATCTTAAGATACATGAAACATCTTAAGATACATGAAACGTCTTTAGATACCTGCAACGTCTTTAGATACAACAGGCATCTTTAGATACATGAAACATCTTTAGATACATGAAACATCTTTAAATTCATGAAACATCTTTAGATACATGAAACATCTTTAGATATGTGGAAAATCTTTAGAGACATGAAACATCTTTAGATACAACAAACATCTTTAGATACATGAAACGTCTTTGGATACATGAAACATCTTTAGATACATGAAACGTCTTTAGATACAACAGACATCTTTAGATACATGAAACATCTTTAGATACATGGAACATCTTTAGATACATGGAACATCTTTAGATACATGGAACATCTTTAGATACATGGAACATCTTTAGATACATGAAAATTTGGATACATGAAACATCTTTAGATACATGAAACATCTTTAGATACATGAAACATCTTTAGATACATGAAACATCTTTAGATAGAAGGAACATCTTTAGATAGATGAAACATATCTAGATACATGAAACACCTTTAGATACATGAAACATCTTAAGATACATGAAACATCTTAAGATACATGAAACATCTTTAGATACCTGCAACGTCTTTAGATACAACAGGCATCTTTAGATACATGAAACATCTTTAGATACATGAAACATCTTTAAATACATGAAACATCTTTAGATACATGAAACATCTTTAAATACATGTAACATCTTTAGATACCTGAAACGTCTTTAGATACAAAAAACATCTTTAGATACATGAAACATCTTTTTAGATACATGAAACATCTTTAGATACATGAAACATGTTTAGATAGCTGAAACGTCTTTAGATACATGTAACATCTTTAGATACCTGAAACGTCTTTAGATACATGTAACATCTTTAGATAAATGAAACATCTTTAGATACATGAAACGTCTTTGGATACATGAAACATCTTTAGATACATGAAACATCTTTAGATACATGGGACATCTTTAGATACATGGACCATCTTTGGATACATGAAACATCTTTAGATATATGGAATATCTTTGGATACATGGAACATCTTTAGATACATGAAACATCTTTAGATAGATGAAACATCTTTAGATACTTGAAACATCTTTAGATAGATGAAACATCTTTAGATAGATTAACATCTTTAGGTACATGAAACATCTTTAGATAGATGAAACATCTTTAGATATATGGAACATCTTTGGATACATGAAACATCTTTAGATTCATGCAACATCTTTAGATACATGAAACGTCTTTAGATACATGTAACATCTTTAGATACATGTAGTGGCAAACCAATCTCAGTGGAACCTATGCATAAAGGGTACACTCTAAGAATGTGTCAAACAAAATTCTTAATGGCAAAATATGCATATAATTATGTTTTAGGGGCAAAGATAACTGAATCTATTTAGTTAGTATCTTTTTCACTTGATCAATACAGCATGTAAGTGAGCCATATTCAACGAGAACCATATTGTGCACCACACCACCAATCAATCTTTACTTTTAAATGGTACATTGTAATAATAATTAAGTCACATTGTTTTGTAGTTCAAGTAAATGTCACCATAATTACGTTTTATTAACTTTAATAAAGACAGCCGGTACGAACTGTACACAACCTATACACGGCCCCTTTTCCGTAAAGCTATTAGGTAAGTAAAACTAAATAAATATATTATATGTATTGATACAATGTTTTGTGCTGGAAGCATTGGCATGTACTTGGGACATTAAACGCACTAGTACGACAATGCTTTCGCTATGTGTCATCGAAATCAAGGTACATTTTGTACTTGCTATTACTGCTTAAGTATTATAACACAAACTTACAATGGGTTATGAGCGATTGTTAAATACAAATGTATACATGAAAATACTCTTTTAATGACACATGTTGACAGATAAATTAAATATGTATTAATATCCATTAACGGATTTCGAATAATGTGAATAAAGGCTTCAACTATGAATACAACAATCGTGTTCAGAATATAACACACACATATTTTATACGGATATGGCCTATATTTTTATTAATGAAAAATGTATATTTGCCTGCCATTGTACGTACTTGACTTTTTCACTATGTAGTTGCACTGTATGCCAAACATGTGTGGAGAATTCAAGATGGCGTTCGACAACAACGATAACAGTAGGCGTGTTTTGTTTTCTTCTTAAATATAACGATCTGTACGGTAAATATTTATGAAATGTAAGAAATTTAACGGGAGATTCAACTGGGACATTCCGTTGGTGATCAAATACCAAGATGTTACTGTTGAGTTGAACAGATCACGATGGTTTGTGAACGTTGAAAAGTGAAGCGAGAGACGACAAGAAAATTGCCGTTCTTTTCCCTAGAAAGAGTACCAGAACATAAAAACTGACCAATCAGTGACCGTGCTGGTTTCAATGGCCTCTGTCCCAAAGAAAGGTTATTTTCTATCTATAATACTATGCTTTACATTATTTAATGAATATTAACAATTGCAAACAACAATATGTCTTTAGTTTTAATTTTGAGCCAGCTCTGATCGCTCAGTAGCCAATTCCATAAGTCTATGCTGTGATACTTATACTGAAATTATACCATGGAGCACTTGAGAAAAATGAAAAAACAATCGACAAGGTGAATGTCCAATATTATTCCTTAGATAGAAATGACCTCCAATCTCACATAATACATATGTGCAGTGATAAGTCCCACATACATATACAACACCTTATAAGTCAAAACCACCAACTAGAATTGTACTTTAACTCAATATAAAGTGACCAATGTCAGTCAACAAAAATGTCATTGTTTTGTCCATGGGACCCTCTCGAAATATTTTAATCTATAGACATAACATCCAGCTACACGAAAATGAAACATGTAGGGGGTCATATATCATATAAGAAAAAATCGTCAAACGCGGTGAACATATATTCTCACACGTACGGATTGTCTCAAAGTCTGTTAGCCACAACCCTACTTTCACTTTCATATTCAAGCCAGAATTCCAAATATTTCTCAATAAAACAATTTAACTGCATCACATACATACATGCATGCATGCTTACAAAGCATTTAAACCCAATTTAATGATTCTGATGCAGATTGGCAAGACATACCGCCATTTCCAGTCGCTCGGTTTCTAACGACGCTAAATTTGAACTTCCTCCAGTGGTGGTTACCTCCCTTTTGAAGAGCTACAAATCCTTCAGAGCCAACTGATATTTAGTTTCTATGATTTTGCAAGATATTAAACACAGTTTTTGTACAAAATAAATACAGAATTGGGCATTAAAAATACCAATTTAATTTTTGGTGTCCATAAATAAGCTCGACACTAAAGATATGATATTTTCAAGGACCCCCATCACTCCAATATATCCCATGCCATATAATTTGGTGTTCTATCTCTTTGTCTTTCAGATACTTTCTCTTTCGGATAACCGGCTGATTATTTACCAACTTATACCAACAGAATAGAATAGACTCATAGACAACACAACATGACTACCAGGTGTTTATGTATCCTGACTGTAAGTGTAATGGTGTCCAGTATTTGTCATGGTCAGTCTATACACAATGTTAGTGACCTTATAGATGATCTACTCACCAACTATAAGACAGTATTACGTCCAAAGTTAAACCAGTCAGATGCCATTCAAGTCGACGTCAGTATGGAACTACTATCGGTCATAGATTTCGACGAAGTTCACGGAAGTCTGTACTTGAATGCTATACTGGCAATTGAGTGGCTTGATGAGAGACTGACGTGGAATCCTACAAGTTATGATGGAGTATACAGTACGTTTATAGAAAGTTACAAAGTCTGGACACCAATGGTTGTACATATAAACACTGTAGAGAAAACAGAGAAGATAGGATCCGGTGATACCTGGCAGTTGATTCGCTTTATGAGTGATGGTAAAGCATCATTCTATCCGGGAGGTCTGTTAACGTCATCATGCGATGCTGACGTCACGTATTATCCTTTTGATAGTCACACGTGTTCGGTTGAATTCGTGACTTGGGGATTCGGATCCTCAGAGTTACAGTTGTTTCCTAAAAAAAAGGAAGTTCTTAAGACGTATTTCTCTCCTAATGGCGTCTGGGATTTGACAGGGTCGTCAGTATATGCAGAATATAACAACATCCAAGTTACTGTAGACTTAACATTACAGAGAAAACCTTTGTTTGTTATATGCAATATTATACTGCCGATCATACTGTTGACGTTTTTGAACACGGTCGTGTTTGTTATCCCTATAGACAGTGGTGAGAGAATATCATACAGTATCACAATGTTACTAGCGATAGCAGTGTTTCTTACTCTAGTTGGTGACAACTTACCGAAAACGTCCAGTCCAATGTCAGTGTTCAGCTACTACCTAATACTTGTGTTAACACTTAGTGTCCTCTCCGGTGCAATCAACATAACGAGCCTCAGATGTTACTTTACCGACGATCAACAAACTATAAACAATCGCTGGAGAAAGTTAATCAAGCTTTCAAGATTTAAATGTTCAAACAAGTGTAGAAAAGTTTCCATACATGCTGAACACGTCGAAGACAAAGCGGATAACGAGAAACAACGTGAAAACATTGAACATAGTGGCACACCAAATATGATGCTCCCGACTGAGAGTAAACACTCTCCAACTGCGTTTGTTAGCCGCCCAGACAGAAGTTATGACACAGACAATATATCCTGGAAGGATGTAAGCTGTGCATTGGACAGAGTCTGTTTTGTGGTTACGCTTACTTTAACCATTCTGTTAACTCTTGTCTTTATTATTGTTATAAGAGCGAACGCCTGAGAGAACAAACACTTCGTAACAAAACAGAACATACTCGGGAGTACATCGCCGAGGCTAGTAAAAAATAAGTGAGTGAGTAAGTGAGTAAGTTAGTAAGTACGTATATCAGTGAGTGAGTATGTGAGTGAGTGAGTCAGTGAGTGAGTAAGTGAATAAGTAAGCAAGCAAGCAAGTAAGTAAGGTCTTTATTTTACGAGGCGAACATATGTACCTCAACATATACTGTGACGAAAACGTTTAGTCAGTGGAAAGTCATGTAAATCACATAAGGAATGTTTAAGCCATTGTAGCTTCAAAGCGTCTTTCTAATCATGGTGCCAAATCACAGATCCTAAAGCTGTTTATGATAACTAATATTTCAATGTAAAACAAGTCGTTATATATCACGTGATTGTCAGAAGACCAACATAGAAATTATCCTTGTTTTAAATCGAAGGGAGGTGTTATAAAAAAACATGATATTCGTTCTGATATTTCTCCCAACTGGGATTAAAAAGTTTCAATTTTCCCCGGACTTTTGATATTGTCACCAATCTTTGTTGGATGACATCAATATTGAAAGCAGCAACAAAACAGTTTTTAGGATATCAACAAAATGTGCATATCACAGAAAGACCCATAACGGTGCAGTAATGGTCAAACGTTTGGCAGGGCAATGCTTTGTCAAAGTGATCAATGAGAAAAGGTAAGGATTTGTAGATACCAAAATCGGAATTAACTCTCATCCAATTTACTGACTAAACCTGTTTTTAGTATATATACATAAATGTACAAATTGGTGCATTGAACGAAAAACAATTACATGTATACAAATATTAAACAAAGGAATTATTACAAAGAATAATAAGACAATGGCCCATGAAAATAAACATCTTTAGATACATGAAACATCATTAGATACATGAAACATCTTTTTAGATACATGGAACATCTTGAGATACATGAAACATCTTTTTAGATACATGAAACATCTTTAGATACTCGAGACGTCTTTAGATGCATGTAACATCTTTAGATACCTGAAACATCTTTAGATACATGAAACATCTTTTTAGATACATGGAACATCTTTAGATACATGAAACATCTTTTTAGATACATGGAACATCTTGAGATACATGAAACATCTTTTTAGATACATGAAACATCTTTAGATACATGAAACATCTTTAGATACTTGAAACGTCTTTAGATACATGTAACATCTTTAGATACCTGAAACGTCTTTAGATACATGTAACATCTTTAGATACATGAAACATCTTTAGATACATGAAACGTCATTAGATACCTGAAACGTCTGTAGATACAACAGAAATCTTTAGATACATTAAACATCTTTAGATACATGAAACATCTTTTTAGATACCTGAAACATCTTTAGATACATGAAGCATCTTTTTAGATACATGAAACATCTTTAGATACTCGAAACTTCTTTAGATACATGTAACATCTTGAGATACCTGAAACGTCTTTAGATACATGTAACAGCTTTAGATACCTGAAACGACTTTAGATACAAAAAACATCTTTAGATACATGAAACTTCTTTTTAGATACATGAAACATCTTTAGATACATGAAACATGTTTAGATAGCTGAAACGTCTTTAGATACATGTAACATCTTTAGATACCTGAAACGTCTTTAGATACATGTAACATCTTTAGATAAATGAAACATCTTTAGATACATGAAACGTCTTTAGATACATGAAACGTCTTTAGATACAACAGACATCTTTAGATACATGAAATATCTTAAGATACATGAAACATCTTTAGATACATGGAACATCTTTAGATACATGAAAATTGGGATACATGAAACATCTTTAGATACGTGAAACATCTTTAGATACATGAAACATCTTTAGATAGAAGGAACATCTTTAGATAGATGAAACATCTCTAGATACATGAAACACCTTTAGATACATAAAACATCTTAAGATACATGAAACATCTTAAGATACATGAAACGTCTTTAGATACCTGCAACGTCTTTAGATACAACAGGCATCTTTAGATACATGAAACATCTTTAGATACATGAAACATCTTTAAATTCATGAAACATCTTTAGATACATGAAACATCTTTAGATATGTGGAAAATCTTTAGAGACATGAAACATCTTTAGATACAACAAACATCTTTAGATACATGAAACGTCTTTGGATACATGAAACATCTTTAGATACATGAAACGTCTTTAGATACAACAGACATCTTTAGATACATGGAACATCTTTAGATACATGGAACATCTTTAGATACATGGAACATCTTTAGATACATGGAACATCTTTAGATACATGGAACATCTTTAGATACATGAAAATTTGGATACATGAAACATCTTTAGATACATGAAACATCTTTAGATACATGAAACATCTTTAGATACATGAAACATCTTTAGATAGAAGGAACATCTTTAGATAGATGAAACATATCTAGATACATGAAACACCTTTAGATACATGAAACATCTTAAGATACATGAAACATCTTAAGATACATGAAACATCTTTAGATACCTGCAACGTCTTTAGATACAACAGGCATCTTTAGATACATGAAACATCTTTAGATACATGAAACATCTTTAAATACATGAAACATCTTTAGATACATGAAACATCTTTAAATACATGTAACATCTTTAGATACCTGAAACGTCTTTAGATACAAAAAACATCTTTAGATACATGAAACATCTTTTTAGATACATGAAACATCTTTAGATACATGAAACATGTTTAGATAGCTGAAACGTCTTTAGATACATGTAACATCTTTAGATACCTGAAACGTCTTTAGATACATGTAACATCTTTAGATAAATGAAACATCTTTAGATACATGAAACGTCTTTGGATACATGAAACATCTTTAGATACATGAAACATCTTTAGATACATGGGACATCTTTAGATACATGGACCATCTTTGGATACATGAAACATCTTTAGATATATGGAATATCTTTGGATACATGGAACATCTTTAGATACATGAAACATCTTTAGATAGATGAAACATCTTTAGATACTTGAAACATCTTTAGATAGATGAAACATCTTTAGATAGATTAACATCTTTAGGTACATGAAACATCTTTAGATAGATGAAACATCTTTAGATATATGGAACATCTTTGGATACATGAAACATCTTTAGATTCATGCAACATCTTTAGATACATGAAACGTCTTTAGATACATGTAACATCTTTAGATACATGTAGTGGCAAACCAATCTCAGTGGAACCTATGCATAAAGGGTACACTCTAAGAATGTGTCAAACAAAATTCTTAATGGCAAAATATGCATATAATTATGTTTTAGGGGCAAAGATAACTGAATCTATTTAGTTAGTATCTTTTTCACTTGATCAATACAGCATGTAAGTGAGCCATATTCAACGAGAACCATATTGTGCACCACACCACCAATCAATCTTTACTTTTAAATGGTACATTGTAATAATAATTAAGTCACATTGTTTTGTAGTTCAAGTAAATGTCACCATAATTACGTTTTATTAACTTTAATAAAGACAGCCGGTACGAACTGTACACAACCTATACACGGCCCCTTTTCCGTAAAGCTATTAGGTAAGTAAAACTAAATAAATATATTATATGTATTGATACAATGTTTTGTGCTGGAAGCATTGGCATGTACTTGGGACATTAAACGCACTAGTACGACAATGCTTTCGCTATGTGTCATCGAAATCAAGGTACATTTTGTACTTGCTATTACTGCTTAAGTATTATAACACAAACTTACAATGGGTTATGAGCGATTGTTAAATACAAATGTATACATGAAAATACTCTTTTAATGACACATGTTGACAGATAAATTAAATATGTATTAATATCCATTAACGGATTTCGAATAATGTGAATAAAGGCTTCAACTATGAATACAACAATCGTGTTCAGAATATAACACACACATATTTTATACGGATATGGCCTATATTTTTATTAATGAAAAATGTATATTTGCCTGCCATTGTACGTACTTGACTTTTTCACTATGTAGTTGCACTGTATGCCAAACATGTGTGGAGAATTCAAGATGGCGTTCGACAACAACGATAACAGTAGGCGTGTTTTGTTCTCTTCTTAAATATAACGATCTGTACGGTAAATATTTATGAAATGTAAGAAATTTAACGGGAGATTCAACTGGGACATTCCGTTGGTGATCAAATACCAAGATGTTACTGTTGAGTTGAACAGATCACGATGGTTTGTGAACGTTGAAAAGTGAAGCGAGAGACGACAAGAAAATTGCCGTTCTTTTCCCTAGAAAGAGTACCAGAACATAAAAACTGACCAATCAGTGACCGTGCTGGTTTCAATGGCCTCTGTCCCAAAGAAAGGTTATTTTCTATCTATAATACTATGCTTTACATTATTTAATGAATATTAACAATTGCAAACAACAATATGTCTTTAGTTTTAATTTTGAGCCAGCTCTGATCGCTCAGTAGCCAATTCCATAAGTCTATGCTGTGATACTTATACTGAAATTATACCATGGAGCACTTGAGAAAAATGAAAAAACAATCGACAAGGTGAATGTCCAATATTATTCCTTAGATAGAAATGACCTCCAATCTCACATAATACATATGTGCAGTGATAAGTCCCACATACATATACAACACCTTATAAGTCAAAACCACCAACTAGAATTGTACTTTAACTCAATATAAAGTGACCAATGTCAGTCAACAAAAATGTCATTGTTTTGTCCATGGGACCCTCTCGAAATATTTTAATCTATAGACATAACATCCAGCTACACGAAAATGAAACATGTAGGGGGTCATATATCATATAAGAAAAAATCGTCAAACGCGGTGAACATATATTCTCACACGTACGGATTGTCTCAAAGTCCGTTAGCCACAACCCTACTTTCACTTTCATATTCAAGCCAGAATTACAAATATTTCTGAATAAAACAATTTAACTGCATCACATACATACATGCATGCATGCTTACAAAGCATTTAAACCCAATTTCATGATTCTGATGCAGATTGGCAAGACATACCGCCATTTCCAGTCGCTCGGTTTCTAACGACGCTAACTTTGAACTTCCTCCAGTGGTGGTTACCTCCCTTTTGAAGAGCTACAAATCCTTCAGAGCCAACTGATATTTAGTTTCTATGATTTTGCAAGATATTAAACACAGTTTTTGTACAAAATAAATACAGAATTGGGCATTAAAAATACCAATTTAATTTTTGGTGTCCATAAATAAGCTCTACACTAAAGATATGATATTTTCAAGGACCCCCATCACTCCAATATATCCCATGCCATATAATTTGGTGTTCTATCTCTTTGTCTTTCAGATACTTTCTCTTTCGGATAACCGGCTGATTATTTACCAACTTATACCAACAGAATAGAATAGACTCATAGACAACACAACATGACTACCAGGTGTTTATGTATCCTGACTGTAAGTGTAATGGTGTCCAGTATTTGTCATGGTCAGTCTATACACAATGTTAGTGACCTTATAGATGATCTACTCACCAACTATAAGACAGTATTACGTCCAAAGTTAAACCAGTCAGATGCCATTCAAGTCGACGTCAGTATGGAACTACTATCGGTCATAGATTTCGACGAAGTTCACGGAAGTCTGTACTTGAATGCTATACTGGCAATTGAGTGGCTTGATGAGAGACTGACGTGGAATCCTACAAGTTATGATGGAGTATACAGTACGTTTATAGAAAGTTACAAAGTCTGGACACCAATGGTTGTACATATAAATACTGTAGAGAAAACAGAGAAGATAGGATCCGGTGATACCTGGCAGTTGATTCGCTTTATGAGTGATGGTAAAGCATCATTCTATCCGGGAGGTCTGTTAACGTCATCATGCGATGCTGACGTCACGTATTATCCTTTTGATAGTCACACGTGTTCGGTTGAATTCGTGACTTGGGGATTCGGATCCTCAGAGTTACAGTTGTTTCCTAAAAAAAAGGAAGTTCTTAAGACGTATTTCTCTCCTAATGGCGTCTGGGATTTGACAGGGTCGTCAGTATATGCAGAATATAACAACATCCAAGTTACTGTAGACTTAACATTACAGAGAAAACCTTTGTTTGTTATATGCAATATTATACTGCCGATCATACTGTTGACGTTTTTGAACACGGTCGTGTTTGTTATCCCTATAGACAGTGGTGAGAGAATATCATACAGTATCACAATGTTACTAGCGATAGCAGTGTTTCTTACTCTAGTTGGTGACAACTTACCGAAAACGTCCAGTCCAATGTCAGTGTTCAGCTACTACCTAATACTTGTGTTAACACTTAGTGTCCTCTCCGGTGCAATCAACATAACGAGCCTCAGATGTTACTTTACCGACGATCAACAAACTATAAACAATCGCTGGAGAAAGTTAATCAAGCTTTCAAGATTTAAATGTTCAAACAAGTGTAGAAAAGTTTCCATACATGCTGAACACGTCGAAGACAAAGCGGATAACGAGAAACAACGTGAAAACATTGAACATAGTGGCACACCAAATATGATGCTCCCGACTGAGAGTAAACACTCTCCAACTGCGTTTGTTAGCCGCCCAGACAGAAGTTATGACACAGACAATATATCCTGGAAGGATGTAAGCTGTGCATTGGACAGAGTCTGTTTTGTGGTTACGCTTACTTTAACCATTCTGTTAACTCTTGTCTTTATTATTGTTATAAGAGCGAACGCCTGAGAGAACAAACACTTCGTAACAAAACAGAACATACTCGGGAGGACATCGCCGAGGCTAGTTAAAAAAAGTGAGTGAGTAAGTGAGTAAGTAAGTTAGTACGTATATCAGTGAGTGAGTATGTGAGTGAGTGAGTGAGTGAGTAAGTGAATAAGTAAGCAAGCAAGCAAGCAAGTAAGTAAGGTCTTTATTTTACGAGGCGAACATATGTACCTCAACATATACTGTGACGAAAACGTTTAGTCAGTGGAAAGTCATGTAAATCACATAAGGGATGTTTAAGCCATTGTACCTTCAAAGCGTCTTTTTAATTATGGTGCCAAATCACAGATCCTAAAGCTGTTTATGATAACTAATATTTCAATGTAAAACAAGTCGTTATATATCACGTGATTTGTCAGAAGACCAACATAGAAATTATCCTTGTTTTAAATCGAAGGGAGGTGATATAAAAATAACATGATGTTCGTTCTGATATTTCTCCTGGCTGGGATTAAAAAGTTTCGACTTTTTCCTGGACTTTTGTTGTTGACACCAATCTCTGTTGGATAACATCAATAATGAAAGCAACAGCATAACAGTTTTAGGATATCAACAAAATGTGCATACCAAAGAAAGGCCCATAACGGTGCAGTAATGGCCAAACGTTTAGCAGGGCAATGCTTTGTCAAAGTGATCAATGAGAAAAGGTAAGGACTTGTAGATACCAAAATCGGATTTAACTCTCATCCAATTTACTGACTAAACCTGTTTTTAGTATATATACATAAATGTACAAATAGGTGCATTGAATAAAAAAAAAACAAGTACATGTATACAAATATTAAACAAAGAAACTGTTACAAAGAATAACAAGACAATGGCCCATGAAAATAAACATCTTTAGATACATGAAATATCTTTAGATACATAAAACATCTTTAGATAGATGGAACATCTTTAGATACATGAAACGTCTTTAGATACATGTAACATCTTTAAATACCTGAAACGTCTTTAGATACAACAAACATCTTTAGATACATGAAACATCTTGAGATACATGAAACATCTTTATATACATGAAACATCTTTAGATACCTGAAACGTCTTTAGATACATGTAACATCTTTAAATACCTGAAACGTCTTTAGATACATGAAACATCTTTAGATACATGAAACATCTTTAGATACATGAAACATCTTTAGATACATGAAACATCTTTAGATAGAAGGAACATCTTTAGATAGATGAAACATCTTTAGATACATGAAACATCTTTAGATAGAAGGAACATCTTTAGATAGAAGGAACATCTTTAGATATATGAAACATCTTTAGATACATGAAACATCTTTAGATACATGAAACATCATTAGATACATGAAACATCTTTAGATACATGAAACGTCTTAAGATACATAAAACATCTTTAGATAAATGAAACATCTTTAGATACATGTAGTGGCAAACCAATCTCAGTGGAACCTAGGCATAAAGGATACACTCTAAGACAAATGAAACATCTTTAGATACATGAAACATCTAAAGATACATGAAACATCTTTAGATACATGAAACATCTTTAGATACATGAAACATCTTTAGATACATGAAACATCTTTAGATACAACAAACATCTTTAGATACATGAAACATCTTTAGATACATGAAACATCTTTAGATACAACAAACATCTTTAGATACATGAAACATCTTTAGATACATGAAACATCTTTAGATAGAAGGAACATCTTTAGATAGATGAAACATCTTTAGATACATGAAACATCTTTAGATACATGAAACATCTTTAGATACATGAAACATCTTTAGATACATGAAACGTCTTAAGATACATGAAACATCTTTAGATACATGTAATATCTTTAGATACATGTAGTGGCAAGCCAATCTCAGTGGAACTTAGGCATAAAGGATACACTCTAAGAATGGGTAAAACAAAATTCTTAATGGCAAAATATGCATATAATTATGTTTTAGGGTCAAAGATAACTGAATCTATTTAATTAGTATCTTTTTTCACATGATCAAAAGAGCATGTAAGTGAGCCATATTCGACACCACGCGCCCAATCAATCTTTACTTTTAAATGGTACATTGTAATAATAATTAAGTCACATTGTTTTGTAGTTCAAGTAAATGTCACCATAATTACGTTTTATTAACTTTAATAAAGACAGCCGGTACGAACTGTACACAACCTATACACGGCCCCTTTTCCGTAAAGCTATTAGATAAGTAAAACTAAATTAATATATTATATGTATTGATACAATGTTTTGTGCTGGAAGCATTGGCTTGTACTTGGGACATTAAAAGCACTAGTACGACAATGCTTTCGCTATGTGTCATCGAAATCAATGTACATTTTGTACTTGCTATTAATGCTTAAGTATTATAACACAAACTTACAATGGGTTATGAGCGATTGTTAAATACAAATGTATACATGAAAATACCCATGTTGACAGATAAATTAAATATGTATTAATATCCATTAACGGATTTCGAATAATGTGAATAAAGGCTTCAACTATGAATACAACAATCGTGTTCAGAATATAACACACACATATTTTATACGGGATATGGCCTATATTTTTATTAATGAAAAATGTGTATCTGCCTGTCATGGTACGTACTTGACTTTTTCACTATGTAGTTGCACTGTATGCCAAACATGTGTGGAGAATTCAAGATGGCGTCTGACAACAACGATAACAGTAAGCGTGTTTTGTTCTCTTCTTAAATATAACGATCTGTATGGTCAATATTTATGAAATGTAAGAAATTTATTGGGAAATTCAACTGGGACTGTCCGTTGGTGATCAAAAAACCAGATGTTACTGTTGAGTTGAACAGATCACGATGGTTTGTGAAAGTTGAAAAGTGAAGCGAGAGACGACAAGAAAATTGCCGTTCTTTTCCCTAGAAAGAGTACCAGAACATAAAAACTGACCAATCAGTGACCGTGCTGGTTTCAGTGGCCTCTGTCCTAAAGAAAGGTTATTTTCTATCTTTAATACTATGCTTTACATTATTTAATGAATATTAACAATTGCAAACACAAATATGTCTTTAGTTTTAATTTTGAGCCAGCTCTGATCCATCAATAGCCAATTTCATACAGTCTATGCTGTGGTACTTATACTGAAATTATACCATAAAGAACTTGAGTGAAATGAAAAACAATTGACAAAGTGAATGTCAAATATGTTTTTCTTACATAGAAATGACCTCCAATCTCACATGATACATATGTTCAGTGATAAGTCCCACATACATATACAACACCTTATAAGTCAAAACCACCAAATAGAATTGTACTTTAACTCAATATAAAGTGACCAATGTCAGTCAACAAAAATGTCATTTTTTTGTCCATGGGACCCTCTCGAAATATTTTAATCTATAGACATAACATCCAGCTACACGAAAATGAAACATGTAGGGGGTCATATATCATATAAGAAAAATTCGTCAAACGCGGTGAACATATTTTCAGACACGTACGGATTGTCTCAAAGTCCGTTAGCCACAACCCTACTTTCACTTTCATATTCAAGCCAGAATTCCAAACATTTCTGAATAAAACAATTTAACTGCATCACAAACATACATGCATGCATGCTTACAAAGCATTTAAACCCAATTTCATGATTCTGATGCAGATTGGCAAGACATACCGCCATTTCCAGTCGCTCGGTTTCTAACGACGCTAAATTTGAACTTCCTCCAGTGGTGATTACCTCCCTTTTGAAGAGCTACAAATCCTTCAGAGCCAACTGATATTTAGTTTCTATGATTTTGCAAGATATTAAACACATTCTTCGTACAAAATAAATACAGAATTGGGCATTAAAAACACCAATTTAATTTTTGGTGCCCATAAATAAGCTCTACATTAAAGATTTGATATTTTGAGGGACCCCCATCACTCCAATACATCCCATGCCACATAATTTGGTGTTCTATCTCTTTGTCTTTCAGGTACTTTCTCTTTCGGATAACCGGCTGATTATTAATCAAGTTATACCAACAGAATAGAATAGACTCATAGACAACACAACATGACTACCAGGTGTTTATGTATCCTGACTGTTAGTGTAATGGTGTTCAGTATTTGTCATAGTCAGTCTATACACAATGTTAGTGACCTGATAGATGATCTACTCACCAACTATAAGACAGTATTACGTCCAAAATTAAACCAGTCAGAGGCCATTCAAGTCGACGTCAGTATGGAACTACTATCGGTCATAGATTTCGACGAAGTTCACGGAAGTCTGTACTTGAATGCTATACTGGCAATTGAATGGCTTGATGAGAGACTGACGTGGAATCCTACAAGTTATGATGGAGTATACAGTACGTTTATAGAAAGTTACAAAGTCTGGACACCAATGGTTGTACATATAAATACTGTAGAGAAAACAGAGAAGATAGGATCCGGTGATACCTGGCAGTTAATTCGCTTTATGAGTGATGGTAAAGCATCATTCTATCCGGGAGGTCTGTTAACGTCATCATGCGATGCTGACGTCACGTATTATCCGTTTGATAGTCACACGTGTTTGGTTGAATTCGTGGCTTGGGGATTCGGATCCTCAGAGTTACAGTTGTTTCCAAGAAAAAGGAAGTTCTTAAGACGTATTTCTCTCCTAATGGCGTCTGGGATTTGACAGGGTCGTCAGTATATGCAGAATATAACAACATCCAAGTTACTGTAGACTTAACATTACAGAGAAAACCTTTGTTTGTTATATGCAATATTATACTGCCGATCATACTGTTGACGTTTTTAAACACGGTCGTGTTTGTTATCCCTATAGACAGTGGTGAAAGAATATCATACAGTATAACAATGTTACTAGCGATAGCAGTGTTTCTCACTCTAGTTGGTGACAACTTACCGAAAACGTCCAGTCCAATGTCAGTGTTCAGCTACTATCTAATACTTGTGTTAACACTTAGTGTCCTCTCCGGTGCGATCAACATAACGAGCCTCAGATGTTACTTTACCGACGATCAACAAACTATAAACAATCGCTGGAGAAAGTTAATCAAGCTTTCAAGATTTAAATGTTCAAACAAGTGTAGAAAAGTTTCCATACATGCTGAACACGTCGAAGACAAAGCGGATAACGAGAAACAACGTGAAAACATTGAACATAGTGGCACACCAAATATAGTGCTCCCGACTGAGGTTAAACACTCTCCAACTGCGTATGTTAGCCGCCCAGACAGAACTAATGACACAGGCAATGTATCCTGGAAGGATGTAAGCTGTGCATTGGACAGAGTCTGTTTTGTGGTTACGCTTACTTTAACCATTCTGTTAACTCTTGTCTTTATTATTGTTATAAGAGCGAACGCCTGAGAGAACAAACACTTCGTAACAAACCAGAACATACTCGGGAGTACATCGCCGAGGCTAGTAAAAAATAAGTGAGTGAGTAAGTGAGTAAGTAAGTTAGTACGTATGTCAGTGAGTGAGTATGTGTGAGTGAGTGAGTGAGTAAGTGAATAAGTAAGCAAGCAAGCAAGTAAGTAAGGTCTTTATTTTACGAGGCGAACATATGTACCTCAACATATACTGTGACGAAAACGTTTAGTCAGTGGAAAGTCGTGTAAATCACATAAGGGATGTTTAAGCCATTGTAGCTTCAAAGCGTCTTTCTAATTATGGTGCCAAATCACAGATCCTAAAGCTGTTTATGATAACTAATATTTCAATGTAAAACAAGTCGTTATATATCACGTGATTTGTCAGAAGACCAACATTGAAATTATTCTTGTTTTAAATCGAAGGGAGGTGATATAAAAAAAACATGATATTCATTCTGATATTTCTCCCAACTGGGATTAAAAAGTTTCGATTTTTCCTGGACTTTTGTTGTTGACACCAATCTCTGTTGGATAACATCAATAATGAAAGCAACAACATAACAGTTATAGGATGTCAACAAAATGTGCATATCACAGAAAGGCCCATAACGGTGCAGTAATGTTCAAACGTTTGGCAGGGCAATGCTTTGTCAAAGTGATCAATGAGAAAAGGTAAGGACTTGTAGATGCCAAAATCTGATTTAACTCTCATCCATAGTATATATACATAAATGTACAAATGGGTGCATTGAATGAAAAACAAGTACATGTATTCAAATATTAAACAAAGGAACTATTACAAAGAATAATAAGACAATGGCCCATGAAAATAAACATCTTCAGATACATGAAACATCTTTCGTTACAAGAAACATCTTTTTAGATACATGAAACATCTTTAGATATATAAAACATCTTTTTAGATACATGAAACATCTTTAGATACTTGAAACGTCTTTAGATACATGTAACATCTTAAGATACCTGAAACGTCTTTAGATACATGTAACATCTTTAGATAAATGAAACATCTTTGGATACAAGAAACATTTTTAGATACCTGAAACGTCTTTAGATACAACAAACATCTTTAGATACATGCAACGTCTTTAGATACATGAAACATCTTTTTAGATACATGAACCATCTTTAGATACATGAAACATCTTTAGATACCTGAAACGTTTTTAGATACATGTTACATCTTTATATACCTAAAACATCTTTAGATACATGAAACATCTTTAGATACATGGAACATCTTTAGATGCATGAAACATCTTTAGATACATGGAACATCTTTAGATACATGAAACATCTTTAGATACATGAAACATCTTTAGACACATGAAACATCTTTAGATACATGAAACATCTTTAGATACATGAAACATCTTTAGATACATGAAACATCCTTAGATACCTGAAACGTCTTTAGATACATGTAACATCTTTAGATACAAGAAACATCTTTAGATACATGAAACATCTTTAGATAGAAGGAACATCTTAAGAAACATGAAACACCTGTAGATACATGAAACGTCTTTAGATACCAGAAACGTCTATAGATACAACAGACATCTGTAGATACATGAAACATCTTTAGATACATGAAACCTCTTTAAATACATGAAACATCTTTAGATACATGAAACATCTTTAGATTGAAGGAACATCTTTAGATAGATGAAACATCTTTAGATACAACAAACATCTTTAGATACATGGAACGTCTCTAGATACATGAAACATTTTTAGATACATGAAACATCTTTTAAAACATGAAACATCTTAAGATACATGAAACATCTTTATATACATGAAAAATCATTAGATACATGAAACATCTTTAGATACATAAACGTCTTTAGATACCAGAAACATCTTTAGATACATGAAGCATCCTTAGATACCTGACACGTCTTTATATACATGTAACATCTTTAGATACATGAAACGTCTTTAGATACATGAAACATCTTTAGATACATGAAACATCTTTAGATACATAAAACATCTTTAGATAGAAGGAACATCTTCAGATAGATGAAACATCTCTAGATACATGAGACACCTTTAGATACATGAAACGTTTATAGATACCTAAAACGTCTTTAGATACATGAAACATCTTTAGATACATGAAACATCTTTAGATAGAAGGAACATCTTCAGATACATGAAATATCTTAAGATACATGAAACACCTTTAGATACATGAAACGTATTTAGATACCTGAAACGTCTTTAGATACAACATACATCTTTAGATACAACAGACATCATTAGATACATGAAACATCTTTAAATACATGAAATATCTTTAGATACATGAAACATCTTTAGATACATGAAACATCTTTAGATACATGAAACAAATTTAGATACAACAAACATCTTTAGATACATGAAACGTCTTTAGATACATTAACCATCTTTAGATACATTAACCATCTTTAGATACATGAAACATCTTTAGAAACATAAAACATCTTTAGATACATGAAACATCTTTAGATACATGAAAACTCATTAGATACATGAAACATATTTAAATACATGAAACATCCTTAGATACCTGAAACGTCTTTAGATACATGTAACATCTTTAGATACATGAAACATCTTTAGATACATGAAACATCTTTAGATACATGAAACATGTTTAGATAGAAGGAACATCTTTAGATAGATGAAACATCTCTAGATACACGAAACACCTTTAGATACATGAAACATCTTTAGATAATTGAAACATCTTTAGATACATGAAACATCTTTAGTTACATGAAACATCTTAAGATACATGAAACATGTTTAGATACAACAAACATCTTTAGATACATGAAACATCTTTAGATACATGAAACATCTTTAGATACATGAAACATCTTTAGATACATGAAACATCTTTAGATACATGAAACATCCTTAGATACCTGAAACGTCTTTAGATAGATGTAACATCTATAGATACATGAACATCTTTCGACACATGAAACATCTTTAGATACATGAAACATCTTTAGATACATGAAACATCCTTAGATACCTGAAACGTCTTTAGATACATGTAACATCTTTAGATACATGAAACATCTTTAGATACATGAAACATCTTTAGATAGAAGGAACATCTTTAGATAGATGAAACATCTCTAGATACACGAAACACCTTTAGATACATGAAACATCTTAAGATACATCAAAATCTTAAGATACATAAAACACCTTTAGATACATGAAACGTCTTTAGATACCTGAAACGTCTTTAGATACAATAGACATCTTTAGATACATGAAACATCTTTAGATACATGAAACATCTTTAGATACATGAAACATCTTTAGATACATGAAGCTTCTTTAGATACAACAAACATCTTAAAATACCTGAAACGTCTTTAGATACAACATACATCTTAACATACGTGAAACGTCTTAAGATACATGAAACATCCTTAGATACATGAAACATCTTGAGATACATGAATCATCTTTAGATACATGAAAATCTTTAGATACATGAAACATCTTTAGATACATGAAACATCTTTAGATACATAAAACATCTTTAGATAGATGAAACATCTCTAGATACATGAAACACCTTTAGATAAATGAAACATCTTTAGATAAATGAAACATCTTTAGATACCTGAAACGTCTTTAGATACAACAGACATCTTTAGATACCTGAAACGTCTTTAGATACAACAGACATCTTTAGATACATGAAACATAATTAGATACATGAAACATCTTTAGATACATGAAACATCTTTTTAGATACATGAAACATCTTTAGATACATAAAACATCTTTAGAAACTTGAAATGTCTTTAGATACATGTAACATCTTTAGATACATGAAACATCTTTTTAGATACATGAAACATCTTTAGATACATGAAACATCTTTAGATACTTGAAATGTCTTTAGATACATGTAACATCTTTAGATACATGAAACATCTTCAGATACCTGAAACGTCTTTAGATACCTGAAAAGTCTTTAGATATATGTAACATCTTTAGATAAATGAAACATCTTTAGATACATGAAACGTCTTTAGATACCTGAAACGTCTTTAGATACAACGGACATCTTTAGATACAACAGACATCTTTAGATACATGAAACATCTTTAGATACATGAAACATCTTTTGATACAACAAACATCTTTAGATACATGAAATGTCTTTAGATACATGAAACATCTTTAGATACATGACACATCTTTAGATACATGAAACATCCTTAGGTACCTGAAACGTCTATTAGATACATGTAACATCTTTAGATACATTAAACATCTTTCGATACATGAAACATCTTTCGCTATGTGTCATCGAAATCAATGTACTTGCTATTACTGCTTAAGTATTATAACACAAACTTACAATGGGTTATGAGCGATTGTTAAATACAAATGTATACATGAAAATACGCTTTTAATGACACATGTTGACAGATAAATTAAATATGTATGGATATCCATTAACGGATTTCGAATAATGTGAATAAAGACTTCAACTATGAATACAACAATCGTGTTCAGAATATACCACACACATATTTTATACGGGATATGGCCTATATTTTTATTAATGAAAAATGTATATCTGCCTGTCATTGTACGTACTTGACTTTTTCACTATGTAGTTGCACTGTATGCCAAACATGTGTGGAGAATTCAAGATGGCGTTCGACAACAACGATAACAGTAAGCGTGTTTTGTTCTCTTCTTAAATATAACGATCTGTATGGTAAATATTTATGAAATGTAAGAAATTTAATGGGAGATTCAACTGGGACTGTCCGTTGGTGATCAAATAACAAGATGTTACTGTTGAGTTGAACAGATCACGATGGTTTGTGAAAGTTGAAAAGTGAAGCGAGAGACGACAAGAAAACTGCCGTTCTTTTCCCTAGAAAGAGTACCAGAACATAAAAACTGACCAATCAGTGACCGTGCTGCTTTCAATGGCCTCTGTCCTAAAGAAAGGTTATTTTCTATCTCTAATACTATGCTTTACATTATTTAATGAATATTACCAATTGCAAACACAAATATGTCTTTAGTTTTAATTTTGAGCCAGCTCTGATCCATCAATAGCCAATTTCATACAGTCTATGCTGTGGTACTTATACTGAAATTATACCATGGAGAACTTGAGTGAAATGAAAAACAATTGACGAAGTGAATGTCAAATATGTTTTTCTTACATCTCACATGATACATATGTTCAGTGATAAGTCCCACATACATATACAACACCTTATAAGTCAAAACCACCAAATAGAATTGTACTTTAACTCAATATAAAGTGACCAATGTCAGTCAACAAAAATGTCATTGTTTTGTCCATGGGACCCTCTAAAAATATTTTAATCTATAGACATAACATCCAGCTACACGAAAATGAAACATGCAGGGGGTCACATATCATATAAGAAAAAATCGTCAAACGCGGTGAACATAAATTCTCACACGTACGGATTGTCTCAAAGTCCGTTAGCCACAACCCTACTTTCACTTTCATATTCAAGCCAGAATTCTAAATATTTCTGAATAAAACAATTTAACTGCATCACATACATACATGCATGCATGCTTACAAAGCATTTAAACCCAATTTAATGATTCTGATGCAGATTGGCAAGACATACCGCCATTTCCAGTCGCTCGGTTTCTAACGACGCTAAATTTGAACTTCCTCCAGTGGTGGTTACCTCCCTTTTGAAGAGCTACAAATCCTTCAGAGCCAACTGATATTTAGTTTCTATGATTTTGCAAGATATTAAACACATTCTTTGTACAAAATAAATACAGAATTGGGCATTAAAAATACCAATTTAATTTTTGGTGTCCATAAATAAGCTCTACACTAAAGATTTGATATTTTCACGGACCCCCATCACTCCAATATATCCCATGCCACATAATTTGGTGTTCTATCTCTTTGTCTTTCAGGTACTTTCTCTTTCGGATAACCGGCTGATTATTAATCAAGTTATACCAACAGAATAGAATAGACTCATAGACAACGCAACATGACTACCAGGTGTTTATGTATCCCGCCTGTTAGTGTAATGGTGTTCAGTATTTGTCATAACCAGTCTATACACAATGTTAGTGACCTGATAGATGATCTACTCACCAACTATAAGACAGTATTACGTCCAAAATTAAACCAGTCAGAGGCCATTCAAGTCGACGTCAGTATGGAACTATTATCGGTCATAGATTTCGACGAAGTTCACGGAAGTCTGTACTTGAATGTTATACTGGCAATTGAATGGCTTGATGAGAGACTGACGTGGAATCCTACAAGTTATGATGGAGTATACAGTACGTTTATAGAAAGTTACAAAGTCTGGACACCAATGATTGTACATATAAATACTGTAGAGAAAACAGAGAAGATAGGATCCGGTGATACCTGGCAGTTAATTCGCTTTATGAGTGATGGTAAAGCATCTTTCTATCCGGGAGGTCTGTTAACGTCATCATGCGATGCTGACGTCACGTATTATCCTTTTGATAGTCACACGTGTTCTGTTGAATTCGTGGCTTGGGGATTCGGATCCTCAGAGTTACAGTTGTTTCCTAAGAAAAAGGAAGTTCTTAAGACGTATTTCTCTCCTAATGGCGTCTGGGATTTGACAGGGTCGTCAGTATATGCAGAATATAACAACATCCAAGTTACTGTAGACTTAACATTACAGAGAAAACCTTTGTTTGTTATATGCAATATTATACTGCCGATCATACTGTTGACGTTTTTGAACACGGTCGTGTTTGTTATCCCTATAGACAGTGGTGAGAGAATATCATACAGTATCACAATGTTACTAGCGATAGCAGTGTTTCTTACTCTATTTGGTGACAACTTACCGAAAACGTCCAGTCCAATGTCAGTGTTCAGCTACTATCTAATACTTGTGTTAACACTTAGTGTCCTCTCCGGTGCAATCAACATAACGAGCCTCAGATGTTACTTTACCGACGATCAACAAACTATAAACAATCGCTGGAGAAAGTTAATCAAGCTTTCAAGATTTAAATGTTCAAACAAGTGTAGAAAAGTTTCCATACATGCTGAGCACGTCGAAGACAAAGCGGATAACGAGAAACAACGTGAAAACATTGAACATATTTGCACACCAAATATGATGCTCCCGACTGAGGTTAAACACTCTCCAACTGCGTATGTTAGCCGCCCAGACAGAAGTTATGACACAGACAATGTATCCTGGAAGGATGTAAGCTGTGCATTGGACAGAGTCTGTTTTGTGGTTACGCTTACTTTAACCATTCTGTTAACCCTTGTCTTTATTATTGTTATAAGAGCGAACGCATGAGAGAACAAACACTTCGTAACAAAACAGAACATACTCGGGAGTACATCGCCGAGGCTAGTAAAAAATAAGTGAGTAAGTAAGTGAGTAAGTAAGTTAGTACGTATATCAGTGAGTGAGTATGTGAGTGAGTGAGTGAGTGAATAAGTAAGCAAGCAAGCAAGTAAGTAAGGTCTTTATTTTACGAGGCGAACATATGTACCTCAACATAGACTGTGACAAAAACGTTTAGTCAGTTGAAAGGCATGTAAATCATATAAGGGATGTTTAAGCCACTTTAGCTTCAAAGCCTCTTTCTCATTATGGTGCCAAATCACAGATTCTAAAGCTGTTTATGCAAACTAATATTTCGATGTAAGTCAAGTCGTAATATATCATGCAATTTGTCAGACGACCAAGATTGAAATTGTTTTTATTTTAAATCGAAGGGAGGTATTATAAAAATAAAATCCATGATATTCATCCTGATATTTCTCCTCCTGGCTGGGATTAAAAAGTTTCGACTTTATCCTGGACTTTTGTTGTTGACACCAATCTCTGTTGGATAACATCAATAATGAAAGCAACAACATAACAGTTATAGGATGTCAACAAAATGTGCATACCAAAGAAAGACCCATAACGGTGCAGTAATGGTCAAACGTTTGGCAGGGCAATGCTTTGTCAAAGTGATCAATGAGAAAAGGTAAGGACTTGTTGCTACCAAAATCGGATTTAACTCTCATCCAATTTACTGACTAAACCTGTTTTTAGTATATATACATAAATGTACAAATAGGTGCATTGAACGAAAAACAAGTACATGTATACAAATATAAAACAAAGAAACTATTACAAAGAACAATAAGACAATGGCCCATGAAAATAAACATCTTTAGATACATGAAACATCTTTAGATACATGAAGCCTCTTAAGATACATGAAACCTCTTTAGATACATGACACCTCTTTAGATACAAGAAACATCTTTAGATACTCGAAACGTCTTTAGATACATGTAACATCTTTAGATACCTGAAACGTCTTTAGATACATGTAACATCTTTAGATAAATTAAACATCTTGAGATACATGAAACATCTTTAGATACATGAAACGTCTTTAGATACAACAAACATCTATAGATACATGAAACATCTTTAGATACATGAAACATCTTTTTAGATACACGAAACATCTTTAGATACATGGCAAATCTTTAGATACCTGAAACGTCTTTAGATATATGTAACATCTTTAGATACCTGCAACGTCTTTAGATACATGTAACATCTTTAGATAAATAAAACATCTTTAGATACATGAAACGTATTTAGATACCTGAAACGTCTTTAGATACAACATACACCTTTAGATACATGGAACATCTTTAGATACATGGAAAATCTTTAGATACATGGAACATCTTTAGATACATGAAACATCTTTAGATACGTATAACATCTTTAGATACATGAAACATCTTTAGATACATGAAACATCTTTAGATACAACAAACATCTTTAGATACATGAAACGTCTTTAGATACATGAAACATCTTTAGATACATGAAACATCTTTAGATACATGAAACATCCCTAGATACCTGAAACGTCTTTAGATACATGTAACATCTTTAGATACATGAAACATCTTTAGATAGAAGGAACATCTTTAGATAGATGAAACATCTCTAGATACATGAAACATCTTAAGATACATGAAACATCTTAAGATACATAAAACGTCTTTAGATAACTGAAACGTCTTTAGATACAACAGACATCTTTAGATACATGAAACATCTTTAAATACATGAAACATCTTTAGATCCATGAAACATCTTTAGATATATGAAACATCTTTAGATACATGAAACATCTTTAGATCCAACAAACATCTTTATACACATGAAACGTCTTTAGATACATGAAACATCTTTAGATACATGAAACATCTTTAGATACATGAAACATCTTTAGATACATGAAACATCTTTATATACAACAGACATCTTTAGATACATGAAACATCTTTAAATACATGAAACATCTTTAGATCCATGAAACATCTTTAGATACATCAAAACATCTTTAGATACATGAAACGTCTTTAGATACATGAAACATCTTTAGATACATGAAACATCTTTAGATACATGAAACATCTTTAGATACAACAAACATCTTTAGATACATGAAACATCTTTAGATACATGAAACATCTTTAGATACATCAAAACATCTTTAGATACATGAAGCGTCTTTAGATACATGAAACATCTTTAGATACATGAAACATTTTAAGATACATGAAACATCTTTAAATACCAGAAGCGTCTTTATATACATGTAACATCTTTAGATACATGTAGTGGCAAACCAATCTCAACACCAACACAAATACTTACCAATCAGTGGCCTCGCTGGTTTTAGTGGCCTCTGACCTAAAGACAGGTTATTTTCTATCTCTAATACTATGCTTTACATTATTTAATGAATATTAACTTTTTCAAACACAAATATGTCTTTAGTTTTAATTTTGAACCAGCTCTGATCCCTCAGTAGCCAATTCCATAAGTCTATGCTGTGGTACTTATACTGAAATTATACCATGGAGAACTTGAGAAAAATGAGAAAAAATCGACAAAGTGAATGTCCAATATTTTTCCTTAGATAGAAATGACCTCCAATCTCACATAATACATATGTGCAGTGATAAGTCCCACATACATATACAACACCTTATAAGTCAAAACCACCAAATAGAATTGTACTTTAACTAAATATAAAGTGACCAATGTCAGTCAACAAAAATGTCATTGTTTTGTCCATGGGACCCTCTCGAAATATTTTAATCTATAGACATAACATCCAGCTACACGAAAATGAAACATGTAGGGGGTCATGTATCATATAAGAAAAATTCGTCAAACGCGGTGAACATATATTCTCACACGTACGGATTGTCTCAAAGTCCGTTAGCCACAACCCTACTTTCAGTTTCATATTCAAGCCAGAATTCTAAATATTTCTGAATAAAACAATTTAACTGCATCACATACATACATGCATGCATGCTTACAAAGCATTTAAACCCAATTTAATGATTCTGATGCAGATTGGCAAGACATACCGCCATTTCCAGTCGCTCGGTTTCTAACGACGCTAAATTTGAACTTCCTCCAGTGGTGGTTACCTCCCTTTTGATGAGCTACAAATCCTTCAGAGCCAACTGATATTTAGTTTCAATGATTTTGCAAGATATAAAACACATTCTTTGTACAAAATAAATACAGAATTGGGCATTAAAAATACCAATTTAATTTTTGGTGTCCATAAATAAGCTCTACACTAAAGATTTGATATTTTCACGGACCCCCATCACTCCAATATATCCCATGCCACATAATTTGGTGTTCTATCTCTTTGTCTTTCAGGTACTTTCTCTTTCGGATAACCGGCTGATTATTAATCAAGTTATACCAACAGAATAGAATAGACTCATAGACAACGCAACATGACTACCAGGTGTTTATGTATCCCGCCTGTTAGTGTAATGGTGTTCAGTATTTGTCATAACCAGTCTATACACAATGTTAGTGACCTGATAGATGATCTACTCACCAACTATAAGACAGTATTACGTCCAAAGTTAAACCAGTCAGAGGCCATTCAAGTCGACGTCAGTATGGAACTATTATCGGTCATAGATTTCGACGAAGTTCACGGAAGTCTGTACTTGAATGCTATACTGGCAATTGAATGGCTTGATGAGAGACTGACGTGGAATCCTACAAGTTATGATGGAGTATACAGTACGTTTATAGAAAGTTACAAAGTCTGGACACCAATGGTTGTACATATAAATACTGTAGAGAAAACAGAGAAGATAGGATCCGGTGATACCTGGCAGTTGATTCGCTTTATGAGTGATGGTAAAGCATCTTTCTATCCGGGAGGTCTGTTAACGTCATCATGCGATGCTGACGTCACGTATTATCCTTTTGATAGTCACACGTGTTCTGTTGAATTCGTGGCTTGGGGATTCGGATCCTCAGAGTTACAGTTGTTTCCTAAGAAAAAGGAAGTTCTTAAGACGTATTTCTCTCCTAATGGCGTCTGGGATTTGACAGGGTCGTCAGTATATGCAGAATATAACAACATCCAAGTTACTGTAGACTTAACATTACAGAGAAAACCTTTGTTTGTTATATGCAATATTATACTGCCGATCATACTGTTGACGTTTTTGAACACGGTCGTGTTTGTTATCCCTATAGACAGTGGTGAGAGAATATCATACAGTATCACAATGTTACTAGCGATAGCAGTGTTTCTTACTCTATTTGGTGACAACTTACCGAAAACGTCCAGTCCAATGTCAGTGTTCAGCTACTATCTAATACTTGTGTTAACACTTAGTGTCCTCTCCGGTGCAATCAACATAACGAGCCTCAGATGTTACTTTACCGACGATCAACAAACTATAAACAATCGCTGGAGAAAGTTAATCAAGCTTTCAAGATTTAAATGTTCAAACAAGTGTAGAAAAGTTTCCATACATGCTGAGCACGTCGAAGACAAAGCGGATAACGAGAAACAACGTGAAAACATTGAACATAGTGGCACACCAAATATGATGCTCCCGACTGAGGGTAAACACTCTCCAACTGTGTTTGTTAGCCGCCCAGACAGAAGTAATGACACAGACAATGTATCCTGGAAGGATGTAAGCTGTGCATTGGACAGAGTCTGTTTTGTGGTTACGCTTACTTTAACCATTCTGTTAACCCTTGTCTTTATTATTGTTATAAGAGCGAACGCATGAGAGAACAAACACTTCGTAACAAAACAGAACATACTCGGGAGTACATCGCCGAGGCTAGTAAAAAATAAGTGAGTAAGTAAGTGAGTAAGTAAGTTAGTACGTATATCAGTGAGTGAGTATGTGAGTGAGTGAGTGAGTGAATAAGTAAGCAAGCAAGCAAGTAAGTAAGGTCTTTATTTTACGAGGCGAACATATGTACCTCAACATAGACTGTGACAAAAACGTTTAGTCAGTTGAAAGGCATGTAAATCATATAAGGGATGTTTAAGCCACTTAAGCTTCAAAGCCTCTTTCTCATTATGGTGCCAAATCACAGATTCTAAAGCTGTTTATGCAAACTAATATTTCGATGTAAGTCAAGTCGTAATATATCATGCAATTTGTCAGACGACCAAGATTGAAATTGTTTTTATTTTAAATCGAAGGGAGGTATTATAAAAATAAAATCCATGATATTCATCCTGATATTTCTCCTCCTGGCTGGGATTAAAAAGTTTCGACTTTATCCTGGACTTTTGTTGTTGACACCAATCTCTGTTGGATAACATCAATAATGAAAGCAACAACATAACAGTTATAGGATGTCAACAAAATGTGCATACCAAAGAAAGACCCATAACGGTGCAGTAATGGTCAAACGTTTGGCAGGGCAATGCTTTGTCAAAGTGATCAATGAGAAAAGGTAAGGACTTGTTGCTACCAAAATCGGATTTAACTCTCATCCAATTTACTGACTAAACCTGTTTTTAGTATATATACATAAATGTACAAATAGGTGCATTGAACGAAAAACAAGTACATGTATACAAATATTAAACAAAGAAACTATTACAAAGAACAATAAGACAATGGCCCATGAAAATAAACATCTTAAGATACATGAAACATCTTTAGATACATGAAGCCTCTTAAGATACATGAAACCTCTTTAGATACATGACACCTCTTTAGATACAAGAAACATCTTTAGATACTCGAAACGTCTTTAGATACATGTAACATCTTTAGATACCTGAAACGTCTTTAGATACATGTAACATCTTTAGATAAATTAAACATCTTGAGATACATGAAACATCTTTAGATACCTGAAACGTCTTTAGATACAACAAACATCTATAGATACATGAAACATCTTTAGATACATGAAACATCTTTTTAGATACACGAAACATCTTTAGATACATGACACATCTTTTGATACCTGAAACGTCTTTAGATACATGTAACATCTTTAGATACCTGCAACGTCTTTAGATACATGTAACATCTTTAGATAAATAAAACATCTTTAGATACATGAAACGTCTTTAGATACCTGAAACGTCTTTAGATACAACATACACCTTTAGATACATGGAACATCTTTAGATACATGGAAAATCTTTAGATACATGGAACATCTTTAGATACATGAAACATCTTTAGATAGTATAACATCTTTAGATACATGAAACATCTTTAGATACATGAAACATCTTTAGATACAACAAACATCTTTAGATACATGAAACGTCTTTAGATACATGAAACATCTTTAGATACATGAAACATCTTTAGATACATGAAACATCCTTAGATACCTGAAACGTCTTTAGATACATGTAACATCTTTAGATACATGAAACATCTTTAGATAGAAGGAACATCTTTAGATAGATGAAACATCTCTAGATACATGAAACATCTTAAGATACATGAAACATCTTAAGATACATAAAACGTCTTTAGATAACTGAAACGTCTTTAGATACAACAGACATCTTTAGATACATGAAACATCTTTAAATACATGAAACATCTTTAGATCAATGAAACATCTTTAGATATATGAAACATCTTTAGATACATGAAACATCTTTAGATCCAACAAACATCTTTATACACATGAAACGTCTTTAGATACATGAAACATCTTTAGATACATGAAACATCTTTAGATACATGAAACATCTTTAGATACATGAAACATCTTTATATACAACAGACATCTTTAGATACATGAAACATCTTTAAATACATGAAACATCTTTAGATCCATGAAACATCTTTAGATACATCAAAACATCTTTAGATACATGAAACGTCTTTAGATACATGAAACATCTTTAGATACATGAAACATCTTTAGATACATGAAACATCTTTAGATACAACAAACATCTTTAGATACATGAAACATCTTTAGATACATGAAACATCTTTAGATACATCAAAACATCTTTAGATACATGAAACGTCTTTAGATACATGAAACATCTTTAGATACATGAAACATTTTAAGATACATGAAACATCTTTAAATACCAGAAGCGTCTTTATATACATGTAACATCTTTAGATACATGTAGTGGCAAACCAATCTCAACACCAACACAAATACTTACCAATCAGTGGCCTCGCTGGTTTTAGTGGCCTCTGACCTAAAGACAGGTTATTTTCTATCTCTAATACTATGCTTTACATTATTTAATGAATATTAACTTTTTCAAACACAAATATGTCTTTAGTTTTAATTTTGAACCAGCTCTGATCCCTCAGTAGCCAATTCCATAAGTCTATGCTGTGGTACTTATACTGAAATTATACCATGGAGAACTTGAGAAAAATGAGAAAAAATCGACAAAGTGAATGTCCAATATTTTTCCTTAGATAGAAATGACCTCCAATCTCACATAATACATATGTGCAGTGATAAGTCCCACATACATATACAACACCTTATAAGTCAAAACCACCAAATAGAATTGTACTTTAACTAAATATAAAGTGACCAATGTCAGTCAACAAAAATGTCATTGTTTTGTCCATGGGACCCTCTCGAAATATTTTAATCTATAGACATAACATCCAGCTACACGAAAATGAAACATGTAGGGGGTCATGTATCATATAAGAAAAATTCGTCAAACGCGGTGAACATATATTCTCACACGTACGGATTGTCTCAAAGTCCGTTAGCCACAACCCTACTTTCAGTTTCATATTCAAGCCAGAATTCTAAATATTTCTGAATAAAACAATTTAACTGCATCACATACATACATGCATGCATGCTTACAAAGCATTTAAACCCAATTTAATGATTCTGATGCAGATTGGCAAGACATACCGCCATTTCCAGTCGCTCGGTTTCTAACGACGCTAAATTTGAACTTCCTCCAGTGGTGGTTACCTCCCTTTTGATGAGCTACAAATCCTTCAGAGCCAACTGATATTTAGTTTCAATGATTTTGCAAGATATAAAACACATTCTTTGTACAAAATAAATACAGAATTGGGCATTAAAAATACCAATTTAATTTTTGGTGTCCATAAATAAGCTCTACACTAAAGATTTGATATTTTCACGGACCCCCATCACTCCAATATATCCCATGCCACATAATTTGGTGTTCTATCTCTTTGTCTTTCAGGTACTTTCTCTTTCGGATAACCGGCTGATTATTAATCAAGTTATACCAACAGAATAGAATAGACTCATAGACAACGCAACATGACTACCAGGTGTTTATGTATCCCGCCTGTTAGTGTAATGGTGTTCAGTATTTGTCATAACCAGTCTATACACAATGTTAGTGACCTGATAGATGATCTACTCACCAACTATAAGACAGTATTACGTCCAAAGTTAAACCAGTCAGAGGCCATTCAAGTCGACGTCAGTATGGAACTATTATCGGTCATAGATTTCGACGAAGTTCACGGAAGTCTGTACTTGAATGCTATACTGGCAATTGAGTGGCTTGATGAGAGACTGACGTGGAATCCTACAAGTTATGATGGAGTATACAGTACGTTTATAGAAAGTTACAAAGTCTGGACACCAATGGTTGTACATATAAATACTGTAGAGAAAACAGAGAAGATAGGATCCGGTGATACCTGGCAGTTGATTCGCTTTATGAGTGATGGTAAAGCATCTTTCTATCCGGGAGGTCTGTTAACGTCATCATGCGATGCTGACGTCACGTATTATCCTTTTGATAGTCACACGTGTTCTGTTGAATTCGTGGCTTGGGGATTCGGATCCTCAGAGTTACAGTTGTTTCCTAAGAAAAAGGAAGTTCTTAAGACGTATTTCTCTCCTAATGGCGTCTGGGATTTGACAGGGTCGTCAGTATATGCAGAATATAACAACATCCAAGTTACTGTAGACTTAACATTACAGAGAAAACCTTTGTTTGTTATATGCAATATTATACTGCCGATCATACTGTTGACGTTTTTGAACACGGTCGTGTTTGTTATCCCTATAGACAGTGGTGAGAGAATATCATACAGTATCACAATGTTACTAGCGATAGCAGTGTTTCTTACTCTATTTGGTGACAACTTACCGAAAACGTCCAGTCCAATGTCAGTGTTCAGCTACTATCTAATACTTGTGTTAACACTTAGTGTCCTCTCCGGTGCAATCAACATAACGAGCCTCAGATGTTACTTTACCGACGATCAACAAACTATAAACAATCGCTGGAGAAAGTTAATCAAGCTTTCAAGATTTAAATGTTCAAACAAGTGTAGAAAAGTTTCCATACATGCTGAGCACGTCGAAGACAAAGCGGATAACGAGAAACAACGTGAAAACATTGAACATAGTGGCACACCAAATATGATGCTCCCGACTGAGGGTAAACACTCTCCAACTGTGTTTGTTAGCCGCCCAGACAGAAGTAATGACACAGACAATGTATCCTGGAAGGATGTAAGCTGTGCATTGGACAGAGTCTGTTTTGTGGTTACGCTTACTTTAACCATTCTGTTAACCCTTGTCTTTATTATTGTTATAAGAGCGAACGCATGAGAGAACAAACACTTCGTAACAAAACAGAACATACTCGGGAGTACATCGCCGAGGCTAGTAAAAAATAAGTGAGTAAGTAAGTGAGTAAGTAAGTTAGTACGTATATCAGTGAGTGAGTATGTGAGTGAGTGAGTGAGTGAATAAGTAAGCAAGCAAGCAAGTAAGTAAGGTCTTTATTTTACGAGGCGAACATATGTACCTCAACATAGACTGTGACAAAAACGTTTAGTCAGTTGAAAGGCATGTAAATCATATAAGGGATGTTTAAGCCACTTTAGCTTCAAAGCCTCTTTCTCATTATGGTGCCAAATCACAGATTCTAAAGCTGTTTATGCAAACTAATATTTCGATGTAAGTCAAGTCGTAATATATCATGCAATTTGTCAGACGACCAAGATTGAAATTGTTTTTATTTTAAATCGAAGGGAGGTATTATAAAAATAAAATCCATGATATTCATCCTGATATTTCTCCTCCTGGCTGGGATTAAAAAGTTTCGACTTTATCCTGGACTTTTGTTGTTGACACCAATCTCTGTTGGATAACATCAATAATGAAAGCAACAACATAACAGTTATAGGATGTCAACAAAATGTGCATACCAAAGAAAGACCCATAACGGTGCAGTAATGGTCAAACGTTTGGCAGGGCAATGCTTTGTCAAAGTGATCAATGAGAAAAGGTAAGGACTTGTTGCTACCAAAATCGGATTTAACTCTCATCCAATTTACTGACTAAACCTGTTTTTAGTATATATACATAAATGTACAAATAGGTGCATTGAACGAAAAACAAGTACATGTATACAAATATTAAACAAAGAAACTATTACAAAGAACAATAAGACAATGGCCCATGAAAATAAACATCTTTAGATACATGAAACATCTTTAGATACATGAAACCTCTTAAGATACATGAAACCTCTTTAGATACATGACACCTCTTTAGATACAAGAAACATCTTTAGATACTCGAAACGTCTTTAGATACATGTAACATCTTTAGATACCTGAAACGTCTTTAGATACATGTAACATCTTTAGATAAATTAAACATCTTGAGATACATGAAACATCTTTAGATACCTGAAACGTCTTTAGATACAACAAACATCTATAGATACATGAAACATCTTTAGATACATGAAACATCTTTTTAGATACACGAAACATCTTTAGATACATGACACATCTTTTGATACCTGAAACGTCTTTAGATACATGTAACATCTTTAGATACCTGAAACGTCTTTAGATACATGTAACATCTTTAGATAAATGAAACATCTTTAGATACATGAAACGTCTTTAGATACCTGAAACGTCTTTAGATACAACATACACCTTTAGATACATGGAACATCTTTAGATACATGGAAAATCTTTAGATACATGGAACATCTTTAGATACATGAAACATCTTTAGATACGTATAACATCTTTAGATACATGAAACATCTTTAGATACATGAAACATCTTTAGATACAACAAACATCTTTAGATACATGAAACGTCTTTAGATACATGAAACATCTTTAGATACATGAAACATCTTTAGATACATGAAACATCCTTAGATACCTGAAACGTCTTTAGATACATGTAACATCTTTAGATACATGAAACATCTTTAGATAGAAGGAACATCTTTAGATAGATGAAACATCTCTAGATACATGAAACATCTTAAGATACATGAAACATCTTAAGATACATAAAACGTCTTTAGATAACTGAAACGTCTTTAGATACAACAGACATCTTTAGATACATGAAACATCTTTAAATACATGAAACATCTTTAGATCAATGAAACATCTTTAGATATATGAAACATCTTTAGATACATGAAACATCTTTAGATCCAACAAACATCTTTATACACATGAAACGTCTTTAGATACATGAAACATCTTTAGATACATGAAACATCTTTAGATACATGAAACATCTTTAGATACATGAAACATCTTTATATACAACAGACATCTTTAGATACATGAAACATCTTTAAATACATGAAACATCTTTAGATCCATGAAACATCTTTAGATACATCAAAACATCTTTAGATACATGAAACGTCTTTAGATACATGAAACATCTTTAGATACATGAAACATCTTTAGATACATGAAACATCTTTAGATACAACAAACATCTTTAGATACATGAAACATCTTTAGATACATGAAACATCTTTAGATACATCAAAACATCTTTAGATACATGAAACGTCTTTAGATACATGAAACATCTTTAGATACATGAAACATTTTAAGATACATGAAACATCTTTAAATACCAGAAGCGTCTTTATATACATGTAACATCTTTAGATACATGTAGTGGCAAACCAATCTCAACACCAACACAAATACTTACCAATCAGTGGCCTCGCTGGTTTTAGTGGCCTCTGACCTAAAGACAGGTTATTTTCTATCTCTAATACTATGCTTTACATTATTTAATGAATATTAACTTTTTCAAACACAAATATGTCTTTAGTTTTAATTTTGAACCAGCTCTGATCCCTCAGTAGCCAATTCCATAAGTCTATGCTGTGGTACTTATACTGAAATTATACCATGGAGAACTTGAGAAAAATGAGAAAAAATCGACAAAGTGAATGTCCAATATTTTTCCTTAGATAGAAATGACCTCCAATCTCACATAATACATATGTGCAGTGATAAGTCCCACATACATATACAACACCTTATAAGTCAAAACCACCAAATAGAATTGTACTTTAACTAAATATAAAGTGACCAATGTCAGTCAACAAAAATGTCATTGTTTTGTCCATGGGACCCTCTCGAAATATTTTAATCTATAGACATAACATCCAGCTACACGAAAATGAAACATGTAGGGGGTCATGTATCATATAAGAAAAATTCGTCAAACGCGGTGAACATATATTCTCACACGTACGGATTGTCTCAAAGTCCGTTAGCCACAACCCTACTTTCAGTTTCATATTCAAGCCAGAATTCTAAATATTTCTGAATAAAACAATTTAACTGCATCACATACATACATGCATGCATGCTTACAAAGCATTTAAACCCAATTTAATGATTCTGATGCAGATTGGCAAGACATACCGCCATTTCCAGTCGCTCGGTTTCTAACGACGCTAAATTTGAACTTCCTCCAGTGGTGGTTACCTCCCTTTTGATGAGCTACAAATCCTTCAGAGCCAACTGATATTTAGTTTCAATGATTTTGCAAGATATAAAACACATTCTTTGTACAAAATAAATACAGAATTGGGCATTAAAAATACCAATTTAATTTTTGGTGTCCATAAATAAGCTCTACACTAAAGATTTGATATTTTCACGGACCCCCATCACTCCAATATATCCCATGCCACATAATTTGGTGTTCTATCTCTTTGTCTTTCAGGTACTTTCTCTTTCGGATAACCGGCTGATTATTAATCAAGTTATACCAACAGAATAGAATAGACTCATAGACAACGCAACATGACTACCAGGTGTTTATGTATCCCGCCTGTTAGTGTAATGGTGTTCAGTATTTGTCATAACCAGTCTATACACAATGTTAGTGACCTGATAGATGATCTACTCACCAACTATAAGACAGTATTACGTCCAAAATTAAACCAGTCAGAGGCCATTCAAGTCGACGTCAGTATGGAACTATTATCGGTCATAGATTTCGACGAAGTTCACGGAAGTCTGTACTTGAATGCTATACTGGCAATTGAGTGGCTTGATGAGAGACTGACGTGGAATCCTACAAGTTATGATGGAGTATACAGTACGTTTATAGAAAGTTACAAAGTCTGGACACCAATGGTTGTACATATAAATACTGTAGAAAAAACAGAGAAGATAGGATCCGGTGATACCTGGCAGTTAATTCGCTTTATGAGTGATGGTAAAGCATCTTTCTATCCGGGAGGTCTGTTAACGTCATCATGCGATGCTGACGTCACGTATTATTCTTTTGATAGTCACACGTGTTCGGTTGAATTCGTGGCTTGGGGATTCGGATCCTCAGAGTTACAGTTGTTTCCTAAGAAAAAGGAAGTTCTTAAGACGTATTTCTCTCCTAATGGCGTCTGGGATTTGACAGGGTCGTCAGTATATGCAGAATATAACAACATCCAAGTTACTGTAGACTTAACATTACAGAGAAAACCTTTGTTTGTTATATGCAATATTATACTGCCGATCATACTGTTGACGTTTTTGAACACGGTCGTGTTTGTTATCCCTATAGACAGTGGTGAGAGAATATCATACAGTATCACAATGTTACTAGCGATAGCAGTGTTTCTTACTCTAGTTGGTGACAACTTACCGAAAACGTCCAGTCCAATGTCAGTGTTCAGCTACTACCTAATACTTGTGTTAACACTTAGTGTCCTCTCCGGTGCAATCAACATAACGAGCCTCAGATGTTACTTTACCGACGATCAACAAACTATAAACAATCGCTGGAGAAAGTTAATCAAGCTTTCAAGATTTAAATGTTCAAACAAGTGTAGAAAAGTTTCCATACATGCTGAACACGTCGCAGACAAAGCGGATAACGAGAAACAACGTGAAAACATTGAACATAGTGGCACACCAAATATGATGCTCCCGACTGAGGTTAAACACTCTCCAACTGCGTATGTTAGCCGCCCAGACAGAAGTTATGACACAGACAATGTATCCTGGAAGGATGTAAGCTGTGCATTGGACAGAGTCTGTTTTGTGGTTACGCTTACTTTAACCATTCTGTTAACCCTTGTCTTTATTATTGTTATAAGAGCGAACGCCTGAGAGAACAAACACTTCGTAACAAACCAGAACATACTCGGGAGTACATCGCCGAGGTTAGTAAAAAATAAGTGAGTGAGTAAGTAAGTTAGTACGTATGTCAGTTGGTGAGTATGTGTGTGAGTGAGTGAGTGAGTAAGTGAATAAGTAAGCAAGCAAGCAAGCAGGTAAGTAAGGTCTTTATTCTACGAGGCGAACATATGTACCTCAACATATACTGCGACGAAAACGTTTAGTCAGTGGAAAGGCATGTAAATCATATAAGGGATGTTTAAGCTATTGTAGCTTCAAAGCGTCTTTCTAATTATGGTGCCAAATCACAGATCCTAAAGCTGTTTATGATAACTAATATTTCAATGTAAAACAAGTGGTTATATATCACGTGATTTGTCAGAAGACCAACATAGAAATTATCCTTGTTTTAAATCGAAGGGAGGTGATATAAAAAAACATGATATTCGTTCTGATATTTCTCCCAACTGGGATTAAAAAGTTTCAATTTTTCCCGAATATTTTATATTGACACCAATCTTTGTTGGATGACATCAATATTGAAAGCAGCAACATAACAGTTTTTAGGATATCAACAAAATGTGCATATCACAGAAAGACCCATAACGGTGCTGTAATGGTCAAACGTTTGGCAGGGCAATGCTTTGTCAAAATGATCAATGACAAAAGGTAAGGACTTGTTGATACCAAAATCGGATTTAACTCTGATCCAATTTACTGACTAAACCTGTTTTTAGTATATATACATAAATGTACAAATAGGTGCATTGAATGAAAAACAAGTACATGTATACAAATATTAAACAAAGGAACTATTACAAAGAATAACAAGACAATGGCCCATTAAAATAAACATCTTTAGATACATGAAACATCTTTAGATACATAAAACATCTTTTTAGATACATGAAACATCTTTAGATACTTGAAACGTCTTTAGACACATGTAACATCTTTAGATACCTGAAACGTCTTTAGATACATGTAACATCTTTAGATAAATGAAACATCTTTAGATACAAGAAACATCTTTAGATACCTGAAACGTCTTTAGATACAACAAACATCTTTAGATACATGAAACATCTTTAGATACCTGAAACGTCTTTAGATACATGTAACATCTTTAGATACCTAAAACATCGTTAGATACATGAAACATCTTTAGATACATGGAACATCTTTAGATACATGAAACATCTTTAGATACATGAAACATCTTTAGATACATGAAACATCTTTAGATACATGAAACATCTTTAGATACATGAAGCATCCTTAGATACCTGAAACGTCTTTAGATACATGTAACATCTTTAGATACATGAAACATCTTTAGATACATGAAACATCTTTAGATACATGAAACATCTTTAGATAGAAGGAACATCTTTAGATAGATGAAACATCTCTAGATACATGAAACACCTTTAGATAGATGAAACATCTTAAGATACATGAAACATCTTAAGATACATGAAACACCTTTAGATACATGAAACGTCTTTAAATACCTGAAACGTCTTTAGATACAACAGACATCTTTAGATACATGAAACAGCTTTAGATACATGAAATATCTTTAAATACATGAAACATCTTTAGATACATGAAACATCTTTAGATACATGAAACATCTTTAGATACATGAAACATCTTTAGATACAACAAACATCTTTAGATACATGAAACGTCTTTAGATACATGAAACATCTTTAGATACATGAAACATCTTTAGAAACATGAAACATCTTTAGATACATGAAACATCTTTAGATACATGAAAAATCATTAGATACATGAAACATCTTTAGATACATGAAACGTCTTTAGATACCTGAAAAATCTTTAGATACATGAAACATCATTAGCTACATGAAGCATCCTTAGATACCTGACACGTCTTTAGATACATGTAACATCTTGAGACACATGAAACATTTTTAGATACATGAAACATCTTTAGATACATGAAACATCTTTAGATACATGAAACATCTTTAGATAGAAGGAACATCTTTAGATTGATGAAACATCTCTAGATACATGAAACACCTTTAGATAAATGAAAGATCTTAAGATACATGTAACATCTTAAGATACACGAAACACCTTTAGATACATGAAACGTCTTTAGATACCTGAAACGTCTTTAGATACAACAGACATCTTTAGATACATGAAACATCTTTATAAACATGAAACATCTTTAGATACATGAAACATCTTTAGATACATGAAACAAATTTAGATACAACAAACATCTTTTGATACATGAAACGTCTTTAGATACATGAAACATCTTTAGATACATGAAACATCTTTAAAAACATGAAACATCTTTAGATAAATGAAACATCTTTAGATATATGAAAAATCATTAGATACATGAAACATCTTTAGATACATGAAACATCTATAGATACAACAAACATCTTTAGATCCATGAAACATCTTTAGAGACATGAAACATCTTTGGATACATCAAAACATCTTCAGATACATCAAAACATCTTTAGATACATGAAACGTCTTTAGATACATGAAACATCTTAAGATACATGAAACATCTTTAGATACATGAAACATCTTAAGATACATGAAACATCTTTAGATACATGAAACATCTTTAAATACCTGAAGCGTCTTTAGATACATGTAACATCTTTAGATACATGTAGTGGCAAACCAATCTCAGTGGAACCTAGGCATAAAGGATACACTCTAAGAATGTGTCAAACACAATTTTTAATGGCAAAATATGCATATAATTATGATAACTGAATCTATTTAATTAGTGTCTTTTTTACCTGATCAATAGAGCATGTATATGAGCCATATTCGACAAGAACCATATTGGGCACCACACCACCAATCAATCTTTACTTTTAAATGGTACATTGTAATACTAATTAAGTCACATTGTTTTGTAGTTCAAACAAATGTCACCATAATTACGCTTTATTAGCTTTAATAAAGATATCTGGTACGAACTGTACACAAGCTATACACGGCCCTTTTTCCGTAAAGCTATAAGGTAAGTAAAACTAAATAAATATATTATATGTATTGATACAATGTTTTGTGCTCGAAGCATTGGCTTGTACTTGGGACATTAAAAGCACTAGTACGACAATGCTTTCGCTATGTGTCATCGAAAAAAATTGACATTTTGAACTTGCTATTACTGCTTAAAAGTATTATAACACAAACTTACAATGGGTTATGAGCGATTGTTAAATACAAATGTATACATGAAAATACTCTTTTAATGACACATGTTGACAGATAAATTAAATATGTATTGATATCCATTAATGGATTTCGAATAATGTGAATAGAAAAAAAGACTTCAACTATGAATACAACAATCGTGTTCAGAATATCACACACACATATTTTATACGGGATATGGCCTATATTTTTATTAATGAAAAATGTATATCTGCCTGTCATTGTACGTACTTGACTTTTTCATTATGTAGTTGCACTGTATGCCAATCATGTGCGGAGTTTTCAAGATGGCGTCTGACAACAACGATAACAGTAAGCGTGTTTTGTTCTCTTCTTAAATATAACGATCGGTATGGTAAATATTTATGAAATGTAAGAAATTTATTGGGAAATTCAACTGGGACTGTCCGTTGGTGATCAAATAACAAGATGTTACTGTTGAGTTGAACAGATCACGATGGTTTGTGAAAGTTGAAAAGTGAAGCGAGAGACGACAAGAAAATTGCCGTTCTTTTCCCTAGAAAGAGTACCAGAACATAAAAACTGACCAATCAGTGACCGTGCTGGTTTCAATGGCCTCTGTCCTAAAGAAAGGTTATTTTCTATCTCTAATACTATGCTTTACATTATTTAATGAATATTAACAATTGCAACACAAATATGTCTTCAGTTTTAATTTTGAGCCAGCTCTGATCCATCAATAGCCAATTTCATACAGTCTATGCTGTGGTACTTATACTGAAATTGTACCATGGAGAACTTGAGTGAAATGAAAAACAATTGACAAAGTGAATGTCAAATATGTTTTTCTTACATAGAAATGACCTCCAATCTCACATGATACATATGTTCAGTGATAAGTCCCACATACATATACAACACCTTATAAGTCAAAACCACCAAATAGAATTGTACTTTAACTCAATATAAAGTGACCAATGTCAGTCAACAAAAATGTCATTTTTTTGTCCATGGGACCCTCTCGAAATATTTTAATCTATAGACATAACATCCAGCTACACGAAAATGAAACATGTAGGGGGTCATATATCATATAAGAAAAATTCGTCAAACGCGGTGAACATATTTTCTGACACGTACGGATTGTCTCAAAGTCCGTTAGCCACAACCCTACTTTCACTTTCATATTCAAGCCAGAATTCCAAACATTTCTGAATAAAACAATTTAACTGCATCACATACATACATGCATGCATGCTTACAAAGCATTTAAACCCAATTTCATGATTCTGATGCAGATTGGCAAGACATACCGCCATTTCCAGTCGCTCGGTTTCTAACGACGCTAAATTTGAACTTCCTCCAGTGGTGGTTACCTCCCTTTTGAAGAGCTACAAATCCTTCAGAGCCAACTGATATTTAGTTTCTATGATTTTGCAAGATATTAAACACATTCTTCGTACAAAATAAATACAGAATTGGGCATTAAAAACACCAATTTAATTTTTGGTGTCCATAAATAAGCTCTACACTAAAGATTTGATATTTTCAAGGACCCCCATCACTCCAATATATCCCATGCCATATAATTTGGTGTTCTATCTCTTTGTCTTTCAGATACTTTCTCTTTCGGATAACCGGCTGATTATTAACCAAGTTATACCAACAGAATAGAATAGACTCATAGACAACACAACATGACTACCAGGTGTTTATGTATCCTGACTGTTAGTGTAATGGTGTTCAGTATTTGTCATGGTCAGTCTATACACAATGTTAGTGACCTGATAGATGATCTACTCACCAACTATAAGACAGTATTACGTCCAAAGTTAAACCAGTCAGAGGCCATTCAAGTCCACGTCAGTATGGAACTACTATCGGTCATAGATTTCGACGAAGTTCACGGAAGTCTGTACTTGAATGCTATACTGGCAATTGAATGGCTTGATGAGAGACTGACGTGGAATCCTACAAGTTATGATGGAGTATACAGTACGTTTATAGAAAGTTACAAAGTCTGGACACCAATGGTTGTACATATAAACACTGTAGAGAAAACAGAGAAGATAGGATCCGGTGATACCTGGCAGTTAATTCGCTTTATGAGTGATGGTAAAGCATCTTTCTATCCGGGAGGTCTGTTAACGTCATCATGCGATGCTGACGTCACGTATTATCCTTTTGATAGTCACACGTGTTCGGTTGAATTCGTGGCTTGGGGATTCGGATCCTCAGAGTTACAGTTGTTTCCTAAGAAAAAGGAAGTTCTTAAGACGTATTTCTCTCCTAATGGCGTCTGGGATTTGACAGGGTCGTCAGTATATGCAGAATATAACAACATCCAGATTACAGTAGACTTAACATTACAGAGAAAACCTTTGTTAGTTATATGCAATATTATACTGCCGATCATACTGTTGACGTTTTTAAACACGGTCGTGTTTGTTATCCCTATAGACAGTGGTGAGAGAATATCATACAGTATCACAATGTTACTAGCGATAGCAGTGTTTCTTACTCTAGTTGGTGACAACTTACCGAAAACGTCCAGTCCAATGTCAGTGTTCAGCTACTATCTAATACTTGTGTTAACACGTAGTGTCCTCTCCGGTGCAATCAACATAACGAGCCTCAGATGTTACTTTACCGACGATCAACAAACTATAAACAATCGCTGGAGAAAGTTAATCAAGCTTTCAAGATTTAAATGTTCAAACAAGTGTAGAAAAGTTTCCATACATGCTGAACACGTCGCAGACAAAGCGGATAACGAGAAACAACGTGAAAACATTGAACATAGTGGCACACCAAATATGATGCTCCCGACTGAGGTTAAACACTCTCCAACTGCGTATGTTAGCCGCCCAGACAGAAGTTATGACACAGACAATGTATCCTGGAAGGATGTAAGCTGTGCATTGGACAGAGTCTGTTTTGTGGTTACGCTTACTTTAACCATTCTGTTAACCCTTGTCTTTATTATTGTTATAAGAGCGAACGCCTGAGAGAACAAACACTTCGTAACAAAACAGAACATACTCGGAAGTACATCGCCGAGGCTAGTAAAAAATAAGTGAGTGAGTAAGTAAGTTAGTACGTATGTCAGTTGGTGAGTATGTGTGTGAGTGAGTGAGTGAGTAAGTGAATAAGTAAGCAAGCAAGCAAGCAGGTAAGTAAGGTCTTTATTCTACGAGGCGAACATATGTACCTCAACATATACTGCGACGAAAACGTTTAGTCAGTGGAAAGGCATGTAAATCATATAAGGGATGTTTAAGCTATTGTAGCTTCAAAGCGTCTTTCTAATTATGGTGCCAAATCACAGATCCTAAAGCTGTTTATGATAACTAATATTTCAATGTAAAACAAGTGGTTATATATCACGTGATTTGTCAGAAGACCAACATAGAAATTATCCTTGTTTTAAATCGAAGGGAGGTGATATAAAAAAACATGATATTCGTTCTGATATTTCTCCCAACTGGGATTAAAAAGTTTCAATTTTTCCCGAATATTTTATATTGACACCAATCTTTGTTGGATGACATCAATATTGAAAGCAGCAACATAACAGTTTTTAGGATATCAACAAAATGTGCATATCACAGAAAGACCCATAACGGTGCTGTAATGGTCAAACGTTTGGCAGGGCAATGCTTTGTCAAAATGATCAATGACAAAAGGTAAGGACTTGTTGATACCAAAATCGGATTTAACTCTGATCCAATTTACTGACTAAACCTGTTTTTAGTATATATACATAAATGTACAAATAGGTGCATTGAATGAAAAACAAGTACATGTATACAAATATTAAACAAAGGAACTATTACAAAGAATAACAAGACAATGGCCCATTAAAATAAACATCTTTAGATACATGAAACATCTTTAGATACATAAAACATCTTTTTAGATACATGAAACATCTTTAGATACTTGAAACGTCTTTAGACACATGTAACATCTTTAGATACCTGAAACGTCTTTAGATACATGTAACATCTTTAGATAAATGAAACATCTTTAGATACAAGAAACATCTTTAGATACCTGAAACGTCTTTAGATACAACAAACATCTTTAGATACATGAAACATCTTTAGATACCTGAAACGTCTTTAGATACATGTAACATCTTTAGATACCTAAAACATCGTTAGATACATGAAACATCTTTAGATACATGGAACATCTTTAGATACATGAAACATCTTTAGATACATGAAACATCTTTAGATACATGAAACATCTTTAGATACATGAAACATCTTTAGATACATGAAGCATCCTTAGATACCTGAAACGTCTTTAGATACATGTAACATCTTTAGATACATGAAACATCTTTAGATACATGAAACATCTTTAGATACATGAAACATCTTTAGATAGAAGGAACATCTTTAGATAGATGAAACATCTCTAGATACATGAAACACCTTTAGATAGATGAAACATCTTAAGATACATGAAACATCTTAAGATACATGAAACACCTTTAGATACATGAAACGTCTTTAAATACCTGAAACGTCTTTAGATACAACAGACATCTTTAGATACATGAAACAGCTTTAGATACATGAAACATCTTTAAATACATGAAACATCTTTAGATACATGAAACATCTTTAGATACATGAAACATCTTTAGATACATGAAACATCTTTAGATACAACAAACATCTTTAGATACATGAAACGTCTTTAGATACATGAAACATCTTTAGATACATGAAACATCTTTAGAAACATGAAACATCTTTAGATACATGAAACATCTTTAGATACATGAAAAATCATTAGATACATGAAACATCTTTAGATACATGAAACGTCTTTAGATACCTGAAAAATCTTTAGATACATGAAACATCATTAGCTACATGAAGCATCCTTAGATACCTGACACGTCTTTAGATACATGTAACATCTTGAGACACATGAAACATTTTTAGATACATGAAACATCTTTAGATACATGAAACATCTTTAGATACATGAAACATCTTTAGATAGAAGGAACATCTTTAGATTGATGAAACATCTCTAGATACATGAAACACCTTTAGATACATGAAAGATCTTAAGATACATGTAACATCTTAAGATACACGAAACACCTTTAGATACATGAAACGTCTTTAGATACCTGAAACGTCTTTAGATACAACAGACATCTTTAGATACATGAAACATCTTTATAAACATGAAACATCTTTAGATACATGAAACATCTTTAGATACATGAAACAAATTTAGATACAACAAACATCTTTTGATACATGAAACGTCTTTAGATACATGAAACATCTTTAGATACATGAAACATCTTTAAAAACATGAAACATCTTTAGATAAATGAAACATCTTTAGATACATGAAAAATCATTAGATACATGAAACATCTTTAGATACATGAAACATCTATAGATACAACAAACATCTTTAGATCCATGAAACATCTTTAGAGACATGAAACATCTTTGGATACATCAAAACATCTTCAGATACATCAAAACATCTTTAGATACATGAAACGTCTTTAGATACATGAAACATCTTAAGATACATGAAACATCTTTAGATACATGAAACATCTTAAGATACATGAAACATCTTTAGATACATGAAACATCTTTAAATACCTGAAGCGTCTTTAGATACATGTAACATCTTTAGATACATGTAGTGGCAAACCAATCTCAGTGGAACCTAGGCATAAAGGATACACTCTAAGAATGTGTCAAACACAATTTTTAATGGCAAAATATGCATATAATTATGATAACTGAATCTATTTAATTAGTGTCTTTTTTACCTGATCAATAGAGCATGTATATGAGCCATATTCGACAAGAACCATATTGGGCACCACACCACCAATCAATCTTTACTTTTAAATGGTACATTGTAATACTAATTAAGTCACATTGTTTTGTAGTTCAAACAAATGTCACCATAATTACGCTTTATTAGCTTTAATAAAGATATCTGGTACGAACTGTACACAAGCTATACACGGCCCTTTTTCCGTAAAGCTATAAGGTAAGTAAAACTAAATAAATATATTATATGTATTGATACAATGTTTTGTGCTCGAAGCATTGGCTTGTACTTGGGACATTAAAAGCACTAGTACGACAATGCTTTCGCTATGTGTCATCGAAAAAAATTGACATTTTGAACTTGCTATTACTGCTTAAAAGTATTATAACACAAACTTACAATGGGTTATGAGCGATTGTTAAATACAAATGTATACATGAAAATACTCTTTTAATGACACATGTTGACAGATAAATTAAATATGTATTGATATCCATTAATGGATTTCGAATAATGTGAATAGAAAAAAAGACTTCAACTATGAATACAACAATCGTGTTCAGAATATCACACACACATATTTTATACGGGATATGGCCTATATTTTTATTAATGAAAAATGTATATCTGCCTGTCATTGTACGTACTTGACTTTTTCATTATGTAGTTGCACTGTATGCCAATCATGTGCGGAGTTTTCAAGATGGCGTCTGACAACAACGATAACAGTAAGCGTGTTTTGTTCTCTTCTTAAATATAACGATCGGTATGGTAAATATTTATGAAATGTAAGAAATTTATTGGGAAATTCAACTGGGACTGTCCGTTGGTGATCAAATAACAAGATGTTACTGTTGAGTTGAACAGATCACGATGGTTTGTGAAAGTTGAAAAGTGAAGCGAGAGACGACAAGAAAATTGCCGTTCTTTTCCCTAGAAAGAGTACCAGAACATAAAAACTGACCAATCAGTGACCGTGCTGGTTTCAATGGCCTCTGTCCTAAAGAAAGGTTATTTTCTATCTCTAATACTATGCTTTACATTATTTAATGAATATTAACAATTGCAACACAAATATGTCTTCAGTTTTAATTTTGAGCCAGCTCTGATCCATCAATAGCCAATTTCATACAGTCTATGCTGTGGTACTTATACTGAAATTGTACCATGGAGAACTTGAGTGAAATGAAAAACAATTGACAAAGTGAATGTCAAATATGTTTTTCTTACATAGAAATGACCTCCAATCTCACATGATACATATGTTCAGTGATAAGTCCCACATACATATACAACACCTTATAAGTCAAAACCACCAAATAGAATTGTACTTTAACTCAATATAAAGTGACCAATGTCAGTCAACAAAAATGTCATTTTTTTGTCCATGGGACCCTCTCGAAATATTTTAATCTATAGACATAACATCCAGCTACACGAAAATGAAACATGTAGGGGGTCATATATCATATAAGAAAAATTCGTCAAACGCGGTGAACATATTTTCTGACACGTACGGATTGTCTCAAAGTCCGTTAGCCACAACCCTACTTTCACTTTCATATTCAAGCCAGAATTCCAAACATTTCTGAATAAAACAATTTAACTGCATCACATACATACATGCATGCATGCTTACAAAGCATTTAAACCCAATTTCATGATTCTGATGCAGATTGGCAAGACATACCGCCATTTCCAGTCGCTCGGTTTCTAACGACGCTAAATTTGAACTTCCTCCAGTGGTGGTTACCTCCCTTTTGAAGAGCTACAAATCCTTCAGAGCCAACTGATATTTAGTTTCTATGATTTTGCAAGATATTAAACACATTCTTCGTACAAAATAAATACAGAATTGGGCATTAAAAACACCAATTTAATTTTTGGTGTCCATAAATAAGCTCTACACTAAAGATTTGATATTTTCAAGGACCCCCATCACTCCAATATATCCCATGCCATATAATTTGGTGTTCTATCTCTTTGTCTTTCAGATACTTTCTCTTTCGGATAACCGGCTGATTATTAACCAAGTTATACCAACAGAATAGAATAGACTCATAGACAACACAACATGACTACCAGGTGTTTATGTATCCTGACTGTTAGTGTAATGGTGTTCAGTATTTGTCATGGTCAGTCTATACACAATGTTAGTGACCTGATAGATGATCTACTCACCAACTATAAGACAGTATTACGTCCAAAGTTAAACCAGTCAGAGGCCATTCAAGTCGACGTCAGTATGGAACTACTATCGGTCATAGATTTCGACGAAGTTCACGGAAGTCTGTACTTGAATGCTATACTGGCAATTGAATGGCTTGATGAGAGACTGACGTGGAATCCTACAAGTTATGATGGAGTATACAGTACGTTTATAGAAAGTTACAAAGTCTGGACACCAATGGTTGTACATATAAACACTGTAGAGAAAACAGAGAAGATAGGATCCGGTGATACCTGGCAGTTAATTCGCTTTATGAGTGATGGTAAAGCATCTTTCTATCCGGGAGGTCTGTTAACGTCATCATGCGATGCTGACGTCACGTATTATCCTTTTGATAGTCACACGTGTTCGGTTGAATTCGTGGCTTGGGGATTCGGATCCTCAGAGTTACAGTTGTTTCCTAAGAAAAAGGAAGTTCTTAAGACGTATTTCTCTCCTAATGGCGTCTGGGATTTGACAGGGTCGTCAGTATATGCAGAATATAACAACATCCAAGTTACTGTAGACTTAACATTACAGAGAAAACCTTTGTTTGTTATATGCAATATTATACTGCCGATCATACTGTTGACGTTTTTGAACACGGTCGTGTTTGTTATCCCTATAGACAGTGGTGAGAGAATATCATACAGTATCACAATGTTACTAGCGATAGCAGTGTTTCTTACTCTAGTTGGTGACAACTTACCGAAAACGTCCAGTCCAATGTCAGTGTTCAGCTACTACCTAATACTTGTGTTAACACTTAGTGTCCTCTCCGGTGCAATCAACATAACGAGCCTCAGATGTTACTTTACCGACGATCAACAAACTATAAACAATCGCTGGAGAAAGTTAATCAAGCTTTCAAGATTTAAATGTTCAAACAAGTGTAGAAAAGTTTCCATACATGCTGAACACGTCGAAGACAAAGCGGATAACGAGAAACAGCGTGAAAACATTAAACATAGTGGCACACCAAATATGGTGCTCCCGACTGAGTGTAAACACTCTCCAACTGCGTATGTTAGCCGCCCAGACAGAAGTTATGACACAGACAATGTATCCTGGAAGGATGTAAGCTGTGCATTGGACAGAGTCTGTTTTGTGGTTACGCTTACTTTAACCATTCTGTTAACCCTTGTCTTTATTATTGTTATAAGAGCGAACGCCTGAGAGAACAAACACTTCGTAACAAAACAGAACATACTCGGGAGTACATCGCCGAGGCTAGTAAAAAATAAGTGAGTGAGTAAGTGAGTAAGTAAGTGAGTACGTATGTGAGTGAGTGAGTATGTGAGTGAGTGAGTGAGTGAGTAAGTGAATAAGTAAGCAAGCAAGCAAGTAAGTCAGGTCTTTATTTTACGAGGCGAACATATGTACCTCAACATATACTGTGACGAAAACGTTTAGTCAGTGGAAAGTCATGTAAATCACATAAGGGATGTTTAAGCCATTGTACCTTCAAAGCGTCTTTTTAATTATGGTGCCAAATCACAGATCCTAAAGCTGTTTATGATAACTAATATTTCAATGTAAAACAAGTCGTTATATATCACGTGATTTGTCAGAAGACCAACATAGAAATTATCCTTGTTTTAAATCGAAGGGAGGTGATATAAAAAACATGATGTTCGTTCTGATATTTCTCCTGGCTGGGATTAAAAAGTTTCGACTTTTTCCTGGACTTTTGTTGTTGACACCAATCTCTGTTGGATAACATCAATAATGAAAGCAACAGCATAACAGTTTTAGGATATCAACAAAATGTGCAAACCAAAGAAAGGCCCATAACGGTGCAGTAATGGCCAAACGTTTAGCAGGGCAATGCTTTGTCAAAGTGATCAATGAGAAAAGGTAAGGACTTGTAGATACCAAAATCGGATTTAACTCTCATCCAATTTACTGACTAAACCTGTTTTTAGTATATATACATAAATGTACAAATAGGTGGATTGAATAAAAAAAAACAAGTACATGTATACAAATATTAAACAAAGAAACTATTACAAAGAATAACAAGACAATGGCCCATGAAAACAAACATCTTTAGATACATGAAATATCTTTAGATACATAAAACATCTTTAGATAGATGGAACATCTTTAGATACATGAAACATCTTTAGATACATGAAACATCTTTAGATACAACAAACATCTTTAGATACATGAAACATCTTGAGATACATGAAACATCTTTATATACATGAAACATCTTTAGATACCTGAAACGTCTTTAGATACATGTAACATCTTTAAATACCTGAAACGTCTTTAGATACATAAAACATATTTGGATAGATGGAACATCTTTAGATACATGAAACATCTTTAGATACAACAAACATCTTTAGATACATGAAACATCTTGAGATACATGAAACATCTTTATATACATGAAACATCTTTAGATACCTGAAACGTCTTTAGATACATGTAACATTCTTAAATACCTGAAACGTCTTTAGATACATGAAACATCTTTAGATACATGAAACATCTTTAGATACATGAAACATCTTTAGATACATGAAACATCTTTAGATAGAGGGAACATCTTTAGATACATGAAACATCTTTAGATACATGAAACATCTTTAGATACATGAAACATCTTTAGATACATGAAACATCTTTAGATAGAAGGAACATCTTTAGATAGATGAAACATCTTTAGATTCATGAAACATCTTTAGATACATGAAACATCTTTAGATACATGAAACATCATTAGATACATGAAACATCTTTAGATACATGAAACGTCTTAAGATACATAAAACATCTTTAGATACATGTAATATCTTTAGATACATGTAGTGGCAAACCAATCTCAGTGGAACCTAGGCATAAAGGATACACTCTAAGACAAATGAAACATCTTTAGATACATGAAACATCTAAAGATACATGAAACCTCTATAGATACATGAAACATCTTTAGATACATGAAACATCTTTAGATACATGAAACATCTTTAGATACATGAAACATCTTTAGATACAACAAACATCTTTAGATACATGAAACATCTTTAGATACATGAAACATCTTTAGATACAACAAACATCTTTAGATACATGAAACATCTTTAGATACATGAAACATCTTTAGATAGAAGGAACGTCTTTAGATAGATGAAACATCTTTAGATACATGAAACATCTTTAGATACATGAAACATCTTTAGATACATGAAACATCTTTAGATACATGAAACGTCTTAAGATACATGAAACATCTTTAGATACATGTAATATATTTAGATACATGTAGTGGCAAGCCAATCTCAGTGGAACCTAGGCATAAAGGATACACTCTAAGAATGTGTCAAACAAAATTCTTAATGGCAAAATATGCATATAATTATGTTTTAGGGTCAAAGATAACTGAATCTTTTTAATTAGTATCTTTTTTCACCTGATCAAAAGAGCATGTAAGTGAGCCATATTCGACACCACGCGCCCAATCAATCTTTACTTTTAAATGGTACATTGTAATAATAATTAAGTCACATTGTTTTGTAGTTCAAGTAAATGTCACCATAATTACGTTTTATTAACTTTAATAAAGACAGCCGGTACGAACTGTACACAACCTATACACGGCCCCTTTTCCGTAAAGCTATTAGATAAGTAAAACTAAATAAATATATTATATGTATTGATACAATGTTTTGTGCTGGAAGCATTGGCTTGTACTTGGGACATTAAAAGCACTAGTACGACAATGCTTTCGCTATGTGTCATCGAAATCAATGTACATTTTGTACTTGCTATTACTGCTTAAGTATTATAACACAAACTTACAATGGGTTATGAGCGATTGTTAAATACAAATGTATACATGAAAATACACATGTTGACAGATAAATTAAATATGTATTAATATCCATTAACGGATTTCGAATAATGTGAATAAAGGCTTCAACTATGAATACAACAATCGTGTTCAGAATATAACACACATATATTTTATACGGGATATGGCCTATATTTTTATTAATGAAAAATGTGTATCTGCCTGTCATGGTACGTACTTGACTTTTTCACTATGTAGTTGCACTGTATGCCAAACATGTGTGGAGAATTCAAGATGGCGTTCGACAACAACGATAACAGTAAGCGTGTTTTGTTTTCTTCTTAAATATAACGATCTGTATGGTAAATATTTATGAAATGTAAGAAATTTATTGGGAAATTCAACTGGGACTGTCCGTTGGTGATCAAATAACAAGATGTTACTGTTGAGTTGAACAGATCACGATGGTTTGTGAAAATTGAAAAGTGAAGCGAGAGACGACAAGAAAATTGCCGTTCTTTTCCCTAGAAAGAGTACCAGAACATAAAAACTGACCAATCAGTGACCGTGCTGGTTTCAATGGCCTCTGTCCTAAAGAAAGGTTATTTTCTATCTCTAATACTATGCTTTACATTATTTAATGAATATTAACAATTGCAAACACAAATATGTCTTTAGTTTTAATTTTGAGCCAGCTCTGATCCATCAATAGCCAATTTCATACAGTCTATGCTGTGGTACTTATACTGAAATTATACCATGGAGAACTTGAGTGAAATGAAAAACAATTGACAAAGTGAATGTCAAATATGTTTTTTTTACATAGAAATGACCTCCAATCTCACATGATACATATGTTCAGTGATAAGTCCCACATACATATACAACACCTTATAAGTCAAAACCACCAAATAGAATTGTACTTTAACTCAATATAAAGTGACCAATGTCAGTCAACAAAAATGTCATTTTTTTTGTCCATGGGACCCTCTCGAAATATTTTAATCTATAGACATAACATCCAGCTACACGAAAATGAAACATGTAGGGGGTCATATATCATATAAGAAAAATTCGTCAAACGCGGTGAACATATTTTCTGACACGTACGGATTGTCTCAAAGTCCGTTAGCCACAACCCTACTTTCACTTTCATATTCGAGCCAAAATTCCAAATATTTCTGAATAAAACAACAATTTAACTGCATCACATACATACATGCATGCATGCTTACAAAGCATTTAAACCAATTTCATGATTCTGATGCAGATTGGCAAGACATACCGCCATTTCCAGTCGATCGGTTTCTAACGACGCTAACTTTGAACTTCCTCCAGTGGTGGTTACCTCCCTTTTGAAAAGCTACAAATCCTTCAGAGCCAACTGATATTTAGTTTCTATAATTTTGCAAGATATTAAACACATTCTTCGTACAAAATAAATACAGAATTGGGCATTAAAAACACCAATTTAATTTTTGGTGCCCATAAGTAAGCTCTACATTAAAGATTTGATATTTTGAGGGACCCCCATCACTCCAATACATCCCATGCCACATAATTTGGTGTTCTATCTCTTGTCTTTCAGGTACTTTCTCTTTCGGATAACCGGCTGATTATTAATCAAGCTATACCAACAGAATATAATAGACTCATAGACAACACAACATGACTACCAGGTGTTTATGTATCCTGACTGTTAGTGTAGTGGTGTTCAGTATTTGTCATGGTCAGTCTATACACAATGTTAGTGACCTGATAGATGATCTACTCACCAACTATAAGACAGTATTACGTCCAAAGTTAAACCAATCAGAGGCCATTCAAGTCGACGTCAGTATGGAACTACTATCGGTCATAGATTTCGACGAAGTTCACGGAAGTCTGTACTTGAATGCTATACTGGCAATTGAGTGGCTTGATGAGAGACTGACGTGGAATCCTACAAGTTATGATGGAGTATACAGTACGTTTATAGAAAGTTACAAAGTCTGGACACCAATGGTTGTACATATAAATACTGTAGAGAAAACAGAGAAGATAGGATCCGGTGATACCTGGCAGTTAATTCGCTTTATGAGTGATGGTAAAGCATCATTCTATCCGGGAGGTCTGTTAACGTCATCATGCGATGCTGACGTCACATATTATCCTTTTGATAGTCACACGTGTTCGGTTGAATTCGTGGCTTGGGGATTCGGAACCTCAGAGTTACAGTTGTTTCCTAAGAAAAAGGAAGTTCTTAAGACGTATTTCTCTCCTAATGGCATCTGGGATTTGACAGGGTCGTCAGTATATGCAGAATATAACAACATCCAAGTTACTGTAGACTTAACATTACAGAGAAAACCTTTGTTTGTTATATGCAATGTTATACTGCCGATCATACTGTTGACGTTTTTGAACACGGTCGTGTTTGTTATATCCCTATAGACAGTGGTGAGAGAATATCTTACAGTATCACAATGTTACTAGCGATAGCAGTGTTTCTTACTCTAGTTGGTGACAACTTACCGAAAACGTCCAGTCCAATGTCAGTGTTCAGCTACTATCTAATACTTGTGTTAACACTAAGTGTCCTCTCCGGTGCAATCAACATAACGAGCCTCAGATGTTACTTTACCGACGATCAACAAACTATAAACAATCGCTGGAGAAAGTTAATCAAGATTTCAAGATTTAAATGTTCAAACAAGTGTAGAAAAGTTTCCATACATGCTAAACACGTCGAAGACAAAGCGGATAACGAGAAACAACGTGAAAACATTGAACATAGTGGCACACCAAATATGGTGCTCCCGACTGAGGGTAAACACTCTCCAACTGCGTATGTTAGCCGCCCAGACAGAAATAATGACACAGACAATGTATCCTGGAAGGATGTAAGCTGTGCATTGGACAGAGTCTGTTTTGTGGTTACGCTTACTTTAACCATTCTGTTAACTCTTGTCTTTATTATTGTTATAAGAGCGAACGCCTGAGAGAACAAACACTTCGTAACAAACCAGAACATACTCGGGAGTACATCGCCGAGGTTAGTAAAAAATAAGTGAGTGAGTAAGTGAGTAAGTAAATCAGTACGTATGTCGGTGAGTGAGTATGTGTGAGTGAGTGAGTGAGTAAGTGAATAAGTAAGCAAGCAAGCAAGTAAGTCAGGTCTTTATTTTACGAGGCGAACATATGTACCTCAGCATATAGTGCGACGAAAACGTTTAGTCAGTGGAAAGTCATGTAAATCACATAAGGGATGTTTAAGCCATTGAAGCTTCAAAGCGTCTTTCTAATTATGGTGCCAAATCGCAGATCCTAAATCTGTTTATGATAACTCATATTTCAATGTAAAACAAGTCGTTATATATCACGTGATTTGTCAGAAGACCAACATTGAAATTATTCTTGTTTTAAATTAAGGGAGGTAATATAAAAAAACATGATGTTCGTTCTGATATTTCTCCCAAGTGGGATTAAAAAGTTTCGATTTTTCCCGGACTTTTGATATTGTCACCAATCTTTGTTGGATGACATCACTATTGAAAGCAACAACATAACAGTTTTTAGGATATCAACAAAATGTGCATATCACAGAAAGGCCCATAACGGTGCAGTAATGGTCAAACGTTTGGCAGGGCAATGCTTTGTCAAAGTGATCAATGAGAAAAGGTAGGACTTGTAGCTACCAAAATCGGATTTAACTCTCATCCAATTTACTGACTAAACCTGTTTTTAGTATATATACATAAATGTACAAATGGGTGCATTGAATGAAAAACAATTACATGTATAAAAATATTAAACAAAGGAACTATTACAAAGAATAATAAGACAATGGCCCATGAAAAGAAACATCTTTAGATACATGAAACATCTTTAGATACAGGAAACATCTTTTTAGATACATGAAACATTTTTAGATACATGAAACATCTTTTTAGATACATGAAACATCTTTAGATACTCGAAACGTCTTTAGATACATGTAACATCTTTAGATACCCGAAACGTCTTTAGATACATGTAACATATTTAGATAAATTAAACATCTTGAGATACATGAAACATCTTTAGATACCTGAAACGTCTTTAGATACACCAAACATCTTTAGATACATGAAACATCTTTAGATACATGAAACATCTTTTTAGATACATGAAACATCTTTAGATACATGACACATCTTTACATACCTGAAACGTCTTTAGATACATGCAACATCTTTAGATACCTGAAACGTCTTAAGATACATGTAACATCTTTAGATAAATGAAACATCTATAGATACATGAAACGTCTTTAGATACCTGAAACGTCTTTAGATACAACATACATCTTTAGATACATGAAACATCTTTAGATACATGGAACATCTCTAGATACATGGAACATCTTTAGATACATGAAACATCTTTAGATACAACAAACATCTTAAGATACATGAAACGTCTTTAGATACATGAAACATCTTTAGATACATGAAACATCTTTAGATATTTGAAACGTCTTTAGATACATGTAACATCTTTAGATACATGAAACATCTTTAGATAGAAGGAACATCTTTAGATAGATGAAACATATCTAGATACATGAAACATCTTAAGATACATAAGACATCTTAAGATACATAAAACGTCTTTAGATACCTGAAACGTCTTTAGATACAACATACATCTTTAGATACTTTAAATACATGAAACATCTTTAGATCCATGAAACATCTTTAGATATATGAAACATCTTTAGATACATGAAACATCTTTAGATCCAACAAACATCTTTATATACATGAAACGTCTATAGATACATGAAACATCTTTAGATACATGAAACATCTTTAGATACATGCAACATCTTTAGATACATGAAACATCTTAAGATACATGAAAAATCATTAGATACATGAAACATCTTTAGATACATGAAACATCTTTAGATACAACAAACATCTTTAGATCCAACAAACATCTTTATATACATGAAACGTCTTTAGATACATGAAACATCTTTAGATACATGAAACATCTTTAGATACATGCAACATCTTTAGATACATGAAACATCTTTAGATACATGAAAAATCATTAGATACATGAAACATCTTTAGATACATGAAACATCTTTAGATACCTGAAACGTCTTTAGATACAACAGACATCTTTAGATACTTTAAATACATGAAACATCTTTAGATCCATGAAACATCTTTAGATATATGAAACATCTTTAGATACATGAAACATCTTTAGATCCAACAAACATCTTTATATACATGAAACGTCTTTAGATACATGAAACATCTTTAGATACATGAAACATCTTTAGATACATGCAACATCTTTAGATACATGAAACATCTTAAGATACATGAAAAATCATTAGATACATGAAACATCTTTAGATACATGAAACATCTTTAGATACAACAAACATCTTTAGATCCAACAAACATCTTTATATACATGAAACGTCTTTAGATACATGAAATATCTTTAGATACATGAAACATCTTTAGATACATGCAACATCTTTAGATACATGAAACATCTTTAGATACATGAAAAATCATTAGATACATGAAACATCTTTAGATACATGAAACATCTTTAGATACAACAAACATCTTTAGATACATGAAACATCTTTAGAGACATGAAACATCTTTAGATACATGAAACATCTTTAGATACATGAAACATCTTTAGATACATGAAACATCTTTAGATACATGAAACATCTTTAGATACATGAAACATCTTTAAATACCTGAAGCGTCTTTAGATACATGTAACATCTTTAGATACATGTAGTGGCAAACCAATCTCAACACCAACACAAATACTTGCCAATCAGTGGCCTCGCTGGTTTTAGTGGCCTCTGACATAAAGACATGTTATTTTCTATCTCTAATACTATGCTTTACATTATTTAATGAATATTAACTATTTCAAACACACATATGTCTTTAGTTTTAATTATGAACCAGCTCTGATCCCTCAATAGCCAATTTCATACAGTCTATGCTGTGGTACTTATACTGAAATTATACCATAGAGAACTTGAGAAAAATGAAAAACAGTCGACAAAGTGAATGTCAAATATTTTCCTTAGATAGAAATGACCTCCAATCTCACATAATACATATGTGCAGTGATAAGTCTCACATACATATACAACACCTTTTAAGTCAAAACCACCAAATATAATTATACTTTAACTCAATATAAAGTGACCAATGTCAGTCAACAAAAATGTCATTTTTTTGTCCATGGGACCCTCTCGAAATATTTTAATCTATAGACATAACATCCAGCTACACGAAAATGAAACAAGTAGGGGGTCATATATCATATAAGAAAAATTCGTCAAACGCGGTGAACATATATTCTCACACGTACGGATTGTCTCAAAGTCCGTTAGCCACAACCCTACTTTCACTTTCATATTCGAGCCAAAATTCCAAATATTTCTGAATAAAACAATTTAACTGCATCACATACATACATGCATGCATGCTTACAAAGCATTTAAACCAATTTCATGATTCTGATGCAGATTGGCAAGACATACCGCCATTTCCAGTCGATCGGTTTCTAACGACGCTAACTTTGAACTTCCTCCAGTGGTGGTTACCTCCCTTTTGAAAAGCTACAAATCCTTCAGAGCCAACTGATATTTAGTTTCTATAATTTTGCAAGATATTAAACACATTCTTCGTACAAAATAAATACAGAATTGGGCATTAAAAACACCAATTTAATTTTTGGTGCCCATAAGTAAGCTCTACATTAAAGATTTGATATTTTGAGGGACCCCCATCACTCCAATACATCCCATGCCACATAATTTGGTGTTCTATCTCTTGTCTTTCAGGTACTTTCTCTTTCGGATAACCGGCTGATTATTAATCAAGCTATACCAACAGAATATAATAGACTCATAGACAACACAACATGACTACCAGGTGTTTATGTATCCTGACTGTTAGTGTAGTGGTGTTCAGTATTTGTCATGGTCAGTCTATACACAATGTTAGTGACCTGATAGATGATCTACTCACCAACTATAAGACAGTATTACGTCCAAAGTTAAACCAATCAGAGGCCATTCAAGTCGACGTCAGTATGGAACTACTATCGGTCATAGATTTCGACGAAGTTCACGGAAGTCTGTACTTGAATGCTATACTGGCAATTGAGTGGCTTGATGAGAGACTGACGTGGAATCCTACAAGTTATGATGGAGTATACAGTACGTTTATAGAAAGTTACAAAGTCTGGACACCAATGGTTGTACATATAAACACTGTAGAGAAAACAGAGAAGATAGGATCCGGTGATACCTGGCAGTTAATTCGCTTTATGAGTGATGGTAAAGCATCATTCTATCCGGGAGGTCTGTTAACGTCATCATGCGATGCTGACGTCACATATTATCCTTTTGATAGTCACACGTGTTCGGTTGAATTCGTGGCTTGGGGATTCGGAACCTCAGAGTTACAGTTGTTTCCTAAGAAAAAGGAAGTTCTTAAGACGTATTTCTCTCCTAATGGCATCTGGGATTTGACAGGGTCGTCAGTATATGCAGAATATAACAACATCCAAGTTACTGTAGACTTAACATTACAGAGAAAACCTTTGTTTGTTATATGCAATGTTATACTGCCGATCATACTGTTGACGTTTTTGAACACGGTCGTGTTTGTTATCCCTATAGACAGTGGTGAGAGAATATCTTACAGTATCACAATGTCACTAGCGATAGCAGTGTTTCTTACTCTTGTTGGTGACAACTTACCGAAAACGTCCAGTCCAATGTCAGTGTTCAGCTACTATCTAATACTTGTGTTAACACTAAGTGTCCTCTCCGGTGCAATCAACATAACGAGCCTCAGATGTTACTTTACCGACGATCAACAAACTATAAACAATCGCTGGAGAAAGTTAATCAAGATTTCAAGATTTAAATGTTCAAACAAGTGTAGAAAAGTTTCCATACATGCTAAACACGTCGAAGACAAAGCGGATAACGAGAAACAACGTGAAAACATTGAACATAGTGGCACACCAAATATGGTGCTCCCGACTGAGGGTAAACACTCTCCAACTGCGTATGTTAGCCGCCCAGACAGAAATAATGACACAGACAATGTATCCTGGAAGGATGTAAGCTGTGCATTGGACAGAGTCTGTTTTGTGGTTACGCTTACTTTAACCATTCTGTTAACTCTTGTCTTTATTATTGTTATAAGAGCGAACGCCTGAGAGAACAAACACTTCGTAACAAACCAGAACATACTCGGGAGTACATCGCCGAGGTTAGTAAAAAATAAGTGAGTGAGTAAGTGAGTAAGTAAATCAGTACGTATGTCGGTGAGTGAGTATGTGTGAGTGAGTGAGTGAGTAAGTGAATAAGTAAGCAAGCAAGCAAGTAAGTCAGGTCTTTATTTTACGAGGCGAACATATGTACCTCAGCATATAGTGCGACGAAAACGTTTAGTCAGTGGAAAGTCATGTAAATCACATAAGGGATGTTTAAGCCATTGAAGCTTCAAAGCGTCTTTCTAATTATGGTGCCAAATCGCAGATCCTAAATCTGTTTATGATAACTCATATTTCAATGTAAAACAAGTCGTTATATATCACGTGATTTGTCAGAAGACCAACATTGAAATTATTCTTGTTTTAAATTAAGGGAGGTAATATAAAAAAACATGATGTTCGTTCTGATATTTCTCCCAAGTGGGATTAAAAAGTTTCGATTTTTCCCGGACTTTTGATATTGTCACCAATCTTTGTTGGATGACATCACTATTGAAAGCAACAACATAACAGTTTTTAGGATATCAACAAAATGTGCATATCACAGAAAGGCCCATAACGGTGCAGTAATGGTCAAACGTTTGGCAGGGCAATGCTTTGTCAAAGTGATCAATGAGAAAAGGTAGGACTTGTAGCTACCAAAATCGGATTTAACTCTCATCCAATTTACTGACTAAACCTGTTTTTAGTATATATACATAAATGTACAAATGGGTGCATTGAATGAAAAACAATTACATGTATAAAAATATTAAACAAAGGAACTATTACAAAGAATAATAAGACAATGGCCCATGAAAAGAAACATCTTTAGATACATGAAACATCTTTAGATACAGGAAACATCTTTTTAGATACATGAAACATTTTTAGATACATGAAACATCTTTTTAGATACATGAAACATCTTTAGATACTCGAAACGTCTTTAGATACATGTAACATCTTTAGATACCCGAAACGTCTTTAGATACATGTAACATATTTAGATAAATTAAACATCTTGAGATACATGAAACATCTTTAGATACCTGAAACGTCTTTAGATACACCAAACATCTTTAGATACATGAAACATCTTTAGATACATGAAACATCTTTTTAGATACATGAAACATCTTTAGATACATGACACATCTTTACATACCTGAAACGTCTTTAGATACATGCAACATCTTTAGATACCTGAAACGTCTTAAGATACATGTAACATCTTTAGATAAATGAAACATCTATAGATACATGAAACGTCTCTAGATACCTGAAACGTCTTTAGATACAACATACATCTTTAGATACATGAAACATCTTTAGATACATGGAACATCTCTAGATACATGGAACATCTTTAGATACATGAAACATCTTTAGATACAACAAACATCTTAAGATACATGAAACGTCTTTAGATACATGAAACATCTTTAGATACATGAAACATCTTTAGATATTTGAAACGTCTTTAGATACATGTAACATCTTTAGATACATGAAACATCTTTAGATAGAAGGAACATCTTTAGATAGATGAAACATATCTAGATACATGAAACATCTTAAGATACATAAGACATCTTAAGATACATAAAACGTCTTTAGATACCTGAAACGTCTTTAGATACAACATACATCTTTAGATACTTTAAATACATGAAACATCTTTAGATCCATGAAACATCTTTAGATATATGAAACATCTTTAGATACATGAAACATCTTTAGATCCAACAAACATCTTTATATACATGAAACGTCTATAGATACATGAAACATCTTTAGATACATGAAACATCTTTAGATACATGCAACATCTTTAGATACATGAAACATCTTAAGATACATGAAAAATCATTAGATACATGAAACATCTTTAGATACATGAAACATCTTTAGATACAACAAACATCTTTAGATCCAACAAACATCTTTATATACATGAAACGTCTTTAGATACATGAAACATCTTTAGATACATGAAACATCTTTAGATACATGCAACATCTTTAGATACATGAAACATCTTTAGATACATGAAAAATCATTAGATACATGAAACATCTTTAGATACATGAAACATCTTTAGATACCTGAAACGTCTTTAGATACAACAGACATCTTTAGATACTTTAAATACATGAAACATCTTTAGATCCATGAAACATCTTTAGATATATGAAACATCTTTAGATACATGAAACATCTTTAGATCCAACAAACATCTTTATATACATGAAACGTCTTTAGATACATGAAACATCTTTAGATACATGAAACATCTTTAGATACATGCAACATCTTTAGATACATGAAACATCTTAAGATACATGAAAAATCATTAGATACATGAAACATCTTTAGATACATGAAACATCATTAGATACAACAAACATCTTTAGATCCAACAAACATCTTTATATACATGAAACGTCTTTAGATACATGAAATATCTTTAGATACATGAAACATCTTTAGATACATGCAACATCTTTAGATACATGAAACATCTTTAGATACATGAAAAATCATTAGATACATGAAACATCTTTAGATACATGAAACATCTTTAGATACAACAAACATCTTTAGATACATGAAACATCTTTAGAGACATGAAACATCTTTAGATACATGAAACATCTTTAGATACATGAAACATCTTTAGATACATGAAACATCTTTAGATACATGAAACATCTTTAGATACATGAAACATCTTTAAATACCTGAAGCGTCTTTAGATACATGTAACATCTTTAGATACATGTAGTGGCAAACCAATCTCAACACCAACGTAAATACTTGCCAATCAGTGGCCTCGCTGGTTTTAGTGGCCTCTGACATAAAGACATGTTATTTTCTATCTCTAATACTATGCTTTACATTATTTAATGAATATTAACTATTTCAAACACACATATGTCTTTAGTTTTAATTATGAACCAGCTCTGATCCCTCAATAGCCAATTTCATACAGTCTATGCTGTGGTACTTATACTGAAATTATACCATAGAGAACTTGAGAAAAATGAAAAACAGTCGACAAAGTGAATGTCAAATATTTTCCTTAGATAGAAATGACCTCCAATCTCACATAATACATATGTGCAGTGATAAGTCTCACATACATATACAACACCTTTTAAGTCAAAACCACCAAATATAATTATACTTTAACTCAATATAAAGTGACCAATGTCAGTCAACAAAAATGTCATTTTTTTGTCCATGGGACCCTCTCGAAATATTTTAATCTATAGACATAACATCCAGCTACACGAAAATGAAACAAGTAGGGGGTCATATATCATATAAGAAAAATTCGTCAAACGCGGTGAACATATATTCTCACACGTACGGATTGTCTCAAAGTCCGTTAGCCACAACCCTACTTTCACTTTCATATTCGAGCCAAAATTCCAAATATTTCTGAATAAAACAATTTAACTGCATCACATACATACATGCATGCATGCTTACAAAGCATTTAAACCAATTTCATGATTCTGATGCAGATTGGCAAGACATACCGCCATTTCCAGTCGATCGGTTTCTAACGACGCTAACTTTGAACTTCCTCCAGTGGTGGTTACCTCCCTTTTGAAAAGCTACAAATCCTTCAGAGCCAACTGATATTTAGTTTCTATAATTTTGCAAGATATTAAACACATTCTTCGTACAAAATAAATACAGAATTGGGCATTAAAAACACCAATTTAATTTTTGGTGCCCATAAGTAAGCTCTACATTAAAGATTTGATATTTTGAGGGACCCCCATCACTCCAATACATCCCATGCCACATAATTTGGTGTTCTATCTCTTGTCTTTCAGGTACTTTCTCTTTCGGATAACCGGCTGATTATTAATCAAGCTATACCAACAGAATATAATAGACTCATAGACAACACAACATGACTACCAGGTGTTTATGTATCCTGACTGTTAGTGTAGTGGTGTTCAGTATTTGTCATGGTCAGTCTATACACAATGTTAGTGACCTGATAGATGATCTACTCACCAACTATAAGACAGTATTACGTCCAAAGTTAAACCAATCAGAGGCCATTCAAGTCGACGTCAGTATGGAACTACTATCGGTCATAGATTTCGACGAAGTTCACGGAAGTCTGTACTTGAATGCTATACTGGCAATTGAGTGGCTTGATGAGAGACTGACGTGGAATCCTACAAGTTATGATGGAGTATACAGTACGTTTATAGAAAGTTACAAAGTCTGGACACCAATGGTTGTACATATAAACACTGTAGAGAAAACAGAGAAGATAGGATCCGGTGATACCTGGCAGTTAATTCGCTTTATGAGTGATGGTAAAGCATCATTCTATCCGGGAGGTCTGTTAACGTCATCATGCGATGCTGACGTCACATATTATCCTTTTGATAGTCACACGTGTTCGGTTGAATTCGTGGCTTGGGGATTCGGAACCTCAGAGTTACAGTTGTTTCCTAAGAAAAAGGAAGTTCTTAAGACGTATTTCTCTCCTAATGGCATCTGGGATTTGACAGGGTCGTCAGTATATGCAGAATATAACAACATCCAAGTTACTGTAGACTTAACATTACAGAGAAAACCTTTGTTTGTTATATGCAATGTTATACTGCCGATCATACTGTTGACGTTTTTGAACACGGTCGTGTTTGTTATCCCTATAGACAGTGGTGAGAGAATATCTTACAGTATCACAATGTCACTAGCGATAGCAGTGTTTCTTACTCTAGTTGGTGACAACTTACCGAAAACGTCCAGTCCAATGTCAGTGTTCAGCTACTATCTAATACTTGTGTTAACACTAAGTGTCCTCTCCGGTGCAATCAACATAACGAGCCTCAGATGTTACTTTACCGACGATCAACAAACTATAAACAATCGCTGGAGAAAGTTAATCAAGATTTCAAGATTTAAATGTTCAAACAAGTGTAGAAAAGTTTCCATACATGCTAAACACGTCGAAGACAAAGCGGATAACGAGAAACAACGTGAAAACATTGAACATAGTGGCACACCAAATATGGTGCTCCCGACTGAGGGTAAACACTCTCCAACTGCGTATGTTAGCCGCCCAGACAGAAATAATGACACAGACAATGTATCCTGGAAGGATGTAAGCTGTGCATTGGACAGAGTCTGTTTTGTGGTTACGCTTACTTTAACCATTCTGTTAACTCTTGTCTTTATTATTGTTATAAGAGCGAACGCCTGAGAGAACAAACACTTCGTAACAAACCAGAACATACTCGGGAGTACATCGCCGAGGTTAGTAAAAAATAAGTGAGTGAGTAAGTGAGTAAGTAAATCAGTACGTATGTCGGTGAGTGAGTATGTGTGAGTGAGTGAGTGAGTAAGTGAATAAGTAAGCAAGCAAGCAAGTAAGTCAGGTCTTTATTTTACGAGGCGAACATATGTACCTCAGCATATAGTGCGACGAAAACGTTTAGTCAGTGGAAAGTCATGTAAATCACATAAGGGATGTTTAAGCCATTGAAGCTTCAAAGCGTCTTTCTAATTATGGTGCCAAATCGCAGATCCTAAATCTGTTTATGATAACTCATATTTCAATGTAAAACAAGTCGTTATATATCACGTGATTTGTCAGAAGACCAACATTGAAATTATTCTTGTTTTAAATTAAGGGAGGTAATATAAAAAAACATGATGTTCGTTCTGATATTTCTCCCAAGTGGGATTAAAAAGTTTCGATTTTTCCCGGACTTTTGATATTGTCACCAATCTTTGTTGGATGACATCACTATTGAAAGCAACAACATAACAGTTTTTAGGATATCAACAAAATGTGCATATCACAGAAAGGCCCATAACGGTGCAGTAATGGTCAAACGTTTGGCAGGGCAATGCTTTGTCAAAGTGATCAATGAGAAAAGGTAGGACTTGTAGCTACCAAAATCGGATTTAACTCTCATCCAATTTACTGACTAAACCTGTTTTTAGTATATATACATAAATGTACAAATGGGTGCATTGAATGAAAAACAATTACATGTATAAAAATATTAAACAAAGGAACTATTACAAAGAATAATAAGACAATGGCCCATGAAAAGAAACATCTTTAGATACATGAAACATCTTTAGATACAGGAAACATCTTTTTAGATACATGAAACATTTTTAGATACATGAAACATCTTTTTAGATACATGAAACATCTTTAGATACTCGAAACGTCTTTAGATACATGTAACATCTTTAGATACCCGAAACGTCTTTAGATACATGTAACATATTTAGATAAATTAAACATCTTGAGATACATGAAACATCTTTAGATACCTGAAACGTCTTTAGATACACCAAACATCTTTAGATACATGAAACATCTTAAGATACATGAAACATCTTTTTAGATACATGAAACATCTTTAGATACATGACACATCTTTACATACCTGAAACGTCTTTAGATACATGCAACATCTTTAGATACCTGAAACGTCTTAAGATACATGTAACATCTTTAGATAAATGAAACATCTATAGATACATGAAACGTCTTTAGATACCTGAAACGTCTTTAGATACAACATACATCTTTAGATACATGAAACATCTTTAGATACATGGAACATCTCTAGATACATGGAACATCTTTAGATACATGAAACATCTTTAGATACAACAAACATCTTTAGATACATGAAACGTCTTTAGATACATGAAACATCTTTAGATACATGAAACATCTTTAGATATTTGAAACGTCTTTAGATACATGTAACATCTTTAGATACATGAAACATCTTTAGATAGAAGGAACATCTTTAGATAGATGAAACATATCTAGATACATGAAACATCTTAAGATACAAAAGACATCTTAAGATACATAAAACGTCTTTAGATACCTGAAACGTCTTTAGATACAACATACATCTTTAGATACTTTAAATACATGAAACATCTTTAGATCCATGAAACATCTTTAGATATATGAAACATCTTTAGATACATGAAACATCTTTAGATCCAACAAACATCTTTATATACATGAAACGTCTATAGATACATGAAACATCTTTAGATACATGAAACATCTTTAGATACATGCAACATCTTTAGATACATGAAACATCTTAAGATACATGAAAAATCATTAGATACATGAAACATCTTTAGATACATGAAACATCTTTAGATACAACAAACATCTTTAGATCCAACAAACATCTTTATATACATGAAACGTCTTTAGATACATGAAACATCTTTAGATACATGAAACATCTTTAGATACATGCAACATCTTTAGATACATGAAACATCTTTAGATACATGAAAAATCATTAGATACATGAAACATCTTTAGATACATGAAACATCTTTAGATACCTGAAACGTCTTTAGATACAACAGACATCTTTAGATACTTTAAATACATGAAACATCTTTAGATCCATGAAACATCTTTAGATATATGAAACATCTTTAGATACATGAAACATCTTTAGATCCAACAAACATCTTTATATACATGAAACGTCTTTAGATACATGAAACATCTTTAGATACATGAAACATCTTTAGATACATGCAACATCTTTAGATACATGAAACATCTTAAGATACATGAAAAATCATTAGATACATGAAACATCTTTAGATACATGAAACATCTTTAGATACAACAAACATCTTTAGATCCAACAAACATCTTTATATACATGAAACGTCTTTAGATACATGAAATATCTTTAGATACATGAAACATCTTTAGATACATGCAACATCTTTAGATACATGAAACATCTTTAGATACATGAAAAATCATTAGATACATGAAACATCTTTAGATACATGAAACATCTTTAGATACAACAAACATCTTTAGATACATGAAACATCTTTAGAGACATGAAACATCTTTAGATACATGAAACATCTTTAGATACATGAAACATCTTTAGATACATGAAACATCTTTAGATACATGAAACATCTTTAGATACATGAAACATCTTTAAATACCTGAAGCGTCTTTAGATACATGTAACATCTTTAGATACATGTAGTGGCAAACCAATCTCAACACCAACACAAATACTTGCCAATCAGTGGCCTCGCTGGTTTTAGTGGCCTCTGACATAAAGACATGTTATTTTCTATCTCTAATACTATGCTTTACATTATTTAATGAATATTAACTATTTCAAACACACATATGTCTTTAGTTTTAATTATGAACCAGCTCTGATCCCTCAATAGCCAATTTCATACAGTCTATGCTGTGGTACTTATACTGAAATTATACCATAGAGAACTTGAGAAAAATGAAAAACAGTCGACAAAGTGAATGTCAAATATTTTCCTTAGATAGAAATGACCTCCAATCTCACATAATTCATATGTGCAGTGATAAGTCTCACATACATATACAACACCTTTTAAGTCAAAACCACCAAATAGAATTATACTTTAACTCAATATAAAGTGACCAATGTCAGTCAACAAAAATGTCATTTTTTTGTCCATGGGACCCTCTCGAAATATTTTAATCTATAGACATAACATCCAGCTACACGAAAATGAAACAAGTAGGGGGTCATATATCATATAAGAAAAATTCGTCAAACGCGGTGAACATATATTCTCACACGTACGGATTGTCTCAAAGTCCGTTAGCCACAACCCTACTTTCACTTTCATATTCGAGCCAAAATTCCAAATATTTCTGAATAAAACAACAATTTAACTGCATCACATACATACATGCATGCATGCTTACAAAGCATTTAAACCAATTTCATGATTCTGATGCAGATTGGCAAGACATACCGCCATTTCCAGTCGATCGGTTTCTAACGACGCTAACTTTGAACTTCCTCCAGTGGTGGTTACCTCCCTTTTGAAAAGCTACAAATCCTTCAGAGCCAACTGATATTTAGTTTCTATAATTTTGCAAGATATTAAACACATTCTTCGTACAAAATAAATACAGAATTGGGCATTAAAAACACCAATTTAATTTTTGGTGCCCATAAGTAAGCTCTACATTAAAGATTTGATATTTTGAGGGACCCCCATCACTCCAATACATCCCATGCCACATAATTTGGTGTTCTATCTCTTGTCTTTCAGGTACTTTCTCTTTCGGATAACCGGCTGATTATTAATCAAGCTATACCAACAGAATATAATAGACTCATAGACAACACAACATGACTACCAGGTGTTTATGTATCCTGACTGTTAGTGTAGTGGTGTTCAGTATTTGTCATGGTCAGTCTATACACAATGTTAGTGACCTGATAGATGATCTACTCACCAACTATAAGACAGTATTACGTCCAAAGTTAAACCAATCAGAGGCCATTCAAGTCGACGTCAGTATGGAACTACTATCGGTCATAGATTTCGACGAAGTTCACGGAAGTCTGTACTTGAATGCTATACTGGCAATTGAGTGGCTTGATGAGAGACTGACGTGGAATCCTACAAGTTATGATGGAGTATACAGTACGTTTATAGAAAGTTACAAAGTCTGGACACCAATGGTTGTACATATAAACACTGTAGAGAAAACAGAGAAGATAGGATCCGGTGATACCTGGCAGTTAATTCGCTTTATGAGTGATGGTAAAGCATCATTCTATCCGGGAGGTCTGTTAACGTCATCATGCGATGCTGACGTCACATATTATCCTTTTGATAGTCACACGTGTTCGGTTGAATTCGTGGCTTGGGGATTCGGAACCTCAGAGTTACAGTTGTTTCCTAAGAAAAAGGAAGTTCTTAAGACGTATTTCTCTCCTAATGGCATCTGGGATTTGACAGGGTCGTCAGTATATGCAGAATATAACAACATCCAAGTTACTGTAGACTTAACATTACAGAGAAAACCTTTGTTTGTTATATGCAATGTTATACTGCCGATCATACTGTTGACGTTTTTGAACACGGTCGTGTTTGTTATCCCTATAGACAGTGGTGAGAGAATATCTTACAGTATCACAATGTCACTAGCGATAGCAGTGTTTCTTACTCTAGTTGGTGACAACTTACCGAAAACGTCCAGTCCAATGTCAGTGTTCAGCTACTATCTAATACTTGTGTTAACACTAAGTGTCCTCTCCGGTGCAATCAACATAACGAGCCTCAGATGTTACTTTACCGACGATCAACAAACTATAAACAATCGCTGGAGAAAGTTAATCAAGATTTCAAGATTTAAATGTTCAAACAAGTGTAGAAAAGTTTCCATACATGCTAAACACGTCGAAGACAAAGCGGATAACGAGAAACAACGTGAAAACATTGAACATAGTGGCACACCAAATATGGTGCTCCCGACTGAGGGTAAACACTCTCCAACTGCGTATGTTAGCCGCCCAGACAGAAATAATGACACAGACAATGTATCCTGGAAGGATGTAAGCTGTGCATTGGACAGAGTCTGTTTTGTGGTTACGCTTACTTTAACCATTCTGTTAACTCTTGTCTTTATTATTGTTATAAGAGCGAACGCCTGAGAGAACAAACACTTCGTAACAAACCAGAACATACTCGGGAGTACATCGCCGAGGTTAGTAAAAAATAAGTGAGTGAGTAAGTGAGTAAGTAAATCAGTACGTATGTCGGTGAGTGAGTATGTGTGAGTGAGTGAGTGAGTAAGTGAATAAGTAAGCAAGCAAGCAAGTAAGTCAGGTCTTTATTTTACGAGGCGAACATATGTACCTCAGCATATAGTGCGACGAAAACGTTTAGTCAGTGGAAAGTCATGTAAATCACATAAGGGATGTTTAAGCCATTGAAGCTTCAAAGCGTCTTTCTAATTATGGTGCCAAATCGCAGATCCTAAATCTGTTTATGATAACTCATATTTCAATGTAAAACAAGTCGTTATATATCACGTGATTTGTCAGAAGACCAACATTGAAATTATTCTTGTTTTAAATTAAGGGAGGTAATATAAAAAAACATGATGTTCGTTCTGATATTTCTCCCAAGTGGGATTAAAAAGTTTCGATTTTTCCCGGACTTTTGATATTGTCACCAATCTTTGTTGGATGACATCACTATTGAAAGCAACAACATAACAGTTTTTAGGATATCAACAAAATGTGCATATCACAGAAAGGCCCATAACGGTGCAGTAATGGTCAAACGTTTGGCAGGGCAATGCTTTGTCAAAGTGATCAATGAGAAAAGGTAGGACTTGTAGCTACCAAAATCGGATTTAACTCTCATCCAATTTACTGACTAAACCTGTTTTTAGTATATATACATAAATGTACAAATGGGTGCATTGAATGAAAAACAATTACATGTATAAAAATATTAAACAAAGGAACTATTACAAAGAATAATAAGACAATGGCCCATGAAAAGAAACATCTTTAGATACATGAAACATCTTTAGATACAGGAAACATCTTTTTAGATACATGAAACATTTTTAGATACATGAAACATCTTTTTAGATACATGAAACATCTTTAGATACTCGAAACGTCTTTAGATACATGTAACATCTTTAGATACCCGAAACGTCTTTAGATACATGTAACATATTTAGATAAATTAAACATCTTGAGATACATGAAACATCTTTAGATACCTGAAACGTCTTTAGATACACCAAACATCTTTAGATACATGAAACATCTTTAGATACATGAAACATCTTTTTAGATACATGAAACATCTTTAGATACATGACACATCTTTACATACCTGAAACGTCTTTAGATACATGCAACATCTTTAGATACCTGAAACGTCTTAAGATACATGTAACATCTTTAGATAAATGAAACATATATAGATACATGAAACGTCTTTAGATACCTGAAACGTCTTTAGATACAACATACATCTTTAGATACATGAAACATCTTTAGATACATGGAACATCTCTAGATACATGGAACATCTTTAGATACATGAAACATCTTTAGATACAACAAACATCTTTAGATACATGAAACGTCTTTAGATACATGAAACATCTTTAGATACATGAAACATCTTTAGATATTTGAAACGTCTTTAGATACATGTAACATCTTTAGATACATGAAACATCTTTAGATAGAAGGAACATCTTTAGATAGATGAAACATATCTAGATACATGAAACATCTTAAGATACATAAGACATCTTAAGATACATAAAACGTCTTTAGATACATGAAACGTCTTTAGATACAACATACATCTTTAGATACTTTAAATACATGAAACATCTTTAGATCCATGAAACATCTTTAGATATATGAAACATCTTTAGATACATGAAACATCTTTAGATCCAACAAACATCTTTATATACATGAAACGTCTATAGATACATGAAACATCTTTAGATACATGAAACATCTTTAGAAACATGCAACATCTTTAGATACATGAAACATCTTAAGATACATGAAAAATCATTAGATACATGAAACATCTTTAGATACATGAAACATCTTTAGATACAACAAACATCTTTAGATCCAACAAACATCTTTATATACATGAAACGTCTTTAGATACATGAAACATCTTTAGATACATGAAACATCTTTAGATACATGCAACATCTTTAGATACATGAAACATCTTTAGATACATGAAAAATCATTAGATACATGAAACATCTTTAGATACATGAAACATCTTTAGATACCTGAAACGTCTTTAGATACAACAGACATCTTTAGATACTTTAAATACATGAAACATCTTTAGATCCATGAAACATCTTTAGATATATGAAACATCTTTAGATACATGAAACATCTTTAGATCCAACAAACATCTTTATATACATGAAACGTCTTTAGATACATGAAACATCTTTAGATACATGAAACATCTTTAGATACATGCAACATCTTTAGATACATGAAACATCTTAAGATACATGAAAAATCATTAGATACATGAAACATCTTTAGATACATGAAACATCTTTAGATACAACAAACATCTTTAGATCCAACAAACATCTTTATATACATGAAACGTCTTTAGATACATGAAATATCTTTAGATACATGAAACATCTTTAGATACATGCAACATCTTTAGATACATGAAACATCTTTAGATACATGAAAAATCATTAGATACATGAAACATCTTTAGATACATGAAACATCTTTAGATACAACAAACATCTTTAGATACATGAAACATCTTTAGAGACATGAAACATCTTTAGATACATGAAACATCTTTAGATACATGAAACATCTTTAGATACATGAAACATCTTTAGATACATGAAACATCTTTAAATACCTGAAGCGTCTTTAGATACATGTAACATCTTTAGATACATGTAGTGGCAAACCAATCTCAACACCAACACAAATACTTGCCAATCAGTGGCCTCGCTGGTTTTAGTGGCCTCTGACATAAAGACATGTTATTTTCTATCTCTAATACTATGCTTTACATTATTTAATGAATATTAACTATTTCAAACACACATATGTCTTTAGTTTTAATTATGAACCAGCTCTGATCCCTCAATAGCCAATTTCATACAGTCTATGCTGTGGTACTTATACTGAAATTATACCATAGAGAACTTGAGAAAAATGAAAAACAGTCGACAAAGTGAATGTCAAATATTTTCCTTAGATAGAAATGACCTCCAATCTCACATAATTCATATGTGCAGTGATAAGTCTCACATACATATACAACACCTTTTAAGTCAAAACCACCAAATAGAATTATACTTTAACTCAATATAAAGTGACCAATGTCAGTCAACAAAAATGTCATTTTTTTGTCCATGGGACCCTCTCGAAATATTTTAATCTATAGACATAACATCCAGCTACACGAAAATGAAACAAGTAGGGGGTCATATATCATATAAGAAAAATTCGTCAAACGCGGTGAACATATATTCTCACACGTACGGATTGTCTCAAAGTCCGTTAGCCACAACCCTACTTTCACTTTCATATTCGAGCCAAAATTCCAAATATTTCTGAATAAAACAACAATTTAACTGCATCACATACATACATGCATGCATGCTTACAAAGCATTTAAACCAATTTCATGATTCTGATGCAGATTGGCAAGACATACCGCCATTTCCAGTCGATCGGTTTCTAACGACGCTAACTTTGAACTTCCTCCAGTGGTGGTTACCTCCCTTTTGAAAAGCTACAAATCCTTCAGAGCCAACTGATATTTAGTTTCTATAATTTTGCAAGATATTAAACACATTCTTCGTACAAAATAAATACAGAATTGGGCATTAAAAACACCAATTTAATTTTTGGTGCCCATAAGTAAGCTCTACATTAAAGATTTGATATTTTGAGGGACCCCCATCACTCCAATACATCCCATGCCACATAATTTGGTGTTCTATCTCTTGTCTTTCAGGTACTTTCTCTTTCGGATAACCGGCTGATTATTAATCAAGCTATACCAACAGAATATAATAGACTCATAGACAACACAACATGACTACCAGGTGTTTATGTATCCTGACTGTTAGTGTAGTGGTGTTCAGTATTTGTCATGGTCAGTCTATACACAATGTTAGTGACCTGATAGATGATCTACTCACCAACTATAAGACAGTATTACGTCCAAAGTTAAACCAATCAGAGGCCATTCAAGTCGACGTCAGTATGGAACTACTATCGGTCATAGATTTCGACGAAGTTCACGGAAGTCTGTACTTGAATGCTATACTGGCAATTGAGTGGCTTGATGAGAGACTGACGTGGAATCCTACAAGTTATGATGGAGTATACAGTACGTTTATAGAAAGTTACAAAGTCTGGACACCAATGGTTGTACATATAAACACTGTAGAGAAAACAGAGAAGATAGGATCCGGTGATACCTGGCAGTTAATTCGCTTTATGAGTGATGGTAAAGCATCATTCTATCCGGGAGGTCTGTTAACGTCATCATGCGATGCTGACGTCACATATTATCCTTTTGATAGTCACACGTGTTCGGTTGAATTCGTGGCTTGGGGATTCGGAACCTCAGAGTTACAGTTGTTTCCTAAGAAAAAGGAAGTTCTTAAGACGTATTTCTCTCCTAATGGCATCTGGGATTTGACAGGGTCGTCAGTATATGCAGAATATAACAACATCCAAGTTACTGTAGACTTAACATTACAGAGAAAACCTTTGTTTGTTATATGCAATGTTATACTGCCGATCATACTGTTGACGTTTTTGAACACGGTCGTGTTTGTTATCCCTATAGACAGTGGTGAGAGAATATCTTACAGTATCACAATGTCACTAGCGATAGCAGTGTTTCTTACTCTAGTTGGTGACAACTTACCGAAAACGTCCAGTCCAATGTCAGTGTTCAGCTACTATCTAATACTTGTGTTAACACTAAGTGTCCTCTCCGGTGCAATCAACATAACGAGCCTCAGATGTTACTTTACCGACGATCAACAAACTATAAACAATCGCTGGAGAAAGTTAATCAAGATTTCAAGATTTAAATGTTCAAACAAGTGTAGAAAAGTTTCCATACATGCTAAACACGTCGAAGACAAAGCGGATAACGAGAAACAACGTGAAAACATTGAACATAGTGGCACACCAAATATGGTGCTCCCGACTGAGGGTAAACACTCTCCAACTGCGTATGTTAGCCGCCCAGACAGAAATAATGACACAGACAATGTATCCTGGAAGGATGTAAGCTGTGCATTGGACAGAGTCTGTTTTGTGGTTACGCTTACTTTAACCATTCTGTTAACTCTTGTCTTTATTATTGTTATAAGAGCGAACGCCTGAGAGAACAAACACTTCGTAACAAACCAGAACATACTCGGGAGTACATCGCCGAGGTTAGTAAAAAATAAGTGAGTGAGTAAGTGAGTAAGTAAATCAGTACGTATGTCGGTGAGTGAGTATGTGTGAGTGAGTGAGTGAGTAAGTGAATAAGTAAGCAAGCAAGCAAGTAAGTCAGGTCTTTATTTTACGAGGCGAACATATGTACCTCAGCATATAGTGCGACGAAAACGTTTAGTCAGTGGAAAGTCATGTAAATCACATAAGGGATGTTTAAGCCATTGAAGCTTCAAAGCGTCTTTCTAATTATGGTGCCAAATCGCAGATCCTAAATCTGTTTATGATAACTCATATTTCAATGTAAAACAAGTCGTTATATATCACGTGATTTGTCAGAAGACCAACATTGAAATTATTCTTGTTTTAAATTAAGGGAGGTAATATAAAAAAACATGATGTTCGTTCTGATATTTCTCCCAAGTGGGATTAAAAAGTTTCGATTTTTCCCGGACTTTTGATATTGTCACCAATCTTTGTTGGATGACATCACTATTGAAAGCAACAACATAACAGTTTTTAGGATATCAACAAAATGTGCATATCACAGAAAGGCCCATAACGGTGCAGTAATGGTCAAACGTTTGGCAGGGCAATGCTTTGTCAAAGTGATCAATGAGAAAAGGTAGGACTTGTAGCTACCAAAATCGGATTTAACTCTCATCCAATTTACTGACTAAACCTGTTTTTAGTATATATACATAAATGTACAAATGGGTGCATTGAATGAAAAACAATTACATGTATAAAAATATTAAACAAAGGAACTATTACAAAGAATAATAAGACAATGGCCCATGAAAAGAAACATCTTTAGATACATGAAACATCTTTAGATACAGGAAACATCTTTTTAGATACATGAAACATTTTTAGATACATGAAACATCTTTTTAGATACATGAAACATCTTTAGATACTCGAAACGTCTTTAGATACATGTAACATCTTTAGATACCCGAAACGTCTTTAGATACATGTAACATATTTAGATAAATTAAACATCTTGAGATACATGAAACATCTTTAGATACCTGAAACGTCTTTAGATACACCAAACATCTTTAGATACATGAAACATCTTTAGATACATGAAACATCTTTTTAGATACATGAAACATCTTTAGATACATGACACATCTTTACATACCTGAAACGTCTTTAGATACATGCAACATCTTTAGATACCTGAAACGTCTTAAGATACATGTAACATCTTTAGATAAATGAAACATATATAGATACATGAAACGTCTTTAGATACCTGAAACGTCTTTAGATACAACATACATCTTTAGATACATGAAACATCTTTAGATACATGGAACATCTCTAGATACATGGAACATCTTTAGATACATGAAACATCTTTAGATACAACAAACATCTTTAGATACATGAAACGTCTTTAGATACATGAAACATCTTTAGATACATGAAACATCTTTAGATATTTGAAACGTCTTTAGATACATGTAACATCTTTAGATACATGAAACATCTTTAGATAGAAGGAACATCTTTAGATAGATGAAACATATCTAGATACATGAAACATCTTAAGATACATAAGACATCTTAAGATACATAAAACGTCTTTAGATACATGAAACGTCTTTAGATACAACATACATCTTTAGATACTTTAAATACATGAAACATCTTTAGATCCATGAAACATCTTTAGATATATGAAACATCTTTAGATACATGAAACATCTTTAGATCCAACAAACATCTTTATATACATGAAACGTCTATAGATACATGAAACATCTTTAGATACATGAAACATCTTTAGAAACATGCAACATCTTTAGATACATGAAACATCTTAAGATACATGAAAAATCATTAGATACATGAAACATCTTTAGATACATGAAACATCTTTAGATACAACAAACATCTTTAGATCCAACAAACATCTTTATATACATGAAACGTCTTTAGATACATGAAACATCTTTAGATACATGAAACATCTTTAGATACATGCAACATCTTTAGATACATGAAACATCTTTAGATACATGAAAAATCATTAGATACATGAAACATCTTTAGATACATGAAACATCTTTAGATACCTGAAACGTCTTTAGATACAACAGACATCTTTAGATACTTTAAATACATGAAACATCTTTAGATCCATGAAACATCTTTAGATATATGAAACATCTTTAGATACATGAAACATCTTTAGATCCAACAAACATCTTTATATACATGAAACGTCTTTAGATACATGAAACATCTTTAGATACATGAAACATCTTTAGATACATGCAACATCTTTAGATACATGAAACATCTTAAGATACATGAAAAATCATTAGATACATGAAACATCTTTAGATACATGAAACATCTTTAGATACAACAAACATCTTTAGATCCAACAAACATCTTTATATACATGAAACGTCTTTAGATACATGAAATATCTTTAGATACATGAAACATCTTTAGATACATGCAACATCTTTAGATACATGAAACATCTTTAGATACATGAAAAATCATTAGATACATGAAACATCTTTAGATACATGAAACATCTTTAGATACAACAAACATCTTTAGATACATGAAACATCTTTAGAGACATGAAACATCTTTAGATACATGAAACATCTTTAGATACATGAAACATCTTTAGATACATGAAACATCTTTAGATACATGAAACATCTTTAAATACCTGAAGCGTCTTTAGATACATGTAACATCTTTAGATACATGTAGTGGCAAACCAATCTCAACACCAACACAAATACTTGCCAATCAGTGGCCTCGCTGGTTTTAGTGGCCTCTGACATAAAGACATGTTATTTTCTATCTCTAATACTATGCTTTACATTATTTAATGAATATTAACTATTTCAAACACACATATGTCTTTAGTTTTAATTATGAACCAGCTCTGATCCCTCAATAGCCAATTTCATACAGTCTATGCTGTGGTACTTATACTGAAATTATACCATAGAGAACTTGAGAAAAATGAAAAACAGTCGACAAAGTGAATGTCAAATATTTTCCTTAGATAGAAATGACCTCCAATCTCACATAATTCATATGTGCAGTGATAAGTCTCACATACATATACAACACCTTTTAAGTCAAAACCACCAAATAGAATTATACTTTAACTCAATATAAAGTGACCAATGTCAGTCAACAAAAATGTCATTTTTTTGTCCATGGGACCCTCTCGAAATATTTTAATCTATAGACATAACATCCAGCTACACGAAAATGAAACAAGTAGGGGGTCATATATCATATAAGAAAAATTCGTCAAACGCGGTGAACATATATTCTCACACGTACGGATTGTCTCAAAGTCCGTTAGCCACAACCCTACTTTCACTTTCATATTCGAGCCAAAATTCCAAATATTTCTGAATAAAACAACAATTTAACTGCATCACATACATACATGCATGCATGCTTACAAAGCATTTAAACCAATTTCATGATTCTGATGCAGATTGGCAAGACATACCGCCATTTCCAGTCGATCGGTTTCTAACGACGCTAACTTTGAACTTCCTCCAGTGGTGGTTACCTCCCTTTTGAAAAGCTACAAATCCTTCAGAGCCAACTGATATTTAGTTTCTATAATTTTGCAAGATATTAAACACATTCTTCGTACAAAATAAATACAGAATTGGGCATTAAAAACACCAATTTAATTTTTGGTGCCCATAAGTAAGCTCTACATTAAAGATTTGATATTTTGAGGGACCCCCATCACTCCAATACATCCCATGCCACATAATTTGGTGTTCTATCTCTTGTCTTTCAGGTACTTTCTCTTTCGGATAACCGGCTGATTATTAATCAAGCTATACCAACAGAATATAATAGACTCATAGACAACACAACATGACTACCAGGTGTTTATGTATCCTGACTGTTAGTGTAGTGGTGTTCAGTATTTGTCATGGTCAGTCTATACACAATGTTAGTGACCTGATAGATGATCTACTCACCAACTATAAGACAGTATTACGTCCAAAGTTAAACCAATCAGAGGCCATTCAAGTCGACGTCAGTATGGAACTACTATCGGTCATAGATTTCGACGAAGTTCACGGAAGTCTGTACTTGAATGCTATACTGGCAATTGAGTGGCTTGATGAGAGACTGACGTGGAATCCTACAAGTTATGATGGAGTATACAGTACGTTTATAGAAAGTTACAAAGTCTGGACACCAATGATTGTACATATAAACACTGTAGAGAAAACAGAGAAGATAGGATCCGGTGATACCTGGCAGTTAATTCGCTTTATGAGTGATGGTAAAGCATCATTCTATCCGGGAGGTCTGTTAACGTCATCATGCGATGCTGACGTCACATATTATCCTTTTGATAGTCACACGTGTTCGGTTGAATTCGTGGCTTGGGGATTCGGAACCTCAGAGTTACAGTTGTTTCCTAAGAAAAAGGAAGTTCTTAAGACGTATTTCTCTCCTAATGGCATCTGGGATTTGACAGGGTCGTCAGTATATGCAGAATATAACAACATCCAAGTTACTGTAGACTTAACATTACAGAGAAAACCTTTGTTTGTTATATGCAATGTTATACTGCCGATCATACTGTTGACGTTTTTGAACACGGTCGTGTTTGTTATCCCTATAGACAGTGGTGAGAGAATATCTTACAGTATCACAATGTCACTAGCGATAGCAGTGTTTCTTACTCTTGTTGGTGACAACTTACCGAAAACGTCCAGTCCAATGTCAGTGTTCAGCTACTATCTAATACTTGTGTTAACACTAAGTGTCCTCTCCGGTGCAATCAACATAACGAGCCTCAGATGTTACTTTACCGACGATCAACAAACTATAAACAATCGCTGGAGAAAGTTAATCAAGATTTCAAGATTTAAATGTTCAAACAAGTGTAGAAAAGTTTCCATACATGCTAAACACGTCGAAGACAAAGCGGATAACGAGAAACAACGTGAAAACATTGAACATAGTGGCACACCAAATATGGTGCTCCCGACTGAGGGTAAACACTCTCCAACTGCGTATGTTAGCCGCCCAGACAGAAATAATGACACAGACAATGTATCCTGGAAGGATGTAAGCTGTGCATTGGACAGAGTCTGTTTTGTGGTTACGCTTACTTTAACCATTCTGTTAACTCTTGTCTTTATTATTGTTATAAGAGCGAACGCCTGAGAGAACAAACACTTCGTAACAAACCAGAACATACTCGGGAGTACATCGCCGAGGTTAGTAAAAAATAAGTGAGTGAGTAAGTGAGTAAGTAAATCAGTACGTATGTCGGTGAGTGAGTATGTGTGAGTGAGTGAGTGAGTAAGTGAATAAGTAAGCAAGCAAGCAAGTAAGTCAGGTCTTTATTTTACGAGGCGAACATATGTACCTCAGCATATAGTGCGACGAAAACGTTTAGTCAGTGGAAAGTCATGTAAATCACATAAGGGATGTTTAAGCCATTGAAGCTTCAAAGCGTCTTTCTAATTATGGTGCCAAATCGCAGATCCTAAATCTGTTTATGATAACTCATATTTCAATGTAAAACAAGTCGTTATATATCACGTGATTTGTCAGAAGACCAACATTGAAATTATTCTTGTTTTAAATTAAGGGAGGTAATATAAAAAAAACATGATGTTCGTTCTGATATTTCTCCCAAGTGGGATTAAAAAGTTTCGATTTTCCCGGACTTTTGATATTGTCACCAATCTTTGTTGGATGACATCACTATTGAAAGCAACAACATAACAGTTTTTAGGATATCAACAAAATGTGCATATCACAGAAAGGCCCATAACGGTGCAGTAATGGTCAAACGTTTGGCAGGGCAATGCTTTGTCAAAGTGATCAATGAGAAAAGGTAGGACTTGTAGCTACCAAAATCGGATTTAACTCTCATCCAATTTACTGACTAAACCTGTTTTTAGTATATATACATAAATGTACAAATGGGTGCATTGAATGAAAAACAATTACATGTATAAAAATATTAAACAAAGGAACTATTACAAAGAATAATAAGACAATGGCCCATGAAAAGAAACATCTTTAGATACATGAAACATCTTTAGATACAGGAAACATCTTTTTAGATACATGAAACATTTTTAGATACATGAAACATCTTTTTAGATACATGAAACATCTTTAGATACTCGAAACGTCTTTAGATACATGTAACATCTTTAGATACCCGAAACGTCTTTAGATACATGTAACATATTTAGATAAATTAAACATCTTGAGATACATGAAACATCTTTAGATACCTGAAACGTCTTTAGATACACCAAACATCTTTAGATACATGAAACATCTTTAGATACATGAAACATCTTTTTAGATACATGAAACATCTTTAGATACATGACACATCTTTACATACCTGAAACGTCTTTAGATACATGCAACATCTTTAGATACCTGAAACGTCTTAAGATACATGTAACATCTTTAGATAAATGAAACATCTATAGATACATGAAACGTCTTTAGATACCTGAAACGTCTTTAGATACAACATACATCTTTAGATACATGAAACATCTTTAGATACATGGAACATCTCTAGATACATGGAACATCTTTAGATACATGAAACATCTTTAGATACAACAAACATCTTTAGATACATGAAACGTCTTTAGATACATGAAACATCTTTAGATACATGAAACATCTTTAGATATTTGAAACGTCTTTAGATACATGTAACATCTTTAGATACATGAAACATCTTTAGATAGAAGGAACATCTTTAGATAGATGAAACATATCTAGATACATGAAACATCTTAAGATACATAAGACATCTTAAGATACATAAAACGTCTTTAGATACCTGAAACGTCTTTAGATACAACATACATCTTTAGATACTTTAAATACATGAAACATCTTTAGATCCATGAAACATCTTTAGATATATGAAACATCTTTAGATACATGAAACATCTTTAGATCCAACAAACATCTTTATATACATGAAACGTCTATAGATACATGAAACATCTTTAGATACATGAAACATCTTTAGATACATGCAACATCTTTAGATACATGAAACATCTTAAGATACATGAAAAATCATTAGATACATGAAACATCTTTAGATACATGAAACATCTTTAGATACAACAAACATCTTTAGATCCAACAAACATCTTTATATACATGAAACGTCTTTAGATACATGAAACATCTTTAGATACATGAAACATCTTTAGATACATGCAACATCTTTAGATACATGAAACATCTTTAGATACATGAAAAATCATTAGATACATGAAACATCTTTAGATACATGAAACATCTTTAGATACCTGAAACGTCTTTAGATACAACAGACATCTTTAGATACTTTAAATACATGAAACATCTTTAGATCCATGAAACATCTTTAGATATATGAAACATCTTTAGATACATGAAACATCTTTAGATCCAACAAACATCTTTATATACATGAAACGTCTTTAGATACATGAAACATCTTTAGATACATGAAACATCTTTAGATACATGCAACATCTTTAGATACATGAAACATCTTAAGATACATGAAAAATCATTAGATACATGAAACATCTTTAGATACATGAAACATCTTTAGATACAACAAACATCTTTAGATCCAACAAACATCTTTATATACATGAAACGTCTTTAGATACATGAAATATCTTTAGATACATGAAACATCTTTAGATACATGCAACATCTTTAGATACATGAAACATCTTTAGATACATGAAAAATCATTAGATACATGAAACATCTTTAGATACATGAAACATCTTTAGATACAACAAACATCTTTAGATACATGAAACATCTTTAGAGACATGAAACATCTTTAGATACATGAAACATCTTTAGATACATGAAACATCTTTAGATACATGAAACATCTTTAGATACATGAAACATCTTTAGATACATGAAACATCTTTAAATACCTGAAGCGTCTTAAGATACATGTAACATCTTTAGATACATGTAGTGGCAAACCAATCTCAACACCAACACAAATACTTGCCAATCAGTGGCCTCGCTGGTTTTAGTGGCCTCTGACATAAAGACATGTTATTTTCTATCTCTAATACTATGCTTTACATTATTTAATGAATATTAACTATTTCAAACACACATATGTCTTTAGTTTTAATTATGAACCAGCTCTGATCCCTCAATAGCCAATTTCATACAGTCTATGCTGTGGTACTTATACTGAAATTATACCATAGAGAACTTGAGAAAAATGAAAAACAGTCGACAAAGTGAATGTCAAATATTTTCCTTAGATAGAAATGACCTCCAATCTCACATAATTCATATGTGCAGTGATAAGTCTCACATACATATACAACACCTTTTAAGTCAAAACCACCAAATAGAATTATACTTTAACTCAATATAAAGTGACCAATGTCAGTCAACAAAAATGTCATTTTTTTGTCCATGGGACCCTCTCGAAATATTTTAATCTATAGACATAACATCCAGCTACACGAAAATGAAACAAGTAGGGGGTCATATATCATATAAGAAAAATTCGTCAAACGCGGTGAACATATATTCTCACACGTACGGATTGTCTCAAAGTCCGTTAGCCACAACCCTACTTTCACTTTCATATTCGAGCCAAAATTCCAAATATTTCTGAATAAAACAACAATTTAACTGCATCACATACATACATGCATGCATGCTTACAAAGCATTTAAACCAATTTCATGATTCTGATGCAGATTGGCAAGACATACCGCCATTTCCAGTCGATCGGTTTCTAACGACGCTAACTTTGAACTTCCTCCAGTGGTGGTTACCTCCCTTTTGAAAAGCTACAAATCCTTCAGAGCCAACTGATATTTAGTTTCTATAATTTTGCAAGATATTAAACACATTCTTCGTACAAAATAAATACAGAATTGGGCATTAAACCAATTTAATTTTTGGTGCCCATAAGTAAGCTCTACATTAAAGATTTGATATTTTGAGGGACCCCCATCACTCCAATACATCCCATGCCACATAATTTGGTGTTCTATCTCTTGTCTTTCAGGTACTTTCTCTTTCGGATAACCGGCTGATTATTAATCAAGCTATACCAACAGAATATAATAGACTCATAGACAACACAACATGACTACCAGGTGTTTATGTATCCTGACTGTTAGTGTAGTGGTGTTCAGTATTTGTCATGGTCAGTCTATACACAATGTTAGTGACCTGATAGATGATCTACTCACCAACTATAAGACAGTATTACGTCCAAAGTTAAACCAATCAGAGGCCATTCAAGTCGACGTCAGTATGGAACTACTATCGGTCATAGATTTCGACGAAGTTCACGGAAGTCTGTACTTGAATGCTATACTGGCAATTGAGTGGCTTGATGAGAGACTGACGTGGAATCCTACAAGTTATGATGGAGTATACAGTACGTTTATAGAAAGTTACAAAGTCTGGACACCAATGGTTGTACATATAAACACTGTAGAGAAAACAGAGAAGATAGGATCCGGTGATACCTGGCAGTTAATTCGCTTTATGAGTGATGGTAAAGCATCATTCTATCCGGGAGGTCTGTTAACGTCATCATGCGATGCTGACGTCACATATTATCCTTTTGATAGTCACACGTGTTCGGTTGAATTCGTGGCTTGGGGATTCGGAACCTCAGAGTTACAGTTGTTTCCTAAGAAAAAGGAAGTTCTTAAGACGTATTTCTCTCCTAATGGCATCTGGGATTTGACAGGGTCGTCAGTATATGCAGAATATAACAACATCCAAGTTACTGTAGACTTAACATTACAGAGAAAACCTTTGTTTGTTATATGCAATGTTATACTGCCGATCATACTGTTGACGTTTTTGAACACGGTCGTGTTTGTTATCCCTATAGACAGTGGTGAGAGAATATCTTACAGTATCACAATGTTACTAGCGATAGCAGTGTTTCTTACTCTAGTTGGTGACAACTTACCGAAAACGTCCAGTCCAATGTCAGTGTTCAGCTACTATCTAATACTTGTGTTAACACTAAGTGTCCTCTCCGGTGCAATCAACATAACGAGCCTCAGATGTTACTTTACCGACGATCAACAAACTATAAACAATCGCTGGAGAAAGTTAATCAAGATTTCAAGATTTAAATGTTCAAACAAGTGTAGAAAAGTTTCCATACATGCTAAACACGTCGAAGACAAAGCGGATAACGAGAAACAACGTGAAAACATTGAACATAGTGGCACACCAAATATGGTGCTCCCGACTGAGGGTAAACACTCTCCAACTGCGTATGTTAGCCGCCCAGACAGAAATAATGACACAGACAATGTATCCTGGAAGGATGTAAGCTGTGCATTGGACAGAGTCTGTTTTGTGGTTACGCTTACTTTAACCATTCTGTTAACCCTTGTCTTTATCATTGTTATAAGAGCGAACGCCTGAGAGAACAAACACTTCGTAACAAACCAGAACATACTCGGGAGTACATCGCCGAGGCTAGTAAAAAATAAGTGAGTGAGTAAGTGAGTAAGTAAATCAGTACGTATGTCGGTGAGTGAGTATGTGTGAGTGAGTGAGTGAGTAAGTGAATAAGTAAGCAAGCAAGCAAGTAAGTCAGGTCTTTATTTTACGAGGCGAACATATGTACCTCAGCATATAGTGCGACGAAAACGTTTAGTCAGTGGAAAGTCATGTAAATCACATAAGGGATGTTTAAGCCATTGAAGCTTCAAAGCGTCTTTCTAATTATGGTGCCAAATCGCAGATCCTAAATCTGTTTATGATAACTCATATTTCAATGTAAAACAAGTCGTTATATATCACGTGATTTGTCAGAAGACCAACATTGAAATTATTCTTGTTTTAAATTAAGGGAGGTAATATAAAAAAACATGATGTTCGTTCTGATATTTCTCCCAAGTGGGATTAAAAAGTTTCGATTTTTCCCGGACTTTTGATATTGTCACCAATCTTTGTTGGATGACATCACTATTGAAAGCAACAACATAACAGTTTTTAGGATATCAACAAAATGTGCATATCACAGAAAGGCCCATAACGGTGCAGTAATGGTCAAACGTTTGGCAGGGCAATGCTTTGTCAAAGTGATCAATGAGAAAAGGTAGGACTTGTAGCTACCAAAATCGGATTTAACTCTCATCCAATTTACTGACTAAACCTGTTTTTAGTATATATACATAAATGTACAAATGGGTGCATTGAATGAAAAACAATTACATGTATAAAAATATTAAACAAAGGAACTATTACAAAGAATAATAAGACAATGGCCCATGAAAAGAAACATCTTTAGATACATGAAACATCTTTAGATACAGGAAACATCTTTTTAGATACATGAAACATTTTTAGATACATGAAACATCTTTTTAGATACATGAAACATCTTTAGATACTCGAAACGTCTTTAGATACATGTAACATCTTTAGATACCCGAAACGTCTTTAGATACATGTAACATATTTAGATAAATTAAACATCTTGAGATACATGAAACATCTTTAGATACCTGAAACGTCTTTAGATACACCAAACATCTTTAGATACATGAAACATCTTTAGATACATGAAACATCTTTTTAGATACATGAAACATCTTTAGATACATGACACATCTTTACATACCTGAAACGTCTTTAGATACATGCAACATCTTTAGATACCTGAAACGTCTTAAGATACATGTAACATCTTTAGATAAATGAAACATCTATAGATACATGAAACGTCTTTAGATACCTGAAACGTCTTTAGATACAACATACATCTTTAGATACATGAAACATCTTTAGATACATGGAACATCTCTAGATACATGGAACATCTTTAGATACATGAAACATCTTTAGATACAACAAACATCTTTAGATACATGAAACGTCTTTAGATACATGAAACATCTTTAGATACATGAAACATCTTTAGATATTTGAAACGTCTTTAGATACATGTAACATCTTTAGATACATGAAACATCTTTAGATAGAAGGAACATCTTTAGATAGATGAAACATATCTAGATACATGAAACATCTTAAGATACATAAGACATCTTAAGATACATAAAACGTCTTTAGATACCTGAAACGTCTTTAGATACAACATACATCTTTAGATACTTTAAATACATGAAACATCTTTAGATCCATGAAACATCTTTAGATATATGAAACATCTTTAGATACATGAAACATCTTTAGATCCAACAAACATCTTTATATACATGAAACGTCTATAGATACATGAAACATCTTTAGATACATGAAACATCTTTAGATACATGCAACATCTTTAGATACATGAAACATCTTAAGATACATGAAAAATCATTAGATACATGAAACATCTTTAGATACATGAAACATCTTTAGATACAACAAACATCTTTAGATCCAACAAACATCTTTATATACATGAAACGTCTTTAGATACATGAAACATCTTTAGATACATGAAACATCTTTAGATACATGCAACATCTTTAGATACATGAAACATCTTTAGATACATGAAAAATCATTAGATACATGAAACATCTTTAGATACATGAAACATCTTTAGATACCTGAAACGTCTTTAGATACAACAGACATCTTTAGATACTTTAAATACATGAAACATCTTTAGATCCATGAAACATCTTTAGATATATGAAACATCTTTAGATACATGAAACATCTTTAGATCCAACAAACATCTTTATATACATGAAACGTCTTTAGATACATGAAACATCTTTAGATACATGAAACATCTTTAGATACATGCAACATCTTTAGATACATGAAACATCTTAAGATACATGAAAAATCATTAGATACATGAAACATCTTTAGATACATGAAACATCTTTAGATACAACAAACATCTTTAGATCCAACAAACATCTTTATATACATGAAACGTCTTTAGATACATGAAATATCTTTAGATACATGAAACATCTTTAGATACATGCAACATCTTTAGATACATGAAACATCTTTAGATACATGAAAAATCATTAGATACATGAAACATCTTTAGATACATGAAACATCTTTAGATACAACAAACATCTTTAGATACATGAAACATCTTTAGAGACATGAAACATCTTTAGATACATGAAACATCTTTAGATACATGAAACATCTTTAGATACATGAAACATCTTTAGATACATGAAACATCTTTAGATACATGAAACATCTTTAAATACCTGAAGCGTCTTTAGATACATGTAACATCTTTAGATACATGTAGTGGCAAACCAATCTCAACACCAACACAAATACTTGCCAATCAGTGGCCTCGCTGGTTTTAGTGGCCTCTGACATAAAGACATGTTATTTTCTATCTCTAATACTATGCTTTACATTATTTAATGAATATTAACTATTTCAAACACACATATGTCTTTAGTTTTAATTATGAACCAGCTCTGATCCCTCAATAGCCAATTTCATACAGTCTATGCTGTGGTACTTATACTGAAATTATACCATAGAGAACTTGAGAAAAATGAAAAACAGTCGACAAAGTGAATGTCAAATATTTTCCTTAGATAGAAATGACCTCCAATCTCACATAATTCATATGTGCAGTGATAAGTCTCACATACATATACAACACCTTTTAAGTCAAAACCACCAAATAGAATTATACTTTAACTCAATATAAAGTGACCAATGTCAGTCAACAAAAATGTCATTTTTTTGTCCATGGGACCCTCTCGAAATATTTTAATCTATAGACATAACATCCAGCTACACGAAAATGAAACAAGTAGGGGGTCATATATCATATAAGAAAAATTCGTCAAACGCGGTGAACATATATTCTCACACGTACGGATTGTCTCAAAGTCCGTTAGCCACAACCCTACTTTCACTTTCATATTCAAGCCAGAATTCCAAACATTTCTGAATAAAACAATTTAACTGCATCACATACATACATGCATGCATGCTTACAAAGCATTTAAACCAATTTCATGATTCTGATGCAGATTGGCAAGACATACCGCCATTTCCAGTCGATCGGTTTCTAACGACGCTAACTTTGAACTTCCTCCAGTGGTGGTTACCTCCCTTTTGAAAAGCTACAAATCCTTCAGAGCCAACTGATATTTAGTTTCTATAATTTTGCAAGATATTAAACACATTTTTTTTCTTCGTACAAAATAAATACAGAATTGGGCATTAAAAACACCAATTTAATTTTTGGTGCCCATAAGTAAGCTCTACATTAAAGATTTGATATTTTGAGGGACCCCCATCACTCCAATACATCCCATGCCACATAATTTGGTGTTCTATCTCTTGTCTTTCAGGTACTTTCTCTTTCGGATAACCGGCTGATTATTAATCAAGCTATACCAACAGAATATAATAGACTTATAGACAACACAACATGACTACCAGGTGTTTATGTATCCTGACTGTTAGTGTAGTGGTGTTCAGTATTTGTCATGGTCAGTCTATACACAATGTTAGTGACCTGATAGATGATCTACTCACCAACTATAAGACAGTATTACGTCCAAAGTTAAACCAATCAGAGGCCATTCAAGTCGACGTCAGTATGGAACTACTATCGGTCATAGATTTCGACGAAGTTCACGGAAGTCTGTACTTGAATGCTATACTGGCAATTGAGTGGCTTGATGAGAGACTGACGTGGAATCCTACAAGTTATGATGGAGTATACAGTACGTTTATAGAAAGTTACAAAGTCTGGACACCAATGGTTGTACATATAAACACTGTAGAGAAAACAGAGAAGATAGGATCCGGTGATACCTGGCAGTTAATTCGCTTTATGAGTGATGGTAAAGCATCATTCTATCCGGGAGGTCTGTTAACGTCATCATGCGATGCTGACGTCACATATTATCCTTTTGATAGTCACACGTGTTCGGTTGAATTCGTGGCTTGGGGATTCGGAACCTCAGAGTTACAGTTGTTTCCTAAGAAAAAGGAAGTTCTTAAGACGTATTTCTCTCCTAATGGCATCTGGGATTTGACAGGGTCGTCAGTATATGCAGAATATAACAACATCCAAGTTACTGTAGACTTAACATTACAGAGAAAACCTTTGTTTGTTATATGCAATGTTATACTGCCGATCATACTGTTGACGTTTTTGAACACGGTCGTGTTTGTTATCCCTATAGACAGTGGTGAGAGAATATCTTACAGTATCACAATGTCACTAGCGATAGCAGTGTTTCTTACTCTAGTTGGTGACAACTTACCGAAAACGTCCAGTCCAATGTCAGTGTTCAGCTACTATCTAATACTTGTGTTAACACTAAGTGTCCTCTCCGGTGCAATCAACATAACGAGCCTCAGATGTTACTTTACCGACGATCAACAAACTATAAACAATCGCTGGAGAAAGTTAATCAAGATTTCAAGATTTAAATGTTCAAACAAGTGTAGAAAAGTTTCCATACATGCTAAACACGTCGAAGACAAAGCGGATAACGAGAAACAACGTGAAAACATTGAACATAGTGGCACACCAAATATGGTGCTCCCGACTGAGGGTAAACACTCTCCAACTGCGTATGTTAGCCGCCCAGACAGAAATAATGACACAGACAATGTATCCTGGAAGGATGTAAGCTGTGCATTGGACAGAGTCTGTTTTGTGGTTACGCTTACTTTAGCCATTCTGTTAACTCTTGTCTTTATTATTGTTATAAGAGCGAACGCCTGAGAGAACATACACTTCGTAACAAAACAGAACATACTCGGGAGTACATCGCCGAGGCTAGTTAAAAAAAGTGAGTGAGTAAGTGAGTAAGTAAGTTAGTACGTATGTCAGTGAGTGAGTATGTGAGTGAGTGAGTGAGTGAGTGAGTAAGTGAATAGGTAAGTAAGCAAGCAAACAAGTAAGTAAGGTCTTTATTTTACGAGGCGAACATATGTACCTCAGCATATACTGTGACGAAAACGTTAGTCAGTGGAAAGTCATGTAAATCACATAAGGGATGTTTAAGCAATTGAAGCTTCAAAGCGTCTTTCTAATTATGGTGCCAAATCACAGATCCTAAAGCTGTTTATGATAACTCATATTTCAATGTAAAACAAGTGGTTATATATCACGTGATTTGTCAGAAGACCACCATTGAAATTATTCTTGTTTTAAATCGAAGGGAGGTAATATAAAAAACCATGATATTCGTTCTGATATTTCTCCCAACTGGGATTAAAAAGTTACGATTTTTCCCGGACTTTTGATATTGACACCAATCTTTGTTGGATGACATCAATATTGAAAGCGGCAACATAACAGTTTTTAGGATATCAACAAAATGTGCATATCACAGAAAGGCTCATAACGGTGCAGTAATGGTCAAACGTTTGGCAGGGCAATGCTTTGTCAAAGTGATCAATGAGAAAAGGTAAGGACTTGTAGATACCAAAATCGGATTTAACTCTCATCCAATTTACTGACTAAACCTGTTTTTAGTATATATACATAAATGTACAAATGGTTGCATAGAATGAAAAACAAGTACATGTATACAAATATTAAACAAAGAGACTATTACAAAGAATAATAAGACAATGGCCCATGAAAATAAACATCTTTAGATACATGAAACATCTTTAGATACATGAAACATCTTTTTTATAAACATCTTTAGATACATGAAACATCTTTTTAGATACATCAAACATCTTTAGATACATGAAACATCTTTAGATACTTGAAACGTCTTTAGATACATTTAACATCTTTAGATACCTGAAACGTCTTTAGATACATGTAACATCTTTATATAAATGAAACATCCTTAGATACCTGAAACGTCTTTTAATACATGTAACATCTTTATATACAACAGACAGCTTTAGATACATGAAACATCTTTAGATACCTGAAACGTCTTTAGATACATTAAACATCTTTAGATACATGAAACATCTTTAGATACATGAAACGTCTTTAGATACATAAGACATCTTTAGATACAAAATACATCTTTAGATACATGAAACATCTTTAGATACCTGAAACGTCTTTAGATACATGTAACATCTTTAGATAAATGAAACATTTTTAGATACATAAAACATCTTTAGATACATGAAACATCTTTAGATACATGAAACATCTTTAGATACCTGAAACGTCTTTAGATACATGTAAAATCTTAAGATAAATGAAACATCTTTAGATACATGAAACGTCTTTAGATACAGCAGACATCTTAAGATACATGGAACATCTTTAGATACATGAAACATCTTTAGATACATGAAACATCCTTAGATAGAAGGAACATCTTTAGATAGATGAAACATCTCTAGATACATGAAACACCTTTAGATACATGAAACATCTTTAGATAAATGAAACATCTTTAGATACATGAAACGTCTTTAGATACATGAAACATCTTTAGATACATGAAACATCTTTAGATACATGAAATGTCTTTAGATACATGAAACATCTTTAGATACATGAAACATCCTTAGATACCTAAAACGTCTTTAAATACATGTAACATCTTTAGATACATCAAACATCTTTAGATACATGAAACATCTGTAGATACATGAAACATCTTTAGATAGAAGGAACATCTTTAGATAGATGAAACATCTCTAGATACATGAAACACCTTTAGATACATGAAACATCTTTACATAAATGAAACATCTTTAGATACATGAAACGTCTTTAGATACCTGAAACGTCTTTAGATACGACAGACATCTTTAGATACATGAAATATCTTTAGATACATGGAACATCTTTAGATACCTGAAACGTCTTTAGATACCTGAAACCTCTTCAGATACAACAGACATCTTTAGATACATGAAATATCTTTAGATACATGAAACATCTTTAGATACCTGAAACGTCTTTAGATACATGTAACATCTTTAGATAAATGAAACATCTTTAGATACATGAAACATCCTTAGATACCTGAAACGTCTTAAAATACATGTAACATCTTTAGATACATCAAACATCTTTAGATACATGAAACATCTGTAGATACATGAAACATCTTTAGATAGAAGGAACATCTTTAGATAGATGAAACATCTCTAGATACATGAAACACCTTTAGATACATGAAACATCTTTACATAAATGAAACATCTTTAGATACATGAAACGTCTTTAGATAGAAGGAACATCTTTAGAAAGATGAAACATCTCTAGATACATGAAACACCTTTAGATACATGAAACATCTTTAGATAAATGAAACATCTTTAGATACATGAAACGTCTTTAGATACCTGAAACGTCTTTAGATACAACAGTCATCTTTAGATACATGAAACATCTTTAGATACATGAAACATCTTTAGATACATGAAACATCTTTAGATACATGAAACGTCTTTAGATACCTGAAACGTCTTTAGATGCAACAGACATCTTTAGATACATGAAATATCTTTAGTTACATGAAACATCTTTAGATACATGAAACATCTTTAGATACATGAAACATCTTTAGATACATGTAACATCTTTTGATAAATGAAACATCTTTAGATACATGAAACGTCTAGAGATACCTGAAACGTCTTTAGATACAACAGACATCTTTAGATACATGAAACATCTTTAGATATATGAAACATCTTTAGATACATGGAACATCTTTAGATGCATGAGCCATCTTTAGATACATGAAACATTTTTAGATACCTGACACGTCTTTAGATACATGTAACATCTTTAGATTCATGAAACATCTTTAGATACATGAAACATCTTTAGATACATGAAACATCTTTAGATAGAAGGAACATCTTTAGATAGATGAAACATCTCTAGATACATGAAACATCTTAAGGAACATGTAACATCTTAAGATACATGAAATACCTTGAGATACATGAAACGTCTTAAGATACCTCAAACGTCTTTAGATACAACAGACATCTTTAGATACATGAAACATCTTTATATACATGAAACATCATTAAAAACATGAAACATCTTTAGATACATGAAACATCTTTAGATACATGAAACATCTTAAGATACATGAAACATCTTTAGATACAACAAACATCTTTAGATACATGAAACGTCTTTAGATACATTAAACATCTTTAGATACATGAAACATCTGTAGATACATGAAACATCTTTAGATAGAAGGAACATCTTTAGATAGATGAAACATCTCTAGATACATGAAACATCTTAAGAAACATGAAACATCTTAAGATACATGAATAACCTTTAGATACATGAAACGTCTTTAGATACATCAAACGTCTTTAGATACAACAGACATCTTTAGATACATGAAATATCTTTATATACATGAAACATCTTTAAAAACATGAAACATCTTTAGATACATGAAACATCTTTAGATACATGAAACATCTTAAGATACATGAAACATCTTTAGATACAACAAACATCTTTAGATACATGAAACGTCTTTAGATACATGAAACATCTTATATAAATGAAACATCTTTAGATACATGAAACATCTTTAGACACATGAAAAATCATTAGATACATGATACATCTTTAGATACATGAAACATCTTTTGATACAACAAACATCTTTAGATACATGAAACATATTTAGAGACATGAAACATCTTTAGATACATGAAACATCTTTAGATACATCAAAACATCTTGAGATACATGAAACTTCTTTAGATACATGAAACATCTTTAGATACATGAAACATCTTTAAATACCTGAATGGTCTTTAGATACATGTAATATCTTTGGATACATGTAGTGGCAAACCAATGTCAGTAGAACCTAGGCATAAAGGATACACTCTAAGAATGTGTCAAACAAAATTTTTAATGGCAAAATATGCATATAGTTATGATAACTGAATCTATTTAATTAGTGTCTTTTTTACCTGATCAATAGAGCATGTATATGAGCCATATTCGACAAGAACCATATTGGGCACCACACCACCAATCAATCTTTACTTTTAAATGGTACATTGTAATAATATAATTAAGTCACATTGTTTTGTAGTTCAAACAAATGTCACCATAATTACTTTTTATTAGCTTTAATAAAGACAGCTGGTACGAACTGTACACGAGCTTTACACGGCCCCTTTTCTGTAAAGCTATTAGGTAAATAAAACTAAATAAATATATTATATGTATTGATACAATGTTATGTGCTCGAAGCATTGGCTTGTACTTGGGACATTAAAAGCACTAGTACGACAATGCTTTCGCTATGTGTCATCGAAATCAATGTACTTGTTATTACTGCCTAAGTATTATAACACAAACTTAGAATGGGTTATGAGCGATTGTTAAATACAAATGTATACATGAAAATACTCTTTTAATGACACATGTTGACAGATAAATTAAATATGTATGGATATCCAATAACGGATTTCGAATAGTGTGAATAAAGACTTCAACTATGAATACAACAATCGTGTTCAGAATATAACACACACATATTTTATACGGGATATGGTCTATATTTTTATTAATGAAAAATGTATATATGCCTGTCATTGTACGTACTTGACTTTTTCAGTATGTAGTTGCACTGTATGCCCAACATGTGCGGAGTATTCAAGATGGCGTCTGACAACAACGATAACAGTAAGCGTGTTTTGTTTTCTTCTTAAATATAACGATCTGTATGGTAAATATTTATGAAATGTAAGAAATTTATTGGGAGATTCAACTGGGACTGTCCGTTGGTGATCAAATAACAAGATGTTACTGTTGAGTTGAACAGATCACGATGGTTTGTGAACGTTGAAAAGTGAAGCGAGAGACGACCAGAAACTAGCTGATCTTTTCCCTAGAAAGAAAACCAGAACATAAAAACTGACCAATCAGTGACCGTGCTGGTTTCAATGGCCTCTGTCCTAAAGAAAGGTTATTTTCTATCTCTAATACTATGCTTTACATTATTTAATGAATATTAACAATTGCAAACACAAATATGTCTTTAGTTTTAATTTTGAGTCAGCTCTGATCCATCAATAGCCAATTTCATACAGTCTATGCTGTGGTACTTATACTGAAATTATACCATGGAGAACTTGAGTGAAATGAAAAACAATTGACAAAGTGAATGTCAAATATGTTTTTCTTACATCTCACATGATACATATGTTCAGTGATAAGTCCCACATACATATACAACACCTTATAAGTCAAAACCACCAAATAGAATTGTACTTTAACTTAATATAAAGTGACCAATGTCAGTCAACAAAAATGTCATTGTTTTGTCCATGGGACCCTCTAAAAATATTTTAATCTATAGACATAACATCCAGCTACACGAAAATGAAACATGTAGGGGGTCACATATCATATAAGAAAAAATCGTCAAACGCGGTGAACATAAATTCTCACACGTACGGATTGTCTCAAAGTCCGTTAGCCACAACCCTACTTTCACTTTCATATTCAAGCCAGAATTCTAAATATTTCTGAATAAAACAATTTAACTGCATCACATACATACATGCATGCATGCTTACAAAGCATTTAAACCCAATTTAATGATTCTGATGCAGATTGGCAAGACATACCGCCATTTCCAGTCGCTCGGTTTCTAACGACGCTAAATTTGAACTTCCTCCAGTGGTGGTTACCTCCCTTTTGAAGAGCTACAAATCCTTCAGAGCCAACTGATATTTAGTTTCTATGATTTTGCAAGATATTAAACACAGTTTTTGTACAAAATAAATACAGAATTGGGCATTAAAAATACCAATTTAATTTTTGGTGTCCATAAATAAGCTCTACACTAAAGATATGATATTTTCAAGGACCCCCATCACTCCAATATATCCCATGCCATATAATTTGGTGTTCTATCTCTTTGTCTTTCAGATACTTTCTCTTTCGGATAACCGGCTGATTATTAACCAACTTATACCAACAGAATAGAATAGACTCATAGACAACACAACATGACTACCAGGTGTTTATGTATCCTGACTGTTAGTGTAATGGTGTTCAGTATTTGTCATGGTCAGTCTATACACAATGTTAGTGACCTGATAGATGATCTACTCACCAACTATAAGACAGTATTACGTCCAAAGTTAAACCAGTCAGAGGCCATTCAAGTCGACGTCAGTATGGAACTATTATCGGTCATAGATTTCGACGAAGTTCACGGAAGTCTGTACTTGAATGCTATACTGGCAATTGAATGGCTTGATGAGAGACTGACGTGGAATCCTACAAGTTATGATGGAGTATACAGTACGTTTATAGAAAGTTACAAAGTCTGGACACCAATGGTTGTACATATAAATACTGTAGAGAAAACAGAGAAGATAGGATCCGGTGATACCTGGCAGTTAATTCGCTTTATGAGTGATGGTAAAGCATCATTCTATCCGGGAGGTCTGTTAACGTCATCATGCGATGCTGACGTCACGTATTATCCTTTTGATAGTCACACGTGTTCGGTTGAATTCGTGGCTTGGGGATTCGGATCCTCAGAGTTACAGTTGTTTCCTAAGAAAAAGGAAGTTCTTAAAACGTATTTCTCTCCTAATGGCGTCTGGGATTTGACAGGGTCGTCAGTATATGCAGAATATAACAACATCCAGATTACAGTAGACTTAACATTACAGAGAAAACCTTTGTTTGTTATATGCAATATTATACTGCCGATCATACTGTTGACGTTTTTGAACACGGTCGTGTTTGTTATCCCTATAGACAGTGGTGAAAGAATATCATACAGTATCACAATGTTACTAGCGATAGCAGTGTTTCTTACTCTAGTTGGTGACAACTTACCGAAAACGTCCAGTCCAATGTCAGTGTTCAGCTACTATCTAATACTTGTGTTAACACTTAGTGTCCTCTCCGGTGCAATCAACATAACGACCCTCAGATGTTACTTTACCGACGATCAACAAACTATAAACAATCGCTGGAGAAAGTTAATCAAGCTTTCAAGATTTAAATGTTCAAACAAGTGTAGAAAAGTTTCCATACATGCTGAACACGTCGAAGGCAAAGCGGATAACGAGAAACAACGTGAAAACATTGAACATAGTGGCACACCAAATATGGTGCTCCCGACTGAGGGTAAACACTCTCCAACTGCGTTTGTTAGCCGCCCAGACAGAAGTAATGACACAGACAATGCATCCTGGAAGGATGTAAGCTGTGCATTGGACAGAGTCTGTTTTGTGATTACGCTTACTTTAACCATTCTGTTAACCCTTGTCTTTATTATTGTTATAAGAGCGAACGCATGAGAGATTTCGTAACAAAACAGAACATACTCGGGAGTACATCGCCGAGGCTAGTAAAAAATAAGTAAGTGAGTAAGTGAGTAAGTAAATGAGTACGTATGTCAGTGAGTGAGTATGTGAGTGAGTGAGTGAGTAAGTGAATAAGTAAGCAAGCAAGCAAGTAAGTAAGGTCTTTATTTTACGAGGCGAACATATGTACCTCAGCATATACTGTGACGAAAACGTTAGTCAGTGGAAAGTCATGTAAATCACATAAGGGATGTTTAAGCCATTGAAGCTTCAAAGCGTCTTTCTAATTATGGTGCCAAATCACAGATCCTAAAGCTGTTTATGATAACTCATATTTCAATGTAAAACAAGTGGTTATATATCACGTGATTTGTCAGAAGACCAACATTGAAATTATTCTTGTTTTAAATCGAAGGGAGGTAATATAAAAAAAAATGATATTCGTTCTGATATTTCTCCTGGCTGGGATTAAAAAGTTTCGACTTTTTCCTGGACTTTTGTTATTGACACCAATCTCTGTTGGATAACATCAATAATGAAAGCAACAACATAACAGTTTTTAGGATATCAACAAAATGTGCATATCACAGAAAGACCCATAACGGTGCAGTAATGGCCAAACGTTTGACAGGGCAATGCTTTGTCAAAGTGATCAATGAGAAAAGGTAAGGACTTGTAGCTACCAAAATCGGATTTAACTCTCATCCATAGTATATATAAATTAATGTACAAATAGGTGCATTGAATGAAAAACAAGTACATGTATACAAATATTAAACAAAGGAATTATTACAAAGAATAATAAGACAATGGCCCATGAAAATAAACATCTTTAGATACATGAAACATCTTTAGATACATTAAACATCTTTTTAGATACATGAAACATCTTTAGATACATGAAACATCTTTTTAGATACATGAAACATCTTTAGATACTCGAAACGTCTTTAGATACATGTAACATCTTTAGATACCTGAAACGTCTTTAGATACATGTAACATCTTTAGATAAATTAAACATCTTGAGATACATGAAACATCTTTAGATACCTGAAACGTCTCTAGATACAACAAACATCTTTAGATACATGAAACATCTTTAGATACATGAAACATCTTTTTAGATACATGAAATATCTTTAGATACATGAAACATCTTTAGATACATGAAACGTCTTTAGATACATGTAACATCTTTAGATACCAGAAACGTCTTTAGATACATGTAACATCTTTAGATACATGAAACATCTTTAGATACATGAAACGTCTTTAGATACCTGAAACGTCTTTAGATACAACAGACATCTTTAGATACATTAAACATCTTTAGATACATGAAACATCTTTTTAGATACCTGAAACATCTTTAGATACATGAAGCATCTTTTTAGATAAATGAAACATCTTTAGATACTCGAAACTTCTTTAGATACATGTAACATCTTTAGATACCTTAAACATCTTTAGATACATGGAACATCTTTAGATACATGAAAATTTGGATACATGAAACATCTTTAGATACATGAAACATCTTAAGACACATGAAAAATCTTTAGATACATGAAACATCTTTAGATAGAAGGATCATCTTTAGATAGATGAACATCTCTAGATACATGAAACACCTTAAGATACATGAAACATCTTAAGATACATGAAACATCTTAAGATACATGAAACGTCTTTAGATACCTGCAACGTCTTTAGATACAACAGGCATCTTTAGATACATGAAACATCTTTAGATACATGAAACATCTTTAAATAAATGAAACATCTTTAGATACATGAAACATCTTTAGATATGAGAAATATCTTTAGATACATGAAACATCTTTAGATACAACAAACATCTTTAGATACATTAAAGGTCTTTAGATACATGAAACATCTTAATATACATGAAACATCTTTAGATACATGAAACATCTTTAGATACATGAAACATCTTTAGATACATGAAAAATCATTAGATACATGAAACATCTTTAGATACATGAAACATCTTTAGATACAACAAACATCTTTAGATACATGAAACATCTTTAGATACAACAAACATCTTTAGATACATGAAACGTCTTGAGATACATGAAACATCTTCAGATACATGAAACATCTTTAGATACATGAAACATCTTTAGATACATGAAACATCTTTAGATACATGAAAAATCATTAGATACATGAAACATCTTTAGATACATGAAACATCTTTTTAGATACATGAAACATCTTTTTAGATACATGAAACATCTTTAGATAGCTGAAACGTCTTTAGATACATGTAATATCTTTAGATACCTGAAACGTCTTTAGATACATGTAACATCATTAGATAAATGAAACATCTTTAGATACATGAAACGTCTTTAGATACCTGAAACGTCTTTAGATACAACAGACATATTTAGATACATGAAACAACTTTAGATACATGGAACATCTTTAGATACATGGAACATCTTTAGGTACATGAAAATTTGGATACATGAAACATCTTTAGATACATGAAACATCTTCAGATACGTGAAACATCTTTAGATACGTGAAACATCTTTAGATACATGAAACATCTTTAGATACATGAAAAATCATTAGATACATGTAACATCTTTAGATACATGAAACATCTTTAGATACAACAAAGATCTTTAGATACATGAAACATCTTTAGAGACATGAAACATCTTTAGATACATGAAACATCTTTAGATACATCAAAACATCTTTAGATACATGAAACATCTTTAGATACATGAAACATCTTAAGATACATGAAACATCTTTAAATACCTGAAGCGTCTTTAGATACATTTAACATCTTTAGATACATGTAGTGGCAAACCAATCTCAGTGGAACCTAGGCATAAAGGATACACTCTAAGAATGGGTAAAACAAAATTCTTAATGGCAAAATATGCATATAATTATGATAACTGAATCTATTTAATTAGAGTCTTTTTTACCTGATCAATAGAGCATGTATATGAGCCATATTCGACGAGAACCATATTGGGCACCACACCACCAATCAATCTTTACTTTTAAATGGTACACTGTAATAATATAATTAAGTCACATTGTTTTGTAGTTCAAACAAATGTCACCATAATTACTTTTTATAAGCTTTAATAAAGACAGCTGGTACGAACTGTACACGAGCTATACACGGCCCCTTTTCCGTAAAGCTATTAGGTAAATAAAACTAAATGAATATATTTTATGTATTGATACAATGTTTTGTGCTCGAAGCATTGGCTTGTACTTGGGACATTAAAAGCACTAGTACGACAATGCTTTCGCTATGTGTCATCGAAATCAATGTACATTCCTATTACTGCTTAAGTATTATAACACAAACTTACAATGGGTTATGAGCGATTGTTAAATACAAATGTATACATGAAAATACTCTTTTAATGACACATGTTGACAGATAAATTAAATATGTATGGATATCCATTAACGGATTTCGAATAATGTGAATAAAGACTTCAACTATGAATACAACAATCGTGTTTAGAATATAACACACACATATTTTTTACGGGATATGGCCTATATTTTTATTAATGAAAAATGTATATCTGCCTGCCATTGTACGTACTTGACTTTTTCACTTTGTAGTTGCACTGTATGCCAAACATGTGTGGAGAATTCAAGATGGCGTCTGACAACAACGATAACAGTAAGCGTGTTTTGTTTTCTTCTTAAATATAACGATCTGTATGGTAAATATTTATGAAATGTAAGAGCTTTATTGGGAGATTCAACTGGGACTGTCCGTTGGTGATCAAATAACAAGATGTTACTGTTGAGTTGAACAGATCACGATGGTTTGTGAACGTTGAAAAGTGAAGCGAAAGACCAGAAACTAGCTGATCTTTTCCCTAGAAAGAAAACCAGAACATAAAAACTGACCAATCAGTGACCGTGCTGGTTTCAATGGCCTCTGTCCTAAAGAAAGGTTATTTTCTATCTCTAATACTATGCTTTACATTATTTAATGAATATTAACAATTGCAAACACAAATATGTCTTTAGTTTTAATTTTGAGCCAGCTCTGATCCATCAATAGCCAATTTCATACAGTCTATGCTGTGGTACTTATACTGAAATTATACCATGGAGCACTTGAGAAAAATGAAAAACAATCGACAAGGTGAATGTCCAATATTATTCCTTAGATAGAAATGACTTCCAATCTCACATAATATATATGTGCAGTGATAAGTCCCACATACATATACAACACCTTATAAGTCAAAACCACCAAATAGAATTGTACTTTAACTCAATATAAAGTGACCAGTGTCAGTCAACAAAAATGTCATTGTTTTGTCCATGGGACCCTCTCGAAATATTTTAATCTATACACATAACATCCAGCTACACGAAAATGAAACATGTAGGGGGTCATACATCATATAAGAAAAATTCGTCAAACGCGGTGAACATATATTCTCACACGTACGGATTGTCTCAAAGTCTGTTAGCCACAACCCTACTTTCACTTTCATATTCAAGCCAGAATTCCAAATATTTCTCAATAAAACAATTTAACTGCATCACATACATACATGCATGCATGCTTACAAAGCATTTAAACCCAATTTAATGATTCTGATGCAGATTGGCAAGACATATCGCCATTTCCAGACGATCGATTTCTAACGACGCTAAATTTGAACTTCCTCCAGTGGTGGTTACCTCCCTTTAGAAGAGCTACAAATCCTTCAGAGCCAACTGATATTTAGTTTCTATGATTTTGCAAGATATTAAACACAGTCTTTGTACAAAATAAATACAGAATTGGGAATTAAAAATACCAATTTAATTTTTGGTGTCCATAAATAAGCTCTACACTAAAGATTTGATATTTTCCCCCATCACTCCAATATATCCCATGCCACATAATTTGGTGTTTTATCTCTTTCGGATAACCGGCTGATTATTAACCAACTTATACCAACAGAATAGAATAGACTCATAGACAACACAACATGACTACCAGGTGTTTATGTATCCTGACTGTTAGTGTAATGGTGTTCAGTATTTGTCATGGTCAGTCTATACACAATGTAAGTGACCTGATAGATGATCTACTCACCAACTATAAGACAGTATTACGGCCAAAGTTAAACCAGTCAGAGGCCATTCAAGTCGACGTCAGTATGGAACTACTATCGGTCATAGATTTCGACGAAGTTCACGGAAGTCTGTACTTGAATGCTATACTGCCAATTGAGTGGCTTGATGAGAGACTGACGTGGAATCCTACAAGTTATGATGGAGTATACAGTACGTTTATAGAAAGTTACAAAGTCTGGACACCAATGGTTGTACATATAAACACTGTAGAGAAAACAGAGAAGATAGGATCCGGTGATACCTGGCAGTTAATTCGCTTTATGAGTGATGGTAAAGCATCATTCTATCCGGGAGGTCTGTTAACGTCATCATGCGATGCTGACGTCACGTATTATCCTTTTGATAGTCACACGTGTTCGGTTGAATTCGTGGCTTGGGGATTCGGTACCTCAGAGTTACAGTTGTTTCCTAAGAAAAGTGAAGTTCTTAAGACGTATTTCTCTCCTAATGGCGTCTGGGATTTGACAGGGTCGTCAGTATATGCAGAATATGATAATATCCAGATTACTGTAGACTTAACACTACAGAGAAAACCTTTGTTTGTTATATGCAATATTATACTGCCGATCATACTGTTGACGTTTTTGAACACGGTCGTGTTTGTTATCCCTATAGACAGTGGTGAGAGAATTTCTTACAGTATCACAATGTTACTAGCGATAGCAGTGTTTCTTACTCTAGTTGGTGACAACTTACCGAAAACTTCCAGTCCAATGTCAGTGTTCAGCTACTATCGAATACTTGTGTTAACACTTAGTGTCCTCTCCGGTGCAATCAACATAACGAGCCTCAGATGTTACTTTACCGACGATCAACAAACTATAAACAATCGCTGGAGAAAGTTAATCAAGCTTTCAAGATTTAAATGTTCAAACAAGTGTAGAAAAGTTTTCATACATGCTGAACACGTCGACGACAAAGCGGATAACGAGAAACAACGTGAAAACATTGAACATAGTGGCACACCAAATATGATGCTCCCGACTGAGGTTAAACACGCTCTAACTGCGTATGTTAGCCGCCCAGACAGAAATAATGACACAGGCAATGTATCCTGGAAGGATGTAAGCTGTGCATTGGACAGAGTCTGTTTTGTGGTTACGCTTACTTTAACCATTCTGTTAACTCTTGTCTTTATTATTGTTATAAGAGCGAACGCATGAGAGAACAAACACTTCGTAACAAAACAGAACATACTCGGGAGTACATCGCCGAGGATAGTAAAAAATAAGTGAGTGAGTATGTAAGTTAGTACGTATGTCAGTGAGTGAGTATGTGTGAGTGAGTGAGTGAGTGAGTGAGTAAGTAAGTGAATAAGTAAGCAAGCAAGCAAGTAAGTAAGGTCTTTATTTTACGAGGCGAACATATGTTCCTCAACATATACTGTGACGAAAACGTTTAGTCAGTGGAAAGTCATGTAAATCACAAAATGAATGTTTAAGCCATTGTAGCTTCAAAGCGTCTTTCTAATTATGGTGCCAAATCACAGATCCTAAAGCTGTTTATGATAACTAATATTTCAATGTAAAACAAGTCGTTATATATCACGTGATTTGTCAGAAGACCAACATAGAAATTATCCTTGTATTAAATCGAAGGGAGGTAATATAAAATCCATGATATTCATCCTGAAATTTCTCCTGGCTGGGATTAAAAAGTTTCGACTTTTTCCTGGACTTTTGTTATTGACACCAATCTCTGTTGGATAACATCAATAATGAAAGCAACAACATAACAGTTATAGGATGTCAACAAAATGTGCATACCAAAGAAAGGCCCATAACGGTGCAGTAATGGTCAAACGTTTGGCAGGGCAATGCTTTGTCAAAGTGATCAATGACAAAAGGTAAGGACTTGTAGATACCAAAATCGGATTTAACTCTCATCCAATTTACTGACTAAACCTGTTTTAAGTATATATACATAAATGTACAAATAGGTGCATTGAATGAAAAACAAGTACATGTATACAAATATTAAACAAAGAAACTATTACAAAGAATAAAAAGACAATGGACCATGAAAATAAACATCTTAAGATACATGAAACATCTTAAGATACATGAAACATCTTTAGATAGATAAAACATCTTTAGATACATAAAACATCTTTAGATAGATGAAACATCTTTAGATAGATGAAACATCTTTAGATATATGATATATCTTTAGATATATGGAACATCTTTAGATACATAAAACATCTTTAGATAGATGAAACATCTTTAGATAGATTAAATATCTTTAGATATAAGAAACATCTTTAGATAGATGAAACATCTTTAGATATATGGAATATCTTTAGATATATGGAACATCTTTAGATACATGAAACATCTTTAGATACATGAAACATCTTTAGATATATGGAACATATTTAGATAGATAAAACATCTTTAGATACAAGGGACATCTCTAGATACATGGGACATCTTTAGATACATGGAACATCTTTGGATACCTGAAACATCTTTAGATACATGAGACATCTTTAGATATATGGAACATCTTTGAATACATGGGACATGTTTAAATACATGAAACATTTTTAGATACATGAAACATCTTTAGATAGATGAAACATCTTTAGATACATGAAATATCTTTAGATACATGAAACATCTTTTTAGATACATGAAACATCTTTAGATACATGAAACATCTTTAGATAGATGAAACATCTTTAGATAGATGAAACATCTTTAGATAGATGAAACATCTTTAATAGATGAAACATCTTTAGATATATGGAACATCTTTAGATATATGGAACATCTTTAGATGCATGAAACATCTTAAGATACATGAAACATCTTTAGATATATGGAACATCTTTGGATACATGAAACATCTTTAGAAACATGAGACATCTTTAGATATATGGAACATCTTTGGATACATGGGACATCTTTAGATACATGAAACATCTTAAGATAGATGAAACATCCTTAGATAGATGAAACATCTTTAGATAGATGAAACATCTTTAGAAAGATGAAACATCTTTAGATACATGAAACATCTTTAGAAAGATGAAACATCTTTAGATACATGAAACATCTTTAAATAGATGAAACATCTTTAGATACATGGGACATCTTTAGATACATGAAACATCTTTAGATATATGGAACATCTTTAGATAGATGAAACATCTTTAGATATATGGAACATCTTTAGATATATGGAACATCTTTAGATACATGAAACATCTTTAGATACATGAAACATCTTTAGATATATGGAACATCTTTAGATAGATGAAACATCTTTAGATACATGGGACATCTTTAAATACATGGGACATCTATAGATACATGGAACATCTTTGGATACCTGAAACATCTTTAGATACATGAGACATCTTTAGATATATGGAACATCATTGGATGCATGGGACATCTTTAAATACATGAAACATCTTTAGATACATGAAACATCTTTAGATAGATGAAACATCTTTAGATACATGAAATATCTTTAGATACATGAAACATCTTTAGATACATGAAACATCTTTAGATAGATGAAACATCTTTAGATACATGAAACATCTTTAGATAGATGAAACATCTTTAGATATATGAAACATCTTTAGATATATGGAACATCTTTAGATATATGGAACATCTTTAGATGCATGAAACATCTTAAGATACATGAAACATCTTTAGATATATGGAACATCTTTGGATACATGAAACATCTTTAGAAACATGAGACATCTTTAGATATATGGAACATCTTTGGATACATGGGACATCTTTAGATACATGAAACATCTTTAGATAGATGAAACATCTTTAGATAGATGAAACATCTTTAGATACATGAAACATCTTTAGATACATGAAACATCTTTAGATACATGAAACATCTTTAGAAAGATGAAACATCTGTAGATACATGAAACATCTTTAAATAGATGAAACATCTTTAGATACATGGGACATCTTTTGATACATGAAACATCTTTAGATATATGGAACATCTTTGGATACATGAAACATCTTTAGATACATGAAACATCTTTAGATACATGAAATGTCTTTAGATACATGTAACATCTTTAGATACATGTAGTGGCAAACCAATCTCAGTGGAACCTATGCATAAAGGGTACACTCTAAGAATGTGTCCAACAAAATTTTTAATGGCAAAATATGCATAGAATTATGTTTTAGGGGCAAAGATAACTGAATCTATTTAGTTAGTATCTTTTTCACTTGATCAATACAGCATGTAAGTGAGCCATATTCAACGAGAACCATATTGGGCACCACACCACCAATCAATCTTTACTTTTAAATGGTACATTGTAATAATAATTAAGTCACATTGTTTTGTAGTTCAAACAAATGTCACCATAGTTACGTTTTATTAGCTTTAATAAAGATAGCTGGTACGAACTGTACACGAGCTGTGCACGGCCCCTTTTCCGTAAAGCTATTAGGTAAAAAAACTAAATAAATATATTGTATGTATTGATACAATGTTTTGTGCTCGAAGCATTGGCTTGTACTTGGGACATTAAAAGCACTAGTACGACAATGCTTGCGCTATGTGTCAGTTAAATCAATGTACTTGCTAATGGGTAATGAGCGATTGTTAAATACAAATGTATACATGAAAATACTCTTTTAATGACACATGTTGACAGATAAATTAAATATGTATGGATATCCATTAACGGATTTCGATTAGTGTGAATAAAGACTTCAACTATGAATACAACAATCGTGTTCAGAATATATCACACACATATTTTATACGGGATATGGCCTATATTTTTATTAATGAAAAATGTATATCTGCCTGTCATTGTACGTACTTGACTTTTTCACTATGTAGTTGCACTATATGCCAAACATGTGCGGAGAATTCAACCAATTGAATGTTCGGTATTTTTTCATGTGACTATTTTGGCAATTTCCTATTGGCTAGTAAGTCCGGTATTAGCGGGAAAGGCGGAAAACTGAATTATGTTTATAATAGGACGAAAACCCCGAAATAGCAAAATTGGTAGGTTCGGCATTTTTAAACGGTGCCATCGTTATGACTTGTTATTTTCGAGTTCTCAGGATAGCTAAATAGGGTTTCGAACTTAAGGCGGACGCTTAATGAAACTATGATTTGGTATGGCCTTACTGTACATAAAGATGTTCTTTTTTGACACATTTTTTTTAGTAATAAAGTAATAAGTCTATTTAACGTGTGATGCCACCTTACATGTTAATTTATTAGTGTCTGCTAGACTCAGTCATGGTTGAATCAACAGCGGACACTCATTTACCTTACTTTTAAAATATAATTATATAAAAATATAAATACCAATAATAATTAGTAGATAACAAACCTCATACCAGAACCAGAAATTTCTGTTTAGAGAAGCTACATTGTTCTGTTTGCTTTTTGTTTATTTTGTGTATGTTTTTATAAAACTGAGGTGAGTGGTTGTTTTTATTTTGTATTAATTGTAACATCCTTCAACAAGTATTATATATAGCTCTTTTAATTTTAGAAATATGAATACCATGGGGTAAATTAATTAATATTACTACTAACCTACAACTTGTAAGGTGTGAACTGGGATGCCCTCGACCCAGGCACACCTATTGACGAGGAAAATAAACAATCATAACCCTAAAATAAAAAATAAAAATATATATACACTTGTTAAATGTTATAAGTACACCAACATGTAATGCGTATATCTTTTTTATTATGCATGATATCATGTTCATTTTTTGCATGTCTTCATGTGAGTAGTATAGCAGCAAAATCCGATAATTCGATTATTATAATTCGCACGCTGCGAGCAGTGAACCGTGAATTTTCAAATTATGCAAAATGCACGTGCAAAGCAAATTATTTTCGCAAGAACTCTAAAAATGTTGCATACACATTGTCCATCAATACCCACACCAGAAAAACACAAAACCAGAAGAATTACGACAACAGACTGTACAAGAGAGGTTTGTGAAACATACATGTCTCATGACAGTAATTAGCCTAGTGTAGCTAAGGTCAACACGACGTTGACCTTTGGCCTATCGCCCCCAAAATTAGCAGGAGCCTACATCTGATGATTAGCAACCTCTCTGTAAAGTTTTACGATCTGAGGTCCTATATTTCTTATGGTGTGGACCAGTGATAGTTGTGTGTTCAAAGGTCATGGTGAGTTTGACCTTTGATCCAAATGACCTTGAAATTGAGAAGAGCCGTCTGTGGAGGATGAATTATCTCCACTTAGAATTTTAGAATCCTAGGTCCAATCATTTTGGAGTTATTGTTGAAAAACCATTCGGCATGTCGACGGACCAACTATTTGCACTGTAACGCTATGTACTGTGTTGGTGTACTTATAACATTTAATGAGTGTATATATATAATTATAGGAAATACTGTACATATTAGGTTTAGCTCTCCGTACAACCTCTTTGAGCCACAATATAATGGCATAACATACATGTACTACCAGTATGTAGTAAAGTTGAACTACACGTATAATTGACATCACTGAAACAGCCGAGCACTGGAAACATCGGGTCTATTTTCACTGCTCAGTTCTCTGTGTCAAATGGTTGCGTGCATGTGTCAAGTGGGTTAGGAGCCGAGTTGTGTCTTGACACCTCTCACTCTCACTTTATCACGCTGACAAACAGGGTCACCTGTTGGGGGAGGGCATTTCTAAGTCCTTCTCCTGTCAGTATAACATCCTCTCTGCAATAAGACCTAACATAGTGCCTCTCCGTTGGCGACACAGATCAACTGGGCACCTCACGGCCCAAGCTAAACTATGGAGGACTAGGAGGATGGACCTTGCCCCGAAAGGTGCGGTAACTGGCCGTGTGTATGCAGTTATGTCCAGTGTTGCCCACTAACAGGGTCCCCAAGTCATGGCGTAAAATGGCTTCTGTATTACCAGGGATATAACGTTCCCCACCTACTAGTTGGGTTATGTAGGAAAACCACTGTCTTGTGGTTTGTCGTTGGATCGGCAAAGGGTGAGGTAACCCCGACATAAAAACCAAGGGAGTTGAAAAACCAGAAATGTTAGGCCATTGGCACTCCCTTAACAAACCATGTCGTCATGCACATCGCTATGACTACATAATTAACCAGTGTTACACGATGTGGTGATGAACCTCAAATGATAAAGCTCAAGTTGAACCTTATCAACCAGCCTGACGATCTGGCAACTTTCTACCCCAGAAGATGGCAAACAACTTCAACCCCATACCTAGCTTTTTGTACTGATGACATAAAGGGGCATATCAAGAGAGAAGTCTGGAGGAAGCGATCATTGCCCAGTTAATCTTATTATGGACCATACATCCTCAAATCTCCCCAGATGGAACTACAAGAAGGCCGACTAGACCTTATATCAACGTCTGAGTGATGACCTCTGCAAAAAGCCATCAGAGTGGATGGTAAAAACATTAACAAAATTGTAAAAAGATTAATGCATCCATACTCAACGCAGCACAGATGGCAATACCAAGAGGAGCCAGAAAAGACTTCAAGCCATACTGGAGTGAGGAGTTGGAAGACCTTCAGTCAAAGCTCACGGAAGCCAGGGTTGATGCAGAAAACAACCCATCACAAGAAAGTAATCTTTCACTTCAGCAAGCAGAGGCCAAATTCCTCAGACGCAAACTAGAAGCACAGAGGAAGAGCTGGAGAAATAAAATAACATTACTCAACTTTGAACGATATGGTCGTAAGCTGTGGAGGTTAACGAAACAGTTGAACGATGGTAAAGGTCAAGCGAGAGGCTCGGTAACTTTGGAAGAGAATGGTGATATATTGACAGGTAAACAAGCGGCAAACGTTTTCGCCAACAACTACAAAGACGTAAGTGACATCGTTGTCAGTAGAGAGAGACAAAGAGAAGTAAGACAAGAACAAAACGCAGCTGAAAAGAAAGAAGTCCCCAGGACCAGACACAGTGACAAATGAAATGCTAACTCATCTAGACAATTCAGCAATGTGCAAACTCCTAGACATCTTCAACTATAGCTGGATGCAAGGCCAACTTCCACAAGTCTGGAAAGAGGCTATTATGAACCCCATCCACAAGAAATGTAAGGATCCTAAGAAGCCTCACCAGTTGCGCTGGTAAAACTATGGAGTGAATTACAAATGCTCGCCTAAAGTGGTACTTGGAAACGAAATACTTACTTGCAACTCAACAAGCATGATTCAGACAATTCCGGTCCACCGCAGACCAGACTACAAACCTGGCACAAGAAATCGAAGATGCTTTCCAGGAACAGAAGGTTGTCTTGACTGCTTGGATAGACCTTCAAAGAGCCTTCGATAAAGTCTGGACTGACAGGCTCCAAGTCAAAATAATGACGAATGGAGTTGGAGGAACCATGTTGAAGTGGACCCAGCCTTACCTAATCAACAGAAGGGCAAGAGTCAGCTTGAACCAAAAGAGCAGTAGGAAGTTCTTGCTACGGCATGGTGTCCCACATGGTGAAGTTCTGTACCAAACGCTCTTCTTACTTTTCATCAAAGGTCTTGTGTCTGATTTGCTAAAGGGGATGAGTGCTGCACTATATGCAGATGACCTTGTGTTATGGTGCAAAGAAGAGCATGCCACTACAGCCACATACAGAATGCGAGGAGCATGGGCTGAATATTGGCGTGTAACGATCAACAAAGAGAAGTCGTCCACCACACTTTTCACTTTGTCGTCAAAGCAGAAAGCAGGGACGGTGAGAATGGGAGACACTCCTATGACTGATACTGATGAAGGAAAATACCTTGGAGTTACCTTTGACAAGCGACAAACGTGGAAGCCACACCTCATTAAAGCAGAAGGAAAGGCTAGAAGGAAACTTGCAATGATGCGAAAACTAGCAACAACAAAGTGGGGCGCCAACGAGCACATATATAATACTCAAGACAGTCTATCAAGGTACAGTGAGACCCCAACTAGAGTACAGCTCCCCTACATGGTTCAACCACAGCCAATTCCAACCGCCAGGCTCTTGATAAAGTACAACATCAAGCTCTGCGCATCATGACAGGAGCAACCAAGTCCACGCCAATTGCCTTCATGGAAAAGATTACTGGTGTACAACCGCTACAAGAAAGACGGGATGCCAAAATCTTGCTTCAGGCAGAGAAGAACAAATGTATTCCAGATTACCCCATGTCAGCCAGAGTGAAAGGATATACCTAGAATTAGATCAAGCGTAGCAGTTTCGTTCACGAAGTCAAGAAGCTAGGCCGGGCCTATGCAACAGATCTGACCATCCCCACAACCCAACTAGGCAAAGAAGACATAACAGCCTCAGTACAGAACGACTTGTCTAATGTTGCTGTGAGACTTAGTGTTCCCCACCTACAACAAGGCAAACAAGAGGTTGACAGTATCAGAAAGAGCCACACACTTGCCATGATCTATTACGACTACCCATTGGAGACATGGAATCACGTCTATACAGATGGTTCTGCCACGAGAACAGTCAAAGACGGAGGTGCTGGCATCGTCACCCTACACCCATCTGGGAAAAGAGAGACACACCCACAGCATCAGGAATACATTGCAGCAACTACGGAGCTGAAACAGAAGCGCTCATGAAAGCAGTATCAATGATTGAAGGCTCGACATAAGCTGTCAACTCAGTAGCCTTCCTGACAGATGCCATGCCTGTACTGGAACCCCTGACCAACAAGGTTCGTCAGCTAGCCAAATCCTTGCAAAGAATTAGCACATAATATATAAGCGTGATCCTCCAGTGGATCCCAACACACTATGGAGTGGCCGGAAATGAAGAAGCTGACCAACTAGCCAAGCGAAGAGCTCAATCAGAGCAACCAACCGTGCATGCAACATACCAAGAGAAAGTCACAATCATCAAATCACTTACTAGGCCCAGACAAGAGGCAGATGCATATCATCTTCTAAGCAGGACTGAACAAGTGGTATTGGTGAGACTTCGATCAGGACATAATCGACTCAATGCACACATGCACAAGAAGTACAGACTCGCCCCGTCACTGACCTGTCCGTGTGGCACAGAAGACCAGACAGCAGAACATATCCACCAGCGATGTAAACGTCACAACGAGGAGCGAAAGGAAAAGTGGCACCAAGGGACAACCCAGTCAACCTTCCACCAGAAACTCTATGGAGATGTCGATGACCTGAGACGGACCACATCATTCATCGCAGATGCTGGTGTGATCGTGTAAAGCGAACGCCAGTAAGTAAGTAAGTACTGCTCAGTTCTCTATTCAAACTTCATTATTAAGACACCTGTCTTCCATTTGAAGTTTCTATACTTTATTACTGCTCGATAATTTTCATTTGAGACCGTCCAGACATTGAACTGTTCATTACTGTATAACTGGAGTATCGCCATCCATAAGTACTTTCAGTACTTTGATTATTAACAGTGGACGGAATATAGTGGATGTATAATTGCGAAAGTCGGGCGACGAAGACATTCTTTCGACTCGTAATAGATCGTCTATATATTAAATCATTAGGCATCTAGAATAGATTCAATGTGACAACACATGTGCTTGACCCCTTATACACACACTCCCTTATTTATTATTCCTTGTAACATGTTAACACGAAATAAGTACAGAGCCACATGCGTCTGACTTTTAGGAATAGATAACTTAATTATGGGACGACTACCAGGAATACAGATGTTCATTTCCCATCCATAGAATATAAAATGAGATGTTCGCGTAATGTTATGTTCCATTACTGAAACATGATGACAATTATTGGTAAGACCTTTTAAAGCATTTTTTCTTAATTTTAACATTATTTGAATTATGAAATTAAGGTGACTCACCTACATGATAGAACGTGATTAACCGTTGAACCACTTTAGTTTATGAAATGGGGAAATACGAAATTAAAGTAGTATCCAATGCCAGGTACGCTGCATATTTTTATAACACGGTAAATATTTAAAATAATTAAATGCTATTACATTTAGAATAAATTGTCTATGCAGTAACTGGTACAATGTATCGTTTATACATCGAAGAAACTTAGAGATTGAGATTTCGACAACGGAATTGTTTGTAACACTGATTTCTATGTTTCAGATTTACAGTTCGTGTTGGGGGCTTTATTATTCGCCAGAGCAGGTAAGGAAACATGAATGACCATGACTCAATTCTATATTTAGCTACCTAATATAATACCCAAGCCGCATAAAAAAAGTAAAGTTACCAATTTTCTAAGGCTCTTTTCAGCTGTTAGGCCGCTGAAGCACCCTTTGACATTTCAACTTCTGCGGCGCCCAGTAATAGACACTGCCCTCACAGGTACCATTATACACCATGGTGGAGTGGAGCTGTGGGTCTTGCTCAGAGAAATTAACTAGTGGTCCAGAGGGGGGTCGAACCCGGGACCTCTCGATCCCAAAGCGCGCGCCCTACCTCTAGACCAGTGGTCCAGAGGGGGGTCGAACACGGGACCTCTCGATCCCAAAGCGCGCGCCCTACCTCTAGACCACCGCTCCCCACTTAGTTATGGCGACAACTCCCAAGCCATTCACGCAAGAATCCTGTCATCATTGAACTTACGCTTATAAATAATGGTGCCGTATTTTAAATGAGCAAATAAATGGTATAAATGATGTAGTGGTAGTACCATTAGCACACACATCTTATGTAGAATATATCAAATATAGCCTTGAAGGAAACCGCCGAATGTGATTGGTCGAAAGGTTGGAGGTTTCCATTCTTTCCAACCGAGGCGATCTTTCTATTGAGCTCTACCCCCTTTATACAAAAAAGGATATATATACATGTATTAAGTTAAAGTAACCAATATTCTAGGGCTCTTTTCAGCTGCTCAAGAACCCTTTGACATTACAACTTCCCCTGGTCATTGGGCTACCTATGGAAACCTACACTCGTGTCTCCCTGTGGAGACTATTTCTCTCCGGTGGGTGTGGCAACCAACATCAATTTGCGGCGCCCATGAATAGACACTGCCTACAAGAGCCACCTAAACTCTCTATTTATCACTATATGTACGCTCTTATTTGGGCCAGTGGCAATGTATTAACTAACAACGGTGCATTTATTACAGGTGCCTTGGACTGCTATCAATGCAGCAAAACCCACGATGTGAATATGTGTAATACGTCCCGAACATGTTTGGCAGGAGAAGTAAGTTAGAACTTCACACCATTCATATTGTCCGTGAGCCATGGGTTATTACATAGAAGATATGTGTTGACTTTCAATGTAAAATATAATTTTATCTTACCAAGTGATTACAGAAATCAATATTTACACATTGGAGTGATCCTCATGCTATTAACTTTAAAGTTAAATGTATTGAGACAGTCGCAGTGCGTGACCATTCATTTTAGGAATTAATGAAGCTATTTTGTTAAATTGGGAGTACATCGCCGGGATAAAAAACAATGCTCAGTGGGACCAAGGCATAAGTCTTAAAATTGTATACTAGTAATTGAAACTGAACATGCATAATGTTTTTTTTCATAGGCATGTTTTACAAGTGTTGTTCCTGATCAACAAGGGGTCAAATATGAAATGGGATGTTTGGAAATCAGTGTAAGTATGGCATCTTGCAGGATATATGTATCGAGTACGCGTTAATACATTTGGAATTAGAGCCGACATTATTTTATCATAGTGACTTTTGGAAATGTATTAACATAAGTCTTATATAAGACTTGTTTACAAATCCAATTTCTACCCAAAAGTACCATAAAACTACCTGTTACTAATTATTGTATATGTAGTCCATGTGACAGACCGAAATCCATTACCAAATTGGTGAACAGATCCAACAATGATTTTCGGTTAGCTTGATATCTAAGCTGTCCGAAATCAGTTGATGGACTTGCGGGACATTTTGCCAAATGACCTTTTGGCGGCCATCTTTAAAGATGGCCGTCGTTATTTTAAGCAATCAGAGGGTTTAGGAAAACTTCAATTTTTCCTCACTCACAAGGGCTATCGTCTTGTGATTTGTCTTAAAATGTTCGCAATTGAAATGTGCATATAGCAATATATTAATATAAATAATATAATGTGGTTATTAATTAATAATTATTGATTTTTTAAGGAAATTATGATATTTTTCGATTTTTGTCGTTAATTTTTCTCTTTCAAATCGGATCTGAGTGTGTATTTGACCATTTGTTGATTGTTATATGCAGAGGAGGGTTCGAGGCGTCCATAATAAACATCACATTGACAGATTTTCGTTTAAAAATCCTTCATGAGCCCGGAATATTGGAAACCTTAAAGTTTAATAATAGTCCTGTCTATAATGGGATATTTAGGTTAGACCCAACATTGGATTGTACAGTGAATATTTTTTGGTTTTCTGTTAGAGAATATGTTGCTATTGAAGAATCTGAATGATGACCAGCTGTCATCATTGAGCATGTTGTAAAAATCAAAATGGCGTCCAAAATGGCCGCCAAAATCAGAAAAACAATCAGAGATGCCAGAAATTAGTTACAAATTTTTTTTTGCCGATTGGTTGTAGTTAAAATGTTTTTAACACATGTATTTATATTATATCTATTGTTATTCGTCGATTAAAATATTGTGGGATTGCATCAATGTCGGCTGAAATCAAAATGGCGGTTACAACGGCCGCAATAATTGACATATTGATATATTCTATTAAAACATTTATTGAAATGATTTTTGTTGATATCGGAATTAAAGTAGTTAACTAACATTCAAATAAAAGTTCGATTCGATTCAATTTACCCGTTGCCTTATTCAAAATGGCGTCCAAGATGGCCGCCAAAATCAGGAAATATGTCGGTGGTGCAAGCGATTAGTTACATAAATTACTATTGTTGCTAATTGGCAGTTGTGTAGATGTTAAACATAGTATCTATTCAAGCATAGCATTATTTATTGTTTGAAATTATTTAAGATAGCATACTAAGAAATCAACTACCGGCTGTAATGGCCATCATAATTGCTGAATAAGCATATTTTATTAAAATCGTATAGTATGTTCAAATAGTTTTTATTTGTATTAAACATTATATTTATCAGACATGCATTATGGTTTAACTTCAAAACGGCAGCAAAGATGGCCACTTAACATTACATAAGTGATGAATAAATTGCAGATTATTCTTCTTTCTGTATAGTATATATGGTCGTCCTCTTGGGCATTATCGTGCCATTGATATCCAATTACAAGATCGTGTGAGCGGCGAGTTATTTTTGTTAAAAACAAATAATCATGATTATCCACTATAAATAAGACCCCTCGAGAAGGCATAATCGCTGTCGACAATGCTCATGAATCTGGTTCTAGTTTCCAACCAAAATCACCAATGATCTGCCTGATGTTGCTTGTTGTGCTAAAGTACTGTTTGACGAATTGCGTCCAATATGCTGAACTGCCTCCAGCTGACAAATATTTGCCCTGGTTGACCCTTTGCCGAATTTGCGTATTCAAGGATTGATTTGACAGGCGTCTGGTAACATCGTACCCTTTTCTGTTTCGATAGTGGGTCAAGTTTGTCCAGAAGAAGGCTATGCTGTTGTTAGCTTTCCTCACAATGGTAGCAACATTGTTACTCAAGGAGACCTCATCTATGTATACCCCGAAGTACTTACCTCTGCCACAACTTGTAACGTGTCATGCTGTTGTGGATGAAAAACGGAGTCTCAACACGAGTGCTCTTCCTAGTGATGCGGGTGACCATATACTTGTAAAAAAGGATTAAATGACATGAACCATGGACCCTCCCATTCATTGTTGTAGTCTGTCAATGTCATCTTGTTAGCCTTAAGCATTTTCTTTAGTAATTACCATGTTCAAGAGGTTGTTGTCAGCAAGCAGATGGTGAGTAGATGTTGCATGAATTAGAAGGTGGTAGATATACAACAGAAAAAGTTGTCCAATGGCTGATGACTGGTGCTGTGTTGGTGGACTGTTCTCCGACCAGTACATGTTGGGTTCTGATTGCAAGAATTATGCTAGTACTAATCCTGCCCAGCAGGTTCCACTGATATTGTAATAATTCAGTTTGCTGGCTTGCCTCTCCTCTCCTTAGACCGAAGGCTTTGTTGAAGTCCCGAATGACGGGCTACTCTGATCTCAACCATCTAGGTAACAGTTGTAGTTGGTTATGGAATGCAGCTGACTCTCAGTGGATATCTTTCTGAACCTTGTTGTTAGTCAGCTAGAATCTAAAACGTGTCAAGAAGGGCCATGATCTGGCTTTGAAGTAACGGTGTGAGCTCGACCAGTTCACTTCACGCAGACTTGATTGAGATGGACCAGTAGTTGCTAGGTCGCTTTAAATTGGTCTCTAGTTTTGATGATGGGTGTGACGCTCTAGTCTGAAGGGAGTATAGTATTCAAAAAGCTTGTGTGGATGTTGTTTGGAATCTTTGCTTCATGCGTACCGTGACCAGTTATATTCTTTCTCACATCCAGTATGTCCTCACCTCACCTCACCTCAGTCGTTCGACTTACACTATCATCCCAGTGTCTGCGATGAACTTTCTGGTCTTCCGCAGATCATCAGCGTCTCCATAGAGCTTCTCTTGGAGAGTTGTGTTTGTGGGCCACGTTGCAGTTCGATCCTGGTTGTGTCCTCTGCATCTTTGGAGGACATGATCGACAGTTTGTTCTTCTTCCCCGCATAGACAGATCGAAGACGTCACCAATTTGTACTTCCGGTACATGTGATGGTTCAGCCTGTTGTGCCCTGAGCGTATTCGTACCATAATCGCTTGTTCTGACCTGTTAAGACCAGCATCTTTATATCTCTTTATCTCTTTATGTCTCACATGTACTGGCGGTTGTGCTGACTGTGCTCCCAGTTTTGCCAATTCATCTGCTGTTTCATTTCCAGGCATTCCACAGTGGGCAGGAATCCACTGTATAGTTTGCAGTGAGTACTAAGGTTATGTAGTATTTTGGCTAGTTCTGGTGTTTTGTTGTCATCAGTATAGACATGGGTCCATATCTCAGGAGGGTATTCTTAGCGTATCAAGTTTTCATGGCTAGTGTCAGGCTCCTTCGAACACATTCATCATCTTGCTTGCCTGGCTCGAGTTGAGGGACTTGGAGTCTCACAGTTACTGCAGACAGATCATTTGCTAATGGGTTGACTATATCATCCCTGACAAGAGGTGTACTTGCTATGGTCAAATCAGGTGCAAATTCTTTGTCTAACTTCTTGGTTTCATGTACACATTTTTTGGTAAATCCAGCCAATCTTGTTGCCATTTGGTGGTTCGGTATTGATCTGAACTTCTCCGCTTGAAGCATGACTTTGGCCTGCCTTCGTTTGTATAATGGCTGGATACCAGTGAACTTTTCCATGAATTCAATCGGTGTAGACTTCGAAGCACCAGTCATTATGCGCAACGCTTAGTTCAGGACCTTGTCGAGTGCTTGGCTGTTGGTATCCAGTTTGTCTATACTGAAGTTGTGCGGAATGCCCACTTCTTCATCATAGACGTTTGACTTTTCTGATTACTATTAACAATGGTTGGAAATACCTGGGATCGTTTATGGGTTTGTAATTTTATATGGTACGTTGGCATAGTCTCTGAAATAACATTCATAATGTGTCAATATCAGTGGTATGAGAAAAGTGCTAGGCAAGGTCAATTCTGACGCCCTGGACCATGCTTATGATGTTAACATCAGCCTTTTTCCACAAAAGTGTCGTTCTTGCCGGGGTATTCCATCTTGCCGCTGTGGTCCTCGCCACTATGAATTCAGTGCTATGGTCGCTAACCCAAGATAGTGCTGCACTGGTTACAGAGGATAAGTTGTTTACCCCTATCGTGAAGTTGAAAAATTGTTCTGAGCTTGTTTCTGTGACCGTGTCTAGAAATATTAAGCAAGTATGGCGATGGTAGGTGTTGTCTGTAATCATGCCAGTTTCCAAGTCGATATCTGGTAAGTTGATGCAGCCTGTAAGCCATTTTGTCGATGTTGTGTAGGCAGGGTGGAGGTGGTTGACTTGGTTGCTGCTGGGTGATCTGTAGATTAGTGTAATGGCGAGCGGATCGCTTCCGTGGCATATGAATGGTGCTACTGTGAACTCGGTGTATGCGTCGAGTTTGATGTATGTGCAGATGATCTATTCTTTGACGGCAATGTGTAAATAAAACCTGTATAACTATGTATGAAAAATATCTTTAGCATATACCGTACCACGTTACCAACCGAACACAAATTAGACAATCAGTACCGGTGGTTCACAATATTGCTGGTACTTGACTTAAGGATAAGGACAGCCAACCAGATAACACCATAGTCAACACTTGGTCAGTTACAAGCGATGTGACTATGTGGCTATCCTTATTCTCCAAAACTATTAGATAAGATCAGTATTGAATACCACTCCCATTTGAACATACAAGGTTGGCAACCATCTTAGAAGTCATATAAAATATACTGCCCATAAAGTGTTCTAATGGTACAGTAGATCTATATTTTTAACCTATAGCAGTATTCACATCAACACATTCCATGACGATACATGTTTTAATGCACTTTTTGAGTTTGACATACCTGTATGCGGTGGCCATTTTGTCACAATTATGATTTCAGCCTTCATTGATACCATTTTAAACGGGGTAGGTCGATCACCAAATAGATATAATGTTATATTTTATACAACGTATTTAAGTTGTAATTATGTTTGCAAAACTTACACTGCTATCGATCACAAAAGTATCAATTTGTAACTTCTTTGGACCACTAACACAATATGTAATTGATTTTGGAAGCCATTTTGGAAGCCATTTTGAATCAGCTAATGGTTCAATGCTTAAAACACAAAGATTTCTTGGAGCATTTATTACATATTACAGTTCAATCATTTATTATATACCACTTCAACTTAAATTGTGATAAAAACAAATTATTTTCCTAACAGCATGTCATTTAGCCACCATGTTGATTTCAGCCATCACGGATGCCTTTTTACATTCACTAACTCAATCAATAATATTGAATATAAATAAATAATTATGTTTAAAACATTTAAACTACAACCAATCTGCAAAAAGGCGATTTGATCCTAATTTCTGGCACCTCTGATTGTTTTTCTGAATTTTGGCGGCCATCTTAGACGCCATCTTGATTTTCACAAAATGCTCAATGATGCCAGCTGGGTATTATTCATATTCTTCAATTACAATAAATTCCCTTGCAGAAAACCAAAAAATATTTACTATTCAATCCAATGTTGTGTCAAACCTAAATATCCAATTTATAGACAGGACTATTATTAAACTTTAAGGTATCAAATATTTCGGGCTCATGAAGGATTTTTAAATGAAGATCTGTCAATGAAATGCTTATTATGGACGCCTAGAACCCTCCTCTGCATATAACAATCAACAAATGGTCAAATACACACTCAGATCCGATTTGAAAGAGAAAAATTAACAACAAAAATCGAAAAATATCATAATTTCCTTAAAAAATCAATAATTATTAATTAATAACCACATTATATTATTTATATTAATATATTGCTATATGCACATTTTAATTGCGAACATTTTAAGACAAATCACAAGACGATAGCCCTTGTAAGTGAGGAATAATCGAAGTTTTCCTAAACCCTCTGATTGCTTAAAATCACGACGGCCATCTTTAAAGATGGCCGGCAAAAGGTCATTTGGCAAAATGTCCCGCAAGTCCATCAACTGATTTCGGACAGCTTAGATATCAAGCTAACCGAAAATCATTGTTGGATCTGTTCACCTCTTTGGTAATGGATTTTCAATTTTCAAGACCTGGGACATGGACTAATGTTCCTCTTATCTTGAACAATCTGTCTATGTAACACATAAAAATGCATAATTATGGAAATAAATATTGTTTAAACTATAGTGACTTTATTAATACATGTACAATTATAAAATTATGGTCTTATCTCGTAAAAACAAGTGACACATTTTATGTTCTACGTGCGAGACAGTGGCGTCATGTTTAGAAACAACGAGTACATGTATTTGTTTGATACAAAAAAATCAGCGATTTTCCACATATTTGGTATGTTCGCATAAATGGCACCTTTTCAATCCGATAAATGAATTTTCCAAATTTAGGGCGGAAAAATCACAAACTGGTGCAGTTTTGTAATCAGGTTGCGCTATTTATACTAAAAGACAAGTTTCTATATTTCATATTAATGATTAATTGTGCTGAGGCTGTTGTATAATAATTTCTTTTAAAACTTAAATGTCTTTGTTCATTAAAAATTCGCATTTTTTTAAAATCCAATTTTGTTCAAAACGCTTCCAATTTTCACAATGTGTCCGGTACAGGTCCCAACCAAGCGAAAACTCGCTGTAAATTTACTTTTGGAAAATACTAGTATCTTATTATTAAACCGAGTTGTTTGTGTGAATTTATCGTTTTAACATTATTTATGGGTCCATTACTTGAACAAAGATTAACAATTTCTTTTTAACAACATGGTGTATTGAATGACAACTCCGATTACTTACTAGTAGTATTGTACATTATTTGTTGTAGAAATGTGGCAATCGATCCAGTTCGGCGTCATTGATTGGTAAACGTCAGTTAGAATGTCATGCATGTTGTTCAAGAGACCTTTGTAATCAGGCGCTATGTCAAGGTCTACAATGTAAGTTAACCATCGCTGTATTGTTTTGGTATATAAACTCCTTAACGTTAATGCACTGAATTTTAGTCAGTCTATCACTTTTGTCCTGCACATAGTACGTACATGTATATCAATCATGCCTGTGTCTACTTGTTCTAAGGTGCCACTTATTTAGTTTTTAAACAGTATTTAAACATGACCTAACCCTTATAATGCAAGTTGTTAAAAAGCATTTTCCAGGAAATGAAACATTCGGCAATTTCTTCCAAAAATCTTCACTGAAATAAAAACAATTAAGTTACCAATTTTCTAGTGCTCTTTTCAACTGTTAGGCCACTCAAGCACCCTTTAAAATTTCAACTTCCCCTGGCCGTTGGGCTACATATGGAAACATACACTCGTGTCTCCATGTGGAGACTATTTCTCTCCTGTGGTATGGCAGCCAACATCGATCTGCGGCGCCCAGGAATAGACACTGTCCTCGCGGGTACCATTTTACACCATGGTGGAGTGGAGCATGTGAGTCTTGGTTAGAGCAATTAACCAATGGTCCAGATGGGATCGAACCCGGGACCTCTCGATCCCGAAACGCGCGTCCTACTCCTAGGCCACCGCTCCCCATATAAAATGATAAAATTTTGTTACAGACTACCAAAACAACTACATTGAATGTGTTAATTATCAAAACTTTCCTACCCCATTATTCTATATGACATTAAGAGAAAGCTAAAAGCTAAATGTATCAAATGCAACATGGTCTGTAAGTGCTCAGTGTATACAGTATAATCTTTATATATCATCCACCTTTGGGAGCTGCAGATATTGGCCCTTGTACAGAGGTTGTTTCTTTACGGAGGTTAAATTATGGGTAATGATCAGCATAATGAATTTATGAAAGTGTTGGTATAGAGAGATGGTTTCCTTACAGAGGGTCACCCTAGAGAGCTTTTACTGTATAACAAGGTTATACCGTTACTTCTAAAATGTCTCCATAAAACATCGTGTTATCTGATAATTTGCTGTGTTCATGGAATGACGGCAGATGTGCACTATTTCAAAATGTTTTGTCCATTTATGACAATGTTCTAATTTTGGACATTTGCTAGATTAAGTAATTTAAAAATGGGTCAATTTCATTCGTGTACATCGATGGGAATTGTTTTGACATTTGTGCTGTTGTTTGTCTCCATGATAATGAAAATAGGACACGATAGCCAAAATGTCTATCTAATTCGGTTATCTGTCAGTATGTATGACCATAAAGACCTCATGTTATTTGTAACTAGCCTTCACACAACATCATATTGCAATTGTCAAACATATCACATACACATCTAAACATGTTGACGTGCATCAATTCATGCACCTAAATGTCACACTTTATTTCAGCATCAAGCTGTATGGATGACGAACAAGAAGATTGTGCAAAATTGAATTCATTCTTTGGTGTATGTAATGATGTACCTCATGCCCGACTGATATGTCCACGCTTTTGTAACCTCTGTGGTATTGGTAAGGATTTTTGTAGAGCTTGTATTGACTATAAGCATGTTAAACCTTCTTGACATTTGTCCAATTTTCCAATGTTTAAGAACATTTAGTCACTCTCGCTACACACCCGTGAATTTATAACTTCACAACCGAATTAATTAGTGATTGTGCTTAGTCTGCGAGAAAACACAGGTACATATGTATTATGTCTTGGACATATTGTCCGACACTGTCAACTATAACGGGAGCATCTCGAATGTATTCTATGTAACCATATAACATATGCGATTAGAACAGAGGCCGTAAAAGTGTTCCCTGTTCCCTCATTCGGAACATAAGTTATCGACGTTAATAGTGGGGTGACAATTGGCCCAAAAGTGGCTTATTTAAGGAGTAGGTGACAACTCCGGTAGAACAAGCAATGTTATATACCAAAATGTTCGCCTATGTCTGTAGTATATGAAACTGTCGGCATAAATTGTCAACGCGTGGTGCGAACCCGGAGATCCAAAATGGCGTCCAAGATAGCCGCCATAAATTTCAAATACACCTGGAATTCTATGTTCAAATGAGAATTTTTTATTTATGTATTTAGTAACAAATATTTGCATGGATATTGTTCATATGATAAAGTGCATCAAATTGACATACTAAACAGACGACTTTGAGGTCAAGGTCAAGGTCATTTCAAGGTCAAAATACCAAAAAATACCTAAAAAAGTGTTATATACTGCCTTCTTTTGTCTTTTTTATTTTTTTTTAAAGTTCTATTTAGCATATTAAGTAATATAAATAAGGCTTAGGGTATAATCACTTACTACAAGTAATATTTTTAACTTTAAGAGCATTTTTTTATGACCACAGGCGTCATTTAAAGGTCAAATTGAGAAAAATAGCTAAAATTGTATTTTCGTCCCTATTTTCTTGTTTCAACAGATGTTTTATATCACATTTGGTTTTAAACATGTTAAGTGTTTTAATAGGCACATATTCTCTAATTACTAGATCAATTTTTAAGTCAAATTATTCAAAATTTGTAACAACTGACATTTACACATGTACATATTGGCCGAGATGGTACATATTCTGAAATCGTTGCTGCCATAATGATATTTCTTTTAATTCAAGTATGACTGGTTCATTATGATGGTATAATTAAATGTTTTTATAAACCATAATAACTTTATATTTTACTTTTACTTGATATGAAAATTGACCACTTAAGGGCAAGGCCAATGTTAGGTCAAGGTCATTATTACTACAAAATTGAAAAGTACCTGCAGATTTTCACAGCATTTTTGTCCTGGCTGTAAGGGCTCTAAGTCTAACCTACTTTTACCTGGTGTTTGCAAGTGTGTATGGATGGGGCAGGGTATTGGAGCAACGGAACCACAGAACCTATAGGAACATAACACTGTAAAATCATCCATCCCATGTCATAACATGTATGTGCAACCAGCTAGTGCAACTATCCAAGGCCCTTATAAGTACTTATCACCTCGAAGTACACCCATCACATCATAGGGTTTGTTTAATACCCACTAAATATAAGTACATCTCTACCAGATCATATCGGGTGCCCACCACCCATGAAAACAGCCTACCAGATCCTGTTTGGTACCAACCACCACCAAGAACAGCCGCCCAGACCCTGTTAGTTAACCATAAATTCATGTGCAGCCAGATCATGTTTAGTACCTACCACCTTCAAGAACATACCAGACCCAGTTTGCTACCAACCACATTCAAGAATAGCCATACCAGACCCAGTTTGCTACCAACCATCCCCAAGAACAGTCCTACCAGACCCTGTTAGGTACCCGCCACCTCGAAGAACAGCCACCCAACACCCTTTTTGATACCCATCACCTCTATATACAGCCATGCCAAATCCCGTTTGCTACCAACCACCCCAAGAACAGCCCTACCAGACCATGTTTGATACCAATCACCTCAAGAACAGCCCTACCAGACCATGTTAGGTACCAGCCACCACCAGGAAAAAGCCTACAAGACACTGTTAGGTACCCGCCACCTCGAAGAACTGCCTGCCAACACCCTGTTTAACACCCGAAGAACTGCCTGCCATCACCCTGTTTAACACCCACTACCTTCATGTACAGTCCTACCAGACCCTGTTTGCTACCAACCATCCCAAGAGAGGCCACCCAGACCCTGTTTAACACCCATCACCTTCATGAACAGTCCTACCAGACCCTGTTTGCTACCAACCATCCCAAGAGAGGCCACCCAGACCCTGTTTAACACCCATCACCTTCATGAACAGTCCTACCAGACCCTGTTTGCTACCAACCATCCCAAGAGAGGCCACCCAGACCCTGTTTAACACCCATCACCTTCATGAACAGTCCTACCAGACCCTGTTTGCTACCAACCACCCCAAGAGCAGCCACACCAGACCCTGTTTGGTACCAATCAACACCCAAAACAGCCCTACCAGACCCAAAGGCTGTGACAATTATTGTACATGTATATTTCGCACGTTTGATGTGATTCACAATGCATAATGTGTGGTTGTGTTGCAACAAGAGCCGTTCCACGTAGTCAAGTAATTGATGCTATTGCTTTGTTTTATAAACAGTTGACGGCGCATGGTCAATGTGGTCACAGTGGTCTGCATGTGACGTCAGTTGCGCTAATGGGTCACAGTCACGCGTGCGTTCATGCACAAACCCTGCACCAACACCAAGAGGTGAACAATGCAAGGGACCCAAACATGATAGCACAGTATGCACCAACAGGAAATGTCCCGGTAAGACGAATATTGATACAACCGCATATATGTTTTATTAATGTCTTCTGTGCTCGTATGGTTCAGTGCTGCTTTGCCCATGTTCCCTGTCCAATTTGCTCATAGAGTGTAGATTAGAAATAATTATATAGAAGAAAAGTATCAGTGAGAAATAAATCGGAACTGTTTTGGAAGCGTTGAAGCCAATGCCTCCCGCTTGCAAGTTACGTGCTCTACCAACTGATACCCCTGGTTGACGTAAGTGCAATCAGCATAGTAACTCACTGTAACTACATTGTATATCAACCAAAGACTGGTCCTCCTGATTAATACAGTAGGTAAATCAAACGTAACGTCAACGGCACCGGGTGCTAAGATACGTGATAATATAGAGACTATTAATATTGTTAATACACATGTTGCTATATCGGTATATAATGACTTAAACAAATCGGGATTATCTGCCCATTGGTATGTATGTACTAACAACAAAATGGTAATATCACTCTGGAATTATTAGTCATATGATCGAAAGTGACATTGCGATAGTACGCACGCATGAATTCTAACGATATGTTTTTTTTTACATATTTCCAGTACACGGGGGTTGGACATCGTGGGCAGCGTGGGCTTCATGTTCGGTCAGCTGTGATTTGGGAATGCAGCGTCGGGATCGATCATGTAGTAATCCAAGCCCAAGCACTGACGGTGACGATTGTCATGGTGATGCACGTGATGATAGGATGTGTTTTGAACATGCTTGTGCTAGTACGTGTTTCATGAAGATTTTTTTTGTACAGTTTTATCGGTTAATACGTGTTTGGTTCTGCTGATTTTTTTATTAATGGCTGTTAGGACATGTGGAATGAAATCCAAATGGAACTACATATGTATTACGATCGTGCTCAAACATTTATAGACTAAACTGATGATGGTTTTTTTTCAAGGTCAGGGAATTTTTATAATGGTCAGCGAAAAGTAAAATTTCAAAAAAGTCTGTGAAAAGTCAGGGAAAAAAGAAATTTTGGGTCGATGTTTGATACATTCTATGGCTATGACAGTCTTCAATTTGTTCTTGCTCGCTACGCTTGCACAAAACTAAATCATTTTTGGATATTTGTTTCTGAAAAAAGACCAGAACATTTTGCTTTAATACTCATTTTTTTGCCAAATGCTGTTAGTATTAAAAACATGAATACTATGAAAGAACAACCTTGAATTTTATATCAAGAGTGCGAAAATAACCGCAGTGCTGGTCAGTGAAAAGTATCTTTTAGTCGAGAAAAAGTCAGTGCAGAGTCAGGGAATTTTTACAACAGTAACCCCTGTTGAACAATGTGTTCAAGCTTGCTCAGTCATATTTTTTTGGAAAACATAATATTTTGATTCTTAATTAAGTATTTGAAGTAGCTGAAACCTTAAAATATGATTACATGTATATACAATATGTACCTAAATGTTGTCTTCAGATGGCGGTTGGTCGGTATGGGCAGCGTGGGGTCAATGTTCAGCAACATGCGGCACTGGTTTGAAACTCAGACAAAGGGCCTGTGATAATCCAAGACCATCACTTCTTGGTACATATTGTGCTGGGTCGTCCGAAAATGCGGACACTTGTTTTGAACGAGCTTGCAGTGGTTAGTACAAAACTCTATATTCGTATAATACCGGTATATTGGTGTGCGTGTTGCTTTGAAATATGAAATATACTAGTGCTGTGTATATTAACTATATTTTAATCATACGCCAGATCGAATGAACTAATAGTACGAGAGGTGTTCAACTTATTTATGAACAGAATATGAACGTCGATATTTTGTTACTCTAACAATGAAATTGAATAAAAACTTTTATATTGTGTAAAGTAGTGTATCAAGAAGTATATATAATAATTGTAAATTGCCAATACGTTACGGTTAAATCATAATCAGCATTAGGGTAGAGAGTGTTGTTATTTGCGTTTTGAAGGTCCAAAACTAGTAATAATTACGTTTACATTTTCCTTCTTTAATCGTTGTGTTAGTACCAACCAGATAGAAAATTATATTGTAAAAGCATAAGAACACTTCGACATTCATTGTTTGGTTATAATATATATCAAAGTTATATTCTTAAAATTTTTATTTGGCGTTTTATATGGTGACTTGAAGCTGAATCTGGATGAAACTGACTATGTTCTTGGAACAGTCACTAGGAACGATTGGTAACACTTTTTTGTTGAAAACCTGATTTAAAACGGTTTGTACATAGACCACAGCCTTCAATTTCGTCAATTTGATATTGATTTTGATGTGCGTATTCCCATAACCAACCCAATGCCTTTCCATGAAAACGGCTGCGAACACACAAAGCTGGACAAACATGAACTTCTCCCTATCCTTGTGGACTTTTCTAAAGTAGCATACCATAATCTATCATAACATTCTTTAAGATTCAGCATTCCTTCGCCATAATGAAACAATTTTTCCAGATAATGTTTTTTATTTCGCATTTCTAGATTCCAAGACTTTTGGCTGCGAGGCATGTTTTTCTTGATTTTCAGCGTAGGAACTTCGCATTTTCCAAGAACTATGCATTCAACTGTTTCGAAATAATGTCACTGATAGTTTCTATGGACACTCCCATCTGTGGTACTTTTCCACGTTTTGCTAATGGATTCATCATAGATATCAGAAAACCAATTTAACTTTATAGTTTAGGTTTTGGCAATGTTGGGCAATTTTCAATTTTTGGTGCCATTTCACAATTACTGGAAACAGAACTTTAATAACACTTCTTACGACAAATATTACGGGTGTTCTCATTAAAAATGAAAAATAAAAAAATATTAACACATTCTTGATGCTTATAAAAGGGCCATTTTGCCTTAAAAACAAGAAAAACAACATCATCTACTAAATTGTTGTTTTAAGCTTTAACCAAATGAAATATACAATGTATGATGATTATATGTTCAACTTAAAACATTTTCTCGCATGGTTTAAAAAAGATATTTCAATTGTTTTTATTCAATATTGCACAATCGGTGTTCATGTTTTGTTCATAAATAAGTTGAACACCTCTCGTATAACAAGATGCGACTTTAATGATTAAAAATTTAAAATATATTACTTCAGATAAGACAAATAAGCAAGTATTAGAATGCCTATACACCCGTTAAAACATGTGTTATATTTTCAGCTGGTGGATGGTCAGACTGGGGTAGTTGGTCAGCTTGTAGTATCACATGTGGTGATGGTATACATTTACGTTCCAGGACATGCACTAACCCTTCACCATCTGACCACGGTGCTTATTGTGTCGGTGACTCATCGGATGTACAGTCCTGTAATAGTGCAATATGTCCGGGTATGTCAAACACAAAATGTACAAATCGAGAAGAAATGGATACAAGCAAATACTTATTACACATGCTTAATTTGAAGACCACTGTATGTCGTATTAACAAAAACATATAATGACAAATATACATTTTGACCGTTATTTGTCCGCACTATTTAGTTTAATGATAACATGAATTAAAAAAATCCTAAAAGTGTGTCAGGTGCCCTTAATTACTGTATAACATAGTAGAACACTAATATATGCGATGATCTATGTGCACTAAAATGTCCTGAAAATAAACTTAAACTGGCTAGATTATTAAAACTGGCGAAACGAGTAACTTTATTTCAAATAATTTATTCAAAAGTTAACACCAAATGCATTCGCCGTTTGACTTATCCGTGTATAAACTGTAACTTACTAAACATGCGATGTAATAAATATATTATGTATATGTAAATGCTTCTTTCAGAGTCATCGACACCGAATGTAATCTTCAAGGCACGTACGGTGAAGAACCAGAGTCCCAATTATGGAGAGACATTGATCTTCACCACGACAATGTTCAACTATGGAAATGCTTATAATGCAACAACAGGAATCTTCACAGTACCTGTCAATGGAACCTACTCCTTTACAGGACAACTGTGTGTTAATGGTCATCACAGCTTTTCCTATGCTATAATGTATGATAACAATATTCTTACATCTGGGTATCTGTATGACCATGTTAGTAATGTATGTGATGCATTTGACGGTATGGTTCCCCTGACTGTCGGACAGAGAGTTCGGATCAAGTGTATGTCTGCAACATCCGATAGTTTATTAGAGTCAACAGGAAGTTTATGGAATTCTTTTTCAGGCATGTTGATCCATAAATAGTACTTATAGTCTATAACATTAAGGACTTATTAGTCTATTATATTACAGACATATCCTATTCACTGTTCTACACGATGACAATGTTCTGGTGGAATAAAAAAAACACGTTGAACTCAAATTGTATATACACACCATTAACTTCACATCATACACGTACATGCCTACCGTATTATTCACAAACATTTAAAAATATCATCAACAACAACAGCAACAACAACAACAGCAGCAACAACATCAATAACATCAACAACAACAACAACAACAAGTCACATACTTGAACATACATTTTATTCAGATAATATTCCCCTCCGAACTAAAATACAAGACACGACAATACTAACGTAAACTGTGAACAAGTAATCATCCAGATAACATACAGTGTATACTATATATACTATAACATTTCTGTGTCGGAACATACTGATGGGCAAAAGTGCTTAATGTTTTCAAACAAACTTTTAAAAAACTTATATGTACGTATATAATCAAAAAGTACATAATTCTCAAAATTACATTATTTATTATATTTCCAGTACAGTAATTCAGTTTATATAGTTTGTGATTAGTGATATATTATACACAGTATGCAATTTATGGAACGGAGTTTCTGATCGTAGTAATGTTGTTCTATAATAAGTACAATTGTTTTAATTAATTGACTGTTGTTATAAATGTAGCCCTAGCTTTGTTTTGCACTTGTGTTGAAAGCTCCAAACACCAACTTTTTTCCTATCTTGTATGTAGAGTATACTAATAAATGTTGATATTCGTAAAATGTGTATCTTTATTATGTTCACCCCATAGGTAACTGTATCGTTGAAAATGAAAAAAAAACGAAAAAAAAACATTTTTCATTTTTTGAAAATTCATATTTTCCCATAGAAACCATTCAAAAAAATGAGTTTAAAAAGATTTTTTTTCGTTTTCAACGATAAAATTACCTGTGGTTCCAACTTACGACCATAGGGTAAGGAACCAGACGAACAGCCCTTGGAAAAACTGGCATCTAAAAATTGCTACAACACACACGCATGCATAGTTGATAAACACTTTTCCCCGTGAAGCCATCGATGTGACATTGTACTTGGTACTATACCTCATGGACGTCAGATTGTCTCCTTGCGTGCTGTCCGTGTACCATTCAGCTCTGACCATCAGTCTATGTCACTTACGCAACGTGTTGACTTGTTTGACAAAATTGTCTGATTACAAAATACAAATGCGTTATGCGGAGGCAAGACCCGGGAAGTGTATCATCGAAATTGTCTGATGACAAAATACAGATACGTTATGCGGAGGCAAGACCCGGGAAGAGTATCATCGAAATTGTCTGATGACAAAATATAGATACGTTATGCGGAGGCAAGACCCGGGAAGTGTGTCATCTCTTTACATTCACGATTATTTAGATCAAATTAAACAGTACAACAAAAACAGAGCGTGGAACCTCTATATAGCAGCACTTAACCTATACATTTAACATTTGTTCAACAACAACATATATACAACGGCCAATATTGGCGTCTCTCTAAGACCTGTCGTCGCCTAGGACGCCAATTAAAGGGTTCCCTAAGTCAAACTTCGCCAAATCGGGATGGTTCAGTTCAGCATGGTTCAGTATGCCTTCGCGATGTTCTGAAGCCTTTCATTTATATTCCTTTAAACGATTCTGGAAGCCTTCTAGAACAATCGTCGGCATTCAAATTAAATAAAAAACAAACTTTTAAACTTTGGACGCCAAAGGTCTTGTTGTGGATTGCATCGGACATTCGGAAAACATTCGACTACAGTTCGGGAATACATCTTCATTGAAACAGCATATCCGGGAAACCTTCTTCGAGACTTTAATCCTTTAGCATCGATGCTGAAAGCTCTCCGAAGGCGTCGAATGAATGCGTTCTACACACGAAATAGACTAAAAGCTATGACGATTATGTAAGGAGCATGTCAAATAGTTGGCGAAGGGTTCAGTTGTTGGGGATTCCGAGTATTCTTTCTCTATATTCTACAACACCCCCTTGTGAGTATTATGTGTAGGTGTGCGTCAATACAGTGTTAGTACAGGTAAAATAGTAAAAAAAAGATAGAAGTGAGTGAACTTGAAAGAGGAATAGACCACCCCCGTCTGTTCGTTGGTACATGTGGATCGTTCTGTGGGCTTGTTTCAGGGGGCTTATTCACCAACGTTGTAAGTCTAAAACTCAGACTTGGATTTTAAAATATCATTATTGATAATCACTTGCATTCCTTTGAAATTAGATTTAAGCATGTGAAATTTTATCTGACTATTTGCTGTTACCAACTGAACATGTATACCAATTTATACCAAATCGGTACATTTATAACAACATGAGAGCGAATAGAACATTTGACAATGTAAAGTCTAAGTCTATACTTTAAATAGACCTACAACGTTCGTGAATAAGGCCGATTTGATGCCAATGGCACAGCTATATAATGATATCATGGTCAGCTATGCCAGACAGGATATCGACACACCTAACTAGTTTGGGGTTCGATGTCAGGAAGAGGGCCAGTATGTTGTCTTGCTAGTAGGTTCAGTCACAACTAGAGTATTTCACAGTTAGTTTCAAATTCACCGGATCGGTGAGAGACACACCTCTTAGGCTCTTACTAACCAGAATTAGTACTCCTCCTCCACTGGAGGATCGGTCACGTCTGTAGATGGCATATCCCATTCTCAATCGTGAAAGCTCGGCCATTTCTGTTTGTCTCCGGTAAAAACTAGGGGCCCTATTCACCAACATCGTTACAAGTCTTAAACTCAGACTTGGACTTTACCTTGTCAAATCATGTTCGGTTCGCTCTCATGTACTTGTAGTTATAAATGTACCGATTTTTTTATATAAACGGATATGCATGTTCAGTGGGTAACAACAAATAATCAGATAAAATTGCACATGATTAAATCTAATTTTAAAGAAATTGAAGTGATTATAAATGTTGTCAATTTTAAGTCTAAGTCTGAGTTTGAGTCTTACAATGTTGACGAATAAGGCCCCAAGTGATGACAATTACTCATTTTTTTTACAAAAGTCAGATGAGCTACATGTAAAACTCGGCGCAAAGTAGGCCTACATAATGATCCGTATATAAAAGCTATTCATACCTGCCAAGTACTCCTATTAAAGTGGAGTTGCTCCTATTTTCGTTATAACGAGGTATACATGGGGCTCCTATTGTAGCTATACAAGTGTCCACTCGTCATTTTGTGACGGTTAAAATTATGAAAACATAAAAATATTTTCGTATAAAATCTGTTTATTTTGTTTGACTGAGGACAACATAGGTATATACATGTATACATAATGGTACTGTTTATCAATGTACAAAAAATGTACTTACAGAAATTGTAAACTTGTGTTCAAATTTAAATTACAATGTTACAGTATGTATATTTCTGTAACAACTGCAAATACATTTAAAGAGAAGTGTCCTACTAATGTGATGACTGCTGGCATTAAATAAGACATATTATTGCCAAAATACTAAAAATGTCAGGACACCCACAACCAAGAAACCCTTTATTTCAATAACAAGCAAAAAAGGGTTCCCAAAATATTGGGTTTTTGGCAATTAAGCTTGGAATATTTCCCTTTGTCTATATAAGTGAAAAATAAACAGTTTTAGACATCAGTTTCCTTGTAATGATATAACTCTGGCATAGATAAATTATTCTTCATTTATAATTTGAATCATAGAGACATTCTTCCACACCCTTTCTTCTTAAAGATTATAATGATTTATTGGTTGTTTTGTATATACAAATGTAATAATAATATTTATTTTGTATTTCGAAGTATGTTACTTGCCATATCATAAATATCACAAAATATATAAAACATGTAAATTATAACACACAATAACATTCCTTACAATATGTTCAACTAGACTTGGAAGTATTCTGATTTTCCATGTGAAGTTTCATTGAAATTCATCCAATAGATAAGCAAGGACAAATTTGGTGACATCCATTCAGACCTTCACCCATCCATCCATAGACACAAACGTCTAGCATAAAATCAACAGGTATAGTGGCTAGAGATACGGGCCCGTATCTTTTGCCTTTAATACTAAAGATACGGCTCTGATGTGGCAGCCGTATCTTTAGCGAATCCCCGTAGGTTTGGCTAAAAATATGGTTCTATTTCATTGTTCGATTATTCAATAGGAAGCCCGTATGTCTAGCCTTTAACAAATCAATATGCCTTACCCACTATAAGTAGAAGACATAATAAATAGCAGGAGCTCGTTGCATAACCAAGGCGCGATAGAGTGCTTTTTGGTAGCGGTATATTATGTCTATGCAACAAAATACTACCAGCGAAAATTTTCGCTGATAGCACAACGTTTCCGAATTCTTTGCTATGCAAGCACTACCAAGCTTTATGCAACATACTGCTTTGATTCCGCTTGGTAGCACTTTGCTACGCAACGGTATGCTAGCGGCAAGTGCTCGCCAGAAGCATATAAATTTTTCGCTTCGTCCGCTATGAAGCACATTTTGAAGCAAGTGGTTTTTAAGCGTAGTTATACAAAGCGCTCGATACCGCCATGCTTATGCAACGGCCTTCAGAAGTTGGCAAATGTATCTCGTCAAGGTATCTAGATATAAACAAGTCATTGTTTAAGCAGGTTTAAAATTATCCTTTTCTTTTCTCAATGCATGCATCACTTTAATAGGATCACTTTCGTTGTTGTACCTTACTTGTAAACTCTTTTGACTGAAATATAAAGTATGAACATATTGCTGACACACGTAAGGTATTTAAGTGTGTTAGCGACACTGAATGATTGCGCCAGCCAATTGGGTTTTGTGTAATATAGCTTGGCTACTTAGACATAAGCCTAACCTATCGATTAGCATAATTTAACAGTCGATTTATTGTCTACGTTTACAACACCGATTGAATGTTTTCTTAATCAGGGAGTACCAAGAAGATGCTCGAGTTGTAACAGAAACACAAATCTGAAATACCGATATTTGTTGCACGATTTGCTTGCGGAAATTGATATATTCTAAGCTTGTAATATATTCTTGCATAAAGGTCAGGTTCAAGTCAAAATAGCCAAGCTATGCCTAAGTACAGTGTACTGCCATAGTATATTTACTGACTGAACGTTATTAAGTACCTGTATGTACAAAACGATATACCCCTCATCAATGTTGGTACGGGAGAGGGATGAGGTTATAACTTTTTATAGAGATCAGTTATATCAGTATAGAATCCCTGGTTATATGTATATAAAGTGAAATGGTAATTAATCTAAATAAATAAACCATACCTGCAAAGCTAGTAAAATACAAAATAGGATTGAGCAAGCGAAACTTGACACAAAATGTACTTAAATCGGATTTAAAGGGATATAGATGCATAAACCAGGAAATTCAATCTATTAATTCTTGTGGACAGAATATCATAAAATGATCTAAATGTATAGCTTGGCTATTTTGACCTGAGCCTGACCTTAATGCAAGAATATATTACAAGGTTCTTGTTTTGAATATATCAATTTCCACAAGAAAATCGTGCAATATCGGTATTTCAAATTTGTGTTTCTATTATATCTCGAGCGTCTCATGATACTCCCTGACTATGAAAACATACAATCGATGTTGTATCGTAGGTAATATATCGACTATTAAATTATGCTAATCAAAAGATCAGGCTCATGTCAAATTAGCCAACTTAAAGCTGTACCTTTGTGCAAAGGTAGGGGAACAGAAATCCAGAAAACCAGAAATCAAATTTATCAACAAAATAGGAGTAACTCCATCTTAATAGGAGTACTTGGCAGGTATGAATAAACAGTAGTATACATACTCGACTCTCATGAATGGATTAGACAATTTCTCCTCAGCAATGGTGGATGGTATAGTAGGTAGATTGTTCTTTCTCTGAGTCTACAACATAAAACATTGACCATACAATTCATTGTTATAGTGCGTATGATTAGTTTTTTGGAAATAGATCTTAGTTTTGCTTGATATACCGGCCAATATATCACAGTTTGGTGTTCATATGCGTAGAAATTAATCACAAAGGTCGTACGACTGAGTGATTAATAACAATGCATATGAATGACTAACAGATTTGTTTGAAACCCATCGGCAAACACCTTTCACAAACAATAAGGCAAAGCGCTCGGACAGGTTGACCAATTTAGGGCAGATTTACGTGACATAATTCTAGGGGTGCCCGCAAGACTGTAGTAAGTCCTTCTTTAACTATATGTAGTTACTACAGTCTTGCGGGCACCCCTCAATATATGTCATGGTTTGAACCCATTTAATACTTAAAGGGGGAAACTTGTATAAGCAGCCAGATAGCTCAGTCGGTAGAGCTCTCACCCTGTAAGCCAAGGGTCCCATGTTCGAGCCCCGGTGTGGTTGCACATTTTTCTCCCTCTGTTACATTACCTTACCCTATGTTAATCCAACTACATACTGAACGAACGGTACTTGTTATAAGATTCATACCTGTGCCCAGACTGCTCTTTTCTTTACATCTGCATTGCCAGGTTCAACATGGGCTGCATACTTTAGATTCGCTACAGTGTATTCATGACCACAAAATACACGCTGAAATAAGAATCAAAATTTATTTCAATTCAATGAAATTATACTTTTACTGTAGTATCTTGCCTTTATACATCATAAACTACATGTAACATGTACATCATCCAATAACATCATCAATAATCCAACTGAAAGCATGCTGTCCTAATTAAACACCATTGTCATGCATAACACAACCTGTACAAAGAAATTTATAGCATCCTCCGTAGCTCAGTGGTTTTTGCACTTGACGTTTAATCTGGCGACCAAGGTTCAAATCTGGGTGGAAGCACTCATATATATACCAGCCCTATTTCAGCAGAAAGCTGACTGGTAAATAAAGGCTATGCTCAGCATTTTAGAACAAGAGCCGTTCGTGACGGGTGATGCTCCCCATGAGATGTTTGTCACAGAAAAAATACTCCAGAATATGCAAAAAAGAGTTATGGTTCTTAGCCATTGCACTTTCCCTCAATGAGATCTATTTACCTATGAAGTTTCAAATTGATATCTCTAATACTGTTGAGTTATGGCATAGACAGGAATTAGGTATGAAAAATTACAAAAGGGAATAACTAAAAAAATATGTAATGAAGAGTCATGGTTCTTGTGCACTGCACTGCCATTCGATGGGATAAAATAACCTATGAAGTTTCAAATTGATATCTCAAATACTGTTGGAGTTATGGCCCGGACAAGAATTAAGTATGAATAAAGCATGAAAAATAACAAAGGGCAATTACTCAAAAAACAGGTTATGTAGAGTTGTGGTTCTTAAGCACTGCACTTCTACTCATTGAGATATATTCACCTATGAAGTTTCAAATTGATATCTCAAATACTGTTGTAGTTATGGCCCAGACAAGAATTAAGTATGAATAAAGTATGAAAAAAAACAAAGGGCAATAACTCCAAAAACAGGTTATGTAGAGTTGTGGTTCTTAAGCACTGCACTTCTACTCATTGAGATATATTCACCTATGAAGTTTCATGATGATACCTCACATACTTTTTGAGATAGGCTCCGGACAAAAACTAAGTATGAAAAAAAAACCAAATTTTCGGGGGGAGCATAAAAATATATAGCTGTGATTGTGGCCCAGTAGTAGGTGAATTAGGTTTGTCAATCGTTGATCCGAGTTCAATTCTCAATCACCACAAGTCAAATACTTTCATGGAAATTTGACAGCATTGTTGATTTTCCTCTTCATGTGGTTTCGTGTCTTTATTTAAATGCCGAGCATAGCCTTTATTTGCCAGTCAGCACTGTGCTGAATATTGCAGGCATATATGTGCCTCCACCCAGATTTGAACTTGATATAATAAGGCGGCAAGTGCGCTAACCACTGAGCTACGGAGGGGTAAGTTGGTAATGCATGAATATATTACATGGTTCTTGCTTTGAGTATGTCAATTTCCCCAAGCAAATCGTGTAATATCGATATTTTAAATTTGTGTTAGTACTGTATTACATCTCAAGCGTCTTCGTGATTCTCCCCGATTATGAAAAATACCTATACCTAAACTACCTAATCCTCTTTCTGCTGGTTTGCCCCCAAGTCCATCACCAAAGAACATGAAAACATACAACCGGGATTAAAATATAGACAATATATTGGCTGTTAAATTATGCTAATTAAAAGGTCAGGATCGTGTCAAATTCTCCAAGTTATACCAACATGTTGCGTTTTATACATACCGTATTATCAGGTAACTTATATAGTTTGTCCATTAAAGCTGTATACATCTGGTCAGCTGTACCTTCAAAGAATCGACCACATCCAGCAGTAAATAATGTATCACCTGTATAATACATTAAATTACAACCATTATTCAGTGTGGACCATATTGAAAATTGGTGTTGAACTATAAATAAAGTCCTTATTATTATCATTATTATAATTATATATTATTATTTGTAAACATGTATTCCCCCATGGCAGCCTAATTGTTGAAAATGGTAAAGGACACAGTGACCTTTGACCTACTGACCTCAAAATCAATAGGAGTTATCTACTGTTGCCGGTCAGCTTCAATGTAAAGTTTGAAGGTCCTAAGGTAAAGCGTTATTGAGTTATAGAAAAGAAACTATTTGGTCTACCTACCAATAGACAGACAGAGAGACAGAAAGACGGATGGACATGTAAAAACAATTTACCCTTTCATCAAAGATGAAGGGCAAAATAATATCATATTTCAGGCAGCATGGTGGTCGAGTAGGTAATGCTCTAGACAATAGATAGAGAGTTCCCTGATTTAACTCTCCGCCAGGTCACTTGTTATCCATCTAACTAGAGAAGAGGAAGTCTATTATGCTCACTGTACATCTGAGCAAAGTACCAATGAGTCTATTTAGAAAGAACTAAGGTAATGTACCAAACTTATTGTATCACACAACTGTCTATTCCCACATTGTATTACACTACTAACTTTTGCCACAAAGTATCACAAAATCGCCTCTCGCCTCATTGTCTGACTCAATTAACCGCCTCTCGCCTCATTGCATCACTCAATTAACCGTCTCTCGCCTCATTGTATCACTGAATTAACCGCCTCTCGCCTCATTGTATCACTCAATTAACCGCCTCTCGTCTCATTGTATCACTCAATTAACTGTCTCTTTCCTCAAAGTATTTCACAACAGTCTATTCCCTTGAAGTCGTATCTCATTGGCTGATCATGCAGGGAAAAACAGTTAACCACAGACTATATTTATTGTCTCAGTTGAATGAAAAATTAAACATGCACAGTAAAATAATCAATATTTGTGGGAGATTATTTCACCCGAAGAACGAGATCAAAAGCTTGATAAACAATTCGCTGGCTTAGAACAGCGATTTTATATACTGTTATTTATAGAGAATATCCTGCTTAGAATGAGAAGGTCGTAAGTACAAAATTGATATTTTGAGAGAACGAAAAAAAAATGACTGAAAATTACTCTTTATTTTAATATGGTAAAACAAGCTGTTTCAAATTCAGTTTGATCCACATGACAAGTTGTCATATTAATGAAAATAGGCTCATAAGAAGTGACAGTCATGTGGTGCAGATCTTAAATATGTAGCAGTCTTATAAGTAGCACTTACAACCTTCTGATACAAAGCCAGGGAATTGTACAAAGCAATGTGCATATACTGAACAACCTGTGTAGAGCAACACCCTGTGAAAGCTGCAAATATTGGCCGTTGTTTAGAGGTTACATTTATAGTAAATATTTACTCGGAATCTTTTTGAAAATCTTGTTACAAAGGTTGTTACTGTACAAAGGACTGCTGGGAAGAGGTTGTACACGCATACTGTTTGTATAGCTTGGCTATATTGACCTGAGCCTGACCTTTATGCAAGAATATATAACAAGGTTCTTGTTTTGAATATATCAATTTCCGCAAGCAAATCGTGCGATATCGGTATTTCAAATTTTGTGTTTGTATTACATCTCGAGCGTCTTCGTGATACTTCCCGATTATGAAAACATACATTCGGTGTTGTAAACGTAGGCAATGTATCGACTGTTAAATTATACTAATCAAAAGGTCAGGCTAGTGTCAAATTGGCCTAGCTATAGAAAATATAACTAATAGTGGCCACCATGATGTTTTGAACAGCAGTCCCAAACCTACCAAAAAGATTTTTTCACCAAATGAAAATTAAATGATTAGACAGTAATGCTAGATGTATACCAACCTGTGAAGACAGCGGGTTCTGCCGACTCTCCAGTCACATAGTAACAAATATGTCCTGTTGTATGACATGGTGTAGACATACACTTGATATTTAGATCACCAAGCTGAAACAAAACATGAAATAATTACTGGCATTCTTGATAGTGATAATCCATGTTTGATTCCCAGCCGTGGCAAAGCATGCCTTCCATTACAATACAAATAGCGCCGCCTACAAGTGCAGGGGCCTTATTCACCAACGTTGTAAGTCTTAAACTCAGACTTAGACTTAAATTTGTCATTATTCATAACCACTGGCATTTCTTTGAAACTAGATTTAATGTCAAGTCTAAGTCTATATTTCAGACTTACAACGTTGGTGAATTAGGCCCCAGGACACTTGACTTTACAGGTTGGAGAGTGAGTGAAAACTCTAAGAGTATTAAGGGCAGATAAGAGATAACTAATATAATAAATATAGGTCACAGAGTTATTAGTCTTGTTAATATGGACTCCCCACTGAGTTTCAAGTGGATACCTTTGATAGTATTTGCGAAAATGACTCTGACAGTAAACTTAACCAACACACATGCCCAAGCAGATGCACATGCACATGCCCATGCAGACGATCCCGTCATGACAATGACTACACTTTTTTTCTTCAAAAAGTCTCGCTTAAAATTTGACATCAATTTTTCTTCCACATGCTGTGAAGTTGCTGGTGGAAGGGTAAGTCAGAACAGGTTAATATAATACAGTCATGGAAAGCTTATGTGTATCAGTTATCTTATATCACAAATAAATTGTGAAAAATCTATCTAGATTGGGGCTAAATTCTCTAACAAGGTAACAAAGACGATCTGAAGTTGTTTTTTAAGAAACTGGTCAAGCCAGGGGGTTCTGGAAAACAGAAGAGTAAATTTCAATTAAACAAGAAATGTGTCCACGGGACACAGATGCCCCAATTAGGGTATATAGTAAAGTAACAAAGGGCCGTAACTCATGTAAAATTTGGCCCAACAAAATTCGTTCCTTTACAGTCTACTATGTATTAGATACAGTACTAGTTTTCGTTCAAAAGTGTCTTCTTACAAGCGTTATTGTACAGTTTTGGAAGGACAAACAACATAATTGTCTGAAAATAATGTACACTTTATGAATGGAGTCACAGGGTGTATCGGAGTATAAGCATAAAGATTGTTAATCTGTGAAAGTTAGAAGAAACTATTATGCCCAACCGTTTGTGAGGAGTTCAATACACAATATTTGCTTTACGTAGGGGGGAGGGGGAGGGGGAGGGGGGGGCATAGAAAGCTTAGTATAATTACCTTAATATCTTGATATTTATCATTAACTGTTGCTGTTAATGCTCCCACCCTGTCATCACCTCCATACACTGGTATTTCACCATGCTTAGCAATTAATTCCACATTACCTCCAGCATGATCCCAGTGATGATGGGTAGTAAGAACACAAGTTAACGTCACGCCTTCATCAGCAACAGCTTGTAACAACTGAAAATAAACCATCATTGGTACAGTTAAACAACAACTTTTCTTGAGGTCAACAATTAGTGAATTTGTTATTGTCAAGGACAGTCAAAACTCATCTCAAGCTTGTTTTTAAAATAAGATTGAATTTCATTTTTCATTATATTGAAGCCTCCATTTCTGTCCTACTTTGTCTAAAACATTTTTTGGAGCTTATCTAGAAGACTGTCTCCCCAAGTTGTTTTTTATTTGGATTGTTATGGTATGCAAGGTCTGATTTACGAATTTGCACCTAAATATCATTTATCATTTTAAGTCAGATTTGTCTGGTCCACACCATTCGACCTGATACCAAGAATACAGATGGTACTTAGCATACATTAGCAGACGAGTAAAAGTGTGAAAATCTGCATATAAACTGTCGATGGATTTATTTTTGTCAAGGTACAAGATTTCAGTTTTGTTTAAAAATACCTTTTTGGGGGTCATTGTTTCAAACAACGTGTTTTTCTTCATAAATCACAAAACATTTCTGTGATTTCTCCCTGAATAACACACCAATTTGCTCAGAATTGTATATACTGATGCAAATAAGAGTGTGCAATTTGTCTTGTTCGAACTCTGCAAAAGGTATATAAATTCAAGCATTTTTAACGTCTGCTGGAATTTTGTACATGTATATAGACAGTTGTATTTGCAAAGTACCATCTGTATGCAAGGTATCGTGTTGAATGGTGTGTGATTGAGGGTCAGTCAATAACTACCTGAAGGATTTTAGGGGTCAGTCAATAATTACCTGAAGGGGTTTGAGGGTCTGTCAATAATTACCTGAAGGGGTTTAAAGGTTGGTCAATAATTACCTGAAGGAGTTTAAGGGTCAGTCAATAATTACCTGAAGGGGTTTGAGGGTAAGTCCATAATTAGCCGAAGAAGTTTAAGGGTCAGTCAATAATTACCTGAAGAGGTTTGAGGGTCAGTCAATAACTACCTGAAGGATTTTAGGGGTCAGTCAATAATTACCTGAAGGGGTTTGAGGGTCTTTCAATAATTACCTGAAGGGGTTTAAGGGTCAGTCAATAATTACCTGAAGAGGTTTAAGGGTCCGTCAATAATTACCTGAAGGGGTTTGAGGGTCAGTCAATAATTACCTGAAGAGGTTTAAGGGTCAGTCAATAATTACCAGAAGGGGTTTGAGGGTTAGTCAATAATTACCTGAAGAGGTTTGAGGGTCAGTCAATAATTACCTTAAGGGGTTAGTCAATAATTACCTGAAGAGGTTTGAGGGTCAGTCAATAATTACCTGAAGAGGTTTGAGGGTCAGTCAATAATTACCTGAAGGGGTTTGAGGGTCGGTCAATAATTACCTGAAGAGATGTGAGGGTCGGTCAATAATTACCTGAAGAGATGTGAGGGTCGGTCAATAATTACCTGAAGAGATGTGAGGGTCGGTCAATAATTACCTTATCTGGTTCTACAGGATCCACTGCAGCACATTTCTTTGATTTTTCATCAATAAGCAAGTACATATAATTATCCTCTAATGCTGGTACAAGTTTGACTCTCATCTTTTCAAGTTGAGTTGTGGTACTTTGACAGTGATTCCGATAAGCTGAAAGTGAAACAATCAACTGATTATGCACCTGGAGTGTAGAACATATCGCTGGCTTAGAACCAGAAGGTCGTAACTACAAAATCGATATATTGAGAAAACAAGAGAAAACTGTCTGTAATTTACTCTTTACCTATGGGTAAACAAGTTTTTAAAACTTCATTTTGGTCAACATGACAATTTCAGATTTTCACGAAAATAGGCTCATAAGAAGTGCCTTGTGAAGCAGATTTCAAATATGTATGAGGCTTATAAGATCGTAAGTAGTAGTTACGACCTTTTGGTTCTAAGCCATCGATATATTAAAAACATACTGCTAAATTATTAGTTTTTGTGGGCATTAAATTTCATGGATTTTGTGGTTCACCTTCAACCATGAAATCAAATCCCATCAAACAATAATTTTGACTCTCGTTTTTATTACCAGAAATGCAAAATCCATGAATTAACTTTCCATCAAAATGGTATTTTTTTACCAAAACAACTCTTAAGTAAGAAAACAAGAGGAGCCGTCTTAATGATCTACAATTTCAACAAATATTATATAGCAGTGAGCCTATTTATAAACAGAAAAGTTGTTGATCTGGGCTGGTATTCATCAAGCCATAGCTCTAGATAGATGGAATCCGGACAAAATCCCAGATGGACTGAATACCGGCCCATCATTTTTGACAGGGTGGACATAATTAACATCCCATCAAAATGGTATTATTTTACCAAAACAACGGAATTAAATTATTTTACAGTAGGCCTACATAACGATGCTACAAAAATGTATTCATGCTTAACCATTATTAATTTAACTCTTACATTTAGTACATCATCTTGATTGTGCCAGGTTTGTGTACTTTCAGTACTCCTGTGCTTGACTGATTTTTAATTATCTTTAAAGAAAATATTGATGCCGCCTATGTAGGGTCTTGTAAGCCAATTTTAGTAAAATAATCAGGGGGTGGAATTCCTGTGTCCGACTTGCCCGACTTGGGTTTTTTTACCTGCAGGCAAGTGGATATTTCCTTCCAGCTTGCCCATGGGCAAGTGCAAAGTGATCATGAGAAAATAATATTAAGTGTCCTATTTTACCTATACACAAAAGTGAATCCCTTAATCCTGACTGAAAATGATTTAAATATCAGGTACACAGTACTATCAAGCTTGGCAAGATAAATGAATTATTAAAACAGAAATTTTGTTGCTTTTTATTTGTTCCTGGGCAAATAGATTGAGTGAAAAATTCGAGGATTTCCACATCCCTGATAACTATACGAGAGATCTATGAACCTTTAAACCAATCTGAACATATAAAAGAATACCACAGTAGAATGGCTGTGCATGAGTGGTTTATCTACTTTAATATCACTATAATTTAAATAATTAAAATATAAATTTTTTAAAAAAATTTATTTAGATTATTTTACATCACACAATCTAAGACATATGGTTTTATTTCTTTAAACTTTTCAAACTAATTTCGGTTTAGGTCTATTTATTTACATTTTTCTTTTTATCTGCTTTCAACGAGGCTAATTGTGATTGAGAATAATTTACTGTAGTGATAATTCTTTGTGATAATTCATTGTGATAAGATTTTGAGTGAAGTATCACATGGAAGTTGAAGTGAAATGAAAACAAGTTACAGTTACAACGCACAGGGATAACTCTTATAATTGAGTCGAAAAATGATGTCTACATACCATAGAATAGTTTATCGACGGAGCCAAACCAAAACCGCGTAACTCAATTTTGGCGTGAAAACTTTTTTTGCGACATCCGCATCTGCTTGATTTCCCGCGCATTTCTGTCTGCATGGTCGCCATCTAAATAGCCAATCGCGTTACTTCAATACAGTCAGGTGACAAAATACCATATTTTATTGGATTCAAAAAGGTTAGTCAAAAATCCCGTATATGACAGTACAAACTCCGATTAAGTACAAGTCAACATATTCTTGTACATGTTGGAGTTGATTTCGGTATTATTTCAACGGAGTAAATATGTTTTTTTTCGTCTCCTGAAAAGTTGTCTTTTTGCAGTTACTAGAACTAGGTTTTGCTTTGGCACCGTCGATATTTGGTATAAAGACCATATTTTTCAACTCAATAATCCACAACAAGCAAATATCACTGTATCACAGTTTGTTGCAATGCATAGAAAAAAATACATAAAATTATTGAAAATATATTGTTCAGTTGTTCTTACCTCAAATTTGCAAAATGATTAAATTTATGTCACCAAATTCCAATGACCAATGTGTAAATGTTTACATACACAAATATTTTGCTAGGCTATAGGTTCTAATTAATGTTCTAGATCATTATTGCGGAGTAATTGTCCAGGTAGAAAAGTACATGGACACAATGGTCAAAGGACAAATGCATCATTTTAAAGAGATAAATCGTAATGACAACTTGTCATTTTCAATTATAATAATATATCCAAACAATCTACAGATAATGTTTTTAAAAAATATACCGGTTTGACGAATTGACAGAGCAAAACCCTTCTGACAAGCGGTACGGATAAATTGCATTGGGAAATTTGCAGGCGACACCGCACAGGTGTCGTAAAACGTAAAAGTTTTTTTACATTAAAATATTCGTTTAATTTTGTGATAATATTTATTTATTTTACTGTAAGTGTATGTCTTGTATTTATTTTTAAATAGTTAACGATGAAATTGTATCGATTGATAAAATCAACCATTGTCGTAAAATGTCCAACCTGTCAATTTTTCTCTCATTATATTCGTCAGGGTTTTCTTAGGCAGATTTCCATTTTTAAGGTGCGAATTTAAATTGTTCAAGTCGTATTTTTATATAGGCATAACAGTAATAATTTTAAAATATGCACAATACTGTATTATAAGAATAATTTCGAATTGTAATATTATTTCGCGATGCCAGGTTATATACAAAATCAAACAAATATCTTGTAAAAAATTCAGTCGACTAATTTTACTGTCTGATGTTTACTAGGACAAAAAATACATATAATTATGCACCGGTTAATTGAACCATGACTTTCGGTATTCGGGGAATGTGCGGGGAATAGTCACGAGCTCATAAACTAACCAGGATATTGGCATATGAGCCTGAGGATATGATGCATACAGATTATACAGTGACCCATTTCCTAATCAAGCGCTATACTACGTCTATGCAACCACATGCAACCAGCGAGCATGTTCTCTGATTGCATACCATTTCATAGCACTTTGCTTGGTGAGCGCTACTGAGACATAGTGCTTTCTTATGCAATAGAATCATTGCTTCAGATCAGCAATTGGATGATAGCATATTAATTTTTAGCTTCATCAGCTATATCATATATGTGCTTTTTTAAGCATGTGATTTCTTAGCCGCTAGCGTAGTGTTGCAGAATGCTCGATATCGCCTTGCTTAGACATTGGGCTGCAGATGTCACACACTGTTACAAGTGTGAGTGCAGAGCTTTTGTTTCGCGCCAAATAGTGGGGAAATAAAGCTGTGACAATTTAATGGTTTTGGGCAGGGAAATGGTGGTGAATTTTACCTGGGGTTTGAAAAAGCAAAATAATAAATCCTGCCCTTTCCTACTGTTGTAAAGCTGGTGCATTGTGGATATAGACTGCATTAGTCCAAGCTTCTTAGACGATGATTATTCCATTTCAGTGATTATTCCAATTCATCGTCATTATCAATATAAAAGATTATTTAGTTATGGTACCCAGAACTAAGACTGCATCGTTGAATGTGACTTTCATGAATTTGATTTCTCAAACAAGAGAGAGTTGGCAAGTTAGTCCTCATGATAGCAGATTTTATTTACTTTATTAATTTAATGCCATTTTGGCCATATATTTTTTTTATAGTTTTACTTTTCAAAATTTCAATTTAACCCCAATTTCAAAAAATTGTACATGTTGACTATATCCATATTGCTCAATGCCTGATACGACCCTGGTCACTATTATGACTATGTATAATGACCATATGAAGCTGCATTGTAGGATTTCCATGTGAATGTTCAAAATAATTATAATCTTTATTTGAAATTAATATAATAACTTTACATTTTAGAATTGCTGTACAGCCTTTGATTTGTGTTTTAAACAATACCCATGATACACTTTGCCATAGTGAGTCGCAGTACAGATGGATTGGCTTTGGCTGCCAATTCGGACAGTCCACAGATGTCGTCCTATCCAGGCTTGGAAGAGGCTTACAGAAAGTTAAAACTACTGTCAAGAATCTCAGCTAAGTTTCAAGACAGATGTACCTTACAATGTGAAGGATATGCAATACAGTATGTTTATAGCTTCACTCAGTGTAAAACAGAAGCTGGCTTCTCTCAATCTCATACCTTGGTGGTAAAGGATAACACCAGGAATTTTGGTGTTGAGAGTGATTAATTTAAGTTGTAAAACTTGTTTTGAACCAACCTTTTAGGCTTAAACATGGACCGTTTATACTGAAATATAGCTTCCACCCATAAAGTTAAATAAATTAGTATAAAACTAGCCCTGACCCGACATAGTTTCATTTGGCATGTTTGACAAAGATATTTTTTATAAACTTGTGCTTTCAGCACCAATAACCATAGCCCTCAATTATCTGAATTTGTCAGGTTCAGTGTTTATTTCTCATAATTTATTACTTCAAATTACAGATCTCAAATGACCAGACTATAGTGTTTAGTTGATTTGGAGTAACTTTCTGTAACTTTCATCTTTGAAAGGTCTAAGTGATATTTCATGTTTTACCAAAGTCCAAAATTGAAATGTATGTACAGTGCCCACCAAATATGGATGCATTTTTTGACAGATGCAGAATTATAATTGGTTTAATTATTCCATATCGTTTGGTCACCCGGTAACAATGTTTGCAATTTCTGAAACTACAGTTAATGAAGGAGTACAAAATGTGACAGATAGAAAGATGAACATTTTCTGATTTAAGAATAAACTATGGGGTTCAAGGGGCTGAATTTGCCATATTATATGATCATGTTGTAGTTCAAAGCTGGCAAAGAAACTTAATATTTTCCATCTAGGGTACCAATCAATGTATTGTCTTTACATTAAATAAAAAAAAAAATTCCTGGTCTTCAAAAACATTGTTGCTTCTCTGCTCTGCAAATAGTGTTATACAGGCAAGTAAATGGGGAAAACTCTCTGTCTCCAAACTTTTGGTGGGCACTAAGTAATTCAATATGATTAAAATCATATCCTCAAACCTGCTATGCTACGCTTGCCCATTCTCGTTAACCAGCATGTTTGTCATCTGAAAAATGTATTTGGGATGAAAAACACCCTGGTTGAACAAGAATGCCAGGAAGATCAATTACTTTAGTCAAACTGGTATTAGTAATTTTAAAAGACTTTTGAGATTAATGTTATTTTATTTTCTATATATATTTCAGTTTTATCACTGCCTTGGATCTTTCATTGTTAGTACTATGTGATATTAACTATCCCCAAGTTCTGGCCTTCTCATTCCTATCAGATCTTCAGCGAGAATTCTTACAGTTCTTTGATAGACAGCGTGTTATGTCAGTACAACGACCCTATGCTCTCATAGATTTTGGTAAGTCTTGATATTCATTTTTTTTATTTGAAAATATTTACATAGCACTTTTTATAACAAGTATCTAAAGCGCTTATTAAGAGTCTAGAAAAAATTCACTTTGTTCACTGTTGAATATTTCAGAAATTCTAGTCAAGTTATATCAATACCTACCAAGTTTAGTTAGTTAACTCCAAAATAGGAGTGATAAAGCCAAATTTGTCACAACATGCACATAAATGTGATTTAAAAGGGGGTTAGATCTATGCATAAACAAGGAATGCATAAATTTTTGTGGTTATAAATATATGGGACAGAAGATCATAAAATGAATCAAATGTACCTTTGTTCAAAGTTAGGTGAACTTGAAAAACCAGAAATTAACAATGAAAATAGGAGTAACTTCACTTTAATAGGAGTACTTGGCAGGTATGGTTATACAACCTTTACAAGTGTATGACCCAGTGTGCCCAGTCTTTTTTTTTTTTAATTTTCTTTTTTTTATAATAAATACTGCCGAGCATAGCCTTTATTTGCTTTATTTCTACTGAAAAATGGCAGGCATATATATGTACCTCCACCCGGATTTGAACCCGGGTCGCCAGATTAGACGGCAAGCGCACTAACCACTGAGCTACGGAGGCCCAGTCTTATCTAGTCAGTCATATCGTGCTCATCTTATAGATCTAACTTTCCATTTGATGCCCTTTTCGCAATGACATTGGCTTAAAATCTATTGTGATGAACCAGGAGTGTTGAAAATTAAGATTTATGCATGCACTTTTCTTTTCCAATTAATTAACAGATTCCTTGGTTTTTACTTTTTATTTAACGAAATTCCATTGTTCTTATTTAGTTTCAATATTGAGACTACTTTAATTAATATTGATGATAAGACTACAAGTTTTCAAAGGTTGGTTTATTATTCATTTTTTATTGAGATACCCCTTAATGGTTTCTAATTATAGAAACCCAATATAAGTTATGTTTAACTTTCATATTAATACAAGTATCATAATTAGGCTTAATTAGGCTTCGTCATACAATTATATTAATGAATATCATCCGAAAGTCAACTTACGAGTCATACTTTAGCTAAATTTATTCTCATTATGCTGTCTATTGTGTGTGTGAGAGAGGGTGCATATGTGAGTGTTAGTTTCCATAGCAATAAAGTTTTGTTCAATTTAAGTGTGTTAAAACATCGCAAAATATTTGTACTTGTTCGGCTTTGATAAATAGAATTGTTATGTGATGGGGCCTTTAAGCTTGGGGATCTTGAGTGTTCAATAAAAGAACACCACTGTTATCATAATAATAAGTGTATGCTAGAATTTATACCAGTACATGTGCCATGATGGCTAATTATATTTTCTTCTTTATCTGAATTCCATGGGTGAAAGTTTTCAGGCATATGCCTGAACTTCAGGTTTTTGAGTGAATCAAGATGTCTGTTTTTCTTTATTTTCCCTATATAAATATAAATAGAATTTCGGGTTTTTCAAAATTTCTAACTTTCACCAATGGAATTCCTATGCATATTTTACAGATGTTCCTTTGCAAAAGCTGAAACAGAGATATAACAACCCTCGATCTTTGAACACTCGCAATAATCTACAGGAGCTTACTCAAGAATTGAGGCTTCGACCGCCATACTTTCTCTGTGAGGAAGAACTTCGACCAGGATATGGTCAAAACTCAATGAATGAGTCAGTAAGGACTACCACAGGTACATTTCTTTATTATTAGCTTTCAATGGATTATGGTGATTTTCAGTGAAAATAACAATGACAAATAACAGTGAAATTATCATTTTGTTATTTTCACTGTTTTGGAGCTGGTTCCAGTATCATGCAGAAAAAGAAACGCAACGTCAACAGCGCCGGGCTTCAAAATATGCGTTACGTCATTGTGACGTCATATTTGTCACATTGTGACGTTCTAATTTCAACATATTTTTTCCAATTTAGCCAATTACTGTACCGTTTAACGAAAAAATGAAGCAAAAAGTAAACAGAAAATTTGTTGATTTTTGGTGAAAGATCTTATTTTATTTCACTCGTGATCACAGAAAATTATATTTTCACTCGTGGCTATGCCACTCGTGAAAATAATGATTTCTGTGATCACTCGGTGAAATAAAATTCGATCTTACACCAAAATCAACAAATATCCTCTATGTAAAACCATCTAATTACAATGGAACCAAATTTCGTGGTTTTTGTGAAGAAGATCATTTCGTGGGGACGTAATTTCAAAGTTACATTATCCGCCAAGTCAGATGCTATAGAATCATTAACATTTATTGGTGATTTAATCCACAAAATCCACGAAATTGAATTACCCACGAATATATTAATATTTCTATAGTATTATATATGACTTAGTGGATAAGATATCCTTGCAATTAAGTCCTCACCAAATGGCTTTTTTTTCACCAAAACTACGAAATTTTTTAAACATTTTTAAATGATTTTACAGTACCGGTATGAGCAATTCTAGAAAAGGTTGAGGTCATTGTTTGTCTGAGAGGATAAAGAGTAAATACTAGAAATTTTAATGTGTGTGGGTAGAATATCATTACTAATTAATTCACTACAATAATATGTGTGTTGAACTATTGAGACTAAGTGTACATTTGTTAAGCAATTTGCAGCAGGCGGAATGAAAATGCCGCCCGATAAATAGCTCAGAAATCCACGTCTTACAACAAGCATGGCTACTACGATAACATTAGAGTCATTCCAAATATTACCAAGTATTGTGAATGTTTCAAACATGTTGTTGATTTTATGTTTGTATTTCAGCTTCGTCCTATACACGATTCTTGCCGCTACATTTCCTCGGAATTATCTCCCTTACCCTGAGTTGTTTCTGTGCCGTTCTCAACTTTAGTCGTGGTGTTCATATTATGAATGAAACACACAGTCATATTGATGCAGTAAGTACTCTATACACCAGTCAACATCATGCACAACCGTTAGGTGGCGGCGGGATACAGGGGGAATAAGACAGACAAATCTTCCTGACATGCGTGATTTTGACAACCTTATCGACTCCGAATCCAGGGTAATAGACTTTCAAGGTTTCAAGACCTAGGATATACTACATGATTACATGCCCCATCCCCAAGGCTTTAAACTATAAGCATGGTCTCCAGGGTTGGGATTTAGACATAAAAAAAACTAATGTCTTATTCCCCCTGGGTCGCCTGCCACCACCTGGGCGGACAAAATATTGATGGGTGCATTATTGTGTTCTATTTGATCAATTTGTGCATTGAATTAATTGTCTAGGACTGTCTGTAACTGTGCCCTCAAACACTTACAAAGTTACAGTCTAATACACTTAAAGTTTGGTCCCTTTCAAACCATCCATTCGGAGCCTCTTCTCAGAAACAGTTCAGATGTCTTTAACCAACTACAAAATCAACTGATTGTAATTTGCATATATTTTCCTGACGTTTCATTTATATGGATTACTAACAGTCATAGCCCTTCAAGGCCTTGATATACAAGATTTGTCTATTTTAGTCAAATGATTGTTCAACTGTCAAATTGTTAATTGATTAAATTTTTTTCAATCACTGTAGTTTTATAAATACATGTGTTCAGCTTTGATGAAACCTCATTGCAAGACAAATCATGATAATAAAATGTGGCCAGGTCCTTGTGTAATGAATTTCCGTTTGTCAATCGGATTTAATTTGATGGCAGGCTTTTATTCTGTCAATGTAGTATTGTGCATGCTAATCAATTGTATTGTTGTTAAAAACTTAATTCGACAAAATATGATTAAAACGAGAAAGTTTTATTGTGTGGAATCTTCATACATTGTGAATGGGATCTTTTGGATGTTCAAAGGCCTTTTGGCAATAAAATAATTGAATTTTAACTAGGATAAATTGTACATGTATGTATGTTTATATTAATTATGCCCCCCATCATTGATGAGCGTGTATTTTGCTTTGCTTATGTTGGTTGATCTGTCGGTAGACTAAATGGTTTCCATCTAATAACGCTTTGCCCTAGGATCTTCAAACTATATACCTATTGATTTTTAGGTCAGTAGGTCAAGTAGATGACACCTATTGATTTTAAGGTCAGAAGGTCAAAGGTCAAGGTTACTGTGACCATTTCCACTTCTGGCTATTGGGCTGCCATGTGGGGCATAAATGTTTTACAAACATCTCTTTGGTTTTTTCCAGACATTTGACAGTGAACATTATCAAACTGGTGCTACTTTCTTTGTTTGCTGTTTTTTATCATTTTATCAGGTAAGTTACAAGCTAATTAGTAGAAATTGGATATCTCATACCTGTTGATGACGAGCATCCTAGTTACTTCTAACTGGTTCTCTGTTCCTGGCAAAACGATGATGTACTAGTAGTATACTATAAAATCATTTAATTTCGTGGTTTTTGTAAAAAAGATTATTTCATTGGGACCTTAATTCGTGGATTTTGCATTTCAGTTAATAAATACAAGTGTCAGAATACTTGTTCGATGGGATTTGGTTTCGTGGTTGAAGGTGAACCACAAAATTCACAAAATTTAATCCCCCATGAAAATTAATAATTTTAGTAGAGCTCCTGTGACATTTTTTCTGTTTCCTCTTTCAGGCATATTTAATATGTTATCCACTGAAGAGACGGAAAGCTATGGCCTGTGCGACATTAGGAAGTATGTGTATATGTCAGTTATATCTCTGGGAACATCGATCTATATTTGGATTAATATTCCACGTGACTGTTGCGTGTTACGGAACATTTGTCGTAATGACGAGACAAGTCCAGAGCAAGTTGCCACAATATACCTTGTGATACTCGTTATTTTACGTAAAATTCATTTAATAAATTTTGTTTAAACTTTTGTACGAAAACTAAATTATTTTAGCGTACAATATTAAACAGACTCATCATATGTGTTCTTCAAGCTGCCTCCTAACTCTTGTGCCTACTAGGCTACTATAAGCTGTAAAACCATTTGATTTCAATGGGAATTTTTTTGTGGTTTTGGTGTAAAAGACCATTTCACAGGGACTAAATTTTAAGGATATTTTATCCACTAAGTGAATAAGCAAGTATATACTATAGAAATTATTTATATTAGTGGTGAATTAGTTTCGTAGTTGAGATCGTCCATGACATCAACGAAATTAAATCCCCCATGAAAAGTAATGATTTTACAGTAATTTTAAAACTTTCTATTATAGCCCATCAAATGGGCTGTGTTATATCGATTTTCAGTTGCTCGTGGAAGAGAATTTTATGTTATCAATTATTACTCATGCTTGGAAAGTTGGTTTATTCAAGTCTTGGCCAGACTTGTATGACTGAAAAGTGAAGATCATTAAAAAAAGTGCTGAAATTATGTGAGGTTTGTCACTGATATGTGTTATTGTTGAATTTCATTGTACTGGTACATATAATTTGATGTGCAAATAACCAGCCATGAACGTGAGACTAAATTTTATTCGTATTATTATTTATGATGATGTTAGGCTATAAAATTATTTGGTGCAGGGATCAGATTGTCAGTATTGTGGAAGGGGAAGTACGAGGGCCATTCAATAAATTTGTGGACTGGAATCCTCATTTTAATACACATTGACACAGATAATAACTCATTGTATCACACTTTACTACAGCCTTTCTGACACAAGCGCGGAAAATATTGCACGAATCGACGCATTTTTAAAGAAAATATTGATAAAACAAAACTATCACCTTACCGCAACCACCACACAAGGCAACTATATTCTGACGTCAGCGACGTTATTGACGTTTTGCTATTTTTCAAATGCTAAACCCGATATTGAATTATGTCATTTATATGAAATTGAACACAAATATTTTAGTTATTTACAGTGGAACTCACTTATAGCGAACTCGCTTATAACGAAAACTCGGTTATAGCGTAAGGAAATAAAATCCCCGACCGAGTCCCTTCTTTATTTCAATGTAATACCACTCGCTTATAACGAAATCGGATATAATGAAAAATCGGTTATAACGTAGTGATTTCTATGTCCCGTTGGAGCATTTTGTGTGCAAATTGCTCGGATATAACAAAGGCGGTAATTGTGTGAAAAATGTTTGTGCAAACAATCTTAAAAGGTGTTAAGTACATTTGTAGTTGTGTCACGGGCATTTATCATTGCAAATTAACTGACTTAACCAATAATTATACCCCTAAACATCGTTGACATTACAAGGTTATTAACTTCAGTATTTGCAACTGTTACTATCAAACGAAATATTAGTTACAGGATGAAATTTGTGGGGCCTTCATCAACCATGCCACATTCTCCATCGTTACTTACTGAATTGTTTTGATGGTTTAGAACTTGCTAATTAGTGGACTTTGTCAAAGCGCTCAGATATAGAGGATTTATCACTCGTTGTCAATTGATATAAATTTATATTAAAAACACTAAAAATGCGAAACACGCATCGATTTAGTGAAAAAACTCAATACCTTATACTACACGTGGTACGTATAACTTTATACGTACTGGCTATACTAACCTGGGTACAAGAAAGTCATGTGATATAACGAAATACGTTATATCCAATCTCATATAAAGAAATGTCGTTGTACTGATATAGCGAAAATGGGATATAGCGTAAGGAATCTCTGGGTCCCCAGGATTACGTTATAACCGAGGTCCACTGTATTACTAAATATATCTACTACAACATTTTATGTATTCAAATTTAAGTATTAAGCTGGACTTAATGGTTGTATGCTTAATTGAAACGCCTTGCAAATTTTGACTGGCGTTTCCTTAAACGTTCATACGTTTGCCGATTACGTTTGATCCCTTTATCATTTTTAATACCATGCTGCTCTTCAGAAATGTGATTTTGTCACTAAAACACATGGACACTGAATACTGCATGTTCTACGTTTTTTCTCATTAGCAGCTTATGTGTGTGTGGTGTGTATTTCCAAGACAAGTGCACAATTTGGTAGTTGCATGAATTTCCTTGCGTAAATTCATCGGCATTTTGATGTTAATGAAAACGTGACAGGCATAGATCAAATACTTCTCAATTCAAACTGAAACGTCTAAACAACTTAATATTTTCACAAAATATTATGATAATATCTTGCAATAATCTAGCTAACGTATGGGAATATAAATTAATCAATTCGGAATTGATGACTAGTTGAACTAATGAAAAGAGTATGTTACGTCGGTCGGGGGTGGTAGCGCGTTACTATGGTAATACAACGACATGCTACTGTGTTGCATAATTAAAGATAAATTTGTATCTACGGTAGGTAATAAATGAATATTTATAATGATATAAGACATAATTATTTAAAAACCAATATAATAAAATGAGAACGATTGTCTACAAATATATTGAATGACCCTCGTAATCATGTTTATAGTGTATGTAAATGTTTACAAATGTGGGAGATTGTCTCCCTTTGTATATTTGCTGTTTTATACTTGGACAAACTTAACCAACACATTTTGCGTACTCTATGTATTTAAAACATATCAAGACAAGTGGGAAAGATAAGCTAAACCAAATAAATGACAAAAACAAGTTAAGTCAATATTTACAAGTGTGTGAGGTTATTTATCAACTTTGTAGGAGTTTTACACTGTGTAAAAATGTTTGTTTATAATTATTTGCCTTGACTTTATTGCCATAAGATTATTAGTTCTTAAAGTGTATAGAGCTATATTCTAACAGTCTTTCAATGTTGAAATAATTACTTGCATCGTTTTTAGTATGATACTAGACTACCTTAATTTCAAATTAAAACTTTGGATGGGTTCCGTGTACTTTGATTCATTCGTCGAAAAATAGACGATTCTTATAGTTTCATAGGGTGTTTTAGAACACTTTCGTATGAAAATGGACAATTTGCATGTCCAATAAATCACAGAGAGAGTTTCTGTTGAAACAGAAGCAAAAAATGATCTAATGGATATTAAAGCATTATTGTTTTTCAGTTTTTGAAATTTAAAAAAAAAATATCTTCCAATATAGCTCTATACACTTTAACGTAAGATGGTGACTTTTCAGAGACTGGTTTATTGTGTTGCCGGCCTCCCACTTTGCTTGCTCACAACATAACGTTACCATTTTAACTTCAAATACGGTGTATATGTTTATTGCAGTGACAGGAAGTGCAGTGAGCAGGAATCGTAACTCTACCTTGTGCATTGTTTGGATTACTTCCCTTTGATTAATTTTATTAGAGCATTTCTTGTCCACAGCATAACTTTTTCATTTTAAATTCAATTGACTTCAAAATTGGTATGCATGTTTATTGCAGTGACTCAGAGTGCAGTGTACAAGAACTGTAACTCTACATTAATTTTGCCATTTTTACAAGGTGAGCTTTTGTGATCACTCTTCGTCCGTAGTCTGTCCGTCCGTTATCCGTCAACAATTGGCTTGTGTACACTCTAGAGGCAGCAGTTTTGATCCATCTTCATGAAACTTTATCAGAATGTTGTTCTCTATGAAGTCTAGGCCTAGTTCGAAACTGGGTCATGTGGGGTCAAAAACTAGGCCACTAGGTCAAATCTTATAAAAATCTTGTGTACACTCTTGAGGTCACCAATTTGATCTAATCTTCATGAACACTTGGTCAGACTGTTGTTCTCTACGAACTCTAGGCCAAGTTCGAAACTGGGTCATGCCAGGTCAAAAACTAGGTCACTAGGTCAAATCTTAGAAAAACCTTGTGTACACTCTATAGGTCACCAATTTGATTCAATCTTCACCTGGTCAGAATGTTGTTCTTTATGAAATCGAGGCCAAGTTTGAAACTGGGGCATGTGGGGTCAAAAACTAGGTCACTAGGTCATATCTTAGAGAAACATTTTGTTCACTCCAGGGGTCACTGTTTTGATCCAATCTTCATGAAACTTTGTCAGAATGTAGGTTGCACTGATACCAGGTAGTAGACCAATGTGCAACAGGTGAGCGACATAGGCCTTTCTAGCCCTCTTATTTAATTACTTCCCTTTGATTGATTTAAGGAGGTTTGCTTTACCCTGTGTGCATGCGCGAAAATTCAAAATCTGCTTAGTGAAAGTGCACAAAGTTGATATTTTTTAACTTTTTATTTTTTGCATGTAAGAAAAGTGGGTGGGGAATAGCATATTTTAAAATATATATGGGTTTACAATAATGCAATACAATTGTTCAAATTCATCTGCTTGTTCACACTATGTTGTGCATGCTTTAGGTATATAAAGGTGCTACATTTTGAAATATTTGTTTTCAAATTTGGTTTCATCCCATTACGCAAATTAGGTTAATTTATGCAAATTTATGCGGAGAATGAGATGGTGTGCCAGGATATATAAAAGTGGTGGTTAATGATTAAAGTAGTTCCAGTGTACATGTATATAATGTTAGGTTACAAGTGCTAGTCAGGGGCTCACCTAGAGACATTTTTATGTGAATGCCCAACAATAATAATAATGAGAATAAAGACTTTATTTATTTATAGAGGCAACATACTAGTTAGACATTAGCCCAATCTTCCCTATAAGCCTCTGATATATACTTTGGGATATATCGCTGGCTTAGAATGAGAAGGTCGTAACTACAAAATCAATATTTTGAGAAAACAAGGAAAAAAGTCTGACAATCACTCTTTACTTATAGTAAAACAAGCTTTTTCAACCTCAGTTTGGTCAACATGACAACTTCCGATTTCGCGAAAATAGGCTCATAAGAAGCGCCTTAATTATGATGAAGATTTCAAATATGAATTAGTCTTATAAGGTCCTAAGTGGCACCTACGACCTTCTCATACTAAGCCAGCGATATAAGCATGCTCCTTTGTTGATTGCCTTGGTTGCATATTGGCATACATTTTGTGATTTCATAAGTAACAAAAGTACTTTTAAATTTTTAATACCCTGTGCTTAACTATACACAGCAAAATGATGTGTAGACCCATGGCTAATTACCTAGTGGCAGTAACGCTACATACTGCTTGTTGTTGATAAACCTGTAAGTTATCTATAGTTTGTACTCCATATGTGATGTCATCTGTAATAATGCAGGCGTTATGAATGTCCTTAAATCAGGGCACCCTAAACCATACTTTACTAGTTTAATACTTTATTCAGAGAATGGTTAACTAATAAAGAGGACCAGCATGTGAGTGAGGACCTAGAGTCCATAAGAGGCCTCGTGTTACTGTAAAATCATTTAATTTCGTGGTTTTGGTAAAAAAGACAATTTCGTTGGGACTTAAATTCGTGGGTTTTGCATTTCAGGTAATAAAACAAGGGTCAAAATAAATGTTTGTTGGGATTAAAGTTTGTGGTTGAGGTAAACCACGAAATCCACGAAATTTAATCCCCCACGAAAATTAATGATTTTACAGTATTTTTTATTCCCTCCAAACAGGAAAATTTTCAATAGATTTCCCACAAACATAAAAATAATGAATGTGGCCTTACTTCTATTGTTAATGATTTGTATATTGTGTCATATGTGACTGAGATGGTTAGTTATATGTATAATACTTGGTGCACTAAAGTAACAAACTTTCATTGGTCTAAACAGGGGTGTCAATCTTCCTGATGAATCTGGATTTACACATGCAAAAAGAGCCATGCTTACTGAACCAAAATAAAACTTATTTGAAAAAAATCCTGGTCAAAAGTTATGGTCAATTTGTCTATTTTGAAGGAATTTTTCAATTTAGAATGAGTTTAATATGTAAACAATGTGGTTGAAGGCCTCTCATCTGCCAAAAATAGTTAATCACATATGATTTTCCTGATTTTAGTGTTGGCTCTGTTGACACCCCTGTCTAAAGTATGTCCTCGTTATGAGTGGAGAATTTGTCTAGTCTAATTTTTGCCCAGTGTAGGACAAAATCCCGGGTGGGCAGACCACCGAACCTCTCATTTTTGACAGGATGGACATAATCCTGTCCATGTTTTTTACAGGGTGGACAAAATCCCCACCCTATAAATTTCAGGGTGGACATAATACTCATAATGACTATATATATTATGATATAGTTGATAGTATGCATGCTTAATAAAAAATAACCTTTATTGTAACATAATCACAGAGAAGTTCCTTACAAAATCACACAATCACACAATAATCGTTTACAATGCTGCAATTACCCTCTACATAAGTCAAAGTCATGATGGGTATTATGTATACCCTGTAAAAAACTTGGACGGGATTTTGTCCTCCCTGTCAAAATGAGGGGCCGGTATTCTGTCCACCCGGGATTTTGTCCGGATTCCATTTTTGCCTAATGTGCCAACTGTTTTTTACTATAGTTGTGTATTGTATAATGTGTTATACATGTATTTTATATATGCAATAATACAGGTAATATGCTCTGCATTGTGTACTGTATTAATGTACTGTTAATTATTAAATAGGATTTTAAATTTCACAATCTAGGTCATCTGCTGAAAATAAATAAAAGAACAAGTTTTAATCGGCTGTGAAGTTTAATAATTTTACAGTACACAATTGTGTACTGTGTTCTGTCTTGAACTTCCAGTCAATAGGGGATCTATTTTAAATAGAGGATCCTGCATGAGTGCTCACGTAGACAAAATAATATGACACAAGGCTTTGCAGAGTGTCATATTGTTTTGTCAACGAGTTTAATAAAACTTGTATGTAATGATCACGAATGTAAGATTTCCATTTATCAAATAACCTTAGCGAATGCTCTATATCTGTGAAAATGATGATATATGCTGCATAGGTTTCAACCAAAATTTATCAGTACTTGGAACGTGACGCACAGACTATGTGGATCGATCAATGCATGGATTGGCTAACGCCGCTTCAAGCTAATTTACATATTTATGTAACTGTGCCGGACGATATTTCCAGCACAGTTTTACCGCACTGCAGATTATGTGATAAAATTAGGGGTCTTCCTATGAACCAAATGGCTGTTTTCAGTCAGTATAAAAAGCGCTTTTGGTAGGCATTGCAGGGGTGTGGAATTCTGGTGTCCGACTTGGGCTTAATGGCCTGCGGGCAAGTGGATTTTTCCATCAAGCTTGCCCATGCCATAGGCAAGTAAAAATTAACATGAGAAACAATATTTATTGTCCTATTTCACCTAAAAACATTAGCAAATCCCTAAATTCTGGCTGAAAATGATTCAGTATCTGGTACACTAGGGCTGTAACAGTATACCGCGGTACACGAAAGACCGCGGACTTCAGTCCCACACGGTTCACGGTACAAGAGTTGCAAATTTCGGTACGGTTCGGTATAAGCTTTTAATGAGCAAAATAATGTTAAGAGAACGAAAATGTCTGAAAGCCCTCTGATTATGTTTAATTACCACGCATCATTCGTTTTCATTGTATTAAGATATGCCTCATATTGTCGAAAATCATTTAAAATAGTTGATAGCCACATAATAATTGCTATTATAGAATCAAAAAATTCATTGTCACTTAAAAATTGTAGTATTTAAGCTGTGGTTAGAGAATATTGTATCATACCTAAATATACCGAACCGTCAGAAAAATTGACGGTACGTATCATATTGTGAGGAGAGCGTACCGTTACAGCCCTATGGTACACAGTAGGCTTCTCTCAAGTTTGACTTGATTAATTGTTGAAACTGAAATTTTGTAGCTTTTTGTGTTCTCCTGGGCAAGTAGATTCAGTCTTCAGGCTAGTGGATTTTTCTGTCCAACTTGTCAATGGTCAAGTGAAAAATTTGAGGATTTCCACACCCTGCATTGAAACTTGCTGTTTAAACCAGACAGGGGTCTGTTTAAGGCAGGTAATTTCAATCACAGGTTTATCTCTGTGTAATGCATATTGCAATTCTGGCAAATAGTATAACAGTTATTGATCTTTAATTATATGCAATAAAAAATTAAGATTAGACTTGTTTTTTCTGTTATTTATCTTTAGCTCTCTTGTCACTATTTAGCTCACCTGTCACATAGTGACAAGGTGAGCTTTTGTGATCATTCTTCTTCCGACCGCCCCGTCAAAAATTACTTCAAATGACATCTTTTGCTAAAGCACTTGGCCAAATTTAATGAACATTGTAGGGTGGACCTCTACCAAAAGTTGTCAATTGGTTCTGATGTGCAGATTAATAAGGTCATGGGGCCCAAAATTGGGTTTTTGAAATGCAAACTTCAAAAATCTTCTTGTCTGAAACCACAAGGTCCAGGGCTTTGATATTTGGCATATTCATATGTGATCCTCTACCAACATTGTTCAAATTATGACCCTTGGGTTAAAATTGGCTCCGCCCCAGTGGTCACCATAGACTTAAATAGGGAAAACATGTATAAAAAAATCTTCTTGTCTAAAACTACAATACCTAGAGCTTTGATATTTAGTATGAAGCATGCATCCTCTAGTTGTCCTCAGCCAATTTTGTTCAAATCATGCTTTTGAGGTCAAAATTGGTTCCCCCGGGGGTCTCCAGTTTACATAGACATATACATTATGGAAAACATAAAAATCTTTTTATCTCAAACTACAATGCCTAGAGCAACCAAGATCAAATTATGCCCCTGGGGTCAAAATTGGCTCCACACTGGTGTCACCAGTTTCACATAGACTTATTCTGAGAAAAAATCTTCTTGTCTAAAACTACAATGCCTAGAGCTTCGATATTTGGTAAGAAGCATCATCTGGTGGTCCTCAACCAAGCATGTTCAAATTATGCCCTATGGTCAAAACTGGCCCACCCGGGTCAACAGATTTATATATCATGCATATCTTGTCTAACACTACAAAGCGTAGAGCTTTACTGTAGGTGCATAGTACAAATGGTGAGCAACCTAGGGCTCTTTGGGCCCTCTTGTATTTTACCCCCTGCACAACATATATGTTACATTGTAAACGGACTAAATTTAAATCCACTGTTTATTCTTCTTTTGTCTCCTGTTGGATTCCCGCCACCATCCCTGTGAGGATAAACCTAAGAGATATTGAAACGTTTGAAAAGATAGAAGATGTACTATTAATCCTATTAGATTTGATTAATTACATGTTAACAATTTTATAAGAACAAAAAAATTACTCTTCCTTATGTGTAAATTAGATTAATTCTGTATTATTGTAAAATAACTGTGCTAATTGTAAAATGAATCAAATACATGCATAAATAAAATTGATTTTTTATAGACCTTGAGCAGACATGATTTACAGCATACAAACCTCATATGGATGATTTATGTTTTACTGTTTTTTGTGACTGATAAATGATAAACATATGTTGTCTTCTTGTCACATACATGTATTTAATTGTTAATTCATTGTCAACATTAATATATTAAATATTTATAAGCTTATTTGTTTAAAATGCAAAATGTCTCATGCAAATGTTAAATACATTTAAGATAACAAATGTCAAAGTTATATACGTGACATCAATAATTTCGTGAATTAATTCCACAGTTTTATAACGCTTTGGCATAGCTTATTGAAAGTTTGCATGGTCAAAGATAATTTATTCTCCAATTAATTCAGCATGAAAAATTATTGTTGACGTCACGATTTATGACGTCATAGCAAAATTCGAACGTCATGTCATGTCTAATAGTGTGCTAGGCTATTTATATTCGCAACATAAAATTAGTTCACGAAATTATTGATGGGCCCTCGTACGTAGCAACTTTTCTAAGTCCTCACTCATATTTTCGTAGATAACTTTGTCAACCATGTTTATATCTCCATGAAATTTGGCTATAATACGCGTCAATTATCAGTTTCTAAAATTGTATAACACGAATTTGACTTTGATACGCATTGATAAAATTTGAACAATTTTAACATATGAACCAAGGGAGGTAAAAGTCACATATACATATTTTGATATATTTGATGACCACCATGTAATCTGATTTTCCACTTGCGGTCATTGACACGAGTCGTGAACATTGGTGAATGTATCGACTCAGTGACTTTAACGTATGAACGTGAATTCCAGTCACGTCTCCGAATAGCGCGAGTTTACGTCATAACGTCACTTTAATACCAAACTCTCTCAAAACCACCATTATAAATCTGACAATCAATTAGTCAATCTTTCATTATATACTCATAAACACGTTTACGTTAAAAATCAATCAACCAGTGATGTATTGTGTACTTTTTCTTACACGTCTGCAGAAAATAACACTTTGCATCGTACAAACGTCACGTGACGTCTTGGTTCTGACATCAGTTGACACATAATTGTGATAGCATGATTGATTTTCGAATGTTTTTCAAAAGTGATAAGTCTTTGGACATAAATCCGAAGTGTTTGGGACAAATTTTATGCATTTGTAAATGCTTAGAGGCAGAAAAAAAAAACGCACGTGCATCGCGGATCGAACAAACCATGTGACATATGGCCAGTTTTTGACACGGATTATTTTGACTGTCATGTATAAACCTTACTTGAGAAATTTTGTCACTTTACTATTCATAACAAAAAAGTTACTAATCATTCAAAATGAGGACTAAGAAAAGTTAATTGTTAAGTATAAATATGATAAATTGGTGACAAATTCATAATTTCTTCACTTCTTACTGCCTGTTATGCCCTCTTGCATGTATGGCAGCAACAAAGGATATCCATCGTTCCCCAGAACTGCGCCCCATGGCTTCAGTTGTGCCTCGACTGTTCGTCTCCACATGATCTTTGGTCTTCCGCGTTTACTCTTTCATTCGAGCGTCCAATGTTAAGCTACTCTTGGGAAAGGATTGATTTCTTATCTGATTACTTGTTATTGATTACCTAGCCATTTCTTCAATTAAACTTTAAAAATATATTTCCCTGGTGTTAACTTAGACTGTCATTTCAAGTTAGTTTAAATGTACTGGACTGTACGGGTCACCGACCATTAGAATTTAAAGCATTTAACGCTCGATTAACACTTGTACAATTTATTTATACACTTACGCACACTCCTAACGCAACACCTGAATTTTTCATGATTTCTTAAATATTCATTAAGGGGTTTGATTAAAATTTAGAGTACATATAAACCAACCCTTTTCAAATGCCTCATATAATTTCTATTCTAATTGATAAACAGTATGGTGAAAATAAGTTCAAATATTTAATATCACTGTAATATCAAAAGTCACGAAACGGCACAATGCGGCCGACTGGCCCACCATGTTGTTCATGTGTTATTCTCGCAGTCGACGTTGCTGTTTTTAAAGGGTCGTGAAGATGGTCAGGAACAATTTGTACATACAGTAAAAAAAAATTACTGCCATTGTGTTGTCACCCTACCGTGATACTTCCTTGGCTGGTCATCAAGTCAGTCGGGGAGTTGCAACTTCTGAAGAAGTCTTGAAATTGTAGACATATGGCGGCCGAAAAATCTGACTACATGAAACTTGAAAATATTGATAATATTTTAGTTGTATTATTATAATATTCGAAATATTGACAAACGATGATATTTCAACGTTTTTTAACCTTTTATAAAAATGTGTAGTAAATTACAGCGCATACCTGTCTAATGGAATGGCCACTCTGTAACTTTCCTACTGCGCGACCACGCTCTTCAATAGTCCTCCGGGCCATTTTTTTCATACAAATCTGTTTTTTTTCAGTCGGACTGTCGCCAGAGAGGAACTCAATGACTAAAATATCGATTTTTGCCACTGACTTCCATTTTAACGTGCAGCACGAAGAAATCACCACCGCGCTACGTCCAGAACCGACAAAGCGTCATAGATGAATGACTTCAACATTTCTGTATTGCTAGTGACTTAAAACAACATGGTTAATATAAGTGCAACTTGATATCTTCAACAGTCTCTGAGAAATTAGAATTATAAAAGTGTTGCGTTAGAAGTGTGCGTAAGTGTACAGTCATACTGTATAAGTGATCAAGAACACAGGTAACTGTATCATTGAAAAGAGTTTAACAATTTTTTTATTAGCTCACCTGAGCACGAATGTGCTCAAGGTGAGCTTTTGTCATACCTAGATGTCCGTCGTCGTCAACAATTTCTTCAAACGACATCTCCTCCTAAACCGCTTGGCCAATTTCAACCAAACTTCACAGTAATGGTCCTTGGGTGACCCTCATTAAAAATAGCTAAAATCGTTCCGCTCCGATAAACAAGATGGCCACCAGAGCTATAAATAGAAAAATCCTTAAACGACTTCTTCTCATTAACCACTTGGCCGATTTCAATAAAACTGTACAGGAATGATGTTTGGTAGACCCTTTACCAAAATAGTTAAAATCGTTCCGCTCCGCTAAACAAGATGGCCGCCAGAGCTTAAAATAGAAATGTCCTTTAAACGACTTCTTCTCCTTAACCGCTTGGCGAATTTTAATAAAACTTTACAGTAATGATCCTTGGGTGACCCTCATTTAAAATAGCTTAACGCTCCGATAAACAAGATGGCCGCCAGAGCTATTAATAGAAAAATCTTTAAATGATTCTACTACTTATTAATAACCACTTGGCCAATTTCAATAAAACTTTACAGGAATGATCTTTTGGTGACCCTTAACCAAAATAGCTAAACTTGTTACGCTCCACTAAACAAGATGTCCGTCAGAGCTAAAAATAGAAAAAAACTTTTGGTTTTTTTGCGTAAATGCGATGATAAAACAGTACCCTGGCATGTAAAAGAACCAATGGTGTCTCTGGAACGAGTCCACCTCCTATATATGCACCATCACCCGAAACCTAAAATGGCTTAACTCTTCTGGGGACCTTGTCCATATGGATCACCCGGTGACGAGGATAAAAAAGGCAAAAAAAAACAAGTAATAGTCGCATACATATAATATATTGATCTTCACTTTTCCACTCCAATAATTATACAGGTAAAATTTTCCCAATTATTGGAGGTACGTTGGTCGTAAGGCGTACATGTATCCAAATATGTATGCTTGCTAATATACCGTGGCATTCAGAAATGACAAACTACATGTCTACAGTTTTTACCTCTCATAAACACACCCACAGTCATTAAATAATGTAAAAACACACCAAATGTTACAGTCTATTTATCATTGATTTGCTTTCCCGATGTAACTACACCTAGACTCACGCAATAATAGCATTTTCAATTGTATAATACATGTACATTTGTATTATGTATATTGAACAACGAAATCTAATAATTCTCAACAAAACCTACAATTAAACAAGCAAGAGCATTATCTCAGACGAACGATTTCTGAGACAAGATCTGCTCAAGCATTCAACTTGAATCGTCTTCGTCTTCCATGTACTGGCCATCTTCATCAGATTGAAGGTAACTGCCAGGGCGTGGATGGGGCGCATCGAAACCAACTGTAAGAGATATACAGTGAGTTTTAAAAGCAGGCGCCATGGTTTAGGCTAAATGATTGATCAGTCGAGCTTTGAAAGCGTCGACTGATCTTGCTGAGGCGATGCCGGGAGGTAGCTTGTTCCAATCTTTGATTCGGATCAGATCATCTGTATTTCTGTTTGATGACTGTTCTAAATAAGAATGGGGATGAGTGTATCTTGTTGAGCGGTTAGTACTGGCTGTCATGGGTTTCTCTATGTACTAGGTTTGATCTATAGCTACCTTCTTGTTGGCGATCTTGAACTTCATGGTGAGTCTGGCTTCTTTTCTGCGGGTTTCTAGTGTCTTCCACTGGAGGTCTGCTAGCATGTCTGTTACGCTAGACCTGTTGTGGTACCTGTTCTTGACATACCGAATCTGTTCCAAACTCTCCCAACCATCCACTACCAGTTCCAACTAGAATCACGTTCTGTTACTTCGGATGAAAATTTAACATTTTTCTGATACGAGTAGTTGTTTGTTTTACGAGTAGTTCTTTATTTTACGAGAAGTTGTTTGTTTTATGAGTAGTTGTTTGTTTTATGAGGCTTTATATTGTCGTCTAGACTGAAATTAAATTAATTAATTAAAGAAAGTGGTAATATCTGGAAATAAAAAATAAAAATAAAACGATCTGCAGGAACCAGAGTCAGATGGAGGGAATTGCGTCTATGCCTACGCTTCCCAGGCGAGCAAAGGGCCAAATTAAGTAAGAAAGTAAGTAAGTACATGTAATATTGTTGCATAGGTCCAAGAAAGCTTGCATATTGCCGTCAAACATGGACACATAAGCGGTATCTCCTTCTGGTTTTGGGACTGATTGAAGAGAAAACACGGGAAACCTGCATGCTCTTGAAGACAATTCGTTGGCTTAGAATGAGAAGGTCGTAACTACTACTTACGACCTTATAAGACTCACACCTATTTGAAATCTGCTTCACAAGGCACTTCTTATGAGCCTATTTTCATGAAAATCGGAAATTGTCATGTTGACCAAAATGAAGTTTTAAACAAAGTAAAGACTGAACAGTTTTCTCTTGTTTTCTCAATATATCGATTTTGTAGTTACGACCTTCTCATTCTAAGCCATCGAATGTATATGAATAAATTATGATAGATATAATAATATATGCATTAAAATTTTACATCATTGCTGCTGAGTTCTTCTTGTTCAGCAAAAAGAATACGTAATTATTGAGTTTTAGTTGACTTTACATGCATGTACATTTTGGTATATAGAGGTTCTATGAGATATATTATGTAATAAACCCAATAATTTAACATGTTCCAGTTTGTGACTTTTGAAACACGTCGTTGTACAACTGTATCATGCTGCTGTAATTTATTTAATTTGTTATGCATCATTCATTGTTCACTCAACTACCAATAGCATGATGCATAAATACAACTATTAAAGTTTCAACTAAATATTCCCATTACAAAATGTACTTGTTAAGATAGTTCAAATTTAGTAGCTGTATAGTTGTTAAGTATATCACCTAAAACTACAAAGTGCGGTATTTTATGTACTCGTGTATAGTCAAACAGCATAATTCATCGAAATTCAACATAACCGTATTTGTACAATGCATGCATGTATAACATAATGCTCGAAAACAATGCGCACTTTCAAGTTGTCATATTGAAGATTTGCTGAACTTATTATAAGTTTTTATAAGGAGTGTGTGATCTGTATTGCCCGCATCGTTTTGTCACCGTGAGTTTAGTTTTCCCGCTTTATAATATTTCCCGCCACGCACCATTTGGCAATCTTAAGTAAATAGCGACAGAAAAACCAACACCCTCATTCATCTGTCAAATATTTAATGTAGGCCTACCAAAGTTGATTTTTATCACCTAGATCTAAACATTTTTTTATTTTTAGCATACGCAAAAATGAACGAGCAAATCTCAATTTATACTTCGTCTCTGTGTATTGGTTTGTAAATACGTATGTAAATACCACCGGACGTTTTTATCACTATACTTGAAATTCAAGTTAGCCTTAAGTTGAGATCACTGTTGCTTGACTAACAATTAAAGTTTGGGAGAACGATTTTTGTATCAACATTCTGTGTATACTTGTTATTTAAGCGTGTCCTAGTAAAAACAGAGTGTTTCTTGTGGATATATTTTAAGGTAACTGATGTTTTTGATGCAATCAATGCAATATGTTCGTGGTTTTTTTTTATAAAATATTTTATCTGATGTAATTTTTTGCGTAGCTTACTTTGAAGTTTCATTGTCATGCATATGCTTGCAAGGGAGTTCATATACAGCAAATGTACACTTTTATAATTGATGAGATTTTAGGTGCCTTTGGTGTTACTATAATTATTGTTACACGATTTTTAGGTTTTAGTTGTTAAAAGTGTCTATATTTTGCATCAATACTATATAGATACAATACCGTTAAAGATCTAATTACCTTCTTTACTTTGTCTGCACAAACGAAACCACTTCAAATAGTCCCATGATGCTTATACAGTGTTTCATTAAAAGTGGTTAATACAACATTATCATTGTAAGCATGGTGTTTTTGTTTGAGTATTTAAAATTGAAATATTTCGCATTCGAGAGTCTGTAAATAAGAATATATGTACAAAAGAGTACATGTATAACTGACTGCCACACCCACATAACGGCGAAAACATGGTCTCCGTAAATTTTATGATGATGCAACGATTTTTGCAGGACACTAATTTGTATACAATCCCATGTATAATACATACATTACTTATGACAATATTTTGTTAAACTAGTATAATTATATGAATAATTAGTAAATCCTCTTGCCTAGCTGAAACGTTAAGTATAAAAAATAAATATTTTCCCATTTCGTTGTATAGCAGACATTGGGGTAATTTTTCACGCTAAGATTGTTTACTGCTTTTATACCAATTACATCTCGACGTGGGCGAGACAATGTGGCTTGTTTAAATATATTGCTGGCTTAGAATGAGAAGGTCGTAACTACAAAATCGATATATTGAGAAAACAAGAGAAAACTGTCCGTAATTTACTCTTTACCTACGGAAAAACAAGTTTTTAAAACTCCATTTTGGTCAACATGACAATTTCGGATTTTCATGAAATTAGGCTCATAAGAAGCGCCTTGTGAAGCAGATTTCAAATACGAATGAGTCTTATAAGGTCGTAAGAAGTAGTTACGACCTTCTCATTCTAAGCCATCGATATAGCTTCAATTGTGGATCGATTACACGAAACATTCTATGTTTTAAGGTAGATCTGCGTTTGGAGGAAATGGTAATACAGTCAGAGCAAGCTATCGTATATTAAAAAAGCATGTACGTTTTCAAAATCGTTTGGTCAAAAGTTCTTTTTCATAAACTTCATGTTTTTTTCATTTGATCCAATCTTCATGAAACTTGGCCAGAATGATTGTTTTAATATTGTCTTGTTTGAAACTGGCTCTTGTGGGGTCAAACATTTGGGTACCATGTCAAATCAAGGAATACCATGTTAATCCTTTGCTAGACTCACACATTTGACCCAATCTTAATAAAACTTTGGACTGGACATGAGCTCATGGTCCAAGCTAGAGCGGATCGCTTAATGTTCACCGTATACCATTGCAAAGGATAGGTCTTTTTTACCAAGGGCGTGTCTGTGTCGTGCAAAAACGGCCATTGAATATGCAAATTGCTTCACTGATGTGGGTACTGTTTTATGCTTTAATCATAGCACTTACGTCCAAGTTTAAATTCTTTGTTACTCTTAAACAGCTACAAGTGTGGGTCAAGTGTTGTTCACATTCTGATCACCTCGGTTTTTATCCAATGTATTTACCGGAGACAAACGGAAATGGCCGAGCTTTCACGATTTGTGTTGCTCAGTGTTAATTAGTTTTCAGTCAACGAACTCATGACTACGCACCATATCTGTCCGCATGGGTGCGGGTTAAGAAGTTCAATTTGAACGTAATTAAATTTCTTTGATAAAACCAGATACCCAATGTTGCAGTTATTTGAAATGTTTTCAATACGGATAACCAAAGATGTCTTTGGGATAACGCTGACTTAGAACGAGAAGGTCGTAAGTACAAAATCAATATTATGAGAAAACAAGAAAAAAACAGACAGAAAAATACTCTTTACTTATGGGGAAACCTAAGCTGGCGACATTTCGATATCTGGCCTGGTGATTATAAACATTGGAGTACGTACTCCATGCTCCAACTCATACTCCATACTCCAATTGGACTATTTCCTAGTTACAAAAACTGCTGTAACTTCTTTATTACTAGATGGAAACATATGAAATGGGGGTTCATTTTTTTAATTAGATCATTTGCTACAAGTTGGTATTGATGTTGATGCAAAGTTCTAAAAAAGCTCTTTTTCAAGTTAGAGCATGGAGTACGGAGTTGGAGTATGAGATTGAGAACAGATGACCTAGCTATAGCCCTCTCGTACAGAAAAGAATGAGCGCTGTGGTAAATTTATACTCTACAGGACGGGTGACACCAGTAAATTAATAATGTGCTGATATGCATCTGTAATTTACCCGTATTTATACACGAGCTTGGTTACCGATTTCATTATAAACATCTCGATGGAGAAATCTTATCCCCAGACAAAATAGCCTTAAGCTGATTTGATTAACGCGACAATACACTAGCGGTATATGTATACTATGGTATGCCGTACTTGGACATAAGTGAAAATTTGCGAAGCGTGCAAACACAATCGCTATATACCTGTACCATAAAACTGTAACAACCGCATAAATGCATCATCGAAATTAGCATTGTGTCGTACAGAGAGGTCAGTTACTGCGCTATCATAATCATAAATAACTTGAACAGACAGGATACTTTGAATAAATCCAACACTTGTAAGTTATTACGATATTTATTTGTTTGATTTTTGATAAGCTGTTTATAATATTTTATCCTCAATATATCTTCTACTTTGTAGCATAAATTTGTGTAACTAAACGCCGTATTGTTACATATTTAGAAAAATAACTTTATTCATAAACGCACAATATGGTTATTATTTATGGTTAGAAATGTTTTATCCCGCCACAAGTATTATGTGTAATGATATGGGGTGTCCCATAAAACAACCGAATATCATTTACCATTTATTCGTAGCAAATCGGCATATAAAAATACACCTTTTAATGGCCATTTACATAGAAAATAATATGGCCTAGGTAAACATAGACACATATAAACAGCAATTTAAACATATCAATACCATGGAAACAGTCTTCATCTCATATGAGATTGTTATACATCAATGGAAAGCTCACATTTCAAAGTTTTATTTTGGTATGTAACATGACCATATTTCTATCTGTCCAGTATAGGAAGCAAGATTCTTGCAAAAAGTCGGGTTTTCCGATAAATTTCGAAATGACGTCCTTAACACATAGAGCTTTGAAATGTCAGCTTCCCATTGATACGTGGTAATGTTATATGCAATCAAGCCTTTTCTCGAGGTATGCAGTTCTAATGGTAACACATATTATGGGACACCCTGTACTTCTTCTTCCATGTACTGAGCTAGGCACTTGAAAGGCATATAGTAAACTCAATTTTATGTACATGACGATGGTGTGAAGTATCAACCGGTATTTTTTAAATATGTATATATATATAATAGTCCAAAACTGATTATTATAAACTATAATTATATACAACACTGAAATCTACTTCTGTACGCGGGTCTTGAAGGCGTCTAGATACTCATGACGTTCACGACGCACTTGGTCAAGGCTTGTTGTTTTCACTTTATTAACATCTAAACACTACATCGAACGTTTGTTTAGAAAAAAACTAGGAACTGCAGTTTTGTAGCCAACATTAGTACCCGGTAGTCACTTTGACTCGCACAATAATTTATATGACTATCGACTTGGGAAGGAAAAAATCTAGATTTTGGCACTGGGCTTTACTAGCTAGTTTACTAGTAATCAACCGTCAATGGCCTATCGCATTTGGTATACAAAATGCACCCAGTATATAAAACTATTACCGATGAAAAGTGTTCAACAAAGTACCACGCACACACACTCATCCAACAGGAGCTCAACTTTAGGCAATACAATGTAATTACTCATTACCAATTCGCTAAAGTTGTATTGCTGGAAATACCCTTTAGTAACTTCAGTGCTTTCTCTCCAAATCCGAAGATAACTCATCGTCATCTGTCCCAGACTATTCCGGGCCTCCGCAATGTACAATCCTCTGCGTTTACGTTTTAACACCAATAATATTCTTCATAGCGACATCAACATCCCGTTTGATCGCAATCGTGAATGTTCGGCCATTTCCGTTTGTCTCCGTTGAATACATTGCATAAAAACCGAGGTGATCAAAATGGTTGAATCGAGCTAATAGCCCCCCCCCCTCCCGAGCTCTCTACACATACAACAGCAATCGTAAAAGCTCGGCCATTTTCGTTTGTCTCCGGTAAATACAGTAAGGTCTATCACTGGTAACTAAAATACCACCGGAAGTATCAGTCAGCTCTTCTGATTCTTCTTTCCATTCGCTCTCACCTTCACCCCGGACATGAGCTTATTCTTCTTGTCAGGTAGCCTCTTTTCTAAGGCGGTTGAAACAATTTACTCTCACACGCTACAGTATCATGTCAAGTGTAACGTCGAACATAATTATTATATATTTTATTTCCATTTTTCAGAATAAGTAAAACAGCTCGCCTGCAAAAATGTCTTGGGACAAAGAGACTTGCCAGAAGTTTTGGGATCAGGCTGACAAAGATGGAAGTGGTTTTATTGACGGCATGGAAATGGCCAAGTTTTTACAACAGTTCAACCCAGAAATAACGATTAAAGAAGTTGCGGTAAATATGAAATGCATTTTTTTTAATTTTAAATTATTTTTTTCTTCTAAAGCAATCAACGCGTGTGGTTTATTTGCGCATGGTTTGTATTAAAACTCGATTTGCAAATTGAGGAATCGGTACAAAACTACGGTAACTATATCATGAATAGATTAGTGCCACAATAATGTTTCATTGGGCCCTCGAAAAAACGGAAATTAATATTTCGCTGGCTAAGGTGAGAAGGCCGTAACTACAAAATCTATATTTTGAGAAAACAAAAAATACTGTTAGAAAATTAGTCTTTACCTAAGATAAAACAAGCTGTTTCAACTTCAGATTGGTCATCGTGGCAATCTCCGATTTTCATGAAAATAGGCTCATAAGAAGCGCAAAATGTGATGCAGAATTAAAATATTAAACAGTCTTAAAAGGTCGCAACGAGTAATTTCGACCTTCTCATTCTAAGCCAGCGATTTCACACGGCCATTAATTGGGTTTCCACATTTATTGCTGATTTTTTTTTAAATTTCTACTTGTGCTTTGATTGTTTCGTTTTTAGCGACTGTCAAGTTATTTATAACAAGCATGCATATGTGCCTTACTCAATAAGCACTGTTCAAATAGCACGAACTGTACGTTGAAATTAATATTTCGCTAGCTTAGAATGAGAAGGTCGTAACTACAAAATCTATATTTTGAGAAAACAAAAAATACTGTTAGAAAATTAGTCTTTACCTAAGATAAAACAAGCTGTTTCAACTTCAGATTGGTCATCGTGACAATTTCCGATTTTCTTGAAAATAGGCTCATAAGAAGCGCAAAGTGTGATGCTGAATTAAAATATGTAACAGTCTTAAAAGGTCGCAACGAGTAATTTCGACCTTCTCATTCTAAGCCAGCGATTTCACACGGCCATTAATTAGGTTTCTTTTATTGCTGAAAAACTTTTTCAATTTCTACTTGTGCTTTGACTGTTTCGTTTTTTTAGCGATTGTCAAGTTATTTATAACAAGCATGCATATGTGCCTTACTCAATAAGCATTGTTCAAATAGCTCGAAATGTACGTTGACAGACCATATGACATGGTCAGTGTAAAATTTTGTTAGTGGCAATACATTACAAATGGTATTTCCAGGGCGTGTTGCAAAACTATGATAGCTTCATCAATTTTTAAAGAGGCAAGTACCATAATTTTGCACCAAGCCATCGATTTTGTCCTGCTGTGAAAGTGTTACCATTTATATAGTAGAATAAGTGCTAATGATTACGGATGAGCTCATTGTAAAGTTGTAAGCAAAATGTACTCCTTAAGTTGTTTTGGGATGAAACCGTGGGAAGACATGACAAAAGACACCGAAAACGACACCGTGTTTGCCACCGGGTAACGAATTATAATTGTGGTGTTATTTGTACTAGCTACCAACAACAACATATTAGCATTTAGATAACACGGGTGCTCGTCTTCAGGCATATTTGATGACAATGATTAATTTGATTAGAAAAATGTGTGTATACACCTTGACAAGAAGTTAAGATTTTATACCTTATACAGTGATGTAATTTGTTATAATTTTGACAGTCGAATTAATGCTGCCGAAGTATAGTGTTACACTGTAACGCTATATGTAAATATGTAATTTGTATTTGGGTTTATGCATACAACGGATAACAAAAATGTTATAAATAGTGATGCTAAAAAACACACGCATATCCTATGTCATGCACACAGGCCTAAGAAATTGTATCACAAACTACAGTTTTTACTTCCCCAATTTTTCATCTATTCAATATAGTAGCCTATAAATTATATTTTATATTTCTTTTATCTAATGAATGAGTGAAACTTTTGAGATGTTACACTCTGTTTTGTTTGTGGTATAATTTCTTAGCCCTGTGTGTAATGATATCCAATATTTACGTACAATGCCACAACTACGCATTTTAAAGAGGCATTCCCTATATATAACTACCATATTTTTCTCTACTATCACAGTGCGCTAAATGTACAAAGCACTGTCAATTATCATACTTTGTCAGAAGAAAGTGTGCGCAAATATTTCTCTTTAACATCAAAAATATGGCCAAATCACCAATAATAAGTTATCGTTTCCAGCGATTAATTAATATGTGGTCAAAGGGAAACAACTCGTGACTATTTTGGCTCGTTACGGAAATATATTTTCATGTTTTCTCGGTAATTGATGGGAGCTTTTTGTTGAAGATTTGAGGAGTTTAAGTATTAATGATTCTCATTTAATGTATAATATTCCTGAATCGATTTAAACGATCAAAGTTATAGGATACGCCTTTTTAATCTAATTACGAAGAAAATATAGCACGATATGAAGATAATGTGTAAGACGAGACGATACGGCACAATTGTCGCATCGTGCCTTGCATGATCCATAGTCAAATGCGCCAGTCAATACCATGCCCGTCTGGGTGGTGGGGTGCGATCCAGGGGGAATAAGACATTTTCGATGATTTATTACAACACGGTCGATAATAGAAAAGGGGAAACAACTCCCCAAACTTGTACATGTATAAAAACATGCGTTTTAAATTCCCTTTCTTGGTGACGGTTGAAAGCTTTATGCTGCCCTTTTGAGTGGTTGTAGCTATCGGAGCACCGTACTATATAATCTTACATTTTCAGTGTATTGTCGTAGACATTGGAGGTGACGATAAGAAAATATCCAAGGACGAGTTCTTCAATGAGATGTGTCAGAAGCAAGAAAGATCGTGAGTTACCAAACATATCATACTTATCTTGTTATCCGAGATAATTTCCTCTACAACTAATTGATTCAATGAACAATACATACATTTAAATGGCACGAGTGGCAACCTATACTAGTAATTTGTTCACAAGGAAACTTGAGACAACGTTTTGAAATCTTCCATCTAATTGATTGATTGATTGATTGATTGATTGATTGGTTGGTTGATTGATTGATTGATTGATTGATTGATTCGACACAAGTTCAAGATCGATCGATCTTTAAGGGTTAAACAAGTTAGATAAAAACATCATATCTGTTTCCAGGAAAGCGCTGTTGCAGATGTTCAAGGATTATGATAAAGATAATAGTGGCTGTCTGACTGCAGATGAATTGAAACAACTTCTTGCTGAGAGTTTCGATGCCGAGAAAGTTGATCGGGCTTTTGAAAAGTTTATTGAAGTCTGTGATGACAATGGCGATGGAAAGTTTACGTATGATGAATTCAAATCCTTTTTTGGATAAGCATGCAATATGATGACAATCATCAGTGACAAACATTGGTCTGTATAATGATATTGTGCAAATATGATTCATCGTAACCAACCAATATCCATCCTTTACTTTCATAATACATATTTATTCTCTTAAGTAGCTGGTTTGAAATACTTGAACACTCGTCAATTTAATTGTCACTGCATGGAATTTTTTCTCTTTCGATTTCAGGCTATGTCACAGAATTGAATAACAATACAACAAGTGTATAGAGGGGTCCCATGTTTTGGGGTTTGGTACAAATATTTTTTTTCTATATCATCTCGTTTCCCTAGCAACCGTCGTCAAAAAACGTATTCTTGAAAATTGAGAAAACTTACGAGGTTGCAGCTGAAAAAAGACAAAATTGTTGAGTTCATTTTTTGTCAATATTATAAAACATACATGTGTTATTAATTCTATTATATTTAAACCTTCTTTAAATTGGCATTTTAGGCCAAAATATTATTTTCCGGTTTCCATAGCAACAGTAGTACCAGAGAGTCAAAGATGCATAAAATCTTTGTTTGGTCACCAGATATACTTTATGCAGAGTTTCAAGTCATTGTGAGACATACCCTGAAGTAGCCCCTATTGAAAAAGTGAAAAAAATCCATGCAGTGACAATTAATTACCTTATCAACAGCTACTCAACGTCATGGCCTCTAAACTATTTTTCAAACCAACTTCAAGAAAACATTTTGTTCACATCTGTCTGAGAATTTGTATTTTATTTTTTCCTGTTGGTACGAGAATATGGAGTTTTCATTACTTTTGTTATTCATCTGTTTGTTTTATACATTTTGAGCTTTTCTATATATACATGTATGTGCAATTGCTTATCTGCAATGGAATTATATTTATTAGTTATATACATTAGATTTATTAATAAATATTATCTTATCTATGTGTTGCATTATTTATGTTGCATGCTGGTTGTACGTGGGATGATCAAAAAGTAATGAGACAAATGCTCTCATTTTTAAAGTTTACGTATATGAGCTATGAAAATGTCATATTAATTTTGCTGTATTTAATGCCGATGTTTACGTGTAAAATACAATGTTCTTCAATAAGTAGTTCTATATTAATGCAACGTAAAATATAATACATACAATTTTCGGGAGAGATACACCACCAGTTTGATACCTTGTAGTCTCACTTAGCATTTTTTGGAATCGCCGACGTACTCCCGATTGAAAGCAATAAGCTTCGGGAGTCATTGGGAACAGGTATATCACACATTTTCTAATTACTACATCGAGGCTTCCCCCTGGACCCTTTTTGCCGATGCCTTTCGATGCACATGTATTAAATCGAGGGTACGTCGCCGATGAAAAAAAAACACACACAAAAAAGTCTCAGTGGGACCGAGACGTTACCAATAACATTTTCTAATGACTACCCCGTTACTTTTCATGGGCCCGCGGACCCTTTTTGCCGATGCCTTCCGATGCACTTGTATTAAATGGAGGGTACGTCGCCGATGAAAAAAAACACACACAAAAAAGTCTCAGTGGGACCGAGACATTACCAATAACATTTTCTAATGACTATACCCCGATACTTTTCATGGGCCCCGCGGACCCTTTCTGCCGATGCCTTCCGATGTACATGTATTAAATCGAGGGTACATCGCCGATGCAAATAAAACACACAAACGTCTCGGTGGGACCGAGGTATTACCAAGTGGTATGAGGAAATGTATGTACTTGATGTATATCTTGTGAAAATGTACTATCTGTACACACCTTAACTTTGTCATTTGCATTGCGAATAAGAAGAAGAGCTGTCCACGAACACCACCTTCAACGATATGCCTACACGGTGCCATACTGGGATAATATTGGCCCCTGATCCGACCGAAAATCAGTCACATTGAAATCGATAAAATATGATCATGTGATTACATTAGCGCATCCGAGTTAAAGGCATAGAGTATAATCTATAGAGGGATTATGCATGGTGTTTTTTCAAAAAGCAAATTATTCTACAACTTTAACTTGACGACAAAAAACTTTATTGATAGAAAATTGCACTATCTCACTATAGATTATACTCTAACCCCTTAATAATAATAATAATAATAATAATAATAATAATAATAATAATAATATCGGCTTTATTTACAGTGGATGACATATTTGGTTCAAGACAAATTTTCAATATGGTCCACATCAACATGAAATATATATACATCAATTTACAGAAATACATAATACACATGAACAGAAGATACAATGTCTCGGGGACTCCCTAAATATAAACTTCAAGGGTCCTCGGACCCTAAGTTGAAAATTCTTAGGGAAAACCCTGATTAAACATAACAGAAATAGTCAATAATCAAGAAACTTAACACAATACAAGCTTGACAGCATTATGGTAATGGTATACAAATTAACAATGTAGTTTTGTAGTGTGTAATATATAAATAGTATAGCATGTAGTGAGACCAGTGTATATCCACTGCAAATAGGACCTTTTGAATTGCTGAAGCGTGTTGGGAGTGTGGACTTGTTTTGGGTTGACATTCCAAGTGACAGGCCCTGAATAATTTAAGGAATTGCGGTAAAATTCAAGTTGTGGTTCAGGAACTGCGAGTTGACAGATTGAAGTTGGTCTAAGTTGGCGATCTGAGCACTCGAAGTTTTTGGTAAATGTGAATTTCGAATTAAAGTATTCTGGGCAAATATCATTTAGTGATTTGTATTAACATTGCTTTTTATAACAAATGCCATCCACTTCAATTCTTCAAATAACTCTGCTGATGGTACATTATTTTCCTTATCAAGAATTATTCTGACTGCACGTTGTTTGGAATTTAAGCCCCACACGTCAGGTTCTAACAGTTCCCCGCTACAGTTTCCCCACACTTTACAACAGTAGTCAATAATAGTTAATAGTATATCTTGATCCCCCGATATTAGGGGCTGACTGTCTAGTCACTTCTTTAAACACTCGAACTCGAATAGGAATGATTCGGCACATTTGTTCGAAAGCATTGAATTTACCAACGTTGACATACAGTAGAATAAGAGGAGTTTGAATTGAAACTTTTAACGTACTAACAAACAAGTATGATCCAGAGGCCTTAAACTTCTTCACCACGAGTGATTTCAAGTTTCCTGTGCCATTTATACAAATTATACAAAAAGGCCAAGATGGAGCTTTAGGAAGAACTCTTTCTGCTTCAGAGTTGTCGATATATGGAACCAACTACCTTGAGTGAAATTGTAATGCTGAAACGCTGTACTCATTTGACGATTAGGTGGTTTCCTAGAGGATCAGCCAGTAAAATATGACTATCTCCCAGCCATAACTATCAAAATTTGCGAAAGAACTTCTCGTAGTGAAGAAAATATATGGCTGGTGTTACAGACCAATGTACCATAGATGACAACCTTCCACCAGAAAGGCATCTGGAAGTATCTGTAACGACTAACGAGATATCCCTCTCAAACCGTCTCTTTGCTAATCGCTGGTTTAGAATATGAAGGTAGTATAAGTAAATACATTATAGAGACTTAAATACATACAGTATTTAAAATCAGCATCACAAGGCGCTACTTATGAGCCTAATTTTTGAAAATCTGAAATTGTCATGTTGATCAAACTTCGCAATGACTGTGCTAACATAGATATCGCTGCATAAGACTGTATATGCAAATTGTCAATAATTGGAGACAAATAAAGTAGAAACCAATGTTCGCGACTTTCGCGGACAATCCTCGTATATACAGGGTGTCTCAAAATATATGTCCGCTTGTTGGAGGGTCATAACTTTGCCAAATTAGTTAGTAAATTGATAGTCATAGTATCACATGAAAGCTAAATTAAAAACTTGTGGGGTGAATTATATCATGTGTCAATACTCGAATAGTTGATGGCGTCATATACGTTATACTAACGTCATTAGCAACGGACGTTCTAAAATGTCCAAAGAGACAAATAACATAGTTTGTACGGTAACATGGGTAAAATTTATATCATAATTATATCATGTGGGCATAGTAATAATCAGTCTTACCCTACTATGCACACACTGGCTGAAAAAGTGATCAGGAGTCATCAGAAAATGAAATTGTAAAATCGGACGTATTTAAGGGAAGGAACACAATTTAAAAACAATTAGGACTAGATATTTGATATTCACACATTTCTGGGCATATCATATTCATAAAAGATGCACCAATCACCTCGAATGAACATGCTGGACTGAATGTATAGCGGTATGTCTAGTTTATCTCCAACAGTTCAAACATAGTCATATAATGTAACTTGAAAGTATAAAATAGTACTTAATGAAGTATCAATCACAAAAAACAGTAAGATATTTTATGCGGTCTAGAATTTTTGTGCCTCCAGCCTCTCTCGAAATATTGGGAGGCTGGCCCGGGACTGGACTGTATGTAAGCCGGTAGAGAGTTCCAGAATCTGATAGTTCTTAGAAAGAACGAGTTTTGATGATATTGGGTACGAGATTGGGGTATCAGATAGTTCAAATTTCTGGGCGGGATAAGGTGGCTATGGTCTACAAAAGTCATATACAAATTGGTATTGGATTTTATAGAGGAAGATCAGGGATTGTGAGATGCGTCGATCTATGTTCTAAGGTGTGCCAATTTAAATTTAGTATCATAGGCAAGTGGTTTCATTTTAGAAAGTGGCATTTATGTGGTTTGTGAAACTGGTTTTTTGGAATTTTGAAGCAACCTCCTTCAAATTGTGAAGTAGCCTTATTTCGGCTTCTGTCATATATGAAGTGAAAAAAGCCCTGGATGTACCCAAATATTTTTGTCAAGATTTACCTATTCTTATAATGCTCCAGTTGTACCTACATTTTAAAATTTATATGTTTGTTATCAATTAGTTTGCATATTATTTATATTATAATAAATGTACTTTATGAATATGGAGGATACTAAGACATTGGATAATAGCCCATCATGTTTAGCGAACATCGTTGGGCAACGTTGGAAAATTACAAAACCAATATCTAGCCAACTGCTGTACAATACCGTTGGCCCAACGATGCGCCAACGATGCACTGCCAACGCCGACGATATGCCAACTGTACAACGATGACCCAACGTTGGCCCAATGTAACCATGCTGACTGGGATGTTTGAAACGCTGCTTGTGTAACTGTAGTCATTAAATTGTGAATGTATCTGGCGGCATCCCTCTAGAGGCTCTCAATTTGGTTACATAGATGTTTTTGCCAGGGGTGCAAGAGTACTGAACAGCTACTCTACTTGAGGTCTTACATAGATGGTGTACGCTCCCTCTTTGACCTGTTTGCTATTTGATTTTATGTTTCTTTTTATGAACCTGAGTGAGTTTTTGCTTTTGATGTGATGTTGTTTATGTGTTTTGCCAGTTCAAGTCTTGAGTAATTGTCATACCTAATCAGGTAGGCAATATCTCTTGTTAAAACAAATATTTTGTAAGGGACAATAATTTATGCGTATTAAAGATAAAAAGGTTATGATTTTTCACCCAATTTAGAATAATTTTAAAAGTGCTCATAAACTACATATAGAGGCTGCAAGATTTATGTAGAAAGGTACCTGTTAATCAAAGATTTTGTAACGGTTATTTATTCGTTATGTAGAAGATGAAATACAGTTCTATGGTTTGTGAAATATCCAGTATGTTTCTCTTTATACTCAATTTATATACCTGTGTTGATTAATTGTGTCATGTATTAAAATATCAATACGATTTAAGCTTTGGTTACATCATTATCTTTTGTAATGCGCTATATATATGACTGGAAAATAAAATTATTCTATTCTGTTCTATTCTATTATTTAACCCAGCAAGGGAGAGAACTCTATTTTTTTATCAAACCGGAAGTTTACATTTTGTTACTTTACTTTACAAATGATTTTGATGATAGATTGATAAAGATGTCTTCTCAGGTTTGATATGAATCCTACATAATAATGTGAATTGGTTGATGGACCAAACTGTTACGACATAAAGACTGTATTTTCTGATTACAGCTAGTTATCCAGTGCACACTTTGGATATCATTTACTCGGACCAAAACAATTCGTAACGGGTGCCGTTCGTAACCGTGAAATATACAATAAATAAATAATTGTAAAATTATGTGTGCACAATACCTTGCAATATCAATATTGGCAATTTAAGTCATGACACAATCACCAGTCATGCAAGAGAACTAGAGAACCTAGAGATCTTCTTGGTATAAACTGCCTGCAGTAATCGTAGAGCCCACCCGACTTGGTAATTTAAGACCTGCCGTCCACTAGAACCCAAAATGGTTGTATTTCACCAGATCAAGATAGTTTGGCATGTCTTTGCGATGTTCTGAAACCCTTCTGTATCATTCCTAAACATTTCTGGAAGCCTTGGGGACCGAAAAATCTTGTCTTGTTCGGTAGTGCTTCGGTCAATCAGTGTAATTTGGAAACCATCATCAACAGTTTGGGGTATATGGGAACCCTTCAGCATTCACTTTACATCTTCGGGACACCTTCTGCAAGGCCTGATAATCATTTAGCCATCAAGAACGGTTCTCCAAGGAAAGCAGAATTGATGCCGAAAGGGCCAAAGAGATGAGTTCTACACACGGAAGTAGACAAGATTTCTGTCCACTAAGTGATGAGTAGTCACTAGGTTAAGATTGTTTGACTAGACATGGAAGCTATGCAGATCATGTTAAGAAACAATAGGGACTAAATCCTGAACTGCCGGCATTCAGTTGCGATACATTCAGCTACTTCGGATAGGCTATAGCATGTATAATGCCACGGGGATTTTTACTCTTGAGTTGTCAAAACCCCTGCCATTCCCCACCAATCCTCTGCCCCTGACATAGATCTAAATGTTGTCACTGGGTGTTGGTTCGGAGACCAAATCCCCCCACATGGAAAGTAAAAACAATACTGACAGCATGGTGCATCAATATATAGATTGATATCTTTGATTATCATCCATCCATTTCTAAATGCCCATGCATCTGAACGAATTCATTGATGATTCCCAGGGCTGTGTCGACAGTGACTGCCATAACTGGAGAGGTCTGGGAGGACCAGTAACTCTTGGAGTGGGGTAGGATTTATTTCTGTTTCAATGAGGCTTTGAGCAGGATACAGTACACTTGTCTTAACTTCTATTGAATTTGTTGTTTGTTTATATTTACAGTCTGTGGATGACACAATTGTGTGTCTGATGTCTATGGGGTTTGATATTAAGGATTGCCAAGATGCTATCAACATAGGAAAGACCAGCATTGAATCAGCTGTGGAATGGTAGGTTTATCTGACCTTATATCTCCACTGCTGTGGGGAGGGGTGCAAACAAGCAAGGGGGAATCAGACATTTTGATGTCCTGTCTAAATCCCCGGGCTCGGGTAACGTAAAAACTAGTAATCCATGCATCCTGAAACCGGACCAAAGTCTATTCCCGGGAAGTTGATAAATTAAGGTTTTCAAATTCCCGCAAGTTGGGATGGTTTGTCTGTCTAATTCCCCCTGTATCCACCCTCCACCGGGCAGGCATAACATTGACTGGTGCATAAATTGTATAAATCTTTATAGTAAATATTTTTGAATTCTGAATTTTCTTTCTTTGTTTATAATGAAAAATAAGAATTTGAGGCTTTGAAACTGGGATTTCAGGCATGTGATGTGTGTGTGTTTGTGTGGTAACTGGTTCAATTTTCACATTTGTCTGTGCAGGGATTATTGACTCTACTTAGTGAGTACTCTTGGATGTGGCCACATGGTTGGCCATGTTAATTTATGGTGATTTGGAGCTTTGTACTTTAGTTTATATGATATCAATTTATTATGTTAACAGGATAGTAGCTGGTAAGCCAGGATTACAACCCAATGCTGCTACATCTGAACCTGCTGGAGCAAGTCTAAAACTGAGATCTGTAAGTATAGGCCTATATATTATACCACAGGGCCTTGCAATTATATAAATATGTATGTAGATAAATTTCCCTTCACTCACACTAGTAGTAATATTATATCTAAAGGAGTGCAACATATTTGTCAGTTGTTTGTCAAAACGAAAGTAAACACGAACCAGGCCTGCCATTTCTCAGGCATTGCGCCGGTAATTACCGGCAATTTTGTTTGAGTACCAGCTCTCCGGCAATTGAATTAAATTTACCGGCAATTTAACAAAACTGGTAAAAATTATGTAATATAAATCTACACACAATAGGAACTCCCAAAGTAATGTTACGATGACCAATTCTTTTGTATCGATTGTTAATAAAGCAATAAACAGGAAGAAGGTGTCAAAAAATGTTATCACCTCCCGCTGTTCCCTCAGTGACGATTTTATTTTCAATTTATCTAAGTGTTTAAAGCGTCTTTTGGACACGGATTAATTTAGAGTTTGTTCTGACCAGGGACGATAGATATTTATAGAGAAGGTCCTGTCCTAATCAAGTGACACTGTTTGTGTCTGCACTTCTTATATTATTTTGTATTTCGTTATCATTATACACATTGTAGTTTATGCTTAATTGCATTAAAGGAGCATATTTTTTATGGAAAACAATTGAAATGCTAGTCTATATTTGTTCAACATGAGTGAAATATATAACATTTTATGCTAAGTGATAAGTTTTGAGAAAATTGCATTTTTTAAATTTCATTTTTGCCTAGACTAGACAAGGCTACCAACTCTCAACAACGTTCAAGATATTTTAATTGATGTAGAACTCTTATGATAAACCCTAAGTATCACAAAACAATTTCATGACTTCATGAAGTAATTTGGTTTGTACGCTTGAATTATGAAGAGACTTGATTAAGGCAGTTTGCGCTCTTAACGCAAAATATTGAATTTTCTAAAACCGCGCGCTTTAATTTGGGTTTGGCCAGAATCTCAGGCTTTCGCATGATTTTATGATTATTGCAGCCCTGACAAACTATTCTTACATAATTATTTCCCTATAAAAAGTATTACTTCTGTGTGAGTGTGGGGAAATTTATCTACATACTTCTTTATACAATTGTAAGGTCCTGTGATTATACAGTACTATTTGATAGAAAACAAGATTAGAAGTAGATTTGACAGCCTATTGATTGAGCATCTGATGAAAGTTCAGGAGAAAGTGTTATTTCTAATACTGCGCATGTATTTGCACCTATTTCAAGGCTCATAATGGTCGAATTTGGCTTTAAACTATCTGTTGTCAACCCCTTTGACCACTTTGTCTGCATACTCGTAGCAAATGTAACTTTATATTTATTGTGAACATTTTTTCATAATTTCATGTTTTTGCAGACTACTTCCAGTTTTGGAAATGATACTGCTGCTGGTGCATTTCAAAAACCACTTGCTATCCCACAATCCTCTGATCAGCCTCATTCTGAGATCAGCCAATCAGATAAGGAGAAAGAAATTGTTCAGGATGTGGACAGCCAATCAGATGTGCAGGTGGTTAGCAGAATGCATATGAATGACTCTCAAAGAAAGTACAAGGAAAATTTTGAACAGAAGAAAATTGACCAAGCAAGGAAACAAGCTGTACTAGAAAAACGAAAACAGAAAGAGGTACATTATTATATGCTCTTTATGATATTTATAGATCTCTATGACCAGTTTTAACAGCCATTTACTTTAATCAGCAACAGTTGATTATATTAATTAGTTATGACCCCTTCATGGCTGCTCTAGACTGGTGTGCCACAGGCTTTGTGCCTGGAAATATAATTTCAGACCGCAGGAACTAACCCTGTTCTTTCAGCACTATCAGCACTTTAGTTTATCAATTTTATACTGTATTTTATTGTCAGGGCTGCATAAAACATTATTTTGTTTGTTCTGTCCTTGTGGAATGTATAATACCAAATGACTAGTTCTGATTTGTAGGAAAACAGGCTCATAAGAAGCGCCTGATCGTGCATATGTCAAATATGTATCAGTCTTATAAGGTTGTAAGTAGTAGTAGTACTTATGACCTTCTTATTCTAAGCCAGCGATATAGCTGCAAATGTTTTACAAACTTGATTCCAACATGGTATATAAAACAAATGACCATCCATAATGGATATCTTTTACTAATCAGGAACATGCTCGAATATTGAAAGAAATTGCAGACGACAGAGAGAAAAAGCGACTGCTTCAACAACCTGGGGGCCATTCTGAAGCTAAAAAACCTGCAACCAGTCCAGACTCTTGCAAACCTGAGGTAGAGAAAGAAGAAACAGTGGCGCCATCTACTAGTGGCTCCTGTATACTTCAGGTATAGTACAGTGAGGGGTTGTTGGTAGGCATGTTTATATGTTCGACCTACATTAGCTTTAACCTGATTAGTTCTCAAATTGATACAATTACATAATGTGGTTATTTCCAAAACAGCAGCTTAGCGGCTTTCAATGTAATTTATGCGAAGTACTGCTACATCGCAATATATAGTATATTCCTGTACAGCAAATGCTATTGATGTGACCCAAGGTCCTTGCTAACATTGCATACTCTGGTGGTAAAATTGTTTTATAAGTTAAGCGTTTACTGAACCCAGTGTTGTATCTATTGGTATACATTCAGATCCGGTTACCTAGTGGACGTTCATTACGTCATTCCTTTAGTGCCGCAGCCAGGTTACAACAAGTTTGGGACTTCACAGCAGAAAAACATCCAAACATGCTAGGTTTATGCTTTATACAGGTAAAATATTATTTTATTATTAAATTTGGTTACAGGTTTCTTTGATGATACTTTGTATGTTAGTCAAATAGGTAAATTTTTTGTTTAATTAATAAGTGCAGGCCTGTGTCTGAGTTGATCAACGTTTATATATATTTTTTTAAATAGTTGGAATTTTAGTCTAGAAGCTGTTATTACTATTTTTTCAGATTTCATCTGATCTTTAGACCAAAGACCTAAATTACACAGATTGGACACTCACTGAAAATTTAGAGAAAACGCCGAATAACAGGCAGCAGATTCAATCATAGTGTATAAAACTATTTTTAGTCATTCAATTTTAATAGACAATGTATCATGATGAAGCGCTATGTTTCTTCTACCACATGAAGTAACTCATTTTTGTCTATCTCGTATAAAATACAGAAATTTAGCTTTGAATGAGGCAAATCAGGTATTTTCTGATAAACTTGGAATTTTAAATAATTTAATGAAAATGAGAGTAGGTCTGGCTCTTCGGGGTCTACTGTTTTATTCCTTGAATTATTTCTAAGAATAAGGTATCATTTTAAAGCTGAATAATAAATCTATTGCATAAACCTATTAGTTTTGTCGTAAGTATATTAGATCAGGAGATATAAGGTATTAAAAACGGACGAGATTTCGCAAAATTTCAGATACCTGCCACGAGATATCGTTAGGTTTAAGAGATGATTCCAATCTGTGAAATTTAGGTCTTTATTTAGACATACACGTTCTAAAAGCACTGTAGGCAGGACTTTTACTCAGTATATGTATATATAGTCAGCTGGTGATAATGCTAGCCTTTGTTGACAAATGAAAATAGAAATTTTAAAACTATTTACGATGTCTATTTTTGTTTAATCTTGAGTGTAATTACCTGTTCTTTCAATGCATATAATCTTTCAATCTATACTGACAACAAGTAGCCAGTGGGTCGTGGTGGTTGCGTAAACAGAATGTTTGTTTATATACAAAGCTAGAGTTATCGCCGATTAGCTAAGACTTGTACATTTGCTCTATTACTTCTAGCCATTTCCACGACATGAATTTACTGCGTCGGATATGTTGTCAACCTTGTCAGATCTTAAACTGACCCCTACTGGTTCACTTGTTCTACAGAAAAAATCAACATCTACTCCATCATCAGGTAAGCTCTTATTATCAAATAAAAAAAAGCTTTACTGTAAAATTATTTTATTTTCGTTGGGAATTTAATTTTGTGGTTTTCCTTTAACCATGAAATCAAATCCCATAGGACAATAATTTTGACCCTTGTATTTATCACCTGAAATGCAAAATCCACGAATTAACAACTCATGGAAATTGTTTTTTTACATGAACCCGGAACTTTCGTCCCATTGAAATTAAATGATTTTACTGTATAAACCCCTCACCCTGTCTGCGAGGCAAATCAGTGGTTAAAATTATCAGAGATCAAAACTTTTAGATTGTCAATGCCTTGTGTCATATTATTTTGTCTGATTGTTTAATTAAACTTGAATGTAATGAAGACTCATGCAGTATCCTCTATTAAATATGAAAACACACCAACTGAAATTTAGTTATAAGAAGTCAATTAGACATTTACCAGTATGCTGACCTTTATGCTGTGAATGGCCATTGTGCATTGTGTATTCCACTGAGATTTGGTCTGCATTTGCAACAATACGTACATACATTGGATAATAATAAAACAATTTATTAACTGATGAAACTGTAACATATGTTTTGAAATACCTTATTCTGGGTTTTGGTATAGAAACAACTTGTCTGGGATTTACTTAGTTGTTACTAATTAAACAATTGATTTATCTAGAGTCAAGTTCACATACAGAAGTTATGGATGTTGTCCCAACTCCCCCTATAGCAAATAGGGACCCAGCTCCTCCAGTTCAGAACCCTGAACCAAACCATAGATGGGGTCATGGATTCTCATTAGAATCAGAAAACCCATCAGTACCCGGTAAGTCCTTCATTAACCATAACATTAATTTCATATCAAGTGTATATAGCTATATTCTAACAGTCATTTTATGTCAAAATCTAACAGTCATTTAATGTCACCATAATTACTTGCATCGTTCTTAGTATTATCACACTAGACTACCTTAATTGCAAATTAAAACTTTTGATAGGTTTTTGGTACTTTGATTCAATCGTCGAAAAATAGACGATTGTTATAATTTCATAGGGTATTCTAGAACACTTTCGTATGAAAATGGACAATTTCACATGTCCAATAAATCACAGAGTGGGTATCTGTTAAAACTGAAGCGAAAAATGATCTAATGGATATAAAGCATAATTGTTTTTCAGTTTTTGAAACTTTTTGGAAAAATAACGTCCGATATAGCTCTATATATACTTTAATATTAGGTTTCACCACTGTTTGTAAAAAATTGATTCCTTGGCATCATGAAGTTACATACTTGAATGATTTACATAAATGTCAGTCTCATTACTGTTTTGAGGCATGTACATGTATTTTTTTAATCCTAAAGTTTTCTTCTTTTTTTATGTCAGAAAATGAGTTTTATGGCCTTGAAACTAGGATTTTTCAGGCCTGACCATGATTGTTAATATAATGTGGGAGGCATTCATTTTTAAGCCCCTACCAGTTTTCAACCGGTGGGGACTATAGGTTTGCTCTCTGTCAGTCAAGAAAATCTGGATTCTGCCATAACTCAAACAGTTTTCAAGCTAGCTTTATGAAACTTGGTATGTGGGTAGAGACTAATTAGGCGATTATGCACATTTTATTTGATTCGGATTAAAATTGTGGTTACCATGGGAACAGAAACATTGACAACCTAGAAAACAGGTAGGGAACTTCTGTTCTGTATTGCTTGCAACTCCTAATTACTTGTTTTGTTGATTAATAATCGATTATCCAAAAATGTCTAACTAATCAATTAATAATCAATTACTTTTCAAAGTAATCAGACTCACAGGTAACTGTATCAGTGATAAAGACAATTTGAAAACGAAAAAAAAAAAAATTCAATTAAGATTTTTTTTCGTTTTCAATGATACAGTTACCTGTGATCGGACCCATGTCTGGTGAACACCTTTTCTAGTTTGGTGATGTGTTGTTGTAGATGATGTTGTGATGAGAGAAGATGTTGCTGATGATGATAACAATGCTGATAACATGGACGATGATGATGATGATGATGACATGAATATGGTGATACCAGGTGCTCGTGGTATGGGTAATCCATGGCGAGGTATGGGTAGAGCTGGTGGTATAGCTGGGCAGGGCATGCCTCCACCACCCGGCAATATAATGGGTTGGTTTCTTTTTCTATTTTCCGAGCATTTTAACCAAGCCCCGATCTCGAGAAACCTCTCAACTTGAGCCAAATCTCATCTCAAATATTGACCTGTGTCTTTCAGTTAATTTATATTCGAGGTTGGAATCGAAATAAGCATCACAAAACCGAGTTAATTTTCATTGGAACTTGGAACCGAAGTAAGCATCACAAAACCGAGTTAAATTTCATTGGAGCTTGGAACCGAAGTAAGCATCACAAAATTCGAGTTAATTTTCATTGGAGCTTGGAACCGAAGTAAGCATCACAAAACCAAGTTAATTTTCATTGGAACGTGGAATCGAAGTAAGCATCACAAAACCGATACATTATTCTGAGTTGATAACAGTAAAATTTCAATAGCTGGAACTACCAATTGGTCTCAAATTCTGACTCATTTAAACCAGATCTAAATTTGAGTTGAGATTTCTGCTTGAGATTCTTAGGGAGATCGGGGCATATTTCTCATCTTTATGCATGGTCAAGATTGTGTAAACTTCGCATCACATTGAAGAAATATGCATGATCTAAATGTTCTGTTAACATCATAAAAAGAATTGTTTATTGCTTTAAAGGAGTTAATATAAAAAAGCTGATGCTGGACATAGACCAGGTGCTCGTTATAATGATGCTCTACATAATGGGGTGAATTAATATACAGCATAGAGTAAATTCATAGACACTTTAAAATTAGTTCGACATAGGCTGGTTGCTCGTAATATCGATGCTCGTCTTAACAAAGTTTTACTGTTAATTGAATTGTTTTGATGAGCTTAGCAATTGCACTGGTATGTCAGCATATATTTCCAAGTCTTAATGTAGTTTTACTGTAGCTATGCTTTGTCACTGGAGCTTATTGTGAACATTTCTATAATTTAAGGTCAAGGTCATGATATATTTGGAATGCAAATCCGAGGACAGAATCAGGCATTTGGTGGAGTGGGACAAAGACTTAGTGAAGCAGGCAATGATGCCCCGTACCAACATAGATCAGTTCGTGAACTAGCATGTAAGATTTATATAATTTCAATGTATAACCCTGTAAAGTTTTAGTCTGGGATGCATTATTTACCCCGATTTTAACCATAAGATAAAAAAGAAACTTTTAGATGCTTCAAAATTCACATTTTGTGCGCTTGTTGTCTTATCTAGTGACCTAGGCTCAAACACGGATGAAGGCACTCATTCACCAGCCATATTTCAGCATAAAGCTGACAAGCAAATAAGGGCTATGCTCGGCATTTTAAAATAAATAATATCTAATGATAAGGGTCCTATCTCTGTCACACTAAAAATTGGATGCCTGTTGAGTCAAACTTTCAACCAATTCTCTCAATTCTTATTATAAGACTTTAAAGGGCCTGTCTCACACAGATGGAGCGATTTGTTTTAAAAAGTATAGTTTTCTTACCAAATCAAGTATTTATATAGATAGAACATTGTTGACTTTTGCTTTAAGAAATATTTATTGCAAATGATCGATTTTAACCACTTTCAAGATCGTGCACACCAGTGTGCTTTTCCTTTTAAACACAGCTTAAGTTTTATTTTCAGCATGATTGTTGAGTAATATTATTCACTAGATCGGTCTGTGACATAAACAAACTTCAGTCTGAACATCTGTGATGTATTTGGTTTGTTTTTAAATTCGTTTTCATCACATGCGAGTTAATTTCAGGCAATTTAAATGAGAGAAGTTTACAATTCTATACCATATTAATATGGTGTAGAATTTCGGAAGTAAAATACTTAAATAATTACAAAATCCTGATGTTTCACAAGTTATATTTTATATCAGTGTGCTTGTTTATGTGATATACAAGCATCTACGCCAAAATATAGTGAATATTTAATAATTTTATTTGAATTTGGCTATGCGCTGAAACATGACACAGTCCCTTTAATATGATGGAAACTTGTATTTGTTTGTTTAGTGGAGAGAGCACAGGCCAGACTCGCCCAACCAGAACCAATGGAATGTCCAGCTAGCAGTTCATCCTCTACAGTAATACATCAACATGTTACATCACTGATAGTTCATTGTTTGAAACATATCATGCACAGGTAAACGGATTATTTCATAATTACTGTGGATTCATTAAGTAATACTAACGAGGGAACTATCCCATTCGAAAGAATAACGAGGACTACCAATGTCTCAGGTATATCCAGTTAAACCTAGATAAACGCAGTTTACCTGATGGACGAGCTTATGTTTACAACTGTGATCAATTAACTTTGAACGGACTGTAACTCATTACAGTATTTATTCAGGGGTGTCAATTTTCCTGATTTATCTGGAATTCCGGTTTATCTTTCCTGAAATGGTAAAGATTTCTGACCAAAGTTAAAGTAATTTGATGAAAATGTCTCAAGAAATGGCAAAGGTATGGTAAATTCAATCTGCTCTGAAGGATTTTTTTTAGTACAGACTGAGTTTAATAAGGATACAATGTCAATGAAAGCCTCTTGTTTTGCAATAAAGTGTAAGGCCACATATGATTTTCCTGTTATTTTAATTTGACCCTGTTGACACCCCTGTGTATTTCATCTCAGCCGTCAACGGAAAAACATAATTATCCATACTTATTAAGACTTTATTTAGAATCATTAGAATTTATTTAGAATCATTTATTTCAAATCACTATGAGTTTTATTCCCCTCTTTACCTACTCAACATTAGACATTGGCGAGCCATCTATTGTTTAACATTGTTAAGATTTCCATCATATTAGTATCATCTATTATTTTTTAATTGCCATTACTTCACCATGACTGCATTATATTATATTTATATATTTAACATGCATTATGTACAGTATACTCATGCGTCGTAATTACGATTTGGGTTAATAAAAGGTATGTTCTGTTCTGTAAGTTTGTTTTTATTAAGGTATTCAGGAATGTGAATCTTCTTCCTTTCTTTGTATTGTCTCCTTTTATATCACTATATTTGAGGTGAGTTTTAGCTCAAATAGAAGTGCTTTGGCAGATCGAGGCCCAGTGTTCTTATTTAGCAGAATGTGATAATTATCTTCTATTTGTAGATTAAATGATCCACGTCATCAACTGTTGAGTCTAGCTGGTATATCTGAAGATATGGCTCAAGTTATTCTTGAATTTCTTCTCAAAGAAAAACAGCTGAAACCCAAAACACTCAATGCGTTTATTCCTTGGTACGTTTGTTTTTATTAAAGTATTCAAGGATGTGATCCTTTTTCCTTTGGCTTAATCTTTTCCTTTTTAGCTCGAAGTTTTAAAGAAAACATAAGCTATTGTCATAGAAAACAAGAGCTATTGTCATCGAAAACAGGAGCTATTGTCATAGAAAACAAGAGCTATTGTCATAGAAAACATGAGCTATTGTCATAGAAAACAAGAGCTATTGTCATAGAAAACAAGAGCTATTGTCATAGAAAACAAGAACTATTGTCATAGAAAACAAGAGCTATTGTCATAGAAAACAAGAGCTATTGTCATAGAAAACAGGAGCTATTGTCATAGAAAACAAGAGCTATTGTCATAGAAAACATGAGCTATTGTCATAGAAAACAAGAGCTATTGTCATAGAAAACAAGAGCTATTGTCATAGAAAACAAGAGTAAACAAGAGCTATTGTCATAGAAAACAAGAACTATTGTCATAGAAAACAAGAGCTATTGTCATAGATAACAAGAGCTATTGTCATAGAAAACAAGAGCTATTGTCATAGAAAACAAGAGCTATTGTCATAGAAAACAAGAGCTATTGTCATAAAAAACATTAGCATTGGCTTTCACGTTGTTGAAGTTAATTGTTATGGTCAATTTCTGGAAAACTACAAGAGGTATCAACTTGAAACTTGTTTAAATTATCTATCAAATTGGAATAAAGTCAAGCACCTGTTGGCAATGCTCTTATTATTATCTTTGAAGTAAAAGGGTATATATATAGGATCTACCACAGGTTTTCTTTTAAGATCAACATTTCTTAAATTTGTCAGAGGCTCGCTTAATAACTTTTTTTCTAGACATAAAGAATATAGTCCATTTCTAAATCAGAGAATTGTGCGTATGAATTATGCCAATTTTTATTATCACATGTGTTGTATAACAATGTTCTTCGGTTTGTTATCACATGGAATATCATGGTGTTTATTTGATAAAAATTCAATCTGGTTTACTCAGAAATGATTGCAGCATTTTTGCTCTTAGTGTAACCACAGGCCTGTATGTATATATATTAGCTACATGACCAGTTTTATTGAAATTATTTATCAACCAGTTGTTATTCAACAAGTAACTGAAAACTTCTCTTCATGGATAACCTGTCACTGTAGCAAATTGTCAAGGAAGTACATATCCGGCCTGCCTCAGATACAAACACTCTGACAACACAGTTATCCAATTTGGCAGGCTTTTTGGTGACATAATATTAATTATATTATGTCAAAATATATTTACAAAAATATTAAGGTTTGTTTCTTTCTGCCTGCCAGATCTCAAAACCAAGATAACAATATCATTCTTCTATCTAACTATACGCGGGTATAGGTATTGTCCGTTATTTAGGTGTGCATCAAAGTATAAAAGAAATAAGAGAACTCATTCAGTATTTAAGATGAGTCCATGGTGTCACTAGAATGATAGTCATTGAATATGTTGCATTTTTCAGTTATCTAAGAAAGTTAGTCTTGGACTGTTACCCATATACCACAAACGAGCTGCTACATTCTGTAAGGTACGGTATAATGATTTTATATACTTTCTCAATGTAGTTCCTAAACTTGTATCAGTTACTTTGTTTGAAATACTTGGTTATGTAGAGTTTTGATGCCCTCAAATCATTTAAGCTTGAACACCATAGAAGTTTGAACAGTCTTTGGTCACGGCGAATTTTCTCATGCACGATACGTTCAAGCCTCCGGGCACAATAATAATTCGCTATAAACAGTAAATTAATCTATTTCCGGACAACAGGGTTACCTGTTTGTATTATATGTTAGTTGCGACATGTCTATAGACTATATCTATGACTTAGAACCAGAAGGTTGTAACTCCTACTTACGACCTTATAAGACTCATACAAATTTGAAATCTGCTTCACAAGGCGCTTCTTATGAGCCTATTTTCATGAAAATCTGAAATTGTCATGTTGACCAAAATGAAGTTTTAAAAACGTGTTTGCCCATAGGTAAAGAGTAAATTACAAACATTTTTCTCTTGTTTTCTCAATATATCGATTTTGTAGTTACGACCTTCTGGTTCTAAGCCAGCGATATAGTAATGTTACCATTGATCTACGGTGCCCACCAAAAATATGGATACACTTTTTGACAGATGCAGAATTATAATTGGTTTAATTATTCCATTTCTTTTGGTCAGACGGTAACAATGTTTGCAATTTCTGAAAAAACAGTTAATGCAGGAGTAAAAAAGGTGACAGATAGAAAGATGAAGATTTTCTGATTTAAAAATAAACTATGGGGTTCAAGGGGCTGAATTTGCCATATTATATGACCATGTTGTAGTTCAAAGCTGGCAAAGAAACTTAATATTTTCCATCTAGGGTACCAATCAATGTATTGTCTTTACACTAAATAAAAAAAAAATTCCTGGTCTTCAAAAACAATTTTTCTTCTCTGTTCTGCAAGTAGTGTTATACAGGCAAGTAAATGGGAGAAGACTCTCTGTATCCATATTTTTGGTGGGCACTGTATGTGTTCTATTTCTTCAGGTTACATACAAATCTGTCACACCTGAGTTTAAGTGCCTGTCCATTGATAACAGATGCTGGACTACAGTGCCTTACTAGTAAGTATAATAACAGTAAACAAATTATACAGCTAAATTATTATGCACCATTGGCATTATTTGATCTGGGGGTATATGTAGGTCGGTCGGTCGGTCGGTTGGTAGACCATATGATTTCCGTTCAATGAATTTGGAATGCTTTGGCCTGGGATCTTCGAACTTTACATGGAGGACATTTTAAGGTCAGTAGGTCAAAGTTGCTGTGACTATTACCATTTCCAAATATTAGGCTGTCATGGTGGCACACATGTTTTACAAACATCTATTGTTAGTTAATCCATGGATTATCAACAAGTTCATATACTGTAAAATCATTTAATTTCGTCCAAACAAAATTTCGTGGTTTTAGTAAAAAAAGACAATTTCGTTGGCACTTGAATTCGTGGATTTTGCATTTCAGGTGACAAAACAAGGGTCAAAATCAATGTTCGTTGGGATTAAAGTTTGTGGTTGAAGTGAACCACGAAATCCACGAAATTTAATCCCCCACGAAAATGAATGATTTTACAGTAGTTCTGCAGTAATACATTATTACTTTCATGTTGTAACATTGTAGGCCTGAAGAAGCTGAAAAAGTTAAATCTTAGTTGTTGTAAACAGTTGTCCAACAAATGTGCTGCTGTCTTGTCAAGTAAGTTGGAAACATTTATACAATATTGTTAACCAAATTTTTCAACAAAGAAACAACAAATCTGGTGATTTTGGCGGCAAGCAGGTGTCTACAATTTAGTTTCCAACTGATAGCGTAAGTTTGGAATGAAATATCATGATGACAGATTTTTTTTGGGGTGATTTTATAGCCGAATATGAGCTATGTTCCCAAATGAAAACCATATCTTTTTTTACCAATTTCAAGCCAAAAATTCCCAATTCAGAGTAAAAAAGAAATTGGGTGAACAATTGACTAATTTTACTGTAAAACAGCCAGCACAACTGAGCTTGAGCATGAATAACACTTAATTACAGCAAATTAAATATAAAATTTAAGTTATTGTACACCTATCAGCTTTTTAGGCTTTGGAATTAAAATGGTATTTTACCCACCTTATACCAAATGCTGCTAAAATTCCCAATCCCAATGGGTATGGGTCATGTTCCCAAAATACTGAGAAAAGAACCCTGCATCGGATGAAACTTGCTCTGTATGTAGCTTATATCAAAACCTGACTTGGGATTGAAAGTGGGGCCATTGGGGTCAAGGTCACCATTAATTAAAGTAGAAAATTATGCTTGGATACCATGGAAATCTGATTTAGTGGAACTTCCATGTCTTGTGTTCATCCTGAGATTAGAGACTGCCAAGACAAAGTATTCAAAGACTGGAACTTAGCGAAAGAGCTCAAGCAGTCCAATTTCAGTGACCATATGTGCCTAGTTTATCTCTAGCATTGATGAATACATAGAAGTATTAAAGTGTGACTTGGCTATAAGTTTTTCATAGTTGAAGTCCACGCTTAATCCATTACTCTATACTACATACTTCACATGTTGTTATGAAGCGTGGGTATTGGACGATGCAAGGTTCTATAGCATATAGAGAATCATTTTATTTTTTCTCTTTACTATCAGATTTACATGAGTTGGTATCATTGAACATTGAGAGTACAGGATTAACAGATGTCGGTGTAATACAATATTTATCCAGCAATCCAGAACATCTCCAACATCTTAATGCTAGTAGAACCAGCATAACACAAGCCATACTACCGTCTGTACATACATATGCTAAACAACTGAAATCTTTAGCTGTTGAAGACACTAAGGTAAGTTCCAATCACAGGACTTTGCAATTATATAATTAAGTAAGTATCTTTAATAAATTATAAATTAACATTGTTCTATATATAAACTGTGACAAATCTATTTTTAGATCAATAACATCAGGTGACAAAAAAAACCCACCTTTTTTAAGTACTTTGAGACACTAAACTTACCTATTTTTTATCCCTGATGAAGACCATGTGTATTAGTCGAAACTAGTTGGAATAAATAAATTGAAAAAATACCCGTTGTTTTGTCGTGTGTTCCATTGTACTCCTTTACTATTGTATTAAATTAAAGTAAGTAGATAAATTTGCCCACACTCACACAGAAGTAATATTATACTAAAAGATTGCAACGTGTTTGTCAAAACGAAAGTAAAGAGGAACTATTCTTTCATATTACATAAATATTTTCTCTATTCCAACATGACGACTAAACTTCACGGTCTGGACAGTTTATGGATTGATAGCAATACATAATACAGCCTTGTCTCATTCGATCCGTGCCTGTTAATTGTCTAATGCCGGTTTTAAAGGCGAATTTACTTCCAGTTTCCTTCAATCGTCACCTCCATAGAGTGTTGAATGATAATTTGGTTATACTCATTTAGCTGATTAATGTAAACGTTGGAAAAGGTTTAAACTTAAGATAGGTCTTCAATATTTTTATGTAGAATTCAAATTTATTAATCTGTGAGAAACTCCAATCACAAATGATAATAGCAAAAGAAATTGTGTAATACTGGATGTACATTATAAAGAAACTTACTTAATCATGGGTGAATGGATTTTGTCAAGCTCATTCTCGAGGTATAAAACTATCATTTTTCACAAATAAACATGATACAATGTATGTTTTTTTTAGTTATTGTTGTACAAACTTCGACCTATAAGTCCTATATCACAGGTTGTGAGTCCATCAGGTCTGCAGGATTGTGTGAACTTGGAGTCGTTGAATGTTGCTAGAACTGCTATTGTACATATATTATAGGTTGTGAGTCTATCAGGTCTGCAGGATTGTGTGAACTTGGAGTCATTGAATGTTGCTAGAATGGCTATTGTACATATATTATAGGTTGTGAGTCTATCAGGTCTGCAGGATTTTGCGAACTTGGAGTCATTGAATGTTGCTAGAACTGCTATTGTACATATATTATAGGTTGTGAGTCTATCAGGTCTGCAGGATTGTGTGAACTTGGAGTCGTTGAATGTTGCTAGAACTGCTATTGTACATATATTATAGGTTGTGAGTCTATCAGGTCTGTAGGATTGTGTGAACTTGGAGTCGTTGAATGTTGCTAGAACTGCTATTGTACATATATTATAGGTTGTGAGTCTATCAGGTCTGCAGGATTGTGTGAACTTGGAGTCATTGAATGTCGCTAGAACGGCTATTGTGACAGAGTCCTTGTCGTGTCTCTCCAATCATCCAGGATTACGATCATTGAATATAGCAAATACTGATAATGTGAATGGTGACGAAGCATTGAAACATATTCAAGGTAGGTATTTGTGCCCCCCACATTTACTTTTAAGTTGGTGGCATATAGCAATGGTGCTGTCCATCAGTTTGTCCGTACATATGTTCATCCGTCTATACCTAAGGCCAATGTTGTGTGTTGAACCGCTCATAAACCCATGGGCGGAATTTCTTCAAATTTACACAGATGATGAATCTCAATGTGTAGCTGACCGTAAAGGATAGATTTTTGCAGCAAGTTTTACCACATTTATGACCCTTTGTTACTTCAACTATATACCCAATAATGAAAAATACCCTCTCTCCTTCCCCATTTCAACCAGTGTCTCATTGCCACATTTTTAGTTATTGTTTATTTTGATTAAAATCATTCTCAAGACAACACTTTGCTGCGTCTCATCTTGCCAGTTCACTTGAACCTGGAGGTCATTGACCAACAAGGCAAGGAAAAACAGCTGGCCACATCAATGATGACTGATTTATCAATTTCAAACAAGCAAACAAACAGACAAACAGACCTAACCAGTTTTCCAAGGCTTTATTCTAATCCATGTGAACTGGCCCTTAATCAAGGACGGAAATTTTGGTTCGGTTTTCATGTAACTGTATGACCTGCAGAAACCATGAAATTAAATCAAATCCAGGCCCGTTGATTATAAACATTTATCATTCTCATATTCAGACTCCATACTTTTCATCAAAACCGGTACCAACTTGTAGCAAATGATCTTACTAAGAAAATTAATCCCCATTTCATATGTGTCCATTCAGTAATAAAGAAATTACAGCAGTTTTTGTAACTAAGAAATGCTCCAATTTGAGTACAGAGTATGAGTTGGAGCATGGAGTATGTTCTCCAAAGTTTATAATCACCGGGCCTGATCGCTGGATTTCAAATCCAGAGCACACACTCACCACCTGGTTGGGCTGTAATGGATTAAATTATTAATCAGAAAAACTCATGATTACTGATTAATGATGATTAATGCAAAAAGGTAATCGATTATTAATCATGATGATTACTTTAACCGATTAATCCATGCCTGTAGCTCATTAGAAACTGCTTTTACTATGGTATTTGTACACTTAGGCCACACCAAATTACAGATTTTTTTGGGAAAAATTAGGGGCGAGCGAGCGAAATATAAATTTAAATATTTATTTTTGAAAAACCCTTAATTCAGAGCGAGCGAAGGAGCGAAATAATTTATTTTAAATTTATTTTTGAAAATGCCATTTTTGAAAGCGTGTGAAGGAGCAAAAGTGCCCTATTCATTTATGATGCACTCATTTTTAGGAAATAGTGACTATTACAATAGCTTTAATAAGAAATGAGGCCAAATAAATTATTGTTATACATTTCTTGTTATGTTTTGTAGGATTTATCAACTTATTTTACCAGAATACAGGTATTCAAGGTAATTGTGAGCAGACATTGTCACATACATATATATATAAATTATAATGAACACAAATGCACTGAGTGACTAGTGGTTAAAGATTCAAATCAAATGAGCATCAAGCTAGTCAATGATCACCATGTACAGTTTTGTTCTTGTAGTTATACATCATGCGCAGACGGCTGTTTATTTAGCACTGTTAGTAGCGCACCGATGCATAATGCTATGCAAGGTTACCGTCATAGGATCTAGCCCCACATCAAGCACACTTCCCTTTGGGGTATACAAGGTCCTTTCTTTCTTCCATGTAATTTGCAGGGCACACTCTGGGGCATTATCGCAAATGTTAGAGACAGAGGTGAGATACAAGGAATCTGGGTGCGATACCCTAGCTCGTTTCGAATAAATTACTTGGTTCTTTAACTTGCCCGGTGTAAAGCACCGATACACGCAAGACTACCTCTGGGTTTCCAACCAGGATCATCTCTAGCTGGTTGGGAAACACTAAAAAGCATTTCTAAAGATGACCAAGTGTCACGGCCGAGAATCGAGCCCGGGACCTCTCGATCAGGAGTTAAGCGTCTTACCACTCGACCACCGTGGTCAAATGTTATGACAGTTGTTGAGAACTGCAGCATTAATCTTACTTAAGCAGTGATTTATCCAGTTGTAATAGATCTAGCTGGAGTTTTAGCAAGTGACTGAAAAGTACAGCATTTGGTGCAATAATTAGAGCAAACTATGTTTTATCAATTTTTTTTAACTCTTTGATGAAAGTAGGACCTTCTGAAGGTTTCTCTATTTACAGTATTTAAAATCTCTGATGAAATTATGTAGGATACAGTATAGAAACTTATTAACAGGTGCGTTGCGTGTCCGGGACGAATAAAACTGTTTATATCACATACCATGTACAAACGAGACGTCATTGTCACAAAATGGGTGACAATTCATGATTTTCTCGGTAGTACGGAATACTAGTAATAATAATGAATACAAACATATCTAGATACGCTTGTTGGTTCATTCCGCAATCGCAATTCTTCCCATTTTACTACGTGTATACACTTATGTGTGTTTTTTGTAAAGCGCAGAATATTCACAAGAATCATTTCACCAGACGCTTGCATCGTAAAAAGCTACACGATTTTTGTGTGCAACAATTTACTGCTAAAATTAATCGAGTAACTAACATCCTCAGCTCAATGCGCTTTCCCAGAACATATTCTGTAGTAACAGTGACGATATTATAAACAAGTTGGCTTCATTTTTCGTAATTTGTAAATTTGATGCTAGCGGCAAAATAATAAAAATAAAATGTAGGAAAAAATCACATGCGCGTGATTTTCTCAGGTGCGGGCGCAATAATTTAAATTTAAAAATTTATTTTTCATTTTGAGAAAATCAGGAGCGGGCGCTCCCGACGAACGCATGATCAATTTGTTGTGGCCTTACTGGTAATCTGATTGATTTAAATTTAACGGAGAAAATATTACTGATATAATTCATACTACTTTCATTGAGGAAGGCTGGCGGGACCTTATGATAAGAACTTTATATACAGACAGACGACTGTCAAATTATGGATGATTGAATGTAATTATAATTATTTGAACCATATTTCAGGTTTGCAGCTACATACATTAATACTTCCATCTAGACACAGCACGACTAATATTGGAATTAAATTCATATCAGGTAAGTCTTTTATTTTGATGATTCCCAATTACTGTAAAATCATTAATTTTCTTGGGAGATTTCATTTCGTTGATTTCATGGTTCACCTTCATCAATGAAATCAAATCCCATCGAACATTAATTTTGACCTGGTGTGTTACTTGAAATGCAAAATCCACAAATTAAGATCCAATTGAAATGGTCTTTTTTACCAAAACCACGAAATTTTGTCCCATGATCAAAATCACAGATATGTATTTAGTACGGATAGGTAACTCTACCACGTGACCCAGTTGAAATCAGTAGAAATCGACTTTAAGTCTCGCGGGTTCACGTTTGTCGCGATATTTGGCCAGATCACAGAGTTTTAGCGGCGAGATTCATCGATCCGCCATCTTTGTTATATGTATTGTTTTGCAAGAAATTTGCAGAAATAAATCTGCCAATCCAATCAGCGTTTCAAAATCAATCGAGAAAATTTCACTATGTAGATACAGAATAAACATACCTTGATTAATGTGTATGTATATTTCATCGATTATATTGGCTATATGTCCAGAAATGAAGTTTGAATACACAACGGTTTCGCGGGAATATCGAAGCGAGAAAACAATTCAGTTCAAACTATGACAAATTCCTATCATCAGATTGAAAAATATTAAAATCTTATTTGGTGTTTTACTTGAAACATCTTTCGTAAAATATTATAAAATTAGTCCTGATGACTCTTTTAAAAGATATTTTGTAGACTAAATTGTAACGACGAAGCCTCCGCCATTTTCCACCCGTGTCTCTCGTTTCTTGCTCCGATTCACACGAAATTGTAACTCTGACTTAAATTGCATTGTATATTGCATGAAACACGCATTGTGTATCTTCTTCATATTGTTTTAATTTTGAAAATCGATAAATTATTCATGATAAGGCAAGTTTTTTCGAGGCAGCCATAAACATTTTATGTTACCGATAATCGCCATATTATCGACTTACAGTGTACCGAATACCAAAAAAACGATGATTAACGGAAAAGGCCGAGTGCGCGCATTGCATTATGGGCGTTTGGCTGTTCGGCAGATAAAAATCTATTTATAGAGTTGCCTATCCGTTCTAATACATATCTGTGTCAAAATTAAATAATTTACAGTTTATCAAAAAATTGTGATGCACCAAATGTTTATTGGTACTGTCAATCATGAATTACTTTAATTTGCAAAACATGTTTTTCTATATATTGATTAAAAATATAACTTCTCTTCTGCATATTAGTGCTAACTTGTATCAATTTCTCTGATGAATCTTTGCCATGGTTTATATAGCTTTACATCGAATGAAAATATGTGATCAAGATTTTTAATAAGTGTACTGTATTTCCTCGTATTTGCCCCCCCCCCCCCCCCTCTAATTTACGCAATCACAAATAACCCTGTCCGCCCCCCTCCGTTGATTTTTGAAAACAGTCAGTCATGCTCCGGTAATCCATTCAAACGAACAATTAATTACCGCTGAGTAATTATATACCGGTATGAACAGCGTAGTCTACATGTTTATTAGCCATTTTTGCATACGATAGGCAAAAGAAAAACAGTCTACTGTAAATACTCGGGCGAAAACAGTCACAGTAAAAGTAACAGTTAAAAAGTCACCCCGCGACTTATGGAAGAGTTTACTACACTACTATCGATTTTGTCAGAAAATCATTACATTACTCCTGACTTTATCTGAAACTGACCGCATCTCCCTGACTTTATCTGAAAATTACCACATTCCCATCAACTTTGTTTGAAAATTAATACACTCCTCCATATTCTGTCTGAAAATCACCACATTCCTCCCAACTTTAGCTGAAAATGACCACATTTCCTTAGACACTTGACACTGAGCACATGATTTCAGCTTTCACAAAAATGGAAAACTATACATGCGACCTATGAATGGGTTTAGACAAAAACCTTGATTTTTTATTCAAAAGTCCCCCTGCGACTTATGGCTGCGTATTTAAGGTATTTTTAAGAAGGGGAAGTAATTGCCAGGGGCAATAATAGGAGGAAATACGGTATGTTTTATGTTCTTGTTATGAGTTGATTATTTGGATGTGTAATTAATATGTTTATTTTTCTTTAATTTCTAATTAGGAATGCAATTAACAGCACTGGATTTAACTAATTATATATTGGTGGGTGATGAAGCTATGGAATACATTGGTAGAATGACCAGGTAAGTGATACCTGCCAAGTACTCCTATTAAAGTGGAGTTACTCCTATTTTGTTGATAAATTTCTTGTTGCCAAGTTCAACTACCTTGCACTAAAAGTACATTTGGTTCATTTTATGATATTCTGTCCCATATTTATAACCACTAGAACTAATACAGTCCATGTTTATGCATCGGAATTCCTTTTAAATCACATTTAAATGCATGTTGTGACATGTTTTACTTCATCACTCCAATTTTGGATTTAACCATCTTGGTAGTTATTGGTGAGTGATGGTCGCCCCGTACACTTCAGTGTAGTTATCATTCATAATTATCTCCCTTTATGGCTAATTATGCACTAAATTCCAGGACAGCAGTGTTATTCATTGCGGACTGAGTATATAGCCTTGCTTGAAACACACATTTTATTGGGGATGTTGATGGTTGGTTCTATGTCTCACTCTTGCGTGGGTGGCTAGGTAATGTCATCGTAACTGTGTGGCTTTTGATTTCTGTGCCATACAGTATTTATTGTTTATTTCATTTTGACTATTTAAAAATTAAATCTACAATTTGACTCTTGAATTTACTGATGCTGGAGGCATATAGCAATGCATGTTCGTCCGTTCGTTTGTCTGTTACGAAACATTGAAGCTATCCAACATTTCAACAAAATTATGGCCCTTGAATGACTTAGCTACTCACTGTAAAATCATTAATTTTCGTGGGGGATTAAATTTCGTGAATTTCCTGGTTAAGGGTCAATAACTTTGGCCCTTGTATTTAATACTTGAAATGCAAAATCCACAAATTAACGTCTTATCGAAATGTTCCTTTTTACCAAAACCACAAAATTTTATCCCATCAGAATTAAATGATTTTTCAGTATTTGTTACGGATAAGGCTTCCACTGGGGCATATGCGTTAACTGAACGCAGTCTTGTACAGAAATAGCTATGATCACCCTATTTTACAGCCTGAAGAAGTTAATTCTAAGTAATACAAAGATCTCTGATGCTGGTATGTTGTTCCTGGAAGGATTAAAACAGTTACAAGTACTGGATGTAGATAGAACATTAATCACAGATGATTCTGCTCAAGTTATTGGTGGTAAGTTTTGTATAAGGAAGTGAATGTTGTAATCAGTCTTTTAGTTAGTCCATAGAAACAGTTTTCAACATATTGCTGATTGTTTATTTAAAACAAATTGTCTTGATTAAGACATTTTTGCAAAACATACACAGACAAAATGCATATTTCTACAAGAAAATGTTGATTATTCTTAAGACTTTTCTTTTGAAATATACATGTATATAGGTTTTGTTATTGGATTGGGCAGTATGTGCATTGTTCAGAATCTTGAACTATATCTCTTGTTTCATTTGATGGTATATAAATATGTAAAGAAGAAGTGTGTACAGGGACCTTATTCGCCAACATTGTATTACTGAAATTCAGACTTAGACTTAAAATTGGCAATATTTTTAATCACTGCCATTTCTTTAAAACTTAATTAAACCATGTGAAATTGTATCAGATGATTTGTTGTTACCCACTGAATATGTATACCCATTTATATCAAAATCGGTACATTTATAACAACATGAGAGAAAAAAGAACATTTGGCAATATAAAGTCTAAGTCTGAGTTTTAGACTTACAGCGTTGATAAATAAGGCCCCTGGTAGTTTATATCTAACCGAACTTAGCATCCGCCATTGATATGTCCTTGACTGACATTTTATTCTGTAGAACAACAATGAGGTCTTGTTACAATGACACCCAGTTGACTGACATCACTACATTATTATATGCCTACTGTTCTACTTTCAGCTTTGTCTAACCTGTGTGAGTTAAGCTTGGCTAGTACTAGGTAAGAATACTATAGTACTATAAATACTTCCATACAGTAATCAAAACTGATAACTCAATATAATATCAATGACTTAGAATTAGAAGGTCGTAAGTGCCACTTGCGACCTTTTAAGATAATACATATTTAGAATAAGCATCACAAGGCGCTTCTTATGAGCCCATTTTCATAAAAATGTGAACTTGTCATGTTGACCAAATTGAAGTTGTAAAAATTTGTTTTACCATAAGTGAAGAGTAAATTTTCTGTGTTTTCTCAAAATATCGATTTGGTAGTTACGACCTTCTAATTCTAAGCCATCGATATGTGATTTGTAACTGATTTTTAATGGGATTGATATTGTAAATGAAGTACTAGTATTAACCCTTTTTTCAACACAGGAAAATGGTTAGCGGGGTACATGCATTAGATTAGTCACTGTTGGTATGATATTGTCCGTGATAATTATTTGGCTGGTAAAAAAGTATATTTGTAAATAAGATACCAAATTATAGCCCACTTCTAGAATTGGAGTTGTTCATTTAATTGTACATTTACCCCCTATCATTGAGTCATAAGTCAACTGTGTGCCTCTGTTGCTTATTGGGTTAGCACACTTGTCGCCTTTTGGGGTGAACCAGGTTCAAATCTGGGTAGAGGCAGTCATGTACCTGCCATATAATTTTAGCAGAATGCACTAGCAATTAAAGGCTAAACTCTGCATTTAAAAAAACCAAACAAAGTAGGTCAAGATCACTGTGACCTTTACCATATATTTAGACCAAATGGTTTCGGTTCAATAACTCAAGAACACTTTGCCAAACTTTACATGGAAGTTGGTCAGCAACAGCAGATGACCCCTATTAATTTTGAGGTCAGTAGTTCAGGGTGACTGTGACCTTTACAATTTTTTACTATTGGGCTGTCATAGGGGCATACCCATTTTGCAAACATCTCTTGTTTTTCATTCCAGGATAACTACCAGATTTTTGTTGTCAGGGGCATGCAATAATTGTTCAAATCTTGCAAAACTCAACCTTAGTAAAACTACTGTGACAAAGAAAGGTAGGCATATGTGTTATATGTTCTATAATTATAACATGACTATGGGCGCATTGTTACACAATCTGCTTGTCTTACCCCTTTGTGAGAGGCTGTTTGGTTATTTAAGGTTATTCTGTCGAGGAATGAGGTTGCATATTTGATTTCACATAGCGATAATAGTTCTAACTTGACTCTAAATGTATCTGAGAATATTCTGAGGTTGTTTGGCATTGTGTTCAGATTATGTTTGGTACTGTATATTTCTTCCTGTACTGTCAGGGCTCTTACAGTGCTGCACAATAACTTTTATGCAGAAAATGGAATAAAAGTCATTTGGTGAAAAAATTCATAGTATAGACAGATTTATTGCTATTTGAAATTTCATTGTCTGAATTTTTACGCTAGAACAAAGTTTGAACTGAGTTTTGCTGTTTAGATGTGGGTCAGTTCTAATGATACTCAAATCAGCCTCGTCTTCAGGATTGGGCATTTTTTCAGTATTGGGCATTATGCCTCTGTAGAACCCCTGCCTACTGTAAGTGAGACTAAAAAAATTGAAACTACAGCAATTATTATCAATTTGATTTGTATGTTTTTCAGGTGTTCTTACGTTATCGTTGCAATTCCTTCAAATGCTAAATCTGGACGGTACCAAAGTGCGACCTGATCTTTGTCTTGAACTGATGACTGGTTGCCCGTCTTTAACACAAATATCCATGAGGAATCTGGAACCATTCACGAGAGACGATGAAGTGGAAGAAGCAGAAATGGAAATGTGATCTTTGACAAATCATCGAATGTGATTGTTATGGCAAATGTAGATGTCATAAAAGTGTGATGCAACATATGATATATATCATCTGTAACTTAGGCAAAAAAAACCTGACTCGTTTCTGCTCGTTTGATTTCAAATTAGTCCCAAAAAAACACTAGGGTAGGGGGCAAAAAAATGGGTCAGTAGGGGTAACAGAAACAAGGATTTTTTTTGGCCTTATATACTAATGCTGGTAATTCCTTATACCCAGTTCATAACTCGTCTTATGATAGGCTTGTGGTTGTATGCAACTAGTGAGTACAGCTGATTAAATTTAATATGAAAATACTTTCATGTAGAGGTTGTACAGTTGAAACATGTTCATTGATTTTGTGAAAATACTGTAAATTTGACTCATTAATTTGCGTTGGGAATTTTACGTTCATTGATTTCCTGGATGACTTCAACCATTTTTTCAACATGTAATAAAATAATTATTATATTAATTTGATTTTTGAATGATCTTTGCTAATTCATGAGAGTTTTGATATTGAAACTACATCCCCACGAAATGATCTTTTTCACCAAAAATCACGAAATTTCGTCCCAGTAAAATTAACTGATTTTACAGTATGACTATTAGTCACTATTGTGAAAGATACGGCTGACTTGGTCGAATATCTTCCTTGTCAGCTATTTTTATTATCAATGTACATGTATTCCACCATCTATAACACAGAAAATCAATACTCGGAACATTGTGCATCATGGTATGCTTCCATAATATATGAAATAGGCTCATCTCATTACTATCAGTCAAGTACTGTAAAATCATAAATTTTCGTGGGGGATTAAATTTTGTGGATTTCGTGGTTCACATTCCACCAGGAAATCAAATCCCATTGAACAATAATTATATTTTTACCCTTGTATTTATTACCTGAAATGTAAATCCACGAATTCATGTCCCATCGAAACGATCTTTTTACCAAAACCACATAATTACATCCTATCGAAAATATATGATTTTACAGTATGGAATAGGCTAATCTCATTACTAACAGTCAAGTTAATGATCTGTGATAGGTAATAAAATGTGAGTACTGTAAAGTCAGGACAAGTTTTCATGTTTTTGTGAAAAAGACCATTTGTGGGGACTTAATTTCGATGATACAATATCAACTAAGTCATATGCTATAGAATCCTTAATATTCATAGGGATTTAATTTTGTGGTTAAGATAATCCACAAAATTAAATCCCCCACAAATATGAATGGTTTTACAGTATGTGAATGTAGAGCATGTAAAAGGAATACAAATACTGTAAAATCATTAAGTTTCGAGGGGGATTAAATTTCATGTTTTTTGTGCTTCTAATCAAAACCCATCGAACAATAATTTTGAACCTTGTATTTATCACTAAAAATGCAAAATCAACAAATTAACGTACCATCGAAATGGTCATTTTTACCAAAACCACAAAAAATTACCATCGAAATTTAATGATTTTTACAGTATAACATTTTTAGCTCACCTGAGCACGAAGTGCTCAAGGTGAGCTATTGTGATCGCAAAATGTCCGTCGTCCGTCGTCCGTCGTACGTCGTACGTCGTACGTCGTACGTCGTCCGTCGTACGTCGTCAACATTTTGACTTGTAAGCACTGTAGAGGTCACAGTTTTGATCCAATCTTCATGCAACTTGGTCAGAATGTTCTTCTCTATGAAATCTAGGCCAAGTTCGAAACTGGGTCATGTGGGGTCAAAAACTAGGTCACTAGGTCAAATCTTAGAAAAATCTTGTGTACACTCCAGATGTCACTAATTTGTTCCAATCTTCATGAAACTTGGTCAGGATGTTGTTCTCCATGAAATCTAGGCCAAGTTCGAAACTGGGTCATGCCGGGTCAAAAACTAGGTCACTAGGTCAAATCTGATAAAAACCTTGTGTGCACCCTAGAGGTCACAGTTTTGATCCAATCTTCATGAAACTTGGTCAGAATGTTCTTCTCTATGAAATCTAGGCCAAGTTCGAAACTGGGTCATGTGGGGTCAAAAACTAGGTCACTAGGTCAAATCTTAGAAAAATCTTGTGTAAACTCCAGATGTCACTAATTTGTTCCAATCTTCATGAAACTTGGTCAGGATGTTGTTTTCCATGAAATCTAGGCCAAGTTCGAAACTGGGTCATGCCGGGTCAAAAACTAGGTCACTAGGTCAAATCTGATAAAAACCTTGTGTGCACCCTAGAGGTCACAGTTTTGATCCAATCTTCATGAAACTTGGTCAGAATGTTCTTCTCTATGAAATCTAGGCCAAGTTCGAAACTGGGTCATGTGGGGTCAAAAACTAGGTCACTAGGTCAAATCTTAGAAAAATCTTGTGTACACTCCAGATGTCACTAATTTGTTCCAATCTTCATGAAACTTGGTCAGGATGTTGTTCTCCATGAAATCTAGGCCAAGTTCGAAACTGGGTCATGCCGGGTCAAAAACTAGGTCACTAGGTCAAATCTGATAAAAACCTTGTGTGCACCCTAGAGGTCACCGTTTTGATCCAATCTTCAAGACACTTGGTCAGAATGTTGTTCTTCATGAAATCTAGACCAAGTTCGAAACTGGGTCATGTGGGGTCAAAAACTAGGTCACTAGGTCAAATCTTAGAAAAATCTTGTGTACACTCCAGATGTCACTAATTTGTTCCAATCTTCATGAAACTTGGTCAGGATGTTGTTCTCCATGAAATCTTGGCCAAGTTCGAAACTGGGTCATGCGGGGTCAAAAACTAGGTCACTAGGTCAAATCTGATAAAAACCTTGTGTACACCCTAGAGGTCACCGTTTTGATCCAATCTTCAAGACACTTGGTCAGAATGTTGTTCTTCATGAAATCTAGACCAAGTTTGAAACTGGGTCATGTGGGGTCAAAAACTAGGTCAATAGGTCAAATCTAAAAAATCCTTTTGTATACTCTAGATGTCATCAATTTTATCAAATCTTCATGAAACTTGGTCAGAATGTTGTTCTCCATGAAATCTAGGCCAAGTTTGAAACTGGGTCATGTGGGGTCAAAAACTAGGTCACTAGGTCAAATCTTAGAAAAGCTAGTGTTCACACCAGAGGTCACAATTTTGGTTGTATCTTCATGAAACTTGGTCAGAATGTATTTCTCTATGGACTCTAGGCCAAGTTCAAAACTGGGTCATGTGGGGTCAAAAACCAGGTCACTAGGTCAAATCTTAGAAAAACCTTGTTTACACTCTAGATGTCATCAATTTGATCCAATCTTCATGAAACTTGGTCAGAATGATGATCTCTATGAAATCTGGGCCAAGTTTGAAACTGGGTCATGTGGAAAAAGTTCCAAATTCAATAATGCTTGATTCTACACAAGTACAACTAGTCGGTACTAAACCCATCAGCAGTCAAACCAAAGTATGTATTTCAGGAACTCTACTTTACCTACTACTCACAAACATTTTAGTACAAAATTCAAATCTAGGCCACATAAGTATTTTGAGTTCATACTACAACAATCTTGCTAACAAAGCCAACATTGCAACAAACTCAGGTGAGCGCTTAAGGGCCAATGGCCCTCTTGTTTTTTAGTAGTCAGTAGTTGTAAAGAACATGTTGGGCCATCTATACCCACATTAACATGAGCCTGACCTATTGATTAGCATGATTTAACAGTCAATATATTGTCTACGTTTATTACACCGATTGTTTGCTTTCATAATCAAAGAGTATCACGAAGACGCTCAAGATGTATTACAAACACAAATATGTAATACCGATAGTGCATGATTTGCTTGCGGAAATTGATATATTCAAAGCAAGAACCTCGTAATATATTCTTGCATAAAGGTCAGGCTCAGGTCAAAATAGCCAAGCTATACCTACAATTACTAGTTCTGTAAAATCATTAATATTCATGGGGGACTGTATTTCTTTGATGACCTCAAACAAAATCAAATCCCCCACAAATATTAATGATTCTGTAGTATCTGGCTTAATGGATAATAAATCCTTCAAATTACACCCCCACAATATAGACTAAGTCTTTTTCACAAAAAAACACAAAATTTAGTCCTATTGAAATTTAAAGGATTTTACAGCATCAGGAAGACTTTTGTGTTGTGTGAAAATTTACTTTACACACTAATATACCTTATGAAAGTGATTAACATTGTTCTAGAAATGTTGACGTTGTGTTTAGTGTTTTGTTATTGAGTTTAATTTATGCAAATTTAGCAATCAAAATAAAATTTCAGTTAAATCCTGTGTTATGTTTGTTTTCTGACACTAGAACAACCTTAGGTATAGTGCGCCCAAGATATATATCGAGAAAAGCGGGAAAATTTTGTATATTCAAGTTAGGAAAACCAAGCATGCACGATTTATCTTTTTATTTTAGTATAAGATTGACCGTATGTGTTTATTTGAGTTACCAATTTAGCAGCAGTAAACCAATCCAGTCAATGTTTGTCAATATCACATTATCCTGGGCGCACTATAACTGTATCATTGATAATTAAAAAAAACCATGAACATTTTTTTTTTTGTAATTTTTTTCTCATTTGAGTCTTTATCAATGTTACAGTTACGTGTGAACACAACTGAACAAAACATTAACTTCTCTTTTTCCGTCAGTTTTCCTAACCAGTAATAGCATTAATGATCAAGTTACGACTTCACCTGCAGTACCTGAAGCTGAGCTAAATCTCGAATCAAACAAGAAGCAGTGATAGACAACCATATGCCCAGTCGGAGAGAAGATAATAGTTCTATTTATACCACGGTCCAAAATATGCGCTGTAGCTCCCCACAGCAGTTTTTACGCCCCCGGAACCGATGGTTCGGGGGCATATTAAAATCGCACCGTCAGTCCGTCCGTCAGTCCGTCCATCCGTCCGTCCATCCGGATTCGTTTCCGCTCAATAATTCAAGCAGTGTTTATCCGATCTTCACCAAACTTCATGAAAATGTGTAAGGCCATGAGATCTAGGTCAAGTTCGATAAACAGTCAAATTGACCTAGCCGCTTCAGAGTTACGGCCCTTGACACATAGAAAAATGGCGTTTTTTTTGGTTTCCGCTCAATAACTCAAGCATTTGTCATTGGATCTTCACCAAACCTCATAAAAATGTGTAAGGCTACGAGATCTAGGTCAAGTTCGATAACCAGTCAAATTGACCTAGCCGTTTTAGAGTTACGGCCCTTGACACATAGAAAAATGGCGTTTTTTTTGGTTTCCGCTCAATAACTTAAGCATTTGTCATTGGATCTTCACCAAACCTCATGAAAATGTGTAAGGCTACGAGATCTAGGTCAAGTTCGATAAACAGTCAAATTGACCTAGCCGCTTCAGAGTTACGGCCCTTGACACATAGAAAAATGGCGTTTTTTTTGGTTTCCGCTCAATAACTCAAGCATTTGTCTTTGGATCTTCACCAAACCTCATGAAAATGTGTAAGGCCATGAGATCTAGGTCAAGTTCGATAAACAGTCAAATTGACGTAGCCACTTTAGAGTTACGGCCCTTGACACATAGAAAAATGGCGTTTTTTTTGGTTTCCGCTCAATAACTCAAGCATTTGTCATCGGATCTTCACCAAACCTCATGAAAATGTGTAAGGCTACGAGATCTAGGTCAAGTTCGATAAACAGTCAAATTGACCTAGCCAGTTTAGAGTTACGGCCCTTGACACATAGAAAAATGGCGTTTTTTTTGGTTTCCGCTCAATAACTCAAGCATTTGTCATTGGATCTTCACCAAACCTCATGAAAATGTGTAAGGCTACGAGATCTAGGTCAAGTTCGATAACCAGTCAAATTGACCTAGCCGTTTTAGAGTTACGGCCCTTGACACATAGAAAAATGGCGTTTTTTTTGGTTTCCGCTCAATAACTTAAGCATTTGTCATTGGATCTTCACCAAACCTCATGAAAATGTGTAAGGCTACGAGATCTAGGTCAAGTTCGATAACCAGTCAAATTGACGTAGCCACTTTAGAGTTACGGCCCTTGACACATAGAAAAATGGCGTTTTTTTTGGTTTCCGCTCAATAACTCAAGCATTTGTCATTGGATCTTCACCAAACCTCATGAAAATGTGTAAGGCTACGAGATCTAGGTCAAGTTCGATAACCAGTCAAATTGACCTAGCCGTTTTAGAGTTACGGCCCTTGACACATAGAAAAATGGCGTTTTTTTTGGTTTCCGCTCAATAACTTAAGCATTTGTCATTGGATCTTCACCAAACCTCATGAAAATGTGAAAGGCTATGAGATCTAGGTCAGGTTTGATAACCAGTCAAATTGACGTAGCCACTTTAGAGTTACGGCCCTTGACACGTAGGAAAATGGCGTTTTTTTTTGGTTTCCGCTCAATAACTCAAGCATTTATCATCTGATCTTCACCAAACCTTTTGAAACATGAAAAGGTGTACGGCCATAAGATCTAGGTCATGTTAGATAACAGGATTTCAAATTGACCTACACGCTTAAGAGTTATGGCCCTTTACACAAAGAAAAATATGTCAATATCACATTTGCCCAATATATTATGACACATCTGTGACGGTGCTGATATCTTAACGTTACGTTACTATCAAAGCATGCACGGGGGCATGTGTCGTCCTATGGAGACAGCTCTTGTTGTGTGAAAGTTTTGTCAAATATGAAAAGAAAATTTATGTAGGATGTGCATACAGAAAGTTGGTCGGCACCCAATTGTATACACGTTGGATAAACTATTGGATAAGACTTTGTCTGACTTTGGAATAACTTTATCAAACGTTTATACAATTGGATGCTGGTTTGTAATTCAAGACCAGAAACTTCAGAGTGACCTCTGAGTCAAGTAAAATTTCAATTTAAGAATGCGATTTTCAGATGACCAGAGCTTAATAATATTATCATGATATAATGACTATTTATAGAAATAATGCCACCACCAATGAGCGGTCATATCGCTGGTTTAGAATGAGAAGGTCATAACTTATCATGTTGACCAAAATGAAGTCCAAAAAGTTGTTTTTACCTAAGTTAAAGAGTAGTTGTAAGATTTTCTTGTTCTCTCTATACATGTACGTATATTGATTTTGTACTTACAACCTTCTCATTCTTAGCTTTATATCTATAATAGCTTTGCACATGTTGGTCAGTCTGTTTGCCCTAGGATCTTCATACTTTACATGGTGGTTTACCAGCAGCAGAAGATGACCCCTTTCGATTTTGAGGTCAAAATCAATCTTACCTTTGCCATTTTGGACAATTTTGCTGCCATAGGGGCATAATTATGTGTTTTACACACATCACTTGTTTAGAAAGAACTAGAAATAAGTCCATTGGACACGGAGGCCCCCACGGGTGCCAATTGACAATACAAAGGGTCATAAGGGCTTTAAAGCTATTTGCCCCAAATAACTTCGGTGGGGGGAAATAAAAATTAGGAAAAATAAGGGAACAATGAGTGTAAAATACAATAATTTATTTGATATTTCTGAGTTTCTAGATAAAGCTGCATGGTGGATTCTGATCAACAACATCATTTATTCTACTACATAATAACTAGCTGTAATACAGTTTGAATGATAACAACATAAAGTATATATCAATGACAGAATGTGCCTTATTAACCAATGCTGTAAGTCAGATATGCTTACAGTACAACCTGTTTTTACCAGCCTATATTGCTGGCTTAGAATGAGAAGACCTTTTAAGATTCATATACAGGATGATCATTATATATGGTAACATAAATAACTTTAATAACTTTGTCAGATGATTTAATGATAGAGAAATGGTTTGACCTTTATTTCAAAGCTAATGAGCCCAAGTTTTTGTAAGATGTGGCTAATAAATGCAATTGTGCGATCCAGAATCATTTCGCTGAAGACCGCATTTAAATTTGCCCCCTACACTCACCGAATTTAAACCCTTTGGACTTCTGATCATGGGAATGCCTAAAGGAAGGAGTGTATAAAACAAAACCTGTATATTTACTTGAAAACTTCAATCCAATGTGAAATTGTAAGCATCAATGGGTAAAATGCAAGGAATTAATTGGTAATTTACGACGTCATTTGCTGTTGATTTTGGCAGTTTTTCAAAATTACAGAAAATGCTTCAAACATCTGCTGAGAAAATAATATGTAACATTTGCTAATTTTTTATCTCCTTAATAAAACTAACATTAAACAATGGCATATAACAACAAATATTATCTTAAAATCAGACAAAGTTATTAAAGTTATTTATGTTACCATATATTAATGATCACCCTGTATATTTAAAATAAGCATCACAAGGCGCTTCTTATGAGCCCATTTTCATAAAAATCGGAACTTGTCATATTGACCAAAACGAAGTTTAAACCGCTTGTTTTACCATGTGTAAAGGGTAATTATCTGACAGTTTTTTCTCGTTTTCTCAAAATATCGATTTTGTATTTACGTCCTTCTCATTCTAAGCCATCGATATAGCTACACGTCAAAGCAGCCAGCTTAAAACATGGGGCCAACACAATGCTAAGAATTGGCTTTATTTGCAAAACAGCTTTCTGCTAAAATATGGCTGACATATGTATGTATGTGTCCACCTGGATTAGAACCCGAGTTGCCAGATTAGACAGCAAGTGCACCAACCATTGACCTATGGAGGTACACATGGCAGGTTGCAGATTAATGAATGCACAACAGGGTGAATGCACATGTAGTAGGAAAATTGAAAGCATGGTATTATATAAATTCAAACAATATTTTCCAGGAACACATTTTTAAACAAGAGGGCCTGAAAGGCCCTAGGTCGCACACCTGTTGCACATTGATCTAGGTATCAGTACAACCTACATTCTGACCATATACTATTCATGAAGATTGGATCAAAACGGTGACCCCTGGAGTGAACACAATATTTACTAAGATTTGACCTAGTGACCTAGTTTTTGACCCCACATGACCAAGTTTCGAACTTGGACTAGATTTCATGGAGAATTCTGGCCAAGTTTCATGAAGATGGTATCAAATTGATCACATCTAGAGTGTACACAAGGTTTTTCTAAGATTTGACCTAGTGACCTTGTTTTTGACCCCACATGACCAAGTTTCGAACTAGGCCTAGATTTCATGAAGAACAACATTCTGACCAAGTTTCATGAAGATTGGATCAAATTGATGACATCTAGAGTGTACATAAGGTTTTTCTAAGATTTGACCTAGTGACCTAGTTTTTGACCCCACATGGCCCAGTTTCGAACTTGGCCTAGATATCATGGAGAACAACATTCTGACCTAGTTTCATAAGAATTGGATCAAAACGGTGACCTCTAGGGTGTACACAAGGTTTTTTAAGATTTGACCTAGTGACCTAGGTTTTGACCCCGCATGACCCAGTTTCGAACTTGGCCTAGATTTAATGGAGAACAACATTATGACCAAGTTTCATGAAGATTGGAACAAATTGGTGACATCTGGAGTGTACACAAGATTTGTCTAAGATTTGACCTAGTGACCTAGTTTTTGACCCCGCATGATCCAGTTTCAAACTGGGCCTAGATATCATGGAGAACAACATTCTGACCTAGTTTCATAAGAATTGGATCAAAACGGTGACCTCTAGGGTGTACACAAGGTTTTTTAAGATTTGACCTAGTGACCTAGGTTTTGACCCCGCATGACCTAGTTTCGAACTTGGCCTAGATTTAATGGAGAACAACATTATGACCAAGTTTCATGAAGATTGGAACAAATTGGTGACATCTGGAGTGTACACAAGATATGTCTAAGATTTGACCTAGTGACCTAGTTTTTGACCCCGCATGATCCAGTTTCAAACTGGGCCTAGATTTCATGGAGAACAACATTCTGACAAAGTTTCATGAAGATTGGAACAAATTGGTGACATCTGGAGTGTACACAAGATTTTTCTTAGATTTGACCTAGTGACCTAGTTTTTGACCCCGCATGACCCGTTTCGAACTTGTCCTAGATTTTATGGAGAACATCATTTTGACCAAGTTTCATGAAGATTGTAACAAATTGGTGACATCTGGAGTGTACACAAGATTTTTCTAAGATTTGACCTAGTGACCTAGTTGTTGACCCAACATGACCCAGTTTCGAACTTGGCCTAGATGTCATAGAGAACAACATTCTGATCAAGTTTCATGAAGATTGGATCAAAAATGTTGCCTCTAGAGTGTACACAAGCCACTTGTTGACGGACGACGACGACGGACGGACGGACGACGGACGAGGAGTGATCACAAAAGCTGAGCTAAAAATGTGTATGTACACTTATCAAAGAGTTAGATGACATTCTCATATCAACAAATCTGTATATACATGTATATCAAACATGTATAACAATAAATAAATTTATCGTCTTCAACAATGAAAGTGCAAAACAAGAGATATCTTACAGTTAGCATAATAATCATGCAGTCATAGACAGCCATATCCACACCGAAGAGAAGATTATCAACAAAGGGCCATAACTCAGACAAAAATGGTCAAATCACAAATTCAAATCATATTATGCGCTAAAGCTCCCCGCAGTTGTTATTCTGTGAAAGTTTCATCAAAATCCTTTAAGAAATGTAGGAAGTAGTTGCACACATAAGCTTGGACGGACAGACTGACAAAAGGGGATAATGAATGATACATTTGACTGTGTCACTGAAGGTGAAGAATACCCTAAAATGTTTCCTGATATAGTTACATTAGCTTTCCAGTCTTATGATGTTAAGTTCAAATCTGAACATAATGGTTGCAGAGAGATATACCAATACCGGTAGGTACCTTTGGCAGATGTGGTTGTAGGCATACCTGCCAAGTATTCCTCTTTTAAAGTGCTGCTACTCCTATTTTCATTGATAAATTTCTGGTTTCCAAGTAAGACTACCTTTGCACAAAGGTACATTTGATACATTGTATGATCATCTGTCCCATATTTATAACCACAAGAATTAATAACTTCCTTGTTTATGCATCTAAATCCTTTTAAATCACATTTAAGTGCATCTTGTGACATATTTCGCTTGATCACTCATACATTTTATTTAACAATCTTGGCAGGTATGTTGTAGATCTAACAAGGTGCATGTTTGATTACAGGTTGCTACATACCCTTCGTTAAAATAACACTAGCATAAAATTCAAAGACTCGGTGCAAAACTATGGTAACTACATCAATTTATATAGACACATACTGTAGTTTTGTTCCAAGCCCTCAAAATTCAATAACCTATTTACAGTGCTATTCTCCTTGAAGCTGTATGCCATTGACCAGCCTACAGGTCCGTAAAAAGTGTCCAAGGTCATCTATACATATACGAGGGGTGATCAATATATTCGAGGACTTTCCTTCACAATTTTGAAATATTGGAACTAGAGTAATGACATTTACAGCTCATGTAGATCAATCAATTATCTCGCGATTTGCTTAATGTTCTTTATGAAAGCGTCACTATTTACTTGATGACGTCACTTTTTGTAACCATGGTGAAGCGCGCACCGTCGAGCATCTCGAGCGTAACGTTATTTCTGAGAAACGACACGCTATGAAAATTAGCGCAAAACTTGTAAATTCCTCGCAATACCTCCAAAATGACTTGACTAAATTGTGCATGGATTCTGTGCGCGCCCAATTAGCCATTTTCATATGATTCCGTTGTGTATGTGATTGTAGGGTCTCTGCCAAACGGTTGAGTCAATAAAATTAGGATAAACAGCAAAAATAACACCGTGTTGGGGACACTTTCCGTTAAATTCTGCGAAATAAGACGCACAGATCTCAATCAAATGTAAATGGCAAAAACGAAGACTAGTATAGGCTAGAACACATAAAATCGTTGACTCCAAAACAAAAGGGTTATTTTGATATTGTGTCATAAACCTGATAGGTCCTGTTTCAGTCTTAATTGAAATAATCTAATTTTGTAAAGCCAACCGCCCTTTTCCGAGTTTTGTTTCCAATAACGCGTCGATACTCTTTTTATTCCACTTCACATTCAAGAATCAGCTATTAACTACTTATTTCAGTAGTTAAAGACAACTAGTCTCACACATGGAACCGGGTATCCGTCCAAAAAGGAGCTATGTGCTGCTCCGACGGTGACGCTTGGAATGACGTCGCGTGACGTCCAACGTCACACGCCCCTTGTATGAATCAAATAATTTAATTAGCGCATTCGGTCGGAGACATCTTATTCCGAATGTTGTTAAATGGCTTTGAGCCTTGCTGCCAATATGAACTTGCTAGATGAAAAGTCCTCGAATATATTGATCACCCCTCGTATATTAGATAGAAATATGTCTAAATAAGCAGTCTTGGACATTGTTCCTGGACCTGTGGGCTATCCTAATATGGAAAATCTGAATGACCAAGCACATACCAATCTGTCTCAGTCAAATGCACAAACAAACTGTAGTAGGCCTACTCACCACTTTCTTCCTAGATACAAAGACCTAAATTACACAGATTGGATACTCCACTGAAAATTTAGAGAAAACGCAAAATAACATGCAGCAGATTCAGTTATTGTGCTTAAAACTTGTTTTAGTCATCCAATTTTAATGGGCAATGTATCATGTTGAAGAGCTAAGTTTCTTTTTCTACATGAAGTAACTCATTTTTGTCTACCTTTCATATTATACAGAAAATTAGGATTTGAATGAGGCAAATCAAGTATTTTCTGATAAACTTGAAATTTACATTAATTTGATGAAAATGAGAGTAGGTCTGGCTCTTCGGGGTCTATTTTTTTATTCCTTGACCTTTTTCAATTAATGAGGTATCATTTGAAAGCTGAATAATAAATCTATTGCATAGCCTTATTATTTTTTTGGTAAGTATATTATAGAACTGGAGATATAAGGTATTAAAAATGAACGAGATTTCGCGATATTTCAGAGACCTGCCACGAGATATCGTGAGAGTTGGTACATGTTTCCAATCTGTGTAATTTAGGTCTTTGCTAGATACATGTTTGACATGTCTATAAATCTACCATGACCTCTCAGTAATGACCCCTTTAGAGATAGAATACCAAGCGTAGTCACGCCTCGAAGCGTTTTGCAGATCAATACCTTACGTTAAATTATTCATAAATAGAATATAAATAGTCCATCACCAAGTGAAGTTTCCATGAAACATTAACAAGACGGTGTAGGTTACACAACTAATATCTTACCAGGGGCCTTATTCACCAACGTTATAAGTCTAAAATTCAGACTTAGACTTAAAGTTAATAATGTTCATAATCACTGCCGTTTTTTAACAATAATATTTAACCATATGAAAATGTATCTGATTATTCGTTGTGACCCACTGAACATGTATACCTATTCATATTAAAATCGGTACTCTTATAACAACATGAGAGCGAGTAGCACATTTGGCAATATGAAGTCTACGTCTGAATTTAGGACTTACAACGTTGGTGAATAAGGACCTTGGATACTATCAATAAATATCTATAGAGTAAATGAACGGTATAACAGAATATGAACAAATTTGGCAGATTCTCTATAACAGTATAAATAATTTGTATAAAATTTAAATTAATGAAAGTCGATCTCATTAAAATCAGACACATATTACAATTCATTACTTTACACTGATATAGGATCTGATGACACTCTGTATGGGGGTCATGTCAATGTGAACTTTTTACATCATCCAATCAAATAGCTACTTTCACAAAACTAAAAGTGCAGAAAATCTCTCTGCTGAACTACCTAGTTTACAGTGAGAGAGATGGTTTATAGAGTTTATACTAGACTGACTTTAGTACAAATACAGGTGAATATCCATTATATAACATGCACTAGAGAGTTCATTTGAATGTGACCTCTTATGTAGTGTCGTCAGATCTGACTAACAGCGTAAAGTTAGGATCTGATTTTAATAAAATTGAATGAGTCTACTATAACACAACAAGTAAACCATTATGGAGCATCAAGGTTGCAATATGAATGTAAGTATCACAGTTAAATATCTGGATTTCTACAGTAATGGTTCCGTGCCATTCCAGCTCACTTCCGCACCTTCCCATCTGAAAATACACAATCATGCACATGGTATACATTCTGTATCATATATCTAACAAAAAGTTTATTCTAAATGCTGAGGATAGCCTTTTTTGCTTCATTTCGACCGAAATATGGCAGGCATATGTATGTGCATCCATTTAGATTTGAACCTGGGTCGCTAGACTAGACGGCAAGCCCACTAACGACTGAGCTACGGGGGCACATATGACCTGCAAAACTGTAGTAATTCTACTTAAGTTATGAGCAAGGAACCATTTTATAAATAAGATTAGCTTTCTACTCAATCCTTGATTCGTATAATAAATGTATGTTGATCATGTTAGGAAATAAATATTGTTGAAACTATATTATGAGAAGTTACTTCAGTCTTGTGGGCAACCCTAATGTAAACCATTGTAGCAAAATCAACAAAGAGCATAATTTTATCATGAATTGATGCCAGTCTTGAACTAAAGTTTTATATCATTTTAACTTCATAAAAGCTGAAGTCATCAGCAAATCCCTTGCATGAGAATATCAGAAACGGTCAGTAATAAGTCATTTTCTTTCACATAATCGTTAACCAATAAATCAAATAACTCTGAATCACCATTGAGTTCCCTTAGGTTGAGTATTCTCTTATGTTTTTCGAAAGTCCTAATTTTTTGCTTCAATATGAATACAGGTTCAAATCAGTGCAATCTACTTGCTTCAATGTTTGGTTATAAGTTATGCCTTAGTCACACTGAGCATTTTTTGGCCTCGGCAATGTACTCCCGATTTAAATAAATCAGCTTCAGGAGACTTCAGTAACAGGAATATCACAAATTTTCTAATGATTACCATGAAGCTTCCCCTAGACACCAATGACCCTTTTCCCGATACCTTCCGATGCCAATTTATTAAATCGGGAGTACATTGCCAGGGCAAAAAGTTTCACTGTGACCAAGGTATTAATTTGCACAAGTGCTGTAAGGTTCATGATAATGAAAATTGAATGTATTTACCACCGCATGTACCCAAACATTCAGGGAAGAAAACCAATACTGTAAAATCATTTAATTTCGATGGGACGAAATTTTGTGACTTTGGTAAAAAGACCACTTCGATGGGACATTAATTCGTGGATTTTGCATTTCAGGTAATAAATACAAGGGTCAAAATTATTGTTTGATGGAATTAAATTTCGTGGTTGAAGATGAACCATGAAATCCATGAAATTTAATCCCCAACGAAAATTAATGATTTAACAGTAGTTGAATGTTAATAAAATTTTTGTGTTTGTTGTTTATTGTCCTTACTTAGTTCTGATACAATGTTCCAGTGGTGGCACTAACTCATCAACAGATGGAGGCTCAAATGTTGTACTGTTTGTATCTACAAGAAATAAGAGATGTTTGTAAAACATGTTTGCCCCCATGGCAGCCTAATTGTCAAAACTTGTAAAGGTCACAGTTGACCTTTGACCTACTGAACTCAAAATCGACAGGGGTCATCTACTGTTGCTGGCTAATGTCCATATAAAGTTTGAATCACCTAGGGCAAAGTGTTTTTGAGTTATGGAATGGAAACTATTTTGGTCAACCAACAGACCGACCGACTGACCGACATGTGCAAAGCAATATACCGCCTCATCATAGATAGTGGGCATACGTATATATACAGTGTCCACCAAAAATAAGTATACAAATGTTATTTCCCCATTTACTCGACTGTAACAAATTTTTTGCAGAACTGCGAAGCATCAATATTTTTGCGGTCAATGAAACTTTTTTGTTGAATATGTGAGAAGACCAAACATTGATTGGTACCTTAGATGTAAACTATTAAGTTTCTTTGCCTCACATGACAGGTAACTTGGTCATAAAAAGATGGAAAATTCAACCCTTTTGACCCCATGATTATTTTAATTCAGATTTTGTTTTCTTCTTTATTTCTATCACTTTTTTACTCATTTATATTTGTAGTTTCCGAAATTACTTTTACTGAACCAATCTGATAAACAAATATTAAATAATTTAATAAATAATAATTTTTCATCTGTAAAAAAGTGGATACATATTTTTGGTGGGCACTGTATATTATGTTATCAAAGCAACTACCAAGGTTTTTTTACACAATGGGCCATAACTCTAAACTTTAAGACAATATGCACAACTCAACGTGATACAAAGTCTTCACGAAGGTTCAATGAAATCTGCCCAGTGGTTAAGGAGATCAAGTGTAGGCAAGCTTTGTGCATACCATTTCAGACAGATATCCATCACAAAAGCAATGTGAATCCACACCCAGTTTTATATGGGAGACATAACAACTGAAGATGGTATTATTATGTCAACAAAATCAGGAAAATCGTATGCGGTCAACTATTTTTGCGATATAAGAGGCCTCAATCACATTGTTTCCCTATTTAACCCAGTTTTTATTAAGAAATTCCTTCAAAACAGACTTAATTGACCATAACTTTGCCATTTTTCAAGGCATTTTCTTTAAATAACTTTTAATTTGGCCAGGAATCATGGCTATTTCAGGATATGAAAATCCGGAATTCCAGATTAATCAGGAAGATTGACACCCAGGTATTATCAGACTGTTTGATAAACAAAAATTCTGGTGCAGCCATGAAATGGGACTATACTGTATTAAGGAAACAACTAATTCAGCTAAAGATGAAACAAAAGTTTGAAAAATGAATTTACTATCAGATATTTCAGGACATGATTTCAATGAATAATAAGATTTTTTAGTTCTTACACAAATTGTTTTTTTTGATAGCAAACACTTGTTATCGGGATGAACGATAATAATATCTGCACCAAAATGGTCACCTGGGGTGGTATTCACAAAGTATCTTAAGTGAAATCTTAGAATTTTTTAAAAATGTCAAATTTTCCTTAAGTGTATCAACCAAACAGGACAATCAAGATTAACAAATGTTTACTTTGTTTAGAAGCATTATGTATCGAGCAACAGTAATTACATATAAAAAATGATTTATTCTTCGTTGCTTGTGAAATATGTTCAGCTCAATATTTTAACTTAAGTCAAAATATTTAAGTTTTCACTTAAGATGCTTTGTGAATACCACCCCAGACTACTGTCTAGACAGTAATTACAGTAAACTCCTCCTCGATAGCCTAGAGGTACAGCATCCGGCTTGATTGAGTGTGGGAGGTCCCTGATTCGATCCCAGGCCGCGTCATATCAAATATAAGACGAAATAAAAATGGTACCAGAAATATCCTGGTTAGACGCTCAGTATCTGGCTTCACTTCTCTCAATACTCTAGTGGCAATGGATGACATCAAGAATGAAGTGTTGAGAGTTTTTAATATACTTTGAACAATAAATGAGTATAAACTTAACTAGACACTTACCAATAGTCAGTCTGATTTCTTCCTGTTGTCGAGCCAAACCATCGTAATAATGGAGATCAAATCTTTTCTCTGCTTTCCAATCACTTGTTAATTCTTTCTTTGTACAAAACATAACACTGAAATGACTTTCACTACAGACAACCCATATAGGGTAACGTGGTGTCTTCAAATACGTTCCAACCTACAATATACCATCATCAATTATATAAACAATTCAAAGTAAACACCTGCAATAAAATAATTAGAGCACAAATTTTCCGTATTTTCTAGGACATTTTATAATGTAATTGATAATGGCATAGGGCGGAGCCATAACTATGTTTAGGTAAATTACCCATGCATATCATATGTATATTTGTATAATAGAAATTGTATTTATGATTTTTGTGTTCACTGATTATGTCATACCTAAAGAGCTAGTTAAATAAAACAAAACAGGTCTCAAGATGCATTAACCAGTAAATGTGATTTAAAAGGGATTTTGATGCATAAACGTGGAATGTATAACTCAAGTGGTTATAAATATGGAACAGCTTAGATCATAAAATGAATCAAATGTACCTTTGTTACAAGTTAGGTGCACTTGGAAAACAAAAAATTAACAATGAAAATAGGAGTAACTCCACTTTAATAGGAGTACGGATTATGACCATCCCATTATGTCATAGACTAACACATACCATATGTAATTACCTGCATTTATCAGAAGATGGCTTATTAATAATGCGAACCTTACCTGGCAAGATTTATAATGTTCAAACAGGGACAGTAGACCAACATCACACCGTGACACGATGCCTTTCAATATCATGATATTTCCTTCGCCAGAATCTAGTTCCATGACATCATTGAACACGTTAGAACTGGCTCGCCCAGACAGATACAGATTCACCATTTCCTACAACACGTCATGTACATTATATTATCAGATGCTCTACCTTTCCAAAATAATCCAGAAATCTGGACGGGCGGCACTACAAAGAATGTGATTTTCTGCAGAAATTCTGCTTAATTTAACCATTAAACATTATGGATATCGTAGGATCAATCTTTACAAAAGCTGTCAGTCGACAGCACGCTCAACTATTCTCAGTCACATCCTTTGAAAGTGTAAAAAAAAAATATGTCAATTGACTTTGAAAATATTTGAATAATTGAGGTGGTATGTAAACTTTAATATTCAAATTTAACAGTCAAAAAGGGGCATAATTTTGTCAAAATGCTTGATAAGGTTACTTCCTCTTGGGTAAAGTTACGTTCATAATAGTGAACAAGTGGATAGTCGAGCTAAAAATTGGTAATAGTCCTCCCTGGTAGTCACCATAAAAGGGTAGTTCCATCAGGGAAAAGTGACTGGGTAAACTCAGTGACTGGAAAACTGACTGTGCGACTTTTAACAAGAATATAATCTGGTATATATTAACATACGGACACATATTTAATCGCTGATACTGGTGTGATCGTGTAAAGCGAACACCAGTAAGTAAGTATAAACATACCTGAGTACAGTAGCCATGCTGTCCCATCAACTTGTTGGTCGGTTCATCCATATCATCTTTCACACTGAAAACAAATAAACCTCGTAATAAAAACCCAGGGAAACTCCACAAAAATAGGTCTTCTAACGTAGTACATAAAACAGGCAAACTCCACAAAAATAGGTCTTCTAACGTATTACATAAAACAGGCAAACTCCACAAAAATAGGTCTTCTAACGTAGTACATAAAACAGGCAAACTCCACAAGAAATAGGTCTACTAACTTAGTACATAAAACAGACAAACTCCACTAGAAATAGGTCTTCTAACGTAGTATGTAAAACAGGCAAACTCCACTAGAAATAGGTCTACTAACTTAGTACATAAAACAGGCAAACTCCACTAGAAAAAGGTCTACTTACTTAGTACATAAAACAGGCAAACTCCACTAGAAAAAGGTCTACTAACTTAGTACATAAAACAGGCAAACTCCACTAGAAAAAGGTCTACTAACTTAGTACATAAAACAGGCAAACTCCACTAAAAATAGGTCTACTAACTTAGTACATAAAACAGACAAACTCCACTAGAAATAGGTCTTCTAACATAGTATGTAAAACAGGCAAACTCCACTAGAAATAGGTCTACTAACTTAGTACATAAAACAGGCAAACTCCACTAGAAAAAGGTCTACTAACTTAGTACATAAAACAGACAAACTCCACTAGAAATAGGTCTACTAACTTAGTACATAAAACAGGCAAACTCCACTAAAAATAGGTCTACTAACTTAGTACGTAAAACAGAAAAACTCCACTAGAAATAGGTCTACTAACTAAGTACATAAAACAGGCAAACTCCACTAGAAATAGGTCTACTATCTTAGTACATAAAACAAGCAAACTCCACTAGAAATAGGTCTACTAACTTAGTACCAAAAAAAACAAGCAAACTCCACTAGAAATAGGTCTTTATAGCCATTTATCATTCATTGGTGAGTAAGTTTATAGGCTTGCTTAAAACATCCATTTTTGGGGATTTGGATGGTTCGTTCTATGCCTGATTCTTGCGTGGATGGCTAGGCGCACACGCCATATAAACTGTGTGGCTTTGGTTTGTCTGTGCATTACAGTATTTATTAGATTGTTTCAGGATCACATGTTAATGAAGACTGATAATATTTACCTGTCAATCTTTCTGGACAATATCACTGAATATAATGATAACATTACACCACCAAGTCCATCTAATTCAAACTGAAACATTCAAACAGCTGTGAAAAGTCATCAAATAGATAAGCAGGAAACCTGAAAGTATAACAAGAGCACTGCCTACGAGTGCTGGACGCTTTACTTTTTTATGTTTTTGATAGTAACAAGGGAAGCTAACTCAAGAAATATATGTGGGGAGCGGTGGCCTAGAGGTAGGACGCGCGCTTCGGGATCGAGAGGTCCCGGGTTCGATCCCCCTTTGGACCACTGGTTAATTTCTCTGAGCAAGACCCACAGCTCCACTCCACCATGGTGTAAAATGGTACCTGTGAGGGCAGTGTCTATTCCTGGGCGCCGCAGATCGATGTTGGCTGCCAAACCACAGGAGAGAAATAGTCTCCCCAGGGAGACACGAGTGTAGGTTTCCATATGTAGCCCAATGACCAGGGGAAGTTTAAATGTCAAAGGGTGCTTGAGCGGCCTAACAGCTGAAAAGAGCCCTGGAAAATTGGTAACTTAACTTTTTTTTCTTTTCTTTTTTTATATATGTCAAAGCCTTGTCAGTATGGACCCCTCCTGTGATGCTGAATAACTATGCTAAGTGGAAACTTTTGAGAGTCTTAGAGAAAATGACTCTGACAATATACAAGCCGACAATAGCTTAACTTTTTTTCTTCGAAAACTCAAGCCAAAATTTAAACAAATCAAATGTTGCAACCCTAAATTCTAAATACAAGGCATAGCTGCACAACAATTTTTCAAACAAGCAGAATAAGACTTTTATTAAGCCCATGCAGGTATATACACATTTTCACAATCTTTTAGTTGACTTAAGTTGAGAGTACTATTCAAAATCAAACACAAGTGAACGGAGATTTGCATAAAAGTTTGTCAACACCAAAATACAATGTGCTACAGAACTGATCAGACATAAAAAAAATAATTAAAGTTCAGTTATCAATTTTCGAGGGTTGTTTTCAGCTGTTCAACCCTTTGACATTTTAACTTCCCCTGGCTACCAAAATGAAACCTGCGGAGACTATCAGTTTCTTGTTTGTGTGGCAGCTAACATCGATCTGCTGCACCAGGAATAGACACTGCCCTCACATGTACCAATTTACACTTTGGTGGAGTAGAGCATGTGGGTTATTTTTGCTCAGAGAAATTAACCAGTGGTCCAGATGGGGGTGAACCTGGGACCTCTCGATCCCAAAGCACACACCCTACCTCTAGGCCACCTGATCCTTGGCACACTATATGAATTTCATCACCTCTTCAGCCATCCAATGTAGTTAAGTTTATGTTTTTGTCTCAATAAGGCAGGACTATCATACTGGAAGCGAAACAAATCTTTAGCAAAAATCAATCTGTCTTCCCTGCTACATATCCCTGGCTTAGAATGAGAAAGTCATAAGTACGCAACCAATATCTTGAGTAAACAACTGTCCTAAATAACTCTTCACCAAGCAGTTTCAACTTTCATTTGGTCAACATGACAAGTTTCAATTTTCAGGAAAATAGGCTTATAAGAAGTGCCTTGTGATGGCGATTTCAAATAAGGTTGTAAGAAATACTTACGACCTTCTCATTTCAAGCCAGCAATATGTGAGACAACTACTTACCTGATTGACTGTCTGTTTCATGAAGTTTGTAAGTTCCTCTAGGTCAACAAATGTATACAATGATAACTGAAACACAGGAAAAAATGTTTTGGAAGATTATAATGAAACTTGGCAGTTACTGTAACATCATTAATACTCTTTGGGGATTTAATTTTGTGGATTTCGTGGATTTCGTGGATCACCTTCAGACTCCAAATCAAATAATTATTACCTAAAATGCAAAATTCATGAATTAACTTCCCATCGAAATGGTCTTTTTTACAAAAATCACAAAATTTTGTCCCATCGAAATTAGATGATTTTACAATATGTAAAGAAAAGAAAAAGCTTTACAAAAGCTGAAACGTCAGTCCTATAATAAAATTGAAAAATAACCTGCCTAGATTGTGTTGCTACAATTACACTTCGTGTAAGAGTTGATATGTAAAGAAAAGTATAATTTTGGCAAAGAGTACTCAATATATAATGTGAAATACAGTATTTTTGGACTACCCATGTACATGTATTGCTCAGGGGTGTCAACGGAGACAAATTTAAAAGCTCGAAAAGCAGATTCAGTCAATCGTTTTTGACAAACAAGAGGCCTTCAACCACACTGTTTCCATATTTGAATCAGTTTTTATTAAGAAATTCCTTCAAAACAGATTAAATGGGCCATAACTTTGCCATTTCTCAAGATATTTTCATCAAATAACTTTTATTTGGTCAAAAATCATTGCTCTTCTATGATATGTAAAAGGGGAATTCCGGATGAATCCAGAAAATTGACAACCCTGATTGCTCGAGAGAAACCCGATGTGCAATCCTTTAAACTAATTAGAGTTCATTCAAGTATAATTCACTATGCATACTTACAGTTTCAATAAATTCATCCGCTCTAAACTTCCCACCACTACCTATTACTGGACGACTTGATGGCCTACAAGTGAAATACAAGAAACATTTAAAATTCCATAAAAATAAGACTTTCTAACAGGGGCTGCAACTCAGCTGCTAAAATGTTGCCGTCACAGCTCAGTGGTTAGTGCACATGCTGTCTAATCTGGCGACCTGGGTTCAAATCCATGTGGAGGCACATATTTATATATATATGCCTGCCATATTTCAGCAGAAAGCTGACTGGCAAATAAAGGCTAGCTCATTGTTACAAAAATGTTGCTGCATACTGACTAGTTGGTCAAGGCAAGGGTTAGGATAGTATAACAGGAGAATCTCACACTGAAATATTTGTCAATGCCGAGCATAGTCTTTATTTGCCAGTCAGCTTTCTGCTGAAATATAGCAGGCATATGAGTGCCTCCACCTGTGTTTAAATCTGAGTCTCCAGATTAGACTGCAAGAGAGCGCTAACCCTTGAGCTATTGAGGCACACAGAGGACCAAACTGGAAAGACTCCATAACTATAACTATAAACTATAACTATATAACTATAACAAGTAAAGTTGTGCTTTATGCTGAAACATGAGTTGTTCTCATTGACTGCACAAACTTATAACTGGGTGCAGTTAAACCCAGACTCAGACTTAAGACTTAAAATTGAAAACATTTATAATCACTGCCATTTCTTTGTAATCGGAGGTAACTGTAGAAATTTTATCTGATCATTTGTTGTTACCCTCTAAATATGTATACTCATTTATATCAAAATCAACAAAGCGAATAGAAAATTTGGCAATATAAAGTCTAAATTTGAGTTTTAGACTTATAGTTTTGAAGAATAAGACCCTAGTTGAACAATTATCATATCAACCATACTCACAAGCAAACAACTGCTTTTCTTTTCTCTCCAGCTCTCCAAAATATTTTAGCCAGAGCAATATGTAACGCTTCTGTTCTTTCTTCACAAGTTGGCTCAATGCTGTAATATAAAAATGCAATACCGTAAAATCATTCATTTTCGCCGGAGATTTAATTTTGTGGATTTCGTGGTTCACATTCAACCACAAAATCAAATCAAATCTAACAATAATTTTCGCATTTGTACTCATTACTGGTACTTGAAATGTAATATCCACAAACTAACGTCCCATCAAACTGGCCTATTCACCAAAACCATGAACTTTTGGCCCATCAAAATTAAATGATTTTACAGTACACATTTCATGCATTTATTGTAACAATACTGAAGAGAGGTACAGCAGAAATTAGACTGCCATTATAACATTCAGAGCTACCTGCCGGAATCAGCAAAATTTAATGTGAATAGTTTAACTAGGTTCCAAACATCTTGTTGTTAAAATTAAGATTATTGAACTTCAAATGACCATAACTTTACCTTTCTTTTAACATTTTATCAAATGACTTTCGATTTTGTGCAAAAAAGATCATTCTTTCTAATGAAGCAATACAAGTTTTCTGCCTGTATGTATGATTTGTAAATATGTTAAATTTTTGCCATCTATGCCAAGTGGCAAAAATTACACATACCAAAATAACCACTATGTTTAAGGTGAAAATGGCGAAAATATGACCATACCAAAATATGGTGATTGTGTAACTATAATGCCTAATAAATAACTTACAATCTGTTTTGAGGTAATTTCTTTTCCCCAAACAACAATTCTTGTACAACACAAGCTTGAACACTGGCAAGAACACCACATGGGCCTCCCTGCAATGTAGATCAGATAGGGCATTAATTTACCATCAACAAGAAGCTGTCATAGACAGCCATATCATCCGCCTAATAAAAAATAAGCAATAAAGGGCCATAACTCAAACAAAAATTGTTGATTCACAAAATCCTGACAATATACATTATATGTCCTCATAGTTGTTATTCAGTGAAATTTTCATCAAAATCTCTTAATTAATTAGCGATTGCACACAGAAGGTTAGAAACCACCAAATAGATTTGCTCTATAGCTCAATGTAAATTGGCCATAGTAGGCCCCAATTTTCAACTTTTTTTAGTCTATGGCCACCTGGACCACATATATCATTGTAAAGAGGGGCATTTAAGCTTCAAAATAATGCAATAAAAAAGGGGGGTCATGTATCTTCTAAGAAAGTTTTTGTCCTTCAAACACGGTCTATCCGTTTTTACGCATGTCCGGATTTATGAGTTCTTGGTTTTACCCTAGTCTACTTTCACTTTGGTACCAAGAACAAAATAGTGGAATAATACTAATATTACAGTTTTACTATACCACATGCATATTTACCAACCATTTTAACTCAATTTCATCATTCAACTCCAAATTTGTCAAGAAATATCTCCATTTACAGGCAAACCAAAGTTTTTTTAAGGACTACTTGAGTGTATCACCACTTGGTCCGCGGAGGCATTTAGTGGTTCTTTACCTTAAGACAGCCTAGTTTTACTTATTAAAGTGATTTTTGCACTTTTTTCAATACTACTATGTATATGCAGCACACCACAATCAATTCTAGACAAATTGTGCATGAATTCTAGAAAAAATGACAAACACGCATATGCGCCTTTAAGGAGAAATTTGGCCAGCACCTGCAAAATATTATGAATAGTGATTTTAAATTGGGTTGTATTTGTGAAAAACTGTTTCACTGAACACTAATTATGCTTTAGATGCCTAATAATGTGTCTATTCTTCATATTTAATCGCAATTACCCCTGTCTGACACTATAATAAGGTCAATTTTGGCATAAAAATGTCAATTTTAGAAGAAAAAAATCTGAAATTTTCTACATTTTCATGATAAAAATCCAAATTTTCACTTTTTTAGACAATTTAAACAGATAAAAGTGGTCAAAACCCTATCTGGGATGCATTTCCATACATTTGAATGCAAAAAAATGAAAACATGAATTTAATAGAATTTTGCCCTTCATTAGGTTAGAAACCACCAAATAGATTTGCTCTATAGCTCAATGTAAATTGGCCATAGTAGGCCCCAATTTTCAACTTTTTTTAGTCTATGGCCACCTGGACCACATATATCATTGTAAAGAGGGGCATTTAAGCTTCAAAATAATGCAATAAAAAAGGGGGGTCATGTATCTTCTAAGAAAGGTTTTGTCCTTCAAACACGGTCTATCCGTTTTTACGCATGTCCGGATTTATGAGTTCTGGGTTTTACCCTAGTCTACTTTCACTTTGGTATCAAGAACAAAATAGTGGAATAATACTAATATTACAGTTTTACTATACCACATGCATATTTACCAACCATTTTAACTCAATTTCATCATTCAACTCCACATTTGTCAAGAAATATCTCCATTTACAGGCAAACCAAAGTTTTTTTAAGGACTACTTGAGTGTATCACCACTTGGTCCGCGGAGGCATTTAGTGGTTCTTTACCAGAAGCCCAGCCGGACGGGCTGTCGGACAGACTTACTGACAATAAGTCAGAATGATGCCTACTATTACCATATCCCATTTGCCATAAGCGGGGAATAATTAACTGATCATTAAGTTCAATTGTATTTGTGTATACGAGGGTCACAGATCCATTATATTGGCCCCAATATTTTAAAGAGGAACAGCTAGTAGTTAGGCTATCCGTATGCTTATGTTAAATCATGAACCATAGAGGGCTGGTGGGAATGATGAAATTGAGTACACAGCTGTAGTATGTTCCCTTTTATCATATTGATCGCGCTTCATATAGTGTGCCAAAGATCAGGTGAAAGGCGGAAATTTTTTATACACCCCACATACAGGTAGGTGGTATAACCAAATGTACACAAATTATTAGTGTTATTTTAGTATAGAATTGGCCAAGTGTTTAAAACTCAGAATAAAGTCTATTTAGGGAGTTAGACTTATTCTAATCAATATTACACTGTGCTATGTTTAACTCTAGAACACTACAGTTAAATTAAAAAAACATTTTTTTTTAAAGTAGGCAACTCTGGTCAATGTTTGTAAATATCACATTACATTCTGGGTGCACTACAACTTATCCTGCCCTAACTATAAACCAAAACAATAAATCTTATCTAAACTGAATTTGAAACAATAACTTACCTTCTTCTGAACAATTCCATACTTTAACTTTGGCATATCACAGAAACTAAAACTCTGAAACCTCCACTCATCATTAAATGATTGCATCGGTGTACCAAATATCAACGCTTTCAATGCCTGAAATATAAAATACATAACAATTAAAACAGTTGATTTTCCATGGGTATTACCAAAGCCATCAAGAAAAAGCATCGCAAATTTTTGAAAAACATACAGACTCAATATAATTCCTTAGTCTACCTACAGCACAGGAAACTGATAAACGATCCTCCAAAGCAAGTAGTCATTGGCCAATTTGATAGCTCTAGACAAATACCAAATGACCACATACTTACGACTGTCAAAAGCAATCGTAAACAAACAAACAAACAAGACAAAAACATTGGAATCAAAATTACAAAGGAAAAGCAAAGAAAGTTTTTCCTAATAATATGTTTGTGGATCGAAATTGAAATACTCATACAGAAATATCAGAATCAGGTAAACATATTCACACTATACCTCAACAGAAATATTCAATTACCGTAAAATAATTAATTTTTGTGTGGGAATAAATTTGGTGGATTTGGTGGTTCACCTCAACCAAGAAATTTAGTCCCATCTAATACTAAATTTGACCCTTGCATTTATTACCTGAAATGCAAAATCCACAAATTTACGTCCCATCAAAATGGTCTATTTTACCAAAACCACAAAATTTCAATTAAATGATTTTACAGTAGACAATAAACATCTTTCTTACCACGGCAGTTTTAACATCTATGGGTTTACAGTTATGTTGAGATTTATTGATTTTAGCTGACATGAGTCTTGGTCCGACGTCAAGTTTGGCAAGATCCTCATCTAGGTTATCAACCTCTCCCATCTCTAGGTCACCAACTTTCATAGAACTTGATGAAGATGATTGGCTAGAAAAAAAAGGATATGAATTATAATCACAGGGTATATAATAATTGGGAATTCAACAACAACACATATTTTGTAAAACTAATATTGTTTAATACGTTTCGGCCGAGGCCTTCTTCAGAATAACAATAACAAAACAACGGATGTGACGTCATGACGTTAACGTAACATGGCGTCACACAATTGCGGGAAAAACATACAATATAACAAATCAATAAAGTTCGAGTTCAATAATATACGGATTAAAATACAATACAATATAACAAATTAATAAAGTTCGAGTTCAATAATATACAGATTAAAATACAATACAATATAACAAACCAATAAAGTTTGAGTTCAATAATACACAGATTAAAATACAATACAATATAACAAATCAATAAATTTCGAGTTCAATAATATACGGATTAAAATACAATACAATATAACAAACCAATAAAGTTCGAGTTCAATAATATACGGATTACAGATTTATTTTTTTTAATCACAGGGTATAGAAATACTCTAGAGCACAGACAATCCAAAGCCTAACAGATACAGCACAATCATCTAGCCACCAACGCAAGAGGCAGACATAGAACAAATGGTCCACATCCCTAAAAATGGATGTTTCAAGCAAGTCTATATACTCACTCCACAATGAATGACACACATGTTAGAGATTCAGAAAATGCTGATAAACACATCTGTATCAGGGTGAGGAACTATTTCATTTAGCCAGTTAATCTTCAAAAGTAGGAGGTTAATTTGATATCTCACTAGAGTATAGCTTGGCTAATTTGACACGAGCCTGGCCTTTTGATTAACATAATTTAACAGTCGATTTATTACCTATGTTTACAACACAGATTGTATGTTTTCATAATCGGGGAGTATCACGAAGACGCTCGAGATATGATAAAAACACAACTTTGAAATACCGATATCGCACGATTTGCTTGCGGAAATTGATATATTCAAAGCAAGAACCTTGTAATAAATATATTCTTGCATAAAGGTCAGGTTCAGGTCAAAATAGCCAAGCTATAACAAAGAAGAAAATAACAAAAAGTATCTGGCAGCCAGTGAATTTTTCTGCCTTCCGTCTCATTTCTTCTCCCCTGACTGTATGAAGAAAACTTGATTATCGAAATTGACATCACACCAGAGCAGATATGGCTCCACCTTATTATTTGCCAAAAGTTGTTTGCCAAAATACATAAATTATGCAACCATATCCATCACCTACCAGTCCATACAATCTTATAATTGATCAACTTTGGGAGTGAGTATGCTGCGTAGAGCGGCCCTGCATCGTCGACAGAAGAAGAAGAATACTTACTATTGTGTACTTAATTCACAACTGGCCCTGACCTCCAGAAGCATCTCAATCTGAGCTAACTCTCAAGTCAAATATTTGTCACATATCTTTAAATGCCTTTCCAGGAGAGCTTGAATCAAAATCAGCATCACAAGACAGAAATACTGGTCTGAACTTACTACAGTAAGATTACTACAGTAAAAAACAGTAAAAATTTAAGAGCTTCAACCTCAGATTTACTTCCCAACCAGACTGAGACTTGAGTAAGAACTCAATTTGAGCAGAGATTTGTATTTGAGATTATTCGAAAGATCAGGTTTTGGTGTAATGTCAAACAACTAATACAATCATTTAAAGCAGAAAATAAAATAAATATAATATTTATAATACCTTGATGGATTTGAATTTTTCTTGGTTTTTGCTGCTATGCTAGAATGGTCCACACTATAATGTTTTGTGTCTTTCTCTAATGAAGTTTGCCTTCTTGTACCTGTAGACGGACGCGATCCTTCGATATCTAACACATCCTGAATAGATTTCTTCCTACCACTAGATATCATAGTTTCAATCTCTTTCACACTTTTATCACTAATTTCAGGCACTTTATTAGAGTCACTATGTAATGGTTTAGAATTGATGACAGTTGGTTTCGACACAGTTTTGGCACTTGTTACACTGTCCAGACTAGAGATCTTTGGGGCATCATTATCAAATAAGTTAAGTCTTTGATTTTTGCTTGCAGATATTGGCCGGGGTTTATTGAATTTCCTTCTCCCCGAATCCTGCAATGAAATATTTATATAAATAATGCATTTAGATTAGACCAACCATAAAGATATGTATGTTTTCAGCACCTCTATCAACAATTAAAACTAGAGCTGTCGCCATTTGGTAGACTAATATACCCCCTGCTGGCAAAGGCCAATAATTCTGGCAAAAATCATCGCAGCTCAAATTCTTTCCTTCACACACATCTACATGTTGAGGTTGTTCAGGTGTGAAAGTTTGAAGGAAATCCTCAAGAAACTGTAGGAGGAATTGCATCCACAAGAATGCGTCTACCGACGGACAGACAAGCTGAAAACAGTATACCCCCTAAAAGCATACATTGTGTATTTCATACCCACCTCAGTACTGGTTATAGGTCCAAACATGCCTAAAGATCTAGGTTTTGTTGAACTACGAGGACGATTCTGTACGAGTCGTGTAGGTAGTTGATCTTCCTCATCCTCAATCTGTAGTACACCAGACTTCCCGTCTCCTAGCAATGTCTCGCCTTCATGACTGTCTTCTATCACCAGATCTGAGTTATTGGCCTTTACTGGAGCTACAGGAAGAAAATAGGAGATAAATGGAACTTCCTAATTGAAAAGGATGTGTGACCATCATAGGTTTGTCTTGCGAAACATAATTTTAATTATCACTTTAACAGTTAAGACAAAATCGATACACTTTTATTTCAAAGATTTGAAACTCACATATAAGTACCAATGGTCAAAATAGCCAAATTGAAGGACCATTGATTTTTCATAATTTATTTGGAAAAGTAGCGATTTTTTTGCATTTTGAAAGAAAATGACTTCATGTTTTTCACCATTTTAGAATGTGGGCTACTTATAAATTTTATAAGTCTTAGCACTAACATAGAAACATTGAAAAGAAGGAGATCACATCCTGATTTATAGACTTCTCACAATTGAATGTCAAGCTTTGAAAAGTCAACGCATAGTAAATAAGTTGGCCTAGATCTTTTACAATCAAGCTATATCCTATCTCCTAGGCAATTATGTGGCTCTTAATTATTCTACTTGATTGCCTGAAACTGAATTTTTAAGCAATAAACATCAAATAAGGTAACTTTTGTCATGAGACGATCTATTACGTAAAGTCAGAATAAAAGATTACCATATCAAATCATTATGAAAGAGTTGAGAAAAGATAGAAGGATTATTGACCTTTTTCATGTGAAGTACAGATAAACACATAGCACAGTGATCATTCAGAATATTTTCTTATTTAATGGTTTCACCCACAGGTAACTGTATCATTGATAACGAAAAACAAAAAAATTTTTTTTGCAAAATTTATATTTTTCTTCCATAGAAATTAAAAAAAAATATTTTTTTTTCATTTTAGTATTTATCAATGATACAGTTACCTGTGTATTCACCTGTATTTATCACAACAAGGATTTTGATGAAACTTTCACAGAATAACAACTATGGGGAGCTTCTGCACATATCCTTCTTTCCTATAATTTCGTGAATTCCTATGGTTTCTAGAACCCTGTTTGACATATTTCTGCCAAACGTGCAGGTCCAAAATTATTTACAAATGATTGAAGAAGTTAAAAAAATGATTTTCCATAAATATTTTGAGCAGACAGCTCTTTAAAACAAATTTAAACGGATAAATTATAAAATACCCCTAAAATTCAGTTACAGAAAAGCAGATGACCCAATGTCTATAATTTCATCATTTATGTGCGTCAGAATCATCACACAGCCACCATTTTGTGAACACACATGCTAGAAGAACCCCCAATGGAATTCCGCTGTGAACCAATAAAAACAAAGTTCCAGAATGATTTTTACTGGCCAGCCATTCAGAATTCACGAATCTTTAGGAAACTTGTCTTCTGATTGAAGAGTTGGAGGCCACCCTGTAAGATGGCTGCTACTTGGAAAATTCGATGATTTCTCATTATGTTTTGTATTTAACTTGTAGAGAGGGGTTCAGGCATTAGTTTCAACGTAGAAAAATGTTTATAAATCAACATACAATTGAGCATACTCCAAAAACAAGTCTTATGTTCAAGAAATCACAGGAAAGCAGGCTAATTTGATTCGAATTTGTAATTCGACCATTTTTGTCTGAGTAATGGCCCTTGGCTGAATGGACGGTGTTATGTCTGAAAGCAGACTATAAGTAAATTGGTACTTGAGTGTAAACCTTTGTTTTCTACTTTCTTTGTGAAAGTTACGGGTTGATTTCTTTGTTTTCTTTTCTGTGATGTAGGATATGAGAAGTTGGGATCAGGTTTCAATAGGTCATCATCATCATTCTGTTGTGAAGCAGGAAATCCATCAAACCCTATCTGTGTGTCCTCCTGAAATACATGATTCCATGGCTATGATATACTGTAAAATAATTAATTTTCATGGGCGATTAAATTGCGTGAATTTCGTGGTTCCCCTTTAACCACAAAATCATATATCCCATGAAATGCTAATTTTAACCCTTATATTTATTTCTTTCCTGTAATGCAAAATCTACGAATTAATGTCCCATCAAAATGGTCTTTATTACCAAAACCACGATATTTGGTCCCATCAAAATTAAATGATTTCTCTGTGCAGCAACAACCACTGTATAACATCTGTTACACCTTTAAAATTTCCCAAGTCGCTATCAACTATAAATTTAACCTCTGTAGAGCAACAAGTTGCCAGCAAATGCAAAACAACAACCAATATTTGTTGATCTCAGAGGGCGTTGCTCTGCTGATGTTGTACTGTATACATAATGTCTCACAAATTCGTACAAGATTTAATCAAATCCAAATTTAATGCATTTCACCATAAAGACAGATTCCTGTGGGTTTTTTGTGCTACTGCCCAACACGCCAGAGGGCATAAAAAGCAATAAGTCAGTAAGTAAGTAAGTATGACAAAAGTTCTTTCATTCCTGGATCACCCCTCATACATGTATAATATAAAAATTTGCAAACTAAGATAAGCTAAGCTCAAATTAGGATGCATAAATGGTAAGCATGGTCACACACAATACTTACTTGTGGTAAAGTTGGATATTGTGTTTTTGTTGAGTACGCTGAACGCAACGATGATCTCCCGGCACCGCTCGCTGATTGTGGTTTCGACATTTCTATATCTCCGTTTTTGATAGTAACACTGTTCTTATTGATCAAGAATTGCACAATCACTTCAAGCACAGCCTTCAGAGGTTTTGATTGTTCCTGAAAGCATCCATTAAACACGTAAATTATAACTTGAATTATTGATACGTTTTAAATGAGCAGTATCTTTCACACGCACAACAGTGAGCCTTAACATTCCATTTTAGATTCAAAGACCTCACAACAATCTTGAATTCTTCTATAATGGGTAAACAGATAGTAAGTGAATAATCATTGGCACAAAAGTTAAAGTTCCAGTCAATAAGCATCATTGTATCCAATTCAATCAGCTAGCTTATATAAATAATTAATTGAGCCAGGTGGAACATATTGATTCACAAGTCAAGTCAGGTAAACTATGCAAACCTGTTGATATAATTATTTCTGATTAAATAAGATCATTAAATAAATTAATTCAACTGTAAGATTAATTAAACGAGCATAAAACTTGAATTAGTGATCATAGAGTAAGCAAAAAGTTTGGGGAAATTCCTGGTCATAATTCAGCTCAAAGCATGGCATTTAATTAAATAATCATACAAATTTTACATGTCAAAGTATTTGGAAAACATAGATGAAAGTATATTTTATGAAAGTGAATAACCAGGCTTTCCCAGTTCAGGGAACAAGTCCAGTGACAGGCTAGAGGGAAATAATATGCATTTTTACTACACCACAGGTTATCTCAGTAAATAAAATGTTTATTGCAATAATTGAATATAAATGAGCCGTTCTCCAGGAAAACCGGGCTTAATGACAAAATTACGAAAATTATGATAATGAATCGTTAGAAAGACGAGACTCTTATGAACACTTTCTAAAAATTTGAAAGAATTATTACATAAAGTAACGAAGTTATAGACATTTGAAACCAACCACTCCTGCCAAGTTTTTGATGGACGTCGCAAACGTCATTCAAACGTTATTTGACGTAACGTTAACAACATTCCATAAACCCAGTATTGGTTGAATAATTGACGTAAACTTTTCAAATTTTTGACACATTTAAGAATAATATTCTGAATATTATAAAACACGACAAAATTGTCAGTGTTTGCTTCAGGGAAAAGAAGCTGCTATTTTTAACCACTTATCCTTTGTTTTTCTCAATTCGGGTGGTTTTCGGAAATTGGTCACAATAGCAACGACGGAAGTAATTTTATCATCATTTATCAGAAAATTAAAATCGTTAAGTTACGACTATGTTATACAACTACTTACTATTAAATCGGTGAACATGACTTTTTTCTCATTTTAGATCTCTTTCTAAATAGTATTACATAATTACTATTGTTATGTCAATAAGCCCGGGTTTCCTGGAGAACGGCTCAAATATTTATCACATAACCTGCGGTCTGGGAGTGCATTAAAGCCGTGCTGGAAATATCATAATGCACTCCCAGCCCATTCATTAAACATTTAAATGAACTAGACGTTGATTGGTTAGTTGGTTCAGGATGACGTAACGTAAGTCAAGCCGTGCCTTGAATGGACCCGTGACGTCAGTATAATACAAACGTCAGTAAGACTTCGCACGCATTATAACGCTAAATTTGAATGAAACCTATGTATTGTGCATCAGTGTTTTGAAAGTTAATGAGCGTTCTCTAAGGTTATGTGATAAATAGAATCTTACATACGTGCTTATTACATATGAGTTTTATTTCGTTGACAAAAACAATATGGCACTCGGCAAAGCCTAGTGTCATATAGTTTTGTCCACTCGTTTAATAAAACTCGTATGTAATGAGCACTCATGCAAGATCCTCTATATACAGATGAATATAATAGAATATACTTAAATAATAAATGAACGTAAATTAAGTCTTTATTGTAATCAACCACAAAGAAACCTAACTAATGTATAAAATATCTATGATATTCATTCATGAATACAGAACATGAGTGAAACATTTGTAAATGGGCAGGGTTTTCCTTAGGAATATTCATATGAGGCCGAGTCCCAGGACCCAGGGAGTCCCTGAGAAATTTTGGGGTCCCATCATATATGGGTATGCATTTCAAGTCCATGGTTACAGTAAAATCACATTTATTTTAATTAATCATTTTACATGTTTTTCAAATGAACATGGAAAATATATTTCAATTTCAAATTGATTAACAGAATAGAACTTTCAGCAATATTATAATAAGATGCAACTAAATTATTAGAGTGTGCAGACAAAATAGACTGCTCAATGAAGGATTCCTATTGGGGGTCCCAAGGATGCACAGTAATTCAGAAATGAGGGTACTAAGCAGCAAAGTTGCATCAGGGAAATCCCTGAATGAATGAATTACCTTATTTTTCTTCATGATTTTCTCTATATGTAATTCTTTAACAAGTTGTTGTCTGTTACTAACACTATCATCATCTCTAGGAAGTTCTTCATCTAACACTTGTAGTGTAGTCTTCAAACCCTGGAATTGTAAATATAAATATCAAAATGGATTACCAGTAGGGTCGAAAAGGTTCCACAGTCTCGTTTCCGATTCAATCTACAATAGATCTTATGGAGTAGGATTGTAGGAAATGAGGTATCAGACTAAGTAGGACTCGGCACCGGTTCTATGGCACCGGTTCTATGGAATCGGTTGGGTTGAACCGCTCTACAAAAACCGGAATCAGTTCATTTTTTGAGAACCGGTTCCCGGACCTGATCATTAGAGACATTTATGGTTTAAATAAGTCGCTAAAACTTGTCAGTTAAGCATTAAGTTGCATCTTAGAGCTAACTAAAACTAGCATCAGTATCAATCTTCAACAAGTTTGATATAAACATTAAGTTTTTCGTTGTGATAAGCTTTAAAGGATTATAAGCTACAGAAAATATTCCCTAAAACAAGAAACCTTACAAGTATTAAACATGGGATCCGAATCGATGAAGTCAAAATCATTTAAAAAGAATCTGGTAGGAGTCGGTTAAATTCTTGCGCAAACTTAATTACCAGTGCCCTAACTCACATACAGAACTTTAGAGGAAAGGGGTCAGCAGCCCATTGGAGAAACGTCTAGCAACAGCTGGGCCATTTTTTCAGGGCAACCTGTGAAAATTTGGAAAAATTTGGAAAACCAATCCCTTCAAGGGTTTCAATTGGTGCTGGAAAAGGCTGAACTGTTATTGGTCAACTTATAGTTTATGGATTATTTTTCCACTTAGACTGGTGTTAGTTAAGTAGAAGTTGATAAAGAAATAAAACACAGATATTTTCAATTTCAAAGCGGAGCAAATGTTGACAAATTTCATCTTGTATTTGATGTCTTAATTGATAATACAAGTGAGAGTCATGCAGTATTGCTATACTGGGTAATGAAATACATCAGAGGTTCTACTCGGGCATAATGCACAATCCTGAAACAAGTTGCAAGTCATATTTTGTGCAGCAAACCTACAGACATTGTTCGGTCACCCGTTTTACCGGAATCCAGGTAAATAACCGGAATAGACCAGAATCCAGGTACCGGAATAGACCGGAATCCAGGTAAATAACCGGAATAGGCCTGTATTTCACTAATAAACAGTAGTTTTGCATAGTTTTTGGTTTAAATCAATCTTATTTAACATAAGCAACTTATATGCAAAAAGAAAATTGTTGATTTGTAGGACTCCTGATACATAATAAAAGTATATTACCTTTGCTTAGAACTTAGAATATAAGCATGTATTATATACATTTAAATTGGGGATAATAATTCACAGGACTGAAATGCCCAGTGTCTGGATATGGTGACAGGGTAATAATATTATGTCTGTTGGAGTTTAAACCCAAAATAACAACTTACAGAATTATACAAAGAAAGATAACTCTTACAAATGATCATTCATTTGATGTCTGGCTTGCCTCCCTACAGGAGTCTAGACTTGAGATGTCAATAGAGGATTTACCCACAAAGGCACAAACATCCACATACGGCATATTTTACAACTTTATCATTTTGCACTTGCCCTTGGGCAAACCGGATGTAAAATTCCACTTGCCGGGTCAGCAAAAAAGCCAAAGTCTGGCAAACAAATTCCACACCCTGTACACGTAGGTAATGTTGGAGGGATCAACCCAGTGGCAGTAAAGGACAGTTGCACAATGCAATAAACATATTTAACCTGATGTCATTATGTCATGCATGAATGACAAGACCTACATGTAAGTCTGCCATTAAATTATTGTTCCAACTTTCAACCTTAGTTGTTGTCCAGCAAAACAGTTTAATAATATTGTCATTTATCTCATGCTAAATCTCCATTGCCCACTCAATATGTCCTGCATACCATGGTGAAGTACTCGGAACAGAGAGCAGCTCCAGGTACCATGGTGTTGACATTGACAGCAGTCTCACTTGGAATAACCACATCTGGTGAGTATGTTGCGAAAACAAACAAGATGCTTGGATTCTTGAGACAGAATATCAGGTCCAAGAACCAACCCACAAGAGTTAGACCACCGGTTGAGTACTCCTCGCCAGTTTGGAGCCCTCACACCCAGAAATCATGACATCAAAATGATCCAGAGACAGGCAACCAGGTGGACCACAAGCAATGACACTCCACAAGTCAGTGTGTCAGCCTGTCAGGTATGATTTCTCTCATTGGTTCTTTACATTTAAAGTGCATGTTGTCAAGCACTGAAGGACGATACACATGAGAGATAACCTCATCTCAGAACAGACTAGTTCAACTGTTTGCTGAGGATCTAACCAGGGACTTCTCAATTGGAAGTCAAGGGCGTTATCCACTTGATTACATGTTATATGCCATATGATCATTGCAGAAAAATCCAACAATTGTTTCAAAGAATTCCAAAAGGTTCCATAAGTAGTGATGTCACTGTCTGAACCTGTGCACAGTATGGATGAGTCGGTCTGTGGTAAACTAATATATGGTTATAGCAATAGAGTTTAATAATATTTGGGTTACTGCCTAAGTGGATTCTTAGTTGCTTAAAAGGAATTCTGTCTGACCAGCAAGACTCAAAAGCTGCTGGTCCTTTGGGCCGTCATTGAAACTTGGTGAACCCTACACCGCAAACCAGTGAAATATGGTCTTGGCAATATTTCACCGCTAGTTTGACCAAAAACGAAAGCCCTGCACTGACCTGGTGCATATTATCCCTGACATGAGATATTGAGCAATAAATGCCTCAGCTCTCCAATTTTGACACATCTACATTGAAATTGAGTCCAAAAACGGGTCAGGTAGACAGTCAGACTCTTGTTGACAGATCACAGATAGGGTAAGTCGTGTCTCTTACAGATTTGGTATGTCAAGGCCGGTCCAACGCACCTGTACTGATTGTAGGGATATGGCCACTTCCAACAACCTTTTTGTTGAGTTAACTCTTTAGCGATGGGATGGAATCTCCGGCTACAGAGCTAGAGGTCCCTGGTTCAATCCTTGGTGGAGACCCGATTTTTATAGCTCCCTAATTTACAATAATGGTGGCAGCAGTGGTTCGACAAACTTATGCTAGGCATGGAGTATAGCCTCGCCTCGTATTATCTAAAAAAAAATACTGGGTGTCCGACCGGTGCATGTCTTGTAGGCGACACTAAGAACTGTTTTCATCGGATACCTTGGAATTAGGGGTATCCTGTAGAAAGGAGTATAGATTATAAATGGAAAAACTTGTTTATGTTTTGCTCAATAAAAACATTGAATAAGAATAAATCATAAACCAAAGGTACATTTTATTATTCAGTGGCATGCTGTAACTAGTAAGCTTAGTAACTAGTGTTGCCGTTTTAAACATTTAATTTAAGTTCATATTTATGCTGGTGAGCTCTAATAAGTAAAACCACGCAATTATGTAGCTCTATGCAGTCTTCACAAGAAACTTTCAAAGTACTAGCCAGTCAGGCTACCAACAAGACAGAACTTACTAGCCCGAGAATAAAGTTACTAGTCCGAACATTAAATGATCAAAAGTGGATATTAATATCTGTAAACGTTTTAATACTGTTTACAACAATGCAGAATTATCATTTCCCGACTCACAATCGTTTGGATGTTTCTTGTCTTTTGATTTGTGTTCTCAGGATTTTTTCACCAGCCTTTCGGACTAGTCACCTAAAGACAATTACTAGCCCGACCCAGATTTTACATTTTACTAGCCTCGGGCTTCAGGCTAGTGGCCAAATTCGAAGACTGCTTACAATAAATATAAATGGTAAAACTTAAAAGGTGGAGGAGTGTAGTGATTGTAGGGATATATGGCCACTTCAAACAGCCATGTTGTTGATTTAACTCTTCAGCGATGGGGTAGAGTGTCCGCCTACAGTGCTAGTGGTCTCCTGTTCGATCCTTGGTGGAGACCGGATTTTTATAATAAATTTTATAGCTTGCTAATTTACTATATAGCTGATTGTCAGACTCAACACTTGTCCCACTATGTGATAATTGTGTAAAATAGCTATTCATATACAATTTAAGCGCTTGCCAATGTGACTAAATGTTCTTTTTGAATAATAAATATTTTCACCATACCCCACCCACCGAACAATCATCACAAACCGACTATTTTAATGTCTAAAAAGGTTATTTGAAGATGTTACCTTGCGACTAAGATATTCTCGAACAAGAGATGCCGATATAATTTCAGAAAATTCCGCTGTCATGGTTGGTAGTCAAAGATCTTGGTCAGAATATGAAAATATATCTGAAATTCAAAACATTCACTGAAATATTTACATTTTGTCCACCATTTTGAAACATTCCGATGGAGATATCGTGTCAACGAGAATACATTTTTTTTATATTTATTATGATTCTCGATAATCAATGCATGCTAACTAAAAGATATGAGCCGTAAATCAGTAAAAATACAAAATTAGTAATTATTATTAAATCTAGTGATAATTTTATAAATAAAAAATCGGATGACGTCACACCCACCGTCGACGAAATTGGGTCCGCGGGAACTAATCAAAATAGAGGCCTAATTGAAGTATAAACTTGCAATGGATGATCGGTAACTGTTTATCAAAATCAGTATAAGTATGGTGATATAATCTTCTATGATGCAAACCTAAATTATCAATAATTAACCCCATGTTTCGCTCTTTATATCGCGCCAAAAACTTTCGTACCAAAGTTATTCGTACTAGTGTTATTCATGCTATTTGTTATTGATTTATAAATTATAATCCAAGAAAATGTTAAAGAAGTTAGCCAACTGTTATTTAAAATTGACCTATATGGACGTAAAATAAAATTGAAAACATTTTTATCATGATTAATTAGAGATTGATTTCTTTTAGTTTTTGTCCCTTAGCCTAGACGGTAGATGCGCCATTTCATATACGGCGGACGCTATGAAATATTCTGAGTATGTCATTCATTGTAATGGGGCTAAAACTTGCGATGAAATTGTAAACAAATAATATGTAGTGTCAAAATGTCCCTATTGAATGACCCTATCAATAGGTAAACAATTTTATTACAGTGCTGTCGGGTAATTCTGCGCACCTAACGGTTATTGGCTTTCTACATTTGAGATTATTTTATTTTTAGAATAAAGTGTGGTCTTGTTTGGATAGACTGAACCTCCATTGATAAATGTAAACAATTCAAAACATCATACCGTCGCTAAACTAGGTCAAATGTCGTCACGAAACAAGATGACTGCCAGTTTTCATGACGTAATTTTCTTCGGCTAATTCTGCGCAGGTGGAATTGTTCTTTTGTATAGTCTGTTTCAAAGATTTTTTTCATAAGAAATTTATCACAGTATCGAAAAAATAAGTCATTGAGACAATGTTGACAAAAAAGGAAAAGTCATCACCCATTACAAAAGTGCTTTTATTCAATTTATGTGTCACGTGGTATGCCAAATTAACGAAAATCGCCGCTGACACTCATTTTGGTCAATTTTTCATAGAAATACTTGTCAGATTTCGTTGATTTGATTATAAAACTTTATATAAACAACTCACATCTTCACAAACACTCTAGGACCGAAGGAAAACGACACAGCAAAGCCTGTAAGAAATAGAAAGTTAAGGTGCGCAGAATTACCCGATGCGCAGAATTACCCGAAACGACTGTATTTATGTTTAATTCTTAAGTGATCATTTGACTTGCAATATCCCGTTGAGTGACCACATGATCTGAGTCACTGGCTGAAACTCTGTACACTAAGACGAGGTTTTCCTATTTAAAATGAGACTGGGTTGATCAATAATTTTTCAACGACTTACCTGCGTATGCATGACATTATCAAGATGTCCGAGGTTGTAGTTTTGTCGTGACGTCAGTGAACCAACGCGACCTTGCGCACAAATAATAAAAAGGCAACTAAATAGTCCTGACTTTTATTCCCTTTTTAAAGCAGAGTTAGTGACTGCATAAATAGTATTTATATATATATATATATTAGGTTTGTGCCGTGGAGTGAGTTAAAGTTTATCCGGCTAGGCTGGGGAAATTAGCCGACTGGCCTACGGCTCACATGATGAATTCCTCCGCCGTGCCAGATAAACTTACTCACCCACAGCACTTGCCTATAATTCTCTGTAAGTGCGCCATTTCCCATACAACAGGGATATGTCAAAAGAACATGCATCAGGCATGTGTTTCTAATTTAAATGATAATATTTTATTAGTTAAAATTACAATTAAGTTTAGAATGGTTGTCTTATTCAGGCAGTGGACAGTGAATGAGAAAGACTCAGAACCAGTACATGAAGCAGGGAAACACACAGGGTATTCACCAGTTAGTTTCCATAGCTCTGAATGGTATGATCAGGTAAGTCATTAAAAGGTAAAATCATTCCTTTTTCCCCAATTTTCAAGTCGAGCATACCGAGCACAGCCTATATTTGCCAGTCAACTTTCTCCTGAAATATGCCGTGCATATACTTTTTAGTAATAAACTTGAACTTTTCCCAATTTGGACAAAATGCCACTAAAATTCCAATCCCAAAGTCATAGGCTATTCAGAGCTACAGATAAGCTGCGTATTGGGGTGATTACCCAATTAATTTTCATAAAAACCCAATAGATTTTGAGAGGAGGGAGTAAGAAAAAGCAATTAAAATCTGAAATACCCAAAAAGAAAAGGATGATATAGTGAAAAACAGTACATAAAAGACCATTTACCCTATGAATTTGATTAAATACCCAAATAAAGTTTGTGAAAACCCAATCAAAATTGAAACTTGGGGGTAAAATACCCAATGGACTAAAACCTTATCTGTAGCTCTGCGGCTATGTTTTAAAAATAAGGGGGAAATACTGTCATTCTAATCCACATAACTGCATTTATCGTAAATCAAAACATAATCAGGATTTTGGGCAAGCGAGCTTAAACTTTTATTGTAAGCATTCATAACATGTTTCCTGCTATAATTAACTGCATGTTTATAATGTGCCAGTAGGAGAATCCGATAAAGACACATAGAAGACGTTCTGTGGCAGCATCACTGACTGAAGTACTCATCAGTGGTAGACATCCTCATTCACAGCGATCAGGTATAATTCTCGCATCTAAAGGTCTTCAGTTTGTGAATATAGAATTTGAAACTACTTGCCCGAATCGGTTAAATTCAATATTATCCCTATACACTATATAGATATATAATTACTTCAACATTTTAATGTTACCAGCCTGAGACAGCAAAAGTTTCTCGCCCGAAACAAGAATAACATGATAATCTCGCAGACTGCATATTGTAATATAATAACTAGGGCGGTAACGGTATAACGCGGTATACAAAATACTGTGGACTTCAGTCCCACACGGTTCACGATACAAGATTTCTAAATTTCGGTACGGTTAGGTTTAAGCTTTTTTATGAGCATAATAATATTCAGACAATGCCTAACAGCCTTCTGATTATGTATAATTACCATGTCATGTATCACTCATTTTAATTGTATTGAGGTATGCTTCATATTGTCTAAATTCACTTCAAATAGTTGTTAGGCACATAATAATTGCTGTTATAAAGCATCAAATTCATTATCACTTAAATATTGAAGTATTTAAACTTCTGTTAGAGAAAATTGTATCATACAAAAATAAACCGAACCGTTAGAAAAAATGACGGTACGTATCATATTGTGAGGTGAGCGTACCGTTACAACCCTAATAATAACACATCCAGGATCCTCTCTCCCATGAAACCAATTAGGTAAGGATAAAACCAAATACTGTAAAATCATTAATTTTTGTGGGGGATTAAATTTCGTGGTTCACTTCAACTACGAACTTTAATCCCAACGAACATTGATTTTGACCCTTGTTTTGTTACCTGAAATGCAAAATCCACGAATTCAAGTAACAACAAAATTGTCTTTTTTACTGAAACCACGAAATTTCGTCCCAACGAAATTAAATGATTTTACAGTAACCACACACTTCCGACTTTCTCAGTCTTTTCCGACAAATGTACATGTCAGACAAAAAATATTTCTAGACTCGCTTATTTGTATCAAAATTGTCTAAGGCGTCACTATTCACTGCGTAACTATACTTGTCCCTATAATTATTTCAGGCATATCATTGAGGGAACAATCTAATTTTGTACCATCAGACGTTACTGACGATACCCAGTATGAAGATTTATACAATGCTTCCAAGAAACAACAGTAAGTAGTCTATAACCACATTCTGGTATGTTTATGTGTAATTATTTAAACCTTTCGGTCAAGGATAACCCATGAAAGTGCAAGCACTTATTTCCAATGGGGTCCTCTGTTTTGCTGAAGGGACAGCCTGTGGAAGAGACAGTGGTGTGATACAAGGTATCCGGGCGCGATGCCCTAGCTCTTTCCGAAGAGACACCTTGGTTCTTTAACGTGCCCGGTGTATAGCACCGATACACGTGAGACTACCTCTGGGTTGCTAACCAGTTCATCTCTAGTTGTATGGGAAACACAGAAAAGTGTTTCAGAAATGATCAAGTGCCCCGACCGAGGATGAAACCCGGGACCTCTCGATCAGCAGTCAAGCAGGCTATCCGCTCGACCACCGTACCACATATTTAAGTTATTAGGTATATCTTGTATCTGTATAATTCAGATTCAACATAAAGAAAAGCAATTTTTCTGGAATGTTAATTTTAAAACAATTCAGTTCAAATCCTTCTATTAATTGTATAAAAGACATGTTTCACACTGATAAAGAGCACGAAATTGAACAATATGATATTTTAGACAAGCACGTTGTATGTTTGATCGTTTAAATCGATTCAGGAATATTATACATTACATGAAAATCATATTGTTTTAACTCCTTAAATCTTCAACAAAAAGCTCCCACCAATTATCGAGAAAAAAAAAGAAAATATATTTCTGTAACGTTACAAGCCTACATAGTCATGAGTTATTTCCCTTTGACCACATTAAATAATAAAACGCTGGAAGCGATAAACTATTATTGGTGATTTGAATATGTTTTGACATTATAAAGACATATTTGCGCACACTTTCTTCTGACAAATTATGATAATTGATAGTGGTTTGTACATTTAGCCCATTTAATGTGATAGTAGAGAAAAATATGCTAGTTATAATAGGGAATGCCTCTTTAAACTAGTGCATGTCAATATAGGGAATGCCTCTTTAAACTAGTGCATGTCAACATAGGGAATGCCTCTTTAAACTAGTGCATGTCAACATAGGGAATGCCTCTTTAAACTAGTGCATGTCAAACATAGGGAATGCCTCTTTTAACTAGTGCATGTCAAACATAGGGAATGCCTCTTTAAACTAATGCATGTCAACATAGAGAATGCCTCTTTTAACAAGTGCATGTCAAACATAGGGAATGCCTCTTTTAACTAGTGCATGTCAACATAGAGAATGCCTCTTTAAACTAGTGCATGTCAAACATAGGGAATGCCTCTTTTAACTAGTGCATGTCAACATAGGGAATGCCTCTATAAACTAGTGCATGTCAACATATTTTCTTCAAGACTTTGTATACTTGTTGAGTTTTACTTGTATAACAGGAAAGAAGAGATCAAAAAGAAGAATATCCGAGCTGGTATGAGCTTCTGGAAGTTAATCTGGTTTGATTTTAAGGTATGCAATAATACAGACTTCCAGAATTTCTAAAATTCATAAGTTAAATGCCGAGCATAGCCTTTATTTGCCAGTCGGCTTTCTGCTATAATATGGCAGGCATATTATGTATGTGCTTCCGCCCGGGTCGCCAGATTAGACAAACAAGCTACGGAGGCCTACTCTAATTTTGGCATATGAAATTCCTTGAAAATTCCTAACAATACGACATTACGTGTATTATATATTTGCATTAATATAATTATGTGTATTGATACAATTTGCTATTTCTATTGTTAGAGTTTGGATAATGTTTCCTTTTTTAACATGTTATATCATTTCCCCTTTCATTCAACATCTATATATCATGTAATTTAAATACCCTTACATTCAACATATATAGTCTAGATGAATTGGTTAACCAAATGTTTTATGATTCTTAACCACTAGTAACAGTTTGGCATAAATGATAAATGCTGCCTGTCAATAACTCTTGTTATATACTCTGCTGCAAAATTGTTGTCAACAAAAATTCAACTTTTCTCAGAAAAGAATTTTCTTTTTACATGTTTTTGAAATTTTCAAATCATGGTATGTAACTGATTATGTCTCAGCATTGGTACAAAAGATGGAGGGTAAAGAACCAGGAGACAATCATTTTCAAACGCTACATCAAAACTATGGAAAGTAAGTAGCCTAGATTACACATTTTAAAATTTGGTACAAGTCATGAAACCAATATTGGCCACAACAAATGTGCCGATGTGATGTTAAAGGAACAAACCACCAAACTTTCATTCGCTTTACTCAACAGCATAATGTTACAATTAACATATCTGGACAGTTGATCTGACCAAATTTCTTTGAACTAATTTGTCTTTCCTGGGGCCCATTGCTGATAAATTATTTATTTTTATACCCACTCCCAATTTTGATGAGGGTGTATATTGCTTTGCACACAGGTCTGTTATATAGAGGTTGGCCAGCAGCAGTTACAGATAACCCCTATTGATTTGGAGGTCAAAGTCACTGTGACCTTTACCATTTTTAAACGCCTGTTCGCAATTTCGTGTCCTGGCTGTATCTTCCTCACTTGCGATAGGATTTTAAAATAAATTGGCACACATGATTAATGGAGACAATGTGTCTTGCACATGACCCAGGTCCCTTGGTGAATGGTCAATTTCACAGGGGGACTTTGAAAGTTTGCACTGCTATCTGTGTCCGGGCTGTATCTTTCTTACTAACGGCAGGATTTTAAAATTATCTGGCTTAAAAGATACCCACAGGGCGAGGATGTGTCATGAACATGATCCAGGTCCGTACGTCAAACTTCAAGGTCAGTCAAACTTCAAGGTCACAGGGGGACTTTGAAGTTTTGCATGGCTCTTCTGTGTCCGGGCTGTATCTTCCTTAATTGCGATAGGATTTTAAAATTACTTGGCGCAAATGATAACCACAGGGAGACCATGTATCATGTGCATGATCCAGGTCCCTAGGTCGAAGGTCAATGTTACTGAAATAAAATCTATCTATCTATCTACAGGCAGACTTTGAAGTTTTGCATGGCTCTTCTGTGTCCGGGCTGTATCTTCCTTACTTGCAGTATAATTGTTTTTTGTTTTTTCTTCAAAGTTGTTGCAGGTGTTATTTTCAGGTGAAACAATTTGTCATGATATTTTCTGGCAAAATGTTTTATTTTCTGCTATTCTTTGTCCAGGTTGTATCTTCCTTAACTGAAGTGGCTAGGATTTTAAACTAACCTGGCACAAATAACAACCAGAGGTAGACGATGTGTCACGCACATGGTGCTATCATTCAGGTTTCTATGTCAAAGGTCAAGGTCACACTGCTATTCCATGTTCAGCTGTTATATTACAGGTAACTTTGGTTCAGCTATTGGTTCCCTGTTTGTGTTTATGAGATGGACAATGTTTCTCAACCTGCTGCTTTCACTGATGTGGATTGGTTTTGTTGTATTTCCTAGAGCCATATATTTCCCCTATAGTACCATACAAGGAGAATTTGCTCTAAAGAACTTGATTGATGGTAAGGTAAGATCTAGCACTCTTTTTAAATGATTTAAACCACTATGAATTCCATATACCGTATGCCCATTTCTGCCAGGCACCCAGCAATACTAGAAGGGATTCGGGAGGTACTGTGTGCTAGAAAAACAGGTGTCTTATTATATAAAAGTTAAATTGGCTTTCCATTTCAACAGGGATGACACTATAATAAACAAACACTTATATAGTAGGGGGTGACAATGAATTTACGCTTGATGGATGTCACAAAGTTTGCCACAACTCCACACTAGTTCTTCTTAAACAACTGGTCAAATTACAAAGAAACCTCACATGAAAAGTTGGTACTTAGATGATGTCCAGTTGTGCATTGATCCAGTTGTGCATATCATCAGGAATCTTAGTAGGTCAGATGAATTTTGCCAGAGTTATGTGACTTGTCCCTTTATGGGAGACTTATATATGGCTCTTTATTTGAGACATTTTGTGGTGTGTCAAAAAAACCTTCCGTTTTAAATTGTTATAAAACTTGTGTTTTTTAAAATGAATGTATAGAGCACTTTTCTCAGCATTTATATACAGTTATATGTAAGTAGCCAAATTGTTCTGTTGTTGAAACTTTTTGAGAAGCCAGAGTGTTAGTCATATTGTTTATTCATGAGTAACATTGAACAGGGTCTACTGGCTGAAATCTGGTTCTTCTATGGCGGGTATGTTGAAACTGTGGGAGGATATCATATAGATCTAGCATATCTGTTCATGATGCTCGTAACTTATTATGGCAGTCTGTTTGTCATTCTTGGCAGGTAAGAAGTTTTTCTGCTCTAGCATCTACTGATGCAGGATGGCATATCGATGGCTCAGCGCAATACTGGTCCAACTCTATTTTTCAAAACTTTTCAGGAGAGACAAAAAACTGTTTTTTACTTTTATTTGTTGATAAAAAATACAACAAATAAGAATTCTTACATAACTTTGCATCAGAAATAAAGTGATTATTTCATTTCTTTTCAAAAAGGATCATAAAAGGGGGATTTGAGACTTGGTCTCATATTGCGCTGAAACTTTCAGCGCAATACAAGTCCAACTAGAGTTGGTCTCATATTGCGCTGAAACTTTCAGCGCAATACAAGTCCAACTAGAGTTAGACCTTTAGTTTACTAAAATTTACTTAAAATGTTTGGGCATATAAGTCTAACTGCCTTTTTTGTTATACAATTCTTGTCCAGCTTCAGTTAGACATGTATTTCATATCTATTTTAACATTATTTTGTGTACTAGATTTGGTTTTATGACCCAACTTAAATTCTAATAGGGCATTCATATTCTCCCTTGCCGTCCTTCCGATCATCCCCAAATAGTGTAATGCAAAGTCCTTTGAGTTAGCTAGTACTGTTGAGCTACAGTCAAATTGCATAAGAATCAACTAAGCATGAGCAATCATGCACCATGATGTGTTAAGGTGTTAGCCGAGTTGTGGTTCTTAAAATAATCAAATTAGTGTCACACACAACTCTAAAAACATAATTTGAACTTGTCAGCAAAGTTTATAGAAAAATTAGTCAGCATGTGGTCTGACTGAAGTTGTGCACTTGGGGATCTTAATTCTGAGATTCATCCCATAGAATTTCAGCAAAGTCATCGCCTTTGGCATGGTCAAACGGCATGTGACGATATTATCTTTAAAAGGTATAGGTTTGGCTGTTGGTGATAATTTCTTAAGTAGAAGTTTGGCTTTTGGTGAAAGTGTCATAGGTAGAGATTTGGTTGTTGGTGATAGTGTCATAGGTAGATATTTGGTTGTTTATGACAGTCATAGGTAGAGGTTTGGTTGTTGGTGTAGAGATTTGGTTGTTTATGACAGTCACAGGTAGAGATTTGGTTGTTGTTGATAGTATCTTAGGTAGATATTTGGTTGTTGGTGATTGTGTAATAGGTAGATATTTGGTTGTTGGTGATAGTGTCATAGGTATACATTTGGTTGTTTATGACAGTCATAGGTAGAGGTTTGGTTTTGGTGATAGTGTCATAGGTTGAGGCTTGGTTGTTGGTGATATTGTCATAGGTAGATATTTGGTTGTTGGTGATAGTGTCATAGGTTGAGGCTTCACTGTTGGTGAAAGTGAAATAGGTAGAGATTTGGTTGTTTATGACAGTCATAGGTAGAGGTTTGGCTGTTGGTGATATTGTCATAGGTAGATATTTGGTTGTTGGTGATAGTATCTTAGGTTGAGGCTTGGCTGTTGGTGATAGTGTCACAGGTAGAGATTTGGTTGTTTATGACAGTCATAGGTAGAGGTTTGGTTTTTGGTGATTGTGTCATAGGTAGAGATTTGATTGCTGGTGATAGTATCATAGATTGAGGCTTGGCTGTTGGTGTTAGTGTCATAGGTAGATATTTGGTTGTTTATGACAGTCATAGGTTGAGGCTTGGCTGTTGGTGAAAGTGTCATAGGTAGAGATTTGGTTGTTTATGACAGTCATAGGTAGATGTTTGGTTGTTAGTGATAGTGTCATAGGTAGATATTTGGTTGTTGATGATAGTATCATAGGTAGAGATAAGGTTTTTGGTGATAGTATCATAGGTTAAGGCTTGGTTGTTGGTGATAGTGTCATAGGTAGAGATTTGGTTGTTTATGACAGTCATAGGTAGAGGTTTGGTTGTTAGTGATAGTGTCATAGGAAGATATTTGGTTGTTTATGACAGTCATAGGTAGAGGTTTGGTTGTTGGTGATTGTGTCATAGGTAGAGATTTGATTGCTGGTAATAGTGTCATAGGTAGATATTTGGTTGTTTATGACAGTCATAGGTAGAGGTTTGGTTGTTAGTGATAGTGTCATTGGTAGATATTTGGTTGTTGGTGAAAGTGTCATAGGTAGAGGTTCGGTTGCTGGTGATAGTGTCATAGGTAGAGATTTGGTTGTTTAAGACAGTCATAGGTAGAGATTTGGTTGTTTATGACAAGCATAGGTAGATATTTGGTTGTTGGTGATAGTATCATAGGTGGTAGATATTTTGTTTTGGTGATATTGTCATAGGTAGATATTTAGTTTTGGTGATAGTGTCATAGGTTGAGGCTTGGCTGTTGGTGATATTGTCATAGGTAGATATTTGGTTGTTGGTGATAGTGTCATAGGTTGAGGCTTGGCTGTTGGTGATATTGTCATAGGTAGATATTTTGTTTTGGTGAAAGTGTCATAGGTTGAGGCTTGGCTGTTGGTGAAAGTGTCATAGGTAGATATTTTGTTTTGGTGAAAGTGTCACAGGTAGAGATTTGGTTGTTTATGGCAGTCATACGTAGAGGTTTGGTTGTTGGTGATTGTGTCATAGGTAGATATTTGGTTGTTGGTGATAATGTCATAGATAGAGGCTTGGCTGTTGGTGATTGTGTCATAGGTAGATAATTGTTATTGGTGATAGTCACAGTGTCAAAGGCTGAAATTTAATTTGTTGTTAGTGATGGTGTTATAGGTATTAATTTGTCTGTTCTTCCATTTAAACAAGAATATTTTCAAAGTGCATCAAGGGATTGCTTTCTTACTGGGCATACTTGTTAACCATGAAAAGACCAAAATACCATTGTCAACGCTATTCATCTCTTTCCATAATTTCCACAGAATTATATATGGTCCCGGATTGATTTAGCTAGTTTTAATTTACATTTTAGACTTACATGAGGACATTGGTGATACTAAAAGTGGTATTGCTGAAATATAGTTACATCAAAATTAGGAAATGAATTTTATTAAAGTAAAATATTTTATGGTCAAGGGGGCCTTTTTAGGATTTTATATATGTACTATTATCTATCGTATTTGTAAACCGGCAGTAACAAGATTTAGTGTCCCATAACCTTATTTTTGGCGCATGCGCACACTTAATTAGATAAACAAAGGAACTTCCGCTTGTAGAACAAAAACAATCGTTTTTCAATTTTATAAATTTAACGCTCTTCTCGAGACTTTATTCATCGTGTGTTTTAATTTTTATATGTTTATATTGTTATTGGAATATTGTGCAGTGTTATTATTAGTGGATATTTACATTATCGTCGTGTGTTTCCTTTCGAGAGATTGTGAAAAATTCGAAGCGTGATTTTGCTTTTTTCTACGTCGTAACTTGTGTCAGTGAGTGAGTGGGTATGGTGTTTAAAGTCCAAATATTCGGACACTCATTTGTAACTCGTTTATCATCTTTTATAAGGAACCACCAGGACGTTACTCATTCACTAAATCTGCCACCTCAGGAGTTTTTAGTACAATATTCTGGTTTTCCGGGAGCGACGACGGAGCGTTTGCGGGAGAAATTGGACCACATATCGGATTTTCAACCCGATTTATTGATTCTGGTAGTTGGGACTAACGACTTATATGTAAAAGGTGCACGTAGCACTGCCACTCATACCATAGATTTAGTGGACACCATAAAATTTGTTTTAAATATAAACAAAGTGATTGTTCTACAAACAACTTATAGGGTCGAACCCACTATACCATCCAGATACCCTGTGAATGTTAACAATTTCAGCAACGCAGTAGACGACCTGAATCATCAGTTACACGAGGGCTTGAGGGACCATTCGTCGGAATTGTGGCGCCTTAGAGGCTTTTGGTCTAACGAGGCCAAGAACTCTGCCTTCGCTCCAGACGGAGTACATTTGTCCAATATTGGTAACAGGAAGCTCTTCAATAACTTGAGGGCAGCTGTGGTTTCCTGTTCAAGGCGTACCAGGCCTGTTCAGTTGAGTATTTTATTCAATGGCTTATCAAAGCTTTCTACATCACGTTTTATGAATCTGTCTATTCACACAAAAAGCATGGAATATTTAAAGGGAAGTAACCCCTCCAGACTTATAAACCAAAATGGTTCAAGAGTTGTCTTTCTTCCCATTTCATAAAAGTTGAAACAAACCATTATTAAGTTGACAAAATACAACTTTTTACAATCCGTAAATCAGGCGATTGGTCTAACAGCCGGTCATCGTCTTTATGCTCAGTTTCATTAAAATCAATCATGTGATGCTGTTTTCGGGCTAGTTCCTCTTGAAACACTGTGGCTCCTATTTATGTCTGAGCATTTATCTTCCAGGTAATTCTGAGATCGGTTAAGGCTGCTGACAGGGGAATCTTTCCCTGATGCAGTTGCCTGAGAGTTGTCTGGTGTTTACTTCACCTGAAAACATTGAGTAGCGCTAACCTTGAGTCTCAACTTTTCGAGACTCAAAAGCCAGTTATTTATCTGAATGCTTTTCTTCCGGGGTAATCCCGAGGTTTTTCTAAGGCCGCTTTCCAAGGAACATTTTCCTTATACAGTGGTCTGAGATTTACATGTATGGTTATCTTCCGGGAAAACCCTGAGTTTTCATTAAGAACCATCTGAGTTAGACTTCCAGGCCAATAGGCTTGAGATTTGTCCGTATGCTTATCTTCCGGGGTAATCCCGAGGTCTTCTTAAGGCCACTGACCAGGGATTATTTTTCTGACACGGTGGCCTAAGTTTTGTCTGTTTGCTTATCTTCCGGGGGTAATCCCGAGGTCTCATTAAAGCCACTGACCAGGGATTGTTTTCCTGACACAGTGGCCTGAAATTTGTCTGTATGCTTATCTTCCGGGTTAATCCCGAGGTCTCTTTTACTTAATGCCACTGACCAGGGATTGTTTTCCTGACAAAGTGGTCTGAGTTTTTGTCTGTATGCTTATCTTCCGGGGTAATCCCGAGGTCTCGTTAAGGCCACTGACCAGGGAATTTTTCCTGAAACAGTGGTCTGAGATTTGTCCGTATGCTTATCTTCCGGGGTAATCCCGAGGTCTCATTAAGGCCACTGACCAGGGATTTTTTCCTGAAACAGTGGTCTGAGATTTGTCCGTATGCTTATCTTCCGGGGTAATCCCGAGGTCTCGTTAAGGCCACTGTCCAGAGTTTTTTCCTGAAACGGTGGCCTGAGATTTGTCTGTATGCTTATCTTCCGGGGTCATCCCGTGTTTATTGATAAATTTGAATCTGCTATTTCTTGCTGTGGCCTACGTCATTGCTTGTCATAGCACTAAAGGTGTTTTCTAGTATAAATATGTGTGGTTTGTCAACAAAAAAGATCATAACTTAATCATATTTTTTATTTTTCCATTTTTTACAGAAATGAGGGGTAAGCGAAAAGCTGCTTCAGCCACCATCTCTAGATGTTCCGCTTCATGCTGTCAAGAGCCTAGCACATCATCTACGACCCCAAGTCGTAAAGGCACAAAAAGCGTGTCAGTACCATTGTCAGAGGGGTCGAGTGATGACCAGGACTATAGTGATGCGGATATAACGCCACCACCCCAACAAAAACGCGTCACAATAAGGGGTCGCGCTGGAAAACGTGCAACCAGCACATCATCTGCGACCCCAGGTCGTAAAGGCAGGAAAAGCGTGTCAGTACCATTGTCAGAGGGGTCGAGTGATGACCAAGACTATAGCGATACAGTTATTACACCACCACCCCAACAAAAACGCGTCACAGTAAGGGGTCGCGCTGGAAAACGGGCTGCCAAAACTTTGAGTTTAAGAACAAATGAACGTGAACGCCCGGATCAACAAGCTTCTAGTGATGACTTGTCGTCAAGTGACAATGAGACTCAGATTCCAAGAGCAAAGACTCAACCTGTAAAGCGAAGCTCTAAGGGCAAGCAATCAGCCAGTAAGCAGTTTACACGCGGCTATAAGACAAGGCGTGGAAAGAATGCGTCGGAAGTCGTGCTTGATTCAAGCGATGGTTCCCCGGACAGGGAAGAACGTCACGCCGGGACAAAGGGCAAGGCTATGAGGCCTTCCTGTAAACAACATTGTAGGAAAATACGCAGGGTCGAACGTGACTCCGATTCAGAATACGACAGTGACGCCAGGGAACAACTTCATCACAAGAGAAAGGGCAGGGCTAAGAGGCCTTCCTCAAAACGTTGCTATGAGAAAAAACACAGGGTTGTTCTAGACACTGATACTGGGGAATCAGAATATGAGAGTGACGCCAGGGTCCCCAGAAAACGCCACAGGCGTAAAAGAGTCTATTCAGACGATGAATTGTATAGCTCTGATGAACATTTTGACGATGTATTGCTAGAGGAATTTGAGGATATATCAGGTAATGAGGAACAGTTCAACCCTTTAAATGTCCCTATTTCTAGCCAGGTCTCCACAAAAATAAAAAGAAAAATTTTGAAAAATAAATATGTTAACTTGGCAGAATTATTGCCATTACAGTTTGATCACAACCAGGAAGATCAATATCAGTTAAAATCCATTAAGGGTAATTCACTGAATATTGTTAAGGCTAGGGCTCATAAAAGGATTTACTCAATAGACCAATGGACTATTGCTTTCATGAGGTTCGTAGCCGTTTACACGATAAAACACCCCCGTCGTACATCTGCTTTAATGAAGTATGGGGAACTAGTCAGGGATCTAGAAGCTAGGCATGGGGGGTATGCTTGGTCTAGATATGATTTGAACTTCCGTACCTTGAAGGAACGAGTCCCCAGCATGCCCTGGGATAGGATGCATCCAGAGTTTTGGATTCGGGCCACAACCTCATCATTGTCTGCCAATCGATCGCCCTTTCGTTCACAACGCCGATTCGTCGGCAATTCCTCCCAACCAGCCAGATATGGTCCTTCCCGTCCCAGAGGGAGATCAGATTTCCTACCCAATACATGCTGGCTCTTCAACAGAAGGGGACATTGTCCATCAACCAAATGTTACCCGCACGTATGCGGTTTCTGCAGGGGTCGACACCCCGCAAAAACATGCCCGATCGGTTACAAACAAGACCCCAAGCCAAACCAGTCACAGTCTCAAACCCAGTCCTCATCTACCCAACGGCAAGGCCCAACACTTACAAGAAATCAAAAGTAACTTAACTTGTGTTCACTTACGTACGCCAATTCATATTAAACGCTTACGGTACTGGTTATCCGGGTTTAAGTTTACAGATTACATTTTAACGGGGTTTTCTCAGGGTTTTCACCTAGGTTTCATTGGGAAGAGACAGTCGTTTAACACGTCCAACCTTAAATCTTGTTTAGAACTTCCTCAGATGGTAGAGCAGAAATTGAAAAAGGAATTAGACTTGGGTCGTATAGCTGGCCCATATCAATTTCCTCCCTTAAAAGATTTTAGGGTAAGTCCGATCGGCATAGTACCTAAAAAAGAGCCGGGCTCTTATAGACTCATACACCACCTTAGCTATCCAAAAAACAATTCTGTCAATGACTTCATTGATCCAGAATTAGCTACAGTTGAATATTCAACTTTTGATGATGCTGCTGCTTTAGTTCGCGTGCTGGGCCCTGGTTGTTTCATGGCTAAAACAGACATAGATTCTGCGTATCGTATAATACCAATTCACCCTTCAGATTATTCATTACTAGGTTTTAAATTTGGGGGATCTTATTACTACGATCGCTGCTTGCCTATGGGGGCTAGCTCTTCTTGCGCTATATTTGACAGGTTTAGTTCGGGTTTAAAATGGATTGCAAAAAACAAGCTCGCCATCAAATATATCATTCATATCTTGGATGATTTTCTTATTATGGGTCCATCGAACAGTGATCGTTGCAAAAACGATTTTAATGTGTTCCTTGATCTATGTAAGGATGTAGGCGTCCCTATCAAACACAAAAAAACTGTCATGGCATGTACAAGGCTAACGTTCATGGGTTTGGAACTTGATTCAATTACAATGGAAGCTAGGTTACCTCTAGAAAAACTACAAAAGTTAAGGTCGTTACTGGAATTATATAAACAGAAACGAAAAATCACGTTACGGGATCTTCAGTCTATTATAGGTTTGCTAAATTTCTGTTGTCAGGTGGTTGTGCCTGGCAGAGCTTTTCTTCGCCGTCTTATCGACTTAACAAAAGGGCATCTAAAACCTCATTATAGAATCACGTTAACAAAAGATGGCCGCCGGGATTTAGAAGCATGGAGTCTGTTCATAGAACATTTTAATGGCAAACACCTTCTCCTAGATCTTAAATGGGTCACAAATGATTTGTTACATTTGTACACTGATGCCTCTGGCTCAATAGGTTATGGCGCTTTGCTAGGGAACCATTGGTTCTATGGGTCTTGGTCTGATGCATTTAAGGATTTCCACATTACGTTTAAAGAGCTATTTCCAATTGTGCTAGCTTTAGAAGTATGGGGTCCATTATTAGCAAATAAGTGCATCGTGCTACACTCTGACAACCTTGCAGTGGTTCATATCGTTAACAAAAAATCATGTAAGGAAAGCATCATAATGCGCCTTGTTCGTCGCCTGGTAATGGTTTGTATGAAGCATAATATATACTTCAGGTCTGAACATGTCCCGGGCTGCCAAAACAATTTAGCTGATATGCTTTCTCGTTTGCAGATAAGGGACTTTCGACGAAATGCCCCAACCGCAGACGCAGATCCGACACCAATTCCGGAACATCTCCTAAGCCATCTCTGAAAGAAGTTATAAGGTCTTTGTTGCACAGTTCATTGGCATCCAGCTCTAGGCGTTCGTACAGTGCAGCTTTCAACTTGTATAGGGATTTCCATATCAGTTATTATGGAAGCCAACCTATTGGTGCAATTTCAGAGAAAAAACTAACACTTTTCATAGGATATTGCCACTGCTCAGGCATGAAGTATACCAGTATTTGTTCTCGAATATCAGCCTTGAGTTATTTTAACCAACTTCTTGGAGCTCAACCGTTAAGCAATACTTTTCTGATCAAAAGGGTTCTTTTGGGTTACAAGCGTTTATCCCCAAGTTCAGACAAACGACTCGCTATAACTATTAAGGTATTGAAAGAAATTGTCTCTGCCCTCAGCTGGTTATTCGAAAGAAAATACAACATTACTTTGTATACAGCAATGTTTACATTAGCATTTTTTGGTTTATTACGGGTGGGCGAAGTGGCTTACTCACCCACGGGTGCCCACACTCTGTCTCACAAAGAGGTCAGAATACTATTCAGGAACGATATGCCATCAAAGTTAATGCTTTCATTCAGACATTTCAAACATTCTAAAGCACCCGTTTCAATTGAAATACCACCTTATAAAAGAAGCCAGGTATGCCCAGTCAATGCTATCCATGCCTACAGTATGGTACGCCCAATGGGTAATGGCCAGTATTTTGTCAACCAATCTGGTTCCAAAGTATCTACAAAACAATTCAGTCTGATTCTGAAGAAATGTATACTGAAGATTGGCCTTAACCCCAGTCGTTACACTTCCCACAGTTTTAGAATAGGTGGTGCGACATTGGCATTTGCAAGAAATTTCACAGATTCGCAGATAAGGAAATTGGGCAGATGGCAATCAAATGCATTTAATTCTTACCTTCGTCCATCAGCCATCCCATTTAAATAAAAGAACTGTTCCTCATTGCTTACCGATTCTTATTTTTTGATGAAATGATTGTACACTGTTTTCATTGTGTTTAGGAGACCTGACACTTTTATCACCTCCCAAGTTTTTCACATAGACCAGCTTAGGTGGCTATGCTGAATTGAATTTTGAGTGCGGGTTTTACATGTTTCGATACATGTTATGTGTAATCATGGTGTTTTTACATATTCAGATTATTACCATAGACCAGCTTAGGTGGCTATGCTTAATTTGTTGGTAAAGGCTATTTTCCCATTTTTTATGTGTTATAACACACATAAAGTGTGATTAGGGTGTCTTGCATATTCATATTATTACCATAGACCAGCTTAGGTGGCTATGCTTTATTGTGTTTTGTAGATGCCGTTCTCCCATTTTCATGTGTTATAACATGCATTAAGCATATTTATGGCGTTCCATATTCATATTATTGTCATAGACCAGCTTAGGTGGCTATGCTTAATTTGTTTATGAATACTGTTTTTACTGATTCTATGACATATATTACACATTAAGGGTACTAACTTCGTTCCATAGTCATGATATGGACATTGATCACCTTAGATGGCAAGGCTTAACTTATGTATAAATGCAGTTTTTACATCTTATCCGTCTTATGTTAAACTTTATGCATATTTATGGCGTTACATATTCATATTGTTGACATAGACCAGCTTAGGTGGCTATGTTTTAGTTATGTTGTAAATGCTATGTTTTTATTACTCCATAATATTTATTACCTTTTACGCACTACTGCTATAGTTTAGGCTTAAACAAGTTCACATATTTGTGTGCAGGTCAAGCTATGATGTTCCATAGTAGTTTTCCGGTTAAGTTGCCGTTTTAATTACTTAGACTAACTGGGGCAACGACTGGTTTCATTGTAATAACTTACAAAAACATGCGTAGGTTCCAGCCATCGCAAGTGATGCTTAGAAGAAATTACTTTTTGTAACTGTAAATATGTTTATGTATTAGGAAAATATTGCAATCCAGCGTCAGTTTTTTATATAGTTCATTTGATTGGTATCATCTCGTACAATTTTGTACCTATTTTTATTTTTCGACCTTATTGCCAAATATCTTTTTTTTCATGACTCCCAATAGTTTGCTTGTCTGGGCGGCCATAAAGCCCGGTTCCCGATCTTTATGTTGTGGCGCTAATTTTGCCCAGATAAAACAAATATAATACTTTCATTAGTTTGATTTTTGGTAGATGACTTGAAAATCTTTGCTATTACTTTGGTGTACATACTTTACCATTTGTTTTATGTGTTTATATGTTTTACGGCTTTAATAAAAGCCCATTTTCAACTCAGCTACCTGTTTGTTATTGTTTTACCAGCTTCGCAAACTCTTGGAGTACCTTTACCCCTGCAGACTATAAATGAATTTTATTAAAGTAAAATATTTTATGGTCAAGGGGGCCTTTTTAGGATTTTATATATGTACTATTATCTATCGTATTTGTAAACCGGCAGTAACAAGATTTAGTGTCCCATAACCTTATTTTTGGCGCATGCGCACACTTAATTAGATAAACAAAGGAACTTCCGCTTGTAGAACAAAAACAATCGTTTTTCAATTTTATAAATTTAACGCTCTTCTCGAGACTTTACCTCCTCCTCCCATAACTCCAAGCCTCTCTAGGTTACTGCCGGTATGCTAACTATTACTTTGTCGTATAAAACAAATATAATACTTTCATTAGTTTGATTTTTGGTAGATGACTTGAAAATCTTTGCTATTACTTTGGTGTACATACTTTACCATTTGTTTTATGTGTTTATATGTTTTACGGCTTTAATAAAAGCCCATTTTCAACTCAGCTACCTGTTTGTTATTGTTTTACCAGCTTCGCAAACTCTTGGAGTACCTTTACCCCTGCAGACTATAAAAAATGTTATCAAAAGAACTAGGTTGTCATAAGCTCAATTAATCTGTTTTAGGTATGTGACTTTCTTTTTTTCGTAATTCCAAGGATATTGCTAAATATACTTTAGATATAGTGTATGACAATTCTTGTTTTCATTTTTGACTGTTTTTGAGATGGATTTTTTAAATCCTGAGCTAATGCTTCATTGCTTTGGATGTCGAAAAAGAAGGCATTTTTAAAATTGCAATGATTTACTCAATTTTTTTAGTCTTACCAACTTAGAATGCAGTGATGTTCTTTATAGAACCTTTCTTATACATTTTAAATATGAATGTACAAATACGAAAGTATATTTTGCATAAAGCATAATACAATGCTTATAACAAAAACAGATTTGTTTGCATATTTAATAAATTATTATTGAAACAATTTTAGAATTAGAAAGTAAAAACTTCATCATGCCAAATTTTGCTACGGAGCAAAAAACTATTACCTTTCTTAATGAAATATAGTAAATATTATGCAGTATCTAAATCCTTCCCTTTGCAGCTACAGCATGTTGTTATGATTGATATAAGTGTAAAGTGTCATGTATATGATTATTTACCAAGAAAACTTAAAAATTTTGTGGGTGATTTAAGTGATCTTGGTTCTTTACCCAGTAAAGACATGTCGTAATGAACCTGGGCATAAAAATTTGACAACAATGTCACATAATTCACTCCACATTAGGAGAAGTTCCCAGTGTTTTGTGTTTTTGAGTCTGCTTAGTACTGATTAAGATACAGGCCAGGAACACTGGCTTAGTGAATCTGCTGCCTAATTCATTGTACACAACAGTTCCTGTGAAATTGATGAGAAAAGACTTTTTAACAAAAAATAATAAACATCAAGTATTTGTGTTGCCCTAGCCATACAACATTATTTAACATGACTATTAGACTTCTGAATCGAAAAAAATTGAGAATTAGTTTGCTCTAGTATGATTTTAAATTAATGAATATACTATTAGTATTAGATTACTTTGACTGGATAAGGATTAGACCATTATATTATAAGACAATTTTAATTGTATGCACACGAGGGATGTGCAGTGAAGTCTAGCTGATATATTCTGCATATCAATTTTCATATTTCATTGCTCTATAATTATGCTGCTATGACAATATAATAACATTAAACCAGTAATTGGAATTATTGTGCTACATAGTGTACCAAAAATGAGTAAAGTTCAATAAAATAATTGTGCATATAAGACTAACTGACAAAAAGTTGAATATTACATAGATATTTTAGGCGCAATACAAGACCAACTCAAGTTGGACCTATATTGCGCTGAAGTAATATATAGTACTGAGATAGACCAATATGTTTTTAATAAATAAAAGGGGTCAAAAATAGGACCTGACCACCAATTTTTTCTTAAACTGTGTATTTGATGTTACTGAATAATATGCAAAAAAAGTGATTTTCTGAAAAAATGCTAGTTGGACCACTATTGCGCTCAGCCCTCGATATAGTGATTGTCCTGCTATTCTGTTACATTTTGAAACTCAAATATTTTTTAAGTCCATCAATGTATTGCTTTCAAACTTAACATAGTGTTTACCATCATAAACACATTACATTAATGATTATCAAAGGCATGTAACACTATCAAACATTTCAATAGAATTATTGCCCCTGTATGACTTGGCTATTTGATATGGACAAGTCTTCCACCGTGGCATAAGCGTTTAGTGATGGCAGTCATGTTCTATTTATAAGTATCTGTCATCTTTTACTCACAAGTCACTTTTCTAAGCACATTTTCTTCATATTGTTGTTTGAACTATTTTTTAAGATCGAGTGAGAGACAAGATCTAACAACTTAAACCATGTCATAGTTGGGTTAGTGTATCTTATATTTATATGATTTATATGAACCTGCTATTTGACATTATGTAATTACAGTATAAAACAAGGTTTTTTTTATGTTACAGCATAACTCAGACAGGCAACTCGAAATCCTCTTCTACACACTCAAAGAGATTCAAATTTTCCCTTCTACTCTGGACATCCTGGGATCATTCCATCACTTCTCAGGAAGCTTCAGTGAATCTATCTAAAGGTCTTACTAGTGCATTGAAGGTAAGATTGTCTATCTTGTGACAGGGGTGTCAATTTTCCTGATTTATCCGGATTTATCATTCCTGAAAAAACAATGACTTGTGAACAAAATAAAAGTGGAAATTGTAAGGGGTATAGTGTTTTCAGCTTGTCTGTCCCTCTCTCTGTCTGTCCGTAGACGCATTCTTGTGAATGCAACTCCTACAGTTTTTGCAGGATTCTGTTCAAACTTTCACACACACAACCTTAGCATGTAGATGTACATGACAGAAACAATATGTGCAGATATTATTTTTGCCAGAATTATTGCTCTTTGCTTGCTGGGTATATTAATCTGGCGAATTGCGACAGCTTGATCTGGTTTGAATCAACTTTTAAATGTTTCTTGTTTGACAGCTCTCGTCTGGGAAACCCGTGACCCAAAATTTTGGAAACTCTTTTCATCTTTATTTGTCTCATGTTTTATATTTCAGGATAATCTATATGAAGCCAAAGCCTCACAGAATGTGAAAGAAAGATCAGGCAAAGAGAAATGCAAAGTTTATTCTCTCCGATGTCTAGCATGGTTGATAACAATGTAACTGCTTATTTCATGTTTTGATGTATTTATTACACGCCAGTTTTTAGGTCAGTCTGTTGGTAGGCCAAATGTTTTTTGTTCAATAACTAAAGAACGCTTTGCCATTATAAGGTTGAAATAGTATTTTTTGCTAAAACTGCAAAATTTTGTCCCATTGAAATTAAATGATTTTACAGTATGTAGATTTGTATTTACAGAATACTGATTGGTGGTGGTTGTGCTGCTATTGTTTATCTGGTTGTGTTCATGAGTTTTGATGATGTTGTACCAAATATGGTAAGTTAAATCATGTATAATATAATAAATCATTACTGTCTTTGGTTTGTCTTATTGCAGAAGCTTGCATGACTAACATACCCAATAGTATTAGTTAATGTACCAAATTTATTTAAAGAGGCAACACTAATATTGGAAAACCCAGTCTTCCCTGGGAGCCAGAAATCTCCTCTGGTAGAATGCTAGGCTCTGTGTGATTTGCCAGACATGGGATGATGTTAAGGCCTTTTATTTGACCTAGGTGACTTATGTCTTACAACAGTTGAGAAGTATAAGAGAGTATAAGAACTTAAAATTTATTAAATTCCAGGAACACTGGTTTTCATAAGCTGATGATCAACTGCTTGATGAATGTGTTTACATATATCATTGAAAAACTTCTCAACAGAGCACAAACAGAATGGCAAGAATCAAAACTTTTCATGGAAAAGTCTGATAGATCTTGTATTACAATACTGTTGTTGTATTTTAGGGAAGTGGTGAAGATTCATCAGATTTTATCAGTGTATATGGTACAACAATAGTATTCAGCTTGATTAATGCCTTGGTCCCAGGTATTGTACAACAGGTAACGTCTCTGCTTTCTATAAGTATACCCCAAGTATTTATGCTTGTCAAGGTTTTCAGGCGTAGTCACATGTATGAACTTCAGGTTTTTGAGTGTAAGCAAGTATGTTGTTCTATACTGTAAAATCATTTAATTCGTTGGGACGAAATTTCGTGGTTTTGGTAAAAACGACAATTTCGTTGGCACTTGAATTCGTGGATTTTGCATTTCAGGTAACAAAACAAGGGTCAAAATCAATGTTCGTTGGTATTATAGTTTGTGGTTGAAGTGAACCACGAAATCCACGAAATTTAATCCCCCACGAAAATTAATGATTTTACAGTATTTTCCCTATAAGGCTAAATTAGTTTTAAAACATTTACTTTGTAACTTTTCCCTACTTTTTTCAAAAAGCCCTATTATCCCAGCCTGGGGCTGGAGTTTTCATCAAATTCAGTGAAAACAGAGCCTACTTATATTTTGGAGACATCTAATCATGAAGTGTTCAACTGCTTTGACACTCAGGCTTTGCATCTTGCTTACCCTTGTGACAAGGGGTAGATAGATTTCTTTCGACATAAAATGAGCATTCAACAGATCTGAAAATGCCGAGTATATAATTATTTGCTTTAATATTAGTCCTCTACCGATTTTCAACAGGAGGGGACGATAGGTTTGCCCAGCGTCAGTCAGTCCGTCAAGAAATCTGGATCCTGCCATACCTCAAAAAGTTTTCGAGCTAGCTTTAGGAAACTTGGTATGTGTATAGGGACCTATAAGGGAATTATGCATGCCAATTATAATTTGATTCAGACAAAAATTGTGGTTGCTATGGATATAGAAATGCTGAAAAATTGTGAAAATACTTCTAAATCTGGATCCTGTCATAACTCAAACTGTTTTCAAGTTAGGTTTATGAAACTGTGGTTACCATGGTAACAGAAGCATTGACAACCTGAAAACCAGGTAGGGGACTTGCTGTATTGCTTGCAATTCCCAATTACTTGTTTCTATAGAAATATGGTAGGCATGAATACCATCAGAAATACAAGTTGTAGAACTGACTATAAGTTATGTTTTCATTGCCTTCAGTTACCAAAGATGGAGTTCTACGCCAGTGGAAAAGATGAGTTAAATGTCACATTGACACGAGTGTTCTTTCTTCGAATGGCAAACCTGTTTGCTTTGATTACTTCCCTGTATGACACAGTCACCAAGGTATAGTCATTATTATGTCTCTAATAAATATCTGGGCCGGTATTTACAAATCATCTTAAGATAAGAGATATTTCGACTCAAATTAAAAAATTGAGCTTCCCATCTTTTGCAGGAATCAAAGAATTACTCATATTTTCTTAGCAATTATTGTGGTGCTTTATATAACGCTTCAAAACAACGCAAAAAAGTTGATAATTTTGATTTTCCTTTTAACTGAAACACATAAGGAAATTGTAAGATTTTGAGAAAATTTTAAGTTTTCCCTTAAGATTCTTCGTGAATATTGCTCCAGGAAACATTGCTTTCTTGCTCAAGTCACCCTGACTAGATGTCACGAAGTTTCCCCACCCAATTCAAAAAGTTCAGGGAAATTCATTTTACTTACTACTGTAAACCAGTTTTCTTACGCAAATACAAACTTTCACATTTCATTGACCTTTTTTTGCGTTTTTAATGTCTCCTGCAATGTCCATATTCATAAATTTTTGCATTTTTATACGCCCGTTGAAAAACGGGACGTATTATGTGAACACCCTTGGCGGCGGGCGTGCGGCGGCGTCCAGTAATTTGTCTGTACTCTTACTCAAACAGTTTTCATCCAATCGTCTTCAAACTTGCTGACAATGCTTATGGGTGTAATATCTAGGTCAAGTTCAATAATGGGCCAAATCGGTGCAGGCCTTCTTGGGTTATGGTCCTTCTTTTACCAAAAAAATGTGAGATTGATCTTGTCTGTACTCTAGCTCAAACAGTTTTCATCTGATCTTCTTCAAACTTTGTGACAACAATTGTCAAAACATTATATATAGTTTGTGATTATAAAGATTAGTTTAAAGATGATTGTTTAAAAATGTTTTGACATAATATGGGCTTTTATTTCATAATCTATATTTTTGTCACTAGCACAACCAAGACTGGCGTATCTTGTGACATTTTGGCATCTTGTTTCGCTGTTACTTAATTCCACGAATTTCTACCACTCACAAACTAAAAAAAATAATGCGAAAAAAATTCTTGGTTGACAGTATAATTAATCATTATGAATGTAAAAAACTCGTTACCTTAAAAATGAAATACTAATTTAAATATCTATGATGTATGCTCCAAATGTTGTTTATTGTAGTCTGTAGTTGGATGTGCTGGGACAGTGCTTGGTCAAGAAATGTACAAGTTGGTTATTATGGATACTATACTACATGTGAGAGAATTGAACTATTTCTTGAGCTATTCCATTATTATGGCCCCTGTACAACGGAGGTTGTAGTTAGGGGATATACTGTTTACAGCTTGTCTGCCCGTCTGTAGAAAGATTCTTGTCGACCCAACTCCTCTTACAATTTTTGCAGGATTTCTTTCAAACTTTGACTCATAAACAACATCACAAGTAGATTAGTATGGCGGAAAGAATTTTCACTGTGATAAGTTTTGCCAGAATTGTGGCCCTTTGAGGGGGGGGGGGTATGTATTAGTCTGTCAAAGAATGGAGACAGTTCTAGTTTTATAATCATTGAGAATATGCTGGTTCCTTGTGGAATTGTAAGTTAGTACTGGTTAGAATATGCTGGTTCCTTGTGGAATGGTAAGTTAGTATTGGTTAGAATATGCTGGTTCCTTGTGGGACGGTAAGTTAGTACTGGTTAGAATATGCTGGTTCCTTGTGGAATGGTAAGTTAGTACTGGTTAGAATATGCTGGTTCCTTGTGGGATGGTTAGTTAGTACTGGTTAGAATTAAGTTCAGGAAAACGGGCTAGGCAAATCAGCCACCCTGTATAACTGAAAAATTGTTTAGAAACTTTGTAAAACCTGAATTAGACCACTTTAAGTGGTAATCGTTGTTTGGCTCTTATTAAATATTTGAAATGACCAGAGCTTATAATGCCTGGGTCTACTGATGTAGAGGGCTTAGAGTGATAGTCTGTCCTTTGGTCCGAAAATATTAACAAAAGCTTTTAAGTTATTCTGAAACTAAAATATTTTGAAGACCACCAAGGCATTGCTTTCAAACTAATGGCATACATGTTTACTATCATTAACACTATAAATTGTCGGAACCATGTAACACTAACTAAAATTTTAAGTGAACTATGACCATATTAAAGTTGTATTTGATATTGTTTCAGAGCCTTGTAGGGAAGATTGGGCAAATGCCTAACTATGTTGCCTCTATAAATAAAGTCTTTATTATTATTATTATATTGTTTGTTTTATTAATAGAGGATAGGAGAGCTGTATAGGGGAGGAGAAGGTCATAAAACATGGTGGTATTGGTTGGGAAAAATGATATTGGGTCAGGGAATTTTCGTGGAAGTTTTTTTTGGCCAAGGTGCTGGAAACCCTTTTATATGGACAAGGCTAGACCACCAGGGCTCGACACTAACACTGGTCCCCTGGTCCGAGGCCAGTGAAAATCAAGAAGGGCCAGTAACTGTTTTATTTACAAATTTTATGTTTCTTTGCTGGGGGACCAGTGACTGAAAATAGTTAGTGTCAAGCCCTGACCACTAGGGCATACGTGCTTATTGAATGTATTTTTATTGTCTTTCAGTCTGTCATACAGCTTAGTGTTAAGTTTGCCAAGTATTTCTGGACAAAATCAAAGGAAGAGTTTAAGATGTCAAATGCTGTGCTGGTACTTGTGTACAGACAAGCTTTAGTATGGGTAAGTATCGCATATATTGAACGCTTCTACCATGTTGATATTTGTGCCTCCCTCACTTATTTATAAATGGGGGGGCATAAAGCATTGGTGTCTGTATGTCCGTGTGTCTGTCTATACGTATGTTACGCAAATCTTGTGTGTTGAACTCCCCGCAAACCGTTGGGGGGACTTTCTTCAAACTTTCACAGATTAACAACCTTGATGTGTAGTTGATCGTAATGGATTGAATTGTTCCCATAGTTATGGCCCATTGTTACTTTAACTATATACCCCAGGCAATGGGGACATCCTTGGCATCTGGGGATGCTTGAAGCATATATACTTGATTGTCCTGTTCAGTGGTCCCAAATGTTAACAAAACTTTTAAAACTCAAATATTTTCAAATAATATATTTTATTGAATAAATTCTCAGTCTATGAATTTAGAATGTCAAACTACTTGCCCGAATCGGTTAAATTTAATAGTTTGCCTATATGTTTTCATATTAAGGCAAAAGATACTTGCCCAATGGAAACTATTAAAGTTACTTGCCCAATTGAACAACTCGATGGCTTAGAATTAGGTCATAAGTGCCACTTACGACCTTTTAAGATTCATACATTTTTAAAATAAGCTTCACAAGGCGCTTCTTATGAGCCCATTTCATAAAAATCTGAACTTGTCATATTGACCAAAATGAAGTTGTAAAAGTTTATTTTACCATAAGTAAAGAGTAAATGTCAGACAATTTTTCCGTGTTTTCTCAAAATATCGATTTGGTAGTTACGACCTTCTAATTCTAAGCCATCGAATTACTTGTCACAGACAATTGCTAATTTCACAGTCCACATTGTTGTTCTTATTCTGTCATGTGTATATATTGCAGGTCGGCACTCTAGCATGTCCAGTGATGCCTATAGTAGGCCTAGCATCCAATCTCATCTTCTTTGCTGTTAACTACACAATCGTTTCTAAAACATGTAAACCACCAATCAAACGTTGGAATCAATCCAGGAACACATCATTCTTCTCCGTCTTCTTACTCGGAAGTCTAGTACTGTTGATAATACCTGCATCTATTGTTATAGGAAGGTTAGTGATCATATTTTGTATCAAACTTCTTTCTACGATGCCATGTAGTCACTAAATACTGTAAAATCATTAATATTAGTGGGAGATTAAATTTCGTTGATTTTAACCTTTAACCACGAAATCAAATCTCATTAAACAATAATTTTGACCCTTGTATTTATTACCTATAATGCCAAATCCACTAAATTAATGTCCCATCGAAATGTGTATTTTTCACCAAAACCAAAAATTATTTCGTCCCATCGTACAGTAAAAGATCTCAGTGTTTGAAAGTAACTAATTCAGGCACCACCACTCAATACTTTCTTATCCGAAAGACTTATTTTTTATTGTTTATTTGGTTTGTAGTTGTATTAAAAATATAATTTAATAGACTATAGATCAGTGATTTTACTATCCTTTTATCAAGTAAATCAACTTGTCAGACTTTGGATTAACTTTAATAGTTTGGTAGAAATCCTGTCGGACTAACATAATTCTATTCAATTAAAGTTGAGAGAAAATGGATTGAATACATATGGCACCTAACGTTTGAACTGACTCTAGCTGCAAATTCAGTTATAATATAGTTCCATGTTTGGACAAAAATGTTCTTCGGCCAGACCAACAGGCTGCAGCAAGTCTGATAGTTCTGGCCATTATTAAAGAACTGTAATAATGTTATTAGGGTTTAGAGCAACTCAAGGGTTGAGTGCAAAACTAGTGTACTCTAGTTATGTAGTTACCATAGTTAAGCACCAAGCCCTCGACTGCCCCCAGTACATGTGGGTTTAATGAAGCAAACCGAATGTTAACTTGTTTAACTGAAATACTGAAGGCTGGAACCGGTCATCATAAGGCCTAGCTCCCCTTAACATGTAATCAGCTAGATTTTAATCCATTTCTGTTAACGTTGTAAATTAAATGCCGAGCATAGCCTTTATTTCCCAGTCAGCTTTCTGCTGAATATGGCAGGCATACAAAATCGATATATTGAGAAAACAAGAGATAACTGTCTGTAATTTACTCTTAACCTATGGGAAAACACGAATTTCAGATTCTCATGAAAGTAGGCTCATAAGAATTACCTTGTGAAGCAGATTTCAAATATGTATGAGTCTTATAAGGTCGTAAGTAGTAGTTATGACCTTCTGGTTCTAAAGCAACGATATGTGTATCCACCCTGGTCGCCGGATTAGGTGGCAAGCATGCTTTATAACCACTGTTTATATCTACAGCTCCAACCTGGTCAGTCTAGGACTTACAGATCAGTCTGGTGTATATTGTGGTCCATTTGGAGCAGATAAACCCACCAGAGCCTACACCAAGTTTGGTTTTGATCAAGTAGAATGGCTTCAGTATATACTACGGTACCTCGTATCAGAGCCCGTCCTTATACCAGTGTTCATGATACTCTTGTAAGTATTATATGTAGTAAGTTAACCAGATTTTGGAATACTGTAAAATCATTAATTTTCATGGGGGATTAAATTTCGTGGATTTCTTGGTTCACCTAAACCACGAACTTTAATCCCAACGAACATTAATTTTTACCCTTGATTTATTACCTGAAATCAAAATCCACGAATTCAAGTCCCAACGAAATTGTCTTTTTTTCCAAAACCACGAAATTTCGTCCCAACGAAATTAAATGATTTTACAGTATGGTCTGGACCATAATCATGAAAAAAATTAACAGGAACATTTTTCAACAAGTTAAGTGCATGCGTGAAAGTGAGAAAATTTTGAAAAACCTGAAATTCTCATATATTGACAATTTATATAGGGAAAATAAAGAAAAACATCTTGATTCACTCAAAAACCTGAAGTTCTGGCATATGCCTGAAAACTTTCACCCATGTAATTGGGTTTCAATGCAGTAGGAACAAAGAATCGGCAACTTAGTAATGCACTTCACAATGAAATATATGCAGTGAGAATATGTTACTGATTGCATTACAAGTTATTAACATCAAGAATCAATTCCCATACTCGCTTCAATTCCATTCATGAGGCCACCCACTTATAGATGACATAATGATTTTGCTGGACGACTGTCTGTCCATCTGGATGGATGTCACAAAGTTTGTTTGCACGTGTTCTCCAGACTCCTTAACCATTGGTCAGATTTCCATGAAACGTCACCTAAATACTTGTTACCAAGATGAGTTACAGCCCCTTTTTGCATGAGTTACAGCCCCTTTTTACGCAGTCTTCGAATTTGGCTGCTAGCCCGAAGCCCGAGGCTAGTAAAAACCGGGTCGGGCCAGTAGTTTTCCCTAGGTGACTAGTCTGAATGGCTAGTGAAAATTTTTTGAGAATACAAATCAAATGGTCCTGTTTTCTGTGATGTATACTGTATATTTGCTTAAAATGTAATAAGCAATATGGTAATAAACAATATCACACAGACTTAAACATAATCTCAAAACAATCGAATAAAATCTACTTTTAAGTTTTAATAAATTAATGTTCGGACTAGTAAATTTCTTCTCGGGCTAGTAAGTTCTGCTTTGTTGGTAGCCCGACTGGCTAGTACTTTGAAAAGTTTTTGTGAAGACTGTTTACGTCATCAAACCTTCCAGCAAAGATCTAAATTACAAGACCTAAATTACAAGACCTAAATCCAATTTAGGTCTTTGCTTCCCATTATTGGTACAATTATATGTTGTATTTTATCATCAGTTCAGTAATGGTTCATCAGAAGAAACATATAAGTAGTGAGAAGAAACAGAGAATATTACTCCAAGCAGAGTTACAACAGGTAACATCAGGTCTAAAATAATTAGTATGAAATATATTACATACTATACAAAAGCATGTCTGGTAAGCTTGGCTCAGTTTGTAGAGTGAAAGTTTGATTTATTTGTGGTTGGATTTGATTTTAATTGAAGGGAATGAATATAAAGCTGTTTGTTAGTCTGTTACTATTGGTTGATAACTGCAGAGTGCTAGCCACTATTAAACCACAAAATAAAAGATGAACAAGAGTGCCAAAATGTCACAAAATGTGCAGTCTTGGTTGTGCTAGTGACAAAAAATATTGATTATGAAAGAAAAGCCCATTTTAAAAATATTATGTCAAAACATTTTCACATTTTTTGGTAAAAAAGAAGGACCATAACCCAAGAAGGCCTGTACCGATTTAGCCTATAATCGAACTTAGCCTAGACATAACACCCATAAGCATTGTCAGCAAATTTGAAGACGATCGGACCAAAACTGTTCGAGTTAGAGTACAGACAAATTACTGGACGCCGCTTCACGCACGCCAAGGTTGTTCACATGATATGCCCTGTTTTTACTGTTTTTCTGCTTAATATGTTTTCAGGAAAGAGAAGAGAATGAACAACTACTGAAGAAGTTACAGAGTATGGGTGTTGGTATAGAGCGACACTGAGAGACATCAAATTGTGACGAGTAGTGACACCAGTATAATTGTATAGCAACTATAGCTTGGAGAAATTGACATGATCCTGACCTTTACACATGAATTTATTACAAGGTTTTTGCTTAGAGTATATCAATTTCAGCAAGCAAATCATGCAATGTCTGTGTTTTATGTTTGTATTACATCTAGAGTGTCTTCGTGATACTCCCCGATTCATACGATATGCCCTGTTTTTACTGATTTTCTGCTTAATACGTTTTCAGGAAAGAGAAGAGATGTACTTGTAAAGCAACTATAGCGAATTTGACATGATCCTGCCATTATTGATGTTTAAAATGTTTACTCCCGAATATCTGTAAACATCATATTTAAGCCATGCAAACATTACTCCCGAATATCTGTAAACATCATATTTAGGTCATGCAAACATTACTCCTGAATATCTGTAAACATCATATTTAAGCCATGCAAACATTACTCTCGAATATCTGTAAACATCATATTTAAGCCATGCAAACATTACTCCCGAATATCTGTAAACATCATATTTAAGCCATGCAAACATTACTCCCGAATATCTGTAAACATCATATTTAAGCCATGCAAACATTACTCCCGAATATTTGTAAACATCATATTTAGGCCATGCAAACATTACTCCCGAATATCTGTAAACATCATATTTAAGCCATGCAAACATTACTCCCGAATATCTGTAAACATCATATTTAAGCCATGCAAACATTACTCCCGAATATTTGTAAACATCATATTTAGGCCATGCAAACATATTTTTTCTGTCATTGTTATTCATCATTTTTCACTACAAAACCAAGCAATTTTAGTCTGATTAAAATAATAAAATACGATTGAAGCAGACCATTCGTATGTTGGTATTGCTTGGCTATTTTGACCTAAGCCTGACCTTTATACATGAATATATTACAAGGTTTTTGCTTCGAATATATCAATTTCAGCACACAAATCGTGCAATATCTGTGTTTTAGGTTTGTATTACATCTAGAGCGTGTTTGTGATACTCTCTGATTATTAAAACATACAACAAGAGTTATAAATATAAACATGCTGTTTTAAAATCTGCTTTTAAATTATGTTAACTAAAGGTCAAGACCATGTGAAATTCTCTAGACTATAGGCAGTCCAATGTACATGTGTGAAAGATAGCACAATATGACAGTAAAATTCGTATTTTTGTATGATATTACTGAAATTGAAGTGTGGTGTATTTTCAAAGAATAAAAAAACAACAGTAGTATCAATAACAATGTTTATTTCTGAATCAACATTATTGCAACAAACTTTTTTATAAAATAATAATACTTCCTCAAAGTCTGAGGTCATTGGTCAATCTGACATGGCAAGAAAACATGACAACACACAACTCGACAGCTCAGTGCAAAAACTATGGTACCTACCTACCTATCCTCTTCGTGCCAGAAGTACATGCCTCTATAAATTGATGAAGTTACCATAGTTTTGCACCGAGCCCTCAAACCATCTTAGTCGAATGGAAACATACAATAATAACAAAGAATAACAACCATGACCAAAAAATGTTATGGCACATATATAATAAATAAATAATAGTCATCACATATATTGATATGAGCAAATAAATTTTTCAAAGCATCAAATGATATTATATGACTTCATCAGCAATGCAGGCAATCACTCAAAATTAACACAACTGATACATGTATGTAATTTATCAAATAATAAGTATGGGAACTATAGTTTGCATGCACAGTCATAAAATTAGAGCTGTCGCCTTTTGGCAGACTAATATACCCCCTGCATAAACTGTAGGAGCTATGTTCAAACAAATCCGTCTACAGACAGACTGGCTGCTTATACAGGGGGTACAAAAATAGTAAAATCTTGAATTTAATTTGTAAACTGAAAATCAAGTTAATGATAATGCAAGTTTTCAACATATACACATACAGAAGTCAGATCTTATTAATATAGCATAAAATGAAGGTGAGTGAGTATTAAGTCATATTCAATAAAACCCAGCTGACAAAAATATGGATAAGCGTGTTGCTTTATTTTGGTCTAAGAGGAGCTTGATTGTGACTTTAAGAGGTGTGATCACATGTTATGGATACCTTGGAGCTCTGACCTCAGCACATTTTCACATATAGTGGACGTTTGTGGTAAGTTATTTCAAAATCCAACAAGTCTATGGACGACATGAAAAATGGGGTAAATGCCGAGTCATAACTAGGATGACCCAGCTGAGCAGACTCATCGGTTTTTATCTAGTATAAATAATACTATGTCTAAGTGTTCAAGTATACATATGCACGGGCAAAATTTTACCCCAATATGCAGTCAACAAGCAAACAGCATAATTGTTATATTTGTGCGAAAACAAGCAGGGAGAAAAAGTCCCACCACATTATTGTGAACAGCTAGGTCAATTGCAGACCTAGATTTACTGTCAGTACTCTGTATTATCACATGCAGCGGCACCTGGGAGGACAAAACTTTCATACAGGCATTATCTGGGCGTAGTCAAACATTTCACGGTATGTTTTCCTCATGAAAGATCGAAGGCTGGAAATCTGGCATTCTTTGGGTCTAACAGATCAGTGAGGAAGTAAATTGTACCAGCTATTCCTGGAACACAAACAAATATTTGTTGAAGACAATTATCATACAAGGTACATGGTTTATCGAAAGAAATAACAGACAAAAAAGGTCTCCTACTTGTTGATATTCCTTTCAGATTATTTCAGGAACACCAGATATGGGGACAAGAACAATGAAACTACTGGTATATACAACCACCAAATGTGATGGCTATGCCAGTACCATTTTAACTACATGTGTGACACTTGCAACTTTCATGCTCAAGGTAGATGTCATAAACAGTGAATGTCGTAAATATTGGTCTCCAAGAGATCAAATAGCTGGCTCAACTAGAGTACATGCACATCAATTCATATACAATAATGTAAAATCATTTTATTTCAATGGGCGAAATGCTGTGGTTTTTGTGAAAAAGACCATTTTATCTGGACGAAATTTCAAGGGTACATGATCCACAAAGGTAGCTCAAGGTACTAAGTCAAATTGGATTAAACTGTTTTTTTAGGTCATCTACTAAATTAAATCGCCCACAAATATTTATTTAATGATTTTAAAGAATTACCTTCAAACAAAGAATAAGGCCGATCAGGAGTTTTTGGTTTTCTGTGTTTGTCCATCATAAACTCAGCAAACTGAAAAACAATCAGTTAAAGTAACTTTAAACAATATTTATTTCCATAATTATGCATTTTTATGTGTTACATAGACAGATTGTTCAAGATAAGAGGTACATATACAATAATTAGTAACAGGTAGTTTTATGGTACTTTTGGGTAGAAATTGGATTTGTAAACATGTCTTATATAAGACTTATGTTAATACATTTCCAAGTTATAGTAGATTCAATAAGTATATAATACTAATGAGGGAACTATGAACTATCCCATTCAAGAGAATAGCTGGGTTTACCGTTAACTCAGGTAAACACTGTTGCACTTAGATACACATATTAATTAATTTACCCATCAGCACCCAATTGTATAAACGTTGGATAAAGTTATCCAGTTTGGATAACTTATCCATGGATAACTTTATCCAACTTGGATAAGTTATCCAAGTTGGTTAAGTCAGTTGTATAAAACCATTTATCCACTTGGATAAGTTATCCAACTTGGTTAAAGTTATCCAAAAGTTAACCAAAAGTTATCCAATTCTGGATAAATAATAATTTAGTTGCATTTAACCTAACCATCCACAAAAACTGCATCATTCATACTGAAAGTAATTAAAATTTGTTCGGTATGACTAGAAATGAAGTTTTGAGCCTGATTATGACGTCTTAGGAATATAGGCACATATAAAAATTGCTATTTTAATCAAATTCATCAAGAATTTGTAATGTTTTGGTCATTACAACTATGAAATTTGGCAAAATTTACGTATAACCATGTACAATATTTGAGAAAAAGTATTCAAACATCATAGAGACATAACGCACTATGTGAAATTTAGTGTAATATTGTACTGAGGTCCGTGTATTTATCACCCGATTCCAGAAATGATGTATTTTAGCTTGATGGTCCCATAAGTTATAAAGTATTTCATTTGTTTATCAAACTTAACTAATTGTATTCTTCAAGATTTGAATAACGGCAGTTATTTATTTATGTTGGATGAACTTTTAAGAGAATGAACAACGTTAAGTACTTAGTATGTCTTAATTATAAAGGTCTCGTTTACCCTGTGCGGCCCTTGTTTAAAGTTAAGTTACCCATTTTGAGGGCTGTTTTCAGCTGTTCAGCCACCCAACCACCCTTTGACATTATAACTACCCCTGTCATTGGGCAACATAATGGAGCCTACGTAACAGTCTCCCTGGTGAGACTATTTCTCTCCTGTCGGTGTGGCAGCTAGCATCGATCTCCGGCGCCCAGGACTAGACACGGTCCGCACAGGTACCAATCTGAACCCGGGACCTCTCGATCCCGAAGCGTACGTCCTATCTCTATGCCACGGCAATCCCATAAATAGTTTAGTTACCAATTTTCGAGCCGTTCAACAACCCTTTGATACTTAACTTCCTCTGATCATTGGTCTACTATAGAAACCTGCGTTTGATTCTTGAGTGCAGCCAACATAATCTGTGACGTCTGGGAATAATGTCCCAACAGCCATATTAGGTACTATTTTACACCTTGGTTGGGTGATGCATCTTGATAATTCTTGCTCAGATAAATTAACCAGTGATACAGACGGAGGTTGAACCCTGGACCTCTATACCAAAGCGTGCGCTCTACCTCTAATGTCACCGCTTCCCACATTGTTCGAGTTTATTTAGGTAAGATTTTATGGCGTTGGTGTGGAGCTCATACATGGCATCGTAGACTCATATATTTTCTTGCATATAGCTCGGGAACTTGAAACATGATTCACCATGATTCCGAGTTGTCCTTGATGTATTATATGGATATTGAAGTCATGAGCAGATCGTGAGGACCCGTATTGATGGATATTATGTTTGACCATATGTTGTGGTTGTACAGAAACGGTGCAGATTTTAAACATTCTAAACCGACATCGAACAGACAGTATGACCCAGGCATCGTGCTTTTCTAGAAAAATAATTAATGTCATAAATAGAAAATGGATGAAAGACATCATATTCGAGAATAATAGAACAACATATCGCTGGCTTAGAATGAAAAGGAAGTAAGTGCGACCTTATCAGACTAATTATTATTTGAAATCTACACAATAAGGTATAACTTATGACCACTTAATGAGTCTATTTTCATGAAAATCGGAACTTGTCATGTTGACCAAACTGAAATAGCTTGTTTTACGATAATTACAGAGTGATTGCCAGACAGTGTTTCTTATTTTCTCAAAATATTGACCATCTCATTCTAAGCCAGCGATATCACGATGTTCACGTTCACTCGATTGCTGCATGAGCAATTATTGTAGTTGCATGTAAACTATTGTACTGTATGATCACTATAGAGGTTGTACCGTATGATTACTGTAGAGATTGTACTGTGTGACCACTATAAAGGTTGTACAATATGACCACTATACAGGTTGTACAGTATGACCACTATACAGGTTGTACTGTATGACCACTATAGAGGTTGTACTGTGTGACCACTATAGAGGTTGTACCGTGTGACCACTATAGAGGTTGTACTGTGTGACCACTTTAGAGGTTGTACTGTATGACCACTATAGAGGTTGTACTGTATGACCACTATAGAGGTTGTACTGTATGACCACTATACAGGTTGTACTGTGTGACCACTTTAGAGGTTGTACCGTCTGACCACTATAGAGGTTGTACTGTGTGACCACTTTAGAGGTTGTACCGTCTGACCACTATAGAGGTTGTACTGTATGACCACTATACAGGTTGTACTGTATGACCACTATAGAGGTTGTACTGTGTGACCACTATAGAGGTTGTACTGTGTGACCACTTTAGAGGTTGTACCGTCTGACCACTATAGAGGTTGTACCGTGTGACCACTTTAGAGGTTGTACTGTGTGACCACTATAGAGGTTGTACCGTGTGACCACTTTAGAGGTTGTACTGTGTGACCACTTTAGAGGTTGTACCGTGTGACCACTATAGAGGTTGTACTGTGTGACCACTATAGAGGTTGTACTGTGTGACCACTATAGAGGTTGTACTGTGTGACCACTTTAGAGGTTGTACTGTGTGACCACTATAGAGGTTGTACCATATGATTACTGTAGAGATTGTACCGTGTGATCACTATAGAGGTTGTACCGTGTGACCACTTTAGAGGTTGTACTGTGTGATCACTATAGAGGTTGTACTGTATGATCACTATAGAGGTTGTACTGTATGACCACTATAGAGGTTGTACTGTGTGACCACTATAGAGGTTGTACTGTATGACCACTATAGAGGTTGTACTGTGTGACCACTTTTGAGGTTGTACTGTATGACCACTATAGAGGTTGTACAATATGACCACTATAGAAGTTGTACAATATGACCACTATAGAGGTTGTACTGTGTGAACACTATAGAGGTTGTACTGTGTGAACACTATAGAGGTTATATTGTATGATCACTACAGTAGTTGTACTGATGTACACAAAGAGGTTGTATGATAGGACCACTATAGGTGCTTTCAATTAATGTATGCCCACTACAGAGGCTTTAGTCTATGACCACTACAGAGGCTTTAGTGTATGCCCACTATAGGTGCTTTCAATTAGTGTATGTCCACTATAGGTGCTTTCAATTAGTGTATGCCCACTATAGGTGCTTTCAATTAGTGTATGCCCACTATAGGTGCTTTCAAGTAGTGTATGCCCACTATAGGTGCTTTCAATTAGTGTATGCCCACTATAGGTGCTTTCAATTAGTGTATGCCCACTATAGGTGCTTTCAATTAGTGTATGCCCACTATAGGTGCTTTCAATTAGTGTATGCCCACTATAGGTGCTTTCAATTAGTGTATGCCCACTATAGGTGCTTTCAATTAGTGTATGTCCACTACAGAGACTTTAGTGTATGCCCACTATAGGTGCTTTCAATTAGTGTATGCCCGCTATAGGTGCTTTCAATTAGTGTATGACCACTATAGGTGCTTTCAATTAGTGTATGCCCACTATAGGTGCTTTCAATTAGTGTATGACCCCTATAGGTGCTTTCAATTAGTGTATGCCCACTATAGGTGCTTTCAATTAGTGTATGACCACTATAGGTGCTTTCAATTAGTGTATGCCCACTATAGGTGCTTTCAATTAGTGTATGCCCACTATAGGTGCTTTCAATTAGTGTATGCCCACTATAGGTGCTTTCAATTAGTGTATGCCCACTATAGGTGCTTTCAATTAGTGTATGACCACTATAGGTGCTTTCAATTAGTGTATGACCACTACAGAGGCTTTAGTGTATGACCACTACAGAGGCTTTAGTGTATGCCCACTACAGAGGCTTTAGTGTATGACCACAACAGAGGCTTAAGTGTATGACCACAACAGAGGCTTTAGTGTATGACCACTACAGAGGCTTTAGTGTATGCCCACTACAGAGGCTTTAGTGTATGCCCACTACAGAGGCTTTAGTGTATGACCACTACAGAGGCTTTCGTGTATGCCCACTACAGAGACTTTAGTGTATGCTTACTACAGAGGCTTTAGTGTATGACCACTACAGAGTCTTGAGTGTATGCCCACTACAGAGGCTTAAGTTTTTAACCTCTATAGAGGTTCTATTGTACGATAATATTTACAACTAAAGAAGTTGTAGTCATAATTCACCAGTCAATATTGTGGCAGGGGAGGGGCTTCAGGAAAACAAGGGGAACTAGACAACCTTACTGACTCCCTGGTATTACACTTTGGTCAAGTTCCAAAACCTGGGAAGTACAAATGTACTACGTAACTACATGAACCGTCCATCCCTGGGAATATAGACAGTAAGCATTGTCTCCAGGGTGAGGATTTAGACATAAAAAATGACTGATTCCCCTGGATTGTCTGCCGTCCCCAGGGCGGTCTTAATATTGACTGGTGCATTTTGCCTGGCAACGGAGCTGTACAGTATAGGTTATAATCCCACTATAGTAAAATTAGTCGCAAACTACTGTATTACTGTAAAACAGGAAATTTTCTTGTGCAATTTAATTTTGCTGAGTTCATGAGTGGTGAAATTTGTGTAATTCAAAACTTTGATATGGAAACAGCCGCAAAATTAATGACAAACCTTGAAAATAAGTATTCGCGAAAGTAAATTGTTTTAAGGTATATGGTCACTGTAAAAATACTGAAATTCCCATTAAATGTGTATGCAGCCACAAAAATATCAAATGAGTTTATTAAATTATTCCAAAAGTAAATCTTATTCAAACTTTTTTTATGTAAATAAATAAATGAAAATTCTGAAGTGATGTTATACAAGTGCTGTATTTGATTTGAAACAGAAACTCTGGCATATTCTTGAAATTTTTAGAATTGAAAATCTTTAAACCTGCATTCCATGCTTTTGTGTACATGTTCAACAAGGTTCTTTTGCATGGGTGTAAAATATGCACCAAACTATAATTTCCCTTTTTTCATTATCATTTTCATACATGTATAAATTATAGCTTCAAACCAGCTTGTTTTCTAGTAATGAAATACCTGCTTAACTTGTTTATAATCAAAATAAGAAAATCATTCTAAGTCTTAAAATACACAAAGTGTAACAGATTACACTGTATGATATCATAAATGTTGATAAAACAATACTGCAAGGGCAATTACTCTTGATATAATTCAAATGATGACCATGAAAGCATATTTAGGTATAAATTTTCTCTTAATTTAATACCTCAACTACACAGATAAAACACAAAAATAATGTCATGTGGGTTAACTGAAAACATTTCACATTTTAAGATGTTTGAACACAGTTTATTTTTAAAATAAAGAACAGTTCAAGTACAACACAAACTTTAAAAAAAACAGGAAATGTTGAAAACACCTCTTAAATTGGTATATTAACCCTTTACTCCATGGCACCACATTTCATATGATTTGTAGCAACTGATCACCAATCATAAAATAACAGATATGGAGTTATCTGGTTTAGTGGAATGCCAGTATGTAGTCATTGACAAATGATTTATAGATATGTATGTTCAACCGTTGACTTTAACGCAAGTCTAATCCCTTAAACTGATGTTGCATGCACAATGCAGCTTCAGTCAATGAATCTTTGATCCAAGTATTCTCTGATACGAACTAAATCAAACTAAGAGAGTTTGCATGTTCATTTGTGAACAATCAGCACCAACAGTTGAAAAGTATCCGTGGATGCAGTATATCCCATTTGAAGCCAACCAAAGTCTCTCAGCCACTTAGAAGTTCCTCAGTGCAGAGGTTACCAGTTTACTCATTGCAATATCAGTTTTTCTCAAGGAAATGATAGATCTAGTGCTTCAAGTAATATACTCATGTATTTATGAATTATTTCAGAAATGCTGACACAACTGTAGTGAATTATGCACACATATCTTGCATCTTTGTAAACTGAAATTATAAAAAAGTGCAATTATATACCAAATTTAATCAAGAAACCATGCTGTTTCATTCATATATACATTACATAATGTTCAGTGCCAAAGACATTCACAATTTGTTTAGCTGTTTAATATAACATAATCTGAGTCATACTACTGATCTCACATACAGTAAGAAACATGTGCAGTCTCACTGGTCATACTCTTCACAGGGACACTGACCAACTGGGTCATCCTGCCACTTACAACTTGTTCCACAAGTTCAGACCTACCTAATCTGTAAACCACACATGAGAACTATTATTAACCCCAGTATTGAGGAGATTGCTGATTTTGGCAGACAGATTTTGCAATACAGTAAACCAATGACAACGGTCTTTACTTGCAGGTTGTCCTAATTAAGCACAGGGTTGACAGTGATCAACAGTAGGCCTACTGAGTACTTGTATTTGTTTCAAGCAAATCTTTTCCAAGAAATTCGACGACTGGTACTGTATGTCAATGTCTAGCAAAATGAAATCGAATCAACATGTCATAAAGTGAACTGTGTAATCAACACAAGTATCTACAGTAAACCTTTGTCCGAAATTGAGACTAGTCGAAATATAGGACACTTTACAATATTTCAGATGCTGTTTTTGATCGTTAGATAAGAAAACTATTGGGAAATTTGATAGATATTGACTGAATGATATGACTTAAATACCATAAAGCCACACGGACTAAAACTCGAGTGCACAATCGTTCATGACGTGGAGGAAAGAAAAAGACATTGTTGACATTAAAATTGCAGTCAAGCGACGATGTTTTCGTAACCTTAGCGTCAATGAATTGAACCAGGGATGCAGCATTTCAATATTTAAAGATGTAAGCATACTTACACGACATCTTCTATGTGGTCTATAAGCGCATATGGTGAAGAAAACGTCATTAAGTTGGACGCTGAAATATGTTATTGTTTGCAATAGACGAAACTTGTGACGTTTGCAAAATAAAAATTAAAGGGAGACAAATCCTATAAAATACGAGGAATGAAATAAATCGTAAATCTGTACCGTCTACGAGTGTTATTTTGTGTGAATTCGCCCAGTAAGATGTCAGAATAGTCAAAAATATGGTTTTAATCGAGACGCTGAGCGGCCATGTTGTTTTGGATAAGTTTTGGATAAATAGTTATCCAGACTCGAGGAGTCTGGTTAACTTTTCTGGATAACTTGAGGGTTAACTTTTGGATAACTTTGTCCAAAACTTTTATACAAATGGTTTTGGACAAAGTTATCTAGATTTGGATAAAGTTGTCCAAAAGTCAGACTTATCCAATAGTTATCCACTGGATAACTTTATCCAACGTTTATACAATTGGGTGCAGATGACTAATGTTTATAAACCGTTCTGGATTAACTTTGAAATATCTGTAGGTTGATACATTAAATATGGGATAATAATACCTACACAGCATGTTTAAGTAACCTTGTGATGACTAAGAGATACATTAGTTAACTAGGACATAAGTCATCAGATTTTTTCAAACATACTTGAGTGAGTGAGCTGCCTTAAAATTAGCAACAAGCTAAGAGTTTTAAGAGGATCAGGTAAAGTATTTCCAGACTACAGTACTTGCTTGACATTACAACTCCAGTCCCAGTGAACTCGAACAATTTTAAAGTTTTTTTAATTTTTAGACATGTATGACACCATGCGTTCAGCCAACTGCATATATATTTATATCCCCTGATAGTCCGAGTTGCTAGTCAGCTGTTACACACGGCGCTGAAGACATGCAGGCACAAAGCATTGGCTTTTCAACCTCGCAAGTACCAGTTAATACCCATGGGTAAAATGGAGCATTGTGGGTTATTCTTGCAAAGAGAATTTCTCAGAAATTAAGCAGTGGTGCAGACTCAAAATGCACACACTATCTTTAGGCAACTGCACCAAGCAAGCAATATGAATATAATCATTGTTGACATACATACTAGGGGTGTAACAATATGCTCGCCTCACAATTTTTCTAAAGGTTCAGTATGATACAGTGTTCTCTAACCGCAGATTAAATACTTTATTTTTAAGAGTGTTTGAAGACATTCTAGACAATTGATTTGTTTCTTCTATCACAGCAAATTACCGTGCCTATCGACTATTTTAAATTAATTTCGACAATATGAAGTATATCTTCAGACATGGTAATTTTAAAAACATTTGTACATAATGTCATAATCAGTAGGTGGCCAGATGTTTTCGTTGTGATAACATTATCTTGCGCAAAAAAACGTACCGAAATTTAGAAATGTTGAACTGTGTGGGACTGAGTTCCACAGTATTTAATGTACCGTGGTATATGTTACATCCCTAATATAAACATGCACTCACCTTATAAGCTTTATACAAGTACTCCTCATTACTAGTGAGTTGATACATAGCAAGGAAGGCATAACCATTCCCTGATACACCGTGACATAAACCATATCCTTTCTTCAATAATCCACGACTCCATACAACATCAGCACACGATTTAGCCGCTTGTAAGTAACGATCTTCACCAAATAACTGTCAACAAAATATACAGCTTACAGTCTTGATGTCTTTGACCATCAATACCCGACTACAAAAAAGGCAGAGCATAGCCTTTATTTGCCATTCAGCTTTCTGCTGAAATATGGCAGGCATATAAATATGCATACGCTTCTACATCATTTTTCTAATAGTGGCGTTCAACAACACTGATCAAACAAATTGTCATAATGAACTGAACAAAGTATTTGAATTTCAATAATTTGAAAGTCTTGGCTAACATTTGCAATTGAGTGGACTAACAGGACAATTATTATATGACTCCGGCATCAGAAGACAGTCGTCAGGACTCAACAAAAGTTTTTAAAGCAGCTTGCCCTGCAGGGCGAGTGGCTTATAGATTTAACTTTCATATCAGAATATCAGCTTGCACTGGGTCGATTTCTACTCGCAATTTAGAGTGGGCGAGTAGATTTGTTGAGCCCTGGTCATGTATGTAACAGAGCTAGATCACTGCACATGAGTTCTGGGTACCATAACTAAATGATCTTATATTGATAATGATGGTGATCTTGGAATAATCACTGAAATGGAATAATCATTGTCAAAGTAGCTTGGACTATGAAATATTTGAACAACATTAATGTTCACCGTACCTTGTAAGCCATTATAAAGGTGTGTATCCAACCAGGTGCACCATGACACCAGTGTAACAACTTGTCACCTGCAGAGCTACCAATAGATGATGGACAGTTACCAGATGGAAACTGTAGAGATAACATATATTCCAGACTGGGACGGATAAGTTCCTCCAGGTATTTACTCACTCCATCATCTTTTACCTGCAATGTATATATTGACTAGAGATGGGACCGAATACCACAATCAGTATTCGAATATTCGAAATTCATATTCGAATATTCGTTCGATTATCGATGCCAAAGTATTCATTCATTTTTTTCACTTCCCTTTTGAACATAAGTTCTATTTCCGCTCTTATGCAAACCTACGATATTCGTTAGCTTGATATTTCTTTTTGAACCATTGATATACATTCAACCTGATTGGATAGTAATAATTATGGTTTTGATCTATAAATCGTCGTATTTCTTTACCTTTCGGGCTTCAGGGGCGTGTGAATAAAGTTTATTAATAAGTTTCATTGTTTTGTTATTTCAAATGAAGATTGTAAAAATTTGTACAACTAGCAGTTTTAAAAATCGTTGTCATCATCCAATGGGTGTTTCGCTCTGTTATTGCGGACTATGTGTTGACACTTTTACTAACAACTACAACTTTATTCATCTATACATACAGCTAATCATAAAGTGGACGAAACCCCCGAATTAAAAGTATCCCACACATTTGTCAGGTTATTAATTTAGCCTGCAAAATCCGTGTAATTACGACGCTTGAATACAGACGAAATGCAAGCGTTTCGGGGGTATAAAATGATATCGTTTTGAAGTGTCATACTGTTTATTCAGAGTATACAGTTAAACATAAACATGTCATAAAAGTGTCAATTCGGGACTTGATTAAACAAATCACAAATTATGTTGTTATTAAGCATAACAAAATAATTGGAATTTACATGTATCAATTTTTGGTAAATTGACAATTTTCTTTATTTTTTTACGAATATTCGAATATTGAAATTGGATTCGAATATTCGTCCGATTTTCGAATATTCGGTCCCATCTCTAATATTAACCCGATAAAAGGATTTTGACAGTTAAATTACTTATTTTCGTAGCTCAGTGGTTAGTGTGCTTGGCCTCTAATCTGGCAACCAGGGTTCAAACCCAGGTGGAGGCACATACATATATGCCTGTCATATTTCAGCAGAAAGCTGACTGGCAAATAAAGGCTATGTTTGGCATTTAGTTTACGATGGATTTTGGTACAAATATAATTAAACAAAATATTTAATGAGGGGCTGACTAAAAAGTCATGATTTTAAACAGAAGCCTACAAATCTGCAGCATGGGATAGGCAAAAAGACATGCTGATAGTCATAGACAAATTTGACCGTATTGCCAAGCATAGCCTTTATACAGTATGCTTTAGAGTTTAGTTTGCATGCTTTACTTCAGATAAATTTGATGAAAATATGACAGATATTAAAGTACATGTATACCAGTAATCCTAACTCAGTTCACTTCAGTGTATAATTAATAAGTCGGCTAAAATATAATATATGCAACTCATACCTGCATAAGTACATAAAATATTCCTGCGAGTCCGTGAGCAGCTCCAAGATAATGTTTCTCATGCCAGGCATACATCAATGGATGTTTCCAACCTTGTTGTTGAGACATGTGTAGTCCTGAATCTATGATACATTTATATACCTGCAAGTACAAATGTATACCAAATACAATTATAATATGAAAGAGCACCGCCTACAGGTGCTGGGTGCTCAACAGTCTTGTTTCTAATAGTAACAAGGGCAGATAACTCAATAAATATAGGTCACAAGGAAATTTAAAAAAAAGGATTATTATAGAAACAAATGTTGAGACCAAGTTCTACATTCTACTATGACAATGATATTTTTGTTCGTAACAAAATGAGACGTTTATTACCAGCACAAGCGCAGTCAGGCAAAATTGTAATATGGTGCCTGTCTGCTAAAGAAGACTTATCATGAAATATTATCATAAATTATAGCACATGATTCAATGAGTTTACTTGAAAACTTTCTCCTTGCAACCTTCAAGAAATACTAAAAATGTAAGGATCTCTGTAAAATGTGGACAAATCCCCAGACATGGCTCATCTTGCGCACTTTATCAGTTAAAAAGATATAAGATCTCTTACTGATAAGATAATTTCCTTATCCACACAATCCGGGTCAATCTTGGAGTTAACAAACAACAAAGCAAATAGGTACCCAACTCTTCCATACAACAATTCATCCGGTAATGATGGATCCTCGACAACCTCTGCATGTAACGCCACTAATCTGAATCAAGTGCGCAAAAAACAGAATTGAATACAAAATGTACTGTAAAATCATTTAATTTCGTTGGGAAGAAATTTCGTGGTTTCGGTAAACAAGACAATTTCGTTGGGACTTGAATTTGTGGATTATGCATTTCAGGTAATAAAACATTGGTCAAAATTAATGTTCGTTGGGATTAAAGTTCGTGGTTGAGGTGAACCATGAAATCCACGAAAATTAATCCCCCAAGAAAATTAACGATTTTACAGTATGTAACAAATATATTTGATTGTAATACTATATGTATTGTTACATTCTGTGTACAAAGTGGGATTGTTGACTTGTCATGCTCTTCTTATGTTGATTTACCTGTCGCTACTGTTTAAGACAACAAACATAAATAATGTTCTGATGCTAACTATCTGAAACTACTGAAAAGTTATTTGTCTTTGTGTGCTTTCTATATTGTACCATTTCAATGTTAAAGTGTATAGAGCTATATCGGAAAATATTTTTTAAAAAGGTTTCAAAAACTGAAAAACACTTATGCTTTCATATCTGTTAGATCATTTTTCGCTTCAGTTTTAACAGAAAACCCTCTCTGTGTGATTTATTGGACATGCGAACTGTCGATTTTCATACTTAAGAGTTCTAGAACACCCTATGAAACTATGAGAATCATCTATTTTTCGACGATTGAATCAAAGTACACGGAACCCATCCAAAGTTTTAATTTGCAATTAAGGTAGTCTACTATCATACTAAAAACGATGCAAGTAATTATTTTGACATTGAATGACTGTTAAAATATAGTTTTATACACTTTAAATTACAAATCTTATTTGACAACAGATGAATATAGACAAGACTAGGTTCAGTAAACGCTTTAAATATACCCTGGTGGAAGCCTGGTCTATAATAACTAGCTTAGTCAATCAACTTGAAAGTTTTGTAAGGAACGGACAAACAAGGAGAGGAATATATGGACAGAAAATCACTATAATTGCCTCCACATCAGTAGAAAGTGGGGCATAAAAATTCATCAGGCCAAACTGCGGAAAATATCTTTCAAAGGTTCTTACTATACCGAAACGCTATTCTGTAAAATGGATGGGACAAAATTTTGTGGTTTTGGTAAAAAGACCGGTTCGATAAAACGAAAATTTGAGGATTTTGCATTCCAGGTCATAAATACACTTGGTCAAAATCATTGATTAATGGGATTAAATTTCGTGGTTGAGGTGAACCACGAAATCCACAAAATTTAATCCCCCAAGAAAATTGATGATTTTACAGTATCTTGTCCTACCCTGTATGTCTTTCCCAAAGTTATTCATTGAACAATTATTAATCACCTTTTAACACAATCAACAGAAGCTGGCTTACTGCCAAGTTTATGGTAGATGACAGCAGCTAGTGCCAGTGGACCAGCATCTCCACATAGGAATGAGATTCTACGTCCTTTCAGTCGCTTCAATGGTTGACGTAAACAATCCAACGCACATTCTAACTGTCCCCGATCATGCTCCCATTTCTCATAGAGGTGTAGATGAAGTAAGGAGATACCTGTAGAATATAAACATATCCAGTCCAGTATAGCTTGGCTATTTTGACCTGAGCCTGACCTTTATGCAAGAATATATTATAAGGTTCTTGCTTTGAATATATTAATTTCCGCAAGCATATCGTGCGATATCGGTATTTGAAATTTGTGTCTGTATTACACCCGAGCTTCTTCGTGATACTCCCGACTACTAAAACAAACACTCGGTGTTGTAAACGTAGGCAATATATCGACTGTTAAATTATGCTAATCAAAAGGTCAGGCTCGTGTCAAATTAGCCAAGCTATACAACCTGTCATAGTATGCATGGAATACATCCCTTAAAACAGGTAGATGTATTCTGTATACAAATTAGTTATTGCTGTACTTCATTGATCTTGGTTCACCTTTGATTAACATTCTTGCTTTCCTCATTACCCCATTCTCGTTCAACCAGCGTGTTTTTTATCCCTAATACAGTGGATACTTGACTTTACACTGATTTATGACGATGCATTACCCCGGGGTTAGGCTACTTTGTCATACCTTTCAGTATGCATGTTTTTGGGGCTCACATGGCCAACTGAGTAGCCCTGATTAAAATAAATTTGATATTATTATTGTTAATATACAGAAGAATTTTAACAGTTAGTTCAATTTAGTTGTGGTTAAGTTGAGGTGGTTTTAATTTTTATTTGAAAGTATTACACAATACACAGATATTTACCAGCAATGCCTGTGTATACAGTGTAGTCCCCGTCCCTTTCATCCGCCAGACCTTCATACAACCTCTCTAATAATCTGTCAATGTATTGTTTTACTGGTTTCCTCAATGAATCTTTTATCTGGAACAATTATAAATGTGTATATAAGTAAATATCTTGGTAGAAGCACAGGAATCTGATATTTTAATATATACCTCTGTCTTATAATTTTTTGCCTTCTCATGAAATCTGTGTATGGTTGAATTCAACTATTTTATATGTTCTACATAGTCAATTTGGTAAAACATCGTAGTTGTCACCTTGGCGACCAGGAACGATACACCTAGTAATCATTCCAACTGATATTTTTCAACTGGTGTTAATTGTTTTTGCATCCCGTTTTCATGACACATTATTTTTATCACCTAAGTCTTTAATACTCAAACTGAAAATGCACTTTGATAAGCACTACTCCAAATTAAGTTAATCGAACTGCAAGTTTGAAATATCATCACTTTGGGCCCCAATACAGACCCATTTTTACGGAGGCACAGATTTTACGGAGGCACGGATTTTACGGGAAACAGTCACCAGGATTCAGAGCATCGATCTAGACATAAAAAAGTTATAGTCCGGCAGATAAATAGCATATTTTGGGGTAACCGTGCAATGTCTTCTATACAAAATGTTTTTGCATTTTCTTGTTCTCTGGACCATACCATACAAGAATCCGAGTGATGCCACCTTGTCATCATTGAGCAATTCTCAGAATGAGGCCCCAAAGGGGGTATATGAATTTTCACGAATTAATGAGCATAAATACATTGCTATTTTATCAAATATACAGAAGAATCAAATAAATGATGTTTATTGTATGCCAAATAATGTGTTTATTCAATTTATAAACATTTGCAATATTAATTTATGAAAATGAGGCCCCACTCGTGGTTTACAACCTAACACAAGGCCCCTTATTAGACAAACAAATACATCCCATTTGTAAATGGTGGATGTTAAACATTATAAATTATCTATTATTCGAATTGAATACAGTGACATTGGTAAGTACAAACATAGCAAAACATTAAATAAATTTACTTGATGCCCTGTCATCATTTGGCAAGTGAGGCCCCCAAATGTCGAATATGAATACAATAATGTACATTAGGTTTTTATCGAAATAATTAGTTTAAACACATTATGATTAATTATACTCAATCAAATGTAATGCAAAACACCTGACATGTAGTTCATGTTGTGTTAAGTATTGCGTTGCATAAAATTTACCTTATCCATAGGAAATTGTTTAATTGAGGCCCCGCTTGTGGTCGACACATAATATGTGTCCCGGCAATAGGCCTACACATAATATTATTCAGAGAAGTACATGTATCCGTGTTAAACACATATTATTAATATATCATTTGAGAATAACACCAAAGTAAAAAAAATAGATAAATACAAATTGACAACAGCTTTAATTAGCTGGTGTAATGCTTTAGTTAATGACATTAAGGCCCTAATAACGGTAAAGGAAATTTCGAAAAGATATATTATCGTTTAAAAATAAATTGGTATAATGACTTTAGTATATGAGATAGCTTGTAGTTACGAAAGTGTGAATGTAATGTACAGGTACTAAATTTTGAAATACTAGTAATAAATTGAGGAAATGAGGCCCTGCTAGAGTGAAAACACATAAATAAAGGATGTACTAGGAACGAGGCGATTATTTCATTACTCACGTATGACATGTACTATTCAAATGATTTCAGTAGCGCCGATTAGTATTGATAACCTCTATTACACTGATAAATATGGTATTCCATAAATTTAAGGCCTTTGTAAGGGTAAATTCAATCGTGAATAACGTATAAACAATGTAAGATAAGATATAACACCATACTAGTGTTTGGAAATAGAAAAACGGGGACATGGATCTCTGCTAGTGATTAGTACATACGTAGTGGTCGATCAAATTGTTGCGTAAATCAGACAGAGAAGGCAATTAATCCTCAACTGAAACAGCAGAATACAATATGCATAAAAGAACTGTTACAAATTGCTTGTTGGAAGTTGCACAGAAAAAATGAAGAATACGTTGTACTGAGTTCTGGTAATATATGACCATATTAGCAATGACATTAAATAACTTATCGTTTGATAAGGAATAATTAATTCAGACATGTGTTATCTAACTGCATAGGAGCATAGGAAGCATCATTCTGTATGAACCGCTTCACCAATACATGTATTACTCTAATCTCAATGCCAGTTGTTTCTTATCTTCTTATCAGTATTTCTATCAACACCATAATTATACAGCCTTTTCATTCAGAAAGTGGTATTCATATAATCACTGGCTACAGACATTTGTGTCACCTTGCGGGATTTAACCCCTACCAAACAAATCATCACTTGCTCTACATGTATTAATGGCCACTACCTAATGTGCTTCCGATCGCTTTGGGTTTCCTACAGCCTCTCAGATCCCTATAAGGAGGTCATAAACACTTACCCGGTAGAACAATCAGACGGTGCATCATCAATTCACGCAATGCTAAGCCAGATTGCATACAAACAGCCCCAAATGAATCTAGTAAAAACCTCACAGGTAACTCCCCGTTCCAGGTTCTATGAGGCACATACTACCACCACCTATTCCATGTCATAAAATTATAGCTTACTCTTTATCCACGAAATACAACCCTTTAAAGAACTGGACACCAGTGAGAACCAGGGTATTGTATACATGGCATTATTGCGTATACAACACCTCTATGAACTGTTCACCACCACAATGTATGTTTTGCAATTGCATGCCCTTTGGGTATTCAAGAATACTATGTGGTGGTGAGTACCATATGGGGATGGTGTAGATTTGTTTGGTTACTAGTAAAGTGATCATTATACGCATGGATCGAATGATCAAGGCTGTATTATGTATTACTATCAACCCAGTAACTGTCTAGGCCATGAAATTTAGTTGTCATGTTGGAATAGAGAAAATATAATAGTTCTTGTTTACGTTCGTTTTGGCAAACACGTTGAAATCTCGAGTAAAATATTACTTCTGTGTGATTGTGGGCAAAATTATCTACATACTTAATGATATAATTGCAAGGTCCTTTGATGTAACCAATAGAGCTTGACTATATTACAATTCATTTGGAGTTAAAATGGCTAAACTTGATGGCGGCGAATACTTCATTGGGATGTTCTGGTGAGAACTCAATCGGTTTGAAATGTCTGTTTTGATAGCGATGAGTACTCTTGTGTATAGAATGACTGTGCTTTATTGTTATAAGAAAAATACCGGGTGCGGCATAGAGTCACTGACGCTCGTGTGCATCTTTCAATAATTTGACCAAGAGCCAGGGGTATTATACATTGTGTTGTTTTTCTTTTCTTGGAGGTCTAATTCCACACCCTAAAGCCAAACATTTGGTCTGAATCCTTACGTGGGAGATACTCGTTTCATCAACTGGTCCGGGCGCATGTCGGTCACCGTTAGTGGTTTAATTCGAAAATCAGACTGTAGTCTATTTCCTGGGACCCAGGATCATTCTGCATCATTCCCCGCTCGGAAACCCTCTTAAACATATTGATAGGTTGTGCATTACGAGTATGTTCTAAGTGGTAATATCAAGGTATAACATCTTGATATGTAACTGAAAAACATAAGAGTTTAACGACACATTACGGGCCTCAATTCATTATTTCATTACCAATCTAAAATGTAGTTGTTTATGTGAATATAGATAGTTTACTAAAATTTTATTATTATTAAGTCTCGTATTTGATATAATAAAATGGTGAATTGGACATGTTCTATGTATCATTTTCTCTTTTTTCATTGTTTGACACAGACGCACACCCTCAATTTCTCATTTGTCTTTTTCGAAATGTAGTGCATGACTATTTAAATAACGCTTTTCTATCAATAATAGTTATGGTTAAAGTTGCATTCCGTAAGGTTTAAAGAAATGACTTGAGTAGTTTGGACCAAATTCATAAAGTTCTTACATTTAAAATAACCCCTAGTAGGGCCTCAATTTAATTATGAATTGTTAATGCATGATTGCACTAGTCAATGCCACTTAATTCAATATAAAATATATTCAATATAAAAATGTGTGAGTATGCATCCTTTACTCTAATTTAACTCATTCGTTTTGCAAATAACAGGTCTAGTTTTCGGTGTAAACCACGAATGGGGCCTCATTTTCTCATTTAACTGTTACAAATGCTTATAAATTGAATAAACACATTATCTGGCAAACTATAAAACTCATTTAGGGTGTTTTGCAACTCAATATTTAACACAACATGAACTACATTTCAGGTGTTTTGCGTTACATTTGGTGTGTTTAAGCTAACTATATTGATAAATATAAACCTACTATACCCCTATGGGTCATATTTGCTAAATAATGACAGGGCCTCAAGTAAATTAATTTAATATTTAGCTATGTTTATAATTACCAATATTATATCACTGAATATAAGTCTAATAATAGATATAATGAAACAATTCTTTAACATGCATCATTTACTATTTTAACCATTTGTTTGTCTAATAACGGGCCTCGTTTTAGGTGTAAACCACGAATGGGGCCTCAATTTAACAAATTACTATTGCAAATATTTATAATTTGAATAAACACATTATTTGGCATACTATAAACAACATTAAGTGGGTTATTTTGTACATTTGATAAAACAACAATATATTCCAACTGATTAATTCATGAAAATTCACATACTGGTCGGCGACCAGTTTCCGACATTTTTTGCATGTTTTTCGGCATTATCTCGAAAACTAAACGGGTTAAAACAAAATAACTTACATTTTTGTAATCCTGAGCTCAAGACCGATATTATAATCGCAATTTGACATTTGTGACGTCATACAGTGCGTAGAATTCGGGGCGAAGAAGGGGTCACTATTTCAGGCCGTAAATTAGATGTCGAGTATCAGTATCCGACATTTCACATTTAATTAGGTTTAATTTCCCCTTTTCCCCGTTTGACCCTCTCAACTAAAAGGAAATTATCTCCCGTTGACTGAACATAGCTTTTTAGAGTTGTCTCTCTTTGTTTGTTTACACACCGGTAATGGAATTGAGGCCTAATGGTCAGTGCTTTTTCCAATTAGTAAAAATCGCTGACGTCATACATAATGACGTCAATGATGACGTTTTTGTCAATATTTATCTAACATCGAGTTTTGTATGGATCGCCGGTACTACTCATACCTGTTGTGGAGCTAAACCTTGCTTTGTCAAAAACTCTGGCAAACCCGTGGCTATTTATAGATGAACTCGTTTGTTTCATAGCACATGCACATCTTTCGTAAACAGATGATCCCCCAAGGGAAAGAGGTGACGACTATCATTTAATTGCATGTATTTCTTGATATTTTCATTTTATTTCCGTGAATTGTAAATTTTCTGACACACAAATGTTGCTTGTGTCAAGTTCTTTAATCATAGCAAATATCTTAATTTTAGAGCTACGCTAAATACGAAAACATATCAAATGTCGGATACTGGTAGCCATCGGGAACTGGTCGGCGACCAGTACCCCTTTGGGGCCTCATTCTGAGAACTGCTCAATGATGACAAGGTGGCATCACTCGGATTCTGTTACGGTATGGTCCAAAGAACAAGAAAATGCAAAAACATTTTGTATAGAAGATATTGCACGGTCCCTTGTAAGTTCTGCCGGACTATTATGATTTTACGAATATTCGTGATTTTTTTTTAATTTTCTTGTTTTTATGAGTTAACACTTTTTTCTTCTGAAAATGGTGCAGACACTTTTAAAACTTGTATGCGTCGCTGAAACTGTAAGAGAGCACCGAAATACCAGACACCAGCATACATATGGCCCCAAACCACTATCAAAGACCCCAGACCCAGTGCTTGTCTTTGAGTGTTTTCAAAAGGTGCCGCTTATATGAAAATACTTGGATCTTGTGTAGTGGTTATTACACGTATGGTCAGGTATCAAAGCAATAGCTCCAGTAGTGCTAGAGAAAAATGGACCTACATGCAAAACTAAACCAAGGCCAAACAAGGGCAACAACTCTTGCAAAAAACAAATCAGAGTTATGGGTCTTACTTGACATAGTATTAAAGGTATTGATAGTAACTAATACATGTAGCTCTGATATTTAAGAAGAAAAATGGACCAAATCACATAAGTTAACCAAGGCACTTAATTTTCAAAGGCCAAAAATTTGGGTCATTGATTTTTTTACATCCAAATTGGCGTTATCCGAAAACTATGGCACTGCATACGCATTTCAACAATTCTACTTACTTTGCCGTCTTGTTGAAGCAAATTTTCACCATGCATGGACCATGCACCAAACTTGTTTACAAAACATCGGTCATCAGCCATGTCAGCAACCAGAAAGGTCTCAGGTAAGTGAAAATGTATTGATAGGGGTATCAGCTATCGGTCGTACCGAACTTTTGTGTCAACCTGCTGTACGGAATTGTGGAAGTTATCGTCTCTTAATAATTGTCATTCTACAAAACATGGACTGGGGTCGTGGAGTGGAGTAGAGTGGTGGAATGGAATAGAGTCGTGGAATGGAGTGTGCTCTGTTGAACTCATATAAAAAGTTAAAACCATCTAAATCATACCCAACCGTCGGTTGTCGACTATTACAGGGTGGCACTATCACAGAAAAACAATTAACACTTTGGAGCAAGCATACGTTGATTCGAATGTTTTTAAATATAAGTACTCATTAAAAGAGCATTTTCCGGGAGATAAAGTATTTAGCAATTTCTTCCTAGAATTATTTTTTGTTTTGAAGCATACTACCAAAACAACCTCAACGTATGCATATACATATGATGGAGACATAATAAAGTGTATCCTTTAATATTTATATTTGATAATAAGAACTTTGCTAATGTCAATCCTTTTGAACAAAGTTACAAATTTGTAATTTAGGCCTTTGATCCTTTTTAGACGGTAATATATTTATAAATTAATTAATATTAATAAGAAATATGCTAATGTCTATATTTTCTTTGTATGTACATCTGTTCGTAGTTTTTTTCCAAGGCAACACTATGTATATAAAAATGATTATGTTATGTTAATGTCTATTTTTCTTGTTATGTATATATGTTTGTATTTTCCCTGTCCACTATATATGTATATATGTTACGTCCTCATGAGTCTGTGACCCTCTGGAAGTGCAAATAAATTATCTTCAAAATTAATTATCTTCTACATAATGTGTTAACAAACAAACACAAGTTACAACACGTAACTCTATCGAGAAAACCAAAGACCTAAGTAATTTAGGTCTTTGAGAAAACGTTACAGGTGCGTTCTTCATAATTTATGTTCTCAGAATATAGATCTATATCAACGTATTTCTAGTCATCTCAACCAGCTATATAGCCACATGTCATGTTTTGTGTGTTGAATTCCTCACAGCTGTTGGGTGGGATTTCTTCCAACCTGCACAGATTAACAACTTTATTGATGAAACGTATCACTGGGAATATTGAGAAGGTCGTAAGTACAAAAACACGCTTTTTTGAGAAAACAAGAAAAGCTGTCTTAAACCATTCTTTATTTGTGGATTAACGAACTTTGCAACTTTAGTTTTGTCAACAATTTAATATGACCTGCTCTGATTTTCATGACAAAGACTCAGCAGAAGCGCTTCTGCATGATGCAGATTTTAAATACAAGAACATGTACGTCTACATGTATCTTATCAGGTCGTAAGACGCATAAAATTTACGACCTTCTCATTCTTAGCCAGGGATATGTTGGTTGCACCAACGTTTTACCAGATTCATGGTCCTTTGTTACTTTAACTATTTACCCAAACCTCTTGTGTGTAGGACTTCTTACAACGCTTGACACACCCAGACGATGAGATGTCTTTAAACGCTTGTAGATTAACAGTACCAATGTATATAAATGGCATCGAAAAATGGAATTTCGGCTGCGTCAAGCTTTACCAAATTATTACTAACTGTTATTTGTTTTTATGTTCCCCATAATGACAAAAGCCTTGTGTTAAAATTCACACAAAATGTTAGTTTGAAATTCTTCAACCTGACTAAAGTACTCGATCTTGCTTTACGAGGGTTTGATGAGAGGATTTCGATCAGATTGAAAAATTCTTCAAATTCTCACAGATTAACAGCCTCGTGTATAGATGACCACAAAGGATGCACTTTTGGCTGCATCCATTTTACCAGACTTACGAACCTTTGTTACTTTTACAATTATATGAATTCTTCGATATACATGTACACTCATTTTAAAAAAGTTTTGAGTACACCAACACAGTACATGGTTCACTGCTTCCAGCGGAAAAAATACAAGTATCGAATTATGGATGTACCCGCATTGCAAGTTGGTGTACTTATAACAAGTGTACTGTATAGAAGATCACAAAGGATGCAAATTCTTTTTTATCATTTTTACCAGAATTATTAACCTTTGTGTTACTTTTACACTGTTGACTTCCTCACAAATGTATGGATATGGTTTTTTCAAACCTTCAAAGATTAACAGTCTCATTGTATAGATACATTTTATGTGTCTTTTCACTATAGCTGTGGTACCTTTCATATTTCGAACTTACAGTTCTCAAGGCTGGTAGAATTTCCGGCCAATCAGGTCCATAAAACTTTCGAGAAATAAAATAAATGTCGAGAATCTGAATCTGAAACTTCACATTGAAAAGAAAACAACACACACACAAAGGCTTACGATATGTTATTGTATATAAACAAGAAAAATAGAAGGTAATTGTTAACAACGTTTACATACAACAGTAGACATTAAATTTTGTAAACAGGCAGTTTCAAATAATACAACGCGTTTTCGTTTGGGTTAATGCATCTGTACACATGATTTTTTAAAAAAAACACAACACTTTCAATACTTTAAGTATATTGGCACAGTAAAGTTTAAATGTATACACGTTTGTTTTTAACTTTCGAAGTTGATAGGCGCTGCCGTCGTTTCTATGTGTCCTTTACTTGTCTTTGTTAGTGAGAATATTGAAAGAAAGCAATATAACGATTATTTATAGTATAGTATAGCGTGTAGTATGACAGAATGCATATGTCACTTGAGCTCGAGTCCTTATTGATATAAAGATATGGTTCGTTTTAGATGAACGCTTCTCACATATTCTTTATCCTGACATTCTGATGATCGAGCCCATATTGGTCTTGGACAAGGACATGTCTCATTCACCTCCGCCACACTCTTTTTTATCACCACCACCGAATATACAGGCGAGCGATGAGATTAAGTTTTTCACATCGAAGCTGCTCTGACCCTCTGCAAAACAAATAAATACAATCGTAAAATACCTTACCGTAAGTGATGTTTTTATATATAAATTATGAGGAACCCTAGTAGTACGAGCATACTAGTATACACATAACGGCACTTCTAACGCTATATTTTTTTCGTGATATCTCGGAAACAGTTCTAGATAACTTCATCACTTTTTTCAAAAGGATTAGTTTAAGACATTTGATTGTTACTGTACTTGTCAACAAGAATTTAGTGTGTATAAAAACTCGCTGTAGAAGCGTAATTTACGTCACACCAATTTCAAAAGTCACAAAATTAAACAACGCATTATGTTTGCACCAACACATTCATAAAAGTAATATAGTATTACGTTACAATGTCCTAGGTATCGAAATAGCGGTTGGTAAGCTTCGCTTCGATCGCCTGAAAACCAACGCCTCTTCTGAATATCAAATCGATGTATACAAAATAAACGTAAAACCTTAAAGAAGGCTACTTGAAAGGGAAAATACACATAATTTCTAAATAATGAATGTTAGAATACAGTGCGTAGAATTGAATAACTTCAGTTTAGTATCATTTTTGACCATCATTAACGAACCCATTACTGGCAGGAATTAAATTTTCTCAAGTTCTCGACGGACACGCTATGGTTACGGTAATTATTAGATTTCACAGCAACACAACACTTTTCGTTTAAAACTGTTAATGGTTATTACAGAGCATTATAGTTTGTCCAATCAAAACCCAGTGATTTTCAAAATTTTGGACCACTTATGCATTTATGGACATAATATCTATTTAGTATATCTGTTTATTAGGACAATTTGGCTGTTTCCAAATATGGAGACCTAGACTCGCCCACCCTCATAAATTTACTGTTATTCTATATATACAAGTTTGTCTAATTTCACTCTTATTACTCCATAAATGGGCATGCAATTGTTTGCATACAGAAGCAATAGAAAGCTCACCAAAAGGGGGCGGGTAAACTCTAAGCCGGTTATAGATTACATATTAGAATTAGTTTATAAATCTAATATATGATCTATAACCTATACTTAGCGAATCAAGTGTGGATAATCACATGTGCCGAAATATGTCTGTGTATTGACCAAAATATATATCCACACTTTTAAACTAATAAATAATTGATCAAATGATGTAGCAATGAAATACTTTTTTTTACATTTAACGTCAAATAATATAAAGGATATTTGTTGATTTTGGTGTAAGATCGAATTTTATTTCACCGAGTGATCACAGAAATCATTATTTTCACGAGTGGGATAGCCACGAGTGAAAATATAATTTTCTGTGATCACGAGTTTTTATATCTAAGAAAGGAATCAGCAACTGTTACCTTGATTGGCAATCGAAGCTGCCAGACAACTCGACACAACAAGAACAAAAACCAAAACTATCAAACTCCTGTTAAATCCGCTCATCTTGTTTGTGTGTTTCAGATCCAAGTTAGCTCGAAGATGCCTTTGCGAGCGCTCAAGTTAGACTAACTTCGATGGTCAATCCAACCGTCGAGCGATGCTTTTTGCACACGTCTTGCTATAAGATTTGTTGAAGAAAACCGTGTGCAAAACCATTCAAAATGTGTGCTCTTCTGTGACCAGAAAAAAATATATATGAGTATCTAGTTTATTTATAGTTTTGCACTTTTTGCACTTTTATGTAATAGATCCAGTTCTAGTTTTTTATCAAAAGTGTCCTCTTTCAACACGCATTCTCAAAATTTGGGCCAATATCGAGAGTATAAAAGCGAAAAAAAAGGACCTTTAAATATATCAACAACGTCTATCGGACATGAAAGTCGAACCCCTTCAGGAACAATTTTCATACATGGCACCATGAACAAGATTGCGTGTTTTTCTATGTCGCTGTTGGAAACAAGCCTGTGTTTTTTTCGCCTGTGTATTTTACGTGATGATAGCATGTACAACATACGTATTACCCTAGAGAACACAACAAAGAAGTTAATTAATGGTTGTGTGTTTTTTTTAACTCCAGTACTACATATCTACACATACCAACTCTCCGAAAACAATAAACGATCAATACATTTATGAAACCGGTATGTACATCATAACATGCTATTTCGTTTATACTATATTTTACTTTCATGTATTTTATATCATCTTTGAATCAGAAGTAGAAAAGCGTGTGTGTATTAATGCTTCTTTCACCAATCTGACTTGGAACCTTTGACACTACTTTATAATTTGGGAGATGCATCTAAATAAAACCCGGCTTAATATACATATGTTGGTACATGCTTTGTACTGACGTGTTCGTCACGTAAAATACGAAAGAAACTTATCCATAAATACAATAATAAAATGCTACAAATTGTGCAGTAGAGACAATTCTGACCTTATTTTATTACAGTTTTTGGTAAACAGTGTAAAAAAACTAAATCAATGTATATAGGGATTATAGGGATAAGATTACGTATGGAATGAAATATTGTCACGTAAAATACTATCGTAGGGGTGAAATAGCATGAAAGACCAATTTGGAACAAAACTAATGCCAACTAAAGGTTGTTTAAGCATCTAAGCACGATTTATCTGTTAAAATTACAGCTTAAAATGCTAAGCATGGCTTATAGCTTCACCATTGAACATCATCATACTGTCACGTAAAATACCAGTCTTGAAACATATTTTTCAACAACAATTAACACGCATCAAGCCTATATTCTGGAAGCAAAACTTGTGTGCACATAACTCAGTTTTATCACACATTATTTCTAAAATATATCCTGTAACTTATGGTTATTTTTCTGTTGTGCTTCCATGAAAGTCATGTGCAGTCGTCCGGAATTTTTAAAAAAATCATTTATTTCCAACGAGACACGAGCTCTTCCAAATTGTACAGTGAATATTTCGTTTTTGTTCAAATCCAATGAAAGAAAATATTATATAGTGATAAAAACTTGAGCAAATATTAAATAAATCATTGCCAGCATGTCAATAATCAATTGTTATATTGGCTCAAATAACTCGGGTTTTTTATTTGTATTTTACGTGACGAAAGTTATACGGTTATCAAACACATGATTGCTGTCGTAAGTTACGCTTTTTTGCCAAATTGTGAAAGCTAATAACTTAATCTATATTTGATAAATGTAACAGATAACATTGCTTTGAATCAAAATCAATAATTGCAGTAATTTAGTACACTTTATGTAACTGCACAGACTAAAAATTATACACATTTTTACTTCTCTAATATCAAATGTCAAATAGTTAGCTTGTTTTACATGTAGATTGCCCAAATACTAGTTGTTTAAAGGTAATACACTCTAAAACCATGTTATAAGTCATCAAATGTAAAAAATCAAACGTAGGTTCATAAAGAAATCAAAATATTGAAATAAAATTTTACGTGACACTAAATTGTATTTTACGTGACGAACAAGATCATGCAGACCAAGCAATAGATAAACACTATCGGAATAATTCTAGAATATAAATTGATTTAAACCAGTGTCTTTCAAGAATAAATATTTATTATGCCACATATGTCAATGGTTGACCATTTCTGTTGATGAGCAAATAATATCCCATTCGTGGTATACGTACCGTAAAATTTCAATTTCATTCTAATTATATGGTATTTCCATGTTTATATTGACTGTAAACATCAAACGTGTCACAATGGGACAGAATAAGATATATTCCTTATCATTTTTATCGTTGTAATCACGTTTTTTTAAAAAAAACGTCACGTAAATATACAGTCACGTAAAAAAAATTTCGCACTAAGATGCATTTATTACAGATGATGAACTTTTCTATATAGTTAGATCCGACATGTGCCAGACATACATGGGGTTATCCAAAAGTTTGTGGACTTTTGCTCTAAAACTTTTATTTTAAGTCAGATCAGTATGAAAATTACCATACAGTGACATTAATCTATTACAAACAATTGCCTCAAAACATGTTTATAAAGTACAATTTGTATGAAGAGTAACACGTTGCCATAGTAACACAAAACTGCGTTAGCGGCGCTATGCCGATTTTTTCCAGTAAAATGCGTTACGTTATTGTCGATTGTTACGGTGTTTCTTCATTTAAAAATACAAAAATGCGTCCTCATGTTAAGTAATGTCATACCGATATTTTTGTATAATTTAAAGGTTGTATAGTATATATTCGGCATTTTATGAGCATGAGGGTTAATGTTGGCATATAAAATTCAACGTAAAACATGACGTCAGAAGATATCATTTACAGTCGCAAAATAATTCAATTATATATACAGCTAGGGGAACCCGCAAGGAAGACGAGAATTGTTCGGCGAATTAAGTTTGAACCCTTCTGCATTGTATTCAATTGTTTTTAAATGGCATAAATAGTTACCAGACAGTCAGGGTGGTGTGACAGACGAAGCATGTTAATAGGTACAAAACTGACGTTCAATGAATGAGCGTTACATTGGTTAGAATCGACCATCCTAGGTATTAGAGAAAAAAATCCACTTTTAGATATAGAAACGACACCATTCAGTACACATCGACTGAACGAGTGTGTTTGCATATTATAAGTATGCAGCTTGTTACGGGAAACAAAGAACAACTTATTTACAGCGTTTAAGAGCTTCATGAAATGATTAAGTCGAAAGGGCGACGCCGTACGTCATTTCTGAACGTGCGCCGGGTATGCCTACTACGCATGCTTACAAATGCTATATTTATGTTATTTTTAACTATATCCATATGATATTTGGTATGCGTGTTCAATATAAATCAATTTTACAGGTAAGAGAGATTCGTAGCTTTAAGTTAAATGGTTTTTGAATAAGAGCAAATGTCCACGAACTTTTGGATAACCCCACGTATTACAAGGAATAAATGACCATTCCTTAATAAATAAGCGAGTTGTGACTGTCACGTAAGAATACAACATAAATGTCCCGGTAAGGTACAGACTTGAAATAGACTGACGTATATTTTTGGTTTGTGTATTTTGGTAAAAATATGTGTATTTATCGTTAGTGCTTCTATCAATACACAAACTGGTTCAAATAATGTATAAATTACCACAAGCGTAAGCGTTGCTATCAGATCCACAAAACAGTGTCACGTAAAATACCTCTTGTGGGTGACACGAACTCTGTCGAAAAAATATCAAAGCAACAAGTTCATAACACTCTCGCGCATTTATGGGTTCATTTCCAAACTTATTTGCTTACAAATAAACTACACATTTAAGATGTTTTGAATAGTTACTAATTATGAGACGCATTTAAATTATATATTTTGTGTGGGTGACAGCCGATTTTGAGTAGGGTGTCGTAACTTGCGGGCTTGTATATTTTTTCCAGTTCATTATTTCTAACATAATTTGTAGTTATTTTTGAGGAACTATATATTAGTGATAGAAATTGATTTAAGACTTCACATATTCGATTATTCGTTTTTATAAACATTATTATAGTGGTGTCAGGCAGTTGGCTCAAATTTTGAGAATGAGTGTCAAGCGTTATATGATAGTTTTGTAAGGACAAAAAGAAATTGTCCGAGGCGATACCGAGGATAATTTGTTGTTCGTCCTTACAAAACTAACTATAACCCTTATACATGTAAGATGATACTTTTGATAAAAATACTTGTAATGTATCTGACTTATACTCCGACAAAATTAAAATGATCTCCAGAGAGACAAAGATTATTACAATCTACTCTGGCACAATTCATGAGCATAACATATTTTAAATTTTATATAGTATGACTCTAAAAAAACATAATAATCTTGGCCTAACACACCCAACAGATTAACTTTCATATAGATTGAGTAAAAATCATGAAATTGTTAATACATCACATCGAAGCTAAGATTACAAAAGCAATCATTTTTCACATTCATGGATAAAGCTTGATACACAAATGTATGGGTATATCATTTCTATCCATTTGGTTATTAAAAACAATAGTCGATTGTCATTTATATCATGAAAATATTTATTATTGTTTATTTCCAAACAAGATTGTTTTAGGCAATTATTATAATATATCTGAAACTGCTTTGTTGATGTTAATTACGACATATTTTAGTGTATGTTATAGATATTTTAAAAATGTATTATTATAGCATCATAATGAATTGACAAATGTTCAAGTTAAACCATTCATTTTCATAGGGTTATATTTAATGTTGTATTCGATTGATTCTTAGTGGCACCAACTGTGTTAAGGAAAACACATAGAAAGTTATAACTGCTTTTCGAACTTTGTATGATAATAATTCAGATTTGTTTGTTGGTTGCCAATGTATGTTACAAACTGTTTATACTTTTTTTTATAGTTTTGCTGTATTTCTGCTGATAACCAAATAAATGTAAAATCATTCAATGTTGATGAATTTTTCTCCCAAATTTGCGGACAGCAATGATGATTAGCATTTGCTCTGTAATATTGATAGGGTGTAGATAAATTGTGATTATTTGATTTTATCATTAAATTCAACCAGAGACTAATTAAAATTTAACGCTTCATTTCTTTGGTTTTATTACTAAGTTTAACCAAGACACTTATTAAAAGTCAATACCGCAAATTTGATCAGTATACAGTAGCACGGTCATATTAAACCGTCTGAGTGTATTTTTTCAGACAATCAGCTGTGAATTTGATTTAACTGCTCGTGAATGTAATCATGCAAATCTGAAATAGTTCGAAGCTCAAAATGACCAATCATTTTTTTTAGTAAATTCCTCACAAAAGTGTACACTTACAGAAATAATGTACACTTTTTGAAAGGAGTCAGTGAGCGTGTCGGAATATAAGTTCTGAAACTATCGTATAGCTGGTTAATACCGCGGTGGCTCTTTCTGCGTTTCTAGACTGTCCCGCGAAAATAAATTCCCCGTAACTGAAAAATCCTAGAGTTTGTTAACTTGCGATTCAACTTTTATATTTAACTTCAATAAACAAGATATATTGCTATATCATTGACGTTAAAGGTTTTGACATAATAATAATAATAATAATAATAATAATAATAATAATAATAATTACGAATTATTTATAGTGGATTACATATTTGGTTCAAGACCAATTTTCAATATAGTCCACATCAACATGAAATATATATACAGCAATTTACAGAAATACATAATACACATGAACAGGAAATAAAATATAACTGAACTACAATGTAGTCAATAATCAAGAAACAAAGCACAATATTAACGTAACAGCATTATGATAATGGTATCCAAAATAACAATGTAGTTTATGGATGTAATATGGATGTTGAATCTGGAATATCCGATTCTCGAGACCTATACACTATAGTACTAGCTAAAAGTTTAATGTTCGTGTATGTCTTTGGAACAATGATAATTGAAAATTTAACAACAACACGTAATTTTTTTATTTTTGTTTTGAACAATGAAACATACTCACGGCACGGTGGTCGAGTGGTAAGACGCTTGACTCCTGATCGAGAGGTCCCGGGTTCGATTCTCGGCCGGGACACTTGGTCATTTCAGAAACGCTATTTAGTGTTTCCCACCCAACTAGAGATGATCCTGGTTGGTAACCCAGGGGTAGTCTCGCGTGTATCGGTGCTTTACACCGGGCACGTTAAAGAACCAAGGAATCTATTCGGAACGAGCTAGGGTATCGCACCCGGATTCCTTGTATCTCACCTCTGTCTCTAACATTTGCGATAATGCCCCAGAGAGGGCCCTGCAAATTACATGGAGGAAGAAGAGAAGAAGAAGAGGTTTCAACGATTGCTTTCAGTTTTGAGTACATAATCAGTAGTTCACATTTGGTCGGCTGCATTCGAATTATTGATATTACCCGCGCAAAGTTTCACGACGGACTTTTTCATCAACAGCCAGTATCAGAGTTGAGTCGTTTCCGGGTTACAGCTGTGACGTCTTGCACAAAAATATTAATTAAATGGCACGCTTAGTACTTATTCTCAGAGATGCTTTCCATGTGAATATGACACCCTGTTGTTCCTTCTACAAGCCAACAACATTTTCCTTTTGCAAATCTCAATATTATACCTTATTAGTATAAGTTAGATAGAGTTCTAGATTTTTTAACAGGATGTGAGAGCAAATATGGTCTGTGTTAGCCGAATCTGAAAACCAGTCGGGAACTTGATACTAAAAATAGATAAATATTGTCATTCACTGGGATGACTTCGCGCTTTATGTCCTTGGAGTACAAGTAGTGAATCTACCGATTCCATAAAAAGCAATCCCTGTCATCCAAAATAATCTGGAGAAAGTGGCATGTCGATAGTTTCGTTTTTGAGCTACTGCGGGGCTTCTGGAAGGACAACGCTATTTTCCACGCACACATACATTGTCGGTCTTCAGCCAGGGAAAGATAATTCAGAAAAATATCAATTAAACACGCTTAAAAGTTAACATGCAGGTCATATTTGAGCTACATTCATGTAATTTGGTCAACAATCAGCAGTTTCCACATTAAAACAGTGCAGCAACAGACATACGTATATCAAATTTTTGAAAGGGACTATTTTATACTACGACCCGGAAGCACTTTCCACCGGTGTCGTAGCTTCATACCAACATACGAATGGTCTGCTTCAATCATATTTTATTATTTTAGTCAGACTAAAAATTGCTTAGTTTTGTAGTGAAATAGGATGAATAACAATGCCAGAAAAAATATGTTTGCATGGCCTAAAGATGATGTTTAAAAATATTCGGGAGTAAACATTTTAAAAACATCAAATTTGGTTTCATTTACGGGTATCATGGGTATTCAGTGACCTGGATGATGTAGTCCATTAGCCCCGGGCCATAACGTGCCTAGTAAATACAAGTATGTAGCTCTAAATCACGTTAAATTGTGACAATAAAATATATCTTATGTGAAAATGTATGTCATAGTATATTGCGCACATATTTATGGAAGGGAATATCCGCCAGTACATGCATGCTGTTAAGTGACAATTTTATGTTGTCTTGTTACATGCATATTGCTAAATGACAATTGCATCTTGCCTTCTTTCATTCGTTTTAAACTAACTGCAACAGCCGTGTGTCTTTGTGCTTCTTTCCTTCAGTAAGTGGCACGTGGCTTGAATCTTTCCTTACTCTATGTATATAAATTACAAATTCTTGCGTGTAAATGACAAATGCATCATTTCTATTAATTTGTTTGTGTATCATCTTAAAATGTGAATGCCAACAAATTCTTATTGCTTCCTACGTTTTACTTAGTGAATTTGATTTAATCGTTCCTCCATTATTATCATACCGACCCATGCGTCTTAACATTAATGATTGCAAATTCAGCAAGGCGAAACCAATTAGCACTAAGCAGCAGCTAGCATGAACTTAAACGAATGCATTTGTAATATTCAATTCATACAATGCTGGAAACCAGACTTTTTCGGCAGTTCCCGTAAAAATGTCAACCTTGCACGGTGCGTAAACAAAAAACTACACGGCGATTTAGTGTTAGCCCAACCGCCAATTTTGGTTCATTTCTATCCGACAACCGGTATCTGTAGGAAAGGGGTGCGGCTTGTGGGCACTGCTCAGGGTGGTTGTGTCGTGGTGTTTCTGATTTCTGTGCTCGGCTGGTTGGGTTGAGTGCTGCCTTCACTGTGAGTGTCGGATTTTCTCATACCTTTTTTTAAATTATAAAAGCAGGTGTACGGACAGGGCTGGATGGAAAATAGCACTTCTTAAACTAGTCTATAACAATTATATTTCTAGAGTTATATCACAGGGGATTGACACATAAATTTTAGTTTGTTCACGATAGCCTTATATAAGTATGTACTAATCACCAATTAAATATTGGCCAGTATTGTACAAAGTTAATGGGAACTAGATCTATATCAAATAGTGAGAAAATAACATAAGGAACAATATCTTGTTCCTTGATCATAGTCGATCTAAGTACTATACATTTGCCTCCGTAGCTCAGTAGTTAGTGCGCTTGCCATCTTATCTGGCGATCCGGGTTCAAATCCGGATATAGGCACATAGATATGCCGGCCATATTTCAGCAGAAATACTAGTAAAGCAGACCTATGATAGATCTAGTCGGAGTTCGATCACTATGACCACTGTGGGACTTGTCTAAACGACAACCGGTATCTGTAGGTGGTAGATCTAGCCAGGGTTCGATCACTATGACCACTGTGGGACTCTGTTTAAACGATAACCGGTATCTGTATGTGGTAGATCTAGTCAGGGTTCGATCACTATGACCACTGTGGGACTCTGTCTAAACGATAACCGGTATCTGTAGATGGTAGATCTAGCCAGGGTTCGATCACTATGACCACTGTGGGACTCTGTCTAAACGACAACCGGTATATGTAGATAGTAGATCTAGCCAGGGTTCGATCACTATGACCACTGTGGGACTCTGTCTAAACGATAACCGGTATCTGTAGATGGTAGATCTAGCCAGGGTTCGATCACTATGACCACTGTGGGACTCTGTCTAAACGACAACCGGTATCTGTAGATGGTAGATCTAGCCAGGGTTCGATCACTATGACCACTGCGGGACTCTGTCTAAACGATAACTGGTATCTGTAGGTGGTAGATCTAGCCTGGACTCGATCACTATGACCACTGTGGGACTCTACATCAAAACTTACTGTGTGTACGCACCTTGAGGTGAAGTACGCCTCTGCGGTAGATTTTCTCCAGATGTATGCCTCCGTTGTTACCAAGTGGTATGAGGGTTTATGATAATTTTCACTATATATATATGTTACTAGTGTATTAGGCCTACTGTGTATTCCTCACATGTTTCTTTAATAACGCATCAGTAATTTGTTATCTGGCCCTCCACCCCAGGGAAAGTGCGGACAAAAGCAGGTCAATGAGCCTCGGTTTTTACCCACCGTGCCTTAGTTCCTATAAATAGTAGGAATAGGCAAAAGGGAACTGGGGTGTCCCTGCAGTATGGTTGCGTTTGGTCAGGATCCTCTATATAGAATCCCTGATTTGGTAGGGATCTTATCATGAGTTCGGTCCCTCAGGATGGAGGTTTTGCACATGATTAACCCTACTAATTCAGCTTTCTGGTGGGCCGATTTTCGAGAACGAATTTGGAAGGGCCATCCTTGGGACGGCTAGATAAAAAAGTATCTCGTCGTCACAGTCTAATTAGTAGGACTTACAAATGATATGCGGGGCTCAAGCAAAAGTAACCTTATTATCCGAGGGTGGGTGGATGGGCCGTGACTGCAAATGACTAGATCTAGTGGCAGTGGTGCATGGCAGGTTAAGTCAGTATAATTTACAATTGAAAGACCATGCTTTAACAAAGCATTTTAGGACTTCACGAATATGAAGTAAGATGCAGTATTCGTAATGTAGGCTAGCTAGTTACAATAACATGCATATTTGACATAATTGTCCACCAAAGCATCTAAAATCAAGAATTCGCCAACAATCATCAAATTTAAATAGCATACTGTATAATGATATAATTGACATGACTACGTTAATACGAACTGAGAACGGTAAGAGTTTAGTTGACGATTGTACAATTTATAATATATCATAAATATACATTGCAAACCCTGTTTTAAACTATAAGATATAATGCATCTATACATTAGACAGTCAGAAGTGTCAGCTTTGTTGTTTCAATCCAAGAGTCTATCCGTTCATTGTAAATAATTATTTTGAAGAGAAAACTTACCTGGACATGATTTCCGCGAAAAACGATACAACGGACGGGCAAGTTTTCACTTACTCACCGTTAAACCACGGAAAATACCGAACGTTTCAATTTGCTGTCCTGGGTGATCTCCCTTGTATAGTAATTTGCGCTAGAAGCTAAAATTGCTATTGGTTCCCTGTAATGTTCTTAATGTTGTAAAATGTATTATCATGCTTAAATGTTCGCGAAATTACAACTTTAAAGCAGTAACAATTAATCAAGTATCGAAAAATACGAACGATCCAAAAGGTTGTTTGTAGTCCGTTAAGTTCAGTTGCAACAAAGTCAAATGCACGTAGTCAAACATAGAATGCAGTAAGCAATAGTAAGAATGAATAATTCAAGATTACAGAAGTCAAAACAAAAAGGTATGTCGCAGTTGGCAATTACATGCAAGAATAAACGATATACATGAAGGGATTGTCCACTTAGCATCAAGAAGCATTAAGTATGAATAACGTGGACAACACTTGTAATAAACCAAAATGCAATTGTCAAGTAGTAGAACGCATGTGCAAGTAAACAGCATAAAATTGTCACTTAACAGCATGCATGTACTGGCGGATATTCCCTTCCATAAAAAATTGGCATACTGAGACAACCAGGCTCTGTGACCCCGGAAGATCGGGTATATAGATGAACTGCAGGTGCACGAGAGTCGAAAAATACCGTCGCTATGCCCCTATTTTGGGGCTGAAAGAGGGGCCAGACCCCAAAGTAGCAAACATAGCTGTATGGCATTGTCGACTTATGATGGGTTTGAGCCAGTGTACCACCCAAACCATGTTTTGTGACCCCAAAAGACCGGGTATACAGAAGCAGTGTATGATCATACGAGTCGAACGAGACCCTCTGCAAGTTCCTATCTTGGGGAGGGTAGCGGCTAGGGGCCGGACCCCGTGGTGCCTATAATAGCAGTGTATTGAACTTTGCGTTTTGGGCCGGTTTCGGGCCCGAACAGAGCCGAAACCAGGCTCTGTTACCCCGGAAGACCGGGTATGTAGATGTACTACAGGCGGACGAGAGTCGAAAAATACCGTCGTTAGGCCGCTATCTTGGGGCTGAAAGAGAGGCCAGACCCCCCAAAGTAGCCAAAATTGCTGTATGTCATTGTCGACTTATGATGGGTTCGAGCCCGTGTACCGTCCAAACCATGCTTTGTGACCCCAAAAGACCGGGTATACAGACGTAGTGTATGATCATTCAAGTCGAACGAGATTCTTATCCGTCCATTGTAAATAATTCGTTTGAAGAGAAAACTTAACTGGACATGATTTCCGCAAAAAACGATACAACGGACGAGCAAGTTTTCACTTACTCACCGTTAAACCACGGAAAATACCGAACGTTTAAATTTGCTGTCCAGAGTGATCTCCCTTGTATAGTAATTTGCGCTAGAAGCTAAAATTTCTATTGGTTCCCTGTAATGTTATTAATGTTGTAAGTTGCAACAAAGTCAAATGCACGTAGTCAAACATAGAATGCAGTTAGAAATAGTAAGAATGAATAATTCAAGATTACAGAAGTCAAAACAAAAAGGTATGTCGCAGTTGGCAATTACATGCAAGAATAAACGATATACATGAAGGGATTGTCCACTTAGCAGCAAGAAGCATGAAGTATGAATAACGTGGACAACACTTGTAAGAAACCAAAATGCAGTTGTCAAGTAGTAGAACGCATGTGCAAGTAGATAGCATAAAATTGTCACTTAACAGCATGCATGTACTGGCGGATATTCCCTTCCATACATATTAAGACCCCCATTATTTCAAAATAATGCCATAACTTGATACAGATGATAGGTTTTATCACTTGTATTTTAAAGTGGTATGTCTTTCATCTCGTCAACTTTTAGTTGCAACTAAACTAGTTCATAAACGTTTGACAGGATACGTGTCAAGGTTTAATTACCTTATGTTACCTTATGTAGCTTCTGCACGCAGCACTGATGGGTGCTCTGTATGCAGCTCTTCGTTATTCTGATAGTACACAATACGTTTAACTTCCGGTGATAGTTTATAATCCGCCTTAAAATCAAAACGTAGAGGATGGGATTTCCAGTAGTTGTCTAGCCTATTTTCGAACTGATGAATGTCCTTTGAAATAATGATGTGTTCTGGAAGACTGTTCCATAAATCTACAACTCTAACTGTAAAGCTATTAAGTCTCAAGTCCTTATTGCATCTTACTTTTTCTAGCTTCAGGCTATTCCCTCTAGTAATTTAGATGTCACTAAGTTTGAAAATATCTCCAGTAACTTTGTCGTCATAAATTCCTTTCAATATTTTGAATGTTTCAATCATATCCCCTCTCATCCTACGGTATTTCAATGTTGGAAGTTTCAGTTTACGCAATCTCTCTTCATATGTTAAATCTTTCATAGTTGGTAGCATTTTAGACGCTCTTCTTTGAACATTTTCAATAGCTTCAATGTCTTTTTTCTTATATGGAGACCATACACTACTTGCATATTCTAAATTTGGTCTGACCAGAGATTTGAACAAAAGTTTAAACATGCTATTATCCATGTAAGTAAATGACCTTCTCATAAGTCCAGCTATCTGGTTAGCTTTATTTATTTGTTGTTGAATATTAATAAAACCATATTCACCGAGACAGAAAGTACATTCAGTCTAAAAGACACGGTTCACTTACTGGTGTTCAAACATTTCACAATGAGTATACTGGCTGCACAAAATAATACATATTTCCGATGGATTAAACTTCGTTGATTTCGCTGTTTAAAGTGTATAGAGCTATACCTAATGGTCATTTAATTTCGAAATAATTACTTGCATCGTTTTTAGTATGATACTAGACTACGTTAATTGCAAATTGAAACTTGGTGGGTTCCTTGTACTGTACTTTGATTCAATCGTCGAAAAATAGACGTTTCTTATGAATTCAACCCTCGACTTAGGGTGTCCTAGAACACTTTCGTATGAAAAACGGACAATTAGTATGTCCAATAAATCACAGAGAGAATTTCTGTTAAAGCTAAAGCAAAAAATGATCTAATGGATATAAAAGCATAATTGTTTTTCAGTTTTTGAATATTTAAAAACAAATATCGTCAGGTATAGCTCTATACACTTTAAATAGAGCATGGGATATTTATGTGTATCATAAGTCATATTTGACTGCCCTTCCGATAGGGACGATACTATAATGAACGAACTTCTTAGATATTTCTATCCCAAATCTTATTATAATGGTTCTGACACTGATGTTTAAGCCAATGGGATACCACAAAGTATTAAATATATATGCACCGACATAATTTAAGCCCTTCCTACACATATTATTATCTGGGTAGTAGTATTGTCCAGGAGGGGTATATCGTATTAACAAGCATTCATTATATTTCCATTTTGTTTACAAAAATCAAAACAAATAGCAATGCTGTGAACAAAATACCTAACATAAAATTTTAAGATATTTGTAAGTCGAAATATATTATGGAGATATTTTGTTCGTAACGTTGCAGTTGGTATAGTAGTAATCTGTATAAATAAAACCAAAAAATGAAACAAGGGTTGTACAAATTTTGTTATTAGAGGACACCAGGGTAGTAATTGGAATCTAGCGGTATGTCATGCCATGTGCTTTTGTTCAACACCCAAAATTATTTTGCGTTCTCATCAATAACGCAGTGCTTTAATTCTATCAGGTTCGCGCTTAATGACTATTTACTCCAAGTACCACATTGTATCACAACCTAATTAGAAATAGGGAGTGCCTCTTTAAGAATTTGGTCTGAATTACTTGGCCAAACGACATGCTGCCTCTCCCCTGTCCAGACATTGACCAGTGTGCCTGGTCCCTCGTACACAATCAAACAAGTACTTATCATATAAATAATGTAATTCAATAAGTAATACTACCGAGGGAACTAAACCATTCGAAATATTAGCCGGACAAAGTTACACTCGGTGAAACCTAGTTTACTTGACGGACGGGCTTATGTTTATAACCGTTCTCATTTAACTTATAGCTTTGCAATGGGAGATAACCGCGGTTGTTTTGCCTTTCAGTACTATAAATAGATATTGTAAACGCTTTATGTCATTGGTGGATATTAATAACTCAGGTTGGGAATTTATAAATAGCACTTTGGAGTTGATTAATAAATATAGACGAATAAGTGACCCTCGTCATTATGTGCGCTAGTTTCGGAGTATAAGGAACACGGGTAAGGTTATTTGTTGATTTCAAACACAAGGTGCCTAGTTCATTGACCAATATCGTGGTAAATTAACATTGATTCAGAAAAATTATGATTGACAAAACGAAAGTAGACTCACTGGTCGTTAAGTAACTACTAAAACCCGTTGTCCGCTACTTACCGGTATCGTATTAAGATACTTTACTGGTCTCAACACCATACATGACACAAAACTACAAACTCAGTTTAAGTTAGCGTTGGCGAGTACGCATTTATTCGTGCTACGTGTGACAATGCATAGTTCAAATATGTATTTACAACAGAGTACATTCATAAGGTCTATGAATTTACATGAGTACTCAAACGTTCATTATCATATAATATTCAGTATAAAATGCAATACGGCATGACCATGCGATAAAATGGATCAGGTGAAAACCAGAGATAAACTTTTGTAAGAAAAATACTCTGGAAACTGTTTCCATTCTATCGCAGCCGAATGTAATATGATTTTAACAGTATAACGTCATAATGATTATACAAATGACAATAATTTTAACATACATGCATCTGGACATTTCACTTGGCATGTTACTAATAACCCTCAATAAAAAACAACCATTATAATAAAACGATCTTAAAAATAAGACCACGATACATAGGCTCATGTATTTCTGTTCGATGTCGAACACATCTAGATTCTAAGATCAGCTCCTCTGATAAAGCGGAAAAATAAGTTTGCAGTAAAATATATATATAATTATATGTTTCAACTTGTCTTTGAAAATTGAATTTGAAAATTGGAGATGTAACACGAACGAATAGCTCGCTAGAAGTAACCGCTCCGGTGATTTACATCACCTTTTATACCCACAAAACTTGACCAAAACCAGTTTTGGCCACGCCCGTGTTGAGACAGTGGTTCTCGGCTATACGGTGTAACGCAGAGAACAATATGTCTCAACACCATACATGACACAAAACTACAAACTCAGTTTAAGTTAGCGTTGGCGAGTACGCATTTATAGAATGTTACAAAGTATAGAAGAAGAGCATCCCAAATTCAATTTTCACTGTCATTTTATAATTATAAACCTAAATTTTTGGTTATATTAAGCTTCTTTGCCATTGAATCAACTATGTAACCATCTTTGGCTTGGTCGGTTTTCCAACGACCGTGCCGTTTCAAACATCTGTCCGAAACCCCCGCACAGTTTGCGGCAGAAGTTGCTCCACTTGCGCGCAACGAATGCGTTCCCAGTTTTAAATTTGGAGCAACCATTTTTAGCTTTGAAACAATACATTCTTTTGCTCGAGTATAGCTTAACTGTTTATTAGTTTTAATCAAGATACGTTTCCCCTTAATGTTTGAATAGGTCGAAATAAGTACTGCTCTAATGCCACGGAGAGACCTGCGGAGTGCATGTAATTTTGCACCATGATATATGGGCAAGCATTTGAAGAACCTTTGGCTATAATAACATCTTTCCCTTCCCTATATATATCTGTTTTGCTACTCTTAATCCTGATCATCAAATGATCTATGTTGAAAGTGAGATCATTACAATTCAATGAACTTAACTCGCTGAAACGAAGAAAACCTGCATAACATAACAAAATCATAGATAAATCTCTGAGATTTACCAAAGTCATATCTCGCTCAAACAGTGAACACAATGATTTTAACATACTGGAGTCAATAACGTCTTTCTTTATGACGGGCTTAGAACGCAACCTTTTTGCAGCATCAACAAGATGTTTGACGATTGAATTGTCCGTGGGATCATCTAAACCATGAATTGAATGCATCCATTTGATGGAATATAGCGCTGACGTCACTACGCTTACGGATTTTCCTTCGTCTAGAATATGTGTCAGATACAGGGACACGCACATTGGAGATGCCGGTTTTGCTGATAATGATTTATTTTCACAGAACTTTTGGAAACTTTTAAAATACCCACTGTACTTCTTTACTGTCGTGTCTGCTCTGGATTGTACAATGTAACTAGCCATATGGTCAATGCAGGAATCTTGTTTGTTCATATCGATTCCTTCTCTCGCCAAACTTGCGTGAATGGTATCTTTTAAGTCAATACCTGTTGAAAATTTATAATAAGAATATAACATGCCTAGCATATATAACATACATACATGAATCTGGATATAGTTACGTTTGTAGTAACTACATTATGTCTAAGCTAAATGAAGCACTTTGTTTGTACGTGCAAAACAAATCCTTAACGCTATCATATTAAAAGATAATGGATCAAATGCAAAAATTCCATTATTTCCTCTACCCGTACATACAGCACCTGTTTTCGGCAAAACCCTGTAGTCAACAATATAAGACATAAATTGACCGAATTCGTTACATACAAGAGGCCAAAAAGGTGCCGATTTCCACTGAGGTATCACCATTGAACAGGTGGCGCGTTCGTTTTTTATTTTGTTCAAACAATCTACAACAAGCCTGGGTGGCGGTACTAACCAGTTATTTTCACCCTGCCAACAGTGGTCGAAAGCATTTATACCTTCCGTGTAGGGCACCCACCATTTTGAATTGAATCGGCTACAATTATTGTTATAATTTGATGCAAAACGATCTATAGTATGACAACCCCATAATTCACTCAAAAACATAAATACACGTTTTGATATGTACCAATCATCACTATCTTTACATCTACTCAAGTGATCAGCGAGCTCGTTTTCGGCTCTTGGGATCCACTCTGGACATAAAACAATGTCATGTTGTTTACACAAATCGTTAATATCTGTAGCCAAATATTGTAAAACTGGTTTATTGCTACCATTGGTTATGACGGATTTTACGTTTTTGTTATCCGAGTATACCTTTATTGATTTTCCTACCAAATCATTCGCATGTGACTTAATCAACCTTCTTACAGCCTCAGTTTCTCTCCAAGTAGAACTTTGTAAACGTTCTTCGGTACTCCAAGTACCAGTTACCTCATTTGTAACATCTCCAGAACTACATGTTCTATTACCTGATTTAATTATTGGTATCACCTCAGAGCCTAGTGTACTATACACGTACTCTGTATCCACCCTATTGTACATCAAACGCTTGGCATCATGACAGCTCACTTCCGGGAGCATATCTTTGCCATCTTTTCTCTCGTCAAACGAGAGGCTCACTTCCGGGAGCACTATGTCTAACATGCCCACTTCCGGGGGACTTTCATCTACATACTTTGAACTTAAGTTGTCTGCATCCACATCTGGCATGAGTTCGTATACTAAATACCCACCATAACCGTCACCACTGGCGTCACAATACAGCGAATATTCGCATGTTTCCGAACGACGTAACGGTCTGCCTTCATTGTTCATGTTTCGAACGTTACATTTCCAATACTTAAGTTCCTGTAATGCGCTATCAGTAATTTTGACTGGAGCGTTCCAACTAGCTCTTGCAAGTATACATTTGTACAAGTTTCTGGTTCTCATTCTAACAACATTACCAAGAACAAACTGCAATGAAATAATTTGCCCAACAATTGATGCTAAAAATCTTACTGGCACCATACAGAATTTATCCAATATTACATGCTGGATTGCAGAAATGATAGAAGATTCTAACCTATCTATTCTTTCGTTTGTAATAAACAGCCTATTAGCATAAAAATCTAGAATGTTCCCCAACCATGTTACTTTTTTGATTGGCTCCCAAGAACACTTGTCGTCTGCTAATAAAAACCCAAAATCTACCAAAGACATTTTTACAAAATCGCTGCTAACTATAGCCTGCTCGTATGAGTTATGACCTCCGATGCCATCATCTAAATACATTACAACTTTATGACCGTATGATCTGATATATGTAACCACGACTCGTAAAACCTTAGTAAAAATGTGTCCCGCTGAAGATAAACCGAACGGCAGGGAGTTAAACACGAAATACTTAAGAACTCCGTCTATAACCCAACAAAAACCTAAAAATGTTTTATGCTCATTACAAATATCAATGTGATGATAAGCACCTTTAAGATCGAATGTAAAGCAAAATGAGCCGGGAAGAAACATTTCTCCTGCAACTTTAATGTCCTCAAATTTTACCTTAAACAAATGTATATGTGAATTAATATGCCTACAGTCCAGGACCAGTCTGGGCTTGCCTTTCCTATTGTATGCCACGGTCAATGGGTTTACTACTAAAGGTTTATTCGTAACTTCTGAAACAATCCCTTTTTGTACCAATGCCTTAATTTCCGATTCAACGAAAATTGGACTATCCCGTGAAGATTTATTGTTTTTCATCATCGATTCTTTGGGATATGTTTTAAATGGAATTTTATATCCACCTTTAATTACATCTAAGATAAAATCTCCGGCTACCTGATTCCATTTTTCGGTATGTTCCTTCAACCTACCTACTGGAGAAACAACAATTGTGTTACCTTGTGTCTTTTCCGAGACTAATTGTTCTGGTTCCAAACAACCATTGGCTTTACCCTGTACCTTATCGCTATGCGAAGAGTACTTACTCGTGCATGCTACTTTAGACATGTTATAAACCACGTGTCTATACGTGTTACCGTCCTGCTCTTCCGCAGCCATCTCTGAACTAAGAGACTTACTTAAAATATAAGTATCAATACTTATCTTGTTATAAGATTTTACTTCTGGGCATTCTTTTCGCCAGTGCCCCGATTTTCCACAAGCAAAGCATGATCCTGGTTTAACAGTTGGCGTATGTGACGTGCTCGGTACTGCTATGGGATTCTGAGTTCTACCCTGTGGTCTCTTGTATGGGACAGGTCTAGCCGATTTTCCTCTTTTGGCTTTTTCGGTCTTCACCTTTTTACTTGCTCGAGCTTCGGCCTTGTAAATCTTTCTTTCGTCGTCGGAGTCGTCCGCCAACGGATTTGACTCGTATTCTCCGACCACTCGCCACCCCAATTCACTTGAATCTGCGATTTTTATGAGTTTTTGTCGATATACGACCATCTCTTTTGCTGAAAATATTTTAAATAACAATTGTTAATTCAATTGCTGAAAAAACATAATATAAGTAACCGGACTTCCAATTAATATGTTAGAGCGTTCAACATTCCTTACAACTGGTAAAACACATTGTGTACCGACCATACGCATCATTTGCACCGGTCCATAGTTCAAAATTACAAAAAGCATGCATACACAAGGCATGTACCTTTATGCATTAGCTCTACTTATGTTGTCATAAATATTGTAACGGTAAATATAAAGTACATTTATCGGTGTTTATAGTACAGTACCATTAAACTTCGCACATACTTGAAAACTAAAACCTTGTACAAATAAGGCAGGTGTGCATATTTACTGCGATAGTCATTTTCTATCCTATACAAAACGACTTTTGCACTCGCTCAATGTCGTTTAGTAATCTGTGTTTCACAAAAAACACTGCCTACACCTTTACAACACAACCGTATTATCACTAAATTGTGAGCACGTGCTTTCGTAACGCTATCGTCAAACTTGTTTGAACAACGAAATCCGCTCATTCGGGCGCACGTGTTTCAAACCCGTTAAATACAAACAATGAAATAAGTCGTGAAAACATACATACCTTTCACGTTACATTTTAAAATATACATAAAATGTTTTCATGAAGTATCGATACTGTTATGATATACATGTATATACAATATAAAATACATGTAATGTTTTTGCTTAGCATTTTTAATTCATTTTGGCATATTACTTAACGAATTGCTGTTTAGAAAAAACGACAAACATAAATACCTTCTTCTATCTTAGCCTGACACTTCGTAGTGTCGCCCGTTAGTTGTTCAGCTTCCTCTAATTTAATGTGAAGTTTTTGATTGAACTTATGTTGTTCTTCATTACTTTTGCGTTTAAATTTATGAGTATCTACTGCCATCATGTGGCTAATTTTTGTCAACTGACTAGAATTATTAGAGTCACTTATCTTTGAAAACATCACGCCGATTTCTTTGAGCATATCTTCTTTATGCGCGCTCAGTGACGACTGTACCCTATCGTTGATATATTCCTCCATGTTGGGTGCACCCGGTGCTTCATCCATTGCCACGTGAAAATTGGACATGTAACACGAACGAATAGCTCGCTAGAAGTAACCGCTCCGGTGATTTACATCACCTTTTATACCCACAAAACTTGACCAAAACCAGTTTTGGCCACGCCCGTGTTGAGACAGTGGTTCTCGGCTATACGGTGTAACGCAGAGAACAATATTTCTATTAATGGCTACCATATCGTTAAATGGAAACAACATGTATTCGATTTTTACTTAATTTACTTTGCCGTATAATGTTAAAAGATTTATCATATGCTATTTATCATGCTATAATGCTGTCATTTGTTGTACAGAAACAGAAATGAAGAATATATACATTTTTCTGTAAATGAGTAAACACCCGCCAATGGAATATGTTGATGCCGTCTTTTCACTTGTGTAATATATCGGTCGATACCGGATTACTATATACTAAATCTTATTACAACTGAAGATTTAATAATACATAGACAAGTGGATATCGGAATTTAGTATATTTTACATGTATACATATACATGTATGTATCTATATTTATAAATACGTCATACGTTATTATTAGTGTTAGTGCAAAAAATATTTGAAGAAACGAAGAAACATCGATACATTTCCCCGGAAATTTACCGTGTATTGTGATCGTATTCTTTATTGAATGACTTAAGGTAAGGTACAACAACTAAATGCTGTATATATAAAAAATAATTTTATTCTAGCTTTTTTTGGTTTCTGTGGACATTCATAAATACGACTATGCTATACGTTTTACGTGGTATAGCAACCATGGTGCATATTTTAGCCACCTAAATATATACGAGTTTATGCCTATTGATCGATTTTTGTTCTATTGTTATTCAAGTTCACCCGTCTCGGAGATAATGGTATATAGAAAAGATATATTCGTTAAAAGATTTTAAATTATTATATGCTGTAGCGTAACGGTGTGGTTATTCCGTTGTTTTAATGGCTACGTAACAATGCAACGAAGTGTAATAAAAATCGACACTATCAGAAATAATTAACATGACTCATACTTCATGATTCACTGTGGAGGGTATGATCTTAGGTCACTGGAGGTTAAAATAGCTAAATTCAATCCATAACCAATAGTCTTATGTTTCATGTCGGTCATTGAATGGTCAGACTTGAGTCTTCTGCTTCAGCAAGCAAACTTTCAGTAAGACATTTTTAACATTATTAGTGTAGGTTCTTTTGGCCAATCACTAACTGTACCTCTCACACAGGTGTGTAGCAGATTCAAACATAACTGATGTTAGAGTATATTTTCTCCAACTTACGGAACGACCAACAAATTGGTAACTCCAGTGACCTTAATAGTAATTTGACCAATAATTAAAACTGGTCCCTCGTTCGAATTGGTTGATTTGGCCCCTGGTCTGCGAGCACGTTATTATGTATACACTATACTATATACTATACCTTCTTGTTTTGATTTTAAAACAAATATCAATCTTACAATCGTTCATACATTTCAGATACTGAAAACAAGATGGAAAATTTGAAGTTAGTTACAGTTGGTGACGGTGCGGTTGGAAAGAGCTGTTTGTTGATATCTTACACAACCAACGCTTTCCCTAGTGAATATGTACCGACTGTGTTTGATAATTATTGTGCTAATGTTATGGTTGACGGAAATGCTGTAAATTTGGCTCTTTGGGATACTGCCGGACAGGTAAGAATGTAATCTCATTAAAATAATATGCTAACATTTGCCCCATTCCTTTACGCTGTTAGTTAGGTCTGAAAACTCTACATAAGAGGTCACGTTCAAGACCACTTTCATTCTTTCAAATCAAGATAAAATTTGCAATTTAAAATTCATTGTAATTAAATAGTTTAGTCAAAGAAATAAGGGGTTTTCGGATCGAGGTCAAATTCCAACATTTTTTCTTTGCCTTATTGATTTTTGCATTACATTGTGCCGAAAGCCCCTACACTCGTAAGCTTTTCACAGATTTTGATCACAGGCACACGGTATCAACGATTTAATAAACTTGCATGGAAAAAACTTAGAACTATAATAAAACATTAATGTATTATTAGTTCTAAGTTTATTAAAACTTTGACACCGTGTGCCTGCGATTTTTGCCCATTATTTTAACTAGGGGTCAAGTCGTAGTCCTCTTTGGGTCGCATAACGTTAGGTCACTGTCCTTGTGTTTTAAACTAGGTCACGCTCGGTTTAGTTGTGCTCATTTCGTCGCCGTTTTGGCATGGTTTTCTGTGGGCATTGCTCAGTCAGGGTAGTTGTGTCGTTTCTGATTTACTTAGTATGTGCTCGGTTGGTTGGGTTGAGTGCTACCTTCTCTGTCCGATTTTCTCATACCTTTTTTATCTTGCAAGCGCGTTGCACCAGTAGGATCATACTATTAGTTGATGTTTTTCCATTTTTTTTTTCAGGAAGACTATGACAGACTGCGACCATTATCATACCCACAGACTGATGTGTTCTTCCTTTGTTACTCAGTAGAAAGTGAGGATTCACTAGCTAATGTTGAACCAAAATGGCTACCAGAGATACGCCATTATTGCCCAGATGTCCCCATTGTTTTGGTTGCTTGTAAAGTCGGTAAGAAACAGCATGGTTAAACTGTTTTTACTTTATAATTCTTATAAAAACAGTACCAATATGCAAAATTTTAGACCGCCCTATACACGAGCTTGTATTAGTTGTTATGTACAACGTTACTTGGTAGATTGCCTTGTTGCTCTTTCCAATGATGAAAACTGAAACGAAACCGTTTGATCAGCACATTGATGTTGATTTCATGAATTGTATAATTGATTGTACATGTTTTATTTAATCGATGTTATGCCCACATAAATTGAGGCTATGTTTGACGCTTTCTACAGTTGAATGATAAACAATTGTAGTGTAAGAGATTGTCAGTGTCAGAGTTTGCTCTAAGACTGCATCAAACAAAACAAACATTGCACATGCCTTCTTTTCTGTAGTACCCATTGGGCACTGTTGGGTCCATATCAGAATGTGGTAAAAAACAGGATGTTTACACTTCCGTATCAAACTTTTTCAGATTTGCGACATGGTTCGTCTAGCAAGTCATGTGTATCCTATGATGAAGGCCTTGCTGTGGCAAAGAGAAATAATTTACGATTTTGTGAAACCAGCGCTCTCACACAGTATGGTTTGAAGGAATGTTTCGATGAAGCAGTAAGCATATTATATTCATTTGCCATCAATTAGTTTCATGTATTCTGAACTATACTTATTACATATCATTGATATATAAAACATTCTTTAAAAAACATACTCCATTTGTGGTGCAAATCCGACTCAATGGTAAAAAGTATTCGAAAAATCCCTAGGAAGTCCTCTTTTAATGCTTTTGTCAATAGGGCTGTTATTCTGTATGTGTAGTTCAAAACGTTACTATAACGAAATAATTAAAAGTTACATTAAAATTTCATTTTGATTACTAATACACTCAAACATTAAATTGCTTACCTGTAATTCCGGTTACTACCTTAAAACCGTTGACCTGGATGTGTTCTTCTATTGCAGATTAGATCAGCTTTAGTTTCTGCAAGTGAAGCAAAGTCAAGGAAGGGATTTGTTGGATTCAAATTCAGTTTGTTTGGAAAAGGGAAACAGAAAAGGATACCCCCACCACCTGTGATGCCACCTACTGGTGAGTATTAATTATATGTATCTTACAATGTAGGATATAGACCATGGTGTCTTGAAATATCTCAATCTGAGCTAAGTCTCAGCTAATATGTTGGTCTATATCTTGGAATGAAATCCAATGAATTAGCTAACCCATGAACTTTTCAATGTCTGTCAATTTGTAAAGCAAACATACCCTTTTGTCTACCAACCGGTTTGTTACGGCTCATGTCCTAGTTTAATGGACCAGATGTGTGGCCTCATTTGTTATTTATGTGTATTTGGTCATCAGCTAATATTTCATTCAAATAATTTCGTATCCATTTCCATTCTATAGAAGGTGAATGTGACGGTGTATTAACCTTTCTAGCTTGAAAAACCAATGGAATGAAATTTTGTCCGCTTGCTGATTTAGTTTCAATACATTGTTTGATCTGGTAAAAAAGAAACGACACAATTTCTATTCATTTTCAGGTTTTGCTCCAAAAATTGAAATAGAAACTTCCAGATTTGGAGATGATTGGTTTGGGATGCTCTCTGACCCAAAGTTCACTGACCTCACATTTATATTACAAGATACTCATCGTCTTGATGCCCATTCTATCGTTATTGGATCCACGTCAAAATTCTTTGCTAAAGTTCTTGGCTTTTCAAAACCAGTAAAGGTATGTGTAAAAACTTAATGAAAATTGTTTTCACCTAAAACGGAAGTGGTAACAAGTTGTTTAAAAAATGATTTAGAGTTTGTATCAGTACCAGACTTTACTAACTCCAACAGGACTGCTGCCTTGGCGTACTTAAGTTGCAATGCCTAGAAAAAACCAATGGAGCCATCAGGTTGGACAAATTCAAATGTATGAAATAAACGTTTTTTTAGATAGATGCTTTTCGGATTAACTGCATGTTATCAATGACTGTTTTATTGTACATGTACATTGTTTAAGGAACATGTAATTAGACATGAACCAGTTTTTATTTTGTCTGTTGTTTTGCATATAATCAGGTTTTCATTAGATAGGCCCTATTATATTTAAGATTTCAAGCTACTTGTTATTGATGCTGTTTTATATACATTGTGCTTGTATCGGACAAAACATTAATAAACATTAAGATCTAATTAATATTTTCATAAAATCTTCTTTATAGAATAATCAAATGAAAGAAATAAATGCTATAGAAAACTACAGCTTTGAGCATTTGAACTCTGGAGCAGTACCCGGAATTGCTGCGGTGTATATGGCAAACAACGGTGCCAATGGCAAAGGTCAAGATGATGAGAAAAATGTCAATATCAATTCCAAAGGTCAAGATTTGACAACCAATCAACACACTACTATAGAACTCAGTGCTGATATCCCTGCAAAGGCTTTTGTCAGAGTACTAGAGTTTTTATATTCAGGTCAGTATTTTAATATGCAGTGTATGATGAAGCTTACTTCCGGTATTAACTTCACGATTATATTGAGATAGAAAAATGTTCTGCCAAAACTGTATCTTTTGTAACAAATATGTACAGTATTTAAGGGTTTTTTTTTTCCGAAACTGTATTAATTGTAACGAATATGTACGAAATTAAAGTTTTTTTTGGCGAAACTGTATAAATCGTAACGAATATGTACGAAATTAAAGTTTTTTTTGCCGAAACTGTATTAATTGTAACGAATATGTACGAAATTAAAGTTTTTTTTGCCGAAACTGTATTAATTGTAACGAATATGTACGAAATTAAAGTTTTTTTTGCCGAAACTGTAACAGATATGTACGATACTAAAGGTTTTTTGACGAAACTGTAGAAATTGTAACCAATATGAACGTTTTAAAAGTGGTTTTTTTTCACTTCCTTTATTTAGGTGTACCAAGATTCCCAGATGTTGATGATATTCCAGAAGAAGAATTGAAAGATTTACAGCGTGTGGCAGGAATTTTTAAACTTTCACATTTAGAGACCATTTGTACTAATATCATAACCGATCAAGATTTTTTGAATCCAAGTATCGGTACATTCCTTAATGATGAAACTGGTGCCAAGATGAAAGAACTTCTATTTAACAACCCGGAAAAGGCAGATGTGGTCTTCAACGTTGAAGGTAGGTCATAAAGTTTCTTATATTCAACTGGGACTTTTCTGTATACAATTATGTATCATCTCATGTGTACAGTTTAAGTCTGTCCAATTTGCTCAGTAAATGAAGCTTTCAATTGCCAATGCGTTCACTGAAGTTTGATTCCTAAAGTGAAAATGTTGGGTTTTTCGTGACACTCAATTTTAGTTGTATAATCGTTTCAATCCATTTGGAAAAAAATAAATTGCTAGTAGCTAGTATAAATGTATGACTGAATGAGTCAAAACCATTGCCTGTCACACGCTCTTCAAAGCATGGGAAAAAACAGATCGGTACAGGTACAATCATTTTTAAAACACTGAACAAAGACATTTTTGTAATTTTGCACGGTGATAGAGTCTTAATATGGCAATAATTACATTCTGTATCATTAACAAGTATGTAATATTGAACATTCCATTTTTGACAGTGATTGGGATACGACATGTCTCATTCCATTTTTATATAATTAAATTATTGTTTTGGCATCTGTAGGTAAAGATGTGTTCGCTCATAAAAGTGTATTGAGTGCAAGATGTGAGGTAATGGCGGCCATGTTTAGTGGTAACTTCGTTGAAAGTAAAAACAACAAAACCGAGGTAATTGATTTAATATATATTTAATTGTTTTACATAACTATATAAAAGATTGCAAAAGGACAAGGACGGCAGTACATCATGCAAAACATACAGCAAAAATACACAACGAAGAGCACACAGAGCATTCACATATTACAAGTACAAGGACATATCTACATGAATGTTAAAGTAAGACTGAAACTTGGCATCTGCAGAAAGTCATTACTCCAACAGCATTCTGCATCCGCCAATCAAACATCAACAAAACAAGAAAACACCTAACACTCACAAGTACAAAGCAGCACCAAACAGAACTAGCAAACATGCAACTTAGATATAAACGAATGCTCAGTCTTATGCTTGACTTCCAAGTTACAAAAGAACATTCATATATAACAACAAAGTAACAATGGTATCCATTGAAATGAGCACGTAACGAAAAGGTACAAAGGCAAATCATTTTAGTAGACCTATTTTCTTATCTTTTTCACCATAAATTAGCAAGGAACTTTTCCCATTTTTATTTCGACTTCGATATAACTCGTAATGTGTTTGAATCTGGACTCGAAGCAGACACTCTACTATAGCTAGACTATCCAGGAATTTCACCCATTCTAACGAAGCTAGTACGAGCTTTTATGCGAACTAATGTACATTTGTGCAATCACCTGCTTTCAATTCCAACATCTATAATACCTGTACCATATTCCATTTCAGATCCACATCCCTAACACGACAGAAGAAACGTTCTTGTCATTTTTAGAATACCTCTACACTGATCATTGTCCCATAGAAGAGAATGACGCTGTGGGGATTTTTGTACTCGCCGATGAATATGGTCAGCGAAGATTGGTCAATTTGTGTGAACTATACATCACAAAAGAAGTTGACAGAAGTGTTTCCAAACAAATAGAAAAGGCAGATATTGACGTTATTGGTTTGCTGCATACAGCTCAGGTATACATACATTTTGTTTATTATTCTTAACTTCAATATAGTTCGGTTAAGGTTCGATAAACCTCTACAATGATTTACACCAACGAACAATGATACATCTGTGATACATGTGAGGGCACTGTCTATTCCTGGGCGCTGCAGATCAATGTTGGCTGCCACACCTACATGAGAAAATAGTTTCCACAGGGAGACACGAACGTAGGTTTCCATAGGTAGCCCGTTAAATGTCAATGGGTGCTTGATCGGCTTAACAGATGAAAAGAGCCCTAGAAAATTGATAACTTAAATTAACATCTATGTTCATTGTATCTCTTATCGCAACCAACTTAGAGCTATCATAATGATGCAGATCATATGACGTGTTCCAAACCTTTACCAAGTGTAAATTTTAACTATTGACCCCTTATTATGTGCGCGATGTGCAAAACATACAATTTATATGATATTATCCCCTTTCGTTTTGGTAAATGTATGGTTTTGATTACCACTCCCCAATGATTGCAAGCTATGTATATGATGTACTGGATTGTATTTCTTTTTCTTGATAATATATAGTCTTACCATAGACATAATTATGCCCCCAACATCTCTTGATCTATGCTCAGTACATCTAGAAACGCAACGTTTTCCTCCTTGAAGTTTTCTTACTTCCATTGTTCATACATTTTTTAATTTTGTGTAATACTATTGTATAATCGCGTAGAAACTTGGCTATTGTCCAAATTTTATCGATCGGGTTACGTAACTCCCGTGCGTCAAGAAAATCACAAAACGCACGAATTCCACGGGCACCATTCACGCATGATAAATTTTCGTGTAAATTGCTTTGAATCCTTTATAAGGTTTGCCAATGGAAAGAAAATCACAAAAGAAAAGCTCTAGGCTTCGGAATAAAAATGCCAGGAGGGTCAGAACATGGGCGAAAACAGGCAATTCGGATGCCTATGACGGGGACGTCAAATGGGAGGTTCCACTTCCGCTAAATTGAAATTAAACGACAGTGTTTTATCTGGAGACACTTTACTAACACTTTGGCACCGTTTACATCCACCCATGTCTAGGTCATCCATGTGACATAACTCTCCGACAGGACCAATAACTTCGCATTTACCATCTCTAGGCAAAGTTCACAACAAATTGATACACTGCTAAACAACTTGTTGGACGTCGATCATGGATATGTAATCAATCAATAATTAATCAATATTTGAACTTTTCACTTAGAACAAGGATTCTGAAAAAATAGGATTTTACCAATGTGTGTTTCGTTACTTTTTAGCCGCACTATACACACAAGCACTGTACAATCGCATCAATAGCACTTTATAAAAACAATGTAACAGTTGCATTGTTCATGGAATACAATATCATCAGGTAAATGTAGTTTGGTTGTCAATCATAAAAAGGTTGAAAAAGAGTTGACAGTAACCCCAGTGTTGCGTTTCTAGATGTACTCAGTATATATCATTATGTTTGCATCCCTTTTCACACAATCTATTTAGTTGTATGAAACAGTACAGTTCAATCTATACAATATATATTTCAGACGTACAACGCAGACCAGCTGGCAAAATGGTGTTTATTCTTCATCTCCAGTAACTATATCGCTTTCGAAAATCGTCCGGAATTCCATCAACTTAAAGGAGACAATAAAACACATGTTGTTGAGAACAGATGGCCACCATTGTCTTACTTGAAAGAATGTGAAGAATATAACAAGAAATATGGCGACAAGCCCACGGAGAAATGTGTCGTCATGTGAACAGTGCGTTATAGATACTGGGCATAGCCTTCACTTGCCATTCAGATTTCTGCTGAAATATGGCACGCATATATATGAGTGCCTCCACCTGCTGGTCGCCGAATCAGACGACAAGCACACTAACCACTGAGCTACCGAGGCACACTCTTAAATATTTATATATACTCTATCTATGTGTGATATACAGTCTGGGTCCAATGCCTTGAAAGTTCTGATACTGAGGTAAACAGTGTTACTACATGCAGAAATCATTTCCATGTGGTTGTCAGCAATATCTTAGAACGAAGAGAGCTGCATCTTTAAATAATCAGAACATATCTGCAGACAGACTCTTATAGCAGAAAAATCTCACATTGGGTTGCGACTTCTATATAAAATAAATTTGAGATGCCTCGTACCACGCGATACCCAATGAAGGGTTCATTTTTGGATCCACTGTACTGACACGATGTCAAACATGGGGCCGTATTCAATATACATCTTAATTAGATAGCTCTTAAGTTCCCTAAAATTCCTCAGGTAAGGATAAAATATATTTTATCTTTAAGTTGTATATTGAATACCGCCCCAGGCGTAAAAAGTGATTGAATCAAAGTGAATGTGGTGCATCGTGATGATATGTGATGTTATTTATGTATGATAGAAAGACAATCCTATAAGCTATATATGTATTTATTTTGCATTCATGATATGTTATTAGTTGGAAGATATGTGAAGTAATGTGCTATAATGACACTTTCCAAGTGCAATATTTAATTACTCCTGATATTATGATAATGAATACATGTACATAGCTTTATTGTGACTTAAATGGTATTTCGTGTATAACATACAATTATTGATAGTTATAGACATTTTTATTTATTAGCTCTTATTTACGTATTTAAATTAATAATCTAAAAGTTCTTTTCGATATTTAAAGCAACAAATAAACAACATTTGCTTAGTATTATTCATGTACACGTACATGTATTGATGTACAATATACTTCCTGTGATACTGTACATGGAGTGTGGTAATGTTTTATATGTTCAATATTTATATGTATACATGTACATAAATAAATAACCTAATATTGATCGATACAAAGAGTTATCCTATGGGATAACCAAAAGATCAACATTAATTATTCTTTTTGTACAACAATTTGTTGAACATATGAAATCCACACATTTCTTGTTGTCAAGTGTTTTTACTTTGAAAAAAAAAGTTTGTATTTGATTGTGTATAAAGTGTTATTGTACATGTATATTAATTAATCATTTTATAAGAATTAAATATATCATTAACGTGAGTTCATGACTGTCTTTTGTTTTAGAGCATGTGTCAGATACATGTATAATGACATGGTGAGTTCTGCCCATCCGTTGTCCTTTAGAACACACTTTGAACACAGTAAAATAATTATGAGAAAATTGGACAGGGTAGGCAGCACTCAACGTAACAAACAAACACAGAAAACACAAAAAAACATAACACAAATACACGGCACAATGCCTACACATAACCTAACGAGAAAATGAAATGCCCAAGTTCTAACTGTAAAATGCTGTACAACATTTGAAAGCCAATGTTGATGAAACTGGTTCCTACAAATGTTAATGTCTTTGTGAACTTTAGGTTGACCCTTGAAGTTGGCCGTTTGTCAATGTCATTTGAATCAAATCTTAATATGCACACCATTCCTTTGCACATTTGAGTAGTGAAGAATGATAGGGGTCAGGTTTTAATTTGTCATGTGATGTCAACAACGAGGTCTTAAATCGTGTTCATTGTTCGCTGCGACCTTTAGAATACTGATCTCTATACAGTATCTGGCTAGTTTTTTTTCGTATGTACCTTGGTCCTATGGAGTCAAACCTAAGTGAACTAAAGCAAACACTGAGTATAGTTTACAATCTCGAAGCATCATTTTAGAGGATAGCTCTTGTTGCCTAATAAAATGTCAGCGGTACATGAAAAACACTTAAATAAATAAATAAATACATACATAATCATAAACCAAACATGATTCACTCAAGACAACATGCAATCAGTACAAGCATAAGGTCCTTTTGAAAGCGGATAATATTACAATACTCCTGAGTGAGCACATAACACAAGTAAAACCCAAGAACACCCTGCCACGGCAAAGTCTCAACCATACATCATCGAGGAATTACGGTGAGGGGACCACAATATCCACTGTTATATAGAAGTAAGCAACTGACTTGCGAGTTCCGAGACAGAATCCGACCATTCCCAAAATCAGACTGCATGGGAGTCATGATCTTCATAGCCTACGATAGAGTTTAAAATATTAAATGATATGGCACCTGAATATATGTCAGACTAACTTAGATTTTCGAACAACTCAAATCATAATCTTAGATCATCTGAACATAACACTGTAAATATCTCGTTTTACAAAAGACACCACGTACGAACTATCTTAAAGATTCTTTTGCATATTTCAGCTTAAAAACGTGGAATGATATTCCTATAACTATAAGAACATCTTTAACATTGTAATCATTTAAAAACACGTATAAAAATTACCTATTAAATTGATTGGAATTTATTCGAAATAAGTTTAAATTTGATATAAATTTTATGCATGTGAGTGAGTTTTCATTTAACACATAATTTTAATGATTATTTCTTTTTAGTGTCTGTCGACATATGTGTTTATTTATTGGCGTGTTATATTGAGTTGTAATTTTAATAATTTAATTGTGTGTTTCATGTAAATACTGGTTATGTCCATATGTGACATCATAGATTTCTTTTTGTAATTGCTTTATTATCGTCAATACCTTTATACCAGAAGGCCATATGAAAATAAGATGCATATTGTTTAAAACTCTGTATATTTTAGATGTAACATTCGTTAAATAAAGATGTTATTATTATTATTATTATTATTATTATTATTATTATTATTATAGAACAGAAAGGAAGAGCACACAGCACCACGTGCACAATACTCGATAATACTAGAATTGAAGATCAATACCGTTTCTCTGTAATTAGGCAAATTAAAGGCAAATTAAAGTGTCGCGAAAATACATGTCGATAAAACAGACATACATTTGTACATACACACGTTCATCCCGCGTTATCCTACTATAACCACAATGTCTGTTCTTCATATTATTAAAACACACATCAACAGAGAATGCATTACTCACCTGCACACTTCTGGCTGTGGTTCCATTACATGCACCACAAATCAGTTTAGTTCTCCATCTTTTCAACACACCATTAACTTTCATGTTTTCATTCCATTTGACACATTTTACAACGAGCAACATGATTCGTCAGTGCAATTAAATTTTGTCCAATCAAATAAGATGAGGCTGATCCGTGCTGTATCACACCTTCTTCTACGTCACACGATATGTGATTCCTTCGTTGAAGAGGAACAACACATCACAAGACGAACGGCCCATCCTCGCCGTACTTGTCAAGACTAAATTAATTTTAAATTGTTCAACGTGTTAATCAAATAGATCATTAATGGTAAGCATCCAACGACGTTGTATTTTGAACATCATATTGAAGAAACTAGATTTATGTTATATCTACAACGGTTATCAAAGCCTTGAACATTACAAGGTCGATATTTAGTCATCTTGTGTTTAAAAGAAGTATCTATGTCAATTCATAGGAAAGCCTTATTAAAAGTTAACAATGGTAATTATGTTGGCCTTATGAAACTAGGCCGAAATGATCATATCAACAAACTCTTGGTCACGTTCGATATTAGGTCAACTACAAAGTCACTTAGTCAAATCATAGATCTTTTAACCTAATGCAGTTACCATGGTTACTAAAGGTCACATTATTTATACAATTTTGTGAAACTTGGTCCATATGAGCAACTCTAATAAATCCAGTTAATTAAAATTCAGATATAAGGTAACCGACATAAAATACGTCACAATGTTCAGCTATTACTTAATCTATAGAACACCCATTGTGTATATTATTATGCTGTAGTTTTCCAATGTATGTTTTGCAAAAAATAGTTAAAACGCAATCAAAGTAGAATGTGAACACGTGTCATCTGGGTCAATAACTAGACCAAACCATCGGACTAGCTTTCTGTACGATACAGTAAGAGGCTGTACATTTCGCTGGATCTTTTGGAATGTTGAGTGTTTCAACATAATTATGTAAACTAGGGTAAACAACTGAGCCACCAGTAAAGACTCTAGATTTTTCTATTCATACCTTGTAGATTCTGCATGTAATTATTTGACGTTTTTTTCTGAAGTCCAAAATTCAAAATGAGTACTAAGTTTTCAGGTTAGATCTATCATAAGGACCTGCATTACCACGACATATGATGTTAAACCCATGTATTGGCATATAGTAGGAAATCAAATATACCCTGACATTATGAAGTCAAGATGAGGAAATACCAAAATGCAGTTCATATACTGTGGCATGCATAATTTTGAAGCTACCTTAGAGTGACATTGGACAAGACACACAGAGACAGGTGTACCTTAGAGTGACATTGGACAAGACACACAGAGACAGGTGTACCTTGGAGTGACCCTAGACAAGCCACACATAGACAGCTGTACCTTACCGTGACATTGGACAAGACACACAGAGACAGGTGTACCTTGGAGTGACCTTGGACAAGATACACAGAGACAGTTGTACCTTACAGTGACATTGGACAAGACACACAGAGACAGGTGTACCTTACAGTGACCTTGGACAAGTCACACAGAGACAGCTGTACCTTACAGTGACATTGGACAAGACACACATAGACAGATGTACCTTACAGTGACCTTGGACAAGTCACACAGAGACAGGTGTACCTTGGAGTGACCTTGGACAAGCCACACATAGACAGCTGTACCTTACCGTGACATTGGACAAGCCACACAGAGACAAGTATACCTTGGAGCGACCTTGCACACGATACACATAGACAGATGGACCTTGGAGTGACCGTGGACAAGACACACATAGACAGATGTACCTTACAGTGACCTTGGACAAGACACACAGAGACAGCTGTACCTTAAAGAGACATTGGACAAGACACACAGAGACAGGTGTACCTTGGAATGACCTTGGACAAGCCACACAGAGACTGCTGTATCTTGGAGTGACCTTGGACAAGCTACACATAGACAGATGTATCTTTGAATGACCTTGGACAAGCCACACAAAGACAGATGTACCTTAGAGTGACCTTGGACAAGATACACATAGACAGATGTATCTTGGAATGACCTTGGACAAGCAACAGAGACAGATGTACCTTAGAGTGACATTGGACAAGCTACACATAGACAGATGTATCTTGGAATGACCTTGAACAAGCCACACAGAGACAGATGTACCTTAGAGTGACCTTGGACAAGATACACATAGACAGATGTATATTGAAGTGACTTTGGACAAGACACACAGAGACTGCAGTTCCTTGGAGTGACCTTGGACAAGCCAAACAGAGACAGGTGTACCTTGGAGTGACATTGGACAAGCCACACAGGGACAGGTGTACCTTGGAGTGACCTTAGACAAGACACACAGAGACAGGTGTACCTTACAGTGACATTGGACAAGCCACACAGAGACAGGTGTACCTTGGAGTGACATTGGACAAGCCACACAGAGACAGGTGTATCTTGGAGTGACCTTGGACAAGCCACACAGAGACAGAAGTATCTTGGAGTGACATTGGACAAGAGACACAGAGACCGCTGTATCTTGGAGTGACCTTGGACTAGACACAGATACTGTTGTATCTTGGACAAGAGACACAGAGACCGCTGTATCTTGGAGTGACCTTGGACTAGACACAGATACTGTTGTATCTTGGACAAGTGACATAGAGAAGCTGTACCTTGGAGTGACCTTGGACTAGACACACTGAGACAGCTGTATCTAAGAGTGACCTTGGACAAGCCACAGTGAGACAGCTGTACCTTGGACAAGCCACACATAGACAGCTGAACCTTTGAGTGACATTGGACTAGCCACATAGAGACAGCCTACCTTTGAGTGACATTGGACAAGTCACACATAGACAGCTTTACTTTGGAGTGACCTTGGACAAGCCACCCATAGACAGCTGTACCTAGGAGTGACCTTGGACAAGCCACACAGAGACAGCTGTACCTTGGACAAGCCACACAGAGACAGCTGTACCTTTGACAAGCCACACAGAGACAACTGTGCCTTTGAGTGACATTGGACAAGTCACACAGAGACAGCTGTACCTTGGACAAGTCACACAGAGACAGCTGTACCTTGGACAAGTCACACAGAGACAGCTGTACCTTTGACAAGTCACACAGAGACAGCTGTACCTTGGACAAGTCACACAGAGACAGCTGTACCTTGGACAAGCCACACAGAGACAGCTGTACCTTGGACAAGTCACACAGAGACAGCTTTACCTTTGACAAGTCACACAGAGACAGTTGTACCTTGGACAAGTCACACAGAGACAGCTGTACCTTGGACAAGCCACACAGAGACAGCTGTACCTTGGACAGGCCACCCATAGACAGCTGTACCTAGGAGTGACCTTGGACAAGCCACACAGAGACAGCTGTACCTTTGACAAGCCACACAGAGACAACTGTGCCTTTGAGTGACATTGGACAAGTCACACAGAGACAGCTGTACCTTGGAGAAACATTGGAAAAGGAACGCAGAGTCCTGACAATATGCACAATTATGTTGCTGATTTTTATGTTATGAGCTGAAGCGAACTGCCGGTCAGGATTCAAGTAGATAGCCAGGCAACTTGCCTGTACTAGCCCCGCGTTCAACGAAAGCTAACAACAAACATGTTAAACAATCGCGGGTTTTCCTCAATAGTATCCTTCGTTGAACTATATGTGCGCAGAAAACAAATTAGAGAGTCTCCAACTGTCCATACATTTTTCGACCCGAGACTGGTGCGAAATGTTACGAAACCTTATGAAAATACCATCACTTAAATTTATTCTTCCTTGAACGTGGGACAGAAGTGTTGCTTTAAGTTATAGTACTCATCTAGACTTACTGTATAAGTAGATTAAATAACCTACACAATACAAGTATTGTTAAGATTTGAATATAAACCTTATTATACAACACTTCTATCAACATATCGGTAATTGTACTTGCTACATAACAGATGTAAGAGAGATCAAGTGTTTTAAGTCTGTGTGGGATTGATTCTGTACTTGTTACTTGTTTTGTTTTCAACAAGGACCATCATGGTCTACTTCAAATGTACTATGAAATAAACTTCTTCTTTTTCATATATTGTTCAGTTTTAACCAATAATGTCGTGCACAGACAATCCAAGGTCAAAAGGTTTCTGTACATAATACATGTGTACTTGAACATTTAATTGGACTTTGTACTTTCCTAGCTCATTGTTTCACTATCATTAAAGTTTAACATTGAATAGGACTTTCACATATAATTTAAGAGGACAGAATACAGACGGTGAAAACGAAAAATTATTTCAGTGATATTGAAGCAAGAAAGTAAGTACATCTTTATTTTTCTCCTTTGTTATGTGTATTCTTTGGGTGATACTAATATGTTGGTTCCCAATGTTAATTCGGAGCTCTTAATATGTGTGTTCATAGTGTTAATTCTGAGCTCCTGATATATTGGTTCACAATGTTAATTTAGAGCTCTTGATATGTTTGTTCATAATTTTAATTCAGAGCTCCCGAAATGTTGGTTCACAATGTTAATTCAGAATTTACAATCAATACATGAACAGAAAGATCTGCAAAATATTTTAACTGCAAAATATGATAATAAGTTAATAATGAGATTAATGTGGCTATGAGATGTCTCAAGTAACTTTGTGATTTCTCAGGTAATTATGACATTTCTCCGGTAGTTAAGTGATTTCTCAGGTAACTATGTAATTTTTCAAGTTATTGATTTGAAACTGTTGGAAAAAACAGACCAACATACACACATAATAACATGTGCAAAGCAATATACACCTGCATAAAAGTGATGGGCATAATCAACATAGGGGATACAGATTTGAAATAGGCTGCTTAATTTTTAAAAATAGGAGTCATAATCCAAGAAGGTCTGGGGCAACTGTGCTGAAAATCATACAAGACATCATGTCCATATATTAATCATTGTAACTGAGTTTGGAGTCATTCACAGATAAACTAATAAGTTACCTTCATTTTCAGAAAAAAATGGCTGAAGGTGGAAATTTATCAAGGACCTTGGAGGGTGGATCTGAGTTTATGTTTGATCACGAATGTTCAGAATGCCAAAGTCATGGTTTACAGCAAGAAGCCACACATTTCTGTCAAGAGTGTAAACAGCTTCTATGTGTGACGTGTGGGAGATATCATATCAGATATTTGAAAACTCATACGTTAGTGAGTGTCGCATCACTGACACAGTCGAAATTAACCGTAACCACTGTCCGACCAGTTGCACAAGTTGCTAAATGTCACTTCCATCCGGACCGAGATATTGAGATGCATTGTGGTACACACGATATGGTGTATTGCAGTCTTTGTATAGCCAAGGAACACAGGTAAGTCTATAAGATATCTGTCAAATAATTGACATTACGCCAGTTGTCAATCAATACCTTTAAACCAATTTTATTTTTATTGTCGACAGATTCCTCTATATTACATATCACCAGCTTATTCGTCAGCATATTATGATATTTCGCCCCTATAATTAATTGATAAATGCTCAGTTACTCTCGGCAAATACTCGGTGTTCTTAACAAGCCTGTGGTGTTCATTGCCTACGCAAAGAAAACCGCTACGTATGGCTTTCCACTGGAGGTATTACATGCCTTCTATATTTAATTAAATGGTTGGTAACTGAATGAAAGTGCTCCATAGCGATTTGCTTAGGCCACGGATACCTGATTGCCATAACCAGCTGCTAACACGCTTATTGTTATAACTACATTATACAAAGTGTAGTAACAAACATACTTATTATATATGACATTACATTATTTGCAGGTCTTGTGACAATGTGAAAGAGATCAAAGAATCTGCCCATAGATCCAGTCTTGCAGCACTACAGAATCTAGTTACAGACATCACTAAAGCCAGTAAACAACTACATGACACAAAGATTGAACAAGCTATCAACCTTAAGCTTATCAAGAAAAGGAAAGCTAACCTTCTTCAAGAAATCAAAGCAGTAAGAAAACGAATCAATAAACATTTAGATAAACTTGAACAGAAGATTATTGCTGAACTTGATGCTGAACAGATTCAACTGGAAAAAGAAATCCACGCTGACATGAATGTTGTAGATAAGTTAATTACAGTAGCTGACCAACGTAAACCCGACCTGACATCTGACTATGATGAAACACAAATGTTTATCATTGAAAAGTTAGCTAGAGTTGTCCTTACAGAGGTGGAAAGCTTCTTGAAGAATGCAAAAGCATCAAAGCATCCTTCATTGAAATTTAAGCACAACAATGAACTATGTGACGCTATTGAGAAATCAGACCACATGGGTAAAATCACAAAACAGGAGAGCAAGCCTACACGAATTCAGCATAGGAACTACGCAGTGAAATCCAAGAAGGATATAAACATTAACGTAAAATCAGACAAATCTGTTTGACATATTAATGACATTTCTCAGCTACCTGATGGAACGATTCTGCTGATTGACTACATGAACAAAAACCTGAAGAGACTTGATGATCAACTCAATGTGAAGGATTTCTTGTCTTGTAAAGCTAAACCAAGAGGACTTTGTTCTGTGTCAGCCAATGAAGTAGCTGTCCGGCTGGAGAACAGTACTGTACAGTTTGTACTAGTGGATAAATCACTCTCTAATGGACAACAAGTCTCGATAAAATATTCCAACACTCAACAAGAAATTAATGGCATGGCATACTGTAATTGCCATTTGTGGATATCTGGTGATAAAGCTGTATATGTTTACTCTTTATCTGGAAGTCTAGTGAAGAAAATAGAAACTGATTCCCACGGAAGGAAGATCTTCCCTGTATACAGCCCTCGTCATATAGCTGTGAATACTGATGAAAGCAAAGTCTACGTTACAGCTGGCGCAGATAGGGTGGTCGTATTCAACAAGAATGGTGACATTATAACTGAGTTACACGATCAATGTGTGGATGTAACATATGGTATATGTAGCACAGAGGATGATATTATACTTGTGGCAGGAATGAACTCTACGAATGTAGTTATGTTTGATCGAGATGACAAAAATCTGGGTGAACTAGTTTCTAGTACAGATATGTTATATCATCCACGGTCATTGTGTTATGACAAACAGAGATGTCAATTGTTAGTTGGGTTTTATTCAACCAAGGTAAAAATATTTCAATTAGACAAGTGAGGTTAAGACTTTAAGGAGACCATGACTGTAGTTGACATTCTCATACTGTCACATTGTATGTTGATATTGGTTCATGATCAATGATAGTCATACTTTTGTGAGACGTGTGCATATCGCTGGCTTAGAATAAGAAGGTCGTAAGTGTACGACCTTATAAGATTAATGCACATCTTATATCTATACCATAAGGAGCTTCTAATGAGCCTATTTTCATGAGCATCAGAAATTGTCATGTTGACCAAAATTAAGTTTGAAAAGCTTGTTTCACCATATAAGTAAAGAGAAATTATCAGACAGTTTTTCTTGTGTTTTTTTTCTTCAAAATATTGATTTTGTAGTTACGACCTTTTCATTCTAAGCCAGCGGTATGTACAAGTGTATGTGTAAGTAACTATAGTAACAGAAGGGAGAATGTATGTGAAGATGAAAACTTATGCAAATATTGAATTCTACAGGTGTTTTAAAGTTGTTTGACAAATTTCCGAAATCTTCTATGTATGAGTTGATGTGGGGACATATTTATCTATATATGTCAAATGTATATAGATCGAAAATATGTAAAGAACTGTGAGTGCACTTTTTATTACGGAGTTTATACACTACGAGCATTGAACTGTGACTGCACTTTCTATTTCGGAGTCTATGTACTTAGAGCATTGAACTGTGACTACACTTTCTATTTCGGAGTCTATGTACTAAGAGCATTGAACTGTGACTGTACTTTCTATTTCGGAGTCTATGTACTAAGAGCATTGAACTGTGACTGTACTTTCTATTTCGGAGTCTATGTACTAAGAGCATTGAACTGTGACTGTACTTTCTATTTCGGAGTCTATGTACTAAGAGCATTGAACTGTGACTGTACTTTCTATTTCGGAGTCTATGTACTAAGAGCATTGAACTGTGACTGTACTTTCTATTTCGGAGTCTATGTACTAAGAGCATTGAACTGTGACTACACTTTCTATTTCGGAGTCTATGTACTAAGAGCATTGAACTGTGACTGTACTTTCTATTTCGGAGTCTATGTACTAAGAGCATTGAACTGTGACTGTACTTTCTATTTCGGAGTCTATGTACTAAGAGCATTGAACTGTGACTGTACTTTCTATTTCGGAGTCTATGTACTAAGAGCATTGAACTGTGACTGCACTTTCTATTTCGGAGTCTATGTACTAAGAGCATTGAACTGTGACTGTACTTTCTATTTCGGAGTCTATGTACTAAGAGCATTGAACTGTGACTGTACTTTCTATTTCGGAGTCTATGTACTAAGAGCATTGAACTGTGACTGCACTTTCTATTTCGGAGACTATGTACTTAGAGCATTGAACTGTGACTGCACTTTCTATTTCGGAGTCTATGTACTAAGAGCATTGAACTGTGACTGCACTTTCTATTTCGGAGTCTATGTACTAAGAGCATTGAACTGTGACTGTACTTTCTATTTCGGAGTCTATGTACTATGGGCATTGAACTGTGACAGCACTTTCTATTTCGGAGTCTATGTACTAAGGGCATTGAACTGTGACTACACTTTCTATTCCGGAGACTATGTACTAAGAGCATTGAACTGTGACAGCACTTTCTATTTCAGAGTCTATGTACTAAGAGCATTGAACTGTGACTGCACTTTCTATTTCGGAGTCTATGTACTAAGAGCAATGAACTGTGACTGCACTTTCTATTTCGGAGTCTATGTTCTAAGAGCATTGAACTGTGACTACACTTTCTATTTCAGAGTCTATGTACTAAGAGCATTGAACTGTGACTGCACTTTCTATTTCGGAGTCTATGTTCTAAGAGCATTGAACTGTGACTGCACTTTCTATTTCGGAGTCTATGTACTAAGAGCATTGAACTGTGACTGCACTTTCTAATTTGGTTTGGTGGCCAATGACAAAAACAAAGAAAATATGCATTTCTAATTTTATTAAATTTAATTATGAATATAATAATAAATCAACAAGTAACAAATAATGAGATTGTGCAAATATTTACCAATCAACAATCAATACAAACATATAAATACAGGTGAACAAGAAATAGGAGAGTAACAGTAAAGGGAGATAATTCAAAGTTTCAATGTATATCTACTGACATGCTATCTTATTGCAAAGTACAATAAGTTGCTGGCTTATACCTGGTATGAGAAGGTCGTAAGCACAAAAATGTCATTTTGAGAAAACAAGGACAACTGCCTGTAAAATTACTCTTTACCTGTAATCAAAACAAGCTGTTTTGACTCCAGTTTGGTCAACATGACAAGTTCCTATTTTCATGAACATAGGGTCATAAGAAGCGCCTTGTGATGCTGATTTTATATGTGTATCAGTCCCATAATAAGGTCGTACATACTCATTCTAAACCGGCAAACTATTGGTATAACTAGAGTAAACATTAATGAAATGAAACAGTAACATCTATTCATCTAATGAAGGATGTGATGCAGCAGGCAATGTCAACTGGAGGTTGTAGACTTGAGCATAGAAAGGTCAAGGGCATATAAATTCTTACACACAAAAACATTCTGCTTTTATCAAGAAAGTAGACTCAAATTTTAGAAACTAAGGCCCTTTGCTCCACTGGGGAGCATTATAAGGCCAATGAAAATTTCCCTCCAAACTCTAATTAGAACAGCATATAAATTTTAAAATAGCCAAATAAACTGATACAGACCATGTATATAGACCTAGGCATTTTCATAGTCTTACATGGAGTTATTTAGATAGGCCAACCATTTTCATTTGAGTTTTAAATTAATACATGTACGTAAAAGCTATAAAAATAGTTCAATCTAGAAAATATTGAAATGGATATTTACATGTTCATAAAGAGTAGGCTACTGTGAGTTAAGTGGGAAAGGTACATTGTTTTGATTGGTTCAATTATAATTAGTTATATAGGTATATTTTTTATAATTGTTTATAACATATACGTTTAACATGGAATACAAACTGACAAAACATACACAATTCTACAGTAACAGAATGAGCATAGTTTTAACAATATGAGAGCAAGTAATAATGCAAGGGACTTTATTCACCAACATTGTGAGACTAAAACTCAGACTTAGACTTAAAATTGATAACAATTTTTTTGCAATTATATTTACCCATGTGAAATTTTATCTGATCATTTGTAGTTACCCACTGGGCATGTATACCCATTTATATCAAAAATTGATACTTTTATAACAACATTATATATCAAGTGAATAAAATATTTGACAATGTAAAGTCTAAGTCTGAATTTTAGATTTACAGCATTTGTAAATAGGGCCCCAGTTCATTTTAATAATAATGGGGGAAGTAATGCATCAATAAGCCAACGTCGGTCCCTGATCTCACGAAGCAACTCTAGCAGAAATCTCATCTCAAATTGAGATTTTGTCTAAATCAGAGTCTGAATTTAAAATAAATCTTAAGTTAGGACTCCTTTAAAATTTACTGTAATAAACAAAGAATAGTGTTTGCTGTTTTTATGCTAATTTTGAGTCCAATCGCCCTTAGAAAGTATCCACACAAAACATGGCAATATATGAGATGAGATTTAGCTCAAATTGAGAACTTTCAGGAGATCGGGGTCAGGTCTAAATATAAGTCAATTCAGCACTATCGTTTTATCCCATTAGTCTTAATTAGTCTATTCACAATTTTTTTTTAATTTCGAGGGGTGCCCGCAAGACTTTAATAAGTCCTTCTTTAATCATATTTAGTTACTACAGTCTTGCGGGCACCCCTCAAAATCAAGATTATTACATTCATCATAAATTCATTATTCATAACATAATTAGACAGTACTGCAAAATAGATTGCTGAGTAAAAGTGAAAATAGTGTTTTGATCATAGGCTGTAAAACAATATTTTAATCTATGTAAAGCAGACAAGTTTTGCCAAGATCTAGTAACAATACAAATAATGCTGTATAATACAACATCTAAAACTTAACTAAGAATCCCCCTAAAGTCCTGTTAAGTCTTAAACTGCCGTTTAAATAAGCTATGACTTGGTAGCCTCTCTGCAGATGATGCAATTTGAGCACTTTAGTTAATTCCCAAAATTGATGTGGAAAATATCCAGATGGTTTTTGACAAAATTTGTAAACAATAAATGCATGCTTTGAAGTCTAACGGAAGCAACTCTTGCAAAATGAGTATTTTGTTCACCATACATTGTGCTAAATATGATATTTGGTCTACGATTTCCAGAGATACAGTTAACATTCTATCGTCGAGTATTGGTCATTTGTTCAGAAAACAGCCTAATGGTTCCATAATTCATTGTATGTATTGGATGATCAGATAAGAAGTTGTAGGACCAATAATGTGACTTTAATATATTCCAATTGACTTAATTATGATGATTATGTAAAACTATACATGTATGAAAACATAAATTACAGTAAAGTTCCGCTAATAAGACCACTTCGATTATTTTGAAATCATGCCAATTTTTGCCAATTTAAGGTCCCAAAGTATTAAATTTAGAACAAAAAAGGTCCGCTAATAAGACCGATTCGCTATTAAGACCACAATTTTGACTGGTAAGATTCTTCAACACCAATGGTTGTCATGTGGTCAACATTTCCCTGGCTTAGAATGAGAAGGTCGTAACTACAAAATCAACATTTTGATAAAACAAATAAAAACTGTCTGACAATCACTCTTTACTATGGTAAAACAAGCTTTTTCAACTTCAGTTTGGTCAAAATGACGAGTACCGATTTTCATGAAAATAGGCTCATAAGAAGCGCCTTATGATGTTGATTTCAAATATGCATTAGTCTTATAAGGTCGTAAGTGGCACTTACGACCTTCTCATTCTAAGCCATCGATTTCTTCTAAAGTGAAAAAAATGATTAATGAATGATGCATGTGTCATCATAATAATGATGTCATCATGTGTCTGACGTCATGATATTGACATGGTGAATGTAAAATGTAACATATTCCAAGTTTAAGATCAGACCATACTTGAGCTATCCATTTGTCCAAGTAAAGGTCACAAACTCTGACCTCTAAACGATCACTATATTGCAATAATATATTCCAAAAATTATAAACAAGTGTAAAATGTTGAGCTGTTTCACAGTAAAGCCAAGTTATAACATTATTAGGCAGACACAGTCCTTATCGAGATCTTTGTTATATCTGATTTAGGTCTACACTCACTGTTATAATGTTGTTGGCACCAATAAAAACTGAGAGAATGATAACAATACACATTTATAATTATTAAATTAACATTGACATTCTGATATTTATACACAAATTTTAGTCTCTCTGAAACATTTCAATACATTTTATATTTTTAATATAAGCTAATAAAATTCCTATACAACGAAACAAAAATATTGACAGATACATATAATGGATTAAATACTACAGGAACAAATTGATGGCTTCGTATCTGACAGATGGCTTAGAAGATGAAGGTCGTAAGTACAAGAGAACTGGCTTCAAATGCTGGACACTCGACTTGCTCGTTTTTGATAGTAACGAGGGCAGATAACTCAATAAATATATGTCACTGGGTTATCAGCCTTGTCGGTATGGACTTCCTTTGTGATGGTGAATAGCTATGTTGAGTTTCATGTGGATACCTTCGATATTTTTTGAGAAAATAACTCTGACAGTAAACTTAACCAAAGCAGACGCACACAATCCCGTCACGACAATAGCTCAGCTTTTTTTTGTTGAAAAGTCGAGCTAAAAATGCTGTTTTGAGAAAACAAAAAAAACTGTTTAAAATTTACTCTTTACTTATGGAGAAACAAGCATTTGTTACTTTAATTTCACTGTTGCGATTTTCTTGAAAATTGGTTCATAAGAAGCGCCTTGTGATGCGGATTTCAAATACGTATGGGTATTATAAGGTTGTAAGTAGCACTTACTCTTACTTACTTAGTCTTCTAAGCCATTGAAAAAATACATGAGTAGATAAGTCCTATCACATCTATACAATATACATGTTTGATATACAGAATACATGAATACATAAAGGGACATACACAATAAATATAATATCTCTATATAAAATATGAAACTGAAAATATCTGAACCGGTAAAAAGGAGTAGAAATCAATTCTATATCACAGACTAACATATTATATATATATATAGATACATATAATGTTACATGAGGATTATATAGGGTACACACAAAACATAAAAATTCTACACAATTCCAGATTTTCCATTCTCGTTCAACCAGAGCTTTTTTCATCTGGTAGTAAAGAAACTTGACTAACCACCGAGTTTTGAGGATGAGATTTTCTTACTAGGTCAGTAACTCTTCTCAACTTGGGTTCCAAGCAGTGCAACAAAGCTCCAGCACTAATTATCAAAGCACTTAAAATTAAGTTCAAATTGGAAATGCTTTATAACTCTTTTAAAGCTACAAATTTAGGTAAATGAGCCTACCATACTGATTATGATTAAATATTTAAACTTCAAACTATTTCTGTCCTCAATTTGCAGCGGTTAAAGTTTACTATTTCTGAAAGTGCTTTGATAAAACAGTACACAACTGGAAAATTTTGACAAACCTTCTTATCTAGTTCCCTGGCAAACTGGTAAACTTATATAGCTTGGCTTTTTTGACCTGCACCTGACCTTTATGTAAGAATATATCACAAGGTTCTTGCTTTGAACATATCAATTTCCGCAAGCAAATTGTGCAATATCGGTATTTCAAATTCATGTTTCTATTACATCTCGAGTGTCCTCGTGATACTCCCCGATTATGAAAACATACAATCGGTGTTGTGTCGTAGGTAATATACCGACTGGTAAATTATGCTAATTAAAAGGTCAGGCTTGTGTCAAATTAGCCAAGCTATAACTATAAGTCAAATACACCTGACATCATTCTGCAGATATGTGCAATACAACCAAATTTAATGTCAATGCCTGCCTACAAGACGATTTCGCCAATCTACTAACCACTTCTGTTCCGATAAGAAACCTGGTTAAACGGGATTAAACAATAATGCTAAAATGCTGCCAATACAATACAAGAAGATACAGTATGTTACATTGCTCACATTATTAAGGCCAAACAATGATTATTGCATAAACAAAATCAGAAATAAAACATTAAACAACAGATAACATTCACAGAGTGTTGACACACAGGTAACTGTATCATTGAAAACGAAAAAAAATGAAAAAACATTTTTTTTGGAAAATTTATATTTTTCTTTCATATAAATTTTCAAAAAAAATTTTTTTTTCGTTTTCTTTTTTCGTTTTCAACGATACTGTTACCTGTGTGTTGACAGTGTAAGAAAACCAGCCAAAAAGGAAATGACATTTCCAGAAAAAAATTCTTCCCCCTTCACACTTTATTTAGATGATCGAGCAAATAATTTATAATTCTGTTAGAAACACTGAGATATAGAAGAATCACCATAAAGACACAACATCTATAACTGTTTCAATAATGGCCATTTCTGGAAAACATCCCAGGGGTAGAAATATGTCTAAAATAGGCCAAACATCATTAGAATTGTTTCTTGGCTGCTGCAGTAGATTTTGACACCCCCCATCATCCTCTGGTGTTCTTAGAATAGCCCTTAAAGAGGCTTCACTATAATTTTGATCGTTTAAATCGATTCACGAATATTATACATTAGATGAGAATCATTATTGCTTAAACTCCTCAAATCTTCAAAAAAAAGCTCCCCACAATTACCGAGAAAAAATGAAAATATAATTCCGTAACAAGCCAAAATAGTCACGAGTTGTTTCCCTTTGACCACAAAATAATAAATCGCTGGAAGCGATAAATTATTATAGGTGGTTTGACCATATTTTTGACATTATAGAAACATATTTGCGCACACTTTCTTCTGACAAATTATGATAATTGATAGTGCTTTGTACATTTAGCTCATTAAATGTGATAGTAGAGAAGAATTTACTAGTTATAGGGAATGTCTCTTTAATAAGTTACAGAAGAGAGTGAGTGACTAGTTTATCACATAGAACTTTATGATTTATAACATTGAACATCAAGAAAAAAATTCAACACACAGACATAGATTACAAAGTTCAACATGCAATTATTAATAACAAGGTTTATACATAATATGGATTTAATGAGGTAAATGACATGTAACATGTATAAATAAGGCAAGATTAATTATCAAGCAGTAGCAATACATTTTTTATAAAAAATGTACAGGTCAAATTTTGTCTGTTTTATACAGTTTATTATGTAGTACCAGTTTGTTTGAGAGGCCAAAGATACATAGCTCCGGTACAGGGGCCTTATTCACCAACGTTGTCAGTCTAAAACATAGACTTAGACTTTAAGATAAACTTTATTTAACGTCTATTATAGTTAACATAATAAACATAAGCTACAAGCTTGTATTCGACATTGTATTACATTGTCAAATGTTCTATTCGCTCTCATGTTGTTATAAATGTACCGATTTTAATATAAATTGGTATACATGTTCAGTGGGTGACAACGAATAGTCAGATAAAATTTCACATGGTTAAATCTAATTTCAAAAAAATGCCAGTGATTATGAATAATGGCATTTTTAAGTCTAACTCTGATTTTTAGACTTACAACGTTGGTGAATAATGCCCCTGGATTAGTTACCAGATAAATAAGTTTGTATAAGCATAAAGTAAAACAAGTAGGATTATATTTCATGAGCAGAATATTTGTAGGTTACCACATTGAATCATAACTACACACTTGCAAACTCAGGGGTGTCAACAGAGCCAAATTTAAGGAAAAATAACATGTGATCAACCATATTTGAAAAACAAGAGACCTTTAACCACATTGTTTCCATATTTCAAATCAGTTTCTATTAAGAATTTCTTTTAAAACAGATTCTATTGACCATGACTTTTCCATTCCTCAAGATATTTTCATCGAACAACTTTTAATTTGGTCAGAAATCATGGCTCTTTCAGGATATGTAAATCTGGAATTCCAGATCAATCCGAAAAATTGATACCCTTGCAAACTTGATTTAATTTATACCGGGAAAACTCAAAACTTGAAAAGAGAAAAAATTGAAACTGACACATGCAATGGTTCCTATCTTCCTAGCCTTGTGAAACAAGGTATACAGTAAAACAGAGAAAATGTGAAAACTAAAACTGACCAAAATTTTGATTGTCAAACTAGACCTGAGACAAAACAACAATTGTTTAGGCTTATAATCTACATTCACAGAAATAAATATCTGCAAGTCAAAAGTAAAATAATACAGAAAATATTTTGAGTTTCAACATCTAGCTAGGTCATTCTGTCTAAAATAGCACAAATAACAAAATATGGAATTGTCTTTGCTGATCAATGCAGATAACATGAACTAAAAATAAATATACAAGAATTGGTCCAATGGCATGTGGTAAGTATAAAGTATGTAGAAATAAGTCCAACAATATTTTAAATTGTCAACTAAAATCTACAATTGAAACATACACTGAGCAAAAATTATGAGAAAAAGATTTATCTATATTTGTATAAATATCAATATAAAATCTTGACTATAAATAAATTCATCATATTTTTGATAGAAGTAATGGATGATTCAAATATGATTGAACAAATAGTCAGTAATAATGTGTCATATTACCAGATCAGTGATTATAAACATTGAAGAACATACTCATACTCATACTCCATACAAGCATGCTGTAACTTATTTATTTATGAATGGAAACATATTATAAGCCAGTTCATTTTCTGGATTAGATCATTTGCTACTAACAAGTTGGTGTTAGTTTTGAAGCAAAATTCTCACAAAAACTATTTTTCAAATGACCATTCAGGGGCGTAGCTAGGACCTTAGCAATGTGTAGGCCCGTAGGCAAAGATGAAAGAAGTAGGGGGTCCTGGGGCATGCTCCCCCGGATTTTTTTTATTTCTTGAAAGGTACTGGTGCGTTTTGACGTATATTTAGGAGTTCAACTTTCAAGTTAAACTTAAAAAATATTATTTTTTTTCTCGAAATGATGTGTAGGCCCGGGTCTAATGGCCTAGCAGCAGCTACGCTACTACCATTTGACCATTCATATGGAGTTTGAGAATGAAAAGATGTTTATAATCACCGGGCCTGGAGTTCTTTCATCAGACATGTCAGCGAATACTGGGATAGAAACCTATTCTTTTGTAAAATTCAACATTTACAAACAAATGACTTCACTTTACAAGTGGATGAAAACACTGAGTTGATCTATGGCATGTAGAAAACAAATAACAAGTATACAGTAGAATCTATTATGACTAGTAATCAAGTGAGAAATAAATTAGAGATGTTTGTAAAACACGTATACATGCCCCCTTGGCAGCCTTTAATATTGATGAAAATGGTGAAGATTACAGTGACCTTGACCTTTGATTTCAAAATCAATAGGGGGAATCTCCTGCTGTTGACCAACCTCCGTGTAAAGTTTGAAGATCATAGAGCAAAGCGTTCGGAAATTATTTTGGTCTACCAACAGATTGACAGACCGACCGACATGTGCATTTAGCATCAAATATGGGGGCATAATAAACATGTGAAAAGTGGACATATAAACGATCAAACATAATAAATAAAGAACAATATTATACTAGGCTGATTTGTAGTTTCCATATAGGTAGTGGTTTGACTGTAAAGTTTACGGTGGTTATATCCTTCCCTCCTAATACCAGAATGTATGGTGGGTCCATGACAGCAGGGGTCTGAAATACAATGTTACTATGGTCACCATTTTACTATTGGAACTATTTAAAATACCTGAGACTAGATCTTAATTTCTTATAGCAAACAAAAACTGGTCAGGGATTCTACTGAGGCATAAAGCTGAATTCTGAAAACAAGTTTGTTTCGGGTACCAAATTGAAAAGCACACATTCCTACACTTTAACTAGGTTTTAAAATCTGTTTTATTGTTAAAATGCAGATTAAGGAACTTCAAATGACAATAATTTCGCTTTAATTAAGTTATAGACTGAGCCACAGGTAACAGTATCATTGAAAAAGAAATAAAAAAATTGAAGTTGAAAAAAAAAATTTTTTATCGAAATTTAGGTATTATATACAAGGTTTATTTGCCCTAAAAACACGGATTTTCAAAGTATCAAAAAACAAGAATTATTTTTCGATACATTCAATAACTAATTATATTCTTACACAACATTGTTTAAAGTACTTGCATGCAAAATTCCATCGAAATTGACCAACTCATTAAAAAGTTATGCCATAACGTTTAGATCCTTGTGTCCAGCCGGTTCGAAAGGTGCACTCCAACAAAACCAAAAATACAAATTTCGAGGATAGAACCTTCATATTTTGTATTTATCGTCGTGAATAAACATAATAATGCGGTAGAATTGAAGAACGCAACAGTTTGAACAAATTTACCATGGTGAAATATGCGAGCTTCCGTATTTGCCGCGAAACGAATCATCTGCACATTTTTTTTAGTCAAATTGTTTTTATTTTCACCATGTTTGTCCGAAAGTTGCGGATGATTTCCATTTTGTGACAACGATTTTCATTGGTTATAAAAATACATTCGGAATATCTCTAGTCGTTGGACACTCTAAAAACCACACCGGTCGTCCTTACAGCGTAATTCGAATTACGCCGTCGAGAGTTAAAATAAAAGTTTAAACGATGAATTTGATCGTTTTGAGGTAAATGTAAAGCATGATTTCAAATGTTTGCAGTGCATTATGCTGTATTTGTCCCCCACACAGCCTTTATGTACATGATCAACTCACGTAAATGCCGCAGTCGATGAAAACAAATTGCACCCTTTCGATTTGGCTAACAATTTCCTTGCAAATATACCTTGTATATAATACCTAAATTTCAATAAAAAAAATTTTTTTTCAATTTCAATTTTTTTATTTCTTGTTTATTTCCTGTGGACTGAGCACCTATTTTTTTTAATTTAGATAAAAATTGACCTTGGCACTGAAAACTAGAGTGAACAGAATGTGAACAGAAGGTGCAGAAATGAAGGACAAATAGGACCCATTTAAGGTTGACTTAACTGACCCCTACCTTATTTGCAGGGATGACTTTCCTTTGTTCACTGCGAGGATTGTCACAATGTTGATTTAATGCTTGTTCTGCAAAACTGGTTTCCATTTCCTGAGTAGTTTCTTTCTGCTCGTCTATCTGGGACCATTTGGCATCATTATTCCCTTTCATTTGTTGCTCTAATACTGTCGTTGACATTTTATGATTTTTCACATTTTTGTATTTTGTCGCGAGAAAGTTTCTATCTGCTTGAAAATAAACAGCATTTTTGTCTTTTTCGAATTTCACACTATCAAAGCCATTTCTAATCGTGTAACGCTGTCTTTTGTTTTGTTTTTGCTCATGCATATCATCCAAATAAATAGTTTCCAATGGGTCTGTAGGATAAAGTGTTGATTCCGAAGATGTTCTTGTGCACCTTAATGCCACATGTCTAGGGTATGTAATTTTGACATCATTTGGGAAGCAGTCTAGGAATTCTAAATCTTCAATCACAAGTTCGGGGTCCAGTCTGGTTTTCTTAACACAGATGGTATCCAGTCTATCACCATGACTACCATATTCTAATGAAATAGAAGATTCAGAATTTCTATGGTCCAGTTTTTTCTTATTTTCTAATTCTGTTACGTAACTTAGCGACCTGTTAAATGCTGTAGAAGTTCTATTATTATCACAATTCAGTATTTCAGATCTGGACCGGGTACGAATGGCACTATTTTCACGTATAAGTTCCTCAGTACTATCAGATATACCAGGGTTATCAAGCCCACGAATTACAGTATTTCTATCCAAAGTGTCGATAGCATTGTAATTAATATCAGTTCTTTTTGGACACAGTGGTGAGATATCAGCCGTATTCTCGGAAGGTGACGGCTCTAACTTCAAACTTTCCGTACTAACATCACTGTTCAAACGTAATATATTTGGCTTCTCAACTTTTGAGTCAAGTGTTGAACAGGATTGTTTCATTTCTGAGTTATTCAAACTGCCCTGAGAAGAAGAATTTTCCACATTGAAGGTTTGGTCATGTGACTTGATGTCGGATGATCCCGGTCTCACGCCAGGACTTGAACGAGGTCGCTCAATGTTCAGTCGAGCCATTTTTTTCTGCAAGTATGGCACAGAGCTTGCCTTCACGGAACTGTCTTGTAGGATTGAAGGTGAAACAAAATGCCCTGAATGGAATGTCCTAGCAGGAATTTGGTCCTTCAATACGATCTGGGTCCATTTTAGAGTCCCTGAAGAAAATAAATGCAAGTTTTAATCATTATTATAATATAAGTAAACAAAGATGAAACTCGAGGGTTTTAGCAAAAAAGTTAAAAACATATACTGTAAAATCAATAATATTTGAGGGGAATGTAATTTCATGAATTTTGTGGATGATCACTAAATTAAATCCCCACAAATATTGATAATTTCTATAGAACAAGATAAGGTGTCCTTGAAATTATGTCCCCACTAAATGGTCTTTTTCACCAAAACTACAGAATTTAGCCCATTGAAATTAAATGCTTTTACAGTATACCTAATTCAAAGAGTCATACCCGGTACTCTGGCAAAACTAATTTGATAAAAAAATTCTTGACCATACACACGACTATGCTTGTTACCTAGTTTCATTGAAATCTGACCATTAGTGCAAGAGAACAAGTGCAGACTAACTTTATGACATCCATCTTATCTAGACATCAAGCACAAAATTCATATGAATCCCCCACTATATGTAAAAGACATTATTATGAGGTTCAATAAATCTGCTATGATTTAATCATTTATTTGTGCGATATCATTGCCTCGATTACAAAGCTTGCTATAACTAATATTGCAAATAATATGTCTTAGAGCTCCTAGTCAAGTAATATCTTGCATTGATACATAACCAGTGTATCATGATGCAATATCATTGACGTGGTTCATCGATAATATTCTAATGTAAACCCAAGTAGATATTTTGATGAATGTCTTAACAAGATGTGGAACATGACACTCAAAAGTACCTCATCGACAATACTTCTATAAATAGATCTAATCACGTGACGTCAACAATACCGAAAAAGCACCTCAAAATCTTACTTCGGTGAATTATTTTTATATATTTGTACCCTGATGAAGGCTATTGTATAGCCGAAACGTTGGTTTATAATAAAAGAATGAAATCCAACCCGCCTTGATCGTGTGTTCCACTTATTTTCTCTTTTCTTGCACAAGATGTGGAATAGTATGACCCCACAGTATTGACAACTGCATACTTACTTAAACAGAAGTACCATAACTGGTTGATTGGCTGTTGATTTGTTTCTCCACCAAATATAAACATACGTGAACCAACCTGTAAAACATAAAATATACACAGGTAAGATAATTTTCATTTTTATATACCTTACCATATTGATCAAAATTCATTGCACTGATAAATAGAGAATAATAGGTTAGTGCCGTGGATGAGTAAGTTTATCTGGCAAGGCGGAGGAATTTATCGGGTGAGCCGTAGGCGAATCCGATAATTTCCGCAGCCGAGCCGGATAAACTTTCACTCACTCCACGGCACTAACCTATTATTCTATTTATCCGGTAACTACACCTGCTTTAAAAAGGGAATAAAAGTCGGACTATTTATTTTCCTTTTCATTATTTGTGCGATTTGGCCACAAGTGACTGGATAAAATAGCATTATTTTGTTGCTATTATTTTTGCTATTTTAAACGCAAGACTGGTTCAATAAACACTTATGTCCCAATGGAAGCCTTGTCCATAATAACTAGCTATTAGTAAGTTAATCAACTTAAAAGATTTGTAACAAACAGAAAAACAAGACTGCGTTCAATTAACGCTTATGCCCCCGTGGAAGCCATGTCCATAAAAAGCTAAGTCAATCAGGGGCCATTATTCAGTTAAAATGTTTGATAGTGTTACATGACTTTGAACTATAAGGGGCTTATGATGGTAAACGAATAATGCCACATTTGAAAGCAGTGCCTTGATCGACTTTATGTGTGATCTGGTGATACAGATGTTATGGTTCTTTGTCACTGCACTTCTCCAAGTTGCCATCTATTCATATACCAAGTTTCAAGTCAATATCTTAAACACTTTTGAAGATACACTCCTGTCAAAATTTGATTCTGAAAATACTAAAGGGGAGATATTTCAAAATTTAAGACAGACAGAGTTATGGTTCTTGGTCATTGCACTTCTCCAAGTTGCCATCTATTTATATTCCAAGTTTCAAGTCAATATGTTTAATAGTTTTGAAGATATACTCAGAGCAAAATTTGACTATAAAAAAACACTAAAGGGGAGATAATTCAAAATTTAAGACAGACAGAGTTATGGTTCTTTGTCAATGCACTTCTCCAAGTTGCCATCTATTTATATTTCAAGTTTAAAGTCAATACGTTAAATAGTTTTGAAGATACGCTCCTGTCAAAATTTGATTCTGAAAATACTTAAGGGGAGATAATTCAAAATTTAAGACAGACAGAGTTATGGTTCTTGGTCATTGCACTTCTCCAAGTTGCCATCTATTTATATTCCAAGTTTAAAGTCAATACGTTAAATAGTTTTGAAGATACGCTCCTGTCAAAATTTAATTCTGAAAATACTTAAGGGGAGATAATTCAAAATTTAAGACAGACAGAGTTATGGTTCTTGGTCATTGCACTTCTCCAAGTTGCCATCTATTTATATTCCAAGTTTCAAGTCAATATGTTTAATAGTTTTGAAGATATACTCAGAGCAAAATTTGACTATAAAAAAACACTAAAGGGGAGATAATTCAAAATTTAAGACAGACAGAGTTATGGTTCTTTGTCAATGCACTTCTCCAAGTTGCCATCTATTTATATTTCAAGTTTAAAGTCAATACGTTAAATAGTTTTGAAGATACGCTCCTGTCAAAATTTGATTCTGAAAATACTTAAGGGGAGATAATTCAAAATTTAAGACAGACAGAGTTATGGTTCTTGGTCATTGCACTTCTCCAAGTTGCCATCTATTTATATTCCAAGTTTCAAGTCAATATGTTTAATAGTTTTGAAGATATACTCAGAGCAAAATTTGACTATAAAAAAAACACTAAAGGGGAGATGATTCAAAATTTAAGACAGACAGAGTTATGGTTCTTTGTCAATGCACTTCTCCAAGTTGCCATCTATTTATATTTCAAGTTTCAAGTCAATACGTTAAATAATTTTGAAGATACGCTCCTGTCAAAATTTGATTCTGAAAATACTTAAGGGGAGATAATTCAAAATTTAAGACAGACAGAGTTATGGTTCTTTGTCAATGCACTTCTCCAAGTTGCCATCTATTTATATTTCAAGTTTCAAGTCAATACGTTAAATAGTTTTGAAGATACGCTCCAGACAAAATTTTATTGTAAAAATACTAAAGGGGAGATAAGTCTAAGTCCAAAATTAGGTCAAGGTGAAGGTCAAAATGGAGTCGGGTGATACAGGCGTGTGGAGAGTGGTCATATACAACATCCATGCAAGTATGAAAGCTTTGTAACAAGCCATTTTAATGCTAGAAGAAACGGTCAATTTGGGTTAACCAAGAATTTTACCTTTCAATAAGTCTAAGTCCAAAATTAGGTCAAGGTGAAGGTCAAAATGGAGTCAGGTGATACAGGCGCGTGAAGAGTGGTCATATACAACATCCATGCAAGTTTGAAAACTTTGTAGCAAGCCATTTTAATGCTAGACGAAACGGTCAATTTGGGTTAACCTGGCCGGACGGACGAACGGACGGAAGGACGGAAGGACAGACGGACGGACAGACGGACGGACGGACAGGTGAATTACTATATGCCTCCCGATCTATCGATACGGGGGCATAAAAATGAAAGGATGGATAATCGGTCAAACTAATTCTGGAACAACCAAAGCATAGGGGCTTTACCAGTGCAATATTCAATATATTTCGTATGTGAAAGACTGATCACAATAATGAGTGCCTCCATAGCTCATTTGTTAGTGCGTTAGCTGTCTAATCTGGTGACTCGAGTTCAACTAGCGGTATAGGCATTCATATACCTGCCACAGCAGAAAGCTATGTAGTAAATATAAGCTTTGCTCAGCAATACAAATCAAAGTGTACATACCAATGTAGCTGTATGTCCAATCAATGATGGTGGTCCATATTTGAACTTGATCCTATCCCATCTATTCACTCCTGTAATAGAGATAAGGGCTGGTAATTAGCAATCAGTCTTAAGTCTGAAAATCCCTATTTCAAAGCACTAAACATACCTTTTCAACAAAGACAAAGGAGGAAAATTCATTATTCATGCAGACGGACAGCACCAATGCTATATGCACCCCCACTTATAAAAAGTAGGGGGGGGGGGGCACAAAAACCTTAAATCAATAACAAGTGAAGTCAATCAACTTGAAAATTTTGTAACAAACAGACCGACAGGACAATCACTATACATATCCATCAGCATCAATAGATGCCAGGGCATAATAACAATTTTCACTTGAATTTTGCAAATATGGGAAAATGTGTGCCCTAAGTCCTCAAAAAGATTTTGCATAAAGGCTAGTCAGCTAAATGTATTCAAATAGAATAAAAGTAGAAACTCAAAGACATTTGTCAGCAAAAAAACTAATCAAGTGACTAGGAAAAACATCAGTGAGCCAGTGATTGTAGTATCAACAACAACACAGAATAGTGTGTGTGTGCTTGCATTCAACTAATAGTCTTATACTGTCATGTGTATGGTCTCTCAGATTATTTCTTGCCAGATTGGCCAATGCTTTCTGACTTGGAATACTGTAAAAGCATTTAATTTTAATAGGACAAAATTGTGTAATATTTTTTTAAAACAAACAAAAACATTTTCGTTGGGGCATAATTTCAAGGATACATGATCAACTAAGTCAAATACAAGAGAATCATTAAAATTTGTGTGTGTGTGGGGGGGGGTTATTTTGCAGTTGAGGTCATCCACAAAATCAACTAAATTAAATCCCCCCACCAATTTGAATGATTTTACAGTAATACAGAGAAGATATTTACCGAAGCTATAACACCAGAGATCTTGTTTGGCAGATAGATCGGTATTTCCTCCATATAGATACATATGTTTGTTATAGACTATAATACTGTGCCCATGACGACCACCAGGTAGATCACGTGATTGTTGATGTGGTGATATCAACTCCCATTCTTCATCATCTGAATAACATGGCAAATATTTATAGTTCTGTTAGATTTCTATTAAAAAAAAAGTTAAAACAAGACTGTGTTCAGTAAACACTTATGCCCCAGTAGAAGCATTATCCATAAGAAGTAGCAAGGTCATTCAGGAATCAGGAGCCATGATTCGGTTGAAATGTTTGATAGAGTTACATGGTGTACCTTGCAAGCATGAGGTTATAGGTTGGATTCTAGAACATGGCATACAAATGATGCACACTAACCGCTTAGCCCGGGGAATCTGACACAGGGTACAATCATAGATCAACTAGCTTGGCTTGGGTGGTATATTTAACTTGAGCATATGTCCAGCACAAAACCGGCACAATTACTGGGACAATTACAAGCACCCGCACAATAATTATTACCAGTGCAAAAACCTGCCCCTAAGAGTATATAAGTGGAGTGCATACCACAAAAGGCACATTTTGGAATCATACAGTTGCATGATAGAGCAAGTCAAATCCTCTGACGAGTCTATTAGAATTAGACAGGCGAAACCAGTCAGGATGACGCACAGTCAACCACAAGAAGCCAACCCCAGGCTATACCCCAGCCACAAAACTTAAGCTTGGCTAGGTGGCTTAAACACGTCTATTATATTACCTATATTAAGATGATACTTACCAACATGGTATTTCCATAGTTCTGAACTTGAGCCTTTCATATCAATATACCCACCATATACATACATGGCACCATTGTATACGACGGCAGAGTGATGACGACGTACACATGGTCTATCTGAGCCAGCATCTAGTACTGACTTCCTGATGTAACCAAGATCTGAAACATAGAGTACATGAATATAATATATGAACCGAAGTCCAAAGAGTTGGCTTATCCAAAAGTAAAGAGTAGATTTCATACATTTTTTTCTTCATTTCTTAAAATATCGATTTTGTACTTACAACCTTCTCATTCTAAGCCAGCGATATGATATTTGACTGAAAGTAATACAAATTACTGAAATTATCTTTTTCCACAAAGAAAGAGTACACAGATATTTCAACAACAGTGACCAGTGGTCAAGTGGTTATGACTGTTGGTTAAAGTGGAAACCCACAGGGGTCTGACTGAGACAAAATGGCCAATCCTGAAAATGAGTTGAAAGTCTTGATTCGGATGCCAAGTGCAAACATATGATCATAACTAAGCTCAAACATGAATTGATTCTATAGTTAAAATTCAGCTATAATGTAAATTCAGTATACTATGATCTAAGGGAGGTAACTTGAGAAATAAATGAAGCTTCGGTCAGATTATGATGTAAGGGAGGTAACTCACCAGGATTTATGATCCATAATGAAGATTCTGTAAGTGAATCACCAAACTCTCCACCAAACAGTAACAACAGTTTCTGAAACAGACATAATCACATCGTTTATATATATATATATATATATATATATATATATATATATAATAGATATTAAGTCATGGTGAGTCTGGTCAAAGATGATATTTTTTTTTTTCAAAATAATTTTAGTTGGATACGATGAAAGTCTATTCCAATCTGGATAACAAACATTTAGGTTCAGTTTTATGGATCAAGGACCAATAGAGTAGTGGATTCCTGAAAATGTAAAAACTTCCAAGTAAAATGTTTTGAAATGTTAAAATTTAAATACAAGTTACAGTCCAAACCCTTGATCCCATAACCCTCTAATAGTCTTCAAGACACTAGGGGCCTATAGAGAGGTGGTTTTAGGGGTCTATAATGAGGTGGTTTTAGGGGTCTGCAGAGAGGTGGTTTTAGGGGTCTATAGAGAGGTGGTTTTAGGGGTCTAAAGAGAGGTGGTTTGAGGGGTCTAAAGAGAGGTGGTTTGAGGGGTCTAAAGAGAGGTGGTTTGAGGGGTCTATAGAGAGGTGGTTTGAGGGGTCTATAGAGGGGTGGTTTAAGGGGTCTATACAGAGGTGGTTTAAGGGGTCTATAGACAGGTGGTTTTAGGGGTCTATAGAGAGGTGGTTTGAGGGGTCTATAGAGGGGTGGTTTTAGGGGTCTATACAGAGGTGGTTTAAGGGGTCTATAGAGAGGTGGTTTAAGGGGTCTATAGAGAGGTGGTTTGAGGGGTCTATAGAGGGGTGGTTTTAGGGGTCTATACAGAGGTGGTTTCATGAAAGGTTGAGACTGTTGAATATAAATAACCTTCATCATTCTGACTATAAAGTCTACGTATAAGTCTTAACCCTTGACTCCATACACACACAATTCATTTATATACACTATTCTGCTTATTATCATTCGAGCTTGGTGTATAGCTTGGCCAATTTGACACGAGCCTGACCTTTTGATTAGCATAATTTAACAGTTGATATATTGCCTACGTTTACAACACCGAGTGTATGTTTTCATAATCGGGGAGTATCACGAAGACGCTCGAGATGTATTACAAACACAAATCTGAAATACCAATATCGCATGATTTGCTTGCGGAAATTGATATATTCAAACCAAAAATTTTGTAATATATTCTTTCATAAAGGTCAGGCTCATGTCAATATGGCCAAGCTATATGTATACACCACCATTCATAATACTGCAAAATGAATATTGTGGTAGGGAGATGATTTGGCATATCTATGGAGACTAGGAATGTGTCCATGGGTGCCACCATTGGGGTATATATTAAAAGAAACTAAGGGCCATAACTCTGGTAAGAAATGACCAAGAAAGAATACCATCCTTTATGGTCAACTATACATTAAGATCGTAAATCAACACACAATAATTGTGTTACGTACATACGGATGGACAGCACCAATGCTATATGCCCCCAACTTATAAATAAGTGAGGGGGGGGGGGGGGGGGGGGGGGCACATAACGGACTGATATAAGTGCTTGTATAAAACTAGTGACTGACACATGTACCAGTATATTTGATAAGTCAACCAAATGTAATGGTAAGGTCAATGAGCAGGATCAATGTTACCAGAAGTTGACTACACTTAATCAGTAATTTTTTGACACCATGTCAAGTAGTTATTTCCATCAGACATACCAGATCTACACGCTATCAGTGAGTCACACTTATATCTAGTGACGATTATAGTAATGTTACCATTGATCATGTACTGGTAAGTTTGTTATCTAGTAAGCGTTTTCTGTTATAGTAGTAAGGCCTTATAGTCCGTCGGCCATCTATATATCATGTTGTAAAATAATCAATACTTATTGGCGGGATTGATTTCTGTTAAGTCTTTTGAACAATAATGAATGGGGTCACAGAATTAAATCCCCATTATTTAATTTACCTATGAAACATATAAAAAGAAGATTAAAATTACTACTAATTTTATGGACATATTTTTCTGCTGATAAGCTGCTCAAGCACCCTGTGACACTTTAACTTCACATATGCAGTACAACCTCTTCAGAGTGGCCCTTTCTTAAACAAATGCCTCTTTATAGCAATTTTATCCTTTTATTATAGAAGTAGCCTTGAAGCTCATGTAGCCGGTGTATCAAACGAAATTGACAAAATAAATATAAATCACTAACTCCTCGACACATATTTTGTTGGAAACTGCTAAAATGACCTTTAATCTTTAATAAAACTGCAAAATCACATCAAATGACCTTTGGAATTTTGGGGGGAAATACATGTAAACAAACACCATGTCAAATTTTCAGGAAAGGGAAATAACCCCACCAGCCAGGAGCAACAATAACATTTTCCAAGTAAATTTAGTATGCATGTCAAACATGGCCAGTTAGGTTAAATAGGGATTTACTCGTAGTGAATGTATGGTGTAAGTTTTTGCTGTGATTTCATTCAGACATTGGTAATTTTCGTATTTATTTATTTAATTTACTCGTCAGTGATTGTAAACAATCCTGCAGGCAATGTCACGAGAAAAAGAATCTACAATTTCATGAGAAAATTACATACACCGGTACCGTGGATACACCGGCTGCACGGGGTTTCACTATAACCATTTACTACTTACTCTTAAAATTCTTCATGGCATAAACCTCTGCAGAACAACCCAACTTTGTGTGTTTTCCAATGATTGTTGCTGTAGAGAGGTTGTACTGTATACTGTATATCCAAATTGATCAACTAAACTTTAGAAATTCCTATTTTGGCTAATACTTGCCTTTTAGATTCAATGTTTACTGTAAAATCATTTAATTTCAAGGGGACGAAATTTCATGGTATTGGTAAAAATGCTATTTCAGTGGGATCTTAATTCATGGATTTTGCATTTCAGGTTATAAATACTAGTGCCAAAATAAGTGTTCAATGGGATTTCATTTTGCGGTTTAAGGCGAACCAGGAAATCCATAAAATTTAATCCCCCACAAAAGTTAATGAGTTTACAGTATGTTTAGACAGTCAAATTGCACCATGGCAACCAGCCTCATAACGTATTAACTAGTATACTGACCTTACATGATACCAGGGTATGACCTTCCAGATGCTGGGGATTGTCACCACGGAAACTCACAGACTCCCATTTCAAGGACACTACAATATGAAAATAATTCTAATTTAGTAATCAACGTTACATATCAGTATTAGTAATAACACAATATATCCATTCCACAGACTAGCTAGTATAGCTGCTGTAACAGTAGATACATTGTGTACTTCCGAGTTCTAACTCCACCTTAATGCAAGCTTAAAACAATATATTGATATATCATTTTTAAAGGGACTCAACTCCAGTTGTTAAATTGTAAAATTTATCAAAAAGTTCTCTTAAAATCACATTATTTAGCTTGACTGACCTAATGCATTTATATAAGACTCTCGACTCATTCATCAACAAGAAAAATAATCGCATAACTTCGGTTTTGTTACCTTTTCAACCCCTAAAATATATTGCTTGTCGAACGCAGTAAGATATATAATTCAACATAGTTTTGTAATTAAAATGTCTACACAAAATGTGTTTGTATCAACAAAATGGAGTTTAGTCCCTTTAAAAGCATATTTATACATACCTATATTGAGTCTCCAGAAATCTTTGAGTGAAATATTGCCATCTTTTCCAGCAAATATGTATACATAGTTTTCATGTATACAAGATGCATGCTTGAATCGTGATTGAGGGTACGCAGACTTTGTTGAGATTTTAACTTGAGAGCATTTACAGGTGATGTGAGTTTCTAACGGTCCAGTTGTCATACTCTCGTCTCTATGCTAACAAGACGGTCGTCGACGACGGTGTTAATACTGTTATATTTTATAAAATCATCACGCTGTTCTATTCAATTCAGTAATAAATCTGAAATGTATAAAAAATAAAAATATTAAATATTATTTTCTTGTGTGTTTCATAATCAAAACAATAGTCATACATTGGCACCTTAGCCATTTACAAATACACCAGTCAGTTGCATCCATGATCCCCCCCCCCCCTGGAAAGCTGGGAAAACACAGTGTTTTTACATTCCAGCTTCCCCCGCAATGCTGGAAATGTTAGAATTTATTCTCTGAACCAATACCCTGGGGACAATATTTAGTTGTCAGGGGGCCGGGGGGAAATACCAGAGATTTTACCATCAGCTGTCTCCCACGGGTTATGGAAGGGGCAGGAATTCAACTTGTATGACTTATTGCAATTAAAAGCACAAGTAAATCTGATCACTGTAGGACTTATTGTCATACTATATAATTCAATGTGTATGCCTTATTGCAATTGCAGGAGATTGACTTGTTTATACACTGCAAGATATACTGGGACATACTGTACAGACATACTGCCAAGTAATTATAAGACTAATTTTATTTATTATATTCCTCTAAGATCAATGGCGCTTAGTAAGGGAGATAATCTAATGTTCATAATTAAATTTTCTACTTATAATAATAACCATGTACGTTTGACTCACAGACACCTTCGAATATATTGATATAATTTATGCAAACAATGGTCATCTAAAAGTCACATGAGGTAAAGTATTTTGTTTGCCAATATATTTGTATAATGGTTTAACCTCATTTAACAAACAAATTCAACGCTGAACAAATATGAAATGAACTCGGTTTAACGCTATTGCCATACAATGTATTTTATTCTTATATATTTATGACATTCAATACTGCAATAGAATACATCACAAAAACAAAATCAATATCGACTCTTCAATCAGACTTAAAAATGGAAAGAATAAAATTGACCTACATTATATTAGCTCTTTATCCAACGTCATTATTGAGGATAATGGAATCAATACAATACATTTTAATAATTATGAATTCATAAAAGTATCAGCAAATGTCAACATTTCTAAGTGCAAATCATGAGCAATACCATATCAAATTAATCACTTTTTAAAAGGCGGCTTTTAAGGCACATATTAAATAATTAAAGATATAAAATCTGGCAAACATGCAAAAACATTGTGTACTTATGCATTGATTCCAGTTTTAGATAAATTAGCTCCCTTAAATTAATATGAACTATAGATACAAAATCATTTAACATGTTGAAAAATGTATCCCGACCTAATAAACACTTTAATCCATATATTAAAGTTGAACATACTGAAAATTTATGTTTACAAAATGTACTCTCAAACATGTAATTCACAATAAATAGATGTTTAAAGTGTATAGAGCTATATTCTAACAGTCATTTAATGTCAAAATAATTACTTGCATCGTTTTTAGTATGATGCTAGACTACCTTAAGTGCAAATTAAAACTTTGAATGGGTTCGGTGTACTTTGATTCAATTGTCAAAAAAAGAAGATTCTTATAATTTCATAGGGTGTTCTAGAACACTTTCATATGAAAATGGACAGTTTGCATGTCCAATAAATCACAGAGAGAGTTTCTGTTAAAACTGAAGTGAAAAATGATTTAATGGATATGAAAGCATAACTGTTTTTCAGTTTTTGAAACTTTTTTAAAAAATATTGTCCGATATAGCTCTATACACTTTAATATAATATACCGTAATTATCACAGTACATGTACCAGACTCACAGGTCCAAGAACTTAAAACAATTGTAACCATCGTCATACTATTACATCAGTTGATTATAAGTCACTCATACTAGTGGTATAGCTTGGCTAATTCGACATGTGCCTGACCTTTTGATTAGCATAATTTAACAGGCGATATATTGCCTACGTTTACAACACCAAGTGTGTGTTTTAATAATTGGGGAGTATCACGAAGATGCTCGAGATGTAATACAAACACAAATCTGAAATACCAACATTGCACAATTTGCTCGCGGAAATTGATATATTCAAAGCAAAAACCATGTAATATAGTCTTGCATAAAGGTCAGGTTCAAGTCAAAATAGCCAAGCCATATACCGGTAATGCAAAAGTCTCCTTGTGGCTTAACTACTCATATTATATAAATTACATATCACATAATTCACACTGTTAGTTATCATAAGTGTCAGTCCATTTTCCTTTTTTGCGGAAATTATGTATCTTTATTGTATACTTCTATAAATTCCTTTATACTGTAAAATCGTTAATTTTCGTGGGGGATTTAATTTCGTGGATTTCGTGGTTCACCTCAACCACGAACTTTAATCCCAACGAACATTGATTTTGACCCTTGATTTATTACCTGAAATGCAAATCCACGAATTCAAGTCCCAACGAAATTGTCTTTTTTACCAAAACCACGAAATTTCGTTGGGACGAAATTAAATGATTTTACAGTATATAATTGTGTGACATCATAATAACAACACTTGAGCAGTATACCACGTAACCTTATATAGAGACACTGCAGTTTCTTGAACATTTAAACTACATATTAAAGTGATTTTCATAATATCGTAATATACCAAATGTATTGTAATGACTTATATTTTTTGTACATTAAACTAACTCTGTGACTATGGTGATAGTATTTATAATAATGCATAATTCCTCACAATATAAAATGGAACAATATACAGCAGAATCTAATTCTGAGCATCTTCATTGAGTGACTGCAAAAAATGATATTTTTTATTAAATCATTGACTGCACAATGTATAACAATACTCAATTCTACATGATTATGATTTGTTAAACAATTTTCACTATATGCAAGAATGTTGACCCTTTTATGGTTTACAACTTAAACATAAATCACAAATAATGCACCGGGCAGTTGCAGTCACCCCCCCCCCTCCACAGGGAAGCTGGAAGGTATAGACATGGCCCGCTGTCCCCCCCCCCCCCCCCCGCTATCAACTGCCCATCCCATTACATAACTAATACACTATGCTGTCACTTGAAGCTGTTGTTACTATTATATTAAGGTAAGCACATCTGCCATGTGACACGAACCAACCACATATTTCTGTACTGTAACTATAATGCATAACAAGTATTTGTATATTATGAAAAGAATGTCAACTTTACTATGGAGTAATTACATGATACCTTTACACAAAGGTAACAATACACTGCGGGAAACATTAACTATCAAATTACAGTATATATTTAGTATACTCTACAAATGTATGTATGTTTTACAGTCACCTACCAGATCAAATAGTTTCTACATGTAACATTTTATACATTCCTAGAAATTAACTAAGAATGCAGGCTGGCTTAAAGTAAATGAGGTTAATTTACATCACTGGGAGTTCAGTCGGCCATTTTCAAAATTTTCATACTCTCATTGAAAATTAAAGACCACTTATTTCAATTAATTTTTTTATTTTTTAAAAATGCCGAGCATTGCCTTTATTTGCCAGGCAGCTTTATGCTGAAATATGACAGGCATATATATGTGCCTCCAACGGGATTTGAACCAGGATTTTCAGATTAGACGGCAAGCGCACTTAACCACTTAGCTACGGAGGCTTTGAATTCAAAGTACCTATCAAACAAAAACAAGGCATAATCACACAACACAGCCAAAAACTAAAATACCATATCCATAAAAATATTTCTTTCGGTGATTAATAACTGAATGATTTTACTAAATGTGTTTTTGAAAACCATTTGTGCACACTATTATTAATTCATCAATATCAAAGGATATCCAATAAATAAACTTTCCCACTGCCAAATTCTAAAGTATTCACTTACTTTGATCAATATCTATAACTAGGATTATGCAACTTTCATAAAATTCCACCAAATTTATAAGAATGCTCACTAGATAGATACAGAGTATCAGAGAGCGAGATTAGTCATTACTCAGCAAGAAAATCGTTAACTGTAGTCCCAACACTGGAACCGTTTTGCTGCATAACAAAACGACAACCCAGCAAAAAATGATCAGCATATTCATGAGCAGTAAAACCCTGGTTCCTGGCTTCCTGCATATCAATCAGCCTGGAACCAGAATCAATATTTGACATTTCCAAACAATCTGTAGCCTTCTCATATAAACATATTAACATACACTGCCTGAATCTACCACTGAATTCCATTCAGCAAAAATTACAATTTCTTAAAAATATGGAACTTGGGAAAAGGGATTTTGATCCTTAAAATTTCTAAAAAGCAACATTTTGACTGTCAATATTTTCATTATTTTGGTATATAATTATGGAAGGTCATAATTTTCTCTAAAATTCATGGATATTTTGCCTATGAAAATTAAATTGTAGAATTTTATCAAGCATATCGAAACGATCCGTCAGATTTAGAAGCTAGTTTGTGCCGGAACAAAACCCTAAACCCTAAAATTACTTTTACAATTATATTCTGAATGGTAATTCTCACTCAATATACAAGTAGACACATTAAATTTGAATATTTGTTTTGCAATTTTGGTTCAAAAACTGTACATTTATACATAATAGGCATTTAGTCTGCAGACACAGATAGTTTATTTTATCTGCTTACTCATGAATATTGAGTGTAGGCAATATTCTAAGAAAACTTATACGGAATTTCTGAAAGGTGCTAACTGCTTGTATAACATATAGACAGCTGACCTATACAGATCAGTCTAATGTGCAAAACTTGATCAACTTCCTAAGCTTCAGATATAAAAGACACACAGACTGGCAGCTTTGACCTTAGAATTAGACAATTTCTGGTAACTAAATGCAGCTACAGAAACAAATGTTGCAATTTAAGTCATCAAAAGAAGCATTAAGTCATCAAAAGAAGCACACACACCTACAGGACAAGGTTAACAAATGATTCTAAATGTGCCTTAGGTACCATCGTCATCAAACTATAAATTATATTTACATGGATTTATGAAGTCACAAGATACTATTCTCAAAACAATGTGAACCCTTCTCTGTTTCAGAAAATATGGATCTCCATAGTCAACTTATAATGGATTCTAAAATATAAATTTTAAGGTAAAGTGTTTGTTAATTTGTAGTGTCGTCCCTATTGATAGGGCCAGCCAATTTTGACTTATGAGATACATATTTTTCTTGCACACAGTACCCTCGAACCACTTCTTGTATTGCCTTGTGCCTGGCAGAGATGGGACTACGGTAACCATTCTTTAACAAGCTGTTAGCTCACCAACCAGCCGCTTCATTTCTACTTCATCTCTAGCTTCCACCACCCTGAAGGCAGAACCCCTTACCACTCAGACAGGGTTGCAGTGACCATTATACAAAACTACTAGGTACATATAATTTATATTGCACACTATTTGAATATGTTTGTACTAACTTCCAGTCCTTTGATAAATGTATATTTCTAACTATATTAAGGTAGAATAGCAGAGAAATGCTAGATGAGGGATACAATAGCACATAATGGACATTTATTAGCATGTCATTCATACAATGGGTTATATTATAGTTATATTGATACGACAATCAGGTATACAAACTGAACAAATAAATAACTTAGCATGGATCAATAGTTCTGACAATATATCACTATGAAGGAGACGTTAAACCAGAGTGCTGCTATTCATGGAGTCGTCCCTTCGGTGCAACAAGGGCGCATCTCACAATAAATTCTATAAAAGCGTTACAAACTTGTTGCACCAAAGGGACGAGCTCATGAGCTGTCTAACTAGAGCGCCGCTATTCATGGTTAACACATACTCATCAGTGTCATAGTAAGGTCTTAGCAAGGATCAAAACGAGGAATTATTGGAGCTCAACATGCTAACTCCATATAAAACATTAATCCAATAAAACTGGCATCGATATACAGAGCATCAATAGCTATTAATTGACTAATCGCCTATATAGGACGTGACAGTTACATGATCTGACATTGATATAGATTAATTACACAATTTTCTATACATCATATTTAACGTCTTTAAATAGCATAGAATAAAATCATTTCAGTGTGGAAGGCTTTCATTTGACTCTTGAAATTGCATTTCGACTCTTGAATTTGACAAAGGGTCTACTAAGTATTTCGACTCTCGAAAATTTTAGCTCACAAGTCAAATTTACTATATATAAAATTATATACTTATTTACAAATTTTCTTGCAACATTTAGATGACTCTTGAAAATTGAGTCAGGAGTCATTTTGACTCTTCACTTTCGGACTAGTGAAAGCCCTGAGTCCTATTGCAGTCTTGTTCATTGTATTTTTTCGTTGTCCACATGATAGTATGGAAACTTTGACTAACCACTGATTTATGATGATTCACATATGGAAGTCTAGTGCAGAAAATCAGCCTCATGAATGGGTGGTAGGCTTCATGGCTCAATCTCTGTTGTAAGTTCAACTTACTTAGATACCGAAATGTTGCCGAAAGGTTATGTACATTAGAGTCAATTACTTCAACTACTTGTGAATCAAAGCATGTTAATTTAGTTTATCAAACTATTATTTTAGAGGTATGTATTGGCTCTCAACAAGCCTTCATCAAGATCGGAATGATGGCCAATTTTCTCTATCTAAAGACATTTTACCAAAAATTCTTGCAGTATTACATGATGTACACACACAATTCAAAAGAAAGGCCTAAACTAATATATTATTCTTTTTTCAGAAGTCAGGGCCATGAATAAATGTGCGAAAGTTAAGTTATCAATTTTTTTAGGGCTGTTATGACTTACGAGCAGTTCAGGCGATCGACAGTAAACCATCCTTTGACATTTAAACTAAAGATGAACAATGAAGTATGCAAAGTGCCGCGTATCAAAGCAATATACGTCAATGATCTTGTTGCACTAGGCAGAGATTTAATGTTGTAAAATTTCCAAGAACTTTCAATCCAAGAAGACCTTGGACAATTCAGCTAATAATCGAACTTGACTGGAGCATACTATTACAGTGTCCTGTTTACTTGTGATCAATAACTGCTGAATCATGCTGGGAGTTGGAGCCACAAAACATTATGATGTAAATAGAAGAACACATTAAGTTGATAATTGCAAACTTTCTTGTACAGTGTGCAGACAGGAGCAAAGATCGAGTACTGTCATTACTTTTTAGTAATAATTTGACATGATCATGTAGTTATGTCAATATGTGTAAGTCGAGACATTTAACTTTTAAGGACATATAATTGGCAAAACTACAGCTAGACTAGTATCATAAACTTAGGTCTAGGTTTGAGTCCCACATAGGGCGCTCATTTTCATGTTCTGTTTTATACAATGATCATATGCAGGGGTTTCAATGGACCCGAGGACCCGAGTCCGGACCCGGGAGATTTCCAAAAGACGCAGAAAGGACCCGGCGTATTTTAAGCCTGTGCGTCACTCTGGACCTGGGGGATTTTTCCTTTGTCAGTCCATTAAATTATCGCACGTTTCCTGTCATAAAACTGTAAATATTAGCGTGTAAACAATCACTGGACACTTGAGTAGTCGCTATCAATGAACGCATGAATGATCACCATCGATGAATGCTTGGATGGGGACCCAGATGCGTATGATATGATGATAAAATACCATGAAGAGTCCAGAAGCAAATTGTGATCAATAAAGAGTTACAGATGTTTTTTATTAAAGCAGTGCAGGAGAGGAATAGCGTTGCCGCAGTGCCAACATCTGAGGGATTCAAGGCGGCCCTCAGCCGTTGCCACTGGACAGAGACTACTTCCACCATTGTTAATGTTATACACAGGTATCATGCACCATTCAATATTTTGCCCGCCTGGGGGAGCTGCGGACAACTCAGGGTGAATTAGACATTTTTTTCTGTCTAAATCCCCACCCTGGAAAGAATGTTTACTGTCTGAATCACTCTGAATTCCCGGGATTGGGACACATAATAATGTAGTAATTCAAGGGTCTTGAAATCAGACCAAAGTCTAGTCCCCGGGACTCGGAGTCTATAAAGTGTTAAATTCCTGCCTGTTGGAAAGATTTGTCTGGGTTTTTTTCCCACCACTCCCCCAGGTGATATCTTGTTTCTCAAGAGTTAAGATAACATCATATGCAGGCACCTTGGTCTAAAACTTACTAGATTTAAATTTTAAACTGATGCCTTTAAATTGCAACTTTAAGACCCTAAAAAAGTTAAAATGAGGCTGAAAAGGTCTTTAAATCATAGAAATATGTGCCAGTGTGTAACATGTTTCATGGACTGTAAAGTATCAATACCTTACTTTGACAGTATCCAATTAAGCCCCAAAACTTACTTTAAAAATGTGTCAATTTGCCTACATGGTACAGTGCTGTCGGGTAATTCTGCGCACCTAACGGGTATTGGCTTTCTACATTTGAGATTATTTTATTTTAAAATAAATTATGGTGCTGTTTGGATAGAAACAACCTTCATTGACAAATGTAAACAATTCAAAACACCATACCTTGGCTAAACTAGGTCAAATGTAGTCACAAAACAAGATGGCTGCCGGTTTTCATGACGTAAATTTTTTCGGCTAATTCTGCGCAGGTGGAATTGTTTTTTTGTATATATAGTCTGTTCAAAGATTTGTTTCACAAGAAATTTATCACAGTATCGAACGAATAAGTCATTAAGACAATGTTGACAAAAAAGGAAAAGTCATCATCCATGACAAATGTGCTTTTATTCAAATTATGTGTCACGTGGTATGTCAATTGAACGAAAATCGCCGTTGACACTCATTTTGGTCAAATTTTCGTAGAAATACTTTTCCGATTTCGTTGAAATGATTATAAAACCTTACATAAGTAACATACATCTACAAAAACACTGGAAGACCGAAGAAAAACGACCCAGCAAAGTCTGTAAGAAAAAGAAAGAATTACCAGAAACGACTGTACCCGAATGTTTGACCTACATTTTTGTAGAACTAGCAGAGCATCAACTGTGCAGTTTCCAACAGTTTTAGTTGAACCAAGTAATTTTACAGACTCAAACTCACGACCCCCAGCTTGCAAGTCAAACACTCTAGTAAAGTTCTGAGCTAATACACCAGTCAATTGCAATCACTGCACCCATACCCCGGGTATGGGGGCAGGACGTGGATAGCCGGGGAAACAGCTTCCGGGGAACAGGGGGAAATATGGGGATTTTTTTCTCTAAACCAATGGCAATACCTGCCCGGGGACAATATTTAGTTATCAGTGTCCAGAGATTTTACTGTCAGCTGTCCCCCGAGAGCGGAGAATGGGGGGGGGGGGTTGGCATAATCAATCCCTGTCCATCACCAGATCACCGGGGGTGGGAGGTGCAACTGGGTGGGGGCGTAATACAAGGCTTCAACTTTCAAGCTAATAATCGACATAACAATGGCACTACAATTACTAAACTAATTGAGTTATCAATGTAGAGCTCTAAGCTATGTCCTAGGAACTAAGCTTTCACTGTCACTAGCAGATGATTTTAAGGTGTCACTGTGACAACAAACTAACCGTCGAATATCACTACATAATGTTCACGCAATATAACAATAGCCTAAAAATACATAGAATCTTACTTTCAATGTTTCCTGTGTCGCAATTGTTCCCAACAAGTCACCCGTTTTGTGAGAAATCGATGGTTTGTTTACTAATATTTCGAAATCTATTAGAATGTGTACTAAATATTGTTTCCAGCATTGAAGAGTTCCTAACGCATTTTCGAGTTGCTTCCCTTGATGGTTATTATGGTCAAAGGGAAAAAACTCGCACAATCTCGTTGATTTTGCCTAATAACGTAGTAGTTGTTTCCCTTTGACCAAATATTGCATTTTGCTAACTCAAATTATTCGAGGTATGCGATGTTCGAGGTAACTGTGGTGACCCTGTGTTCGAAGGAAAACTGTTCGAAACATCTGCGGTGTTCGGAACAAAGATGTTAGAGGTATGTGTTGTTCGATCATCGTGGTGTTCGAATGCAAACTTCGAGATGTCTACAGTACGGTGTTCGAGACAAAACTGTTTGAGGCATCGGTGAGATTTGAGGTATTCCTAACAAGGAAACGGCGTGGAGATGCAACTAATGACCATTATTCTGTTGATGAAGTCATGACGAAAATTATCCTTTAAACCCATTCTGATCACCTACTCGCCCTTTATGCATTATACATGTACTATATCATGGGCGTAGGAGCAGGGGGGCCAGGGGGGGGCCAGGCCCCCCAATGTCTGGTCAGGGGGGGCCAACATATCTTTTGGCCCCCCCAATAATTCAGACGAAAAGTATAAATTTACGACCTAATATACATCGTTATAGGCAATTTGCCTTCAGTTCTTGGTGAAAACGTATAAAAAAAATTTGGCTCGCTTCGCTCGCAAAATAACTTCCTTTTATAAAAATATTTCAACACCCATTGTTTGCAAAAAATACACTTGTGACAGATTATACTCTGAACCCTCGTTTAAAACTTTTGAGAGGTTGTCCATTACATATAAAGCCTTTGAAACAAAAGTTTTCACATAAAGCTTCAATCTCAAAATCATGAAAATCGAGGAATTGAAATTTTGTGCAAACACTTTAATGTAAGAACTTTTAAAATTCCCTGTATTTAGGTCCTTTTTTAATACGAAATAAGGTATCTCGGAACAGATTGATCCATTGTTTAGAAAAATTTCCCGGGGGAATACCCCCCCCCGACCCCCTTATACTTCAACTAATTAACTTTCAGTTACCTGTAATTACTAAACCTAATTACCACAGAAGCATAAATTCACAATTTTCCAGTTATTATATAAATATAGGAGGATTGTGGACGTTTAAGAGTACATTGTATGTACGAGTGTATTATTGTACAAACAGTGGGTATTGTCATATTTTGACATAATGCAGTTACTTTGCGAGCGAAGCGAGCAAAAAAATTTTTTTACCCTTAGTTGCCAAATGTTTGGCCCCCCCCCCCAATGTTGAAGACGCTCCTACGCCCATGTATATTTACCGGAGGCAAACGGAAATTATCGAGCCTGCACGATTGACAGCAGACAAATTGTAATCCACATGATTTCGAAAGGTCAAAGAATAGACATTTTTTTATTGCCACTTGAGTCCAAGCCTTTGCTGGCTTACCAGTTAACGCAAAAAGATGCATCACATGACATTTTCGAAATTGAGCAGTAAAACAATCGTGTTCGCTAATATTTGCACACATATTGACTGAGTATTTGTTTCGTTGAACCACCGCGTTATCAATAATCGAGTAGGATATACTAGCGCATATTTAATAAACTCGACATAGGCCGTGTGCTCGTCTTGTCGATGCTCGACTTAACGAAGTTTAACTGTATTGCTGTGTCAGCATAAATTATTGTGAGTATACATGTATACTTGATCGGAATATATTGAGAACTGAAGAGAAAGTCAAATAAACACGCAGGGATACACAATCGTTAACCCATTAAACAAATATTGACATTTGAGATTTGTATTATTCTTGAGTATGGGAATTTAATTTTCGCTGTAAAATTCTATTATATACATTTATAACTTACATGTAATTCATAAGTACCACGTATGTGCGAAGGCGATAAAGAACGACGCCGTTAGTATTGTGGTATGCATATGGTAGTCCAGACGAGAGTCACCTAAACCTTGCTATGTAGTATTAAGTTTTTTTTATTGTTGTTCTGAGTTGTTCAGATATTGAAGGTCTCAAAACCGTTTGATGACACTCTGTCATCATTGGGGAACTTTTTTTATTTGGGGTTAAAGATGGCCTCCGAAATGGCGATTTTAACGATTAAATACGGACAATAATTTCATATAACATTTGTACTACCGTCAAAATATCAGCACATGCGTGTTTATATTGAAAGGGTTTAAACATGAATAATAAAGGGGCTGTATAAATTAGCTGGGTTTCAATAAAATACACATTTCCAGCTGTTTATGTGTAATTTACGTGACCAAAATGATAAAATACAAGAACAATCGGTACAAATAACTGTTTAGTGTGATATCAAACATGAACCTTACAATGAAGTAGGTTTTAAGGAACTTTAATTTATATTCAACCGAAAACAATGCCCAAGACATCATTGCATGTATAACAGTATGTGTAATATACGTTACCATTAAATTATTTTTATGCAAAGTATGAACTATTATGTTTCCTGCTTGTTCTGGGTTATCAACATGATATGATTGATGTTTTCTCTTGGAACACATCTTTTACATTTGGCAGGTCATTTAACTTCTTAATCAAACTGTGATTTACGTGACCATATGTTACCAAATAGAAAAAAATCATACTTTTATGTAATATATTATGCCGTTGAAGTATTTAAGCAATTTAAGTCTGGAATTTTATTCTTTTACTCATTCTGTGTTAAAAGTTTTCTTTTGATAAATCTGTTTTAAAGTATAGCAAAGCATTATGGTAAATTGATTTCTGATCGAAATAGTGATTTACGTGACATGATTCAAAATTTCACAGTTAACTGTATAATCAAGATGCATCCATCCAGTTTGTCAATATTTTAAAATTTACAATGACATCATGATAATGACAAACTAGATGTATTTCTGAACTTATTATAACAGTAAGTAATATTTGTAATCAATTACCACATGTTTCTATTCCCCATACCGGTACATGTTTACACATAGACTTGACACAAATCACCACGGTTTGACGAGCTATTAAAATCAATATCTGCCAAGATTGATTAAAATTATAATTATGTTTTCAAGAAATAATCACATAAACATCTCCACAGTTTGACTAGATACTAGTTATTTCCAAGCATGTAGCCGTTTACATACATCTTCGTATCAGGATTATAATAAGAAATAGAACACTGGTACATGCATGCACAAAACAAAGGTACACTAAATTCGAGTTAGATATTATTGTCACAACCACATTTTGTGTAAAAAGTTTTCTAACTTACATCAATCATTCTCAACACCTAATTACTGGTATTATTTATCGCCACGAAGGTATGAGAGAATAGAAGCCAGATTTCCTTTAATGCTCTGCGTCAAACAAGGGAATTACAGTAGGCACAATTTTTGTTTCGTCTTTGGTATATAGGCGAACGCCCTACGACATGGCTATCGAGGAGGCAGTTCAAGTGTTTTATATTGATGCCATAGTAACATTGTCAGCTATCATGACTAGACAGAAGGATATTGCTGATTTTACCTTTTAATCATTGCTAGATCCTTTTGGATTTGGTTCTAATTAGCTTTTCCACATAACTGTCTGTATGTGTGCCCGCTTAACATTCTATTAAAATACATCAATTGTGGGGTTATTTTGAAATTCCTGGCGTGAAAGCAGACGACTCCCCTACCTTTGTTCCCAAAACACGCTGGTGGACGGTTGAAGTATCACCACCATTTCCATATCTCTTGTCATGGTATAAAAATCGACACACAGTACGGTTGCCAAGCGTGGTTTCAAAATGTAACGGAGCAGACCCGGACCGTAATACTTTTAGAGTAGTAGCTTCGCCTACCCATAAATAGGAAGAGGTGGTGTCCCAACTTAACAAAGCATGTGACGCTAGAATATCTGGAGTTTAAAATATGACTTCATTTTGTAATGCTGTTTCTCTTATGTCGACTGAAGCACTATATTTGACTTGGTAGCGACGCGTGATAATGAGCGAAACAATTACATGTTGTCAATAACCATGCTGCTACCAAACAAAAAGCAACCATGACTGTAGATGGCAACAAGAAAGAATTTTTGAACAGTAAGAAGTACAAACACTGTCAAATGAAGCACTACATCATGATTTGGTGTAACTGCACAAAACCATAGACCCATTAAATTGGACAAGAACATCAGGATACTATACCAAGATCTCAAAACAGTGACGACGAGGCACACGTTTTTAACAATATATGGTTTCTTACGCACATAAGGGGAAAACTGACTAAAATATGATAATACATAATAGCATTGCCTCTAAAGTATTATATACACAAATAACTCACTCCCTAGTCAGAAATCGCGCTTCGGTTGACATTAGAGAAACAGCATTACAGAATGCAGTCATAGTTAGAGATCTTCTAGCGCCAATTCAGAGATAGGTAAATGTATGTAAGAATTACTCCTCTCAATGTATAATAGTCTAGTCAGGTCAACCTCATTAGGCTACCCTACAGTCAATGTTGATGCAATTATGAAGGAAAGCACTTATGATGACAACAGACAATGTGACTATGTTACTACCAGACTCGAGCTGATCAAGTGTATAGTCATGTCTAACTGGTCATTGTAGATGTTACCGTGCTCGAATGTACTGCACATTATTTGTGCATGTATGGGTCTATCACTTGTAATAATCCCGAACCTAAGGTGTTGTTAAACAGCTAAATGCTTGAAAATTATGTTGTAGTGTAAAGCTGTAGTGATGTTCCTGTGAGTTTCGCTCGAAACTATGAATACATGTATAAAAAACGTTTAGTTTAGATATATATTGATTCAAATAACAAGTCAAACTGTGGTGATTTGTGTCAAGTATATATAGTCAAACATGTATGTGGAAATGAAACATGTGGTTACGTTTTACAAATATTACTTACTATAGTTATAAGAAGTTCCGATATACATCAAGTTTGCTATTGATATGATGTCGTTGACAATCTTGATGGATTCTTCTTGATTATACAGTGAACATTGGAATTTTGCATAATGTCGCGTAAATCACTATATTTGTATTTCAAAAAGAAATCAAGTTACAGTATTGCTATGCGATAGTTTAAAACAGATCTATCGTAATAAAGCATCGATCATCTAACTCAAATTCAGAATGAGTAAGAGTATAATATTCAATACTTAAATTACTTAAACTGATGGAAACATATATTACATTATACTATGTATTTTCAATGTATTTTCTATGTGGTAACGTATGGTCACGTAAATCACATTTTGTGTAAGAAGTTCAATTACGTGTCAAATATTTTTAAAAAATGTCTACCAAGAGAAAACATTGATCATATCAGTTTGATAACCCAGAATGAATAGAAAAACATAGTAGAGCATACTTTGCATATAAATAATTTAATTGTAACGTAAATTACACATACTGTTCTACATGCAACGTTGTTGTGTACATTGTTCATCACTAACCATTCCTTTAAACCTCCTTCATTGTTCATTGTTCAAGTTTGATATAACATTAAACAGCTATTAGTATCGATTATTCTTGAATGTTATCATTTTGGTCACGTAAATTACACATAAACTGTTGAAAATGTGTATTTTTTGGAAACCTAGCTAATGTATACAGTTCCTTTATAATCATGTTTATTCCATTTCAACTAAAACATAGATGTGCTGATATTTTGACGGTAGTACAAATGTTATATGAAATTATTGTCCATATTTAATCGTTAAAATCGCCATTTTAGAGGCCATCTTTAACCCTAAATAAAAAAAGTTCCCCAATGATGACAGAGTGTCATCAAACGGTTTTGAGACCTTCAATACCTTGACAACACAGAACAACAATAAAAAAAACTTAATACTATATAGCAAGGTTAAGCGAAAAATCACCAATCCTCGTCCGGACTATGGGTGGTACGACTCGAAATCCTGGATTCTTTCATAGGTTGTCATATTTGTTCATATGTATGACTTGATAATAAAGATTTTATACCCGTATCTGGTGTCTGATGTATATATATATTGGCGACAGGCAATGAAGGTCGACACATTGTGGTCGATCTCAGGTCCTTGAAAAGTGTCCGAGACCGCTTATTTATATATATCAAATATGTATACATGTATATTGGTGACCTTGGTGCCTTTTCTCGGACCTTTTTGGTTGAATATCGTCCTATCTAAATCGTTTCTTAAATTCGACAGACACCCAACAAACCGATCATAATTATGTTGCAAATATTTACACTTAAAAATCCTTCAGTATTTTTTCCTGTATTCATCAACAAGCTCAAGGTTTTAGGACACGCACACAGTACAGCTTTTACTTCCGGCACGTCAAACTCAAGCCGCTTTGTATAAAAGTGAAACAATAGATGTACCACATTGTATGAAACAATTTCCTTCTCAACTTGAGTCAAATATCGTCTTTGTTTTCTATCTGACCAGGAACATAAATTGATGATAATTATCCGTTTAAACAATGCGTGTATTGATAAGTGTACTCGTGAGAATGTATTATAACAACGTGAAATCTAAGCATACTTGTATGTTTGAGTACTTGAAGCAAAATTACTAATTGTTTGGTTTGATATTTGATTTAATAATTGCAATCACTACATGATATCCAAAACCTGTAGCAAACGGAAAAAATAAAGATATCTACATATCTGTTATGTGCATTAGTTCGGCAAAATGGGTTTGAAAACAAGCAATGTACATGTATATGCATTTTATATCTTTGTTTTGTTCAATTTTATGTCATAATTTGCCTACCTACTATATTATACCGCCATCTTGGCCGAGTGGTTAGGGTGTCCGCTTTGGACACAGGACGTCGAATGTTCAAATCTCTTCGTAAGCCTCGTTAGAGCTGATGCGATCGGTTGGTAAGCTGTCAGCTAGTTATACAGTGGCTATCGTTGGCCAATTTCTGTCAAGCGCCCGGTTATATGAGAAGGGATTCGGGAGGTACTGTACACACGAAAGATAAATGTCTCATAAGTCAAAATTGACTTGCCCTTTCAATAGATTCGACACTATAATAAACAAACTTCTTTATTATATTATTATGCTATAAATAAAACGTATGTATTTGCCACTATTCGCCAGACACGTCCGCTCTAGATTAGTACATTAATTTTATGATGACATATTAGTAAATGCAAAATGAAAATGCATTACCAGAAGAACCCATGTGACCTGGCAACACATGTATAATTGTATGGATTTTATTTCCTCCATTGGTTTTGTTTAGTGAGATATATATCTACGTACATGTACTGATACATATCAGGAACTCACAGAACACCCCTTGTTCTTACATAATCTCGTTTTTCTGGTAGCCGGAGTATTTCACCAGCTAGGCTTTATCTTGCCTTATACATTTAGTCATAACTTCCTTCTAATGTTTTTGCTTCGATGTTATTGTTAGCATAGCATGCTTAAAAAATAAGACAAAAAAGTTCAAAATGATTTTTTTTAAATGTTCATTCTTCACTTGAAAGTTGTTCAGATTGATATGGTCCATTCAGAAGCAGATAAAAACTACTAGTAATATTTAATCTTGGTCTCCTTTTGCCAACTAGTGACTTATATTTTGTCCTCTATACTAGTTTGATGTCCACTCACTTGTGAAAAATTGTAAACATGTTGGTGTATCTTATTGCTACAAACGAGTATGTAGTTGTGTTCACATGCACATGGTCCCATCTCTATCATCAGCTGAAAATAAGAATCCTGACCAGTGTCAATGTGAGTCACATGCAGAATTAGATTATCAGCTGGGCCAACAAAATTTTAGACAATGACGGTGCATTGCTGACTGTTACCTAAACTAAAAGTTTACTTGCATATACATACAGTATCGAGGAGACATCGGGACAGGTATAATGCTCGACATAAACCATGTGCTCGTAATACTGATGCTCATACAAGTGCAAATTCGCCGGAACTTAAAAAGTTGCTCGACATAGACCAAGTGCTCGCATTATCAATGCTCGTCAAAACGAAGTTTTACTGTGTGTACATGTACACATTAAAGGGATGTCGATAATATACATGTACGTGGGGTGTTCCACAATTAATAGGACTTTTTTCATAGCAGCAAGGCAAATCTGAAATTAAGAAAACTAAGTCTATATAATTAATTTTTGATCTTTCACTGACAAACATGCAAAACATCAAAGAAATTGAATGGAAAATAAGAAATATATTAAACATTAAATATGCTATGTATCAAGGAGGTGGGTCGCACTGTGACGTTATTATGACGTCGCATTTCAAGCACAGAATTGTAACATAAAGACACATTTAATAATTTTATTTATAGTCATCCTAACTTTCTAAACAGATCTAATATCACTGTTCCGATTGTTTAAATGTGTTTCCGTACCCCTGTTCACAAAAAATGTCTTGCAATGATGTTAGAAATTGCTCAAACCTTGGAGCGTCCATCAGAGTACAAACAGTGCTATTAACGTCAACTTAATTTCCTATGACTTCACCTGTGCTTATTTGTAAGTTTATAAATCCGCGATCTGTAAACAAATTGAGACAACAGAACACAAATGGCTGCTTAATGCCACTTCATTACATGCATTTCATTATTTTAATGGTTAGCACTGTTAGTTTTCCAAATGTATACCATTTTTTGATAATCGCGCAGTTTCTGTTTATTGACGTTCACGTCATTTTCACCCATGACGCGCTTAGATACATGCCCATGATTACTGACTTATGGTAACGAACACGTGTCAATTTCTTGGAAAGTTTGCATGCGCATGTAAAAGTCATCCACATAATGGCATACAATTAGGCGTTAATATTTATCAAGTGGTTATTGAGATATTCACATTTTTGATAAAGATGGTAATGACAAATAATAGTGTGACCCGCCTTGGCGTAACATGGTTTCTATGATAACGCTTTGTATGAGCATCATCAGCAACAGTGTATTTCTGTTGCTACCAGTATATAGAGCATACATTGCTAAGCATATGAGACAAATTTCATTGAAATGTAAGCGTTGAGTAAAAAGTTATGAGAAAAGTCCTATTATTTCTGGAACACCCCTCGTGTATGCATAATGTGACCAATTGTATTCTATAATAGTATATGAAAGGCATTTTATTAATGGCGATTTGCTAATCAACTTGAAACTATAATATAGAAGAAAATGGTTGTCCAATTTTTATGAACGGGTTTGACATGTCGTGACTTGGCCTTGAGGAACTTGCTCGGGTCTTGGCTACGTTTCATTCGGTCTCATGCAATAACCGCTGTTTTTTTTTTTTTTATTGTGAAATTGTGTCATCCTGCATTTTTTTCGGCGTGGCTTTTAATTGTTTCTTTGGCTTATGTGTGGACATTGCTCAGGGTAGCTGTGTTGTGGAGTTTCTGATTTCTGTGCTCGGCTGGTTAGGTTGAGTGCTACCTTCCCTGTCTGATTTCCTCATACCTTTTTTGAAACATCTGACTGTATTATGCTTGTAATAAGCAAATACTTGCATGAACGAGTTTGTGTATAAAAGTGATCTTATCAGGTTTTAGTGAGGTTTAATACTTCCTCATGTGACGTCACAAGTATTTCAAAACAATAGTTTATATGACTGACACTTGAGATAGCATAACAACACTAAAGGCAGTCAGTAATTAATTGTTTGGTTTCATGTACTATGTGACTAAATGATACAAGCTCATATAGCATATATATAGTAAATCAAATTTAGCCCATGATTTTGTAATTTCGACCTTTAAAAATCTAGTCCATGATATGTTCTGTTCTGTGTGAGCTGCCCCCCTCTCCAACATCGATGTATGGCGCCCTGGAATATAGGCCATATCGAACTGCCCTCATAGTTATGTACACCTTGGTCCAATGGAACATGTGGGTTATTCAAGCTGAGAGAAATTAACCAGTGGTCCAGATGAGAGTTGAAACGGCGACCTCTTTACCCCGAAGCGCACACTCTGCCTCTTGACCACCACTCCCCATTATTACAGCCGTGTCAGTGTTTTTTTCTATAAATAATACAAGTGAATAAAATAATATAATTATGCGTGAATTTTCAGAAGAATTTCAATAATTATGATTAACATATTAGGAAGTTTATTATGTAGAATAGCAGATCACCCCCGACTTATGTATATAGAGGATCTATCACGAGTTGTCAATTGATATAAATTTATACTAAACGAGTTTTGGAAATTTTATTAAGCGAACCTCTGGCGAGCTTAATAATATTTCCTGAACGAGTTTAATATAAATATATCAATTGACAACGAGTGTTAGATTCTTTATATCATTTGACACTAAAAACACAAAATACGCATCGATTTATTGGAAAAACTCAAAAACTTATACTACACGTGGTACGTATAACTTTATACGAACTGGCTATACTAACCTGGGTACGAGGAAAGTCATATGATATTTCATAATCTTTAATACCTGTTTTGAAATTCATTAATGTATAGTCTACGTATATTATTATGATACGTAAAGCGTAGGTCATGCCAGTCTTAAGACTGACGGTTTGCAGAGTAGCAATACCACGTGACTTTGGCCTACAAACACAAGACGCAATACGATGACTTTTTCGTGACACTTGGTGGGAAGAAATCCCTGGTGTGTTAGCGTGCCACAGCTGGAAGAGACACCTACAACCGAATTTCCTCTCCCACCGGACAGGGTTACCTATTTCAGAAAACATGACAATAAGTACAAGTACCACTTTTTGATGTTCATTCTAGCAGACCTTCTCTTACCAGTCAGGGTATATCTGTTGTAGAAAACTTGAAATACATATCACTTTTTGATGTTCATTTTGCGGCCTTTTATGATGTAATGATCACACACGCATGTACGCACGCACGCACGCACGCACACACACACACACGCACGCACATGATTGTACATGTACGGGTGATGCTCTTAAATCAAATCAATCCCGTTTATTTTTCGAGATATTTATCAGTTGATAAACAATACACTTGAAATAAATTATACATATACAACACGTTTGTACATTTTAGTAAACAGATATTCCCGTCTTCAATAAACCGTTCTTTAAATATTCAAAAACTCAAACCTTGTTTTATCAGATATACTTTAAATATTACTTCATGTCATGGGTTAGTATAGCTTGGCCAATTTGACACGAGCCTGACCTTTTGATTAGCATAATTTAACAGACGATATATTGCCTACGTTTACAACACCGATTGTATGATTTCACAATCGGGTGTAACACGTAGACGCTCGAGATGTAATACAAACACAAATTTGAAATACCGATACCGCACGATTTGCTTGCGGAAATTGATATATTCAAAGCAAGAACCTTGTAATATATTCTTGCATAAAGGCCAGGCTCAGGTCAAAATAGCCAAGCTATACTTATATATTTGAATGTTTTATAGTACCATAGTATTGTCTTTTATACATACATGTGCTTAATGCTTTTATCTATAAATCAATAACAGAATGACCGCAATAAAAATATCTTAAAAACTTTGCGAGTTCATTAAAAGCAGAGTTTTGTAAATATAATAAACAACCCACTTGAACACAATTTTTAGTAAATTCGGAGTTTAACGTCATTTCGGCGACTCACCTCACCACATTGTGGGGGGATGACAACGTCGTCAAATTTTGTTTAAGCCTTTGCTATTGGCTTTACACTTTATCAATCAAATAGCTTTTTTTCGAATTTAGCTAGATTTTATTCCGGGCTTGATTATGTTTGAGGGTGCAAAGAGAAATAATTTCATGAAAAAATAGTAGATTGAGGAGTTGTCTTTCTAAACATATGGTATGTTAGGCAGACTAGCTTTACACTATAATAGTGGATTGGATCACTACGTCAGTCTATTCTTATCCTTACATAAGACTGGTACCATGTGTCCTACTCCAAACGATTGAGTCGGAAATGGGGCATTCTTCTACCTTAACAGGACTATCGTAATACAGTATAAAACCTCGTTATCTCGAGTACTAATCGGGACAATCCAAATGATCGAAATAAACCGGGAGCTCGACATAGCGGTGTGATATAACTATACAACATATATTTAGCAAATTCGTCGGGATTTTGAAATTTGCTCGGAATAAACCGGGTGCTCGTAATATCGATGCTCGTCTTAAAGAAGTTTTACTGTACTATGATCTGGTTATAATGTATTGATGCCAAGCCTTCTTGTTACATAAACGCACCAGGATACGTTTCCAATAAAGTCTTAGAAAAACAAGTACAAAATCAATAAACAATAATTGATAGTTGATTACTCATTGGAATCAAGGTTGTTGTCCCGTGAAGACAGGTCGATATTTCCACAGACATTTATATCGTTCAGTGTACATGTCGCTAGCTTAGAATGAGAAGGTCGTAACTACAAAATCAATATTTTGAGAAAACAAGAAAAAACTATCTGGCAATCACTCTTTTCTTATGGTAAAACAAACTTTTCCAACTTCAGTTTGGTCTACATGACAAGTTCCGATTTTCATGAAAATACGCTCATAAGAAGTTAATTATGATGTAGAATTCAAATATGCATTAGTCTTAAAAGGTAGTAAGTGCCACTTACGATCTTCTCATTCTAAGCCAGTGATGTATCTAGTTAGACATTCACAAACAAGAAACCATGGAATGAAAATCAAAGTGCATAACTGATGCCTTTCTTTAATATTTTAGTATTGATTCGATTGATACTGAAAGTATATTGATAAGGTCTCCCTAGTTATTGGTATTTGAAACAGTTTTAATTGCTTTCACTTTTTTATTACAGCTTGGCTATTTTGACCTGACCCTGACCTTTATGCAAGAAAATATTACAAGGTTCTTGCTTTGAACATATCAATTTCCGCAAGCAAGTCGTGCAATATTGGTATTTAAGATTGGTGTTTTTATTACATCTCGAGCATCTTCGTGATACTCCCCGATTATGAAAACATACAATCGGCATTGTAAACGTAGGCAATATATCGACTGTTAAATTATGCTAATCAAAAGGTCAGGCTTGTGTCAAATTGGCCAAGCTATATGATCGTAAAATACATCAATGTGGGAAATCAGAAATACCGATTGACTGACTATGAATGTTAATGGACGCTTGCTGCGTCCAGGTATGGCAAGCCAATGGACCAGCATTATTCACATGAGTGGCAATGCGGCGAGCCATACCTGTGTAGTTTACAGGATCTGGGAATTTTCTGTCAGTTTGCAATTGATCACATAAAACACTGGATAAATCAGTTTAATGTGCTTTTGGCGAAACGTTGTCATGTCGTAATGTCCATTCCTCAGAAACCAGGGGACCTACTGGTGGTTCAAGGTCAGTTGGGCTTGGCATACTGGCATGGTCATTTCAAGTTCCTATGTTAAATCGTTGTTTACATATATTGACCATACAAAGTGTGTACTGACACGCCTTATCATAAATGAACGAACCAGTACGGGGTACTTACTGACTCTGTAAGGTGGGCGAGGGGTGGTTCCCCGACCCTCTGCCACCAATGACGGGGACTAATAAATGGGCTAGATCAATATGACAAAGCCAAAAAAACAAACTTACTGACTCTACAGTTATCACAAGCAATGGACACATTATCTAAATAAGTTTGATACAGTCGACGTCACTGTAATCGGGTTCCCCCATGTCATCCATACCCCCTCGTACTCAATTTATTGAACATGGAACACATTCAACGTCACTGAAAAACATAACCTGGCGAACAGCCTAAGGTTCTAAGGTATCAAATATGGGTTGTTCCGCTGACAGTCAAGCTTTCTACGTACCTGCATGGACCTGCATGTACCTGGATGGACCATGTATTATAATCATCTACCACAGGTTCATGACTACAGGTTCATGCGGTGTTTTCCCATATACTTGTAGTTAGTTAGCCAGTACGAGCTCCACTGGCTTTGAACCACCAGTATGTCCCGGTTGTTGAGGAACAGTTATTGCGGCGTGCAAACGTTCCCAGTACAATACTTGTCCTTTTTATCCATGATTTCAATACTGTTTCGATATCGTATGTGCGCTTAATTCTGTTGGCTCCTCCTTCGGGGTGGTCCCTCATAGCTGGGGAGGACCTTGTGATTACTAGTAGTTCTTGTCCGATGAATCTGAACTCTGGTTATGTTCAACTGATTGGGGCGAAACGCGTTACGAACACGTTTTTTTTGTAACTGGAAGTGATACATTTCTTGCCTATGTTTTTGTTTGCAATTGCAGCGTATACATGTACTAGTATTTTGTGTTTTCTTTCTTTTATGTGTTTTTGTGCCTATTGTGCTCTGCAGTTCCATGATAAGCCCTGCCTTCCATGTCAGATTGATTATTGTCTTTTTTAAACGGAAACTGTTTAAACACTACAAGAAATCTACAACATAATATCACCGTAAGTCACATAAACTGTCAGAATTGGCTGGTCGTATATTAAGGTGCTTAAGCTGCATGCAGTCCATAGTTTTCAACAAAATCCAAGTCGTGAAACTGACCACAAATCTTCAAACACCCACAAAATGGCTTTATAAAAACCCAAACCAGCAATGACATATTCTATACAGCCCAAGATTTAGCCAAAATGTCCTCTATCATGGCCAGTTGGCATATGAGGCTTGAAAACTGTGGTCTGGTTCCTTTACACGGTTTGTATCAGTTATAGTTTGAAAGTTAACAGTATCACAAGAAACACAATGTAATACAGCGTAGAATGTAAGAACTTTAACCCTGGACGTGACCGATTACCGTGTCTAGTTTTCATAATAGGCTTTTATTAACGATAATATTTTACCATATTAACCTTATATTAATAATATGAATAAGTCGGTCATCAAAATAAAAACCATTTGTCGTAAATGGTGCCAAATCAACCGCGATAAATTTGGATTAAGCATATATTATTATAGTCATCTAGGTCAATGTTAAAGTTGGAGAGTAGTCAGCATAATTTAGTCCGGTAAGTCGTTCAAGTAGGTGGACACAGTACAAATATAGCCCATGCTCGTACGATATGTTAGTGCAGTACTTTCTTACGCTGGGTGTAGGGAAATAAAAATAGTTATTAACTTATTACTCTCTTAAATTACAATAAAGGTGTTTTAAAATTCACATGCAGTTGTCTTAATGGGTATACAAAAGGATAAAAATGTTTAAAATGCAGTTCTCAACAGTTCAATACCTAACTAAACTCTACCTAAATGGTTTTAATCTTTTGGATTCACATAAACGATGACGTCACTGTCACAATATCCTAACTGGACTATAAATGGCACCAGTCTCTCATTGTCCAAGCCTCCTGTCTTTGGTAGGCCTGTTTGAATACTCATTAGAATCAGTGAGGTGCTCTTATATATTTTTAACGTTATCATGGCGGTCACGTTGCAATATTTCAGAATGACATCTGTGCATATATACATGTACTCTAATTAAATGTAAAATGTATACAGTAAAACCTCGTTATCTCGAAGACTACTCGGGACAAGCCACACAAATGATTGAAATAAACCAGGAGCTCGACATAGCGGTGTGATACAAGTATACAACATATCATGGCAAGCTAATATTGCAGGGACTTTGAAATTTGCTCGAAATAAGCCGGGTGCTTGTAATAACGATGCTCGTCTTAACGAAGTTTTACTGTATGTATATATATATAGAAATATACCCAAATAGATTCTTTAAATTCAATTTAACTGTTTGGTATCGATTCTAGTTTATGAAATCATTGTCATGGCTGTACGTGTATTTTGGCTGGTATTGAATAGCAACTCTCACACCTCACTCAATCATAATCTTGTGGCGTACGTGTTTTATCCACTCTCGCTTCTCCGATAAAAAACAAACTTGAAAATGTAAACAACATGCCCCTCCATTTTGTGTGATCGATGATTTCTGGAGATTCAACCATCAGGAAGTGGGTCTATTTAAAACATAGTTGGAGAAACGTACGCAAGCCCATGTATAAACTATTTATCACCGGTGATAAATTAACCGATATGCTTTCTACAAATCCCTAAAGCACCGTTTATCATTTTAATATCAATTTACCTGAAGGAGACATACATTAAATCTTGTTTATTATGTGCAGTTTTACGTGCAGTACGACACCTATAGAGGCCATTGAAGGAGCCGCAAATATTGGTCGTGGTTGCTCTACAGAGGTTTAATTTATAGTAAATAGCGACTGAGGTTGTTGCTCCTCAGAGGGTCGCTCTGGAGAGGTTGTACAGTATACGTAAGCATTGCGAGATCTACTTGTATCTTGTTAAATGTATTTAAAAGCGAATTGACGATAAATGATCTCAAAAAAGCTTAGAACTTGCTTCCGATCAAATCGCATTGCTGCATTAGAGTAAAACTTTGTTATGACGAGCATCAATATTACGAGCACCCGGCCTATCTCGAGCAAGTTTTAAAGTAGTATCCGTTTTTATTATTAATGCGTGCCCTTTGGTTATTTCGAGCACTTGGTTTATCTCGAACATTTTACCTGTCCCGATCACTCCTCGAGATAACCAAGTTTTACTGTAAATTGTTTGTAAATTGTATACATTTGTGCTAGTAATCTGAAAATGTACGTGAAATAAAGTACATGTATTTTTAAAGTAAACTAAGATCTCCTGTTGTTAACTCACACTAAACAACTAAATGCAAATGTAATTATCGCGTTATGTAACTCAATGCTTAATATTATGCATGTGTTCCATTTTTATTAACAAAAGCTGTAGATTGTTTTTTGCCCGGGACAAGGTCGATACACGTCATACGATAACTGTGTTTGGATGTTACTGTTGGACACAACATAAATAACATCGCATGAATGACGTAACTTCAAGGATTATCCACTAAAATCAATGTGAAACAAAAACTTACCCGGCAAACCACTTATAGGCTGTTCAACCTAGCTTGGAATGATTACGCGTATTAAGTCTAAATCTATTGGAAATAACATATTTATTATACTAGTATTGGTTTATTTAAAACATCAATGGGAACATTTAATAGGGGGTTTCCTGATATAAACGGCACAAAGTTTTGTCAAAGGCTAGTGTGAACGCTACATTGGCAGTATGTGCGTCTTATGCTACATTGACAGTATGTGCGTCTTATGGTCAATGTGAAGGCTACATTGACAGTATGTGCGTCTTATGGTCAATGTGAAGGCTACATTGACAGTATGTGCGTCTTATGACCAATGTGAATGCTACAATGACAGTATGTGCGTCTTATGGCCAAAGTGAGGGCTACATTGACAGTATGTGCGTCTTATGACCAATGTGAATGTTACATTGACAGTATGTGCGTCCTATGACCAATGTGAATGTTACATTGGCAGTATGTGCGTCTTATGACCAATGTGAACGCTACATTGACAGTATGTGCGTCTTCTGGCTAATGTGAACGCTACATTGGCATGTACGTTTTATGACCAATGTGAAAGCTACATTGACAGTATGTGCGTTTTATGACCAATGTGATCGCTACATTGACAGTATGCATGTCTTATGAACAATGTGAACGCTACATTGGCATGTACGTCTTCTGACTAATGTGAACGCTACATTGACAGTATTTGCGTCTTATGGCCAATGTGAGGGCTATATTGACAGTATGGGTGTCTTATGGCCAATGTGATGGCTATATTGACAGTATGTGCGTCTTATCACCAATGTGAGGGCTATATTGACAGTATGTGCGTCTTATCACCAATGTGAGGGCTATATTGACAGTATGTGCATCTTATGGCCAAAGCGAGGGCTATTTTCACAGTATGTGCATCTTATGACCAATGTGAAGCTACATTGACAGTATGGGTGTATTATGGCCAATGTGAAAGTTATATTGCAAGTATTGGCCAGCATGAGCGTCGGGTATTGCCGATGTGGAAACTACATTGACATCTAGTTAACGGCTTATGGCCAAAGTGATCGAACGTTAAAATAAAACAGTATTGGTGTATTGTCGCCAATGCAAGTTGATGCTCTTGTTGTGAGAAACACTGAAAACATTGTCTGAAATTTCCAGTGCCCGGTATTTATTTGAACTAGGAACCTGCAGACTGGTGGCATTTGGTCACCGACTGTAACCGAATAAACATGGTGAAATGCCTTTTAAACGCGTAAGGTAATGCCATTGCCAGATATGTTTTTGCTCATTTAAATAGAGTCACGTGTCAATTGCTGTGTCTACAGTACGACAACACTTTATGTAACTATGTACATGTACATATCAATATCGACGATAATAGTTTACACAATTAAAGTATTCATTTTGTAAAGGTTTGTTAAAGCAAGCAAACAAACCCCCATTGTGTTATTATCATGGACATTTATTAAGGAACAATAACGAATATAAGCCAATACGCTGGCTTAGAATGAGACGATCGTGCGTTCCCAACTTCTTTTTGGTCAACATGACAAGTTCCGATTGTTATGAAACAAGGCTCATAAGAAGCGCCAACAATAACATGTAGATTTCAAATATGCATCAGTCGTAAGTAGTAGTATAGCTTGGTGATATTGACGTGAGCCTAACCTTTATGCGAGAATATATTACAAGGTTCTTGCTTTGAATATATCAATTTCCGCAAGCAAATCGTGCGATATCGATATGTCAAATTTGTGTTTGTATTTCATCTCGAGCGTCTTCGTGATACTCCCCGATTATGAAAACATACAATCGGTGTTGTTAACGCAGGCAATATATCAACTGTTAAATTATGCTAATCAAAAGGTCAGGCTCGTTTCAAATTAGCCAAGCTATAACGACATTCTCATTCTAAGCCAGCGAGTAAGCGCCGTATAATAACGATTAGTTGACATGCGGTACGGTATGATGAAGAAGCCATACAGTAAGACCCGTGTCGTCCACATAGACCTGTTACACACACAGAATGAGATTATGTGACAAACGGGGGCGGTGGCCTAGAGGTAGGGTGTGCGCTTCAGGACCGAGAGGTCCCCGGTTCAACCCCCGTCTTGGCCACTGGTTAATTGCTATGAGCAAGAATAACCCATATGCTCCACTCCACCAAGGTGTAAATGGGTACATGTGAGGGCAGTGTCTATGCCTGGGCGCCGCAGATCGATGTTGGCTGCCACACCCACAGGAGAGAAATAGTCTCTTCAGGGAGACACGAACGTAGGTTTGCATACGGGTAGCCCAATGACCAGCGGAAGTTAGAATGTCAGGGAGCTTGGGCGGGCGGCCTAACAGCTGAAAAGAGCCCTAGAACCTTGGTAACATAACTTTTAACTTAACAAAAGTGGGGGTCGGGTTGATCAATGGTCAAACACTACAAAGGAACCCCTGGCCTATGTAGCACGTCCAGCTCTTGATTAGACCTACAAGGAAATAGACAGACATGCTATTGCGATTAGATCACTCTTTATTCATGTGTGTCGATTGTGTGTGTTTGCAACAACCGCAATAATCACGTAAAGCGTGTTCGCAAGTTCCTACGACATCACAAATGTATGAATTATAGAATACTAGTATTTATATAGTGTAGTTGTAACTCCTGCCATAGCCGGTCCCAAGCCCAGGTTGAGAAAGGAGGAGGGTTGGGCGTAGGGCTCCCCTACCCCGTAAAAAAGTACCTGCTACAGAAACCGATACTACTGAACAATGGACGGATCTACGCTATCGAACCAGCGAGAGCTTTTGACGCGGAACAATCTGCAGACCAACTTACTTTCACCGAAGAATGTTATACGGATTGCGACTTGAATGTAAGAACAGTCTACGAAGCTGGATGGACTGCACAGGTAGCCAGAAAAGTGGAAAAGTGAACACAAGCTCCAAATATTCATCAACAATTGCCTCCGTCGAATCTTGAGAATTAGATGGCCGGAAAGGATCACGAATGTAGAGCTCAGGAGGAAGAGAAGATTCGAACACTACCCGCCAAGCTCTCGTCTGGAATCCCCAAGGCAAACGAAGACGAGGTCGACCATTACTGACCTGGAGAAGAACTCTGGATGCTGAGCTGCGATCTGTCAGGCTATCGTGGGGCGAGGCAAAGCGAAAAGCACAAACCAGAGACGACTGGCGAACAGTAGTGACGGCCCTATGCCCAACCATGGGCGAAGAGGCCCAAGTAAGTAAGATCGTATAGCGTTTCTTGAACATTAACTTTGGGTAGACGTAGTTGCATATGAGTAATTTCATCCTACACATAAACTCCTTAATGTCCCCCCCCCCCTCCAGAGAGAGGACGCAGCGTCCGGCAGACAAAGTCATAATGAGGCTTCGGCAGATAGGGTTAAGATCTATGAGTAATTTACATGTATGCATAAACATATCCGTAAAAAACTAAAATAACGGTCCTTAAGTCGTATTTGAAATCCCAAAGCGCTTTAAATCGAGGTAACCTCATGTAATATTGATGTCGTGAATTCAAGCATACTTTATAGCACATACAGAACGCCATTAAAATTATTATTTTCATGCTCTGTTTAGCTAAATGGGGAATATTCATAAAGTATATAATATGAAAACTTAAATGTCCATTTCGTGTTTCATATAAACAAAGATAATGTTGCTTACATGTCGCTGGCTTAGAATGAGAAGGTCGTAACTACTACTTACGACCCTTTAAGACTCATACATATTTGAAATCTGCATCAAAAGGCGCTTCTTTTGAGTCTATTTTCAAGAAAATCGGAACTTTCATGTTGACCAAAAGGAAGTTTTTGAAGCTTGCTTTACCAAAAGTAAAGAGTAAATTTCAGACAGATTTTTCTTGTTTTCTCAAAATATTGATTTTATAGTTACGACCTTCTCATTCTAAGCCAGCGATAAAGCAACAAGAAAACGTACACCATTCTTTGATCTGCAGGAACTATGAACGGTCCAAGATTGTTAACTGGTTAAGTTAAATTGTACACGTTTGTGCTAAGGTGTACCGGTCTTGGCTGCTTACATATCTATGAAAGTGAGTTTGTCCTAGTTCCAAAATGTGAAATGATGTGTTAAAAACTCCTTATTTTTTGTTTTCCTAGTGATAAGTCGTTTTAACAACAGTTTTACTGTAATAGCCATATACGGCAACAATAGTAATATGCTTACCCGAGTGTATTCACTATTTGTACACACAGAAGCTCAAACGGACGGACGAACTGTCTGACTGACGCCTTCCATTACTATATCACATTCGCATCGGCCCGCCAACAAATGATTCAAGTCCAGATCGGTTAGTTGAGTTCTTCTAGTAGGCCCCTCCATCTTGTAGGTATGATAGTATTGATGTCCTGTGAATACTTATATACAGGGTATACTATTACTAGTTCGATCCCAGTCTCCTCAAATAACTTTACTCGGCCGTCTTTCTGATGATAGTTCATCATGTGTTTTAGAAGGATCTCGTGTATGCTTTACATAATGCACATGACGTACAAGATGTCACAATTAACATTTACTGAATTTCACTGAATTGATATCTGGTACGAATTTAACGTATGGCAGGTTACCCCATCATTGTAATGATAGTGTACAGTATACGTGTGGTTGTGTGTAATTGTCCAGACCTTTCTGTCAAATAGTCCATAAAAGTGAAAACACTTATTTTCAATGTGTTCATGGTTGTGTTTTGTTGAAGGAACACCATGATTGTCTAAGCTCTATCCGGAACAGATTCCTTGGTTCTTACTTCTTTTAACACCCTCTGTATATAGCAACAACACACTTAATTAAGACAACCTTTGGGTTACCAACCAATTCATCTCACTAAAAAGTTGTTTCCATACTGTTAAGTGCCGTATTCACCAACGTTATAAAGACTTTAAATTTCCAAATGGTCTAATCGCTTACATGTTGTTATAAATGTACCGACTTTGATATAAACCGGTATACATGTTCAGTGATTTTCAATCTTACAATGTTGGTGAATAAGACCACACATTCGAACAGGGGACGTTCGGAATGGTAGTCGTGGAGAGAGCTAACAACTCGGCTTCCGAACCACATTATAACATATAATGATTATGGTCCCACCAGCGTATTTTTCGTCCGAACCAAATAGCTAGTGTGGAAACGATTGCATCCTCGAAAACCCAGGCGACACCTCCGCTCCTTGATGTAGTGTGTTCCCGAGTTGAGTCAATGGTGGATTTTCGAGGATGAGAAACTTGATGAACTACTGATGTATGGGGATGAATATAATAAACACAGGTTAAATTTTATACAAAAGGTTTAATGGAAACACTATTTTAATATAATACATATAAATGTAAAATACGTTTTATTTTTAAAACATAATTGTAAAAAAAGTTGATTGCAAATTATATATTTGTTGCGGTATACATGTAGAATGGATTTCTGAGTGTCGCTTATTCGCATAAAAATTATACTAGTTACTTATCACAAACTTCCAAAATTATGCTTTATTCAATTTGGATGATGTTTTATCCGCTTACCACATGGAAGCATTGCCTACTGTATTCGTTGATACATAAACAGTATGAGTACGTTTTATTTGTAAAATAAATTGACTACGTTTTTATAGAAAAGGATATACATGATCACAAAATAATTGCTGTTTTATAATACAGTACAAAAATGTCCTGATGGTCGCAAACACGTGACCACGTGCACAATACTGTATAAAATTACACGTTCCTTAATGCATAGAACACGACATCACGTGGTCTGTGAACGAGATCACGTGCTGGCTTGTTGTTACTATCACAATGTCTATTCTCTGGCCATCGATTGTGCTTGAGCTGCTCCCAATTCCTGAAATGATAGAAATAATAAAATATTAAAACCAAAGCCACGAAATTAATTTCGTCCCATCGAAATTAAATGATTTTGCAGTATGTTGTTAAAGGAAAGCACTATGTTTGCAATGTAACACTCTTCAGACTAGGTTTTCATTTTCTAATCAAAGCGCTACCGACCGCCTTCATTTAACTACCTCCCGTTCAATTAAATTTAGAAGGCATAGACTAACTCTCATGAAAAGCGCTACGTGGTGCTTTGAGTTACTTAATTTTGCCCAGGTTATTTAAAACAATTACAAAAGTAATGCTTTTACAATGATCTTATTCCGCGAAAAGCTATTCGGATCACCAAGAATAAGGCAAACAGCAGCATCCATCAGCTACTTTTTTGAGTTGGTTATTCGTCGAAATAGGCTTACGTGTCTATCGGGCAGTGGCAATTTCAAGCGTTGGTATTTTGCAATTCAGCAAAATATTTTTGATGACCGCATTACCGTAACTGTCACATAAAGCCCAATTTTGTTATTACATTGTAAATACACACATGATAGCTAAACCATCCCAGATTTAAACGCTTCATTATACCAGTATTAAACATAACTTCGACATTCCAGTAGTATAGCTATCCGAAAACGAGTGTTCCTGAACCATGAAACACCGATCCTTCAAGCTGGCTCAAAAGTATTTAATATCTTAATAAAAAGATGAGTGCAATGATGCGATATACGTTTAACAATATTACAACCATACGACATACTTCCCACGAAATATTTTTCTGTCAGTTTTAACAAATATTTAACTGTTCGGATACAAAATAACATGATCATCTGCAATGTATACGAAACGGATCATTCATGTCTCCCATACGGATGGGTAGCCACACTCAACGTACGGAACGGTTGCTATGGTAACATTCACTACGTAAAAACTACCGAATTTTCAGTTGTACACACATTTTTAAGATTCCTAACCTATAAATAAACTAAACAGTATTGTATGAACACATTGAATCCGGTATTTGTCAAATTTTACCATCGCTTGTTATCAAATTACAAACGACCAAAGTTAACATAAAATTTGGTGACGTACATTGTACTCTCTCATTGTAAATTTACGCTAGGTGTCAGGTTACCAAATGTTTCAGCTCAACGAAATTAGGTCAGACTACATTATTGAATGCCTAGAGTAAATAACCACATGTATAGGGTAAGCCTTACACATATTGGGACTTTTCTCAACATTTTAGACGGGCGAATTCTCGAATGGTGCCATTATGAAATGCGTTGTCAACATTGAATAGACCAAACTGGACATCTCATTGAGGCTGAATAAACGACACAGCGAAAATGGACTTGGACATTGAGTTCTTAAGTTTGAGTTGGACTCTTTATTGGGACGGTTAAATTGAAGTTAACTTTATGCATGTTCATTGAGTTAAGATACCACACTTCAAATTCTGTCACTATAGTATATTTAATGTACAAATATCTTGACCCCTTTATGAAGTGAGTAGGCCTACGACAAAGAGATAAACTCAACTAGTGTATGATGATATTGTATATGATAAATTTATCAACAGTCATTACAATTTCAAAATGTGTACGATATACTCAGTTTTTCCCCATACCCTAAGTTTATCATGAGTGTATACCGACTGTTTACTCAACACGTTCAATTGTTCAAGTACCCCTAACTATCAGGTGACAGCATTTCAACATAGTCTCAACAGTGAACCGCTTTGATAGAATGTCATACAATCACTCCCATTTTAAAACTAGGTTTTAAAAATATGAGCCGTACCCATTAAATACCGTAAATACTGTCAGCTCAAAAACAGTGTAACATAAGATATAAATTGTCAGTTTTCGGAGTACATGTAGGCCTACTATTTCTGACATGCCTGAGCGTGTGTAGCTCGGATAAGTTCATAACAAATACATACGTGTATCACATAGGTATCGGGTCAAATGCATTTTATTTTTTGTTGATCCAGTTTATGATGAATGGGTGCAAGTATTTTAACCAAGTTAACCAAGTCATTGCGGATGCTATGTGCAAGACAAGTGGGTGTGGTCAAATGTTATGAGGGGATTACATGCACGTGCACGAACATCACATCGTGCTACATGAGTGACGGCACGGAGTCGGTTGCTAGGGCTAAGATGTATACGTGCTATCAGACAGTCCAATAAACAAACAATCGATCGATATATAACAAGATTGCGATGAATTGGTCACTTTGTAAAAATACATGGCCATATGCTTTATATTTAAGCTAAATTTCAAAACACATTCAAAATTCATAACTTCTGCCTTATCAAATTACACTATACAAAATATTCACAAGGCAATGAGTCCCTGGTGACGCACACCAAACGTGCATTCAACCAAAAACTCAACGATTTAGAGCAAATTAAACCATTTACGTACAAGAAAAATATCAATATAATTTAAATAGATCAGGCTCAAGATTAAAAGATTAAAATTCTTGAAAAGCACCTAAGGACATATGAAACGTCTTATTTAGGTCTTCTTTAGAAGCGGTGTCAAATTCCCTCCTACCCGACCAGTGCATTGACATAGGTGTGTTTGAATGTAGATAATCAGTGTAACCGCGGCACATGTTATATTGAAATGAATTCCAAGCCCACACTCGACTCACACAGCAACATGAAAACAATTGTTGTTTATTATGACAACCAGGTCATTGAAAGACGATCTAGCATATCGGAGGTCGATAGCTTCAACAGGTCTCAATCAGATAGCGCCCCAGCCAAATCGATTACCGCCGGGTATGACTTTAAAACCGGGGAGGAAATATACCAAATGGTTATGTACATAGAAAAATCTTTACTAAATCGAAGCATATTGGAATTCAAACAATTCGTTATTCGTGATTTATGTTAGAATCCATTGTTTGAATACTATAATTTTACGGTTGATATTAAGATGATATTCATAAGCACAAAACAATTCACGGGCCGTCCCAACAAGGTCATTCAAATATATAATAGTGCTCGCATGATGTACTTCAGTAATATATTTGCAGACTAAGCAATTTTGCAGATATTTTTGCATATGTGTGTGTCACGGTCGGTATAGTAATATTTGAGAATGTGTATGTTATTGTAAAGTAGCTGGTGGATACCCAGCTTAATCAATGGGTCATTAATTGTAATATAACTTCGCGACTAATAGACCAGTTGAACGTCAATTGGCCCTGACTTAATCAGTTGTATATGAATATATAAAACCGTTTTCACTAACAATTAAAATGTTACGTCATTTTTTATCAAATTGTTCATTATTGGTGGTTTATATTTAGTATATCTCGAGTATATAAGTCATTTTATTGTTTATATACGAAGAGAATGAAACATTTGACGAGATATGTTATCAACTTTTAGGAGGCAATGACAATGCGCGTCATATTTGTTTGTGTATGAGATTTTCAAGTTACTCCCATCAACGTCATATATGACCATTGATATGTTGATTAATATAAATATCATAATCCCGAATGATAACATGTCGAAATAGTCCAGTAAATCTCATAGATAACGCGTAGACATATTTATCTATATAGCATTAATGATAATAACTTATAAGCGATGTGTTACAAATATTTGTGACACGTATTTGTGCTAGTTTGCGAAATACTTGACAAAACACATACGCCGAACAAGAGTACCGTCTACGAGTGCTAGACGCTCGACTTTCTCGTTTTGGATAGTAAGAAGGGCAGATAACTCAATACATATAGGTCACAGGGTTATCAGTCTTGTCAGTATGGACTCCTCTTGTGTTGGTGAATAACTATATATGCTAAGTTTAGAATTGATACCTTTGATAGTCTTTGAGAGAACGACTCTTGACAATAAACTCTTTTTCTTCGAAAAGTTGAGTAAACAACCAGATTCAATTCAACAGCAGCTATATGATCTTATTTGTAATAGATTTATGGATGTATTTTCAATGGCTGAGTGAGAAGAAAGCACTTCAGCTGTTGTGTAAACGCTCGGGAGATAATACGGTTATTAAAGCGGAGGAAATGATAAAACGGTTTGGGGTTTTAACAAACAGATGACATATGTCAGATAACCAATTAGCCCAGATCTTTGAACCCAAACTTCAACACAAATCTATGAAGTATCAACCTACTCAATCATGCCAGATTAGGGGCCTGTGTACACACTTCAGGTATACTACGAGTTCTTGTACACATTCAAAGTCGTGGCGAATTATCTTACGCTACAAATTTCAATCCAAGCTGAAATTTCGCCACGACTTTAAGCGCTACAAATGCGATCAGTGACAAATGATGAAGTGTTTCAATGCGATTTATTGTTTAAACTATATACTTTGGTACTTGAATCTGGGCGATATATATATATTCTAATGAGACTAATTGAACTTTATCCTATACACAAAAATAGCATGACATACTGTAAAACATTTACATATAGTGAGAAGGAACGCAAAAGGATCTTGAAAGAATTGTAATTTCGAAGTGAACTTAATTTTGGTCGATTTCAATTTGAGACATGGATACATAGTTCATGTTTTTTATACTAAGTTTTTTATTTCGTGGCCAACTTTGTCCGCAAAATCAACGAAATTCTTCTGTATAGAATAATAACTATTTATCAGTACGAAACCCTACGTCACCACCGGAAGTGAGCCAAGTAGCGCCCATTGTAAACACTTCACTTGAGTATAAACAAGTTTCATTTAAAACACTCAAAGTCAGTATATATACGAGTTATGGAAACACCATAATAATGTTGGTGTTTATACAGTTGGTGTACGAGATTTATTTACATTTCAAGTTCTTTTGTCAAGAGAAGGGCGTACACGGCGCAATCGGATACCAACCCGGCTGTTTTAAACATTTCTGCTAAAGCATGTTACATTTCTATTTAGTCTGAACGATAATGACCGAAGTTGAACGATAACAAACGGGTTAAACCGTGAAAGTTCAGCCAATTTACGTCTATTAAAATGCATTAAGGACAATGAGATCAGAATAGTAACCTAGATGTTACATAGACTGGTACCACGCTCCGATGGTACTGTGTTAGTGGTCTAATTTCTCCCGGACTGGAGTGGTCAGAGACACAGCTTGTAAGTTTACCATTTAAATGTGTGTTGTTAGAAAATAAGAGATCAATGTTAATATTTGCACAATTTTAACACTGCAAACAAAGTGGTCTAGTTTTGTTCAATATAACCCCAATACTACATGACATCATACATTTCCTTTGTTTGCTCACAAGTTCATACACATGTGTTAACCATTTAGGTCGAAGTGTTGGCTATGTCACCAGGAAACATTGTATACTTGAAATCTTCAACATAAAGGTTCATATAGACTCTCAATATACTTGGTACATGGTTTTATACGCGAAGGGGTGTTTAATATTTACCGAGCCTTTATTTTTATATAAGCTACGCATTCCCTTACTTACATGGTTTCGGCTATCCCATAGATTTCGGATATGTTTGCTTATTTCATTTTCTGTCAGATAGGTCATACGCATGTATGATCGCGGTCCGCGAATTGCAATGTTTCAGTCACAAAAGGCATAATCCATTAACTTAATAATGGGTCATAAATAAAGAACCATGTAACTTCAAAAGCCATCAGAAATGTATAATTTGCACAATGGTCGTATTGAATTAGGACAACGTCAATGTTACAATACATTTATTGTTTTATTGTATTCTTTGCTGATTCAACTAAATCATATCTTTATCAATGACATTTTATAAATGACGTTTAATACATGTTTTAATGGACTAATGCCAATCTGTATCGACTTTACGACAATACTATTAACGATTGAGTTAAACAATTGTTTGTTATATTAATTAAAGCGATGTAACATCCACGACGTGTATATTACCATAGCAACTCGCTTCACGTTTAGGTGCTTTCGCGCAGAAAAGGGGTCAGCTAAACTTATATTTATAGCTTGGAAATATATCATTTATAGCTTGGAAATATATCATTCAGAAGTGATAATACAAATGTAAATACATTTATAATGTTCAGTCATACAAAGTAACGCTACTCCCGTTACTTATAGAACTAGTTGAACACAACCAATGCTCCATGGTTACAAACCAGACATCAGACAATCCAAGTCATTCAACAAGAGGGTCATATAAAGCGATGTTTTGGGTATATGTATGTGGTTACGGACATTAATGCATGAACTAGTATATAAGTAAAATCACTTACATTTGCTTCCTGTATCAACGAACACAGTCCACAGAACCAATGCATAACACAATCCATACCAAATGAGCCCTGAAATATAACAATAAGAAATAGTAAGTACATGATATAATAGACTACATCTATTACATAAACAGTAAAACTTGGTTAAGACGAGCTTCGATAAGACGAGCACACGGCCTATGTCGAGCAGATATCGATGGGTGCCCGCAAGACTGTAGTTACTGCATATATATAAAGAAGGACTTACTACAGTATTGCAGGCACCCCTCGATATGCACAAAGTGAAACTATAAAGAATTAAGAGTGCACATGATAACAGAAGAAAGTATGTATTCATTCATGGTGCATGTTTACACAAACCATAATCTCGAAGGAAGTAATTGGCACATTAGGAAGAAAGAGAACTCAGATAACCAAATCAAAACCAAATGGCGACGAGGATTTTTATTTTTGACAGAGCATATATTAAACCATTAAACCACCGGACCGTGTTATCGTGTGGAAGTAATTGCACGGAACACGAACAGCCCAGCTATGGTATAATTACCCGGATCCACAGTAAAATCATGTTACTCGTAACTTATGCAAGTGTGTCGGACACGCAACGTAAACCAAACAATCCATCGAGCTACATGTTGTATGTATTAATACTGATGTGAGACCGCCATTTTGTTACAAACCAGCGGCGCATCTTTACGATAAACATACTAGAAGTAATTCAAATAACACCCCGGACATTTGACCCGTTAACCCTGACCTCCCAGGGAAAGTTAACACAAGGGTGAAAGTCGGTTAATTATCAAACTTCATGTATTCATTGATACGCTCTGTGCCTCATTTTCAAACAAGCCTTATTATCCATTCGTGTTTACGTTATCATAGGATATCGCCTCTTGCTCGACCGGACAAACTCATTAACGCAACAATGAATATTATTATACTATAAATACTTAATAAGAACGTTTTTCAGAAACGTTCAAACTTATCATGGCATAGCAACGTTAGCAAAAAGTTCAACTAGTAGCAAATTGACCAAATATTCGTGTCAACAATATCCGCACCACGGAAAAGTGTATGAACCATTAATTTGGGTCGGTGCGAGGACTCTCGTGCGCATACTACAAAACCAAGTTAACCTTTTCAGCGTTTCGATAGCCACGATCAGCTATTGTAAACCCAGTCATGAGTCAATGCTTATAAACATATGCGGCTTGTAAAATACAGACTTATGACATTAAAATATACCAAAACTGTTCAAGTAAACGGCCTCGAGTCAATGAACTCCTCGAAATGAATGGGTGTGGCACATATACTCGTATACATGTGCTCAGCTGAGGTCAATCCGACCCGGGGCTATCGACAATGAAACGTTCATACAATGTGGGTGTTTTCGAAACGCATGATATCTATCTTCTATGATCTTGATGCAATCTCAGTTAGTTTGACATGTATACGTTCACAACCCCGGGCGATCGAACACGAATGTTGGACAATTACGAATAAATGAAATAAATTATATACATTGCAACACGGGTAACGTAACGCGGGGTATGTTCAATGTATTTATACGCGCTCTGTAAAGGATTTATGTACTCATGGCAACAGCGTTTTCCAATGCAAGCAATTTCACTGAACCTACGAGAAGTAATTTGATGTACGTATTGCATGCTACCCTTCTAAGATCGCTTCCCTGTTCGCATCGTTCTGAGATAGGTCATGACCGCTTCTCATTACAATCGTCCTGCGAGCACACCATTATTCATTGAACATACCCGTTACGAGATGTATAAATAAGCAACAGGTCAAGGAAATTGTTGCGCCTTGCAATCCCCGGGCACTCTAACTAATTAGAGCTGAAAGGAGCCAGCCTATACAAACATCCGTAGTTACACAATGTCTATACCAGGTTACGTCATTTCGGAAGATAGAGCAAGATAAGCCCACATTGGCCACAGGATATTACACAGAGGTGGCGTTATAACCCGATTATATGCGGTCCGAAGCCAATCATGCAATTCAATGGTCAGAATCAACACTTTCAAGTTTTCTGACGATTTTTCATTAATAATGTACGAATGGATGTGTAGTTTAGTAAAGCATAAACACGGAAAGTTTCGGTATTTGTGTAAAATCTTAGTAAAGGGTTGTGATGGTTATCAAAAGAAATATAATACCCAACTATTCATCAGTTCATAAGCGCGTAGTCATGTTTACCCAGTTATGCGCATAGGGGTGTGTACGGTTCATTATACGAATGGAGCTTAGTACAAATACAGTCATGTACCTGTGGTTTAGCGCGAACTTTCTCATTCACGAAGGCTGAACTGTAATTCGCAGATTAGTTTAAAATAGTTAAATTAACCCCCCCCCCAACACATTTTACCTGTCAGTCACAACATAACAAGTTAGAAACTTTAATTGTTGTACCAAGATTTAGTCATGAACATGTCCGGGTGACGAATTCGTCAATGCCAAGGCTCACTGATCGTTCTTAATATACAATTGTGGGCGTTGTCCACATAATCTTTGCGTATTTCAAAATTCTCAGTGAGTGTAGACGCAAGCATCTAGGTCTAAAGTAGCCTACACTCGGCCAATGTTTAACTTCTACCTATCGTACAAAGCTAGGCATGTACGATGTTCGCGCTAGAGTATAATACAGAAGAGAATAGAACAGCTGTGCAAAGATATATACCATACCATCAAAACATAAGCAGTTATAAGGCTCGAAGTCCTATGTATTTTCAGTTTATATATTGTATATAATCAGCAGATCAGTGATAATATAATATATACAGAATTTGTAGCGCATGTGCTCTCAGAAAATACTTTATAAAATCAGACAATCATTTGGAGAGTGCAACTCAAAACCCCAATGCAGTCACAAAAGCCAATGTGGAAAGGAAAACATCTTCGTCGGAATCAAGCGTAAGTAAAATATTTATATCGCGGGTATTTCATATGATTCGACAAAGGAGAAAATGTTTGATTACAAGGAAATATATAAGTATATACCAACACTGTGGTATAACGTACACCGGATATTGCTAGCAAGATGAGTAATATTATCAATTTTCGCGACATTCTAGTGTTGACAAGAGTAAGTTCACAGGTGATTTTTAGTTTTTCTGAGTGTGTTAAATGTACATTTTATTCAATTGCCAGGTAATTTCTTAAAAGCGTGATTAAAAGACCAAACTCGTATCGTTACTCACGGAGAAAGTAAGCTCGATCTGTCGAAATTAGATGTTTTTGTATATATTTTTCGTTAAAATACTCAACTTGAATCGAGCGAATTGTCATTCTTGTTACAAAGATTATATTGCAAACGTAGTATCCGAAACTAATCGAAAATGACGGCGCATTGCGAGAATAAATGCAGGTGTTAGTGTACAGAGTATTGCTATATAGTTGCTCTCTGGTGTACGGAGTATTGCTGTATCGTGTACGGAGTATTGCTTTTACTTGCAGTCATCACTATTTGTCACACAAATTGAATAAATACAAGGTATAATCAGCGTTATTTTGTAAAAATAACTTACATAGATATGTACCTATTTATTTACGATTGTATTGTATGTACCAAATGAAGCAATTAATGTAACAAGCTAATCCTAGCTCCAAGTCCTCCCTGAAATTTATGGGAAACTTCTTTTAGTAACTGTGTATTTCACATACAGTAAAGGGTCATAGCTGAGCAATTGCATTAGACAAACACAAAACTACTACAATGTCCAATACTTTGAATTAGCAACGTTGAATGTAAGTCATATCAAAGGAACCTCATCGTAGCATCTGAAATAGTTGAGAGATTATAAAATAAGCCTTGGTATGTATATGGATGTGAATGCCATTAGTTGCCATTTGACCATAAGCATGACTCTAAAAGAATTGCATATATACAAGCTAAATATCACATTTGTACTACTCACAAGAACACTTTATGCATAAAATTCAGCATTCTATATTGTTAATCGCATTCATCTGCCTGACGGTTGAAATATTTAAACATGATCTTTTAAGAATATTCTTTTTATATCGTATAACCCATAAGACATGACCTTATTGGTGAGCAGACGTAATAATACGATAAAATGTCCATTTACATACTTTATTTACTAATTTTATTAAGCCATACTCTCCGTACACTAACGTTGCGCTTATGTGCAATACTCCGTACACTATACAGCAATACTCCGTACACGCACGCGTATCTGTTTTTGGATGTATCTTATTTGTTTTTCGAACAATATTTATGAAATTTGGTCACAACATTTTGGGGTTCAATATAAACAAAATGGCCAGTTCAAAAAATCTACAATTTGGTAATACAACCTTTCCAGAAGCTTGTAAAGTACTGCTGTCAATATTTGCCAGTGAGTAACGGCATAATACTGGTTCATTTTAACCTTTCTGTAAATATCTGATATACGATAGTGTGCTATAAAGTTACCAAAATGCCCGAAGAAGTTAAAACTCAATTGGGATATGCATAAGAAGTCAGTAATTTGGAAAATTTCGTCTCTGAACTCACCCTGGTCTCCATTTCATGTACTTAAATTGATAATATTACTCACTTTACAAGCAATATCCGGTGTACGTTATACCGCAGTGACCAATGTACACTAGATTCATCCTCGCAAAATTACCATTTAGTACGAACGATGCAGAAGAAAAAGTGCTAAAATCGCAACAAATTAATTATAAAATTGAAGTAACGTTATTGAAAACTACAATTTAAAGACAAACGCAAAACAATATACATATAAGAAAATAACTTACATCAATTCCCTTTTGTTCCCTGACTTTACCCCTGATCTTAGCACGGGACCAGATTCCGATTGGTCCTAAAATTGAAAGGAACCCGTATAGGCAGCAGGATTCACCAACTTTCTCGGCTGTTTGTCCGGCGGTCAAACATGGCACGAAATATGTGATAATACAAACTCCGCAATTAGAGAAACAACTGAACAATCCATTTTGCCATTCACCCATTTTGAGTAATTTGCTTTTTTACCAATTTATAAAAAAATAATTTAGGTGCGACAGGTCCAATCGCCGATACTCCACGGAATAAGGTGACCGGTTTTTGGAGTGTTGATAAAACTCAAAGCGGATGCGATGCATTCATTTTTGAAGCGATCTGATTGGTCGATCAGCCGCGCATGGAGGTCTCACATACCATTCGTTGCTAGCTATTGATGGCGGTCGATAAAAATATATCTATTATAATATATACATTTATGGTTTAATAAATATTGTAATTATAAGACAGCACATTTAAAGAAATGTCATAAAACCCGCGGGTGTGTGCCATAGTTATATTAACCTTAAGATCGGCTTGATAATGAAGTTGCAAATAAATGTTAGTTAGCTGTCTTTGCCGAGCTGTAGGCCTACATGTACGTGCATATATATTATTATTCAAGTTGTATTGTAATGAAATATTGCGAAATTAATAATTTTGAAAATTTAAAGCTTTATTTTCAAATGTCGATTATTCATGGACCGTGTTAACAGCGTAGGTGTATATATGATAGTCAAATTACGTTAAGCTATACAAGTTGAAAGAAGTTGTTAAAATGAACAACTGGTAAAGTTTCCCTTGATTGGAGTTGCACGTATTAGGGCTGGACTAGCTGATTGATGAAATTTGTGATGATACAAAACTGATGCTGGAAAACAAACACACAACAACAACAACAACAACAACAACAACAACAACAACACGCAGACCAAACGACAGGCCAATCATAATATTGAGGTGACTGGTTAAAACTTGCATGCTTAGCTCAGTCGGTAGAGCACGAGCTTTCTGATATGGCATCTTCGGTATCATGCACTATCCCCCAACTATTTTAAATGACTTATCTCTTCTGGAGGCCTCGCCTATATATGGCTTATCCGGTGGAAAACGATAAATAAAAGCATATATAACCTTTTGATTGACATTACCAGTCAGTTGTCAATCAATACCCATTTTTTAAAAATCAATTTTAACGGTAAATAATAATCACATGGTCCAATATATTAATTTGAAAACCTTCGCCAAGCAGCCTTCGACAAACAAGCAGGAAGAGCGATCTCTGCTCTGGCAGTGACTCTACGGAGACAACCACTGAACACGCATTAATTTTGTTGGACATGTACTGTACAATGTATGTCAGTATAATATACTAAATTTATGTAAAGGATGCAAAATTCCAGTATATATCAAAACGAATACGAATATAACTTGTCAATTTATTTAAAAAAAAATATAAAGAACGTAATTGGGAAAATATATTATGTAAGACATGCGCAGATCTACTCGAAACAAAACAAAAAACAAACGGGGAAATTAAAAATAGGAGTACGCTAATTACGTGTATTAGTAAGGGGGTTTTCTCCGGAATTTATCGTAGTGATAACGTCAAGTGTTGTGGTAAACATATACACGCTTGTATTTAATCTTCCGTGATATTTTTTGTAAACACTTTGTAAATTATAAATATGTGTTTGTATGTTCAAAACAGTTAAACTTGTGGCCCTCGTAGCTTGAAGTGGTTATCGCGCTCGCCGCCTAATTGGGCGACCTGAGTTCAAATCCGGGTGGAGACTCACGTATGCCTGTTATATATTCAGCAGAAAGCTGACTGGCAAATAAAGGCTTTTCTCCGAGCATTCGGCACGGTAATAGGTAACCTAATATATAAACATGTTGAGAAGTCAGACGTTTTAGTAGATGGAAACCTTGCAATTTTGTTCTAACTCTTTTTAAAATACAGTTTTGTAAATAATATAAATGGGGAAAACACCTGAAGTGTCTATAATATAAAACTATGACCATTTATTTCATTCCAAACTAACTTGAGATAATCTACACATAAAACCACTTGGTTAACACAGAGACTGGACACAGCATGTGGGGTACCTTGATTGAGGTAATTATCTCTGGTCAGTAAAGTGGCCATGTGTAAGATGCCATAGATAATCCTAGAGCACATGCTGGTCACTGGCTGGTTATAATAAATAAGCAGCTTATACACAGGTAGACCTGCTCAGCTGGTTTATGTTATATTTAGAATATTTGAACACTACGGAAGCCCTGGAGGGACATTTATAATTTAACAATTATTAAACAATTATTATCTATTACTTGCCGCTTATTACCTAATACGTATAACCTATGATTTATAAGTTATTGACATGCGCCGTATTTTGCGGCAAACAGACACGATGAGCCAAAAGGATATTGAAGACGGACATGAGTTGCAGAAGGTATTAGACTCTGGTTATTTGTATCTATATTATATATTAAATCATACTACATGTATTGTTGTTAGTATTCGCTATAGAATTTATATATTCTGGCTCGAAATTGGGGTGGACACACAAAATCTTGTTTAGGGTGTCCGTTGGCATGCTCCACTGGATTTGTTTTTACTTCTACGACATCGTTGGTGCGTTTTGCAACTATTTTGTACCACCGTTAACACTGTACTGCCATTCACAGCTTAATGTAAATGCACACAATGCAGTGCATGAGGTCCAAGGCATGCTCTATTTTAGAACGTCCTTGATGGGTTCTGGTGCACTCTCAGACTATTTAGGAAGCAATAGTTAATAGCAAACGTGTCTTCTAAACACACGTGCTATTGGTCTGTAAAGTACATGGGCCTAGATATAGGTTTCTAAGCCTGGTTTGCACAACCGGGGTGGTCCTTATCAAGCTTCAGGCCAAAGAGCAATGTGTTAATATTAGGCAGGGTTTATCAGTTGAGTTTGGTTTCATTCTTTGTGTAACTCGGTCAGATGTTGCATCTCAACTAACGTTAGTAAACCCTTCCAACCATGACTGTTAATGTGAATAATTTGGCAGTTCATGAGGGAGAAAGAGGTCTGGTACTGGGCCTTCACAGGAAAGATAGTTAGGGAATCTGCACATCTGTCTTAAGTGACATAGCATTTGAAATTGCCATTTAAACCAATCAACCACAAAAAGTCAGTTTTAAGTAATACATTTTAAATAATAAGTATTAAGTAATACATTTTAAATTATAAGTATTAAGTGATACATTTTAAATTATAAGTTTTAAGTAATAACTTTTAAATAATAAGTTTTAAGTTATAATTTTTAAATATTAGATAAATAATAATAACAAATAAGTACAATCTTATATATTTTAAATAAATTATTCTGTTTTTTTTTTTAGAGCGTTGGTTCATGTAAAAGACGTGGTCTTGGATGGAGAGGAAATCAGAATACAAGGTGCAAATACGCTAGCGGCCTTTCGGGAGAAGTATTGAGGAAGGAATGGAGGAGGAAAAATATTGGAAATTGTTGTGAATGAACGTATTGTAGAAGGACAAACATTATACTTTAAGGAGGTTATTTAGAGCATTGACCATATGACTTGTGTTTACGACATATTGTGTTAAAGTGTTTATGTGTCCAAGTATGGTGTTTACGTTTTAAAAAATTAAATAAAATAGTTAGCAGTCTATTGCTTTATTGTATTTTGTCTCGAAGATACATCAGTTATACATGTCAAGAATCTTCAAGTGGCTGTCTCACTGTCTCACATTTGACCATAATGGAGTGACAGAGGAATGTCTGACTCACCTATCACCAGGCGATAAGAAGTCTAAGTTTTCGTGCTGCCACGGCTATACTCCTACATAGCTTGGTTTTTATATAGCACCATTGGGCATTCTAATATAAAATGCTCAAATAATGGCACCAGGTCATTTTGACACCACCACAGGGAACTGCAAGTTCCCATGTACCTATATTCGGACTAGTAAGCATTGAGGCGGGTGAATATGATTACGGAGTCATAATTTAGGCAATTCATTAAGAAATCCATTACAATTTTGATATATGGATAATATAAAAACCTATTATAGAAGTTATGACTGGGGGTAGATCCACCACGCTTGAATTTGTTGACTCGCAGTTTGCAGAGGCTTTGTCAAAATAAGGGTTGTAAAAAACTTAACATGTGTGTTTTTGTGCCACAGTCAGCTCAGAAAATACAAGGAACACGCTTCAAAGCTTTTATTGATTCAATACGATAATTAACAAAATAACAATACATTTAGGATTGGTCATTAAACCTTTAACAACATACATCATTATACGACTATGCCCGGTTATTTCCAATCTCTATTTCTGCATGAATGCATAAAACAAATTGTTTCTTTTGTCATATCCACCAATGTGCCAAATATCATTTTAACCTTTTGTACAGTTTCTTTGTATATGTGGCATTCCAGCCTTTCATTCATGGACAGGACATACTAAAGTCTTCTAAAACAGATACATTTTCTACTGAGTTGTATTTTTTCTCTCTATCAAGTCTCTGGTGTTTTCTTGCGATGTAAGAGTAAATATCCACAAATATGTAAAGTATTTACATCAAATGCCGCATTCTCCACAACATTATGTTCACAAATCAGTAGACGAAGAATTTCACATAACTTAAAACCATCATTAACGTATTCCATCACCAAGTTGAGCCCAGGATTGTGTATTAAATTCACTGATGGCAGATATCGAGGCACCACATCTCCTGTAATGCACAACATCAACACCTCTGAGAAAAGTACAGCTCTTTAACTCCAATACCTTTTCAACTTTCCTATAATTAATAATAATAATTTTACAAAATCACATTTATAAACCCTGTCATCATCACTCTGGTGTTAATACTTTTGAACAACAGACATCTAATAATAATATATCAGTTTATCATTTGGTAATTGGCATTATTATCAGTTTTTAATAGGATTCTCATTTTAATCTAATATTTAACATTTATAACTTAAAACTTATTATTTAAAAGTTATTACTTTAAACTTATAATTTAAAATGTATTACTTAATACTTATAATTTAAAATGTATTACTTAATACTTATAATTTAAAATGTATTTCTTAAAACTTATTATTTAAAATTTATTACTTGAAATTGATTGTTTGTGGTTGATTGGTTTAAATGGCAATTTCAAATGCTATGTCACTTAAGACAGATGAGCAGATTCCCTAACTATCTTTCCTGGGAAGGCCCAGCACCAGACCGCTTTCTCCCCCATGAACTGCCAAATTATTCACATTAACAGTCATGTTTTGAAGGGTTTACTAGTTGAGATGCAACATCTGACCGAGTTACACAAAGAATGAAGCAAAATTAAACTGATAAACCCTGCCAAATAACACATTGTTCTTTGTCCTGAAGCTTGATAAGGACCATCCCGGTTGTGCAAACCAGGTTTAGAAACCTATATCTAGGCCCATGACCTTTACAGACTAATAGCACATGTGATTAGAAGACACTTTTGCTAATTAACTATTGCATCCTACATAGTCTGAGAGCGCCCCAGAACCCATCAATGGAGTTGTAAAATTAAAAGTTTCTTGGGAGCATGCCTTGGACACCATGCACTACATTGGATGCATTTGCATAAAGCTGTGAATGACAATGCAGTGTTAACGGTGCTACAAAATAGTTGCAAAACGCACTAACGATGTCGTAGAATTAAAAACAAATCCAGTTGAGCATGCCAACGGACACCCTAAAACAGATTTTTCTTTCTCCCCAATTTCGAGCCAGAATTTATAAATTCGATTCTACATCGATTACTAACGACAGTAGTATGATTTGATATATAATATAGATACAAATACCCAGATTTTAATACCTTCTGTAACTCATGTCCGTCTTCAATATCCTTTTGACTCATCGTGCCTGTTTGCCGCAAAATATGGCGCGTGTCAATAACTTATAAATAATAGGTATTAGATAATAAGGGGCAAGTAATAGGTAATAATTGTTTAATAATTGTTAAATTATAAATGTCCCTCCAGGGCTTCCGTAGAACACTAACACTCCTATTCAAAATTCGCATTACATTTTAATTCATTATGCGATTAAAAAAATTGTGTTACCGCATTTTAGTATTTACGACTTTATATTCATGATTATCGTTATCATCTAGACATTTGTACAACGTGGACTAGAGCGGCCAAAAATAGGATGGAAAAAATCGATATACTCCACTTGGTTGAAAAACTGTTGAGCAGTGGGACTTCAAACCCGTGCAAAGTTAAAAGCATGACTTAAATCTAAATGAATTATAAAATGCAAAATGTGCAATGAAAAGTTTTGAACTAGAACACATTGTACGCCATTTCGGACATATAATTATTTGGCCTTGAAATCGATCGATATTTAGGTTCATTAAGTAAAACGGTCATTTACATGTATAACACAATATCAGATTATCACCATACTTGAATAATGAAAGCGAACGGAAAAGTCGCACAGAGGATTAAAACATGTAGAACAGAGGATTAAAACATGTAGAACAGAGGATTAAAACATGTAGAACGAATTTAATTCCAATTGACCATGATAGGCCGAAATTAAGACACATAAAGTAGGTTGCGATTATATCACATTTGTATAAGTTATAGGTGCTTAGAGGGCATTTAAATCGCTAGCATACATCCCATGTGTGTAGCAAGTAGACGTTTTATATGGCAGTCAACACCATATTCGAAACCTTATACATAACTTTTTTACACCGTTCAACCCGATACCTCGAACACAGGTGGTACCACGTAGACCGCTGTCAACAGGACCTATATATGCACACAATCCTCGCGGACGTAAATTTTCTTGTATGTAAAGTTGGGGTTCCGGGTTCGATTACCATTCGGAAATATAGAATGCGCATATCTTTGGAATTGCGTTATGATGCATTGATAATGATGTGGATCTTAATTTCAGGATTCATAAACTTACCACATGTTGTAAGAAATTTCATTGTTATGTGCAAAATATAGCAACATATTTTCACGTGTCTGTTGGATTTTCGGCCACACGCATGTCCTTGATCTTGATTTATTACACCAGACATTTTCCTCATGTGGATCGGCTCCGCAATATGTATAGAGCACCCCTGATGATTAGGTTTATTTTTGTCGGAACAGTAAAAAAGTAAAATTCTTTATCGAGATTTTCATCAACTGATTACTGTGGATAACATCTGAGTAATTCCGATTTCAGCATATGCATTAAATATTTGTCAATGCTACGTCACATATCTGTGACATTTATCATCATTCTGATAACAGGTGATAAAATCAATGAAGAATTCAAACCATGAAATCTGTATTTTCATAAATTAGAATTATCACGCTAGGAATAGCCCCTTGGGAGTTGGTCGAAATCAGGGAAATCACCTGTGTTGTTTTGACGTTATCGGTTACGTCATAAATGTGTGAATAGTAATGTGCACCCTGAAAAAATCGATGTTTTTATTACAATTTTTTATAGACATTTTTGCACTTTGTGCATATTTTATTTGCCCATCGGCTAGGGGATTTCAATTTGACAGGGGATGTATAGATCTAGCATTTTATGGACATGTAGCGCCTGTAGTTCGACACACTATTTTGAGGAAAGAAATGCAAATGTTTGTGATTTGACTCTTCAATAATTATATGAGAGGTAATAAAACACAAAGTCTGGCTAAATTATCTATTGGTATAAAACTCCATCACCAAGCAATAAACTCAAAAACAAATAATAAATGAGAGAGATAGTGCGAGCACATTGACCTCGTTCTCGGCTTTCATATATGAATATATATAAATTATATTAGACGGTCGTAACTACTACTTACGACCTTATAGGACTGAGATATATTTGAAATCTGCATTATAAGACGCTTCTAATGAGCCAATTTTCGGAAATTGTCATGTTGACCAAAATTAAGTTATAAAAACTTGTTTTCATAAGTACAAAGTAACGTTAAATGTCAGACAGTTTTTTTTATTGTTTTAACGGATATCCGACCCCATGCTTACGCCGCACCAAATGAGCTACATGTATATTGAAACAGAACCATACCGGGGTTCAAACCTTTTAACTCCAGTTAACCAAGACAGATATGCACCACCACCACTACCACCAGGGTTATACCATGTATATTCACAGGTAGACGATTTTATCCGCATTGCCTTTGATGTATTTTGAAACTCTTTCAAGACTTGGCTTTATTTGAATTGTCCAGTACGACATACGGTTATATTGCCAGAATATAGGTTAAATCGTACCGCAAATATTGACAGGTCGGATCAGAGAGACCGACAGGAACTGCATTAAGTACAGTATCGACAAGGTTAAAGCACATTTGAATAAGAATTATTAAAACATTGCTCTTGTTAAACCAGAAACAGATCACACAATAGACCGGAAACAGTATTGTTGGATATCGTAACACAATAGTGATTAAAAAATAATAAAGATCAAAGTTTCAATGTTTAAAAACAATAGAAGAAGACTGTGCTCAGTGGCCTTGTCAATCATAACTAGCCAAGGCAATCAACTTGAAGGTTTTGTAACGGACAAACGAACGGACGGACGGACGGACCGCAATATGCCTCCGAATCAGAAGATGTCATGGCATCAATATAACGAGCTTCTACGAATGATCAAAAAATAATTGACCAGTCGTCAGTATAATTGTCACTTTGGCAGGTTCATGATGAGTCCAACAGTAGTTGTCGAAGATTTTCATGGTGAATGGTGGAGTCCATTAAACAGGTCAAATGCGATACAATGTGCATGTATTTAAATGGTCAAATGAATTCCAAGAAATATAACTTAAAATACGTCAACAAAGCCAATTCATCGTAGAATTGGTTTGTTATGATCATTCTATTCCCAACGTTCTTTCAAGTGTGTTCGTATTTCATTTTCAAAAATATATTACATACTCATATTCTGGGTATCAGTGTGAAGTTGACTCGACGCGTAAAAAAACAATCGTATGTCCATCTAGAAAAATCGTCTAAATTCGAATGTCGTGACCTATGATAGTTGACTATTCAATAAATTGTCAAAATCGTCATTGGAGAAGTATCAAAATTCGAAGTAGGACATACGATCAAGCGATTGTGATAAAATGTTCGTGCATTGATTGTTTTACGCCTGCATGACGCTCGCTGCAGACATCAAAAGAATGCCATCCACCAAGAGTTGAGTTTCTGCCCAAAGCAGACGGAATAATATAAGTTGTCAAGAAAATCGGGCTGATTCGTCTCATAAACCACTTGGTAAATAATAACTGTAAGCTAAAAGTAGATGTACGTTAGTCAAAAACACATTTCCAATATTTGTAATTTATTTAAAAAATATTTTAATTTGTGAATGGAACTATAAATCCTACATAGTCGACAATGGCATTGATTACAATAAAGTACTTTTTATTAAAGGGAGGTAATTTAATGATGACACCCATGTATTTCATATCATAGTTTGAACTATTTCTCTTTATATAACGCAGGATTACTACTAATCATTATCTTGTCAGAAGTTTCTTGCTCTTTAAGCACATGTTTCCGCATTATAGCCAGTTGTACAGTTTTAACTTACTGAGAATCTGGTGCACGTACTGCCACCCGACGGTCAGTAGGCCTAACATTACTGTGTTCACCGGCAATTATAGAAATATTTCAGTCACACAGTGGCATGACAATCATGTGCATTATTCTAACACAAGAACGATACCAATTGTGAAACTACCCCTGTTCGAACTTGGTTTCAAGACCAGGCGTGCAGTTTCGTCCTATCCGTGTAATTTCTATATGTCGCGTCCTGGGATCGAACTCACAACATGCCACTTAAGTGTTTCCGTATATAGTGTACGTTGAACATACACCTCATGACCAATGAAGGCGGTACTCACGAACACTTCAGGCCGATTGTGGTATAACGAACTTTAAAGTGTTAATGAACTATTTGAGATAGGGAATGCCACTACTTATTTGAACTTCAATCAATACATAGTACTTATCAACAGTATTGGTATTTTTGCTTATTTCTACCTAATTAATATTCATACTTGTATAAACCCGATTGACTCTGGGATTACCGAGATTCAAGTTCGGAAAAGCGTTTATTATCCATGAGCCGATGTGAATAGATGCATGGACTTATCTCCTATGATAATGTGAAATGAAAAGTTATTCGTTTGCCTCCTTGGAGATAAAACAAACAAACCACAAACATACAAACAATAAAAAGAATTTGTTTCGACTGTGACTGATTTTCGTGATTACATTAATATTAGTAGTAACGTTAGGCTATCACATGCATATATGTTTAAATTATTTAACATCCATTCCTGCACAGCAAAAATGTTGATGTATGATTTTTCATGGTTCCCATGATAATTATGTGCTGAATAGTCATGAAAAGGCGACAGAAGTACGCGTACATCAGCTTTCAAAACTAAGGAATGCAAGTTTTGATATAAGGATTAGTAGCAAAGTATATTCATTCAAACTTAATACTCAAAAATGCAGATTAAAATTGATAGATAGCTTAATGTATTTGTACGTCTAACTTTATCCGCAGAAACCAGTACTGTAATGAACATTTTATTTGCACAAATCATAACCTAACGGTGCATTTTCGCTCCTGATTGAATCGGAACTTCCTATTTGAACTGGCCCCGCAGTCTTATTTCCGACTCAATCTGGGATAGGACACATGGTACCATTCTATTATTTTTACCATTTTGTCAGATTCTGATCACCTCGGCGTTTTTCGGTTGCATACAAGTATTTACCGGAGACAAACGGAAATGGCCGAGCTTTTACGATTGTTATATGTTTGAAGTGAGCATCATCAGGTATGACAGTGTAGATGTTGAATACGTATATTCCCCCATATGTCTACGTGCAGGCGTACCCTGGTATTTCACAATATGTAAAGAAAATTTTAAAATTAAAAACTCAATATCGTGCCCCCATATGGAGTGGTCTCCAGTTTAAATACATGTATACCTGTGCTTGTATGTACCGACATTCTTACAATAGGTTCAAACACCTACGCATCTCTATCTATCTACATTTTGTAATACTAAATGAAAACAAGGTGACCAACTGATCAATCAACTCAAACATAGATCTACCCACATTGTAAAGATAAAATTGTTGAATATGACACATTGGTAAACAAAAGGATTAACCTCCAAGTCATCAGATATAATCTAAAATTTGGACTTATAAAGTCACGTGGTTTATAATTCATATTTGAAGAATAGAACGTAAAGTTTACAAAGTATAGGTACTTAAAATATTTGAATATTTTTTATAAATTTATTGTACATATAGTTTTTACATCGCACTCTGCTCTGCTCTGCTCTGCTCTGCTCTGCTCTGCTCTGCTCTGCTCTGCTCTGCTCTGCTCTGCTCTGCTCTGCTCTGCTCTGCTCTGCTCTGCTCTGCTCTGCTCTGCTCTGCTCTGCTCTGCTCTGCTCTTTCAATCGTATCTCAATATCTTAATTTACAAGTAATTTTTAAATTGCGGTATAATAATTATGCTCATTTTCAAGCTGGGGCGATATAATAGATCTATAATGTAATAGATCTCCAAAAGTTACGTAAGACTGGATACCACCTGTTAAAATAGGCAGAGCAAGAACAACATGGAAACAAACAGTACCATCATAATTTGCGGACATGGACTGTTCTTGGGGGCCAAGCCCAATAAGGCAATATACAGCTAAGTATCACAGAAAGTGCAGATAACTTGTAGTACTTTATGTCCCAATATTCTATCTTGTAAGTGGTGATTTTGTGAGTTTTTTGTAGATCATCAAACTTACTGCTGGTTTGATCATAAGTGGAGCTAAAGATGTGTCAGGTGGCTGGCTTCTACATGACCAACAGTTACAAAGTGGGCTGTAAAAATATGAAACAGTATATAATGAAATACCAAGAAATTATCTTGAAACAAACAAATTATACATTTTTTAAGTTTTGTAAATTACGTTGATCTGAATTACTGAAATAAATCATATTTTAAAGTTTCATGTTCCGACTTGCGTGAATGTCGTCGAACTATTTTTCGATATAGGTATAAGAGTACATGTATAGTCCAGTAATGGATACGGTGACGGTGACGTCATCGTTAATGTGTACCCTAAATATTACATCCATTGCTTAAATAGGTAGAGTTTAGTTTGGTATTGAACTATTGGTATAAGCATTTATACTTTTTTTACACCGTACTAGTGGATTGTTCCACTGCGTCACTGTATTCTTACCCTAACTGGACTGTATATGTATGATATGGTTGTTGGGTCCAAAACACTTCCTGCTGAGTGATAATTAAACAAGGTCTTCCAAAATCATTATTTACATATACATTTATATTCAAAATATCCTATATAGAACATACGCGTCATTAATCACTTTAAAAAAACTCCCCTGCAACAATGGGGAAAAGTATTTAGCCATTAGTTAGTTAAATGATACGTAGACCAACTCATTGTTGAATGGGTGAAGGACAGTCGATTTCCATAACAATTTCTAAACTGAAATAAACAAACGAAGATATGCAATACGTATGATCTCAGTTTTAAACCTTTAATCACTCAATGATATGGTAAGGGTAATAAGTAGCATCAAATTTCAAACTTATGTATTGAAATATGCTTCCTAGATTCACAATAGAATTATTGTTCGGCTCTTTTTTAGGCCGACTGAAATTCAAATCCTTCGTGGGTACTTAGAAGTTTGAACGTAATAAGTGGCCTGGTTCCCTATATTTACTATGTCCGTAGCAGTCTGGTTCCCGTCCCGAATCTTACTGTAATGTAATATAAGATTTAGGTACCGGGGGCACACTATTTCCGTAGTAGCTATCACAAGCTACAGTAAGATTGGGGAACTGGAACTAGAATACTGGGTTATTGCCAACCGTAACTACTCGGGTATTTCCGTTATTGCCAACCGTAACTACTCGGGCATTTCCGTTAGTGCCAACTATTACTACTCGGGCATTTCCGTTAGTGCCAATCGTAACTACTCGGGCATTTCCGTTAGTGCCAATCGTAATTACTCGGGCATTTCCGTTAGTGCCAACCGTAACTACTCGGGCATTTCCGTTAGTGCCAACCGTAACTACTCGGACATTTCTGTAACTGAGAAGTACAGCTGTACTTGTAACGCTCGGTGTGTCAAACAAGTAGGCCTACTCTAACCAATATGTTAGCTTGGCGGACCTGTACCAGTATTATTGTGTAAAAATCATGGCAAATACTAAATATGAGTGTACAAATATAAATTATGAATATGAAGTTGAACCTATTATGTACCCAATTGCAATATTGGTCTACTGCGACGATATCGTCTTCAAATATCAAATTTATGGAAGACATTTTGGACGAACACACAGTCCAGAACTTGATATAGTTCGATGCTGGAATTGTTAAGTAGGCGCGTATATCTGGCTGAGCTGCGGCCTACTGTACCAACTTCAATGCAAACATTTTTTTTTTAAATATAAAACATGTAATAAGTTTTAAATAATTATACAGTATGTGAGGCCTTCCATGGCTTATACGGATGCGTCGCGGTAAACTAGTTCTAACACAATGGTCGGCAAGCATTGATATCATATTTTGATTGCTATGTCAAAACAACGGTAACATGATATGCCTCGCCGTCTGCTTGAAACAAATGTGCATTTGCCTAGTTAGCTAATAAGTTTGAAGTTCACGCCGCAAGTTTGGTAAAGTGCGAAAATCCACCCGTCCGTCATTTGGCCGTCCGTCAGCATACTAGTATTTCATTCTGATCACCTCGGACTTTATGCTTTGTGTATTTATAGGAGACAAACGGACATGGCTGACAAGTATGTAAAGTAGTCGTGTTCACCGAAATGTACCTAAATTTGGGCCCGTGTCTAGAAATATCATGGGTTGATACGATTTCTGATTTTGGCATTATGTACAATAAAGGTAACCGTTCTGGAACAGTCTATCAGCTTTGCTGGTCTATTGATGGCTCTCGTCTCAGGTACATATATTGTCCTCGGGGTTCGATCACCCGTTGATATGACACAGGAATCATGAAAATGCTGTTTTGTGCTAATTGTACATTGTACAATGTATATATCAATGGCTTAGAATTACAAGGAGTAAATGTCAGACTGTTGTTCCGTGTTTTCTCAAAATATCGATTTGGTAGTTACGACCTTCTAATTCTAAGCCATCGATATAAGGCTAGTTCCAGGACTATAGTTGGTTCAGTGTTCTGATAATGCGATATTGGTGCGTTCATAATACACTGTAGTTCTTAATCGACCTTATATAAATAATTATAAACTAACAATTTGCTTTTTGAATATAAAAGTTATTCTTACTCGTGTGTATAAAGGGTGTGAACGTTCTTGACCTCAAAAACTTAAGTCGCAAAATAAATACAGGTTTAATACATATTGAATGCCAGAGAACATGGTCTGACGTCAGTCGTGACAAGGTGCCAGTACTTACCGATCATATGTGAAAGTTAGTCAAGTATTTCACAACCCCATTACTTGTACTTAAAAAAAGATTAAGATATTATAAAAAAGTGACGTGTTTTTCAGGGTCAGAGCAGGTTAACCTTGATCTATTGTGAAATGATTGTGAATCGCTTAGAACGATCCTATCAATAAGTTAAAAGTTAAAACACTTATTACTTATTACTAAACCTATGTATAGACAACGTAGCAAGACTATCTCACACAATCATGTTGTCAAAACACTTCCAATAATACGAAACGGCCCATTAACATAACCAGCACAAAAATGACATGCAGTCATATAAGGAAATTGTAATGTATCCTTGGATTCATGGAACAACCCGAAAAATTGTGTGAAATTTGCTTTTTTATGACGTGGTCTGAGGTAGAAGACGCCACAACCGCATTTTCTGATATAACCACTAGATCGTCTGAACAATATATGCATCAACCTTTTGCAAAACTGCAAAATAATGTAACGTGTTGCATGTGTATGTACAATAATGCTATCTCTTCAACACAATTTCATTTGATATTTACATGATCGTACAGTATTGTACAATATTTTGCGCGCTTTTATTAGAGGAGCTGTAGTGTAGTCCTTGGTTATACAGCTCTATATTTCCCCTCTACTGTTGTGTTGTTGCTTTCTGTCTAGCACCCTTGTCACATTTGCCCTACGAGCTCCGTACGAGTTGATTTTTCTGAACTCGCACGACGTCCGTACGGAGTCCGCACGGGACCCGTACAGATATCGAGACTCGTACGAGCATCGTACGGATTTTCACAACTCGTAGATGACTCGTTGATCTGATGAAAACTATACATTCTGTACAACTCGTACGACATCCGTACGAGCTATGACCAGAAGGTAAGAACCTACAAATACCGTAAGGATTAAACTATTTCAGGCTCGTATTAGTTTGTAAATGCGTACGATGTCATTGTGACCGTAGCAATAGGAGGAAATAAAGTTGCATATACACGGCCCATACTCTAACAAATAAAAATATTCGAATTCAGCTCAAACAAAAGCATACTTCTCATGTAGTTGTCATATTTCAGAAACTGTAAATAAATATTCTATAGAATCGAAAGGGTGGTAATAATAGTATCAAATAAAATGCTGGGAAGAAAAAATCTATAATTTCACTTCATTCAAAGCGACTCATCTGACACTTTGCCCTGTGTTTTATTAAAGCCTTCATGAATATGCTTTGACAGTTTAAGTACAGTTCACCAACGCTACGTATTACAGACTATTGGTAAGATTAATCGTACAAATCCATACAATTTCAAATTGAATAGTCTATATTTAGGATCTAGGTTATGTTTTGATGTAACTTAGCAAAATATAAACAATTCGCTTATCTTTATATTATATTGTATCGGAACAATGTTCTTACATTCTACCTGAATCATATCGCTAGTATGGCGTGATCAGCGCCGATCTGATCCTGGATTGAGGTATGTTACGTATGCAATTTGATATCGCAAATATTAAAAAAAACTTAATGCATGTAATTGCAATGTCTAGCTCATAATATATAAGACTAATGTATATTTTGAAATCTACATCACACGGCGCTTCTTATGAGCCTATTTTGATGAAAATCGGAATTTGACATGTTGACCAAACTGAAGTTGAAAAAGCTTGTTTTACCTTAAATAAAGAGTAATTGTCAGACAGTTTTTCTTGTTTTCTCAACATATTGATATTGTAGATACGACCTTCTCATACTAAGCCAGCGATATGTCTCCAGGCCAGAGGGCTCCGGTCGTATAACGTGTATTCCACATTTGGAGAAGAAGTGGTCAGTGATTTCAGAAAGAGCAAACTGGTCTGGTCAACTGCACGTTGGCATGCCTGAAAACCACGTTGAGAAATGATGAAAAATGCAATGATACATTCCGTGAGTACTAAATATGGACAAAATGGTTTTCTTTTAAACAGCCATAATAAATTCGTTGATAAATTCATTGCAATTCTGGAGGCTTTCATATTGCATTGTCCCCGATAATGTACATTGACCAACATCGATCTAACTAGAGTCGTGTTACGAGGTTAATATATAGAAAGAATATTGACATAAGTTTCACAAATAATTGCCTTCTTTGAAATATTCGCTTGATAAAATCTATAATAATATTGTGTCTATGGAATACATGACTCAAATATAATTGGCCAAATGGTAATGGTAATAATGAAACATGAAGTATTCGTACAATAATACCATTATAATCTTTTGCAAACAACCCATTATTTTTTCTTCCTGTTCGGTCAATACCTTACGTTTGTATGTGTTATTCGACAAGTTGGTATTAACTCTTTTGCCTTGTTATTGGATAGGCGATTGTTAGCCTGGAGTTCCCTGTCCTTGATTCCTACGTCATCACTGTGGTGTTCAGACGCACATTATGACGGGAACCAGACTAGGGCAAAGGTTATCAAAAGTTTCCATGAACTGTCAAAAAAATGATATAGAAAAGGGAACTAGAAATGTGTTCATGCGACACGGGTCAAATGGGTGCACCCATTAGGAGTATATATTTAAAGAAACAAAGGGTCGTAACTCTAGTAAAATTGACCCAGAAAAATCCATCATTTTCTGTCAACTTTATATTAAGGTAGTTAATCTGAAGAAATTCCACCCAACGGTTTGTGAGGAATTCAACACGCAATATCTGCGCTACGTACAGACGGACAGACGGACAGACGTACAGCACCAATTAATGTAATATAACCCGACTTATAAATAAGAGAGTGTGAGCAATAAGCTGAAAACTTGGACGAGAGACGGACGGAAATGACCGAGCTTTCACGATTGAGAAACAACCTGTATATTAACAACCGAACTAGGGGTTTAATGATGTTAATCTAAAAAGGTTGCACAGTATAAACGTGCATATGTTTATCACTTGCTAATTACAGTGAATCAACCGATGTAAGTAATGTTTTGATAAACGTATTTGGATGGCGTAGGGCTGTCACCAAGGGTAACTGTATCAGTTAAAAGCGTAAAACGAAAATAAAATAATAAAAAAATTGTAAAATTTATATATTTGTCTATTAAATTTCGAGAGAAAAACATTTTTTCATTTTTTACTCTTTCCATGATAAGTTACCTGTGACTGTCAATGTCAAAGATCACACCATGCATTCTATAATAAGTAGAACAATATTGCTAAGTTGATACATGTATACATGTTATTTGTGTGGTTTTAATTTAATCTACCACCCAGGGTTTAGTGACGTATGCTCAAGAAATAACCAATATAAACAAAGAGGAAGTAATTAGTCTAGCAATAAAATGAATACATACATACAATTGTATATTTGTAGGCCTACATACACACTCAGATAACATGAAAACTTAGTCTGTTTCCAACGGATATTGGTCATATGGTATGGCATTAGCAAACTTTAACTTATCTGTTTGAGGTTGATTGTGAGACAATTTCTGCAACTTATATTAATCACTCGGGGAGCGGTGGCCTAGAGGTAGGATGCGCACTTCGAGAGATCCCGGGTTCAACCCCGTCCAGACCACTGGTTAATTACTCTAGACCACTGGTCAATTACTCTAAGCAAGAATAATCTACATGCTCCACTCCCCCAATTAATTAAGGTGTATATTGGTTCCTGTGAGGGCAGTGTATATGCCTGTGCGCCGCAGATCGAGGTTGACTGCCACCACACCCACATGAGAGAAATAGTCTCCACATGGAGGCACGAACGTAGGTTTCCATAGGCAGCCCAGTGACCAGAGGAAGTTAAATTTCAAAGGGTGGCGTTAGCCAACTCTATCTGTTTGAGGTTGATTGTGAGGCATTAATACAACTTATATTAATCACTCGGACACCTCATTACTGATGTTATCCTTTGTTACAGGGGTATAAGAGAGGAGAAGCCAGATATTGTTTGATGTTGAGCATGAAGCAATGTAAACACATGTCCCATTTTTGTCTCGCATTGGACGAATGTGATCTTTGAACTGAACCCATTCCCCTGGAAGCACTCGAAGAGGAGGCTTTATTTACAAGTCGACCACATTTCTTTTATAAGAAGGGAAGTAACTCCAACATTCAGTCAGCTACCTCGGTTAGAGGACTTTTGTAAGAGTTGTCTCCCTTTTTAACAACACTCTCCCGGATAAACTGTACTGAACATAATAACCAAAGTCTTGAAAATTGTTTATTTATAACACAACAATAGACTATTTAACAATAACGTAAACATAACAACATAATGCACAACTTGACTTGTTTAACGATGAAACTCTAGTAAGTTCGCCCTTCTCTTATGAATAACGCTCAGACGGTTTTTATCGCAGATTTGTGCGGAAGAAAATTATTATTTTTTATCACCAATATTCAAAATTTCTTATTAGATAATGAGTTCGTAATGTTTTCTTACCATGGAATTCAGACATAAATCCAGACTTGGATTATAAAACTGGTGTTTCAAGTATTTGAGTCACGGTCAGGTAGTCTTTTAATTATTATTGTGTCGATATTTGTGTCACGGTGCTAGTCGACATTTGATGGAGATTTGATACTGTACAGCTCCGCTAATATGCCAAGACAAAAATGTGATCTTATTATTATATTTACAATGACAAATGTATGTACAACATGTCCACGTATCCATATGATTTCAAAATGATGACGCCTCCTTTTCCTAGCGGAACTGTACAGTAATTTAACAACAATTATATACAGCACTTTTCTTAGTGATTGTGTTTGTGAACGGCCAAACGCAAGTTGTTTGACGATTATGCCCATAAAGTTGCATTTTATTGTATTGGTGATTATGAGTATTATAAAAATGATGTACATATTACACATAAAATAATGGCTCAATGGTAACAATCTTTTCCATTGGACAAATACAGAAGTTTAAAGTGTATAGAGCTACATTCTAACAGTCATTTAATGTCAAAATAATTTCTTGCATCGTTTTTAGTATGATACTAGACTACCTTAATTGCAAATTAAAACTTTGGATGGGTTCTGTGTACTTTGAATCTATCGTCGAAAAATAGACGATTCTTATCATTCCATAAGGTGTTCTAGATCACTTTCGTATGGGAATGGACAGTTCGCATGTCCAATAAATCACAGAGAGAGTTTCTGGTAAAACTGAAGCGAAAAATGATCTAATGGATATTAAAGCATAATTCTTTTTCAGTTTTTGACACTTTTTAAAAAATTATCGTCCGATATAGCTCTATACACTTTAATGATTGTGAGACTATGTACATGCGTGTAGGAGTTTTCATATTTGCACACTATTTGCCTAATCTAATAGTACCAGTCTTCAAACACTACAACATAAAAACAACAATAAAAAGCAACAATAGCATATGACCATAGTGTCAAGACAAGAGACAATTGTACAATAATAAAATATATAATACAATGTAAACAACTGCATCAACTGTACTTGTGTCCTTTAAATACTTAACACATGGACATTCTTAGAAAAACATTTATGTACAAATTAAAAATACAAATACTATTAAAATTTAATCACAAATTCCGTAAGTCTCGTCTAAATCAGCGACATTTATCACGTACAAAACAAAGGAACGTCAAATAAGGGAGGCAATCGAGTACATGCAAATCAATCATGAATTGTCTCCCTTTTCCCTATGTATTTCACAAGGTAGACAATTCGATCCCTATTTTACAATGAATTATCTCCCTTTGATGTATGTTTTTTTCACAGGGGAGACAATTCGATCCGTATTTTACAATGAAATATCTCCCTTTGGCGTATGTTTTTCACAAGGGAGACAATTTGATTCATATTTTACAATGAGTTGCCTCCCTTTGACGTATATTTTTCACAAGGGAGACAACTCGATCCATATTTTACAATGAGTTGCCTCCCTTACCTTTAACAGTTCACTGTTCTTTTAACAAATCCGACATTAAGACAAAATCTTTGATATCTGATGGTACTTTCATATGTTCTAGATATCTATGAAGATTGATCCCCGGTTGAGATCTTCTCACGATCTCACGACATCTCATCTGTAATGTTTTCGGATTCTGTTGGACATACATGCCCTCTCGTCCACAACCGATCGTGGCCGCTAGATCTTTCCATACGGCGCGTAACGCATACACAGTATGGTGTGGCTTTTTCACGTCATCATACTTCACGTTATAACCGCAATCCAACAGCAACGTTGCTATAGAATCTAGCTTCTCCACGCCGAGATTCCGTGCAGTGTTGCTCCGTTCTATATGGTCACGTGCCATCGCCATTGCCAGCGTAGTTTTGCCGTACTTGTCACACTGTTCCAATATAGGGTTATAATACAATAGTTCTCGTATGATATCAATTTCCGCTTCTCCTAAAATCGCGCGCATAAGAGGTGTCTCTAGTTTCTTATTCCTGGCGTTGACATTTGAGCCCATTTTTAACAACTCGCTCATAAGTCGACGACTCACTCTGGTTTCTATTGCAACGTGTAGCACCGTATCTTCGTTATGATGATGACTCTTGATCTCGAGATTACGACGAAGTTTGACGAGATCTTGAGCCAAATCTAGTTTCTTGGCAATACCAAGTAACAGATTGCACGGGATGATGTGTTTCATTCGTTTTGTCTTCCGTTTCAGTCCGTATCTCCTCAACATATCTGAAAATAGAGTAGTTTTGAATTTCACGTAGTTTGCCAAAACTAGCGATTGAAACACACAATACTTATGACGGCAATGGATGTGAAACAACAAGTTTACAACAGTTTCATGAACACACATATGATGCATAAAAAGATCCTAATATACAAAAAACATGTACCAGTCAATTCTGTTCCGACCGAGTTCTAATGTTCAAAACATTTTTTGTAAAATATCATAAAAATGGACCAAATCTGACTTTCTAAATACAATGTACTACTGTACAGTAGTATAAACTGGATATTGTTAACTTCATAATTATACAATGTAGATTGGTAATTTCATGCCTTTATGTTAAATTTGGTCGTTTGCCTCTCTTACAGTATTCAAAAATGGAAACGCTTTGACATCATCATTTTGAACAGGGTCACTTGCAAACCTTGTTCTTATAACTGCGCATACCGGTTTGACAATCGCGATTCGAACATTCACTCTGTGGCTGATGATATAATTGTCTGGTCTCATGAACAAACCTGCTTCTTTCAGCGCAATCAGCACTTTGATTTGTAGCAATAACTCTGAACCAGTATACGTAGTGACTTAAAGCACATAAAGACCCTCCGCGACTGTAATTAATATCATGGTAGTACATAACTGCTTAACCTTAGCGTTCACCCGTTCAACTCATAACACAGAGCTCCAAAGATCCAGGATGTCATGGAGAGAGGCCAAGCAGACGGCACAAGATCGTACCAAATGGCGAGCTGTGGTGACGGCCCTTTGTCCAAGCTAGGATGAAGAGGACTAAGTCTAGTTTAAGTACATAATGATAAAAAGGCTATGTACCGGAATGATAATTTATAACAAGACATTTATTCTTACCTGCACAGTCAGTGTAACCCATACACGTGGATATATCTAGTAGATTACAACCCTGTAACTCAGGGGACCTATCTGCATGATGATCTAGCAACAACTTTGTCACATCTGATTGATTCTCTAGGACCGCAAGGGTCAGGGGCGTGTAAAACCCCTTACACACTACAGGGGCCCCATTTTCCACCAACATCTTCACGACCCAGTAATTTCTCGTCAAAATGGCGGGCATAAGAAGCTCTCGCGTGATGTGCTCCGGGTGTTGTATTGAGTAAATTTTAAAATCTTTTCTAAATCTACGGAAAACACTTTCAAACACCGATAAGCTTTTTCCCGCAGCAATTTTCATGACTTGTAGATCTGGTCGTACGCCATTTTTAAACAACGTTTCGACAGCGTAGAACGAGTCTTCTTCGATAGCTTCTTTAAGTCCTCTTTGCAAGGCTACGTCACTCATGACGCCACTGTTCAGTAGGGCCTGCATTGTGTCAAAGTCTTTCACTTTTATACACAAACCAATGAGAGACAGTTTGTCTTTTGCGTCGAGACTTTTGTGTCCATGTGCGTCGGCGAGAATATAAGCGTATCTAAAAGTCCCAGTTCTGTTTGAGAGATATATTTCTGGGCGGAGTATTATTTGCTTCAGGTAACACATTCGGTTTTTTATGATCGCTATATGTAGCGGAGATAACTGGAATTTTCCAAGTTGTTCCAAAGATATTTTGGCCTTCTTCAGAAGGAACATCAGCATGCTTCCATCACCAACAGCGGCAGCAGCGTGGACAAGACTTGTCTGAGTTTGTCCGACAACTTCTTCTATATCTAGTGTAAGGGACCGTAGACTACAAGATGACCTACGTGAAGACATACCTCCTCTGTGGTTATCGTTAAGGTCCAGTGACTTCAGGCTACTACTTGAGCGTCGTTTCGTCAGGCGTGATGTGAACTGTTTGTTATTATTAGAAAGATCGAAGTCCACGGAATAACGTCGGACGTTACCGCAACTTGACGACGGCATGACCATGGAACGCGTGTAACTAGGTGACGGCGACGCTGATGTCGGAGATTCTGACGTATGTCTGCAGTAACCTCGTATAACGTTTTTAGCCATGTGACTAAAACTATCAAAGTCGAATCCTGTTTCCTTGATATAGGTCATATACTCGTGCTCATAGTGGCACCGACATTCGTGGTCCGTCCTTGACCCATTTTCCCGATAGGTGAAGGTCAGGTAAGTATTTGCAAGGTGAGGCGAGTGTTTATATACCTCAGCAATAGTTGACATAGCACTAGGGTGTCGGGTAACGACGAGGCGAAGCAAATCAAGCACCTGCTCATCATCGGAAAGTTCAGGATGTCGATGCGCCATGGTTGGCGGTCAGTGGTGATCAGTGGCGTGTTAGCTTGTATGCTGAATAATCGTTAGTCGAATGTCGTCTTCAAACCCGCATCTGTAAATAATGAACAGTGACCTTAGAAGTAGCAGAGGTAACGACAATATCAACTCTTTTAAAAGATAACATTTATAAACAATCAAACGGATCAGGCATTTGTGAACATGACTGCTTCATTCCAATTATACGTCAACAACAACAACAACAGTGCTGACAACAACCGATTATGCCGACTAATGAATGCACACACTGCAGTTCCTGTTTACTGTTTCTAATTTCGACCATTCATGAACCACACAGACAGTTTAAACAGTAACATTACTGTGCATTTCATCCGTATCTATGTCAAGGATGTCTTCAATTTTAAATTCGTTCAAATGCATACGATTCTTTCTCACGATATTCAAATGAAAATACAGCAAGGAAACAAAAAATCATTTGACATAATGCTAAGAAATAATACAATGTATCATATAAATCAAATAAAAATAAAGACATTCATTAAGGATGTTTTGCCAAATATGAAGTTATGAATGAATCACAGACATAAATAGCGAATGAAATTAAACTGTCATCGTTGAAACGAAACAATGTATTTTAAATGGTGCTGATGCGCGTCTCCTAACGCCACATATCCTGACATTATTGAGTAAACTTTATGAACGCACGCGCTGAAAATTGGCGCATGTTATGTTTTTTTGGTATCTATTCAAACATAAACTTTAAACTTTGTCGGAATCACAAGTGCTAGGTTAGAGATTTGTATCTTTGTTGTTTATTTCTATTTTTGGGTAATTATGGTAGGTTACAGCCAGTCATGGGGAGCAGTGACATAGAGATAGGGATTCGGGATCCAGAGGTCCCGGGTTCAATCCTCGTCTTAACCACTGGTTAATTTCTCTGAGCAAGAATAACACACAGTGTCTATTTCTGGGTGACACAGATCGATGTTGACTGCCACACCCACAGGAGAGAAATAGCCTTCCCAGTGAAATTCGAATGTATGTTTCATCATATAGCCCAATGACCAGGGGAGGTTAGCTTGTCAAAGGTGGTTTAGCGGCTGCTCAGCTGACTAACTTTATATTCATCAAAGATTAGATATGTCCGTCTTCTCGGGTAAAGATGCATTATAAAAGATCAAGCAAGCCAAACATTCCGGAATATTTGACTAGATAGCAGTTATACATTGTTTGGTGTATCTTTTAGATGTGGTTGTTTTCTTGCCGAAGTTTAAATAAAATTTTGCATAAAATTTGAGTCCGTAAATGAGTCACTATAAAAGTTTAAATACAGACATAGAAAACATTGTTATTTAGGCAATTTCACCAGACAACTTCATTGCAAAACAAAACATGGCGCCAACATGAATGTAGGAGTTGTGAACTTGTCTGCACTTCTAGTTTGATCAACCAGTTATAACATCATTCTGATCATCTCGGCTTCTTTGCAGTATAGCTTGGCTATTTTGACCTGAGCCTGACCTTTATGCAGGAATATATTACGCTGTTCTTGCTTTGAATATGTCAATCTCCACAAGCAAATCGTGTGATATCGGTATTTCAATTTTTCTGTTTGTATTACATCTCGAGCGTCTTCGTGATACTCCCCGATTATGAAAACATACAACCGGTGTTGTAAACTTATGCAATATATCGACTGTTAAATTATGCTAATCAAAAGGTCAGGCCCGTGTCAAATTGGCCAAGCGATACAAGACGCCGTATATTTACCGGACACAAACGGAAATGACCGAGCTTTCACGATTGGTAGGTTGGTACTCACGGTATGTATCCTCACACTGTTTCACAGTTCTGTCAGTATGTAACGCTGCGAGGGAACGCATGATATATGCCATTTGAGTTCCGTCCGAGAGTTACTTCAGTTTCAAGTTCCGTTAAAGCCATATGAAAGCAGAACAACTCTCTGACGGAACTGAGAGGCAGTGTAACACGATGCATACCGCAAATGTACCGTGACAATATACTGTTAATAGTTACACAACAAATTGTAAGTAAGATATGTTTAGGAATGAATATTTGAATACTACCCAGTCAAATTATTCAGACATTGAAGCAACCAGTCCTGAAACAGTGAATTGTTACCAAGCACAGCCTGAAAGCAAGGGCTCATAGTATGCAGCTTCTCATAATTATGTTATGTCCGACGCTACATGGACTCGAATCTAAACACACGGTTCTTGATATGCGACCGATACAAATTGATACAGCATGATTATGCTGTAAGGAGATTGTGGAAAAAACATGAACTATGAACTTAAAGTGGATTCACAACAATTGTGAAAGCTCGGCCATTTCCGTTTGTCCCCGATCAATGGCAATGCATAAAGTCCGAGGTTATCAGAATGGGCTTCTTTGCAAAACTGAAAATATGGGGCGGACGGTGAAAGCTTTAGTGCCTAGTTTTCACATCTACATTAACCTCGTAATGCTAACTAATTAGTTACCAATCTCTCTTGGTCCGTATTCATCAATACTTTAGCAACCAAATCAAAGGCTCGGTGCAAAACTATGGTACATGTCTCTATAAATTGATGCAGTTACCATATCTTTGCACAGAACCCTCGAAATATAGTGTGTCCCATTTTCAAAAAATCATTGTGATGTACGCACTTATTCAAACTAAACTGCAGATTTGTCCTTTTGTGCATTTGGCATTTTCTTTGAAGATCAACATAATTAAAAAAGCTGGAAAATTTGCAATAAATGCTCCAATATAATATTATGCATAATCAAATTTTAATACATTTTTAATTCAGTAACTAAGTAATTAGAGTCAAAATGTATAGAAATAAAATACAATATACCTTTTCTATTTAACAAGTATCCGCAAAGTGAACTGTAAGCATAGCGTTAAGCATCCAATCTAACCACAACTCTTTACCACATATGACTTGCCGGCCTACTGCCCTATCTGTGCTGTAAAATACGTTCATTAATATTCAAAACGACGTCATTCTATTGTTCCTTTGACACCTGAAATCTTCCGCCGTGATGAAACAACAGTAAACCTTGCGTAAAAATTATGATGATTCTGCCTGTTAGCATTGTGTATGAGTTTTAAAACAAGCCTTGAACCATCAAACACTGAGAACAAAATGTACAAACCACATGTTTGTCCTTCGCTGAAACACTTGCAAATGATTCAACAGGGCTAGCTGTTAATTTGATGCAACAGTTGATTGAAGTGTGAATACATGCGCGTGTTATGGCGTATGATGTCCACGAAGGGGGACAGACAATGACTTGTACGCTTGTAGGATGTTTTACTGCACAGCAACATACTCGAGAGGGGGCGGCTGGTAAATAAAAACCTGACAAGGTCACTCACTCATTATATGCGTGATTGTTCATTTACAACTCACTATGATGAGTAGACGACATGTTATATGGCTTTCACCAGTCGTTCATGTTTTAATTAATTGTACATATGATAAGTACTAAATAGACAACCAGCTCCTTATTCGGATTTTACGTTCATATTGGTCGGGCACTGACCTACTAACTTCATCAGCTTCGACAACCGGACGGTCAGATGCGGTGTGACTGACAGTGTGGCTCAATTAACAAACATTTTGTGGTTGTGTTTTTGGTACATTCAGCAAAATAGTTTGAGCAGTTCGCATGATTTCGGAGAATTGAAGGTTAAACAATGGACATACATTGATCAACTCGCTGTTTTTTACTTAATATTATGCGTGGTGTGACCCTGAATTGACCGCGGTGACTGAGCGTTGGTTTTTTCAAGATGCTGATCAGCAAAAACAACGTGTTTACTTACTGAATACAATGTAGTTCACTTGTACTTTAGTTCAGTATACAATATTGACTTACGTGTCTGCCTAATTGTATAACTATATTTTACTGAAAAAATGTACATAATATATTATGTACATATTTTGTTTTTGTACATATACTGTACATAATACTGTATAACTATATTTTACTGAAAAAATGTACATACTATTTTATGTACATATTTTGTTTTTGTACATATACTATACATATACTATATAACTATATTTTACTGAATAAATGTACATAATATATTATGAACATATATTGTTTTTGTACATATACACATGTATGCATTTATAGTAGTGCTACTCTGTCGCCAAATCTTCTTACATCTTGGGTTAATTATAATATCACATTTACATAGCCCTTAATTTTCATGTAAATTACACATTCAAAAATTCTGTACCACAACGATTGAAACAATGTAAACCAATATATTATATAATCGATACAAACTGAGATTTTTTGGTATTTAATACTATTTATTTTAATATTCTAGAATGAACTATGTTTAACATTTTATGGAAACTTCATGCTTGTTTAAATAAGGGAAACAATTAGCAGACCTACCGGGTTACAAAATGAAAATGAACCAGGGCCCGTATTCATAAAGCTCCTAAGGGGGGAATATTCCTTAGGTTGATATATTTACCTAAGGTTTTATAGGAATTCCCTTAATTTTGGTGTGATTTCACCTTAGATATCTGAAACCTTCTTAATGATGTTTCAGATATCTAAGGTGAAATCACATAAAACTAAGGGAATTCCTATAAAAACTTAGGTAATTATATCAACCTAAGGAATATTTCCCCTTAGGAGCTTTATGAATATGGGCCCTGGTGTTTCCATGTTAGCCTGCATTAATAGGTATATTAAAAATATATTTTGGAATGAATCACTACTACTTGCTAGACCTTTCACATGGAACCAGCAACTTCTCAACAAAATTGAGAATCGAATCCGGATCGCCGGGATACAAATCCAGCAGGGGCCTTATTCACGAACATTGTAAGTCTAAAACTCAGACTTAGACTTTAGAATACCAAAAGTTCTATTCGCTCTCGTGTTGTTATAAATGTACCGAGTTTGATATAAATAGGTATACATGTTCAGTGGATAACAAATAATTAGGTAAAAGTTCACCTGGTTAAATCTAAATGCAAAGAAATGGCAGTGATTGTAAAGTTTGTCAAATTTAAGTATGAATTTAGTCTGACAACATTAGTGAATAAGGCCCCAGTGCACTAATACATAAAATAAAATACTTATATACAATACTTTTATTAATGTAGCATCTGATAGTAGTGTGGGGGTAGGGTAGGATATGGAAGGGGCTAGCAGTGACCTACATACGTGCACTTGGTTATACTTGACCTAGAGCTGGAGGCAAATTCATTGACGCAAATCCCTCAGGCGGTGTTACATTTAATTATGTCATGAATTCATGTATCTTTTTACATATATACGTACATACCAGCGTTCTCACTGAATGACTTTTCTCGAGGGATATGATATTTTTGTCGGCATTTAAATACCAACATTCGTTCTATTTTGAATGCACTTTCCTTTTTGAGAACGAAAATCTTTGAAAAAATATACAAGTTTGGTATGCTTATAAAATATGCATCGGTTATAACGAAATCATAGGGACCCTGAAATTGCTGATTGTACAATAAATGTAAAAGTTATAAGATAAACGCGTTTATCACAAACTGTTATTCGAAAACACTCACTAATATTGAAATGTTCTTAAAGTAGACCACATAATACGTCTTTCGTCCCATAGTATCTGCTCTTCTTAGGCGGTGGCCTAAAGTATTAATATTAGAATTGAATACCCTTGTATCAACGAATATAAAAGAGTTCCTTTTGCAGATTTCTATCACCACATTTGAATTGTCATGGAATGAAATACGAAATTGTACCTTTGTTTACAATTCAAACTTGCAACGCTTTCAATGAACAACTGTAAACCAAGAAACTTGCGCGGATACAACTTCCGCGTTTTGTCGATCGTCGGCATATTCGCGGCTACAAACTTTCGCGTTTTTAAGTATGTCGATTGCAGACTCCGAAAAATTGTAGTGCTCGATATTATGTCAATGGCAAGCTGCAAAATACAGATATTCAATTATAATTTATTATTCGAAAGGCAGCGGTTCAAATTCTAAGCAATTATTACTCGAAATGCTGATGTTAGTATTATCATTCGAATTGTAGACATTCATTATTCGAATTGTAGACATTCATTATTCGAATTGTAGACATTCATTATTCGAATTGTAGATATTCATTATTCGAATGGAAGATATTCATTATTCGAATTGTAGATATTCATTATTCGAATTGTAAACCCTCATTATTCGATTTGTATACCTTTATTATTCGAATTGTATACCTACATTATTCGAATTTAAGATACTTATCATCCGAATCGTGGATATATATTATTCGAATTGTAGACATTAAATCGTATATTTCTACACATTAGCGTAAAATATGATAACTCATGGGTGAACAGTTACCAATTGTCAAGGGCTGTTTTCAGCCGTTCAACCGTTCAACCACCATTTGACTGGCCATTGGACTGCCTAATGAAATCAGCGTTCGAGTCTACCTGTGAATACTATTTCTCTCCTGTTGGTGTATCAGCCAACATCAATCTGCGTCTCACAGGAATAGACACTGTCCTTACAGGTACCAATTTACACCTTGGCAGAGTGGAGCATGTGAATTATTCTTGGAGTTGCTCACAGAAATTAACCAGTCGTCCAGACGGGGTTTGAAACCAGGACCTTTCGATTTCGAGGCGCGCCCTATCTCTAGGCAACCGCGCCATTTATCATTCGTCGTGTAGATGCGTGAGACGTAACGTCAAAAGGTGAGGCACGCAAGTGTAACGTTTTTGACGTCGAACAGCCTTTTGTTTAAAACGTCAGTGTCAGTAATAAGTACGACGGTTTAGAATCCGCACAAAATTAAATTATTAAATTTTAAATTGCAAATATCTAGATACTACATTCACAAAAGGTCGTATTGGCTTTTCAACGGAATCTCTATTCATACTACGAGTAATGTAAAAGGCATCTTTTGTCGGAATTCCCGTCGACGTCACAATTCGAACTAATTTGACGTCGTTGGACATTTTGTAGACGCAAGGAAAAAAATTATATCTTTTTTATTTGTAATTCAATCCACTTGAAAATCGCTATGCTTGTTCTACGGAAAAAAAGTATTTTTTTGTTTATTTGTCATTGGAATAACTTTGGATCGACCAAATTTGCAAACGTTTGAAAATTGAACTTTTTTAAAAATTCACTTTTTAACCTATTTTGGACATTTTGTAGACGCAACCTCATCTTCAAGAAAACTTTCGTTTTTTATGGTATCAAAACAATTTTTTAACCAACACATCTACGGAAAAAAAGTATTTTTTTAGTATAAAATTACGTTCGTGCACACACACATATTTAAGCTATTCACCTTAAAAGATAGACATTTTAAAATTACGTCACGAAAATGCGAAAGTCTCGCTTTTTTACCGTTGCCCTTTTTCCACTTAATTCTTAAATATTTTGACGGAATCGCACGAAACTAACATTACAGCATGTTTCAAGCATGCTTTAACCGGTGACGGTGTTTCTCTGTGAATCCGTTCAGTAGTTATTACTTTATTATAACTTTTACCTAATCGACCCTGTGTTATTGTTACAAGTCTCGCTACGTTTTTCGCGAAAAAATCTCACAAAATAACGCTTGATGCATTTTACGTTTATTATTTCCATTTATCTGTATACATTATTAAATGCACATTTTATTTCTGCGTTTATTGATATATTTTACAGTTTGCTAGGCCGAGTAAAGCAATAATTATCGTTGGAAATTGTTCGCTGTTGGTGGCGTTTTCGCGTGTGCCTCACCTTTTGACGTTACGTCATAGCTATCTACATCGTGTGTGTGTGTATATATATATATAAATTCTTTATTTAAGTCTCATTCATGAATATTTACACATATAAAATTTCATATATAATAAAAACAGTTCAAATGTACATAACCATTCAAATTGAATTGCATGAGACATCGAGGTACTAAAATTCTCATATGAGTATCACAATAACTTAAATATTCACAATATCATAATATAGGCATTATTTTATATGAAGATATCAAATATTTATATTAATAAGACTAAGAAACTATTGTTAATGCATATATATGTACATGGTAGATATTGGCGAGGATGGCGTACGTGTATACGGCAAAAGCAATGACAGCGCTGTGAGTAATTGAATGTGACAGGTGTGTGACAAATGTGGATAATGCACTCAAACACTGACATGTCCGTTAATGAAGCTGTGTGACACGTGAAATTAGCATAATACATGTAATTATATACTCATAGATACCAAACAACACTCGGTGTGTAGGGTATATGGTATACGTGCACTTTAATCGAAATTAAGAATTATTGAGCAAGCATTAATCACTATAACACGACACCTGGGATTGCTCTGCGATGTTTGGTGGCTAAAACCGTCTAGTCCGTTAGATTTGTCGTCCACAAGGCCCCGGTGCTATATGCGGACAGATTGACAAATACATTTTACAAGTATCGGGAACCTTTCTGGTCTAATTAATAGTTTTACTAATTTTGCTATTGGACTCGTTCGATAGAGATATTTAGGAAATGTTCGCGGATCGGAAGTTCCGGACTTCTAGTCCCCGTGTTTCATGACGGTGCGGGAATTCAGGTTCGAGTCCAAGCCGAAAGAGATGCGAAAATGTATGCAAACAGTTACGCTTGTATCGGCGGTGTATTCAGATCAATCGTAACTACAATGTACTCGGGTCTTTCCGCGATCCAGACATTATGCCTACTGCTGGTATTGTATTCTATTGGAGCTGATTTGGCACTAGTTCCATGTCCATGACCTCTACAATCGTGATGATACCGACTTTTCGACATCTTTTATTGCATGACAAAACTATTTCAGTCGCTGTATTCGATGAGCAATCAGGATCTCATGAAGCGTCTCAAGCAGAAGTTATGCGCAAATCTAAGTCTGAATTTGAGAAAAATCTGAAGTTCAAGCTCTTTACATTTTGGTGTAATAAACTAAAATTAGTGCTTTCTGACGCAAAGTTTGAATCCAGCCTCCCAATGAAGTTATCTTAATGGCATATGCCAGCATTTATGACGAGATTAAGCTCAGATTGTGATGGTTTGTTTTTGCAATATCGGGCCCAGAAACCGATCGGGATGGCTAAATGTTTAGAAGCTTCACAGAAAGCTCGAAAAGAGTAACGACGGGATCCCGAATGTAGCCTACCGTATGGTTGTCGATGTTTTTTTAATTATTCCGATGCAGTTCCGAATAAACTTTACGATCGGTCGAAGTGTATGGTAGAAGCACGCAAGCGTTCCAATCCATGCTGATGCATCCTGATATTTGTTAGATGTTGGCGTCCTTGTAGACGCGGTTCGTAGAAAATACAAACGAAAGCGAGGAATCCTTATTTCCGTTAGAAGAACAGTAACTCAGCTACATCATGACGTCTGGTTTCGGCGCTGGAAGCTTCTTTGTACTGAATTAGGCCATACAAAATCGTTTCTTCGTTTAGCGTTCGAGGGCGGATAGGTTTTGGCATCTTGGGAAAGAAAAAAAACAACAAAGTTTTTAACCTCTTATATCTTCAAAATCCAAACGTATTATACTTGTTTACCATCATGTCCACAACCCATACACAGCAGTAGGTTTCATTCAACCAAGTTTCAGTTATTTCTTTGAGTTATTATGATTGACAATGTCTGGAAACAATATTTGTAAGCAATAGAATGATGAGGAAAGCAGTCGTTATGACTGCTTTTCGAGGGCTTCGTTTGTTATCTCAGAATAGCTAGATAGGTTTTCGATTGTAGGGTGGACGCTAAAGGAAAATATGATTTGGTGTGGCCGTAACGTGTTTTTGCATACAGTGTGAACAAATGCTGGTTACTTACTCTTTGCCATTTTTCAGTTTTCTGGTAATGTTTTATGATATCCGACAAAACCACAAAATTTTGTCCCATCGAAATTAAATGATTTTACAGTATATGTCGCTGGAAACTCATTATACAGTCAGTCGTCCAGGGTGACATATACCAAGATATATCATACACGCTTTCACGAGAACCATTGTTTCCTGGTGTGATTTATGTGCTAGTTCCATATATGTACCACCAAACTTATCATAATATTATCATGCAGTGCTGTGCTCAGATGAACAGACTAGCCTATGCACCAAATAACACGGATGTGTCCTTGATAGGTAAGAACATGGACCGTATATACTGAACTCCATGGTAAGAATGAGAAGGTCGTAACTGCTACTTACGACTCTTGTTCTAGATGCCATAACTAAATGTTCTTTTGTTTAAACTGGCGTCGACCTTTAATGGATGAAATGGAATGATAATCGTCAAAGAGTTTGGACTACAACCTTATAAGACTGATACATGTTTGAAATCTGCATCGTAAGGCGGTTCTTCTGAGCCTATTTCTGTAAAAATAGGAACTTGTCATGTTGAACAAAATGAAGTTGCAATTTTTTTCCATAAGTAAAGAGTAAATCTCAGACAGTTATTTCATGAAAAGATTGATTTTGTACGTATGTACCGTTTCCATGGCCGTCTATTGCCCATTCCCGGGGAAGGGGGCCGTCTTGAAAAAAGCAAGCGTTTTCAACATCAGTTTTGTCAACATGAGAAGTTCCAATTTTCACGAAAATAGGCTCATAAGAAGTGGCTTATGGTGCAGATTTCAAATATGTTTTCGTCTTATAAGGCCGCTTACGACCTTCTCATTCTAAGTCAGGGATATGTAAAGTACTTGCTCGAACAGCTTACCACACACAGCACAGGTGAGGTTGGCCGGTAGTTGGCGGGGTCAGCAGTGGTCTCCCATTTTGAAGAGGGGTGTGATGTTACCCAAAGTTTCAAAGACATCATTCGTATTGTATTCTATCGGAATGTTTCGCTCAAGGTTCGTGTCGAGATACTTAAACATTAGTATGGGTCTGAGTGGAGTGGAAACGAACATGAGTCAACTACTAAAATATTCGAACAACGAGGTCCTGAATACATCCATGAACACAAGGTCTTGTAACTTTTCCAATCATGGTATGAGTTGTCGTACATTACCATTGACTATGTTAATGTATTTGACAAAGAAGTTAAGATGTTGTAACGTTACCTGCAATGTAACCGTTGCTTCACCACATCAATCGCTGGTTGCCAATTGATATAAATGTACTTCGTGGCTAAACCAGCGATTGAAGGTACGATGAATCCAACGCATTGTCCAACTGCATAATTTTTATTTAGACGGGGACATAGCGTTGACTGTGACGTTATGAAAGACTCCAGTGACCAGAAACTGCAGGTACACCAGTGGTTGGTGGTACAGGGTGGTGGCAATCACATGGCCAATCTCGCCCAACAACGCAAGTATAGAAGGTTTCAATATAGAAACTGAATAAATTCTTTCTTGTTCTTGTTGTTGTTGTTCTTCTTCTTTCCTAAACTCTATAAAGGTTACTTCAAATCACATGGTGATAAACTATATAACAACAACAAACTACAGAATTCAATATAATAACTTTATTGATGGTAAAAAATATGCAAATAATTAGATCTTTAGTAGTAAAGGTACATAATGTACTATACACAAAATGAAGTAACCTAGAAGCAATGACATATTGAATATGGAGATGGGTATAATGCTGTAGTAACAGTCGGACAATACCAGGGGTGTCAATGGAGCCACATTTAAAATCAAGAAAATCATATACCATATGTGCCAAATCAGAGGCCTTCAACCACATTGTTTCATGGGTAAAAGTTTAAAAAATTCAAAATACTGAAAACTGCTTGTCAAAATACTGAACTAGATGGTTTTCATATGAATTATCAGTATTTAAACTGATAACTTTTACCCCTGTTGTTTCCATATTTAACTCAGTTTTTATTAAGAAATTCTTTCGAAACATACTAAATTAACCATAACTTTGCTATTTCTCAAGATATTTTCTTATACAGTTGTTTTAGGAACCATGGCTCTTTCTGAGCTTGTAAATCCAGAATAATCCAGATTAATCACGAAGATTGACGCCCCTGCAATACATTATGTTACAACAGTTTTACACCAATTCCCAATATTTCATATACAACACATAATACAGTATAGCTTGGCCAATTTGACACGAGCCTGACCTTTTGATTAGCATAATTTAACAGTCGATATATATTGCCTACGTTTACAAAAACCGATTGTATGATTTCATAATCGGTGAGTATCACAAAGACGCCCGAGATGTAATACAAACACAAATTGAAATACCGATATCGCATGATTTGCTTGCGGAAATTGATATATGCAAAGCAAGAACCTTGTAATATATTCTTACATAAAGGTCAGGCTCGGGTTCAATTAGCCAAGCTCTACCAAGATACACAAAAGACTGGTAAGACAAATCATCTAGGCAAATTCTGGCATACACATATAACATACAATCAGCCAGAGTATTAACAGAACATAGAAAGAAACAAATCAGGCAATGCTTACACACAAGTAAATGAACTGCCAATGGAAGGGAGGGGATCAAGTAAATATCTCCGCACCAAGAAACAAATCAAGCAATGCTTACACATGTAGGAACACAACCATAAAACTACATAATATCATAGTACAGTGTAAGAACAAATTAACTTGAACCTTGACCTTCATACATGAACATACTACATGTACAAACTTCTTTAGCAGAGAATATTAATTTCTGAAAGAAAGTTGTGCTAATAGCCATATATTCAGGCAAGTGCTATAGTTGTCTGGCTATAGTGCTATTATATTCGCCAATAACTTTAACTATGGCATGTTAAGTTAATAATATAATGAATGTATCAAATAGTTTACAGTTTACAGTTTATTTTCCAAAATAAAGGCATTATGCCCATGGTTCGTATTTACAATTACAATTACAACAGACATATACCAAATATACCAGAAAGTTTTGAATTCATTGAAAGCGTATTTCAGAAATGAAGAAAATACATAATAGAATGGTGCTCAGTATGAAATTTTCGTAACATTTTCATGGATTTTAATTAGAAAAAAGATTTATAATTTATAACAGTATACATCATAACAAGTCAGACCTGTGAATAAGACACCATGATATATAGCCATCTCATGCATTTAGTTGTCACATTATAATCTGTTCTCAGACATATAACTGCACAATGCATTTCCGTCCACTCTATATCATGCAGGCAAGTTTTTTGTTACTGTAAAATCATTAATATTTATGGCAAATTTAATTTCGTGTTTAATTTCATGGATTTCATGGAATTACCACAAACACAAAATTAAATTACCCACGAATATGAATTAACCTATAGTATCTAACTTAATGGATAATATATATCTAACTTAATGGATAATATAACACTTGCCTTCAGAAATATAAATGTAAAATATTACAATACAAACATTTCTCCAATATTATGTCTATAAGAACAGGAAAAAGCACAAATTTGATACAATGTCGAGTTTGTATTATAATACCGGTTTATTACATACATACAAGTTAGATGGAAACAGCTGTACAAACTAAATATACAGATGTGGTATATAAGCTATAATGTTGTGATTGATAAAGGCACTATCTACTGACTACACAACTTAACACCAGCCATACATAGAAGCAATTCTTCAACGATCATATAGAGACAAACCCGGTCCCAATCTCCCGAAACATCTCAACATGAGTGAAATCTCAACTCAAATATCGGTATGTGTCTTTTAGTTAATTTCCACGAGGGACTGGATTAAAAATTGCCATCACACAACAGAAAACATTATTCTGAATTAATTACAGCAAAATATAAAGTTTGAGTTACTCTCAAATGCAGGCATTAATTTTCGCAAAATCTCAATTTGAGATGAGATTTCTACTTGAGATATTTCAGGAGATCGGGGCCAGAATTTCAATTTGTGCAAAAACATAATGGGACAGAAAGTTGTAAGAGTAGAAGGGTTTTGGAACTTCAAACAGTGCACTTAAGGCAAATACATAAACTGTGTCAGTATAACTTATTGTGCAAATTTTGTTAGAAAATACATGTGATGCTAAATACAGTCTTACACTTTCCTTAAGACATATAGATGTGACAGATGCTTTCTGGCATTTAACATTTTAATTGCAATTTTCAACCGCAAATATTTTTTTGAATAATATTTCATACACATTATAATTTGTCATACAGACTTTATATTGCTTGGGTTGAGAAATAAACTTCTTTTTTGCTGAGAAAATTTCAGTAAAATGTAAATAAATGCAAAGTTGAAAAGAGTTTTAATCTAATAACAGTAAAAAAAACTTTAAAATAACTTTTTAGCCAAAGACAATTTTTGTGGATTTTGTGGGAATGACATCACTATCAAATAGATCTACCTTAATCAATCAATTTTCGAATTTACAATACCCAATAAATTAATTCATTTTGATTCACTTACTTAATCAGTAATCCATGATTTTAAGACCGCATGGAATAGTATGACCAAAATGCACGAACTAATTAACACCAACAAATATAAAAGATTTGACAGTTTTCCATGGAAGCCCCACATCAAACATGTATAAAAGGTTGAACTAACACATACCAGCCTCCTATATTATATAAATAATAAGAATCAGTGAAACATAATGGATGATTTGGCTTTTCTACTATCAGAAGCGCTACAGACTTCTCTACATTGAGTATTGAAATCATTACACATAATTTCAAAATAATAAAAACGATAATTCTGTAACTTAATCAACTTACGGTATATAAAATCAGCTATGTACAAAATAACCCTGTTGAGTTAGATCAGATCTATAGATACATTATGCTTCAAAGCAAACCACAATTCGACGGCTTACTGGAATGATAAGATCGTAACTACCAAATCGATATTTTGAGAAAACACGGAAAAACTGTCTGACATTTACTCTTTACTTATGGTAAAACAAACTTTTACAACATGACAAGTTCAGATTTTTATGAAAATAGGCTCATAAGAAGCGCCTTGTGATGCTTATTCCAAATATGTATGAATCTTAAAAGGTTGTAAATGGCACTTACGACCTTTTTATTCTAAGCCATCGAATTGGTACAGCCTTGAGATTTATTCTGCACTGACAATACTAGCACAAAATTACACAACTATCAACATCTCTGATTAGAGAGACACAAATGAGGTACAAAGAATCTTCCTTTTTAATGACACATATTCCACGGTGCACAATCATGCGGTCTATTATGTCACATTTTGGCATTGTGTGCAGTTAAATTACATCGATTCAACAAAGAAAAGACGCTATAAGTATTTTGTTATGCGTATTTCTGAAATATCTTTTGTATGTTGCAAGTCCTTATGTGCCTCCGTAGCTCAGTGTTTAGTGCGCTTGCCGTCTGATCTGGCGACCTGGGTTCAAATCCGGGTGGAGGTACATACATATGCCTGCCATGTTTCAGTAGAAATAATGCAAATAAAGGCTATGCTTGGCATTAATTTATATCAATACAAAGCATTGACAACCACGAATATATCCCAGACTGGTTTAGTTTGGCTGATAAACTTGCCAAACTGACTCAATACCCAGAGCAGTTGAATTCGTGGTTTGTTGATGTAATTTTACTGTGTGCAATACCCGATGTTACGGACCACATGATTGTGCACTGTGTATTCTTTCCTTTGCTCTAGACTATGTCCTTAATTTTCAAAATTATAATGTAGTTCACAGACAAATAAACTAATTATATCATTGTTTTATAATTTCTATTATCATATAAGATGTATGTCTTGACTTTTTTTCAGCTGTATATATATGTTAATGTGAATATTATCTTATTTTTATGTTTCTTCTGTAAATGTACATATATTATGTCAATGTTTATGATGCTCACAGGGAAGAGTGTGTATACTCCACTGTGTTGCCTCTTGAAATAAAGTCTTTATAATTATTATTTGTATAATCAACTCGTATTCAGTCATACATTCAGGTCGGCCAGAACTCACCTATGTTACGATACACTGTATTATATGCCACATGACAAAACAAAACACTTATAGTAATTAATAATGATTATACACATACATAAATCATGGCTCCCGTACTAGTATGTCATATCGCTGGCTTAGAACAAGAAGGTCGTAACTACAAAATCGATATATTGAGAAAACAAGAGAAAACTGTCTGTAATTTACTCTTTACCTATGGGAAAACACGTTTTTAAAACTACATTTTGGTCAACATGACAATTTCAGATTTTCATGAAAATAGGCTCATAAGAAGCGCCTTGTGATGCTTATTCTAAATATGTATGAATCTTAAAAGGTTGTAAGTGGCACTTGCGACCTTCTAATTCTAAGCCATCGTTATGCACATTATATTATATACAATTATGATGAGTTAAAAATAGAATTATACATATAAATAATTGTCAAGTATAAATATGTAAAAATTTACGTATCAACATATACACATACATACTGCGATTACACGCAAGCAGGATCTACGCCAAGGTTGTACCATAAAAACAGGTGATTAGGATGGAAAATAACAAAAAAAAAAAAATTTTACTTATTTTAATTTGTATTTTAATTTTTGTCCCTTATAGCATGAAAGCAACAGTGGGAGCTAGTGCTTCTTAGCCTTCAAGTTACTATATTAAATCTTCAAACTTGAAAAGCAGTACATGTATAAATATGTGAAAGGTCACCCTGTATAAACTAATATGATTTCATAGTAAGAAGTTTTGAAGGTTAAGAACTTAGTTACTTACTGGCCTGAGTAAAATAGTGTCATTAATCAAGAAGCACCTGTCTGCCTAGTGCCTACGTGACATGAGCTATAAGCAAAGAGTCACACCATTGTAGAAACAGCAAGTGCATTACTATGTTCATCGTCGAGATGTACGGAGCAGAGCGGAGGCAACGACCGTGGGTATCCGACGATGTACTATGTTACACATTATTAAAATAATAAAATACTTTAAATGACAGGATGTGTCTCAATATAACATACACTACTTTATGCCTTTGGCAGAATGAAAAGTCCAAATCAAAATTTCTAATATGATACAAGGGAGCTAACTCTAATTATATGAAATAAGAAAAATAATGTTGAAATTACCTCCCTTACATAAACAACTATAAAGAGCACAGTAAAAATGTTCAGGAAGAAATAAAATCGCTGCATTTAATATGAACACAATTGTAAAGTCATAGAGACAAAAATGAACAGATCTATAACTATTGGCTTCAAAGACAATACCAGAAGGTGTAAAATTTAGATGTGCAACTCAATCTGTCCACTATACTCTAACATGTCTAAGCTCGGGAAGAAATTAAATAATCAGCACTAATTTTAATTAACTTATAAGCAACCATTTTAGCTATTCTGTCACCTTAAATACATTGTCACCTATGTATTCTCACTACAATGCTTAGATATGATTGTTAAGAACAAAAATATTTAGAATTTTCATCCCCCTATACACACCTTGATAGCACAGTAATTTTGGCACAATTTCAACAAAGATAACCAAATTTAATGACAATATATTGTAGAAAAACGATCCTCGATCCTCTTAATACAAATCTACACCTGTCATCAGAATGCAATTTTTTTTTAATAAACATGAAATGATAAGCAGACATGTACTGTCATGAAGATAATCCTTAAACATAAGAAATTCATATATTAAAAAACTAGTTTTCTATGTAACTCGGCAACTTAATGTGCCAAAATATGCCTTTTATAAATAAAAATAAAATATTTTCAACGATAGTATCAGACACATTATTGCAAACCAAAATGTTCAGGAATTTCATTAGAATCATGTAAGTCACTATTTGCGCCAAATACTAGTATAAATTAACAACAGATGTTTCAGTTTGTAAAACTAAAGTCCAGTGATTCTGACCCATATACCTTACATTTTCTTAACCTAGTTACAGGATTATAGGTCAACTTATTCTAAAATTATTGACCAGAGTGAGCAATCTGGGGCTTCTGTGGTAAGCTAAAATTGAAAATCTCCAATTTCACTGCTGAGGACATAAAATTTTCTGTATGTAATAAGAAAGAATTATTTGACATTCAAAGAAATTGGCAGTGGTGCGGCTAACCTTGTAAGAATAGGGTGAATAAACAATGCGTCAAAGTGGACTTTTTTCGATGTAAAACTGTTGACAATATTGTAACTACTATAATTGATGATTATTATAATCAATCAAGTGACAACCAGAAGTAGCATTTATAGTCACAACATAACAGCAATAAACTTGGTAAGTTTATTATTGATGGATAGATAAGTTTTATAGGTATGTTATAAAAAGTTATAAGCCAAGCATAGCCTTTATTTGCCAGTCAGCTTTCTGCTGAATATGGCAGGCATATGTGTGCCTCGTTCCGGATTTGAACCCGGTCGCCGGATAAGGCTACGGAGGCCACAAATGGATATTTTCTTAATGTGTTTGACTGTAATTCTAAATTGTGTATAACATCAGCAAACCGTCCTTACTAGTGCCAGTAAAACATACAGTAATGCTGCTGCAGTGAGATTTTATTATTATCTAGTCTAAAAACTTATTTTATGATTAAGGATATTAAATTCACATCTCCGATGGTAGTAAAGGGTAAGGCAATTTAAACTTGCTGAAATCATTTAAATAGCGGAAAGTATGGGAATGGTCTTACGGCTAATAAGAGACATAAAACTAGCCGCTGCATGAACATTTCAGTCTGAGAGAAAGTTTTAATTTCCCCACATAAATATTTTGTCTCCAGACATTTTCTGGGACGTGATTTCAGACAATAAGAACTATATATATAGCAGTAAGTGTTAACGTCAGGAGTAAGCATAAGGACATTAGGACAAGCAACAATCATGAAAAACTTCACTTCTTCATCAATGGTGGACGCTTTTACCAGACAATACAAAGATAGCAATTAACTTACAGCAATGTTTTAATCCCTATGGGATACAGACTATAACTAGTATAAGCTACAACAGTACAGGCAGAGGATGATTTTCTCCCTTTCTAATGGGAAATATCCACACTGTCCCAAACCAGGGCAATACAAACGAACAAGTACAATAGGAGCATAATTAACACCAGGCCTGGTAATTAGCAATCATTCAGAAGCCTGAAAATACAAGTTTCAAAGCCTGAAATTCTACTTTCTACTGGATTCAAAAACCTGAAATCAGACACAAGCCTGAATAATACCAGGCCTGTAATACAGATGAATTAGCACATTATGAAACAATATCATGTATCAGGCGATATTACATGTACATACAGCAAACATTGAAGGAACAAGAACATCAACAACAATTATAATGATGATAGTAGTGGCGAAAAATGATGATAATGAATAAGAAAATGATGATGATGATGATGAAGATAGTGATGAATATGATGATGATGTGTATATGATGAAAGGTGATGAATAGGCATGATGATGATGACATCGACGATGACGATGATTAAAGTTGATGATGAGGATGATATATAAAATACAGAATGATTGAACAAATATTGCAGAGTCAGTTCGCCTACATGCTGGAGATTTAATACTGCACACATAGAACAGGTTGTGGGCATCTTGGACATAATTTCACACCATCATTCATGATTCCAGTGAATGATATTTAACTAATAATAAAACTCCAGCTTTTTTTCATGATAAGGAATTCTTCCTTGGTACTAAATGTTATTAAATCAAAAGGGCTTCATGTACAAGCATATATCATGTACTATACGTCTTTTCAAGATGAAATGTCCTGGCATGAAAGAGTTAGCCGATAACCCCATCATTTGTAATCTGAATCCAAGTCATACTAGTAATTCATTCTTCTTTCAGATTGGTAGATCAAAAACACAGGAATAAATTCCTTGAATTTCATTGGTTAAAATTCATGGCTTAATTACACACCATTAAATGCTGTATTCTGATTGGTCAATCATCTGAAGTCAATTTCTGCAGCAAATGGATTCCTTGCATCTGATTGGTCAATCATCTGAAGTCAATTTCTGCAGCAAATGGATTCCTTGCATCTGATTGGTCAGAATCAGAAGCTGATCCAAGATGGCCGATACACCCAGCACAGAGAGAATACTAAATATACTGTCTAGTTCCGAGTTATAAGTTCTGGTCCTAATTAAAAGGTCCAACGAAAACAAATTAAAAGACACATTGTAACACAGTTTTTGTAAGATCCTAAGATTTCACTAAACGTTACAGAATTACACACTTTCTTTTACTGGTCTTCTTTTTCTTCTTCTGCCCATTGCTCTGCTGACTGGCCTTCATTTTCCTGGATCTTATTTCCCTCATTAAATCATAGAATACCTGAAGAAGATCAAAACACAGAATAAGATATCCATCAGCAGATTTGAAAGTGAGATGCACAGTTCATACATGCCAAGTAGTAGTACTCCTATTAAAGTGGAGTTACTCCTATTTTCGTTGTTAATTTCTGGTTTTCCAAGTTCACCTAACTTTGAACAAAGGTACATTTGATTCATTTTATGTTCTTCTGTCCCATATTTATAGCCAATTGAATAAATACATTCCTTGTATATGCATCTAAATCCCTTTTAAATCACATTTTAGCCCATCTTGTGACATGTTTTGCTTTATCACTCCTATTTTGGACTTAACTAGCTTGGCAGGTATGGGTGTACTTGACTTGTGAAGTAATATAGAGTGTAACTATTCTGAGACATTTAGTATCAATCTGTTAGCTGGTTAAAGAAATACAAGGCAAATGAAAAAGTTAGTAAACAAACAAACATACAGAAAACAAATACCACAGAAACAACTAATATATACCAGCAAAAGGAAACAAAACTACTTCATTACAAAATAAGGCATAAAATAAATATTAGTCTGTTAAGATTAAACAAGCTATAAACATAAATTTGTATTTTTTATTGTAATATTGTATTGTAAATATGGTTTTTTTTTCATTGCGGATAATTATAACAGGTTTAACATGCAATTAGGAGCAAGCTGGGTGTTTATTTAAAGGAGTGGTCTGATATAAATGCAGGCTAGGTTATTTCTGGTCCTATAGTCTGATTTAGGCTTAGAGTAGGTTTTTATGGTCTGGTGAAGTTTAGGATATTTCTGGTCTGGTGTAGGCTAGATTATTTATGGTTGGGTACAAGTCATATACAACTATTTCAGGCATAGTATAATACAGGTGGAACAATGAGGATTTGATCTGTAAAAAACATACAGAGGGCTTGATGCAAAACTATAGTAGATGCCTCTATAAATTGATGTAGTGACCATGGTTTTGCCCTCAATACATAAATTTGACAAGGTATTTGACACATAGTAAGAACTGGATGTGGATGAAACTTATGTCCTACTTGTACACAGAACTTTAAGAGATGTAATGTACACACACTTAAGGGGATGGGGAGTCGTCAAGCATACTCAAGTAACATATCCCACGTTAAAGTACTGTATACAGAATAGTGTCTACGATCACTGGTAAGTGGCCGTACATAGTAATATACTCTATAAGTGTTCAATACATGCTGGCACTTTTACTTCCTGTTTATATAACAAGTTTGTTTCCTCATAAAAAGAGAAAGGTCATTAGATTTTTTTACACCAATTTTGTTTGCTTAATAAACAGATCCTTCAACAGTAGTCTGCTGATGGTAAATCTCTCTACATGAAGCCCATTCAGATATTTTGCATTAAAGGTCACTTATATTGACCTTCACCTTTGACCTTTAGACTTAGAAATCATTAGGGTACATCTACAGATCATGGTCAGAACTTTCCAGGTTCACCCATCAGTGACATAGTTTGGGTCTCATTAGGGCTGGACCATGGTGTGCTAAGCAAATTACTATAGACATAAACACCATAATTTTTCAAGGGGCACTCTTACTCAAATATAACTTTTCAAAGTCGGCAAAATAAAATAGTGGATTTATTGACACCCATAATTTGGTTTTGGACATGTTTTATGCATCGTATCAAGGAATATACACGGTATAAGTCAGATAAAATGCAATTTTGGTAATCAACAATTTCACTAAACTACAAATGCATATAGTGCTGAGGGCTGGAAGGTCAGTATGGATATACTAAGGATAGCAATGAATATCTGGATATCCGGAAATGTGCATCGAGTTTCTATTATCCGGATAGCAAACATATAATCCTGGAATATTCAATGACGGTGAAATGATGCAGGAATAAACGGGTGACCTGTAAGTTTGTCTTACCAACGAATGTGTGACCGCAGAGATTTACGTTCTTACGCAACTCTTAAACACTTAATATTTCCTTGAGACTAAAGACTAATTTGGAGACTAAAGACTAATTTGGAGACTAAAAAATATAAACACTTAATATTTCCTAGCAATTTAATTGCGACTATGTAAAGAACAAACACTTGACTCATGTACATGTAAGGTTATTAGTGTCTTTGCTATATTTACTCATGTGTTGTTTACAAACACAGAGCAGGTATATTATGACTCATTCATTATGTGTCTTGCATGGTTTTAGAGTAATTTTAAATTTGTTTCCTTTTATGTGCAAGTTATGATAAAAGTCCCTTTTACTACAATTGTTTAATAATGAAAAGTACTCATAACTTTTATATCTCCTTTCATTTTTAAGTATATTTATAATTTCAAGTCATTAAGTTTAACTATTTGCATATATACATTTTATTTATTATTGTGATATGTGCAGCAGAATTGTGCTACTTTTGATACATAATGTTAGAGAAAGCACAATTGGAAAATTGCAAAACTGGAAACTGTCATATGAAGTTCAGTATACTGATACTGGCATGGTCATTATTACTAAGATCCAAGCCAGCTGATGCGGCCCTCTAAAACCTTCAGAGCTCTAGCTATATATGTGTCTGTGTTGGTCATATTGCACATCATGATGACCTTTAGATACATGTTCCAGTCAAATCATAGAAAGAACTATGCAAAGAACTACTTTCTAAGTTAATTGATAACTGTTGTAAACATTAACTTGTGCGTCCGGTAAACTTTATTTTATGCAGTTTTAGAATCATGAATTCATGAATGACAGTTAAAAAGATCAATACGGGAAATATTGTCTGCACCTAATAGCTGCTAGACTGTGACTCAAATTATTGATTAAAACTGGCATATTGTATTGAATAATTATAAGAACCAACTTCAGGTTGTGCAGAGCATAGCCTTTAATTGCCAGTCAGCTTTCTGCTGAATATGACAGGCATATGTGGGCCTCAACCCGGATTTGAACCTGGGTCACCTGATTAGGCAGCAAGTGTGCTAACCACTGAGCTATGAAGGCCACACTTGTGGAAGCTTCAGGCGTACAGTCCTGGCCCCGATCTCCCGAAACATCTCAATTTTGAGATAAATCTCATCTCAAATATTGCCATGTGTCGTTTGGATAATTTTCAAGGGCGGATCGACTCGAAAATAGCATTAAAAACAGCAAATGCTATCATTTGTTTATTCTTGAAACTTTTAATAAGTTCTAACTTCAGATTTATTAGAAATTCATACTCTGATTTGGGCAAAATCTCAATTGAGATGAGATTTCTGCTTGAGATGCTTCGGGAGATCGGGGCCTGTTTAAATCCTTCATGAAATTTATGACTAAAACTAAAGTCACTTTAACATATTCATGCAAACCTGAATACTTCAATTCATTAAATTAAAGTTGATACTCATGATGAAGATTTGATGTCTCCTAATCGCACTTATTTGGCACTTTTGTCATGCATCGATGGATACACAAGTTAAATTCTGAACTTAACTAGGCCTATATACGAGGGGTGTTCCAGAAATAATAGGACTATTCTCATAACCTCTTACTTAACAATTACAATTTAATAAAATTTGTCCGATATGCATAACAATGTATGCTCTATTTACTGTTAGCAACAGAATTTAGTTGTAGTTGATGATGCTCATACAAAGCGTTGTCATAGAAACCATGTAACGTCAAGGCGGGTCACACTAGAATTTGTCATTACCATCCTTATTAAAAAAGTGAATATCTTTATAACCACTTGATAAATATTAACGCTTAATTGTACGACATTACATGGATGCCTTCCACATGCGGATGCAACCTTTCGACAAAATCGCCCTGTATTTTTTATCATAATTCAGTAATCAATTGTATGTATCCAAGCGCGTCACGGATGGAAATGACGTCAACGTCAAGAAACAGAAACTGCGCGATTGTCAAATAATGGTATACAATGGGAAAACCGACAGTTCTAACCAATGAAATGTTCAAATACATATAATGTAGTGGCATTAAGCAGCTGATTGTGTTCAGTTGGTTCAAAATGTTTACAGATCGCGGAGTTATGAACTTACAAAGTAAGCACGGGCGAGGTCATAGAAAATTAAGTTGACGTTGATAAACACTGTTTGTACACTGATAGACGCTCCAAGGTTTGAGCAATTTATAACATCTTTGCAACATATTTTTGTTAACAGGAGTACAGAAACATATTTAAACAATCAGGACAGTGTTATTAGATCTGTTTAGAATGTCAGGATGATTATAAACAAAAATATTGAATGTTTCTTTTTTGTTAAAATACTGTGCTTGAAATGCGACGTCGTAATAACGTCACGGTGCGACCCGCCTCCTTGGTACATAGTATATTTAATGTTAAATAATTTTCTTATTGTTCAATCAATTTCTTTGATATTTCACATATTTATCAGTGAAAGATCAAAATTAAATTATAAACAATTAGTTTTCATAATTTCTAATTTGCCGTGTCGCTATGAAAAAAGTCCTATTAATTGTGGAACACCCCACGTATATCTGTGTTCTAATTTCTTAAAAACCTGCAGTAATATCTTATTTTCTAAACTAAACCTAAATAATATATTTTAATGGGGCAATTTGAGGAATATTTTCAGTTATATTTTCAAGCATATCGATCACAGATTTATCTACAGAGCTACAGAAACAAGGTGGGGAATCATTGCATGTTATTTGATAACTTAATTATGCTATCAGTTAGATATAAGAAGGCTTAATTCAATACTGACTAGAAATGGTGGTTAGTTGTGGTAAACTTCAATCAGGGAGCTAGTTAGCCTAACATGTGGCGAGAGATAGGAGGGAATCAGTGAATAAACTACTGGAACCATAACTTACAGGAATCATGATAAAAATGTAAAATCTTCTCAGACAGACAAAGACCTTCTCTCAACTAGACTGCCAGACAATGAATCATACATCAGTATGTCAGCTGCTGCAGACAGCCTAGCATACATGTAGCCTTTATTTCTAAAGAAATATGGCCCGCATATATACGCACTTCCACTCGGATTTGAACCCAGGTCACCAGATCAGACAGCAAGTGAACTAAAACCACTGAGCTACGGAGGCACATATGATATAGACTATAAAATCATGTTTTCTTCTTAATATACAAAGTACTTTTTTATGCCCTTTGGTGGATTTTTCATGGGTTTTCGGCATGAAATAGTGACCATGACAATTAAATGCCCATTGCATCATATATTAGCCTCAAATGACCTGATCTAACCATTTTTCTTGGATTTAATAAAAAAATTACTTGAACACTTTTATGAATAGCAACTTTACCCAACGCAGATTTTAGACAATACTAAGTACTCTAATATCATGGTCACTGCATGCCAGTAGCCAGAGTTAGGGTTCCAACTATAATTATACACTAAATGCAGTCAATTGAAAATCTTGATTGTTAATATCTGTATTGATCAACTCTAACTTTAGAAGAAGCAGAAATATTTCAATAATGCCAAATTAATATCACTTCATAATCCAAAGGCATGTGTTAGCTGCATGTATAATACAGTGTGGCATTATGATTCATCATTGACTCAATGAACTTAACTAACTGTACAATTTTATGCACGAGATGTGAAGTAATTCCAAGTTAATGTGCCATCTTCTGAAGCTATAAACTTCCAGAAATATAAAATGATATCTATCAATTTCAAGTACTTGTAGAATTTTATGAAAGTTGTTGAATACACTCACCCAGGTACCCCAGGGAATGCAAAATTTCATTCTGATACACAAACATTATCTGTTGCAAAATTCATAACCTTAATTAGTATACAATAAAACTTTTATATTATGGTGGGATTCCTTGTCTTGAAAAACTACATTTCATCCACACAAGCTGCCATTAATCGTCTCACAAGAAATAATCATTTATATTTTAATTGTAAGAATTCAAGTATTAATATAGAACTTTATCTTCATTATTATATAGCTTGCCTATTTTGACCTGAGCCTGACCTTTATGCATGAATATATTACAAGGTTCTTGCTTTGAACATATCAATTTCCGTAAGCAAATCGTGCAATATTGGTATTTCAGACTTGTGTTTATATTACAAGTCGAGCGTCTTCGTGATACTCCCCGATTATGAAAACATATAATCGGTGTTATAAACGTAGACAATATATCAACTATTAAATTATGCCAATCAATAGGTCAAGCTCATGTCAATGTGGGCAAGCTATACCAAATAGGGAATATTAAAGATTCGTATCCCAACTAACATTTTTGCCAAGCAAGTGGCCTTCCATGACATCATTTCCATACTTACTCAGTTTGTAATAAAGAAAATCCTTCACAGCAGATCAAATTTACCATAACTTTGCCATTTCTTGAGATATTATTATCAAATAACTTTTATTTTGATCGGAAGTCATTGCTTTTTCAGAAATGATGAATCTGGAATTCCAGAGAGATCAGGAACATTAAAACCCTGTTTACAGTAGAAGTCTTGTCTTTTATACAAATCAATTCAAACTTCTCATAAGCCACACCGGTATCAAATATCATTTTAATATCACATACTGGTAGGAATCTTGTTGCCATTAAATCGAGCAGTGCACAAGTTGTGAAAACCTTGAGCTATAAAATAATTATTTTGATTTATATTTTTTAGTAAACTTGATATAATGGACATGAAATGAAGTATATAAACTGTTATAGTCTATAAGATCGTATTTGGTCATCAAAGAAAACTATATACATCACATTATCAAAACAGGATTATCAAGTACAAATATATTAAAATTTTGTAATTATGGTTCACTGCATTACAACAACAATAAGACTTGTAATTAACCGTCTTATATTCACTATTAATATGAGAGAATATAACATTCAGCAATTTTTAGCAAGATTTAAAGATCAATGTTATAACTTTTGTAAAAGCAAAATTGACTCTTTAAAATTAAGATTTAATTATTTATACCCTGAAGAAGGCTATTATAAATAGGCGAAATGTCAGTATAGGCAAATAAAAGAAGAGTAACACATCTGGAGGCCATCGTTTGTTGTACTTAAATATTTTAATGTTTCCATTCTTTATGATTAGGTTAATATATTGTAAAAATGTAAAAGAACTTTTTTTTAACTTATTTTTGCTGAACTAGCTCTCTAAAAATAGATTTAGATATAAACTTTTTATTAAAGAATTTAACCTATTTTTTGTTAAACGCTATTCTAAATATTCCCACATGTAGAGGAATATAAAAACATTACATGTATAATACATTCCTTTCTTATTTATATTATATTTGTGTTGGACGTGTCAATCCCCTAACGTGTCATTCCCCTATGGCCCACAACCAAAATTTATGCGATTTAACAAAAAAATAATAACCAAGTAAGAATACAAAATACTGTTTATTTTAATTCAAGAATAACAATATTAAAACTTTAATCTTGTGGTTATAAAAATGAGTATTATTCACCATATTATGGCACCATGATGACAGGTGACTTTGACCCTTGAAGAACAATTAAATTGATTAATTAAGGGAGTCTACAGGGGTTATACGGAGTCTGGAGACAAAACGCCCAATCCAGAAAATGAGTCGAAAGTCTGTTTCGAGCACCATTAGCACAAGCTTTAAAACATGACAAAACTTCAAACATGGTTTTATTTTTAAAATACCGATTATGGTACAAATCAAATGACCGTAACTATGACAATTCTTTGAATTTGTCACCAAATAATTTTAACTTTGTGCAGAAAATATGATTCTTTCTAATGCAACAAATCTGTAAATGCAGCCAATCTGCAATCGGAAGCCTAAGACCCCTGCGTCAGATCATGACCAATAAAACAGTATAAAGAGGCCAGTCACTGAATACATCAAATATGTCCTTTCAAAGGAGGTGTCAGATGGTTCACTTTAGCTGATTGGAAATAAGCAGCTTTATAAATCCTAAATTCACAGACTGTGGTAGTGTGGTTTAAGTTCAAATCAGTTGGCTGTTAAAAAGTGTTTACCAGTAAATCATGTGGCTGCTTAATTAATCCTGATATTCAGGTAAATCTATATTTATTATTTACAAGCAGGAATCAACTATCCTGCTTAAGTCAATGAGTTTCTTCGTTAGATTATTCAAGTACATGAACATATTAATTTTGTGTCAATTTTTTTCGATGATTTTATAACATAACGCAACAGCAGCCATCAGATTCTGATTTCGTTTCGCTCATATTAATTTTTTCAATTTTGACTGACGAGCCTCGTGGAAGTGTCGAGCGTCTGGACTGCTTGGAAGTTTTCATCGAGCGTAAAAGATCATAGAATCCCTGTAATATAACAGTGGGTAACAAAGTTATATGCAATGTGGGTTCTCAATAACAGCAGGCTGCAGGCCAAAATGACTGCTTTAAAACCCTTTGGGCCAGCCGAAAATGTGTAATATTTACACAATTTGAAGAAAATAGTTGCATTAAGGACCTCTCGGGTCTGTTGATAAAGCATTTTGGGCTGCTAGGTTAAAACTTATTGAAAACCCTGCCTCACCCCAACTAAAATAATTATGGTGCACTAAAACCTCCCAGGGCATGTATATGGAGAAGTATGGTAAATAAAGTCTTTGAATCTATTTCAATCAACAGCAGCAGCAGCTCAGTATCTTTTACAATAAATAGATGAATGAATGCAAAGCCTGTAAAACATGAGAAATCATTCCTCACTCGATTTTTATGCACAATCTGCCTTCATAAGTGGATATTAACTTAACACTCTGATAGAAAATCTCTGGCATTCCATCAAACAATCTAAACAAAACTCTTAGCAATAACAATGGAATAGCTCACTGGATTTTCTAAAAAAATATTTAATACAAATATTCACCAACATTTAAACAAAACTCGCAGAAATAACTACTAAATTGTGTAACTTTTTATTTTTAAAAAATACCCACCCAAATAATCTGAAATACTCTCAGAAAATATCTACCGAATATTTTTTACAATTTCTTATTTCACAAAAATTCAGCAAACATTCAGCAAAGCTTGTCAATCATTAATAAAGATAAGATTTATAGTACAGTAGCTAGAGGAAAAGAGTTCTCCACATTAAAATACTATTGCTATCCCGGTGTTGATTTTCTAACAAGATAAATATATCTCTGAAATATGGTTAAGTACCAAAACATGTTGAAATAATGATACCTTTATTATTTTGATAAAATATCTGAGGAATTGTTTCCCTTAAGATAATATGCCAGTAAGTAATAAAGTCTAAGAACATTATTTAGCTTCATAATTTCCATTTATTAATTTGTCAAAATGAATAGAACAGAACAGGTGCCCAGGGACAGATAAATAATAATAAAATAATACAAGGTGTACTGTAAAATCATTACTTTTTGCGGGGGATTAAATTTTGTGGATTTTGTGGTTCACCTATCAACCATAAAATTAAATCCCATCGAACACTAATTTTGACCCTTGCAGTAATTTCATCACCTTAAATTCAAAATCCACAAACTAACGTCCCATCGAAATGGTCTTGTTAACAAAACCACAAAATTAAGTCCCACCGAAATTACATGATTTTACAGTATATAATAATAACGGACTGCAAAGAGTTATCGGTTAGTGAAACAATAAGAATGTTAGCTGTATTAGAAACAAAGTTGTTAACAAGGGCAGTAACTCACATCATGCAAAACAACAAAGCAATCAAATTACCATTTATAGCAACAAAACTATTAGATAAACATAGTATAACTTGGCCAGATTTAGTAGGCACTCCGGACATATTCCGTGCATATTTCGGACAAAGTCGGTGCAAAAATAAACAAATATTTCTGATAAGTACCTTTCTGATAAGTACCGTCTACGCTTACGGAAAATAATACACGCTTCCGAAGTTTAATGAGTGCCTACTAAATCTGGTCAAGCTATAACAAGCTCAATACAAGTCAATCACATAACAATAACATGTACCGTACTACAGTGAATGTATCAATCAAATCATTCAGATCTGATGTTAACGAGAGGTAGATGTATAATTATATATAACTAGAGCAGCCACCATTCGGCAGACTTGATTATATATCACCTGCTGACAAAGGGCCATAACTGTGATAAAAATAATTTCAGCACAAATTCCAGTCTTCGTGCACCTCTGCATGTTATTTACAGGTTATTCCTGACATTTGTAATCAATCAGTACACTTGTTTTTACACATCTTCTCCACGCGTGGATGACAAGATCTATTCAAATTCCACTGACAAATACAGGTGTGTCAACAACAAATTTAAAATAAAGAAAATTTTATGCAGCTGAACATTTTTGCCAAGCAAGAGGCCTAAAACAACATTGTTTCCATAAATAATTTGTATCAAAGAAAATCTTTAAGAGCAGATTGAATTCACCATAACTTTGCCATCTCTTAAGATATTTTCTTCAAATGACTTTTATGTTGGCAAGGAGCTATTGCTCTTGTAGAACAGATTAATTCAGGATTCATCAGGAAAATTGACACCCCTGCAAATATAACCAGTCAATCCCTGACATCAAACCAAACTTTTCCACCACTAGCACCCCACTTACTAGTCTGTGAGCAGGGTACTAGAACATAATAATGGCCAGGCTCTGATCTCCAAAAGCATCTCAATCTGTGCAGGATCTCATCTCAAATATTTAATGTAAATGTCCGTGCGAGGCTGGACTCACAATTAGCATCACTGAACGAAAATGAAATTCTGAGTTTATTACTGTAAAATAGAGCTGGAACTTGAGATTTATCTCCAATAATTATTGCGACTCTGATTTTAGCAAAATCTCAATTTGAGATGAGACTTCTATTTCAGATGTTTTGGGAGATCGGTATACCACACCACCACACTACCACACAGACAAACACACATGCACTCACCTTATCTACATTAGCTCTAGTTTTGGCTGAGGTTTCAACATATGCTACATTCCAACTATGTGCTCGTTGATTAGCCTCATCTTGTGTAACTTGTCGTTTGTCGTCTAAATCTGCTTTATTACCCACTAACAAGAATGGTATATTGTCGTCATTTTTTACTCGTAATATTTGTTCCCTGAAAGTAGAAGAAAATGTCAAATAGAACAAAGCAGCAAGCTTAAATTATAGAATATCAGATTTGAAGGACATGTATGAACGAGTAATAAGGAATTCCATCCAATATGAGCAATACAGAAGTCCCCTACCTGGTTTCCAGGTTGTCAACGTTTCTGTTGCCATGGACTGATGAACGGAGGGCAAAACTTTAGTCCCCTCTGGTTGAGAACCAGTAGGGGCCTAACAATGACTTTTCCAGGTAAACATTTTTTCATCGTTTCAACTCAGTCACTTGGTATTCCTGAATAGACTCCCTAGAAAATGCCCAGTGTACAGCACTGATCCAGCACTGATCCACATGAGACTGAACACGTTACTACCTTATGATTCTTTTGACCATTCACTGTGTCAACTCTTTTGTAAGTTGAAATACAGATGAATGTTTTCAACAGGGTATACAAAGAAATATCAATACAGACATTTTTACAGTATACAGCTACAATGTGATTTGAACTTGTTTACTTCCGTGCAATATATGACCTCTGATATAATCACCATCTAATGGTGCCAAGTCAATATCACCCGACACCTTGAAGGTAATCAGTGTTAACTACTACACTCATATATCATATAATGTGTATGTCATACAACCGCTGGGAAATTATTGCGGTACCATTATATACCAGCAACTAAGTCTTAGAACTTGCTTGAAAAACAAGTATATGTACATGTGTATAATGTATGATGGCTTAATTCATTATGTAATTTTATGCATTAAATTTTACAAAAAAAAATACCTTAATGAAAACAAAGACACATGGAATGCATAAACAACATGTAAAGATTTATCACCAACAAACTTGCAGGCTTCGTGAAAAGTTTTTAAATATGACAGTCCAAATTGGTAAAATGATTGAACATGTATTCCTCTTTGTCTAATAGAAATATACAGATTCAGTAAGTCTGAATAAAAATTTGTCAGTCATGACTGGAGGACTGACAGTTTTTGCTGAGCCTGAATTTGTGATGTCATTACATGATATTGAGCCAGACACCACTGATGGAATCCCTGTTCCTGATGCCTCTCGAAGATAATTTATCTAAAATCGAAGACAAAAATGCTCAGTGGGACCTAGGCTTTACTGTCGGACCAGGGATCAAAATTGTTACTGTCTACCCCTGTCTTAATTGCAAGTAAGCCATAACTTACACAAACCATATATTATACAAATCACAATCATGTTTTATATGAATGGAATATCAGCTACCCAAGGTCTGATATATATATATAATACAAGCATAGGAAAGATTTGTTTAAAACTTACTAAACAAACAGAAGCTGCAGTGTAAACAGAACAACAGGTAAAATATGGCAGAGAGATAAACAAACCCTCACATAAATCAATCAAAATATTGTAAAACCATTCATTTTCGAGGATTGAGTTTCGTGGAGTTCGTGGATTGAATTTTTTTGATTTCTTGGTTCACCTTCAACCACAAAATAAATCCCATAAATAAAATAATTTTGACCCTCATATTATTAACTGAAATGGAAAATCCAAAAATTAACGTCCCATCGAAATGGTCTTTTTTATCAAAACCACAAAATTTTGTCCATCAAAATTAAATTGAATTTACGGTTTACCATCTGAAGAAACATAAAATGCTAACAATGATCGGAGCAATAAAACAATGCTTCATCAGATCATGTTCAGCTGGACAGATAGATCAAGATAGTTTCATCAACACATGCCCAAAGCAAATTTCTTGAAATGTATACAAATCCCCAACTTTTTGCAACTTAACTAGCTTAAGAAGCAGGAGTTCTACTATGGCATAATTCCCAATCCTGAAAATGAGTTGAAAATCAGTTTAGGGTGCCATAAGAACACAGACTTCAAAAATAGTGTAATTGTTAAAATTTAGTTTATGGAACTTCAAATGACCATAAATGTGTCAAATTCTTTGATTATTTTGGAATTGTAGGACTCCTGAAGAATGTAATTTTGATATTTTATGCAAAATACAAATGAACCATCAAAAAGCCCCCACTAAAATACCAAGAAATTTAAGGCTTTTGTAAAGAAGTTGTTACATGTATATGAAATGCAGTGAGAGGCAAAATGTCATATATCTAAAATTGCAGCAAATTCCCGTTCACTGTTTATTGTAGTTGATTTCCCCATATACATAATCAGTCAAACCTGTGTGAAAGATCACTATTATAAAACCTGTCCTTAAAGATCATCAATTAGACCTACCAAATAGACCATTCACAAAAATCAGGAGTGTAAATGTATAACAAGAAACACATCACTAACAGTGGCCATTTTACAGAGGTTGTACTATAAGCACAATCTCGCTGAGTGTGGCCATTTTACAGAGGTTGTACTATAAGCACAATCTCGCTGAGTGTGGCCATTTTACAGAGGTTGCACTATAAGCACAATCTCGCTGAGTGTGGCCATTTTACAGAGGTTGCACTATAAGCACAATCTCGCTGAGTGTGGCCATTTTACAGAGGTTGTACTATAAGCACTATCTCGCTGAGTGTGGCCATTTTACAGAGGTTGTACTATAAGCACAATCTCGCTGAGTGTGGCCATTTTACAGAGGTTGCACTATAAGCACAATCTCGCTGAGTGTGGCCATTTTACAGAGGTTGTACTATAAGCACAAACTCGCTGAGTGTGGCCATTATACAGAGGTTGCACTATAAGCACAATGTCATAAAGATTGGCCGTTCTACTGAGGTTGAACTGTAAGCACAATCTCCCAAAGAGTGGCCGCTCTACAAAGGTTGTACTGTAAGCACAATCTCACAAAAAGTGGCCGTTCTACTGAGGTTGAACTGTAAGCACAATCTCCCAAAGAGTGGCCGCTCTACAGAGGTTGAACTGTAAGCACAATCTCCCAAAGAGTGGCCGTTCTACTGAGGTTGAACTGTAAGCACAATCTCCCAAAGAGTGGCCGCTCTACAGAGGTTGTACTGTAAGCACAATCTCACTTAGAGTGGCCGTTCTACAGAGGTCATACTGCAAGCACGATCTCACTAAGAGTGGCCATTCTACAGAGGTTGTACTATAAGCACAGTCTCACTTAGAGTGGCCGTTCTACAGAGGTCGTACTGCAAGCACGATCTCACTAAGAGTGGCCATTCTACAGAGGTTGTACTATAAGCACAATCTCACTGAGTGTGGCCGTTCTACAGAGGTTTTACTACAAGCACAAATTCACTAAGAGTGGCCATCCTACAGATATTGTACAGTAAGCACAACCTCACTAAGTGTGGCCGTTCTACAGAGGTTTTACTGTTAGCAAAATCATTTTATCACAGATTTTTGTAAAACATTATATATCAATTTGTTTCCTGATTAGCACTGCACACTAGAGAGATGGGAAACAGATATATTTCAGTGTTGCCAAAAAAAACTCTTCTCTCATTGAAAACATAAAATAGATACAGAACTGTTTATCCAGGTGTTTCATTAATGAGTGTTTTTTAGAAATAACCTTCCGTATAGGTATTTATTTACTGATTGATCCTGAGTACAGGTTTGAGAGTAGCACTAGTGTAGCGGTGTAACTGTTTTATGTGAGTATATAAATACAGCATGAGGTAGACCAATATGGCATCAACCCTCTACGTTAATACAGATGCAAGGATATTATGTTTTATGTATATCGTTTGTAATAAAAATTGAATTACAAAAATACATACTGATGTATTGATAATATAGAAGGAAAGTTCTAGAGGCCAAAACAAAATAATATTGGGGTTCAGGTGGGGGGGGGGATTCAATATCGATCTTATTTCATTGGAGAATACATGTAAGGATAGCCAATCGTATCACCTGTTACTGACCTAGAGATTATTATGGAGAGATCTGATTGGTTGTCCTTATCCTTAAGTCAAGTAAGATCAATATTGAATACCACTCCTGATAAGTTGGTAACCCTACTTAACAGTATATTATGCCCATACCATCAATAGTAGTATTGCATTTGTTTAGAACTGGAAGTCATTGCAGATTATCAACTTTCAGTACAATTTAAATACAACTTACATCAGAATCGCAATTTTGTTTTGGCCATGAAACTGTTGAACAATTTGAGTTACAAGAGGGCAATGTGTGTCCTATATCACACAAAAAAATCTATATTTCAATTATATAAAGTATTGTTTCCATGTACATCTGTCATCACCATTTTAGCTAAATTCGACAAATTGTCCTGAGACTAAGAAACCATTTTAAAGCAATCTAAAGGACCACTAAACTGACTTAATACTACACACCATACTGAAGGTGATTTCAGAAGGTATACAAGCCTAAATGATCAGCCAAGAAAAATACATACATAAATATTTATAGGCTTAAGCTTATTTACCTAAATAATTTTGATAGCTTATTGACCCTGATTGAAGACAAAACTAGCAGGAATGATACACAGTTACACTTCAGAATCACCTTGAACTATAAACTGTAAAATCATTAATTTTCGAGGAGGATAACAGGATTTAATTTTCTTGATTTTGTGGATGATCTCAACCATGAAATTAAATCCCAATGAATATCAATTATTTATATAGTATTTGACTAAGTGGATAAGGCATCCTTAAAATTACGTCCTCTCTAAATGGTATTTTTTACCAAAACCACGAAATTTTTTCCTATTGAAATTTAAATGATTTTACAGTATGTGATAGACATTGGGATAAAATTACCAAGAAATCTGGATTTATTAGTTAGAATAACAGTGATAACACATTTTATTTTATTTACAAACACACACATCTATACATTATTGTTATCTTTGAACACATTTCATAAACAAACACTTAAAAGATACCTGTAGATAAAATCGGTCTCATAAAATTATTCTGTAACAACTTACCAGGGATTGTGTGAAATTATTATTCATAAGACTAATGACAAATACAAACTTTCAGGAACTGGTCTTTTTAATAAAACAAGAGGGCCATGATGGCCCAATATCGCTCACCTGATTAAACATCAAACCCTGCACAGTTTTCACCCAAGGGAATACCCCTGTGAAAAAAAATTCATGAGTTCATGAACACTTCATGAACTTCATGAAGTGTTCATGAAGTGTTCATGAAGTGTTCATGAACAGACAAATGATGTTCATGAACTTTCATGTTCATGAACTCCATGTTCATGAAGTCTCTGTCAGGTTCATGAACAAGATTTCATGAACTTCAAAGTTCATGAATTATTCATGTAACTTTCATGAACTTCAAAGTTCATGAATTATTCATGAACTTTGAAGTTCATGAACTATTCACAAGATTTGACCTATTTACCTAGTTTTTGACCCCAAATGACCCAGTTTTGAACTTTGCCTCTGTGACTTTGACCCAAAGGAATATTACTGAGAAATTATTTTAAAATCAGGTAACAAATAAGAGGCTTTGGAAATGGGGCTAAAATTTGGGCCTACTTTTATAGGCCCTCATATTTCCTGAATGTGTCTCACAGTAAACAACCACTGATGGCAGCACATGGTTTATCTTCTGTTAGAAAAGTTTTGTTTTTGTTTTTCCTGTTTTTATGATGGTGAAATAAATGAACAAAACACCCAAAAGGTAAAATTTATTTGTGGTCAACTTTAATACTTGTTGTTTTAAATTTATGATGCATTAAATCAACAGCAAAGCATGTTCCAGTTTGTACTTGAAACTTTCAATATTTCGGACAAATTTTTCGGATAATGTACTTTATTTGTACCGAATAATACTTTGATTGTACTTTAAATTTACTTCTGTTTAACTGTTTAATGATGTATTGATATTTTAACTATTATCAAATTGCACAGCATGGCTTTATATACATTTGAGTTTGGGCAGATTATCAAAGGGATGTTAAAGCTACTTGAATTATTAAAATTGAACAGTTGTGTTGGAAAAAAAAGAAAAGAAATAAAAAAAGATTTGTGTCATTGCCCCTGCGAAAGTTTCAAGAGCAGTTCAAGAAAAGTTCTTGCACTGTCCAAGAACAGTGTTCATGAATTGTACATGAACTGCTCTTAAAGAGTTCAAGAACTGTTCAAGTGCATTTTAAGAAAAAATGGCCGCTTCATGAATCTCCAGTTCATGAACTTATTCATGATAAGTTCATGAACTTATTCATGAATAAGTTCATGAACTTATACCTGAAAGAGAGATTGGCGTTTCATGAATAAGTTCATGAACTGGAGATTCATGAAGCGGCCATTTGTCCTTCATGAACAGTTCATGAATTCGTTCATGAACAAAATCATGAACTTGTTCATGAATATTTCATGAACAGTTCTTGATTTTTTCACAGGGGATTAATTTGAACATCTTGGTAGAAAACCACAAGATGATGCTACATACCAATTATCAAAACTCTAGGCAGTGTAGTTTTAGGCAAGAAGATTTTAATATGTTTTCCCTATATAAGTCTTTGTAAAACGGTGACCCCGGGTGGGGCCGATTTTGAACCCAGGGGCATAATATGAACAAGAGGGCCATGATGGCCCTATATCGCTCACCTGATTATAAATGAAGCCATGCACAATTTAGACTAACAAAGGTAGAGCATAAATATAGAAACTGGTGACCCCCGGGGCGGGGTCAATTTTGACCCCAGGGGCATAATTTGAACAATCTTGGTAGGGGACCACTAGATAATGCTACATACCAAATATCAAAGCTCTAGGCATTGAAGTTTAAGAGAAGAAGATTTTTATATGTCTTCCCTATATAAGTCTATGTAAAACTGGTGACCCCTGGGCGGGGCCAATTTTGACCCTAGGGGCATAATATGAACAATCTTGGTAGGGGACCACTAGATGATGCTACATACCAAATATCAAAGCTCTAGGCATTGTAGTTTTAGAGAAGAAGATTTTTATATGTTTTCCCTATATAAGTCTGCGTAAAAGGGTGACCCCCGGGGCGGGGCCAATTTTGACCCCAGGGGCATAATTTGAACAATCTTGGTAGGGGACCACTAGATGATGCTACATACCAAATATCAAAGCTCTAGGCATTGTAGTTTTAGAGGAGAAGATTTTTATATGTTTTCCCTATATAAGTCTATGTAAAACGGTGACCCCTGGGGCGGGGCCAATTTTGACCCCAGAGGCATAATTTGAACAATCTTGGTAGGGGACCACTAGATGATGCTACATACCAAATATCAAAGCTCTAGGCATTGTAGTTTTAGAGAAGAAGATTTTTATATGTTTTCCCTATATAAGTCTATGTAAAACGGTGACCCCCGGGGTGGGGGCCAATTTTGACCCCAGGGGCATAATATGAACAATCTTGGTAGGGGACCACTAGATGATGCTACATACCAAATATCAAAGCTCTAGGCATTGTAGTTTTAGAGGAGAAGATTTTTATATGTTTTCCCTATATAAGTCTATGTAAAACGGTGACCCCCGGGGCGGGGCCAATTTTGACCCCAGGGCCATAATTTGAACAATTACTAAATCCCCCAATACCACGTACATCCTGGCAAAATTTCATCAAAATTGGCCAAATGGTTTCAGAGGAGATGTCGTTTGAAAGTGTGGACGGACGGACTGACATACAGACGGACGACGGACGGTGAGTGATCACAATAACTCACCTTGAGCACTTTGTGCTCAGGTGAGCTAACAAGAGGGCCATGATGGCCCAATATCGCTCACCTGATTATAAACCCTGCACAATTTTCACCCAAAGGAATAATTTGAACATCTTGGTACAAAACCACAAGATGATGCTACATACCAATAATCAAAATTCTAGGCAGTGTAGTTTTAGGCAAGAAGATATTAATATGTTTTCCCTATATAAGTCTATGTAAAACGGTGACCCCCCGAGTGGGACCAATTTTGACCCCAGGGGCATAATTTGAAAAATCTTGGTAGAGGACCACTAGATGATGCTACATACCAAATATCAAAGCTCTATGCAGTGTAGTTTTAGACAAGAAGAATTTTATATGTTTTCCCTATATAAGTCTATGTAAAACGGTGACCCCCGGGGCTGGGCCAATTTTGACCCCAGGGGCATAATTTGAAAAATCTTGGTAGAGGACCACTAGATGATGCTACATACCAAATACCAAAGCTCTTAGGCATTGTAGTTTTAGACAAAAATATTTTTTTATGTTTTCCCTATATAAGTCTAAGTAAAATGGTGACCCACAGGGTGGGGCCAATTTTGACCCGAGGGGAATAATTTGAACAATCTTTGTAGAGAACCTCTAGCTGAGTTAACATACCAAATATGAAAGCCCTGGGCCAAGCGGTTTCGGAGAAGAAGATTTTTTAAGGTTTTCCCTATATAACTCTATGTAAAACTAAGGGCCCCCGGGGCGGGGCCAATTTTGACCCCAGGGACATATTTTGAACAATCTTTGTAGAGGACCTCTAGCTGAGTCTACATACCAAATATGAAAGCCCTGGGCCAAGCGGTTTCGGAGAAGAAGATTTTTTAAGGTTTCCCCTCAATATAACTCTATGTAAAACTAAGGGCCCCCGCGGCGGGGCCAATTTTGACCCCAGGGACATAATTTGAACAATCTTTGTAGAGGACCTCTAGCTTAGTCTACATACCAAATATGAAAGCCCTGGGCCAAGCGGTTACGGAGTAGAATATTTTTTAAGGTTTCCCCTATATAACTCTATGTAAAACTAAGGGCCCCCGGGGCGGGGCCAATTTTGACCCCAGGGACATAATTTGAACAATCTTTGTAGAGGACCTCTAGTTGAGTCTACATACCAAATATGAAAGCCCTGGGCCAAGGGATTTCGGAGAAGAAGATTTTTTACGGTTTTCCCTATATTACTCTATGTAAAACTAAGGGCCCCCGGGGCGGGGCCAATTTTGACCCCAGGGACATAATTTGAACAATCTTTGTAGAGGACCTCTAGCTGAGTCTACATACCAAATATGAAAGCCCTGGGCCAAGCGGGTTCGGAGAAGAAGATTTTTTAAGGTTTCCCCAATATAACTCTATGTAAAACTAAGTTTTGACCCCAGGGACATAATTTGAACAATCTTTGTAGAGGACCTCTAGCTGAGTCTACATACCAAATATGAAAGCCCTGGGCCAAGCGGTTTCGGAGAAGAAGATTTTTTAAGGTTTCCCCTCAATATAACTCTATGTAAAACTAAGGGCCCCGGGGCGGGGCCAATTTTGACCCCAGGGACATAATTCGAACAATCTTTGTAGAGGACCCCAAGGTGATGCTACATACCAAATATGAAAGCTCTAGGCCTAATGGTTTCAGAGAAGAAGATTTTTAAAGTTTCCTTTTTGAAAATCTATTTTTAACCTGTGTGACCTAGTTATGCGACGGACCGGAAATTTTTTAACAACTTTGGTAGAGGTCCACCCAAGGAACATTCCTGTTAAGTTTTATCAAATTTGGCCCAGCGGTTTAGGAGGAGAAGTCGTTTGAAGAAATTGTTGACGGACGCACGACGCACGCCGGACGATGGACATCTCGGTATGACAAAACCTCACCATGACCACTTTGTGGTCAGGTGAGCTAAAAATCTTGGTAGAGGACCACTAGATGAGGCTACATACCAAATACCAAAGCTCTATATAATTATACAGTGTAGTTTTAGATAAGAAGATTTTTTTATATGTTTTTCCTATATAAGTCTATGTAAAACGGTGACCCCGGGGTGGGGCCAATTTTGACCCAAGGGGAATTATTTGAGCAATCTTGGTAGGGGACCACTAGATGATGTTTCATACTAAATATCAAAGCTCTAGGTATTGTAGTTTTTGACAAGAAGAGTTTTATATGTTTCCCCTATGTAAGTCTTTGTAAAAGGGTGACCCTGGGGCGGGCCAATTTTGACCCCAGGGGCATAATTTGAACAATCTTGTTAGGAGACCACTAGATTATGCTACATACAAAAAATCAAAGCTCTAGGCATTGTAGATTTAGACAAGAAGTTTTTTATATGTTTTCCCTATATAAGTCTATGTAAAATGGTGAGCCCCAGGGCGGGGCCAATTTTGACCCGATGGGAATAATTTTAACAATCATTGTAGAGCACCTCTAGCTGATTCTACATACCAAATATGAAAGCCCTTGGACAAGCTGTTTCGGAGAAGAAGATTTTTTAAGGTTTCCCTATATAAGTCTATGTAAAACTAAGGGCCCCCAGGGCGGAGCCAATTTTGACCCCAGGGACATAATTTTAACAATCTTTGTAGAGGACCTCAAGGTGATGCTACATACCAAATATGAAAGCTCTAGGCCTAACGGTTTCAGAGAAGAAGATTTTTGAAGTTTCCTTTTTGAAGATCTATTTTTAGCCCGTGTGACCTAGTTATGGGACCGACCAGAATTTTTTTAACAACTTTGGTAGAGGTCCACCGGAGGAACATTCCTGTAAAGTTTGATCAAATTTGGCCAAGCTGTTTAGGAGGAGAAGTCGTTTGAAGAAATTGTTGACGGACGCACGACGCACGCCGGACATCTCGGTATAACAAAACCTCACCATGACCACTTTGTGGTCAGGTGAGCTAAAAAACTTTAAGAGCAGCATGACGAAGGGATTCTCCGTTCAGTTCGTATTGACTACTGGGTTCAACTTGTCAGAAACAAGACTGCATTTAATAATGCCCCCAAGGAAGCCATGTCCACAAAAAGCTAAGTCAATCAGGGGCCATTATTCAGTCAAAATATTTGATAGTGTTACATGGCTTTGACACTATAATAGGCTTATGATGGTAAACGAATATGCCACATTTGAAAGCAATGCCTTGATGGACTTATGTATTTTCTCCCCACCCCTCAGGCATGAGCATAACGCATGAGAATGTCAAAGTCCAAAATAAGGTCACGGTGAAGGTCAAAATGGAGTGAGATGATACAGGCGTGTGGAGAGTGGTCATATACAACATCCATGCAAGTATGAAATCTTTGTAGCAAGCCATGTTAAATGCTAGAAGAAGGGCATTTTGGGTTAACCAAGAATTTCAACTTTTTGGCCACTATATGCCTCCCGATTTATCGATACGGGGCATAGAAACATTGGGCCATCAGGCCCTTTCTATAATATTAAAACAAGTCTGTGTTCAGTAAACGCTTAAAAGATGGTTTGAGGAATGAGTCAAATTCTCACTTCAACAGTACCAAACTTACCTAAACTCTGCGGTAGCTTGAAATGATTCCTGTTCTGTGATAGAGAATACACAGAGGAATCCCTCACCACTCCTGAAGTAGTTATCTCTGATAGCAGCATAGTCTTCCTGACCAGCCGTGTCTAATATATCAATCTGTACCTCCTCACCATCCAGTACTACCTTCTTTCTGTATGAATCAGCCTTTGTAGGTTCATAGTCCTCCACAAACTGTAATATAGCGTTCATATTGTAAGTAATTTGTTTATATTGAGATTTGAACCTGTAATGGAGCATGGACATTGCCATATGATCACCTAGCTAAGTATGAACATGATTAATCACTTGTCTATCGCAACAATACCGAAACAGTTAGCGAAAATAACCAGTGACAATGTGACACACAGTGATGGTGACACCACACTCTTGTAAGTTGTAACTGGTTGATATAGAAGTAAGAACATTATTGATATCTTTCTTGTAGCACAAATAGCTCAGCTGAAGAGTTACTTTAGACTAGTGGTGTAGTGTTAACTAATTAAGATTGCTCACCTCCTACTCTAACTTCCTACAGGTCAGTTTCAATACTGTAGCCAGCAGGCTTATGGAAGTATTCTGTGTTTACAATGTTACATGTATATATTTTGGCTAATTTGACACGAGTCTGACCTTTCGATTAGCATAATTTAACGGTCGATATATTACCAATGATACAACACCGATTGTATGTTTTCATAGTCGGGGACTGAAGTATCACGAAGACGCTCGAGATGTAATAGAAACACAAATTTGAAATACCGATATTGCACGATTTGCTAGCGTAAATTGATATATTATAAGCAAGAACCTTGTTAACAGTAATATATTCTAGCATAAAGCCTTAAAGGTCAGGATCAGCTCAAAATAACCCAGCGATATCATTCAGAAAAGCTAAAAATTGTCAAGCAATTATATGTGGACATGTATACTAACGTACTCACCTCATCATACATAAACTGTAATGTAAGAGCTGACTTGCCTACACCACCACTACCAACCATGATCACTTTATGGATCACCGCCGGCTGCTGAGCTTTCGCCTTCGACATTGTATTGGTTTCTCTCCGACAAAATCTAGTGACACAACTGAAAGGAAAACATACATAGTTTGAAACTTCAAATTACATAATCATTGATAATGTTATATAATTATGTATACCATATGATGATGCACCATGGGCGATAGTTTTTTTTTAATTTTGGGAATAGGTCAGGGAATAGGAACTGGGAACAATCGTGTCATCTCTAAATTAGGGAATTTTTTTAGGAATTACTTATATACAAATCAATTTAACTCGAGTTTTACAGTTTTACCAGGGTCCAGTCCATAGCCTCCATAAAGTTGTATGTGCAATTTCAAGTACTCAAAATAAGTTTACTATTCAGCGACTTCAGGGCTTTCATTTGACTCTTGAAACTGCATTTTGACTCTTGAATTTGACAAAAGGGTCTATTTTGACTCTTGAAAATTTAAGGTGAAGAGTCAAATTTACTATACTTATAATACAAATTTTCTTGCAATGTTTTGATGACTCTTAAAAATTGACAGTCATGAGTCATTTTGACTCTTCACATTTGGAACATAGTGAAAGCCCTGGACTTAGCACAAACTAAAGTTAATTGCTTTATTGTCATTAATGACAGTTACACTAACAAATTGACTCAACCCCAAAATCATTTATTTCAAAAATTGATTTTCGATATTTTGTTATATAAATTATATAAGTTAATAACCGATAACATTAAAATTTATATAATTACCGCTAAAATTACCTTTTTCCAACCTTAAATTGTGATCTTGGCTACTTGAAACAAATTTGTATGACCTACTGTGATTAAACCGTGACTAGCACCGCTGATAAATTATCAGAATGGGAGGTGGACAGCCGTGGATGGAAGATGGACAGCCGAGGATGGGCGGTGGACAGCCGGGGATGGGCGATGGACAGCCAGGGATGGGTGGTGCACAGCGGGGGATGGGAGGTGGACAGCCGGGGATGGGTGGTGGACAGCCAGGGATGAGCGGTGGGCAGCCGAGGATGGGCGGTGGACAGCCGGGGATGGGAGGTGGACAGCCGGGGATGGGCGGTGGACAGCCTGGGATGGGCGTTGGACAGCCTGGGATGGGCTATGGACAGCCAGATATGAGCGGTGGACAGCCGGGGATGGGAGGTGGACATCCGGGGATAGGGTATGGACAGCTGGGGATGGGTGGTGGACAGCCAGGATGGGTGGTGATCAGCCGGGGAAAACGTACCCAACGCGGAAATGTACCCAAAACAAAACGTACCCAATGCAAACGTACACCTACGATTACGAACCATCGGACACGCGGTCCGACGGAAAGGTCTGGCGCATCAGACCGAGAGCTAAACTGTCGGACTGGTCCGACGGCTATCAGAAAGTCTGAAGCTGGGAATGGGAGGTGGACAGCCGGGAATGAAAGGTGGGCAGCCGGGGATGGGCGGTGGACATCCGAGAATGGGCGGTGTACAGACAGGGATAGGTCACTAATCTTCCAGCTTCCCCCTCACTGACGGGAAATGCAGGGAATTGTGTCTCCAAACCTATACCCTGGGGACAATATTTAGTTGTCAGTGGCCAGGGAAATACCGAAATATTTACCGCTGTCCTCCGCAGGGCAGAGGAAGGGCGGGGGCTTTGATAACCCAAAAGTAAAATCACGGCACATCCCTGGTGGCGGGGGCTATGGATGCAACTGACTGATCACTGCATTGCACATGTTAAGAAAGCTTATTTTGTCCTATTAAATTTTGTCAGGCCCAATAACAAGTCTTCATTCATGAAAAATTTAATATGAAAGTTGTTGTCAATTTTTTTTTTTATAAAATTTGAGATGTCAAAATAAAATTCACCATTTCTGAAGATCAAAACAAATGACAAAACGGCGGGAAGTACATTTCGATTTTAATAATACTCACAAACCGTAAGTCCACTCCAGAAATGACGAGTCTTATTTAAAAGTGAAAATAATGACGAATTTGTTAGAAATATCCAACTACTCACAACCTGGAAGTAGGAACTGCAGAACTTGAATTCTGGGAAAAGATGGGAATCGCAACAATTTTACAGATTTGTTTTGAACGAAATTTTAAGAATTAAGCTTATCAGAGTTACTTCCCTTAGACTAGTTTGACGATAACAACTCAGGTCGTGATAATTGTTGCTGTCGTTCTACATGGTGACTGAAAGAATATCTACTATAGATGAACTAAATAGATTAATATACTGTACTGGCAAAGGAGAAGATTCCGGACAGAAATCGCATAAAAAGCTTCCCCTGGAGTTAAAAATAGATTTTTTCTTAGATTTTTTTGTGTTTACAAATACCTTGGTTCAGGATCTTTGCTAAAAATAGGTTTCCCGAAAAATGACGTCACGTGAACAGCAAAATATTGGGGCCTGAAAAGGGGCACTTTTGTGCTATTTTCAACGATATTACCGTAGATCAAAGACCTAAATTACACAGATTGGACACTTCACTGACAATTTAGAGCAAACGCAAAATAACAGGCAGCAGAGTCGGTTATTGTGCATAAAACTATTTTAGTCATCCAATTTTAATGGACAATGTGTCATTTTGAAGAGATAATTTTTCTTCTACTAAATATAGTAGCTCATTTTTGTCTACCTCTTATAAAATACAGAAAATTAGGCTTTGAATGAGGCAAATCAGGTATTTTCTGATTAACTTGGAATTTACATGAACTTGATGAAAATAAGAGTAGGTCTGGCTCTTTGGGGTCTACTGTTTTATTAATTGAATTATTTCAATAAATGAGGTATCATTTTAAAGCTGAATGATAAATCTATTGCATTGAATGATTAGTTTTTTCGTAAGTATATTAGAACATGAGATATAAGGTATTAAAAACAGACGAGATTTTGCGAGATTTCATAAGACCTGCCACGAGATATCGTGAGACTTAGCACAGGTTTCCAATCTGTGTAATTTAGGTCTTTGCCGTAGATATACCGGACAGTCTGCTTCGAATATTCCGCGACGAATATTTAGAAACATATTAACAGAAAATATTTAGAACAGGGACCCTTCTTCACGATCATGCAAAAATATGTCAATATTTACGACATGACAACACGTGACGCACATGTTTTCAACCCAGGGGGCGCCCGTGACAGGTTAAATTCCAATCCATACCGTATCTTGTTTATCGGCCGAAAATCGAAACATAATGTGAAAAAAGTTTTTCAGATTTATTGACAAGATATCAAAAAAAAAAATTCTCAACGGATAATGAGGACAAATTTCCGTCTATTGCGCTAAAGTAAATGCTGGAAGAAAAAAAAATTAAAAAAAATTTTTTTTTTGGCGCAGCCGTGAATCGATCGCTGGACCTTAGCATCAGATAATTACTAATCGAGCTGCTTAACCACTCGGCCACGATCTCGTTACATATTTTTGAACTAAATAATTGAACACCATAAAATCATTGTCGCTCGCGCTGTGCACCCGCTATATTGCGCATGCGCACTAAATTTGTTTACCCCCCGGCGGTGCTGATGTCAAAATCACAACAGCAGACGATATTTTCGGTATATGAGTAATTATTTGTTGATTTTGATTATTTTTTCTTCCAGATTTCCTTTAAATACGCACTTGAGTGATTTGATACCAATATCAATGAATTATTTAACTAAATAAACCGTCTACGACCGTTTGTCCGGAACTTCTCCTGTCCGGAATCATCTCCCTTGGCAGTATACATAGAGAATAGAAAAAAAAATGAAATTCCATTTGCCAATTGATTTGCCAATTGATCAATACTTAGAATCACAGATATATCTGTGTTAGAATCTAGGTTCATATTTTTTTAATGCAAACAAGTAAATGTTATAATAGATATATATAACCAACACAACTCAAATATTGCAAATTCATTGCGACATTATGTTAAGTAGGTACGAAATAGTGTTTTTTCTTATTTCATTGTGTATTAAATTTAGTGTATAATATATATGTAAGGTATACGGTTAAATTTTACAACCTGAGCACTGAGTGTGGCACTCAGACTAAATATTTGAAATAATTTATTAAAATATCTCATAAATACTACATGATGACAATGGAAATGTATCAAATGTTATTTTAAACACTAATATTATAACAATTTTATACACTCTTTCTCATCAATTTGCAATCTGGAAAAAAAATAGCTCATTATATTACATTTTTAATATTTGAGTGTCAAGTGCTGAGTGTAAGTATTGGTTGTAATTCCTGGCCCTGTTTTTGCGAGCTATTTAGCGAAATTACCAGTCCTGTGCACAACCTGAGCCATTAAGACAGTACCATCCATCGATGTCATGGCAAAACGTCATAGGGTTGATTCGGTTGCTGTTCTAAATCTATATAAGTATACACATTCAAACTGCAGCGATAGATTTGACCCGCCTAGCTCAGTCGGTAGAGCACGATACTTCTGATATCGGGGTTGTGGGTTCGAGTCACAGGACTGACCGACTAAATTTACTAAAAGTCTTTCGGATAAAACTTTAAACTGAGATCCCGTGTATGATGCTATAGCCTACATCATGCAGGTAAAATACCAGTGGTGTCTCTGAAACGAGAACACCTTCTGTATCTGCACTATCCACCTAAACCAAAAATTACTAAACCTTTTGGGGCATTGGATACAAACAGAAAAAAGTGGGCACGTCGGAGTAGAGATAGGGGGATGCTGGGTAGAAAAATAGAGTTTTGCCAATTTCCGGAAAGATACATTCAGGAAAGGACGCAGGGAAAATGAAGTGGGAATAGAAGATAGAATCGTGTTGCATGGGGGAGATGAGGGAGGGAGAAGATGGTAATAGATAATGAGGAATAAGGATTTTACTTCCGTTTCCGGTATAAATAGACGTATTATTTCGAAGCTCCGAGTATTTTTGTGTATTTTTGTGTTTTTGAATGGATATTAAGTGATTTGGATTATAATAAATGGATATGTGATGTGACAGTGAGTCCACTTTATCATGGTGAAACTGTACTTAAAATTTGATAAAACAGTAATAAGTTATTAATGTGTTTACAAATTGTCCTTTGTCTAACTTTTAAAATACTGAATATTGTATGTGAAAGTGTCTAAGTAGATTTGAGATGTGCTCACCCTGCATATGACAAAAATTTCGTCACGCATGACTGGACACCGGACCGTTAGTATAGTAAATATATATTACAATGGATTTAACGGTCAGTGATGTTGATCTAAGTCCGACTGATGATACGTTGCTTCAGGCTGGACAAACCGTTATTGATCAAGAGTTAATACACAGTGGCGATCCGTTGTATCACGATGTTCTTAACGAGTCGAGCCAGACGTCTGAGGTTGATCTTTCTCGGCTCGATAGTCATGGGTCATGTGATGGTGACCATGGCGACGACAGTTTGTTTACATTTAATGACGAAGATCTGCGGGATAATATGAAGACACTTAAGGAGTATAGAGGGTTGCTGAAACTATACAGAGAGCTACCAAAGGACATGTGCGTAGCTCGAATTAACCAGAAGTTCGCCTCAAGTGAGAGTGACTTAGCGCGTGTGCGAGATATGTACTTTGAGTATTTGAAAGATTCTGACCCACACTTCCCATATGGTCCGAATGTTTTTCTTAAAAGAAGAATTCTTACCCAGTCCGGGGAATCTGTGACTTTACGATTGGCACAAGACATATACACTATTATAGAAGTGACCGAAGGTGGAGACCCTAATTTGTTGAAAAACATGGTTAGTACCGGACGGAAAGGCAGGAAGCCTTCCTTTCTGTGTGAAAGTCGTATTCATCATACCAGATCACAACAAAGATTATCGACCGCTAAACCTGTGTCGACATGTAACTGCAGTTCTGATATCAATGTACTCAGAGACACTGTATCCTCGTTACAAGCTGACATTTTACTTATCAAACAGACTAACCACTTGCATAATGATCTTAGATCCAAGCAAATCAATGAAATAAAATCCGGTATGCTTGAATTACAACACTGTGTGAGATCCTGCAGTGGTAGTGTGAGAGACTTTACTGGTAATGTGTTGTCCAAGATGCAGAGCTTAACCAGCTCACTCATGCGTAATGTGATTGAATTTGAGGACAGGGTTAGACTATTGGAGGTTATGGTAGAGTCGACTTTACCAATGAACGCGGATGAGCAAGTTGATACCGTCTTGATTGATCCACCTACATATACTGCTCATGTTATATCATCTGCAGTCAATCCGACTGCTACAGCAGAGATTGCTACTGACGACGATCAAGTATCTACACCAATTACCACAGACTACGACAATGGAGGTCGTACATCAATAGCCGGCGAAGCCATACCAGTGCATATCACCAGGCGACAAGACATGTTTAAGTCGCGACGTGAAAGTGAACCCGACAGTGATGGATTTAGCGTACCTTTACGAAGACACACAAAACGATATTGTGTACTAGGGCTTAGTTCCCGTGTTAATACTGACATCCTTACCAGGGTGATTGAAAGGAAGGGGCCGAGTGTAACACAAATCAGAGTGTTTCCTTGTCGACGCAACCCTTCTAAAGTCGTGATAAGGCTAAATGTACTGGCGGATGAGTTCGCGAGTCGATTACTGGAGGAAGGTTTCTGGCCTTCTTATATCAGCTGCCGACCATGGGAATCGCGTAATGGAATGCGGCGCGAATCCCAGCGATTAGAGATACCGCCTAGGTTTTCGAGTGTGTTGACGGGGACAACATACAGACAAAGTAACACTTTCTCTAGTGAGAGTCGATTCTCATCACTGGTGAATGATATAGACTAGAGAACTCTAGCGAGATACTTTATTAACATGGTGTTTTGGTTAAAGTATTATATTTCCATTTATCTTTATTTTATGAACATGAATATTATTACATGGAACGTGACTGGTATTATGTCAAATGCGTCTTATTTGTGTGACATGTTAACTGAAGGTGATATTGATATATGTGGCATATCAGAACATTGGTTGTCGTCCCATAACATGCATTTTCTTAACTCAATATCTAGCAATTACAGTGTTCATGCTGCTTGTGATAGTAGTCTTACCAGCCCCTTGGGTCGTGGTAAAGGTGGTGTAGCGCTTATGTGGAAACGGACATATGATATGCAAATTGTTCCTATAAACATTGACAGTGATAGAATTGTTGGAATTCAGATAGAATGTAAACATAAATCGTATATATTTATATTTCAGGTATATTTACCTTGTAGTAATCAACCAAGACATGTTATTGAACAAAATGTGTTTCTTTTGTACGAGTTGTATCATACATACAATGACCAAGGTGTGGTCATTATAATGGGTGATTTTAACGCAAGTCTGCTAACACCACATGTAAAATATTGTGATGTACTATTTCGTCAATTTTTGCATGATTGTAACTTTTGTGCTGCAAATGTATTACCGATTTGTACAGGAGGAAATAATTCTTTTGTCTCATATGATGGTAAACATGCTTCTATGATAGATTACGTTTGCTTACCAGTTGAGTATACTGAATATATTACATACTGTGAATTGGCGGATGATTGTTGCCTAAATGTGTCGCGTCATAGACCGATCTTGTTCTGCTTAAATAAAGAAATGTGTGAAAGTGGGCCGGATGAATTGTTTCAAGGTAATTCTACTCACTGGAGAAAATGTAATAAACAGCAATTACGAGACTACGAACAGTCACTCGCGAATACGACCATTGTGCAGAGATTAAGTCGGTGTTGTGAGCTTGGACCGGGTAATATAGATTCTGCGTACAGTACTATTTGTGAGGAAATTATTCATTGTGCCAATAAATCACTGCCCGTGAAACGATTCCGTAAATATGTGAAACCGTACTGGACTAACGACTTATCACGTTCCCATGTGGTCATGAGGGCCGCAAAGAGGCGGTGGTGCCGTGCAGGGAGACCACGGGACACGCAACATCCAGACTACGTGTCTTACAAGGCAGCTAAGAGAGACTTCCGGTATCTTCATCGTCGAGTTGTGGAGGTCTACTTGTCAAAGTTAGACACTAATCTTGAAGCGATGGCCCGTGAGGATAGCCACTCGTTTTGGCGTCATGTTAATAAGCGACGTTCAGGTATATCGAACTCTGTTGGAGCCGGTGTTAAGTTTAATGGCGAGACTTATCGTGATCGTGATAGTTTAGTGACACAGTGGGGTATGTACTTTGCTAATCTATATTCTCCTTCACAATCGCCAAGTTTTGATGCCGAATGGGAGAATACCGTGCGCACTGTTGTGCAAGACACTTTGAGCCAACTAGAACCAGATAAAACCGCTATAGTTTCAGTGACCGCTATTCAGGATGCCATCACTAAACTGCCGCGTGGAAAGTCTGGTGGAAACGATGGAATCGTGTACGAACACTTTATTTACAGCAAAGACGTTATATCTTTAGTGCTTGCCCAGCTGTTTACAAATATGTTGCGGACATCGCATATTCCGCCAGACATGAAAAGTGGTGTCATTGTGACCCTTCACAAGGGCGGAAGAAAAAGAAAAGATGACCCGAATAACTACAGGGCAATCACTTTGTCATCAGTATTCCTTAAACTATACGAACTTGTTCTTCTAGATAGATGCCGAGATCAGATTCTTAGGACACTTGACCCCCAGCAAGGTGGTTTTCAAAAAGGACTAGGCTGCTTAATGACTTCATTCATGTTTCGAGAGTGTCTTCATTTTGCTCGAGAATATTCTTCTGTGGTATATATCTGCTATCTAGACGCTAAACAAGCATTTGATCGTGTGTGGACAGATGGTCTGTTTTACAAGCTGATTTCCCTGGGCCTAGATAACACAACATTACTAGCGTTTCGTGACATGTATTCGGGCGTGCGCAGCAAGGTCCGGTTTCATGGTAAACTATCAACAGAATTCCTAATATCACAAGGAACCCGTCAAGGAGGTAAAAGTTCCCCTCTCATGTATTTGGTCTATATCAACGGACTCATAGAAGAACTCAGGAACTGTGGAGATGGCATGTTAATGTATGATATGTCGCTGGGATCCCCGACGGTGGCGGACGATATGGTGCTTGTCTCGTTATCGAGAGCCGGATTGTCACGCATGCTTGACATTTGCAACGCGTATTCACAACGATGGAGATATTTATATAACAATGACAAATGCGAGGTAGTAGTGTTTAATGATAAAACTGTACAAGAGACGCAATTTAAGCTTGGTGATAAACTTCTACAAGAAACCGATAAGTACTGTCATCTTGGAATTGTTTGCGACAAACATCTCACGTCAGGAAGCAACATCCGGGATGCTGCCACTAAGTTGAGAGGTACATTCGCGAAAATATGTGCCAGTGGTATACATCCGTCCATGATAAGCCCCGCGACCCTAAGACGGATCTACTACAGTGTGATACTTCCAAAAGCATTATATTCATGTGAGTTATGGAACAACTATTCAGCCAGAGACATGCTTATCATTGAACGTGCTCATAGACACTGTGTTAAACGTATACAAGGACTCTTTACGTCAACAAGTACATTATTCGCATTGACATGTCTGTGTACCATACCTATAGAGACGATAATTAGCTACAAGAAACTTACGTTATTTGGTCAACTCTGTCGTTTGCAGCCCCATTATCTCTCAAAAACTGTCTTTGTTAACCGCCTTATACGTTATGAAAATGGTGATAGGCAATCTACGGGTTTTATACCAGATATATATAGACTGTTAGTAAGATACTCCTTGGTGAACTATTTAAGGCGTTTCATAGAATCAGGGGAATTTCCGTCAGTAAATTCGTGGAAAAAGACACTGCGTAACATTGTCGCATCAGAGCATAGTAATAATGTGAATGTTTTAGAAGAGAATGGACATACATGGCTTATGAACACTATAGTGAATACAAAGTGGATATCACCCATTTGGTCTGTAGCCAACAGATCAACACACGTTGCAAATATATGCAAAACACTTATGAGACACATAGGACTATTTGTTTCGCGCAGATACACGCGCAGTTGTAAAAAGTGTGCTCTCAGAACTGACAATGAACCGGCCCACTTGTTATTATATTGTATTGCAAATGTAGACATTCAGAAACAACTTTGGGATGTTATGCTGATTCAATACGGTGTGGATCATTTCATTACATTTATAAGACAGTCACCCATTGATCAGTGTAGAACATTATTCAGTCTTGCAACATTAACAGATGACGGCTCATTTGCGCACATGTGTATCACAACAAAGGTCTGTAAACTTTTAACCAATTAAGAAGTTATTTATGTAAATTTAAGGTAAAACGTTGTTTAAAATGTATGGGGTACGCTTATTCTTTTAAACATGAACATGTCATTAATTTACAGTTACTGCAGTTGTATGCTATGTTGATAATATTAACTGTATACTTGTATGTTTGTTTGCTGGATTAGTTACACATTCACGCTGCTACTAATTATGTAATTATTTTATCAGACATGGTAAAGTATATATGTAAATAGTAACACTACGTTTATTGTCGTTATTCTGAATCTGTCTCTGCATCTTGTATTTCGTTTCGATAAGGTCAGTATTTAACAGATTTTAGATAATAACTACATAACATTCTCTACAACATGTTTGTATATGTTGTATATTTATGTAATTGATTGATCGATGTCATGCTATGCATTTACTGTTGTAAATATGTTATACTCTCCGAATACGGAGGACAATAAAGATTATACATTGTCGCTCGCGCTGTGCACCCGCTATATTGCGCATGCGCACTAAATTTGTTTACCCCCCGGCGGTGCTGATGTCAAAATCACAACAGCAGACGATATTTTCGGTATATGAGTAATTATTTGTTGATTTTGATTATTTTTTCTTCCAGATTTCCTTTAAATACGCACTTGAGTGATTTGATACCAATATCAATGAGTTATTTAACTAAATAAACCGTCTACGACCGTTTGTCCGGAACTTCTCCTGTCCGGAATCATCTCCCTTGGCAGTATACATAGAGAATAGAAAAAAAAATGAAATTCCATTTGCCAATTGATTTGCCAATTGATCAATACTTAGAATCACAGATATATCTGTGTTAGAATCTAGGTTCATATTTTTTTAATGCAAACAAGTAAATGTTATAATAGATATATATAACCAACACAACTCAAATATTGCAAATTCATTGCGACATTATGTTAAGTAGGTACGAAATAGTGTTTTTTCTTATTTCATTGTGTATTAAATTTAGTGTATAATATATATGTAAGGTATACGGTTAAATTTTACAACCTGAGCACTGAGTGTGGCACTCAGACTAAATATTTGAAATAATTTATTAAAATATCTCATAAATACTACATGATGACAATGGAAATGTATCAAATGTTATTTTAAACACTAATATTATAACAATTTTATACACTCTTTCTCATCAATTTGCAATCTGGAAAAAAAATAGCTCATTATATTACATTTTTAATATTTGAGTGTCAAGTGCTGAGTGTAAGTATTGGTTGTAATTCCTGGCCCTGTTTTTGCGAGCTATTTAGCGAAATTACCAGTCCTGTGCACAACCTGAGCCATTAAGACAGTACCATCCATCGATGTCATGGCAAAACGTCATAGGGTTGATTCGGTTGCTGTTCTAAATCTATATAAGTATACACATTCAAACTGCAGCGATAGATTTGACCCGCCTAGCTCAGTCGGTAGAGCACGATACTTCTGATATCGGGGTTGTGGGTTCGAGTCACAGGACTGACCGATTAAATTTACTAAAAGTCTTTCGGATAAAACTTTAAACTGAGATCCCGTGTATGATGCTATAGCCTACATCATGCAGGTAAAATACCAGTGGTGTCTCTGAAACGAGAACACCTTCTGTATCTGCACTATCCACCTAAACCAAAAATTACTAAACCTTTTGGGGCATTGGATACAAACAGAAAAAAGTGGGCACGTCGGAGTAGAGATAGGGGGATGCTGGGTAGAAAAAATAGAGTTTTGCCAATTTCCGGAAAGATACATTCAGGAAAGGACGCAGGGAAAATGAAGTGGGAATAGAAGATAGAATCGTGTTGCATGGGGGAGATGAGGGAGGGAGAAGATGGTAATAGATAATGAGGAATAAGGTGTGTTCAAGGGATGGTAGTTGAAAGACGGCGAAGGGGTGTCACAAACCTAACACAAAAATGACTAAAATACTAATAAGTTAATGACGTTGCATGTTAGTGAATCATTAGATCTATATCAGACGAATAAATGATAGTAAGAAACGAGACAATATATCTCGCCTGGTCCGTTTATGGCATAACGTACGAGCAGTGAGGTATTATACTAATATATAATTATACATGTAATAATAACAATAATAGACAAATCAAGAACCAACCTTTCCATACTGTACTTGCTACAAAATCACCATTGGGCTATTAGTCAGCATTCCGCCATCGATTTCCCCCCTTAGTGCTCAACATATGCACAGATCGATCCGTGCAGTTCTACATCAAAACATCTCGTCTGCTGATTTGTTTATTATTCTATGCTGCACATTTCTATTCCGATATATATTTTTGTTTTAGTAAGAAAGTACCAGATTCATGAGTGCCGTCGAGTCGCATGTCGTACCACCCAGACTTCTTGTGTCATTACAAATAGTTCAATTAACCAAAGTACTGTAGACTCCCTCAAAACCGGACTCCCTCAAAACCGGAATTCCCACAAAATCGGACGATTTCTTAGGTCCCGTATTTTCTTCTGATAAAGTCAACCAAAAAAGCTTACGAGTAAATACACATATATCATTTGAAGGATTTTGCATTCATGAGTGTTCGTTATTTGTATATAATTCTAATTTTGGCAAATTCCTGCATTCTGATTGGCTTAATATTATGCTTCAAGAAGTTTACATACAAGTAATTTACTTTTTTTGGTTTGCCGAACTTAGATCACGAACTTGGACTTTGATCTGGCATGGTATATGAGGGGTGTTCAATTTGGAATGCAAATGGGCTAGTATCTTTCGTGTATCAATATACCAGGGGTGTTCAATTTGGAATGCAAATGTGCCAGTATCTTTCGTGTATCAATGTTGTTTTTGGAAGTGAACTGTTTATCATAGATGCTTGTTTAGGCTTCTAACAAATACCCCACATTTGAAACTATGTTCAGTCTAACTGTTGCAATAAGTCGACTATACACAAACGGCAACATGGTTGGGAAAATCTCACCTACGGCAATCGTGATAGCTCAGCCACTTCCGTTTGTTTCCAGTAAATATTGCATTGTAAAAAAGCTGAGGTGATCAGAATGCGAGTAGGTGGCCCTATTCGTTGAATCGTTGTTTGTACTTACCTGGGAGTACCATATTGAATTTAACATGTACTGTAAAAAGGATCATACAATGTCTAATCCAACAGCTACTTCGTAGTTTCAGAAAATTTACAATTTGGCAACTGGCTAAATATGATGGCAAATTATTAGGAGCTAGAGCTCTATTGCACTGTTTTCAAGTGCGAACAATAAATTAATGCAGTTTGCATGATACTATCTGCTTTGAATGCCAATACACACTGCCTTGTAGAATTTCCAAACAATTATAGTTGAGAACATTTTCTAAATACAAGGCGATAGTTTGCTAATGCAATCACCATCAACTGGGCGTGGGCGCATTTTATGAAACCCAGGCGACACAGCAATAACCAAACATGCCGGTCAGCCAAAGAAGAACTTATTATGCATTACAACACTCCATGATCGCCAATAGGAATGAAAGAAATTTTACTTATCAGGCCAAGTTCATAGCATTCAAATTAAAGTACAGTAAAACTTCTTTAAGACGACCATCGTTATTACGAGCTTATTTCGAGAAAATTTAAAAGTCTCAGCGAATTAGCTAAATATATGTTGTAAACTTATAAATTGTACCACACCGCTATGTCGAGCTCCCGAAATATTTCGATAATTTGGCTTGTCCCGATAAGTCCTCGAGATAACGAGGTTTTACTGTACAAAATAGACACTGGGTGAATACAATGTTTGTACGTTTTACACAAATAAGACCCTTTATAACACGAAGAACTACTTTGACAATCGCTGACTAGCCACGGGTTTGTGTGATACAATGATGTTCCGTTCTGTTCTGCTGTTGCAGAGCAAAGTACATAGGGTCTACACACATTGTGGTCATGCATTAGCAACGCCGAAGAATTGATTAGTTCCATTTCCATGGTGTGGTGTCATATTAATAAAGATACATAATAATTATTTTATAAATCAGTAAAAAGAAAACAAACAACGTTTACTACATCATTGGGACTATCAAATTGTAATGAAATATTCTTTTAAATACATTTTTTGGGTGTAAATTTCCTCATTAAAAGAATATGCAAAAGTTACAATCACTGGTCTTCGATGTTATTTATGGTACAAGCGCTGGTCTTCAAATAAATTTATAAGCCCTAGTTTTCAAGGGATTTCATAAGCGCTGGTGTTCAAGGAAATTTATAAGCGCTGGCTTTCAAGGAAATTGACTAGCACCGGTCTTCAAGGAAATTTATAAGCGCTGGTCTTCAAAGGAATTTATAAGCGCTGGTCTTCATGGAAATTTATAAGCGCTGGTCTTCATGGACAAGCGCTGGTCTTCAAGGAAATTTACAAGCGCTGGTCTTCAAGGAAATTGACTAGCACTGGTCTTCATGGAAATTTACAAGCGCTGGTCTTCATGGAAATTTACAAGCGCTGGTCTTCAAGGAAATTGACTAGCACTGGTCTTCAAAGAAATTTATAAGCCCTGGTCTTCAAGGAAATTGACTAGCACCGGTCTTCAAAGAAATTTATAAGCGCTTGTCTTCAAGGAAATTTATAAGCGCTGGTCTTCGATGTCACTACAACCTGTAAAATATAGATGCGAACAGCTATACTTGTTTAGTCTTCGAACTTTTAACTGGTATCACACATACTTCTATCAGTTATTAGAAATCTATATTATGTAATATTTAGGACTTGAATAATTATTCTGAAACGTCTCAGATAAAAAATAACCTGACACCATGTTTTATGTTTTACATGTACTGTATTGTTTGTTGAAAAAAAACACTATTTTTACTCAAATTTAAGGGTGTATTTTTAGTATAAATAGTGTTTTTCTACAAACAGCATTGTGATCCCTCTTTAAACATAAATTTTAACACTGAATGTGTCCATGGAGGTATATAATTCCTTGATGTGTCACACCGGTGAATTTTCTGCCATTGAAATTAATGCAAAATGACCCAAATTCGCATCTCTCCCTCCGTTTCACTGACATTCCGGGTGATTTTCTGTGACCGTTTCCATAAAAAGCAATCCCTGTTATCCAAAATAAGCTGGAGAAAATGGCATGTCGAAAGTTTCGTTTTCGAGCTACTGCAGGGCTTTTGGAAGGACAACGCTATTTTCCATGCCCCAAAAGCTGACTTGACCGAAGCACACATACATTGTCAGTCTTCAGCCAGGGAAAGATAATTCAGAAAAATATCAATTAAACACTCTTAAAAGTTAGCATGCAGGTCATATTTGAGCTACATTCATGTAATTTGGTCAACAATCAGCAGTTTTCACATTAAAACAGTGCTTCAACAGACATATATCAAATTTTTGAAAGGGACTATTTTACACCTGAACGTCCGAGGTACAGCCTCACGGTGTATAATCAAATGTACATTTTTGGCACAAAACATGTGGTGCCTTAAATTTTTTGCAGAAGCAACGGACTTTAACGTTCCCAAAATGAATTTGCTATCTAGGAAGCAGGAAAACGCGACCTTTGTACCAACAATACGCCGTGAGCGTACATTTCCAATATTTCTTGCACAACAGATCGAATAACATAAATACTATCACACCTTTGTAGTTTCCATGAATTGTACTTCTGCTGTAGATTCCAAGTATATGTCCAGAATACGTATCATGAGCCTCATCATCATTAATTCGTTCCTTTTCCTGGAAATCTATAAATAGAATAGTCATTTTACTTTTATGTTGGTCAATACCTTGGTGTCTTCATCAGTAGAATAAAGCAACTAATTTTTGTATATTGCGGCCTTAAATCGATCCCGAAATCATGGTGGAACCATGACAAAAGCATGGCATGACCACGACGTAACCATGGTGAAACTATGACGCGACGTGACCATGCCGTAACCATGGTGAAACTAAGATGTAAACGTGGCGTCACCACGAGGTAACCATGGTGAAACTAAGACGGAAGCATGACGTTACCACGAGGTAACCATGGTTGAACAATGACGGAAGCGTGACGACAGCCACGGGGTAACCATGGTGAAACTAAGACGGAAGCATGACATCACCACGAGGTAACCATGATGGAACAATGACGGAAGAGTGACGTGACCACGAGGTAACCATGGTGGAACTATGACTGAAGCGTGACGTCACCACGAGGTAACCATGGTGGAACAATGACGGAATCGTGACGTCACCACGAGGTAACCATGGTGGAACTATGACTGAAGCGTGACGTCACCACGAGTATACCATGGTGAACCAATGACGGAAGCGTGACGTCACCACGAGGTAACCATGGTGGAACAATGACGAAATCGTAAGGTCACCACGAGGTAACCATGGTGAAACAATGACGAAAGAATAGCAATATTTTAAATACTGAACCATTGGAGCAAATCTATTGGTCATTTTGCAGACATTGGACGTGCGAGCAGAATCATAGACTGTGTGTAAATGTATACAACAATATCAGAACATAATTTATACAGTACCATCAAAATCATTGACTGTCTTTTGAAGTTTAGCCACTGTGCGACGAAGAAGTTTATTAGCGTTTTCAGGAGTTTCTTTCTGACAAGCCTGGATAACATAACTAATCCATTGAGCTGATTCACTGGGTTTGTTGATTTCACCATTGTTGTTTGCAGATTGGAACTCGTCAAACGTAGAGGGTTTAGGAAAGGACGGATCTTTCTGTTGTATTGTTTTTATGATCCTTTGATACTCTCCTGCAAGTACTGTAAATAAAATTTAAAAAAATTACAATGTATAACTCTAACGCGATATTCTGCAATGTCAATATAAACAGAAATCACTGACCATTACATCGATTTAGGGAGAGCAGAAGTTTATTTAACCTGCTCACTTCTATTCACCAAGTAATTAAAACTACGGTATAGCTTGGCCACATTGGCATGAGCCTGGCCTATTGATTAGCATTATTAACAGTCGATATATTGTCAACGTTAACAACATCGAGTTTATGTTTCATAGTCGGGGAGTATCACGAAGACGCTCGAGATGTAATACAAACACAAATCTGAAATACCGATATTGCACGATTTGCTTGCGGAAATTGATATAAATGTATTCAAAGCAAGAACCTTGTAATACAAAAAATGTATATTCTTGCATAAAGGTCAGGCTCAGGTCAAAATAGCCAAGCTTTACACATTGAAAAGATAATCCTTTTTCCAGTATCCTTATGTTGTTTTACCTGATTTGCCTGTTTGCTTTAGATGGCACAGGTCCCAATACCGCGTTAGAGTTAAACATAGTGATACATTATCTGATACCAGACGGTATTCACTCCCCTTTATCGTGAAAGCTCGGTCATTAACGTTCCTCTCCGGTAAATATAATCTATCGCAATGCATATTTTTTTAAAAAGCTGGGGTGATCAGAATGTTTCCTTCAATTTATGAAACAATACATTTTCTATTTTTCACCACGTGCGTAGAAGTTGTTGATTCCTTGTGGAAGAGTAATTGGTGTTGTAGGGTCTGTGCTTTGTATATCCGGAAATACGGGCATTAGCAGGTGCCCCAGTCTCGGGGTGAAGACCAAGGGCATTCTGGGATCGCTCTCTTGAGCTGTGGCGGCCATGATGGCAGGCCGCCATGAACTGACGCTGTGGCGTCATTGGTAAGCTGAATGGGCTTAGACGACTGATAAGGTAATAACCCTTACTTATAACCCTTTCCCTATGATTGTGTGACATGTAAATACAACAATGGTGGCAGTGACCATATTCGAACCCTGAATTTGCCGAAAATTCGCTACCAACCTCGTGGGTGTTTTGGTCGTTTTGTTTTTGCAGGTCAGGATCGTTCTTCCGATGCACAATGGTGATCGGTCAGGAGGGAAGGCCAGTCGTCGTACCAGTTGTTTTTGTTGTCACTTCGCCTAGCTAACGAAGGGGATCTCAAAAGCAGACTGAGGGGTGGAGATTGTTGGGAGAGTTCAGCGTGGTGTTGGACAGTCGGTGTCAACATAAAACAGTCGTCGTACCAGTTGCTTTGCTGCCACTTCGCTAATATAGCGTTGGGGGTTACAAGGCAGACTGAGGGTGGAGGTTGTTGGGAGAGTTCAGCGTGGTGTTGGGCAGTCGGTGTCAACATAAAACAGTCGTCTTACCAGTTGCATTGCTGCCACTTCGCCTATATGGCGTTGGTGGTTTCAAAGGCAGACTGAGGGGTTGGAGATTATGATTGGTAAGTGTAGCCTGATATCGGGTAATCCGGTGTCGAGGTAGAGTTGTGCAGTTTAAAGTGGGGAGGAGGTGTAAGGAGGACTCAGCAGCTGTTAATCAGGTTGACAGCCCAGGGACGGATCATTTTAGTCTTCTTGTCGATGGGATTTCACGAACCACAGGGTCAGCGGGTGAGATGGTTGGAGGAGCTATCTCGGTATACGATGGTGGTAAAACACCGGGTCAGGCGCGGACACTGTAACGCGGATTCTTTGTCCAGGTTGCCGTCAGGTCCTGAACATTGCATGGAGTACCGCGTTGGTGTGCGTCTGGGGGCTTTACCTTGTGGCGGGTACGGGTTATGTATGAAGGCTCATGAAAATTGGGCCTCGTTCCTTATGAATTAGATGATGCTGTGCCATTGGCTGGACAGCCAGGGAAAATCTGTGAGTTTGGCCAACTCCGGACAGATAATGGACCGCAAACCCAATGCTGTATGGGGTGCCCACTTTGGGACCAGGAGGTACCTATATTGGTTGAGTCGGATTTAAGGGGGTGGCAAGCGGCCATCGATCTTATTCCGTGGTCGGAGGTTGAACCCTCGGGTTCAGCAGAGATAGTGGGTGTAAATGTGGTTACAACCAGGCGGGGCGGGGCGGGAAGGCCAGCCAGGGTAGTGCTGATAAGGGTGCTGGGGCGAGTACTGGGCGAGGCCCCAGGAAAACCGGGGAAGGGCAGCTTGACTTGGATACCAGGGGTCCGGGTAGTGCTGAGGGGGACAGGAAGGCCAGTACTGGGCCAGGTTCCAGGAAGACCCCTGAGGTAGGAAAGGGCATCATGCCCGATGTTCAGATGGGGGGTCAGTTGCTCAGACTGCCGGGACAGGCCGTGAGGCGGGGAAAGAGTCACAGTCAAGGGGTTCGGCAAACTTGAGTACTTGGGGGTTCTCGGTTCGGGATGTAGCACGAGCCCAGCAGGAGGACCAAAGTCTTGGGGTTATGCTTGATTGGCTGGGGGATGTGGGTCACCCAAGTCAAGCCAGTCTGTTCAGATCCGGGCCTGATATCAAACACTACTGGTTAAATAGGGAGTTGTTCACTGAAAGCAAAGGCTCGCATGGTGAGGCAGGGGAACGGGGAGTAGCATTGTCTCGGGTAGATTCACCCAGGGTATTCAGGTTGTGCTGGGTAGGGTAACAACATTGCTACTGTTCCAGGGTCTTTACCAGGGAAATCCTCAGGGGACATTGTGGATGTCAGGGTAGAGGTAGATGTGGAGCGCAGTTGTTAATAGCAGCAACGAGTCAAGTATTTGGTTGCTGTGAGTGGAAAATCCAGGGTAAACATAACATATGGTACGTAACTGGTGGAGTATGTGATCCGGATGTAAGTATTATAGGCTACACAGGGAGGTGTGATACATAGCTCCAGAAGTGTCGATGGTTGTAGGCGCGCAGAGCTGCATTAAGGTGTGTGTTGTAATCAGCAGAGGCCGGGAAGAAGTTCCAGCCAGACACAGGTAGGTCAAAGGGGCCTTGGAACCGGTGTTGGTTCCGGCCAGGGACCGGGGGTGTAAACAGGTTGAGTATACAGTGGCGCCGGGGAACCAGTGGGGGTTCCGGCCAGTCACAGGTGGTGTGGACAGGGAAGCCACCGAACCAATGTGGGTTCGTGCAGGGTGAGAGGTATGTAGACCGAAGCATCAGGACCATGGCAGTGTGGGTTCGTGCAAGGTGAGAGGTATGTAGACCGAAGCATCAGGACCATGGCAGTGTGGGTTCAGGTTAAGGAGTTATGTGCTGCCAAGAACAAGGTGTTGTAGGGTCCGAGTCTAGGAGGGAGGTCATCACCGTAGGGTGTAGCAGTAAACGGAGGTAACGCTCCGGACGGCAGTGGTAGACGTGGGACATCGGCGAGGGGCTTGGATCACCCAGGGTCCAAGTCTGGGATGTGGCGTAGCAGTAAACGGAGGCAGCGCTCCGGACTGCAGGGAGGTGGTAGTGTTGGCAGACAACACGGACCAGATGCCAGGGGCTGGGAGACAGTTACAGAAGACTGAGGAAACAACCAGACGCTCCTGAATTTAAAGTGGGGAGGAGTGTAGGGTCTGTGCTTTGTATATCCGGAAATACGGGCATTAGCAGGTGCCCCAGTCTCGGGGTGAAGACCAAGGGCATTCTGGGATCGCTCTCTTGAGCTGTGGCGGCCATGATGGCAGGCCGTCATGAACTGACGCTGTGGCGTCATTGGTAAGCTGAATGGGCTTAGACGACTGATAAGGTAATAACCCTTACTTATAACCCTTTCCCTATGATTGTGTGACATGTAAATACAACAGTGTCATGGTTGATATATGTCTGTTGAAGTACTGTTTTAATGTGGAAACTGCTGATTGTTGACCAAATGACATGAATGTAGCTCAAATACGACGTGCATCATGCTAACTTTTAAGAGTGTTTAATTGATATTTTTCTGAATTATCTTTCCCTGGCTGAAGACTGACAATGTATGTGTGCTTCGGTCAAGTCAGCTCTTGGGGTATGGAAAATAGCGTTGTATTCCAGAAGCCCTGCAGTAGCTCAAAAACGAAACTATCGATATGCCATTTTCTCCAGCTTTTGGATGACAAAATTTGCTTTTTATGGAAACGGCCACAGAAAACAACCAGGAATGTCAGTGAAACGGAGGGAGTGTTGCGAATTTGGGTCATTTTACATTAATTTGAATGGCAGAAAATTCACCGGTGTGACACCAAATAGAACAGATTATAATGCTGTCCAAGAACATTGCGTGTTAGGTGAATCTACTGCCTTATAAAACTGAAGCATTGTTGAGACACGCCGTTATAATTACATCATAGACATTTACATATAGCCTTAATGCGAACATAAACATATATAGGCCTACCTTGCAGTTTTTCCAGCAACTGATTATCCACAAATTTGCTAGATTTAAAACATTCTATCGTGTCAGAATCCATCACATTGCCCATAGTCGTATTGTCTGGTTTGCAGACGTTTTCCTCATCAGTTTTGTCTTGAAGTATTTCACTGGGTTCCATAAGTGTTTGATTTATTGTATCGATGCTAGAACTTGTCATGGCCACAGTTTCTGCAAAAAAATCATGGCATGAGACTAGAAGTCTTAAGAGAGAATAAAACTGATTTTTCAATTACAGTACTAATTCCAATAATGAACTGAAAAGTTAAAAGTTAAGTTACCACCAATGTTGTAGGGCTCTTTTCAGCTGTTAAGCCGCTCATTAACCCTTTAAAAGACTGTCTTGCATCTTGGATACGCTACTGAGAGGCTGGCAGCCTCGGCTTCAGACGAGTGCATTTGGCATTATAATTCCACATGCTACTATAAATATTAACATATTTTAGCTATTTCTTCTATGATTATACTAGGCCTATAACATTTTATCAGACGATTACAACGTAACTGGGCTCAATCTCCAGAAGCATCTCAAGCAGAAATCTCATCTCAAATTGAGATTTTGCCCAAATAGGAGTCTGGATTTCTAATAAATCGGAAGTCAGAACTCATTAAAAATCACTGAATTATACAAATAACAGCATTTACAGTTTGATGATAATTTTGAGTTCACCCTCCCTAGGAAATTATCCAAATGACACGCGGCTATATTTGAGATGAGATTTATCTCAAAATTGAGATGTTTCGGGAGATCGGGGCCAGATCCTCCTGTGAGAGTCGATTACCATAGCAGAAATACGTGTACAAGAGATGTACGTGGCAAGAATACGGCGCCTTAGAAGTGACATCGCCATTATTTGATTCATTTTTAAGAACAAATAACGTGTTTCTAAAGCAAACACTGACAAAACACTAAGTAGAGCAGACTGCTGATATGTTGTTTGAGAAATTATACCGTGAAGGTGAGGGTAATACGTATTCTAAACGACGCTACAATTCATGACATAGGGGACGATAATCTAGATAGTCGACCCTCGGTTCGCATAATCGCTACCGGGCTAATACCATTCGGGCGATTTTGCTTTAATACTGAGTATGTAGTACCCACTTAGACTCCGCCCTACACAGCGGTGCATGATCATCCTGTAAATGACGTAGACTTACTTTCAGAACTCTCCTTTGTGTGTTTCTCGAGCTGCTTCTCAACAAGTTTACGGTGAAGTTTGCGCTTGATTTCGTGGTACTGATCTGCATATATGGGCTCTCTTCTTATCATTCGCTTCAATACCTTAAAGTCTTTGTCAATTGTCTGTTCAACCTTGCTGCTTTCTACGAATGTATACATAATGTACTTTTGTAATGATATAATCGTCAGGCTAAGCACGCGCCATCGCTAACGCTCTTTAAAAATAGATTTCGTGGAACAGAGTGCAATAACAGGGAAAAAAGAGTGTGATAACTGTAATACTGCACTAGGTGTTGTTGTTCCTTGTTGACCACCACACACCAACACCCAACACATGCCATCAGTGAAACTATGAAACAGCCTACGTACATAGCAAAATTCGAGGGCTCAGTGCAAAACTATAATATGTGCCTCTATAAATTGATGTAGTTATCATAGTTTTGCACTGAGCCCTCGACATACCCGGAAGTCGTACTTTATATCTTGTTAATCCAACGTCTCAATACTACGAATTACCTGGAATTTCAGTTATTAAGCCTACATGTATACAATATATCCCGTATATATGATACTTTTTTCTCTGTACATAAATTTTGTTCTATGTTTTCTTTCCGTTCGACCCGAGAAACATTTTATAAATAACCATGGCCTATAATACATTTTTATAGTTTATGCCAAGGTTATTTATAATAGAATCTATGTTTCTCCGGTCGAGTGTCAGTGTTTCTTACCTTTACGGTGTTGGACTCGCAATCGGTAGAACACTTCGAATGGAAACTTATTATACGCACATGCTGTAACCGTGTAAATGTCACCACGATTGTCAAATGTTCGTACTGGTATAGTGATCACTTCAGACGTATCTGTTATATCTACCGGAACTGGAAGAAAGTAAAAATTCAATGTGGCCTGCATAGTTGAGAGGTTAGCGCGCTTGCCGCCTTATCCGGCCACCCGGGTTCAAATCCGGAAGGAGGCACATATATGCCTGTCATTTTCAGCAGAAAGCTGAATGGCAAATAAAGGCTATGCTCGGCATTAAACGCTTATGTCCCGGTGGAAGTCTTATCCATATAACTAAGTCAATTAGGGACAATACATAGTAATTCGGTTAAAATGTTGGATATGTTACGTAAATGACGTTGACAATATACAAATGTATGGTGCTAATGATGGTAGTCCTATACAATAATGCGAAGTTTGAAGTCAATGCATTGATGGACTTGACACTATGTAAGTTTCAAGCATTTGAACGTTTTCGTGGTTTTGTGTACCACTTTCAATATAACGAACGAACGGCCGACTGAACAGGACAATCTTTATAATTAAACATCCCGCATAGGTAGTGCCGGGGCAAAACGCGACCTTACAACCGCCTATACTTTATAAGTATTGGTTCTGTACACCAATGAATGTGAATATAGCCAATCAACTAAGGAATCGAGCCATGGTCTATCAGATTGAATGGACGTTCTGTCGTTCTTCCAACTTAGCTAGCCGGCCGATCCTTGTTGATGAAATTTACGCTAAATAAATGGACAAATACGTAAATAATTACATACCTTTCAATACATCAAGAGTATCTTTTTTAAAATGTAAGCGATTCGACATGGACTATTTTATCAATAAATTCCAACAACTTGAATAAAATATCGAACCGTCAACTTTTTGACTTCCTTGTGTATCTACTTCCGTTCAACGTCGACTTTATATGACGTCATTTACGCTCCATAACGTACGACTTGAAAACGTGACCGTGCAAAAACGTCGATACCGGTGTTACATGCGTCGTCTTCTGGTTACATCCGGACCATGCCTACCATAGCATGCAATTAAAGCGAATCAAACCGAACTGGTTACTTATCCACAAAATACACTTAAACGAATTTCTAATTGGCCACCCTAAAAAATATTATACCATCTGATAAATTATATCAATAAATCTTAGGCTGTGTTATTTGTTCATTCCACGCACTTACTTATCTATTTCTGGAAAGAAATGGCGTATTCATATACAAAATCATCCATGCGTAACGGTTGGTGCGAAATTGCTTTTTTGCACGTTGGCCTCGTGCACAGCTTGGAATAGTATCGTATTTGGTATAAATTTGTTCCCAGTAGATCGACTTTTCTTTAAACACTATAATTTGTGAAAATGAGCCATGTGGAACGCGCTCATGACGTCAGATGCATGCATTCATTGAACGAATTTCTTATTGGCCACGTGTTTTTATAAATTAGTTTTAAAAAAATGCTTTTAGAAGAATATAAATAATCGAAACCCCGATACTGTCCAATTTTATTGATGGAAAATATGTTTCTCTCAGTAATTCGAGCTAAACCCCACGTTATTATAAATATCGCTTTTTATAAAAAGACGTTTTGACGTACATGTCTGGATTTTGGTGCTGGTACTCGTCATTCTAACGGCCTCAGCGCGTCCCGTATTACTTATTCTCGTCAGTATTAATACCTTTCATTAAGCCAATCGACAGAGAATACATTTTGACTAATTTCAAAAATCAAACATGTCGGGCACGTGAGCCACGTGCACGAAAGCCATTTTGCACTAACTGTTCCGCATGGATGATTTTATACATGCATGCGTAATTTATTTCTTGAAATCAATAGATAAGTGTATTGAATAATAATAACCACAATTTTAAAAATATTGACTGAATATATCGCATAATATAATATTTTATTGGGTGGCCAATTAGAAATTCGTTTAAGTGTATGTACTGAAATAAGCAGGGAATCGAACTCGCGTCTGGTATTCACAAGGCATCTTTTCCCGCCAATCAAGTCATGAACAATGTATGCTTTGTTAGTTATTGTAGCAGCTTCAACTTCAACGTTATACTCTTCTACGCCATAAGGACATCTACTGAAGAAGTTCAGAATGTTATCTTAATTGTCTCCATATGTCCGTCCGTGGTGTATTGGTGTGGTAAGATACTTGTGTGCCTTATATGGCTGTCTCGGGCATGGTTTCCATTCACGTGAACCTCGACCAGCCAGCCGCCCCAGCAGGCGACTTTTGTATTGCTTGCAACTCTTCATTGATTTGTTCATTAGGATATACATGTATTAGCTTTGTAAACCTACTTTAGGTATAAAATACTGAGAGATGTGACAATGTATTAAAGCTAATGCACGTTTACACAAAATGCACCGGATGCACCTAGAACATCCGCCAACACACCGGGGGACGGGTGATGACTGGTTGGTAACCCTAATGTACTAGTCAACGTACAGTCCAAAACGTACCGCAACCGCAAGAAATATCATGAACTGTGACAATTATTCTCGAAACGTACTGAGGCGGTTTTAGAAAGGTTTTGGATTAAGTTTTGGCTTTATGCTTAATGAAGAAACAGACCCCGGCATGAACTCATTACGTTAGTGTTAATGGATAATTCAGTTTAACTTTTATAAATATTAATTAGGTTATGCATGTACGCATGTATTACTGACACACATTTTAGTGTACATTTATGATTTTTAGATATAAAATGTGCACTAAATATAAGTTCGTTCCCCATTAGGATCAGCATTGTTATAACACTGTTTCAGTTATACTCGTCAGTATATTGACGTTAACATATTTCCTAGAAATTCAGTAAATATATCACCATATTGCAGGCATAATTATGTGTGTGGCTCCACCTGGATTTTAACCCGAGTCCCCGGATAAGGCAGCAAGCGCGCTAACCACTAAGCAACGCAGGTTTTTGCTTGATTTTAGTTTTTATTTACACGCATCAAAACGAATAGCCAATGGGTTGGTTTGTTTCTTTGCCCATCACATATAAGGCCTGACCACATGGACCATTTGACCCTGGAACATCTAACCATAATCATTTTGAACATGCATAATTATAAATCTAGTAAACACGAACATGGGCTCATATTGCATCACATTCAAACGATTTTCCAGGAAGATTGGTACTCAAAATATGAATGAGGGAAATGATCAATTTAAGAATACTAGTACACGATAGCGTGACTATAAAACGTGCTTATTTGTAAGTCTTCATGTTACATAATATTTATAGAATATATTATTTAATTATTTTTGTGATATTTGATACAAGTAAATCATATAGATCACGGGTAAAGCACCGGTGTCAGACAGCCATCACTTCTCTGTTATGGACACTACTAGTATATAACACCTTACTTACCGAGTGATGTCACTTGTAAACAAACAAGGGAGTATATGAAAACATAAGTACATCGCTGGCTTAGAATGAGAACGTCGTATCTACAAAATCAATATTTTGAGAAAACAAGAAAAACTGTCTGACAATTAGTCTTTACTTATGGTAAAACAAGCTTTTTCAACTTCAGTTTGGTCAACAAGACAAGTTCCGATTTTCATGAAAATATGCTCATAAGAAGCGCCTTATGATGTAGATTTCAAATATGCATGATTAGGCTTATAAGGTCGTAAGTGGCATTTACGACCTTCTCATTCTAAGCCAGCGATATAAAGGTCAAACTCTAGTATTGTATTGAGCAGTGACTGCACCTTTAGCTATATACAAGTCATGTGCTCTACTAAGAAGAAATACGGTTTGCTGGAATTGGGTTTTCTGCAGTACCGTAATCATGGTAATGGCGGGCGTATATCTCGATTACTAAGAAGTACTCAAGGGCGGTAATCACGTAAATATAAATTTCTGGAATCGTCTATACTGTATACACAAATCTTGCGACTTTTAAGAGGCCAGAATCTAGTATAATTGAATAACTATGATTATGATGGAAGCTTTTTGTATTGATTTCAACCTTTTAATCGGATAAAAAGGACAGGGGAAATCAATGTAAGCCCCGCCCTCGTTTTAGCATTTTCTGAGAAATGAAGATACATGTGTTAATAAATGGAATTGCTCAATGTCGAATATATAGAAGACTGGCCTAAATAAACGAGTTATACGTCTACAAGAGGTGTTCAACTCACAGGTAACTGTATCATTGATAAAGATTACCAAAACAAACCAAAAAAATATTGAAAATTGCCCAACATTGTCGAAACCTGCAATACAAAGTTATACAGTGAAGTTCCGCTAATAAGACCAGTAAAAATGTGGTCTTAATAGCGAATCGGTCTTATTAGCGGACCTTTTTTGTTCTAAACTTAATACTTGGGGACCTTACACTGGCAACAATCTGCATGATTTCAAAATAATCAAAGTGGTCTTATTAGCGGAACTTTACTGTATTTGGTTTAATGGTGTATATGATCAACTCATTATCAATAAGTGGAATAGTACCACAGATGGGAGTGTCCATGGCAACTAGTAGTGAACTTATTTCGCAAAACATGAATGCAGAGTTTCGGGAAAATGCAAAGTTCCTAGGCTGAAATTCCAAGTAAAACATGCATCGCTTCCAAAGGTCTTGTAGTCTTTAAATGCGACATAAACAACATTGCGTGGAAGAATTGTTTCACTATGACAGCCGAGGTTGTATCTTAGTGAAAGTGGTGATGTATTAGGGTATGTCATATATTAGAAAAGGTCATAAGGATATGGAGAAGTTGGTGTTTGTTCAGTTTTGTGTGTTCACGGGCGTTTTCATGGAAAGGCATTGTGTTAATTATTATGGAAATACGCACGTCAAAATCAATGTCAAATTGACGAAATCGAAGGCTGTGGTCTAAAATACATTCATTGAGAAAACTACTCCCGATGCTGCGACAATATAATGTATAATATGATATTAAAATGTCGATAAATGAAGGGAAATGTAAATATCACCATTTTAAGTTTGGACCTTTAAACCCAAATAACAACGGTCACTACTCAACTGTTGATTATTATTTAACCGGAGCGCATAGGCAATTTACAATGATTGCATTTACTTCTTGGTAAAAAATATTCACATTTTAGTTTTTATTCGATTTCATTGTGAAAATCATAAAAATTAATGTTCATGATTTGTTCATAATATTAATATAGAGGTTGAACACCTCTCGTATAATGTGCATGTTTTTATTATATACTGTCGATTCAATTAGTAATACTGAGGGAACTATCTCATTCGAAAGATTAGGTCAAACTACCCTTAACTCGGTTACACCAAGTGAAAACTACATACTTATAGTTTGCCTGACGGATGAGCTTATGTTTATAACCGTTCTCATTTGACTTTGAACTGTGAGTTAAATATGAGTTTCAAGTCCCCGAGTTTTATAAGCAAAATTGGCAACCTACATTATACAAGTACATATAAAGAATATTTAAAAAAAAAACAGTCCATAGTGTTTTACAGAGCTGATCTGCGTAAAAATTTATACAACATAATTATAATAATCAATTTTAATATGATTTAGATGTCGCAAAAAATAGAATGCAGCAAAACAAGTTCATTACAAGACATGCACACATGTATATAGACCTATATATCGCTGGCTTAGAATAAGAAGGTCTGCATATTTGAGCCTATTTTCATGAAAATCGGAACTTGTCATGTTGTAAAAGTTTGTATTACAATAAGAAAAGAGTAAATTTCAGACAGTGTTGTCTTGTTTTCTCAATATATTGATTTCGTAGTTACGACCTTCTTTTAATTATAGAAAGATAATATATGTAAACGCTTTGTGGCGATGTTTTCGACTGGAACCAGAGACGTCACTCTTATACACTGACTAAGACTTACGACTTACGGTTGCCTCTTCAGTCGCAACGTAAGTCTATACAATGTAATTTATATAATGCATTTTCCGTGCACGACTTCAAACTCAAGTTATTCACCTTACTTCTTCACACTGGTTACACAATTAGTATGAAACTATGTCACCTAACACATGCGTTTCACGTTCACAACACGAGCAAGAATTCGAGCAGAAAGATGGCCGAATTAACCAGCAGTTGAGCACCCAGTAACAGCAATGGCGACGTCATTCCGTTTGCCACTCCCGCTCAGACGCTGCACACGTAAAATGTTTCATATTTTAGGCGATAGTTGCCCTTGCAAGGTTTCTATGAGTGCTAATATTGTTACAAATATTAATTAAACAGATAACAAAAAACCGTGATACACGGATATTGTTAGTTTAATAAGGCTTCATAATACACGCTTAGACAATGCTTAATCCGAACCACAATGTATTATTAACTCTCCTCGATAAATTGCTCACAACATTGCACAGTTCACAAGTCCTGCGTCAGGCAATAGTTTGATTAGGCGCAAATACTGTCCGTTCTGTACATTACGGTAACACAATTTGACAAAGTGTCGAATTTTCTTTCGCAAAACCGGCATATATACCATACAGATTAGTTGTTCAGGGTAGTTGTGTTGTTGTGTTTCTGATTTCTGTGCTCGGCTGGTTAGGTTGAGTGCTACCTTAGCACTTTAGGATTTTCTCACACCTTTTTAGAACATTTAACATGCCATTGACATCATGAATACCCGCTCTTACTCGATCATAGTCAAATCAGAGTTTTTAACAAAGCAAAATATTGGTATATATTGTCCATGGTACTATTACGAAAAACGAACTAATTAGCACTTTGTTCTAAGCTATACATTTGGCCATCAAGCAAAACAATACTTATGCAATACTGTTACATGTAGCTATTCCAGAACCAAAGATAGGATAGAAAATATGACAATTCACATCGTACACTTCACTAATTCGCCGTCCCAACATGGTTTGTATCACAAATAAATTACTGCAACAAGGCTATCGATGCCCCAAACTTCGTAAACTGTTTGCAAAAATTTATAGGCGAAATAGGGAATCACTTTCTAACTGCGATACCAATTTAAAGACTCTTCTGTGACAAGTCTGAATTTCATTGCGATGTGCTTTATAAATTTTGAAAGATTCTGGGTCATGGCCACTTTCATGATATGTTTATTAAGAATGTTAAACGTTTTATTGGTAGAGGTTATAATATACCCTTTCATTTTGCAAAGGATTGCAAGCTTAGTGGTGTAATGTACAGTTCGCCATTATGCTCCCTATTTCATTGTGTGATGATCGGATAATATTCCGACTCTATGAATATGCCTAACATCAAGCCTTTTCGGACGGTATAGGTGTTGATGACTGTCTGTTATATTTTCATGTCGTGCACTTAAATGGTTTGTTCTCTTCTTGCTCTGACTTCGGAGCTGCTAAACGGGTGTTTTATATAATGTTTCATTTTTTACATTATTTTATTACCTGTCACTGTGGCCTTTTTGTTAGGGGGCATTGCATGACGGTAAACTTTAAATTGCACTGTCCTGTTTTATAAGGTTGTCAATGAGGTAATTGTAAGGTTTTGTGCATCTTAAAACTTTAGTTTAAAACCCCAATGGCATTTGTCGCTAAACATACTAACGCGGAAGCCCCATTGACAACCTTCCTTTATGTTTGTATTGTCCACTTTATAGTAAAAATAGAAAACTACTAAAATATTTGGCTTAGTGCCTTTTGTTACTGTTTTCGTATTGTTCATGTTCTTCTGCAATTTCGTAGTCCAGCAAAATGCTGCCTCGTATCTTTCAATAGTACATGTATACTGTAGCATTGAGATGTATGTTGTCTTGTCTTGTTCTATTATTGTCACTTGGTTCTTGTACCGTGTACTGACTGAGGCGGCAAACGTTTGGGTGAGATTTCGGGTTTGTGTACATTGTATACATTTTTGTCATAAAGTTGTTTTCTGTAACAGTTGTTTGTGTTGAGCAGTGTCTATGTCTCCTTCCTTTTTGAACTACAATGTACAAAGGTCATTGTCGTTGCATTTTTGTTTCCATGTGTCATTTCTTCTGTCCCTCGTTTCGTAGTTTTGTCAAAAGAAATTTATTTAATACAATGGTGTTGGTCTTATAGTTTAGCTCCAAAATTGTTTATAGTGGAATATTTCAATCTTTTACTTTCAACTGGAAGTCTTAATTTCTTCATATTTGTCACTTTGATGGGGCCAATTGTATAGCCAGCTTGGAATTATTTTCGTATCCATTGTCTGTCCACTATTTTATTCGTCCGCGCTATTCAGACCTCTTCATAATCCTTCATATTGTTAAATGCTTGTGTAGGGTTATGCATATAGTTTTTGTGGCTAGTTTTTTCTATGCCACGGGGCTTAAGAAATATTTAAGGTTTTGTTAGCTTCCGTCGATATATTACTTGTGGTTGCTAGGTCATCCTTTACTCTTTAATTGCTGGTGTTATGAAGTGTACAAGTGTATTTAATTTTCAACCTTTTAGAACTTCATATAGCTAGAAATATGTTATGTTGTCCCCTCTTTACTGTTGTAACTTGTCCAGTCAGTTTGCTGGAGGAGAAACTATTTATATTATGCAACTGTGCTGTTATACATCGTTTGGTCGTTTGGGTCATCGTTTTTGGCATATGTTTAAGAACTACGTATAGTATGTCTTCCCATGCCCTCCCTTTTGCTGTTCTTGGTCCATTTTACTGTTTAAGGTGTATTTTATTATTTTTGGTGTATATTTGATGCAGATTAAATGGGAGGAATTATATTACAAATAAGTGGCTTTATTTAATAAAAATGTTCAAGTTTGAAATTGTTTATAATGTGTCTAACGCTTTAAAAGTAGGCGGTTCATGGCCTCTCGAGGATAATATCGGTAAGTAAGATGTGAATGCGGTTCATGTTGTGTCTTTTGTAATATCGATAAGCTGTGGTTCTTTGACTTAAGACTGTTCACTCCAGTGTGGAGCATACTTACTTACTTACTTAGTCCTCTTCGCCCATTGGTGGACATAGGGCCGTCACCACTGTCCGCACGTCGCCTCTGTTTTGAGCTTTCCGCTTTGCCTCGCCCCACGATAGCCTGAAAGATCTCTGCTCAGCATCCATGATTCTTCTCCAGGGGGGTAATGGTCGACATCGCTTTATTTTGCCTTGGGGATTCAAGTCGAGAACTTGGCGGGTAGTGGTCGAGTCTTCCCTTTGAAGAATATTTCCAATCCATCGCCATTATCGCCCTTTGATGATTACCATGACTGGCTTCTGTCAAGTCTTCCCCCAGAGCTCTACATTCGAAATCCCTTCTGGTCATCTAATTTTCAGGATACGACGAGGCGATGTCAATTGTTGATGACGAATTGGAGCTTATGTTCGATTTTCTTGGAATGCTTCCTTGTCTCAGACCCGTATAGTAAGATGGACTTCACATTGGAATCGAAGAGCTTCTTCAGCCGTATAACTACTAGTATGCTTTACCAGATGTTGGATAGGGCTATGAAGGCTCATGTCGCATTACCGATCCTGATCTTTACATTTTCATCTGAGCCTCCTGTCTTGTTCAAAACGCTTCTCTGCTGTTTATTTTCATGCTCTTAGTTTTCTCGACGTTAATTTGGATCCCTGTTTGCCTGACCGTGAGGTCTAGACACTGTGTCTTTGCCTGAATGTGTTGGTGTGTATGTGACAGGACATCTGCGAAGTCAATCTTCCAATTTCTTTGAAAAGGTTCACTGAAGCCCTCTTGATTCTCTGGTCACATTCTTCATGATCCAATCATCCACCATAGAGAAGATCAGCGGAGACAGAAAACAACTCTGACGCACACCTGTTAAGACGGTCGGTGCTGTGGATCACATGACAGATTGTATCTTGATATATGCTTTCGGATAATGTTGATGACTTTCTATTGGATACCATAGTGCTCCTGGATCGCCAGATTGTTGCTCGATCTATAGTGTCGAATGTTCTGTGGAAGTCAATGAAGCTTGTGTACAAGGGTGCTTGCCATTCACATGACTCTTCAACAATAATCCTAAACGATGCAATCTGATCTGTACACGATCTTCCTTGGTGGAACCTTGCCTGTGCCTCCCTAATGTCTGTATCTATGGCTTGCTTGATACGTTCCAGGATTACTTTCTTAGGCATTTTGATGATCAGACCTGTCCTCCATTCGGTTGGTACTTCTTGTTTTCTAATACGTCCTGTATTAGTCCTATTAGTAGATTGGCTGTAGTTTCTCTATCTGCCTTTAGAGCTTCTGATGGGATCCCACCGAGTCCTTGTGATTTGCCATTCTTGAGCCTACCCACTGCATCTGTGATCTCGTGCTGAGTGATAGGTTCTGTATCGATGTCCAGCTTCTCTCCTTCTGTTATGTCAGGGGAGCATCAACTAGTGTGCCGCTGAGTAGTTCACTAAAATGTTCTCTCCACCATTCCAATTTCTCGTCTGGTTTTACCAGTGTACTTCCATCCTTAAACTTGACAGACCTGTCTGCAGTGCTTCTCTTACCAGATAGTTTCTTGCTGATACTGTCTTTACGTCTCCTTTGTCTGCTGCTTGCTGAGCCTCTGTGGCAAGCTGGTTAACCCTGCATCGCTTGTCCTTGCATGTGCTTCCCTTAACCTCCCTCTGTTTTGGTCCTATACTCTCTGTCTGCATGGTTAGCTTTTGTGCTCTTGTCTTGGCATGTAGGAGTCTGTGCTTGGTTGCTCTTTTCTCTTCATCATCCGAACAGAATCTTATGGCAACCAGTCATTGTATTGTCTTGCATTGTATCAGAGACTTTCTTCACAGGTAGTCTTCACAGCGTCCTTGACAATGTTCCATTTCTCCTCTACTGATTCCTGCCCTGTATCCACATAGAAAATGGGCCTGAAACCTGCTAGAGACAGAAACTGCGAAGTCCTGGCACATCTCTCTTGAAGTAATATAAACTTTGAGGTATTATAAGGACAGTGTCTCTTGAGATCTGGTTTCTTCATTTGTGAAATCCTCACTTTTAGCTTGGCCATGACCGTGTGATGATCAAACCCGACATCAGCTCCTCTACAAACTTTCACATAATAGCAACATGGTCGATCTGATTTTCTGTGACCATGTCGGGTGAAATCCATGTTGCTTCATGAATTCGTTTGTGCTGTAAATGGTTTCACCTATCACAAAGTCGTTGCTTGCACAAAAGTCAGCATAGAGTTCTCCATTCCCAATAATAGTACAACATCTTCCTTGTCCATAACTCTATCCCTTCCGATATTGTCATTTCCTACTTTAGCATTCATATCACCAATCACTAGCACTATGTCTCTCCTGCCACATTGTCAATCACGCTCTGAAGTTGTTGGTAAAAGTTCTCTTTTACTGCTTGGTCAGCCTGATTCGTTGGCGCATAGCGCTGTATTGAAGTCACTCTCTGAAACTTTGGAAAAAACGTGCTGTGAGAAGCCTATCACTAACGGGTTCCCATTCCATAAGACACTTAGATACCCTCTTGCTGATGAGAAAACCCACCCCATGTTCGTGAGCACTTCCTTTCTCTAGTCCAGATTACAAGAGTATCTGATCAGAAGCAATACTGAGTCTTCCTGAACCTGTCCATCGCACTTCGCTCATCCCCATAATATCCAGCTGGTGCCCTGGCTACCTGTGCGGTCCGTCCTGGCTTTGTAGAGTGTTCTCATATTCCAAGTCGCAGTCCGTATAACAGTATTCGGCGAGAGTAAGTTGGCCTGCAGATTGTTCCGCGTCTACGGAGTCGATACCGTATATCCGTTCATTGTTCAGTAGTAACGGTTTCTGTAGCAAGTTATTTTTCTACGGGGTAGGGGAGCTAGCTCTACATCCATCCCTCCTCCTTTATCAACCTGGCTTGGGACCTGCTATGGCAGGAGTTAGTGTGGAGCATAGGCCGCCAACAATCATCCTCCATCTCCGTCCGTCCTGCGCTTCTGTCACGATGGTGTGCCAAGTATGTTTTCTTTCCCTCGATCGTGGTTCATGTTTTGTTAATTATGATATCGGTACTATGCGAATGCTGTTCATGTTTTGTCTATCGGTAATATCGGCAACAGTTCAAAGAGATGTTTCATTTATACCGTGATTGTTGAAAATATTGGATGTTCAAATATAGTTGGGACACCCCTACGAAGGCGATACTTTGTCACTTTTGTATATGCTACCTGTTCCAAGGGTTTAAATGTACATAGTGAATCGATGTAACATTGACTCGTCTAGATGCATTCCCGAGTTAAACCTCCATGTTCATAGTTTGAAAATATGCCGCAATAACATGTTACTCATACAAGGAGCAATCGTATGAACCGTTCCAAGACTTTGAAAGCACATATCAACTCAGTGTTACATTTTTCATCGAGGTGCATACCCAAGTTGAACCTCCATCTTCATAATTTTGGTTCGAAACTGAGCCGCAATTTCGTGTTACTAATAAGAGAGGCTCGTACAAGGGACAATCGTATGGGCGAATAATACTTAGTATGACTTTATTGTTAAACAAATACATGTAACAATTTAGATCTAGTTCTTATCTTATTTTATACTGTGAATACTGTCATTGGGAAAAGTCTCAACCTGCGAGATGTGACAATAAGAGAAAGGGGAGAAATTGATGATAACGTTCCGCCGTTGGAACAATAAACTGTTGTTAATTAAAAAAGGTATGAGTCGGACAGGGAATGTTGCACTCAACTAAACCAGCCGAGCACTGAACACATTAACAGACAATTACACGGAACATTGCCCACGTGTAACCTAACGAAAAAATGAGAAGCCTAAGTCCCTACTGCAATAGAGCCGGACAAGCAAGTCCTCGATGTAAAAGAGCAGACATGTTATGTTTTGTTGAATGAGTGTCGTTGGTTTACACCATTGTTCAACGATAGTCCAATTTATGTTGCAGTCAGCTGAGTTAATTAACCAACAGCACTACCATGTACATTCGGCAATCACCAACAACTTGCGAATTCATTCAACATTTTTCTTAAACTGGTGTTTTGAGTGTGTAATTTCAAGTACACACTTATATATTATGAGCTAGTCTTCAGGAAAACCTGCTATTTTGACAAAAACATTAATTTTGAGATTTTCGATAGTTCTAAAGCATAATGTTACTGAAGAAAATTGCAAAACTGGTCCTGCTAATATCTTGAGTTTTAAGGCAGTTACAGCTTTTTGTAGAGACTATATTCAGAGCTTTTTGTTTGACGCCGCAAATGTCATTTAAACGTAATTCGACTTAACGTTTTAGAGGTAGTTCATAATTGCACTACTTTTCAGAAATAGGTCGTCGTAGCAAGGACATATGTGGTTTTGACATAATTTATGGGAAATTGTAAAGCTAAAGGGTCAATTACATAAAATCTATATGTTTTTTAGCTTATTTAAAACCTTGCTTTATGCTGTAATTGCATTGTGTCAAAGTAGCAGGTTTTCCTGGAGAACGACTCATATTATGCTATTGCATATTGTAGTTTAAGCCCGATATCAAGTATTTGCGTTTCTTGTTTTATGTCAAAGGCTAATAATGCGTTTCTGTAAAATAGAAACTTTTAAGTAACATTTAAGTCTATCTGTATTAATAATTATACCACATTTGGATTAACTTTGTGACATATACATTTTTGTAATATGAAGTTTCAAACAAAAAGTGTCACATTTAGGACAACCACTGACACCAGGTTCAGCTATTATACTAAATGTATTATTATTACATTTGTACAATGTCATTAACATGTAAACTTTGTTAATAAACTGGGTTGCCCAAATGGTTCTTCTCTTCAAACAAGAAAATAAAGGCATATCTCTTGTACATATCATTTACTAGTATCAACTTATAATGTATATCACCCAATGCCCCTATTTTGTCCATAAAGCCTTCTCTACTAACCTGTACCGAACAGAACAGAACATAACGGCTCAACAAAGCCATGTAATATGAGAATGGCAGATATCTCGTATTGGAACACAGTTGATGAACTAATCGGATAGAAATATCGGTTATAAATGATGATGTCGAAGACAACACTTCCGACACAGCGTTCTTTATAAAAAGACTTGGCTTATTTAACTTGTCCTCTTTGTGGTTTGCGAGAATTGTGTTTGTCAAACTGGACTGGGTTAGATGGCGGATAGGTAAGTGACGCATAATAAGATTTTGAAATTTAAATTTGTTTCATTTTATCATTTTAAATTTAAGAGAGCTAAAACAAACGCTTATATAACTTATTAATTATATTGGTGTCGTTATTGATAAATATATATATTATGTAAATATGTTATAAGGTGTTATAACTTTTATCAATATTTTATGTTACACTACATTTGTATTCTATTTCAAAGTTACTCACATTCAATAAATATACTTTAACATACTTTAAAATATACATTATTTTGGCAATACTTTACACTGAAGAAAACAAATGATTTTCGAAACATGTTTGTGCAATAAATGTAAAGTGACTTTTTTGCCATTTAATAAATATACTTTAGAAATAGTTGATACATGGGGCGATCCACAGCTAAGTTTTGGAACTTGTACCCACTTTTCACTTGGTTTGTTATTGGCAATATCATTTATTTCAATTAAACAAGTTTTGTGCTTACTTATTTGTATTTTTTTCTATATTCGGCATGACGCAATTAATTGAATTGAGCTAACATGTACTAGAGTTATCCATGAATATATATTTAAGTTGTTTATCAAATAGCTTCGAAGTATTCTTTGTTCAATTTTACTTTTTGTTGGATATTTTATACACATAAGTATTTGTATTTATTAGAGTTTAACAGAACAGAACTGAACATTACTTTATTTGTATAAGTGGCTCGTATTTGTATTTATTAAGAGTTAAATTAGGTAACACAAGAGCATAAAGTAATTAACAATAATACATGTTAAAGTAAGTTACATAAATAACTAGTAGATGCATTTGTATTTGCTTGGTTTCAACATATTAATTTAGAAAGTATAATTTTTTATGTATACATACAATTTACAATACAATATTTTAATGGTATTTAAGATATTTGTTTGAATGGGGAGGTTGCATGCTGAAAATATTTGCACAGATAAATAGTTCGGCTGAAAAAATAATTGAATTGTTGTGGATAAACTACGTACCGCTCTCGAAAATGAAGATACAGGTGTCATTATAACAAAGAAATTTTGTTAGAATAATAAAAATAAGAACTATATAAAATGTATTTATTCATTTCCGTATCATGTATGTACATACTTATACAAGACATCATATAACAAAACACATTTACACAAAAACTATATAAGAATAATAAGGAAAATGAGTGAAGGCAAGGGTGAAGCAATACTGAAAATTATCGTATTTCAACAAAACGCGCAAAAAGGCAGATTGTTCATAGAATTTTAGGCTGTATCCAGTACGTGTAATGTTTGACGACCATTGTCCAACATGGTTTTTCTTGAAAAATATCAACCAGTTTTCATTCTTCGCAATAGTTTATTTACGACTTAGTAAAAAAAATATGACGTTATCGAAAGAACCACCCGGATGTAGGCTACCATGTGACCAACTTGAAGCTCAAACCGGGCGACTGTTTTTAAACATTTCTCATATATGTAGAACAAACACGTGAATTATTAATAGATCAACGTCAAAAATTACAAGTTATAATTGAATGCGCGGAAATTAACAACATTACACTCTGCACCTAGAACATCGCATGCAGGCGGTTACTTTTGCCATGTGAACACATGAAAGACTGATTGACCTACAAAAACTCCGAACAGTGTTTTTTTTAAAAGTCAAGATTGACTACGTTATGTTCATCTTGGACAGACTCGTCCTTTTGTTATATGCGTTTGTTCTAATCAGCTCCTTAAAGCAGTTTGCTATTTCCAGACGGAAGCGGAAAAATGTTCGGAAGATAAATGTCTTTTCTCAGACGGGATTTGTTCGATATGTGGGCGATACGCAAAGTCTTGCTGAACATTGTATTTTATCGTAATATGGAATGTCATTTGATTTTTGTCAGATCAGCAAAATTTATATGATTGCATGTATATTCTATTTCTATTTTAACAACCTGACAGACGTCTGTGTCTTCATACTTAATTAAAGGCAACATTTAATGTTCTCGTGCGTCGGTAAAAAACATCATGAACTTTGTTTGCACGTATGTGTGTTCCAAAATTGGTATAAGCTAAACAGCTGAAACCTGCTATAGTGAAAGTATGTGTGCTCAAATTTCCTGCATTTAACAAGTTGGTCATGATTTATATCAATTAAATAGAAACTGAAATAAGTTCAATGTCGAAATCATCGTCGGATACCCACGGTCGGTGTCTCCGCTCCGCTACGTACATCGAGTATGTAGCGAAGCGGAGGCACCGACCTTGGATACCCGGCGATGTGATGAAAAAGGCTAACCAGTAACTCCTATGACCTACAATGATACGTGTGCGTAGGCGTTGTACTGGGGCTATATCAAACTCCTCCGGTTGCTTTATTTCAGATATGAACAAAATATATATTAGCCTGCTATTTATTATCGGCGTTAATCTAAATTTGTATTCATAATTAAATAAACAATTCCCAAGACAATATGGATAAATTTAATCCACCAAATCCGTTCTCTTGATGCCCGACAATACGTGTGTAAATATTAACCCCACTTCAATAATTTTATTGTGTTTGCATAAATTCTGAGCAACCTGTCAATGATCATAAATCAATCTACCTGAGCTATTTTGTCGACCAAGTTAAATAAAAAATACCGACTGTACTCTAGCAGTTCCTATATATGGCAACACATTAATTTTTCGGAGGCAAATTCAATTAATTACCGGTTCTTTTGGAAAGACAAATAATGAAAAAGATGGCCGTTTTTGTATGAAAAGTTCGATGAAAATACATTTCGACGTCATTAATTTTAACAAAACATTTAACATTATACTCGGTACTCAATGGAAACATGTCAACCCATATTTGCATATGGATTTCTTTTTGCATTCAGTCATGCAGTAGATGGCTATGTTGTTCTAGATTTTACTGTGTTACTTTGTCAGATTGTGTTCATAGGATGATAGCCACTGTACTGGTTGTATACCACGTACGGTGATTACAGTTCGAACCCCTCCCCTTGACAGGCCATATACATATACTTTCATGAACATTTTACAACACTGTCGATTGTCCTCCAGAAGTAGAGTGCGGGTTATGTGAATTGATAGCCACATACAATGTACGAGTGTATAGTTACTGTATTTGAAAAAGGTTTAGGAACGTGCTATACTTCTTCGAATAGACTGAATGCGTACAATAAAAAAATGATAGAAAATCCAAAACGCCGTCTAGTATATTTTTGTTTATGAGGGGTCAGGGTCCGTATGGTTTAAATAACGTGTATCTAAATGGGTGACAGCGTACGAAAATGTTACTGGTGTCCATGATATGGATTGATCTGTAGCGATTTATTTCATGAATAATGTCAATGCCAAACAATTCGCTCACTTTCAATATGATTGAATTCATATTTTTAACTTGCAAAAATCGATTGTTTCACGGAGAGAGAAACTGAGTATTATTTAACGTAGGCGAAAACATCTGTTTCAGCCGTCTAGTCACAATCTACTACATGTACACTTCCCTCCAAAAGTTCCTTCACACACCTCAAATTATAGGATTTACTTCAATTGACAGACACCATTTATATAGTAAAATTTATCAATTTTATGAACGAAATGAAACAGAAACATTACCTTTAGTGGTTAGATTGGTAACAATAGTCACCAGACTAAAATTCGGTAGAAAATGTAGGCTTTGATAATTGGTCTGTGCTTAAGCACCAGAATTCTGGAACTTTGAATTATCATGATGTTTTGGATAATGCTTTTTTCTTCATGGTTTTCATTCAAAATCTTTGAAATTGAATGATTTTCATCATTTTCTTATTTGGTTGATTCATGAAGGATCTTAAATGAGTGTATTTGCATATTGAATATATTCAACAAGTTGGATAAAAGTGATAAAAATACGAGGCTCTGTCGAATATTTTATAACTTTTATCCAACGAGTTTAATAATTTCTATATGGAATGACACGATTGTAAGATTCTTTTTATCACATAAACACAATAATCCATGTAAATGTGCTAAAAGTAGATAGGCTTCCCCTATTGAAGAGAGTAAAGTCAGTGAGTAATGCGGTTAAAAATGAGTGAGCAGTAAACATAGTGCAGCACTGTATTTCAATTACCGTTACACTGTTCTATAATTATTTGAGCGAGACGGGTATATCTGATTCGTAATCACGGAGCTGCTTTTTCTTTGTATGCTGCCTATCTATATCATATTTTTGATAGCGCGTATGAATACATGAAATAGTGATTTGCATAGTTATTATACTACTGAGTAGTGAAATAGTGATTTGCATAGTTATTATACTACTGAGTAGTGTAATATCTTTTTATTAAATAGGCTTGATTAAACTGTCGCACCGTGGTTTATGTTATAATACGTAATACTGCAACTGCAAGAAGATGGATAAATTATACATAGATGTTAGACCATTGATGTAAAATGTTTAATTTGAGAGGTGGGAAGGAACTTTTGGAGGGAACTGTATAATGTTACAGACACGTCTATATTCTCTGTTACGTAAACTCTTACTGAATGGTCTATGATAAAACAATTTCCGTTCGGGTGTAAACTTCCTCTCTGATTGGTAGATGGTAAAGTGTTTTTTCTTTAAATTTAAACATAAATGTTTCCATACGAAGCCTCATTTCCTGTTGAATGATTTACATGGATACGTCATAGATATATGATAAAATGGGAACACTTTTAGATAGTAGATACAGTCTAACATGCGTTAGATTGTTGGTTTCTTGTGTTCGACAAAGACATATATGAATACAGCCAGTCGGTCTTGCTCGGCCAGATCGACTCCCGGCCAAATACCACCAATCAAAACGTTTCGGCATAAATCGATTTGTTAGTAACGTCCGAGGGGTCACGACCAGGAAGAGACAGTAAAGTGTTGCAAGGAATCACTGCGCTATACCATATCTCTTTCCGCCATTTTGGTCTGTGCATTTCCGATACAACACGTGGTTACAATCCGCAATGTAGGTTACATCATATTGTACGCTTATGATAGAAAACAGCTACGTTTTTCCTGTGTTTTCGGATTCAGTGGAATCCATTGTCAGGACAATAAAATGGTTCGACATAATTATAAGCTCACCATCATCACCATAATTATCAGTCTATATAAAATAAGACAAATATTGAGCATCTGACTTAGCTCAGTGGGAAAAGCACGATTCGTCTGTTCTCGGGGTTGTGGCCCGGTTCGAGTTCCAGGACTGACCAACTAAGATTTCTAATAGTATTTTGGATGAGACTTTAAACCGAGGTCTCCCCTCGTATGGGTGTAATACACCTGGTGTGTAAAAGACAGACCAAGCGGTGTCTCTAGAACGAGTGTTTGCACTATCCCCCGAACCTGAAATAACTAAACTCTTCTGGGGCCTCGCCCAAATGGATCATCCGACTGCGATGATTAACACAAGCAAACAAACATCTGTCTATAGAAATAGACCCCATTATTGACCTAATTCAAGTGCGCATGCGTTCGAACGATTCCAAGATTCCAAACCTATTTGTATTTCCTCTCATTTACAGACAAACTGACTCCAAGAACGTATCATAATTCACAACCATTGTACGGTTTCATGTGATGTTGATAGAACCTCTAGCTATCATGACATGTCATGAACACAAGTACGGTATCTATGTGACATACAGTCAGGTTGTTCATGTGATAGAAGCCTTGTAGAAACACATACTTTCTATTTATATATCCTGGCAGACATATATACCGCCACCGTGGCCTAGTGGTTAGGGCGTCCGCCTCCGGAGCGCAAGGTCGAAGGTTCGAATCCTGGCGGAAGCTGGATTAGAACTGATGCGACCGGTTGGTGAGCCGCCAGCTAGTTAAAGAATGGTTACCGTAGGCCCATCTCTGCCAGGCGCCCGGCAATTTGAGAAGGGATTCGGGAGGTTCTGTGCGCACGAAAAATAGGTGTCTCATAAGTCAAATTGGCTGGCCCTTTCAATAGGGGTGACACTATAATATACAAACACTTTTACACTTTTATATCCGGTATAATTTATTAGTTACTCAAATAGTCTAGTCTAGAGTCTCAGAAACGTCTACAGTGTTTAGATACTGTGTTACAGTACCCTACTTAAGTTCAGTTCGCGAGGGACATATTTTCATACAAGGATTGATACAAGCTATCCTTAAACGAGGATGAGGATATATTTGTGGCTAATGTTTGGGTTCCGACAAGGCCCAAGGCCGCGGGAAGTCAAGCGGATTTCTTGAAAAGAACCAATAAGACAAGAAAGTATTTCTATGTCAGCCTCAGGGCCTAGGTTACATAGATTTATAGAAATCAACATCAACTTATAAGGCTAAAACCTAACTGGTTGTGGAGTTATGACCCTTTGTTTATCCCCCTACCCCACCAAACTTTTAGTAAAAAATACAAATGTGACCAATTTCAAAGCATACACCATAGGCGGAACCATGAATTCCGGTTGGGGGTCGTACGAAATAAGCTGGGGGCCGCAGGGCCCCTGGTGGGTTCAGGGTAAAGCCCTGGTAGGGGGCCTTGGAGCGAAGCCCCCCCCCGGAAGCTCATGAAAAATAGCAATTTGGATATCATTGAAAGCCATTACTTTTAGTACACTTATTTTTGATTCTACGATTATCAAAATATATTGCAGTAATATGTGTACTGAAAAAAATCTGAAAAAAATATATAAAAAGTTGATGCAAGTTATCTCTTCTGAATCAAAGTTTATTGCTTTACAAAATTAATGGTCTTTAGAATCTTGTCGCAAAAGGAAGTAGACCGGGGGAGGTTGCTCTTCCGGGAAAAATTTCAAAATGAGGGACCAATCTGGTACATTCTGGTTGTCTGAGAGACCATATTTGCTAGGATTATTTTTTTTACAAAACCTGGCTAATTTAGGTCTTTATTTTGTAAACCATCTTACTTTTTCTTGGACAATTGAACGAATTCTGAGATTGAATCTAAAAGGGAAGGTGTTTAAAAAGTTATTGGCTATTTAACATGGAAATTTGTGTAAAAGCAATATCGAAACTGGTTCAAACTTTGTCTCACAGTTTCTTTTTCAAAGTTAAGGCATTTTTGTCAACAGGTACGTAATATCGTAGTTTTATATATTAAAGTTTATTTTGCGAGCGGAGCGAAAAATTTAGATTTAACTCTTTTTCTTAAGGCAAATTGCACATAAGGAGACTATTTCAGACTCATATAACTAGACTTTGTCAATTTTAGGGATGGGACGTACGCCAGGTCGTGCTAACCTCCATTCCTTCCGAGTCAGCTGATTTTTTGGTATCTATGGTTTTTCAAAATATTAAACACATTCTTCGTAGAAAAAACACATTCTTTGTAGAAAATAAATACAGAATTGGGCCTTTAAAATACCAATTTATTTTTGGTGCCTTTTACTCAAATAAGCTCTACACTAAAGATTTTATCACCACCACCTAACATTTGTAAGCACAAAAAAGCAGAACGTGCAAAATATCGACAGTAAATACTGCTTGTTTAGTGTTTGAAAGTACATACAACAAATTAGGGTGGAGTATGGAGTATACGCATGTATAATTATACATGTTTTAAACTTTAAAAATGATGTATGGCGTACTTTGAATTATCTTAATAAAAGTTATGTGTAATTCATTACCCAATGTTAAATAAAGGTGAGAAACGGCAATCGTTAGATGTCGCGTATGATGAACGAGTTTAGTTAAAAACCATGTGATTACTGTTGTTCAAAGCAAATGTCAGTTTCCCATGATCAAGCGATTTGAACGAGCGTTTTATGTAATTCTAAGTGTTCTTCCCGCATGCACTCAAACACATTATTAACATCGTGGTTTACTACACGTGTCATCTTATGCTACTGTATGACGTATTTGCTAGAACAGAAATAATTAATCGTATCAAGTTCAAGAACGTACCTTGGTTCCATTCTTTATGATTATCTTCCAAAGCGGCTTCCGTCGCCGTTTGGTCTTTGACTGACACTGCAAAGTCTTGAACGAGTGGGGGTCAATTTTCATAGTGTAATAGGTAGTGGATGTCCATGGCCTAGCTTTGGCAACGGCTATGTGTTCCAACACATGACGTGAATACAGACATTTCTTTCTTTTGCCCACATTTAATACATCCGACAATCTGCCAACCACACGTCTGATCGGACAAATTGTGGTGATTCCGGAACGTGCCTCTGTCAAACTTAACACAGTGCATCTCCCCCAAGACACAACACTCACCCACAACCTCTCTCTTCAACATGTATACGCCATTTTTAGCATCATACCAAAATCATCATGCTCTTAACGGAAAATCCAAAGAAAGGCCGAGAATGTAGTGACCTACGTCAATTTATTGTTCCAAAGAGCTGACTATGCCTCGTATATGTATTATTTGTATGTACAAAGGAATACGTTGGGGTATATGATGTTGATTGATATCTTCACAGAAGTGACGAGAACCCCTAGCTAGCAAATGAACTCAATGGCTCATGCGTTACGGCGTTACCATAATATCCCATTACGACCACTGGCGCGATTGGCAGAGCGTAGGATGTATTATGTGGGCAAAAGAAAACAAATGACTGTTACTAGTATTTGGGTTTTATTGCCCGCTCATCTTACACAAGTTGAAACGATGGAAACCAGATTCTCAGACGTGACATTCTCAAACGCAAGTCATGTGGCCTTATTCACCAACGTTGTAAGTCGTGACCCGGTGAATATAAACATGTTCTCATACATAAGCTGAAACTTGTCATGGTTTCTTTTAGAATGTTGCATCAAAATCCACACTAGCGTGTAGCAAATGAACCCTATATGATATATTTCCATTCAGAAAAAAAATAACAGCGTTTTTTGTAACTAAGAGCATGCTCCAATTCGAGTTTGAACATGGAACTCACGTTCTCCAATGTTAATAATCATTGGTCCAGGTTCACAGCAATTTAGGTTAGAACCTGGATTTTGACATAACGTACGTCAGTAACTGTTTTAATGACATCATAAACATACATGTATTGTCATTCACCTCAACATTATGTGGCAAAAAGGCAAAAGGTGCATCTGTTGGGGATTCCATTTTGATAAAGTGTTGGAAATGTTTGGAAAATATTGGAAAATGGCGTTACACGTGCCATATTTGGTGACTATAATCCCGAACAAGGTATGAAAATGGATTACTAACTATTCTGGTTTATTACGTCAATAATTAATTTTACAAAAAGCTTACATGCATGTGACACCAATCCTCTGTAATCCCCTTAACTAGGGGTCAACTATGTTTATAATATGCGGTATACGTGTAGGTATGAAGGTGTGCATTAATTCCTACCGTCAATAAATCAAATCGGATAAAAACAAGATAATGTTCGGTTGAAGCTGCGGTCAGTTCGGATCTGCCACAGAATAGAATATATAAAATTATATTTTATTTCCTATTGTCGGCCATTTCTGGCATACAATTACATTATAAACATACACAAGTGTATGAAACAAGGCATAACATAACAAAGGCTTGATTTATGATTTGAAACACAGATAACTAAAAGATAGAAAAACAAAGCAAAACAACAACATGTAATCTTGAACATTAGTGTAAAAATAATGAAGTACGACATTCTAATAGGAACTTATATTTGACGAATATCATACAATCAGGCACACATTTTCGGTAAGATTCAAGGTGGTGAAAATATTGTTGGTATTAATCAAAGGATTATACATTGTAATATAATGAAAAAAATAATATGATTTTGTTTTTGTTTTGCCACATGTACCAGCCAGCATTGATTGATCTGGTGATTCTGTGGTTTTAGAACGCGTACATGTGTTATATAAAGTTATTCTGATTTTGGGGTATTTTAACATTGACGACATGGTCAAATAAACAAGCCATACTGTGTTTCCATAGCAACAATAGTTATGAATATTTATTGTCATATGACATCACATACGTAATGCATCACGGCATCTGATGTTATAGTTTGTTTATTTGATGTTCTTTTAATGTGCATAGACACCAACGTTGTAAGTCTAAAATTCAGACTTAGACTTTAAATTGTCAAATGATTTATTCGCTCTCATGATGTTATAAATGTACCGATTTTGATATAAATTTGTATACATGTTCCGTAGATAACAGCAAATAATCCGACAAAATTTTGGATGGTTAACTCTAATTGTAAAGAAATGGCAGTGCTTATAAAGTTTGTCAATTTTAAGTCTAAGTCTAAGTTTTAGACTTATAACGTTGGTAAATAAGGCCCCTGGACAATGTCATTTATCTTTCAATGAAGCACAATTCGTATCACAGAGCCTAAGATTTTAAAAATTACTTCGATTGTGTGGAACGGTGGCCGAGTAGCTGGTGATCTTGTTTACCAATCCGGAGGTCCCTGTCGGGGTATTGAGCAATTTCAGAAACTCTTTTCATTGTTGGAAACTGGTTGGAATCCCTTGGGGTAGTCCGCGGGTTTCCGTGCTAAACTCCGGGCACGTTAAAGGAGATTTGAGTCTTTTCGGAAAGAGCTACGGCAGTGCACCCGGATACCTTATATCACACAAACGTTTGGATCATTGAAGTTTACTGCCATTGACCAATTAATGCAGGGATATAAGCCGAACGCAAAACAAACTACGCGGACTTGTTTCAACAGCCTATGCTATAACTGGGATTAGCTTATGGCATACATTTAATGTGGCAGATATTTTGTCTGGAAGTGTCAGCACAATAAAACGGTTCATGTCCATAGCATGACAAAACTTAAAGTCGTATTTTTTACTTAATTACGATCGAACGTAAAGCCCATACTATATTAAAACAAATTCGGTGAAACGCATTAATATATACAGAATCAGCCAAGACGTGCATGGCTCAAAAAGAAAATCAGTCAAAGGCTTGAATGTCAAACGTATAAAGTCAGTCATACTATGGTATTGTGTCACGTCATACTTGTAAAAATCTAATACAACTTTACATTCCTAGAGATTCGTTTTATCATTACAAAAAATGTTTTTTCTAAGTCATCTTCCTTTCACTGACAATTAAACTACGTGTGTCCCACTTTGACACAAGACGTCGACACCTTTGATGTAATCATTTTGACACGGAAACCTTACATAATAACGACGTGTTGTTTTCACTTGTTTCTGATATTCCTGCATTATGTACACTTTGGCTGTTCTCGGAGCAACATCGGTTGTATCCGGAAAAAAGTTTGACATTTTACTACGCAGCGAGAAAAAAGTCCACCGGCAATATCGGCTGATTTTTAAACGTATCTGTTGTTGCTCCAGTGTAACAGAAAATGGAAAAGTTCAACAAGTTATTTTCTCATAGTATTATTGTCGATGCTGGCACATACATATTTCCCAGCCATGACACCATTCTTGCTTTGCTCCATCGAGGACCTTTGGCAAGGTAGTATATACATATAGTCCATTCTCAATGGTGAAAAAATGACCAAACTTTTTTTCCTAGATTGTTTTAAACCTTAGTTTATTTCATTCTTTGACCCAAAAGATCCAATAAAAACATTAACCGCAATATTCCACGTCATTATTTCGGCGGTCATCTTGGATAATATCTTGGGAACACAGTTTTTTAAAAATCTAGGAAAAGTAAAAAGTGGTTTGCCATTGGGAACAGATTATACATGTATAGTGCAAAAGCGCAGTTATGAACTTTTACATTTGTCCTACGCATAAGCTAACCCGACGAGTGATGACATGAAAATAAAATAAAGATAACCTAGGAATTCAATTCTTCTTGGACTAATTACCCACCAGTCCACCAGCGGGGGGGGGGGGGGGGGGGCGATCCACGGAGAATAAGACATTTTCGAGAAAATTGTCAAAGGCCCGGCTGTTGGGAAGAGTTGTCTGTCTAATACCCCCTGTATCACCGTGGAGGGCATAAGATTGACTGATGCGTTCAAAATATGCGTGGTTTGTGCTCCTTTTCTAAATGTTGGTATATTTGTTTATTTGCAGGTCGAACCACGTGACCCGATGGATGGTCGTAGGATGTTTGTATGTATTTACATTAGTTGGTAGTACATTAGGTCAGCGGTCCAGACTAAGAACATGCAATGTGTATTCCAAACCCAGTGATGACGTGAGTACAATATAATTATATAGAGGATATAACATGAGTTTCTTTTCATATTGAATTTATCCAACGAGTTTAATAAATTCTATATTGAAAGACACGAGTGTAAGATTCTTTTTATCACATAAACAAAATAAGCCCTGCAAATGTTAAGAAGTGAATAAAGTCAGTGAGTAATGCGGTCATTGTGGGTATGTGGGTATGTAGCCGTTCTCCGCGACATCAGACAATAGACTCCGATTATGGAAATTACAAAAGCAGCTGCAACTTCCTATAAACTTAGGATATTTACAAAATTGCTTTTGCATTTTGCTTCATTAGCATTCTTTAAAGCTATGAAAAACCTCAAAATTATTATACTCGAGTGTATGCGTGCATGCGTGTTCTTGACTTGGACCAAAATGATTTCTCTGGCTGTTGAAGTATCCTGCTGACCTCACTGCAAGACAGACAGGCGTATATAAATGGTGTATATAACGTTACTAAATATTTACAGGGAGTATGCGGGCCACGCCTTGATGATGCCTTGGAGTTTGTTTGTGGTCCGGGAAATTTTAAAGGTAGAGGGAAACGTTCAGCGTCGACAATGTCGATAAAAGACACGACGAATATAAGAGGTAAGAAGTGTTGCATGGTCAATGCACCAGTCAGTTGCATCCATGTCCCCCAACCCTCAGGGATGTGCCGGGATTTTTACTTTTGGGTTTTCAAACCCCTGTCCTTCCACGACCCTGCTGGGGACATCTGATGGTTAAATTTCCCTGGTATTTCCCCTGCCCCTGGCAACTAAATATTGTCCCCGGGGTACTAAGTATGCGTTCGCAGATAAAAATCCCAACATTTCCCCGGCAATGCCGTAGAAGCTGAAAGGTAAAAACATGGCCATTTCTGCGGTTATCCATCGCCCATTCCGGGGGTGGGATGCAACTAACTAGTGCACAAATCACACCGTTATTGTGGAAATAATAAAATTATAATGACACGTGTCGCCAACGAGACATGAGAAGCCAGTTTCCATTTTTGAAGCTGCTACATTAGTGTACATGTAAATACCATATTTAATGCGTCTTCGTTACTAGTAATGTTATCGCAGGTGAACTAGACGGGTCAACCCTCAAACTTATCATATCGGCTACATCAATGATTCCGCATGATTTACCGTGTTGGCACGGTGGTTGAGCGGATAGCTTTCTTGACTGCTGATCGAGAGGTCACTGGTTCGAACCCTGGTCGAGAGATTTGATCATTTCTGAACACTTTTCAGTGTTCCCCATCTAACAAGAGATAAACTGGTTGGTAACCCAGAGGTAGTATTGCGTGTATACCTTGTATCACCCCACTGTCTCCTCTACTCGCTGTCCCTTCAGCAAAAACACAGGACCCCATTGGACATCAGTGCTTGCACTTTCATGTGTTATCCTTGACCGAAAGGTTTAACAAATTACTACTACTACTACCAATTCACACAGATATTTTAACACATGTACGAATTGTGGCATGCAAGATTCAAAATGAATTCATGACGCGTGTGAATTGGGCGCAATTGATATAGCACTGGGCTATGACCCGTAGATCTATAACCGTTCTTTATGGTATCGTTCAAAGGGCATCTGCTCTTCATATTATGCATGTTCTAATACCAAACATTTTGTTGAGTGATTGATTTACATAGTACCCTTTTCATGCGACACTTGGTCAAAGGCGCTTACAACTTGTGATCATCGACCAGTGCCGATTCAGCATGATGAGAAAGCCCTGGAGGAGTGAAAGATTGCCCAAATGACGTAAATCCTTAGCGGTCCCTACTCAGTTTTATGCATTTGACTCCAACATTTGTAATGTATTTCAGAAATGGGTGTCTCACAGTTCATGGCCTTAACAAAACAAAATGCTCAAATGAACGAACAGGAAGAAAAAGGCGGGGACTTTGATAATGTATTAATTCAAAGATCTGCCGCCACCAATTTTCTACACAAGCGTATACCATTCAAGATGAGCGGAGTATCATGCGAGTGCTGCTACCATAGCTGTACGGTCGATGAGATGCTGGGATACTGTCAAGACAGGTCAAAGTCTATGATACCATTCTAAACAAAATCATTTTCAACTGTTGGAGTTATTATGGTGCATCACGGCGCATTTACATTATTTTTTCTTATGTTTTTTTTTTTATTGTTTTCTGAAAGAAAGATTTACATTTCGAGGTGCAGAGGCACTGTGACAGTGACTGGAACATTTGGTTATATATTATATTTTGTTGTTGTAATGAATTAACATATCCTTTTTCTCAAGGTATTTGTGACTACGTACTATGAATTTGATCTAGTAATAAAATATTCAAAAGTAAGACAACAATATTTTTTTCGAAATCAGCAAATTGGTCGAATAGATCAGGTGATTTCATTAACACTGGTGGCTCAGCTGGAAGTGGTTAAATTATTATCCCAGTTTTTTACACAAAAGGGGTCCACTATTTCAGTTTTAATGTATCCCCCCCAAAAAAATTTGAGGGTCGTATTGAGGCATTTTGGAGAATTCAGGGTGGTTTTTTATTAACTCTGCGGGGGGGAGGGGGTTACTAAACGTTCTGTGGAGATCACAGGTCGTATTCATTAAGAATTTAAGTAGAAAACTTTAAAAATCTGCAAACCCAAGTGAATTAGTCAAACAAGAAAATCAGTTTCATTTTACAACATATTTTTAGCATTTTGAAGCAACTTAAATCAGAAATCAGTTGTTCTTCAATTTGCTGGAAATACCAGCAGCACAAAAATAGGGCATTGGTGACAAAACTATGGTGCACGCCACTTTAAATTGATGAGGTCAAAATATTTCAGTTTTCGGATTAGATGCTTTATGGATATCGGCCCAGTGGTGAGTCAGTCACAATAATTGAGTATTGTCTTTGGTGGCATAAGTCGGTTATTTGTTATAAGTACAAATAGTAGGTGTTAATATTGTTATTTTTTCTATACACTGGAATTCTGATTTATTTCTGCCCTTTTGTAGAGTCTGAACAAATGATCCATTGTGTATGAACATATCATAATTGCATGTATCCTTTTTCCACTTGACAGTTTTGTATTGCCGGTGATTTAGATCAGTGGTAACTGTCATTAATAAAGAAAAAGTGTAAAATTCACAAAATTGTATTTTTGTTGTCAATGTTAGTTACCTGTGAATTAGATTGCTGTGTATAGAACGCACCATACAAATTAGGTGTATCCCTTGTAAAAATTAAGGCCAACGGTAAATTACTGACAAAAAATAAAATGTTAAAGTAAGCTAATAAAAGGTTCAAGGAGCGGGTAAATTTGGTTGCGCAAAATGGAGAGTAATACTCACTGGGTGGTCAGCCTTTTGCCTTGTGCATGTACAACTTACCACATCGGTTATAAAGTGATATCACAGTGTATAAACCAAATCACTGTATGCCTTATTGTCATACTATATAATTCAATGTGTATGCCTTATTGCAACTCGACTTGTTTATACACTCTGTAATTTTATCAAAATGGACAAACTACACAGCCTACCAAAAATAGACAGAGGTTGATCTCATTGTTATTGTGATTCTTCCACAGAATTGGTTCATTCAGCAATAGATCTAGATATAATTTACTTATATTATTTGGTTTTCTGTTAGGCCACTCGTCTCGTCAGAACTTGAACAACAACCACTTCGTCTGCATGTAATTAGTCAATATTATTGAGCCGAGGTACCGTTCCCATTGAATCGCCGATCTACCCTTTATTTCCCCGTGTCATGTCACATACCCGCATTTAATCGATAGATCGACCATTGCTTCATCATTTTCCACTGATAGTCCGTCCCGATCATTCTGTTCTCATTATTCTGACCAATTTATCCCTGAATTGTGTCGCACGCTCTCTCGGTAAATTTACTTCCGGTCGCGACGTTAAATGCCGTTCCGGCCCGTAATTATCCGTGTGAAGAGCTCCCCTGACGTCACCTTATTGATGACGTCGGAGGAGCTACGTCTGAGGGTATATAAACCCAAGATTTTCAGTATATATCTTATCAATCGCTCCACCCAGAAACATATACCTTCTTTAAACTAATTACCTATACAGCTCCACAACTTATCTATGACGAAGAGACCACTTCCCTTCGAGGTAACCTTTTATTGAGAAGTATTCATAGTCATACCTAAATCACTCGGCCCTTCCCCTCAGACGTCCTGTGTACCTCGGCAACCAATTGTGTTATACATGTACATTTGTATCAACATAATTATATATGAATGATTACCCTGACAAACATTAAATCGTAGAGACTGAAATCAACATTGTCATTTATTGATAAGCCTGGTTATTGTGATCACTCAGTGTTCGAACCCAAATCTACTCAACAACCGTTCCCGGGCCTTGGCAGGTGCGCCGGCAGAATAATACATACATGAGGTACATGTAATGTTGACCTTAATCCTTTTCTAACGCTATAGTGATCTAAATAAGCATCCCTCATTTTAACAGTTCATATATGAATTTTATCGAATGAAAATGTGAATACTATAGCTGTTGCAATTTTACATTGGCTTTACATTTCCAGGGCTGAGGAGGCATTATGCTCAGTCCTCAAAATAAGATACCAAAACTATATTTTAAACATTGTCCTACTGTCGACATTCAATTGGCAGTTTCATATATCTTTAACTTAATCATTACTTTGGATTATGTTAATTAAAAAACTTTTATTTTCTGCAGGAAAGTTGTTCTGTCCAGTACAGCAAATTGTAACAATACACGATTGTCTGCCCTTTGTATTGAGAGCCATATTAGTCACATATAATCCGTTTCATGTATTTAAACATTATTTTGGCATAGCAAAAGTCCTTTTGTGAGGTCAATGAATACATATTGTTTGGCATTGCTCATACTTTGTATTTATCATTATAGAATAGTTTTCAAGCCATTTATTACAGTTCCAGGATACTGTTTTATCAAAGCACTGACGGTAATCTGATATTTACCTCCAAATTGAAATCCTTAAAGATTCTGAAACAGGTTACTGACAATGGTAGTTAAGGGATTTGAATTAATTATTATTAACAATGATTCAATGAATAAACTACAAAACACCCACCTATCCCAATTTCTAGTTGTAAAAGCAATATAAGGAGTTAAATTCGTACTTTAGCGTAATTTTAAGATTTTTGTGCTTTAATGAAACAGTAGCCTGCATGAATGACTGTTTCTGTTTTATGCATGGATACCAGATTCAAGTAAAAGTATATACTGGTACTCTTAAATGTTCAACTCATAGCAGAAGTTTCTAGCCAAGCTGAGCGACACTGGATGTTTGTCTTGGTCATACATGCTGGATCTCCTGCATCTTGCAGGAGTCTAATGCATTTGAGACTCTACTCCCGCATTATTTTCGGCAAATTGATCAAATCTCCTGCATTTCTTGGAATACTGGAAATCTTGACATTTATGTTTGCATGATGAAAATGATAACAAATATTAATTTAAATAGCGTTAAGAAGCATGCATGGTGATGTCCTACAAGTAAAATAGGTGAAAACTGCATATTAACTTCATTTATTTAAGTTTAAAATTTGAGCAAGAAAAATCTCCTGCATTTCATTGAAATCTCCTGAATTTCTATCACCAATCTCCTGCATAGGCTTCAGGAAAATATGGCATGTACGAGTTAGGTGAAACTTTGAGAAACTAGCAAAATAAGCATGTTTTTGATGAAAGAATATGCCTCAAATACACCATAGAAAATATTTGCCTCAGTGCCTTGTTGGCTCTCTATATTGACATGAACGGCCATAAAGTTTTTTTTTCAAATTTTATCATTTAATGATTTGTTTTGTTAACATAAACACATTAACACATCGCAAACCTTTGTTTCGTGACACATTTGTAGTTTTGTAAAATCCAGTTTTATGAAGAGGCTTAAAATAAACAATACCAATATTGTGCATATTTGTTCATTGTTTTTTTATTCAATCAACATGTTTTATAGGTCACAATAAATACAATGGTAACAATAGTATACTGAAATCAAACGGGTCTGCATTAACATCCAAGCCTGTCATGATGCACTAACAAAACAATACGACCTCTGTAGAGCAACACCCTTTTTGGGAGCTGCAAATCACAAATACTGACTCTTGTATTAAGAGGTTGTTGCTCAACAGAGGTTAAATTAATAGCAAATCGCTGCTTCGGGAAATTTTAAAGGTTGGTGTTATAGAAGTTGGTGAACTACAAAAAAATGCCGAGCATAGCATTTATTTGTCAGTCGGCTTTTTGCTGAAATATGCCTCGACTCGGATTTGAACTCGGGTTGCCAGATTAGATGCCAAGCGCAAGAACCACTGAGTTACAGAGGGCCGCTCTAGAAAAGTAGCACTGTATAATACATTATTTTGTTAGTGAATACGAGGCCTGATACAGACCCCTATGACTTAAATCAGACTCAAAACAAGATAACATTCATCAAGAATTGCAAGGAATTGAAAACACAATAAATACAATGGGAAATGAAATATGATCACAGCAAATCATACTGATGAATAATACACATATTTTATGAGCAAACTTTTTATTTGTTCAAAGTATAAACACAATAGGGCACACAATTCGTATCATTATACTGTAAAATCATTAATTTCGTGGGGGATTAAATTTCGTGGATTGCGTGGTTTACCTAATCCATAAACTTTAATCCCAACGAACATTGATTTTGACCCTTATTTTATTACCTGAAATGCAAAATAGACGAATTCAAGTCCCGACAAAATTGTCTCTTTTTACAAAAACCACGAAATTTCGTCCCAACGAAATTAAATGATTTTACAGTATGTGAAATCATTGATATTTGTATGGGAAGAATGTGTTTATATGTTTTTTGAATGAACTAGATCACGGAATCAAACACACTGAATGACTATGATATCCACACATAAAACTCAGAGGATTGCTCCATGCACTACCATGCATTTATCAATGGAGAAAGAAAACAATATACAGGAGTTTTTACATGGAATAATACTTCAACTTACAGGTTAAAGTGTATAGATCTATATCGGAAAATATTTTGTAAAAGAGTTTCAAAAACTGAAAAACAATTATGCTTTCATATCCATTAGATCATATTTTGCTTCAGTTTTAACAGAAACTCTTTCTGTGATTTATTGGACATGTGAACTGTCCATTTACATACGAAAGTGTTCTAGAACACCCTATGCAACTATAGGAATCGTCTATGTTTTGACGATGGAATCAAAGTACACGGAACCTATCCAAAGTTTAAATTTGCAATTAATGAAGTCTTGTACCATACTAAAAACAACGCAGGTAATTATTTTGACATTGAATGACTGTTAAAATATAGCTCTATACACTTTAAACCATGCAACAGAAGTCTGACAACTTCTTTCAATAAAAAAAGGTTTTCTAGTTCAGTGGTGTGTTGGGCATTGTGTAGTGTAATTGTGTTCAGTGTTGTTTTTTATTTTCTGTGCTTGGTTGTTTAAGCCGAGTGCTGTCTGCCCTGTCCGATTTTTATTATCTCTTTTAGTATAATCAACACTGACGCAGACGATCCCCTCACGACAATAGCTCAACTTTTTTTCTTTGAAACTTACTAAAATACCAGTTACAAGAAGTAATACCAAATATAGGCAATGATATAAAATTTATAAACAATTTTGGCCAGAACACAAGATCAATAACATATTATGCAAACATATGAGACACATGTATAATGACAATTAATCCTTATTACATGTTTATATCTGTATTAATCTGATGGCGGGAAAAATCAATACTTAGTTGTTAGAATTCATGGGAAGAGTCTTTAGAGAGATAATTCCAGGTGTTATTTATTCTGCAAATCACTGGCTTAGAATGAGAGGTTGCAAGTACTACTTACGGCCTTATAAGATTGATACAAATTTAAAATGAGCACCACAAAGCCCTTCTTATGAGCCTTTTTCATGAAAATTGGAACTTGTCATGTTGACCAAACTGAAGTTGAAACAGCATGTCTTACAATAAGTAGAGAGTAATTTTCGGACAGTTTTTTCTTGTTTTCTCAAAATATCGAGTTTGTACTTACGACCTTCTCATTCTAAGCCAGCGCAATGTACAAGCACAAATTTCCGAATTTCAAAGACTGCACATTGTATATTCCTGTACATTTAATGATCAGACAATAAACTAAATATGAAGACACTTCAATAATAAGACCATATTTAGGACCTTCGAAATCTGGTAAGAAATTAACTACCGGGTAATAGAATAGGACCAACTGTTGAGGTCAAATAAAGAACAAAATCGTGAAAATTATTCTTTTAAGTCATTCTTTATAATATTTAGGAGTGAACTTATTAGTGAGCTGGCCTTCGAGTGAGTTCTTACAGTGCATACAAGATATACAGTAAATATAATCTTAGTAGAGATAAAACACATCCAGCACCAGTTTGAGATTCCAGGAAAAGCAGTAACTAGGGTATAATTTAATGACAGGAAAATATATCACAAGGTGAGCATTAGTATTACACTGGTAGCACTTATAAGTTTTTAAATTTTATCATAACAATAATTCGATGGCTTAGAATTAGAAGGTCGTAAGTGCCACTTACGACCTTTTAAGATTCATACATATTTAGAATAAGCATTACAAGGCGCTTCTGATGAGCCCATTTTCATAAAAATCCTAACTTGTCATGTTGACCAAATTGAAGTTGTAAAAGATTGTTTTACCATAAGTAAAGAGTAAATGTCAGACAGTTTTCTCTTGTTTTCTCAATATATCGATTTGGTAGTTACAACCTTCTTGTTCTAAGCCATCGATTTGTCAGAATTTAAAAAAGTTGGTAAGTAGCAAATGGAAAACACTGTAACAGACATATACTAACACTCAGTTTACAGTTTATTTTAAAGTTTATTCATTAGATAAGTACACATAACTCACACCAGCAGGTGAAAACAAAATAAGCATCACAATGAACAATGAGTCAAAAATATGATATAATTGAAAAAGGACAGATTAGTCAATAAGTGCATCATCTATATTGCAGCATGGTGCATGTGTCTTGTATCGAGTTGGCAATAGTTCTTTTATCACCTCTAAAATACATATATCAGGGGCGTAGCTGGGCATCTTTTCAGTGTACGCACATGATAAATGCAGAGTTGCTAGGGGGTCCGAGGGCATGCTCCCCCGGGGATTTTTTTATTTCTACGAAGTCGTACGTGCATTCTGGAGTAGTTTCAGACCATAGTATAGCGTAATATATGGCATGATAAACATTGATTCTATACCAGTTATATTTTTTAAACATACTAGTATGATTTCGTTTTGTACTCGAGTATATTACTGAGTATATTTTTCATGTACGTATGTACGACCATGATGTATCACACAAACTTTATCTCTAATTCATACTGTTCACCAGTAAATGCATTGTGCGAGCGAAGCGAGCTAGAAAAAAATGCATTATTTTTACCGCAGATGCTTGTAACGCAAATACGTTTTCAACATGATTAATTTTGTATTTAAGCTACTTAAGTGATTTAAAATTCAATTCAAAACACTTTTGATAGTTTCTATATCAATTACGTTTTATCACATGGAAAATATGCCTCACCCGGGTTAGGCATTGCATTTGATTGCATTTTTATATCACTTAAATTTTGTCAGTTTTTCAAACAGCGTACGCACGTGCGTATTTGCGTATGGGCAGCTACGTCCCTGTATATCTTTATACATGACACGTTTTCTGCAGCTGTACTGTAATATTACTTTGATCAGTATTTCATACCAATACCCAGGATGTATACTTAATGCATTGACTATAATCTATATGTCTGTATGACATAAAACAATGTATAAGGTATCTATAACAGTTCTTCAGTAATAAATTTCTCATTCACAATCAACAGTTAATTAATTAAATGCTTTATAAATTCTATACATAATCTCTGTTTCAAACTAACCAATCAGCAATGACTTATTTACAGTAACATCAATTTGCACCAATCAAACAGTCCCTAACAATTTCTGATCTAAAACCAACCAATCAGCATCATGTAATTAACAGTAACATGAATTTGAACCAATCAAATTGTCTCATTATACAATTTTATCAAAATACAATTTCTGATCTTAAACCAACCAATCATCAAGAAGTTATTAACAGCAATAACAATTTGAACCCATCAAATTGTCTCATACAATTTCTGATTTAAAGAACAACCAATCAGTAAGCAGTTATTAACAGCAAAAACCATTTGAACCAATCAAATTGTCTCATACAATTTCTGATCTAAAAACCAACCAATCAGCATTATGCTATTAATAGTAACAATAATTTGAACTGATCAGATTGTCTCAATTTCAAATATAAACCAATTAAATTGTCTTGTTCTATATTTAAACACTATATTCCTTTCTTAATCTCATGATATCGTCAGTTGTGTAGAGTTCAGAGGGAATAGCTTCCAATTTGTTGAGGATGGATTGTACACCTGCAAGACAAAACGGTAACTTAATATTATCTTCAACCAGACAGGTAAGTTCAGGGGCCTTATTCAAAAACAGTGCAAGTCTAAAACTCAGACTTAGACTTTACATTGTCAAATGTTCTATCTGCTTTCATGTAGTTAAAATCGGGCATACTGACCGCTATTAAAGAAATACACCCTTTCTTATAAAATGAACAAGAACTCCGTAAGATCAGTTTGTTTGTTTGCATCAACTAAGACTAATTATTATTATTAGTATTATGCGCATTCATTGTAGCCACTTATTATTATTCTATGTGTTCCTCACAATGCCATATGTTGTATGCATTGAGAAATAATAAAAGAAACGTAAATCTGTTCTGTTCATTCTAATTTCCCACGCTTTGTCCATGAACTAAAAGGTAAAACTCGAACTGTAAGACAAGTATGAATGACTTTGAATATACAAACCTGATTTATCTGATCTGTTCATCATCATAGAGATGGTACCAAATCTTGGTACAGTAGATAGATTCCTCAATATTTCATACCCAACATCGCCCTCACCTGTACAATATAGGGAGCAAAGTCATGAACATATCGCAGACTGATATAGTTCAATTTTGAACCCTGAGCCATGACCTTTTAGACGAGTCTATTTGGGCGCGTAACCCGTGATTTATTGATTTCAATAGTCATGATTTAAAGATATGCTTCTTACTAATGTGTGTTATACATATTTGAATAGTCAATCCCACGCCAATCTTTATCGGCGAGTGGATTAAACTTTAAAAGTGCAGTCACGGCTCAATGCTCGAAATCGAACTATAGTTACATATTTAAAATCAGCATCAAAAGGTGCATCTAATGAGCCTATTTGCATGAAAATCGGAACTTGTCATGTTGACCAAACCGATGTTAAGAGTGTGTTTTTCCATAAAAAAAGAGTAATGTTCAGCCTTTTTTTTCCTCAAAACATTGATTTCGTTCTTAGGACCTTCTCATTTTAAGCCAGCGAAACAATTATTATATTGCCATTGAGACAAAACATAATTGTGCTTTTATCACCTACAATATTCAGATTTTATTTAAACTGTTGGTTTTCCCTAGAAAATATGTTTAAAGCTGAATTATTTTTAAATGTCATTTACAAGCAAAATCTAACACAGCGACTGAAGTATTCAAATTTACGACCAGAACAAATTGGACATGACTTATTTGTGTTGTTGAATAATACAGCACCATTATATCATCATTTCAAAACACAGGCTCCCCTACGTTGAAGGGGTAAGGTTAAAATATATAACATACCGTTAGGTAGATACTGTTCTGATACACATTTGGTTATCACACTTAACATATCACCATCCAGTTTATTTGATATCACTGAAATAAAAATAAGCCAAACGCCATTAAAAGCCGGACAAAAAATGGTGTCACACTCATCTACATTAAATTTAGAAAAGGTCATGTGTATATTGGTTGTTAAGATTTCCTTAGAAACTGTGAGAATAGTTCCATTATCAACAGACTAGGGGCCCACATCATAAACCATTTTAAATGCTATCTGGATCAAACTAAGACAGCTAAAATACATTTAAACAAAGTTATGTTAACTGGAATTATAATAAATATAAATTTATTTTAACTTCAACTCTATGAAATACTGTAAAATCATTAATTTTCGTGCGGGATTAAATTTTGTGGATTTCGAGGTTCACCTTCATTGGCTTCAACCACGAAATCAAATCCCATTTAACAATAATTTTGACCCATGTTTTACCTGATATGCAAAATCCACAAATTAAGGTCCCATCGAAATGATTTTTATACCAAAACCATAAAATTTTATCCCATCGAAATTAAATGATTTTACAGTACAAATTTAAAAGCATATACTTATTATACTCACCAGTTTTAATATCAGATGGCTTAATCTGTTTGAGTATATTATAATATGGCAACAATGTGTCTGATTTCTTCAACGCATTCCATGCAGATATAAACTCATACGGTGTGGCTTTATCTAACTTTGGAGCAGTTTTTGGCACGGTAGGAAGCCCCGTACTCGTCTCTCTTATCGTAGATTTTTTCTGCCCACTTTTTGCTGTCTCTGGTTTTTGTTTTGTTTGTGATTTGACAGAGTCTTTTATAGAAACTTCAGCGGTCTTTTTTGCTGGCTTGGGTTTATTTGTCTCATCTTTTAATACTTCTATTTTTGGTTTTGTGTCTTTGGAACCTTTCTTAGATGTACTTCTTGACTTTGGGACCTCTGCAAAAGATTACCAACATAAACTATTAGATAGAGGCATGTTTTTGGGTTCCTTTAGAACACATCCCTGCACCTTAACTAGGTTCCTAACATTGTTTTATTGTTAACATTTAGATTATGGAACTTCAAATGATCATAACTTATGTCAATTCTTTGAATTTTTTCATCAAAAAACTTATTTTTGACAGAAATATAATTCTTTTAATGCAAATTTCCGGATTAATCTGGAATGGTAGGACCACTGATATGTTAATGGATAGTCCGAATCCGTTCAATCCGTTATGTTATACTTCATGGTATCCCCCATGGGATTATTGGCTGGAGAAATATTGTAAATATTATTGGTATCTGCAGGAATTAAAATATATCTCCGATTGAAGAGCAATCATTTGTAAGGAGCAAATTCATTGGACCATATTAACCATAATATACTTTTTCTACCTTTTTTCTTACTCTTAAAAGATATGAGAAAATCAGACAGGGAGAGGGAGAGAGAGGGGGGGGGGGGGCAACAGACAAGCACACAAAACCTAAAAAAATCACATACTACAATTACAGCAAGATACTATTCCTACCTTTTTTACTAGACTCTTCATCACTTTCTATTTCCTGTATAACCATTCTCTTCCTCTGTTTACCTTCATGAACACTACTTGACTTACTACCTGTCTGTTTACTAAGGTCTTCCTTTCTCTCCTTCAAATTATCCAGATTCTTTTTTATACTCTCCAGTTCCTACAATGTTATTGATCATCTAGATAACCAGTTCCTGAACAACACTCTTAACATGAGCTATCCTGGTATTCAAGCTATTCACCAATGCTGTAAGTCTAAAATTCAGACTAAGACTTTATACTGCCAAATGTTCTATTCCCTCTCATGTTGTTATAAATATACAAATTTTGATATAAATTGATATACATGTTCAGTGGGTACCAACAAAATAATCAAATAAGGTTTCACATGGTTAAATCTTAGTGCAGAGAAATTGCAGTGATTATAAATATTGTTAATTTTAAGTCTAAGTCTGAGTTTCTGTCTTACAATGTTGGTGAATAAGGCCTTAGGTCTGTGACTGCTCCAAAAGCAAAAAGGCTGAAATACTCCACCAGCACCAAATCATTTTTGAGTAGGTAAGATTGAATCTGAACCTTTTATTTCAAAGAATGTAAGACAACTAGGAATGCGTAAATGGGACACCAGCTGCCACCATTGGGGTTTATAGTAAAAGTAACAAAGGGAAACGAGATTGAACCAGGTATGAATACTATAATATAGGCGCCAAACCTCTCTCCAGTAATTCTTCATTAAATCCATTTCTTTTTGTGCTGCTGTATTTTTTGGATCAACTTGAAGTAAATGTTTCAAGTCCTCAATACCATCTCTATATCGTTTCAACATCTACAAGAAACAAATATTACACCTTTAGACTTAACATGAATTCAATGTTTTAAAGCATATATCATATAATTCCAGGCCCCAATCTCCCGAAGCATCTCAAACTGAGCAAGATCTCATCTCAAATATTGGCATTCTTCATCATGTTTATGTCTGCAAGAGACTGGACTAAAAATCAGCATCACTTAACAGATATGATATTCTGAGTTTATTACAGTAAAATTGCAAGAGCTCTAATTGAGTCTCTGATTTTAGCAAAATCTTAATTTGAGTTGAGATTTCTACTAAAGATGCTTCCGGAAATCGGGGTCAGTTCTATATCATTTAAGGTATTGTATTTACGGAGAAGAATTCAATAAGACCAAGTACCTTCCATTCCAATCAGATCCTGTAAATATTGTTGTTGTAATGAACAATGTGTGTATTCATGTCTATATACTGTACGTAAAATCATTTTATCTCGTGGTTTTGGTAAAAAAGACAATTTCGTTGGGACTTGAATTCGTGGATTTTGCATTTTAGGTAATAAAACATGGGTCAAAATTAATGTTTGTTGGGATTAAAGTTTGTGGTTGAGGTAAACCACGAAATCCACGAAATTTAATCTCCCACGGAAATTAATGATTTTACAGTATTTGGGAATAAACATGTTTAAACTAAGGTATTGCAGTAAAAATACATTATCCACTACTTCAGATACTATAGAATCATTAATATTCATGTGGTATTTAATTTCGCGTTTGAGATCATCAACAAACCCATGAAATTAAATTGCCCTCAAATATTAAAAATTTTACAGTAATTTAGAAGTGATTTACAGTACCCAGAAGATAATCCAATACACTACACATTAAACAACAAACATAATTCTACATGTTTATATGAGTTCTACAAACAATGTATTACCTTTCTAGCTTGAGCTCTACGGAACAATGCTTTCACATTATCAGTCTCCAGCTTCAAAGCTTTATTGCAATCATCCTCCGCCTTGCCAGCCTGTAACAGAATGAACAAATAGAATGGTGTTGCAAAATCTATGTCTTTGATCAAGTGTTTGACATTATTTGTTGAATAAATACAAGGTAATTAGAAGAACCACACAGTTACTGTACAGTAAAATTAGGCCTCAAATGTTTTTGTAGATTCTGCTTGAACTAACTTAATTCTTAACAAAATCTTGATGGTATCCTCCATCCCTATGGCAGTATGTTATGAGACAAGAAAACGTCAGTTTCTCCCGGAGTGGTAAGCAAGGGAAATACTAGTATTGGTATAAAATGGCTACGAATTGAACCACTCGCCAATTTGTGATTATGAAAAGGTTAAGAACATTTTTTGCCTTGTCAAAGTACTCCTGATTTAAATCAATAAGCTTCGCGAGGCATCAGGAACAGGGACTTCACAAATTTTCTCTAATGACTTCCCAAAGCTTCCTATGGACCACAATTACCCTTTTCCCCGATTCTTTCTGACGCTCATTTATATAGTCGAAAGTGCATTGACAACGCAAAATGCTCAGTAGGAACTAGGCTTTACTGGATAAATAGACATACCTCATTGAGTCGTAGATAGCACAGAGCTCTATTTGTGTAGACGGCAACTTGGCCCGGTAAAATATCATCACAGACATTGTAACATTTCACTGCATCTCGGAATTTACTCTGTAATAATAAGTTAAAAAGTTGAGTTATTAGTTTTTGTGTGCCGCTTTCAGCAACTCAGTTGTTCAGCCACTGTTTGATGTTGAATTTCTTAAAATAACGATGACAAACATGTAATGAACATTTAGGGGTGATGTGCCTCCGTAGCTCAGTAGTTAGTGCATTTGTCGTCTACTCAGGTTCAAATCCGGGTGAAGGCACATTTACAATATATGCCTGCCATATTTCAGCAGAAAGCTGACTGGCAAATAAAGGCTAAGCTCGGCATTCTGATGACTACCAACATCCTCATAAGCTTTGAATACCTGAGGTCCAACCATACTGGAGCTATTGAAAGGAATCGTTTTGCCTATTATTCGTGTTAAAGGCCACAGCAACCTTGATGTTTGACCTCAAGATTAGTTTTACTTCTATGAATGATGACCAACTCTAATATAAGTTAAAATATCTTAGACCAGACCTTTTTTGAGTTATTAGTCATAAAGTATTAGTGTCCTCATGGAGCAGCAGACACACACACAGACTTACATGTGCAAAGCAATACACCCCCATCATCAACGTGAGGTTTAATGAATGAAAATAACCATGCATACACTGAAATCAGATCATAGCTAGAAAACCATGCAAGCTAATTGGGTTCTATCGAATAACTTTTAGCACATTTATTGATTTAAGCAAGATAATAGATCATACATTACCTTCTTCACAAACTCATTTCCTTGTGTTTTCATTGTCTCAAATTCTTCTTGTGGTGTTTTCTTTGCCACTGGCTTCTCTTCTTTCTTCGGCTGTGGTTTACTTTCTTTAACTTTGACAGGACTAGATGAGCTTGTATTTGATTGGCTGATACTGGCTGAGCTTGATGCTGATTGGTTGTTTGGTTGGCTTGTAGACTGTGACTGAGTTCTTGGTGCTGGGAAGCCATAAACTGGCTGAGAAGTTGATACACCATCTAATCCAATAATATCTGGGATTTCAAATGGTGATACTTTAGTCAACTTCAATTTATCCCTCCATCTGACACCGTCATTCTGCTGCAAGACATCCTGACATCTACCAAACAACAAAATAGATTATCATTGGTAAAGTGATAACACAAAACACTTCTAGGGTTCTCAAAAACAGCAGCCTGCAGGCCAAATTGACTGCTTAAAAACATTTTAGGCCGACTAAAAATGTGAAATTTATACACAATTTGAAGAAAATAGTTGCACTAAGGACCTTATCAGGCCTGTTAGTAAAGCCTTTCAGCCTACATTAAAACTTAATTGAGAACCCTGCCTACTTGGAAACTGACTATGCTCAATAAATGCGTATATGCTGGCAAGGAAGCCTTGCTCATTAAAACTATCAGGGACTATAATTATGTTGTAATGTTGGATTATGTTACATGGCTGTGACAATATAATGTGTTTATGATGACGTAAACAAGTATGTCAAGTTTAAAAGTAACTTCAAAAATACTTGAGTTTCAACAACTTCAAAGTTTTGGTTAACATTATCCGGACCATCAAGTGGAGGGATGAACAAATGGCCTGACAATCGCTACATGCCTGATGCATCCGTTGATGTCACCGCATAAAAATCCTGCACTTTCTAATCTCGAAAAGTCAAGCTAATATACAACAATATTATAGTAAACAATGAGTTACCTTTTTATACCCAAATGTGCTTGTTCCATTCGTGAATCAAGGGCTATAACATGTCTGTAGTCAACATACGCTGGTCGGAATCTGAAATGTGTATGACAATATCAAATCAAATATCCAGCTCTTTTTCACTGGGGACCTAGGATTTCATTTTTTTCATTAGGTTTTCCGCGTAATTGTGTTATGTTATGTGGTTAATGTTTTCTGTGCTCGGCTGGTGGAATATTTCTGTATGTAAATCATTATGTAACAAAGTATAGGTGTATTGTGTTTTGTCTTTAAGTTTTGAGTCAATTATGTAATAGATACTCTTATTCTACAGTTTTGCTATAAGGACAAACAACAAATTGTCTGAGGCAATCTATGACCATGATGGTTATTACCTTTCTAGATGTTCATAAGCCATGGCTCTTCGTAACAAAGGTTTAACACTGTGTGGAACTAGTTGTAAGGAGAAGTTACAATCTTTCACAGCACCGGGTAAATCACCCGTCTTCAAATGACATGCAGCACGATTACTGAATATCAGGGACAGGTTTACAGTTTGATCTCCATCTATAAATAAACAAACATGATACTGAAAAATCATTGATTTTCGTGGGAGATAAAATTTAGTGGACTTCGTGGTTCACCTTTAACCACGAAATCAAATCCCACCAAACAATTATTTTCGCCTTTTATTTATTACCTGAAATACAAAAGTCCCATCGAAATTTTTACAAAAACCACAAAATTTTGTCCCATCAAAATTAAATGATTTTACAGTATTGCAACAAAAGCAACGCTTACAAGTGCTGGTCCCAATCTCCTGAAACATCTCAACTTGAACTATATCTCATTTCAAACATTGCCATGTTTCGTTTGGATAATTTCCAAGGGAGGACGGACTCAAAATTAGCATTAAAACAGCCAATGTGTCTTTTAGAATAATTGACATCAATATGCTACCAGAGCAGGTTATGAGCTATCACCCAGCCTTATTGTTTATCATTTACAGGAGCATTTGCTTATACTTAGCAGTCAAAATGTATCTAAAACCTGTTGAATCATTCAATGGCAAAAGGCATAAGGCCAATTTAATAGACAAAGTATCATTCAATGGCAAAAGGCATAAGGCCAATTTAATAGACAAAGTATGTATAGCTATATTGAAATTACTTGAAACGTTTAGGCCTACATCACAGCATAATAGCATTGACTGACAATGTAGAATTATACACACTAAAGTACTAAAAGTATAACATATCATAAGTTTATAAAATCTTACCTTTTTCTAATAGACTGACAACTTTATGATACTTCATGCAAGCATCGGCATATTGTCCACTTTTAAACAACACTGTTGCCTCCTCTTTAACTTTAGCAGCTTCTCGTGGCATTTCTTTCATGTGGAACACAGGTCGTGTTTTTTCTACAGCCATTTCTATAGTATCTGGTTCAGATCTGGGACTGTCCGCTCCCGAACTTTCATCAGTAACTGCACTATCTGAATCCGCTACTGGTGAACTATGTCCATTAGTTGCAGTTTTTGTAACAGTATCCGAAACATTATCAGTCTTAGATTCAGAGTCAATTTTGTCCGATTTTACATTTTCTTTACTACTCACTGCATCAGCACCAGAAACTTCACCGGTCTTATCACCATTTTGTTCACTTTTACTTGCATTTTCTACATTGTCCTTATTTTCAGCATTAGATTTACTAGAACTACTTTCTATTCTACTATTAGTTGCGGGTTTATTTTCAGCATTATCAGTTTTATCATTGTCAGCCTCTTCTTCTTCTTCCTCATCATCTTCAACTTCTTCAATTTTCATTCTTCTCGAAGCAGACTGGGAAGTACCAGGTGGTTTAGTTTCACGTGCCATATCTTCAACCTTTGGATCAACTGTTCCATTCTCCTGCTTCACTTCGGATGTTTCATCAGCTGCTTCACCGTCGACATCTTCTATAACCATTCTTCTTCCTTTCTTCTTCTTTTCCTTTCTTCCAGTTTCTATTTCTTTAAGTAGATCCTACAACATGGTTTGAAAGTTCCATTTAATCATTTTTCATTTTCTTAAAGCTTCAATCTACTTGGAGTTGACATTTTTCGGGTTGGAAATTTAACACTTTACATTGAAATAAATAACAACTTTATAGGGTGGTTTTGACGCTTATACAATTTTTAACAATTTTCATAGTAGAATATAGAATGTTAAAGTATGTGCTTTGAAAACAATTTTGCCACAAATCATGTAAACAGATGGCGACAGTAATATTTTCTGAACTATTATTTTCCTAGCCAGTCTAACAAATATAGCAGACTTAATGAATGCTGCTTGTTGCAGAAGTGAAGAAGTGATCCTTGAGATTCAGCAAGTAGCCTCAAACCCCTGTGTTGACAATATGGTTAACCAGCAAATCCCATAAATGTGTGAAATATACCTGTCAAACATACCTGTGCCTTTTTATTATTTGATTCCTTGGAGAGAACAAGTTGTATATCCGCTTGTGCACGATCAAATTGTTTCAAACCTTTATATGCTGTACCACGACGAAGCAGAGCTGAAACACAAATATGCAATAAAAATTAGTGAGTTTCTATGTCTGCACTAAATGGTTCAAAGGTAGAAGGCAGCCAGTTCTTAAATTGGTCGAAGAAATTAATCTTAAAAGAATGGCAAGTTTTGTTAAAAGAAATGTCGGAGTTCTCCAAAGTATGAGGCTCAAAGCTGAGAGTGGAGGACAAGTGTTGTGGAATTACCGTTATATTCAAGAAAAGTGTCAAAAATTTGAAAAGAACAAAATGTTATGCTTCATCACAGTTGCCATGACCACTAGGTTAGTAGTACAGTACTTGATAAACTGATAAAACCAGTAAAGCTGGTATACTACTGTAAATTCATTTAATTTCGAGGGTACGAAAGTTCCTGGTTTTGGTAAAAAATACCATTTCGATTGGGCAGTGATTGGTGGATTTTGCATTTCAGGTAATAAATACAATGGTCTAAATTATTGTTCAATGGGATTTGATTTTATGGTTGAAGGTGAATCACAAAATCCACAAAATTTAATGATTTTACAGTATTATAAAATACGCAGTGAATTACCTTTCAGATTTTCAGGTTCCAGACTAAGCACAATGTTTGTATCAGATATAGCTTTGTGCCACTCCTTGCTTTTCAAGTCTACAAAAAAACAATGATAAATGGTTTACAATTATAATGGTTATTTGTGGATTTATATATATACTCGGGAATTCAAAGCAATCTGGTTTTCCTCACTAATCCCGCGGTACAAACAACCTTTACGGTTATCCATGTTTTCGTTTGATAAATATTCATGTATGAACCATTGAATTGAGCGATGCTTATTTAAATCACAATAGCATTAGCAAAAGATTAAGGTCAAATTATTTGTACCGCATGCAAATTTGTGGAAAACCGACAATAATGTACATTTCGGATTGTATCTATTGACAAATGAATGGACATGACAATCACTGGGGCATAAAAACAACATTGTAGTCATATTTTCATGGATGGGTACGACCTGGTTTGACAGAGAATAGAATCTAGATTGGCAGGTAAGAAAATCAGCAATTGCAGTTATGAAAGCCAATAACAACTTTTTTTCCTGACTGCAGTCAGTTTGGGAAAAACAAAATTTTGGCAAATCATACAACTAAATCCAAGACTAATTATTATGTGGGACAAATTAACTAAATGTACAGATATGAAAATGAACCAAAGGAGCATGAAAAACTGAGGGAAGATTTTAATTATCATGTACAATAACTGACTTACAAGCAAGGGCTCTGTTGTTGTAGGATGCAGGAGTAGGAAGAAGTGAAATACTTCTAGAGTAATAGGTGATTGCTTCATTGAAGTCGTTAGATCTGAACGCCTGAAATACATACATGTAACATTCATAGCAACAGTACACATACAGTCTTTGACAAAACCTATATTTCAAGGTACTTGCGACTGTAGCGTTTTTCTTTAAAGTTAATTTAATAAAATCCTTACCAGGTAGATATGGCATCAAAAAAAAAATTCAATTCAACAAGCTTAGAAATAAGTTAAATCAAGTATTTGCTACAACCATAGTAAAAAATGCTGAGAATAGCATAGCCAGTCAGCTTTCTGCTGAACATAGCAGGCATATCATAGAACAATTTTCCTGGTTTGAAGCTGTTTGAGGTATAAAAGTTCAACTGTTACTCTGTATACTGTAAAGTCATAAATATTTATGGGGGATTTATTGATTGAATCCCTGGAAGACCTCAACCACGAAATTTAATCCCCCACAAAATTTAATATTAATGAATCTATAGTATGTGGCTTAGCAGATCATGTAACCTTGAAATTTTGTCCCCATGAAATGTTCTTTTTTTTTCACAAAAACCATGAAATTTTGTCCCATTGAAATTAGATAATTTTACAGTATATTAATTATTAGCACAGTCGCTTACTTCATTTCCTTTATCCTTTTCACGATTTGCTTTCAATAATTTTTCTCCATCAGTCAAACCTGAAACAAATTAAAAGCATTTTCACTATGAATTTTCACTATGAACAACAATAAATAGCATTTTAGGTTAGAAGCAACGAGTGATACAAACTATGTCCAAGTAAAAGTATCCAATTCCCATGTTAATTGATTAAATAAATACTTGATTAAATGAATTGTTAAAATATACTAGTTGTCACAAGAGCCCGGGCTGAGATCCAGTGGCTTAATTACCATTATTCGCAAAGTCGCTCTATACATTGAAAAAATTCTGAAAACATATGACTAATTTGGTTACTTCCCTTTAAAAGGATATTTAAAAAGAAATTTAATATATCAGTTAAAAAAAAAAGAATTGTATCCACTGACTTGTCTACTTCATGTTATATTTGTTTATATGTAAAAATTGGGCTAACTCTTGTTTATTTATGTATCACTATTTGTATTGTTATATTTTGGGCCGGTGGCCTGTACTATTTGAAATAAACTTATCTTATCTACTTATCTTGTATGGACTGGAATTGTAACCTGTCAATCTTGGGGGTTTGATCATTCCCAGTCAGAGTAAGCTAAGTCTGGTCATGATAGTCCTCAGTAAACACTTATGCCGCGGTAGAAACATTGTCCATGGATAACAAATAGACAAGTCATTCCGGGGCCATAATTCTGTTGAAATGTTGGATAGTGTTACATGGCTTTGAAAATGTAATGTGTTTAAGATGGTAAACAAATATGCCAAAGTTGAAAAAAATGCCTTGATGGTCATCCAAAGTATTTGAGTTTCAACATTTTGTAATTGATGGACGGATAAATGGAGAGGCAATCACTATATGCCAGGGGACAAAAACAGGGTAGGTGAGAAACGTCACTAAACACAAACTGACATAAATACTACCAGTGCGCTTACAATTTGAGTTGCGCTTTAAATTGCGCTTAAAAAGTCATAAAACCTCCTTTATTTGCACCATTTCATGATTTTCATCCCCCAAATAGATTTTTTTTTCAAAATATGGGACGGGACACCCCTCACGTTCCCACCCCTATTGCGCTTAGAAAAAATTCTGGGGAAATCCCTGAATACTATATACTATAACTCATACCTTTGCTATCAATCTGATCAGGAAGGTTGGTGACTTCTTTGTTAGCAACAAAGGTTCGCTCCTTTTTTTTAGCGTCAGTTTCATCAATTTTTTCCAATTCTTTGTCCACATCAATTCTGCAACATAGATTAACTACCATCACAAGATTGGCTACCATAACAATATTGGCTACCATAACAATATTGGCTACCATCACAAGATTGGCTACCATCACATTCAAAACCCAAAGTGGTTCTCATACCTGCCAAGTACTCCTAGTAAAGTGGAGTTACTCCTATTTTCGTTGTCAATTTCTAGTTCTCAAAGTTCACCTGACTTTGAACAAAGGTACATTGATTCATTTTATGATCTTCTGTCCCATATTAATAACCACTAGAATTAATACCTTCCTTGTTTATGCATCTAAATGCCTTTTAAATCACATTTAAATGCATATTGTGACATGTTTCGCTTGATCACTTCTTTTTTGGATTTAACTAACATGACAGGTATGGTGGTAAAAAGTGCAGAAACTCAAATGTTCAAAGCAGTAAGAAACATCATCAATATTACCTAAAGACTCCATATTAACTTCATAAATACTTAAGTACTGTAAAATCATTGATTTTCATGGGGGATTAAATTTCGTGAACCAGGAAATCAAATCGCATCCAACAACATTTTTACCCTTGTATTTATTACCTGAAATGCAAAATCTACGAATTCACGTCCCATCGAAACAGAACTTTTACCAAAACCACGAAAATTCGTCCCATCAAAATTAAATGATTTTACAGTAATTGGTAGCACAGTCTCTAGGACATGGCAAAATCAATCCAGACAAACTTTTAAAAACTTCTAAAGGACTCACTTGACAATACTGTAAAATCATTAATCTTTGTGGGGGATTGTACTTCGTGGATGACCCCAACCACAAAATTAAATCCCCCACAAATCTAATTTACCTCCTCACGAAATGGTGTTTTTTTTCACACACAAAATATTGTCCCATTGAAATCAAATGATTTTACAGTAATATGACTTAGTCCCTACTCCCTAGCAAAATAAATAACAATTATTTTCTTAGATTTTCCCCAACCACAATGAGAATAGAGAATACGCTACTGTAAAATCATTTAATTTCAATGGGACAAAATTTTGTGGTTTGGTAATGTAATGGGATTTTAATTTCTGGATTTTGCATTTCAGGTAATTAATACAAGGGTCAAAATTAGTGTTTGATGGTTGAAGGAAAACCACGAAATCCATAAAATATGATCCCCCAGGAAAATTAATCATTTTACAGTATTCACTTACTTATCCCATTCTTTGTAGTTACGAGGTGTTACACGCTTGTTTGGATTGGCTGGTGCAGGTTTACTGGACTTAGCCTGAAAAACAACAAACAGAATAGAATATAACTTCATTACACCCTGCCTTCAGTGTGGAATCAGGATATTTGTTCTCACGTTTTACTGTTTTCTGTCAGCTTATTCAAAGCAACTACATGGAGAATATAATTCTAAAATTCAAAAAAGGATTTTTGTAGTTTCAATTTAATCAAATTTTCAAAATAAGAAAAGGAATTTAATTAAAGTGTATAGAGCTATATCGGATGATATTTTTTGAAAAAGTTTCAAAACTGAAAAACAATTATGCTTTCATATCCATTATATCATTTTTTGCTTAAGTTTTAACAGAAACCCACCCTTTGATTTATTGGACATGCAAACTGTCCATTTTCATACGAAAGTGTTCTAGAACACCCTATGAAATTATAACAATCGTCTATTTTTCGACGATTGAATCAAAGTACATGGAACCTGTCCAAAGTTTTAATTTGCAATTAAGGAAGTCAAGTATCATACTAAGAACGATGCAAGTAATTATTTTGACATTAAACGACTGTTAGAATATAGCTCTATACACTTTTTAAAAACAAAGGAGGATAGAATCAATAAACAAGACATGAAAATTCAACAAAAACCAAATTTTCATGGCAGCCAAGCATAATTTTCTGTGTTTAGTAACAGTGACCTTGACCTCTACAGCCCCATTTTCAATCCAAATCAAGGCTTTCATATAAGCTACCGACACAGCATGTTTCATCATGATATCTCATTTCAACTCAAGTTACCGATATCAATCAGAAACCGTATTGTGGACAAAAGGCCGCCCGCCAAAATCTCCAATCTAATAACCAGATTTTTTATGTTGAAAATCTGGTTACAAACAAACTGAACATCCAGGGGCGAAATATTTCATATATTGTCTTTATTGATTCCCAGTTTCTTTTCTGGAACAGCCCTTAATATACTTGTGGTCATACTTTTTTAATACTGAGAAAACAGGAAAATGGGCTTTTAATTATTTTGTTGGGTTGTGAGTGGACATTGCTCCATTTAGTTGTGTTATGTTGTGTTGTTACTGTTTTCTGTACTCAGATGGTTAAATTGAGTGCTCTTTTCCCTGTCTGATTTCCTACTATCTTTTTTAAATATATAAACATGACAGAGTCACATACCCCGTCAGCTGTAAGAGTTATAGATCCTGATCTGATAGGTGGTAAGTCTCCCTCCTCCTCTAACATGTCACCATCTGGTTGCTGAAATGTTGTCTCCATGTTCTTCATGTTAGACGACCAACTCTGCAATAAAAAATAGAAATATCTAACATGTCTTAGGGGGCTGGAGATACTGGAAATACAAAATGCTTAAAATTGAATTATGCTGAGCATAGCCTTTATTTGCTTTGTTTCTACTGAAACATGGCAGGCATATATATGTACCTCCACCCGAATTTGAACCCGGGTCGCCAGATTAGACGGCAAGCGCACTAACCATTGAGCTACGGAGGCACATAGATGCTTAATAATGCTTAAGAGATAAATGCAGCTTGTTTTAGCCATCCAAAGAATGAATGATTTCTAATTTTAAAAGTACAATTTATAAGAGAGAAAAACCATTGACATGATTTCAAGACCAGCATACTAATTTAATGCACAGGCAGAAACTGACTAGTGACAAAAACAATTACCACTTAAGTCTTGTACAAACCTTTAAATCTTGATCAAGATCATCTTTCTCTTGTCGTTCTAACTGAGATTTTGACATCAATTTAGATTCTTTCCTTAAAACACGGCTGAAATAGAAAGCAAGTTGTCGCAATTAATGAATCAAAACAATCGTTGATGGACATAGAAGAGTTAAAGTCCAAGAAGACTGAGAGAGGGAGGGGGCTCAGATTAACCTGGTGAAAAACAGAAACTTTATATGAAGCTGATAAATGGGATAAGTTTCTAGTATATAAGTAATTATTAGAAAATACATACATTTATAGTACAATAATGAAAACAGTCAAAGTCGTACCTGCACAATTATACACAACTTTCCACTAAGAAATTGGTTAGAATTATACTTGAAACATGTATATTTGAACACTGACGAATAAGACAAACAAACAATAGTTTAAGGGTGACCTCAACACTAACACAGAGTAATGAAGCAGCTGATTGTCATTACACATGTTACATGTCAGTTTACCAACCTGCTAGGATTAAGGGCCTGTATACGATCTTCACAACACTTCTCCAGACCAGGGTAAAAACCTTCCTCTTTTGATCTAGAAAGAAGAAAAAAAGAGTTTAGTACACTTCTCCAAAGCTACAATCTCACTAAAACAACACATTCAAAATTTCATATTTTCTTTACATTAACTTCTAAGGAGCAACAACCTCTGTATATCAGTCAATATTTGCAGCTCCCTAAAAAGAGATGCTCTACAGAGGTTGTACTGTAATTTCAAAATATTTAATCAATATTCATATAAACTACACTACCGGTACATTGATATATCTGATACCAAAATTAATAGCAGATTATTATCTGAAGAGATAAAAATTAAAACTGCTTGCTGAAGATTTCTTTATTTTCTGAGCTAAACACAATTAATGAATCAGACATTTAAACATATCTTTATTTTCTGAGCAAAACACAATTAATAAATCAGACATTTACAAAATAACACTTTAACAATAACAATAACACTTAAGTTTGAGTAGAGTTCAATGCCAAAATCTTCATAAAAGTCAGTGTCTAGATATGACGCCTTACATCAATAATTCAAAATTAACGAGATAAAATGAGAGTATAAAAATACAATTACTTCAATATTTTGTATATTTTCTCCAGTTCTTTCGGCTCAGTACATGAGTTGATATAGGTGAAGTCTAGATGACCAACTGGTATATCATACTTCTTGGTACTACCTTGCATTAGATTCTCCATCCTATATCATATAAAATAACATCAACATTTACAGGCATGCTTTTTTTCTTTATGTTTGATTGGGAAAGGTATCGGTTACGATGGTACCAGACAAATTGTGAAAAATTGAAGCATTTTAAAAGGTAGTTTAATTTGAAAGTACACTGTTTAACAATGCAAGTAATTTTCATGACTGTGGTAATTCAGATTTCCAGGAATATTTTCTAAGACAAAATTCCCTGATGTCCCTGACCAGACAGCATTTTCCCTGACTTTTTTTATTAATTATGCCTTTGTGTTAGAGCAAAATAGCGCAATAGAAACTTTAAGTCTTTTATCACTCAAGATTACTCTTAGCAGTTTGACACACGACATCGTCGACATCCCCACAAAGGGTTCAACATTAAAGGAAGATGGATAGATAGATTAAGACCTTGTCAGACACACTTCCCAATTATATTCATTAATGAATGCTTGAGAGTATAACGTAGATAAGACAGTTGCAATATAGTAGATAATTTTTCTCCTCAAAAAGGACCATCCAGGTCTACCAGGTATAACCACCTACAGTTTACACAGCTCTCAAGTTCAACTGCCAAATCATCATATCAGCACAGCTTCTTTCCAGCTAGTATCCGCCTCTGGAACAGGCTCCCCCAGGTCGCTGTCAGCCAAGTTACGTTGGCAGGTTTTCAGACAGCTTTGGCAGGACTTCATTACTAACCAACTATACTTTGTTTTAACGTGTTTTTAAACTGTACAAAACTTGAGACTTTCTTTTTAAAAAACAACACTGTATATAGAAGTGCCTGACTGCTGTGTATGAACAGTTTTTATACATTGCGAAAATACTCATACTGAGGGATGCGATTAATGAAGATGATGAAAAAAATAATAGCAAGGTTGCTGAAACAGCTAAAATCTGTATTCGGCCAGACACATAACCCTCTCTTTAAGAGGACAGAAGTCATTAAGATGGCTTAGCAGCACATACTGGAAGTTTGTCAGGTCCTGCTTATTTGGTAACACCAAGTTCGTGTAGTACTAGTAGTTTATTGGCATTTTCCGAAAAAATGCTGAATGTCAAAAAACAGAAATTTTGGAAAAATCGAAACTGAAAGTAGCGCATTTCAGTTGTTCTGTTCAACTTTGACAGGAGACATTTACATAAATGAGCACAACTTTCTTATTTATATAAAACAGACGGAAGTTACCTGGAAGTTCCTAATGAATTCGAGTAATAAGCTCGAAGCAAACCACACTTCTGCGTTCAAGAACGTTCTTGTTTCTAAGCGGAAGTTAATAACCGGTGCGGGCTCCTCTTTAATTGGAGGCGATCATGTCTAAAACCCGAAACACCGTTATCCCGTAACACGAAACCACAGGTGCTTGGCATGTGCAAAAAGAGGTTGTTTGGTATGTGCACAGATATATGTTTAGAATATTCTTAATATATATCTGTGGTATGTGGAGAATAAACTTTTACTCTTGAAATCTTGAACAATCTTGAAAATAAATGACTCTAAACTTTTTTCTAAATATTTGTTTTTACACAGTCATTTGTACGTGGAATAGAATATAGAATAGAATAATTATATTTTCCAATCAAGGGTAATACCAAAGATCTAAATTCCCTGTAATTTAGGTATTTGGTCATACCACAGATATATATTAGAATATTTATTATAGAGTTATTATTAATGGCTATGGTCATACAAAAGATGACATGTATAATCACAGCAAAAGAACAAAAACAACTTCCGTAATCCTAGCCTGTGGGTCTAGGATTACGGTACCGTAATCCTAGCCACTGCCTTATAGAAAATAGAGAATACCTAGCCTTATACGTATAAGTAACCCATTCGTTAATTTGGTTAATTCTAGTTAAAAGACCTAAATTACCGTCTTTGGGTACCATAATTTCCTTATACAATGAGTCAATTTCATCAATATACGTATTTGTAGAAATTATACTCCCTGTATATTAGTAACTCTGGTTACATGTACTATAACTTTAGCTACTTGTTCGTTATCAATGATTACTCAGTTACTTCAGTTGAAGCATTTGAATGTGATCGTCATATTTGCCACTGGCAGTACATACCCGAGGCTTGAGGACCAACACAAAGTCGGGAATACAGAATCACCAGTGCCACCAAAATAGCGGGAGCATATTGCCGGGCCTATATGTATCTCTGGATGTGGATTTTGGGGGGGGGGGGTTACCTTCTGCATGGCGTCACGTTTGTCAGACGGCGTCGTTTCAATTTTCGTCAGTAATGATGAAATGTAGGAGCAGTAAAAGAAGAAATACAATTATTTAGTCATTATGGATTTATTATCAAAATACTTATGATGGAAATACATAATTTTCACCAATAACAGTAAATATAACATATCTATATTAACTTCAAGGCGACCCTCTACCAATGTCTAGCATTATTACATGTATTATTAAACCATAATGCACGATGTTACGCATGCATGATACGATTGTATGAAGATGAAAACGCGATAGTATGATGGTGAAAGTACGATGGTACTTTGGCACAATAGTGAAAACGCGATATAACATTGTAATTTCACCATCGTACCATCGTAATTTCACCATCGTACCATCGTGCATTGCGGTTCAGGGAGACAAAAAAATACTTATATCCAAACGGAACACCGTACCAAACGGAACACCGTACCAAACGGAACACCGTAATTATGTTATGAGTCAATTCAATGAATTTCCTGTTTTCATGGCCAGACCGAAGATAACTGAATCATTGATATTTATATTTTTTCTTTCTGGCAAATTTAGTTCATTTAAACGTTCAATATATGAAAGACTCCTACATTTTTTGTTAGTTCAGGAATATTTTTTGTTCACCGTTTTTTAACATTTTCAATGACTTATTTTTCTTAGTGACTGGGTATTACATGTATACTAAAGGTTCCCATAGTTCAAATGATATCTCTCTTAGGATTATAAAAACGATTTGAATGAGAAGGTCGTATCTACAAAATCAATATTTTGAGAAAACAAGAAAAACTGTCAGACAATTACTCTTTACTTATGGTAGAACATTTTTTTTCAGTTTCAGTTTGGTCAACATGACAAATTCCGATTTTCTTAACATATGGTCATAAGAAGCGCCTTGTGGTGTAAATTTCAAATATGCACTATTTGTCAAATATGCACTATTAGTGGTCGCACTTACGACCTTCTCATTCTAAGCCAGCGATATAAATGTACGTTTAGTAAGGCCAATTATTGTTTTTGATACCTTGAAATTCTGGCTTCTTTAGAAAAAATATACCTTTAAAGAACCATATATTTTTTACATATTTTTCTTCTTTTTAAATAGTCTTTATTAATGATACAGTTACCTGTGGGTCACACCCACTAGTGTGATAGAAAATTTAATGGTGTTTAACCTACTCATTGACTAATTTCATTGTAAGCTGTTCTTACGCACCGCCTTTATCAATTAAGCCAACGTGAGATAACTACCGAAACGAAAAACAAAGGTGTTCAAGATGGAGTATCTAACTTTACCACGTACAGATTTGAAAGTATCCCGTATTTGTCTAGGATGTTGGCAAATGAATGACAACAAGGCTAATGCATCATGGGAAGCACAAACATATGAGGTATGTATTTTCTATAAAGATTGTGATTTTTGCTTCAATTTGTTTTATTCTGAATTCTGACAATAACGCAATATTTCTGATTCTGCAAATTTCTTGATTGCATGGCCCCATTGATGCAACTGTAAAAAGCTTCACTGTGTGCATATAATTAGAGCTTATACAGAACTTATGACAACAACACACATGTAAATGATTCCTAATTTTTTTCAGAAATTGACATAAAAAACAATTAACACCAATTAGTCACATTTTTACCCAATCTTTATCAAACTTGGTCACAAGTTTTGCCTCTGTAAATCAATGCCAAGTTTGTAACAGGGTCATTTTGGGTCAAAAATTTGGTCACTAGATCACATGAAGAAAAATTTAATGTTAGCACCCTACGGTAAAGGTCACACCTTTGACCCTATCTCCATGAAATCTGGTGACAATGTTTGCCTCTGAAAATCTAGTCATGTTTCTTTACTGGGTCATCTGGGCCAGGGGTAAAAATTAGGTCACAGTGTCATATCAGTATTACCAATAAAAAACCTTGTTGATAACACCCTGGATGTCACACTTGACGCAATCTCCATTAAATTTGGTCACCATGTTTGTCTCTATAAAATCTAGGTCAAGTTTATAACTGGGTCATCTGGTATAAAAAAAACCAAGTCACCATGTCACATCAAAGAAAACTTTTGATTACACATAATTTGATTAAGTTCACCTCTTTGACCCAATCTGTTTGAAACTTGGTCACACTTTTCCTCTCTATAAAATCTGTCAAGTTTGTAAATGTGATATCTGGGTCACAAGATCACATCAAGAAACACCTTGTTAACTCCATGGAGGTCAAATGTTTGATCTGTGGTTCATGAGACTTGGTTACAATTCATAGTTTCTATAAAGTTTGGTCACATTTGCAACTGGGTCATCTTGTTTAAAATACTTAAGTTGTAACTTTCAAAAACTTCAGTTATGAGCCAATCTTCATGAAACTTGGTCACAAGGTTTGTCTCTATAAAATCTAGCCAAGTTCACAAATGGAACATCTAGGGTAATAACCGTGTCACATAAAAACATTGTAAACATTTTAGGGTAACTCTTTATGAAACCTGATCACAGCATGTGTCTCTGTTAAGTCTCAAGTATGCAATTTGATCATCTGGGGTTAAAAACTAGGTCAGATCAAAGACAAGCCTCGTAAGCACCCTGGAGGTCACATTTTTACCTAAGTAATCCGTATGAAACCTGATCACAGCATGTGTCTTTGTTAAATCTCAAGTATGCAATTTGGTCATTTAGGGTAAAAAACAAGGTCACCAGGTCACATCAAAGACAAGCCTTGTTAGCACCCTAGATGTCTTATTTTTTACCTAATCTTTATGAAACCTGGCCACAATGTCACTATGTGTGCCTCTGTAAAATCTAGGTTCTTAACTTGGGTCATTTTAAGTAAAAAATCAGGGGTGACAAACCAAAGAAAAACTCAGAACTGGAGTGGGTCTATCTGGGGTCAAATATGAAAGGTCATAACATTCTACTGCATAATTATTTTTTATTACGTCATTAGGTTAGCACTATATGCTGGGCCAATGGCCTTGGGCCAATGGCCTTGGACCCTCTTGTGTCTCACAGAGTGTCAGTTACAATTTCATTTTGTCATGATTTGAAATTGTGGCCAAATTTTGCCAAAAATATATTATGTATAATTGCAATCATGTATCAACAGCTTCATTCTGGAATCATGTCAAGTATAAATACATACTTGCAGTTTCTATATATCCATTTATTTAAGATTAAGACACCTGGTACCCTCACTATTGAAAGTACTATAATATTGATATTTTAGACATATTGATATTTATAAACTTTTCAATTGACTTTCAGACATCAAAAGCTTGTGTTGATAAAGCCTTGGAGTTAGGAATCAACTTCTTTGACACTGCTGAGGTATGTAGGATATGTACTTACAGGGTTCTCAATAACAGCAGGCTACAGGCCCAATTGACTGCTTAAAAACCAATTAGAGCCAGCTGAAAATGTGAAATTTATACACAATTTGAGGAAATATTTGCATTAAGGACCTTATCAGGCCTGTTGGCGAAGCATTTCGGCCTGCTAGGTTAAAACTTATTGAGAACCCTATACTTACCAGTATATCGTAATAAACACCAAATATGTTATCTACTATAAATAAAATCGTTTCTTACTTACTTACTTTAGTTTTACAATGCAACAACAAACACAAAAATGGTCATTGTTTAGAGGTTGTGGTTCTACATAGGTTGAATTTAAAGTAAATATCCGCTTTGGGATTTTCTGGTACACATAGGCATTTTAAAGCAGTGGTTATTAACCTGAAGGTGCTGTTTTCAAGGTTGTTTCTCTTTAAAAGAGGGCCGCTTTGAATAGGGTGTTCTGTGTTTAAGGTTTAAGTGTTTTTGGGTTTAAGTTAAACTACCACATGGTGCAAACAGTGCTTTGATTGAACATCAAGTTTTTATCATTTTTCCTTTCGCATCAGTACAGGATGACTGCAATACTGATATCTTTATTTGTACTGATGATAATTTTGTGGGTCACATTGATAACACATAGTACGATAAGTCTATAATCTGTACTAGACATGGCAGGCAATAATACTGTAAAATCAGTAATTTTCGTGGAGGATTAAATTTCGTAGATTTAGTGGTTCACATTCAACCTCGAAATCAAATCCCGTCGAACAATAGTTTTGACTCTGGTAGTTATGCAGTGAAATGAAAAATCCATGAATTCACTACCCATCAAAATGGTGTTTTTACCAAAACCATGAAAATTTGTCTCATCGAAATTAAATGATTTTACAGTACTATAAAGTTATGTTGAATGTCACTCACGCTAGGCTAGGAACACTTTAAAGTCAGTCATTTGACCTTGGACCTACCATATTGTGTTCACATGACATGGAATACTAATGACACTTCACAATCATTACTACATTATGCTTCAAGTATTTCAAGCACATGCATAAAAACCTTACACTAAATTGCTTCTGCTACAGCTAAACACTGGTGCATATACGATAAATATATGAAGAGAGTGCTTTCTTTGATGGTTCTATAATTGTTTTTCTCACAGCATTTTCAGCCCCATCTCAGACGAGAGTTTTTTCCCTTGTTTCAACTGATGGTTTAAGATGTTTCACTTTTAAAAATTTAGCTTCAAGGAAAAAGGGAAAAAGTTATCTGTAGGAAAATCTGTGGCATTCATCATTTAACAATAAAGAAAGTCTAAACTAGTATTATACATATTGATGTTACAAATATTGAAGTGGTATTTACAGTAGAACTTCTATGCCCCAATCTGCCTTGGACTGGAAAAATAGTTTGAGTCTTGCACTAGTTTGAGTCATCTACTGTATACCAGTACATAGTCACTTTGCCAGAACAGAAGAAAATGTCCAAGTTGCTGGGGTGTTTAAGTCAAAGTTAAAAACTTTTTTATGCATCAATGTTCGACTGTTTGTGAGATCTTACTGTAATTGATTGATACATATAGATCTTATGTTCTAGTTTTAGTTCAATTAAACTTAGTTGAATTAAACCAACACTCCTTTTCATCAATTTTCCATTCACTATCTGAGTATCTATAACCCCTACTGCATTAAATTGAACTACTGTACATTCTTGTATGTTTGTGTTCACAAAATTTCAAGGATTTTGACTAAAAGAAATTTTTATGATAGAATTTATGCGATGTGTAATAATTTATACCATTTACTAGTATAACAAAATTTGTAATACTTAAAATGAATTGAATTATGCATATTTGAATTTGCGATCATGTCATTCTAGAGGAGGGGTTGACGCTAACTATTTTTGTCAGTGGTCCAACAGTAAAGAAGCATTAAATTTGTAAAGAAAACAGTAACTGGTCCTTCAAGATTTTCACTGGCCCCAGGCCAGTGGACCAGTGTTTGTGTCGAGCCCTGTTGAGATCCACAAAATTTGATCTACAGTGACTATGAATGATTTTAAAGCATTCACTAGCATATGCAAGGTTAAGTCTTAAGATAATCGTATTCAATGAGTTTTACATCTTGACCTTAAGTTATCTAGATCTGTATGACTTTATTCAGATTATATCGCTATAAATAGACTATCTATGCACTCAGTGTGTGAACGGCCCTAGCAAAATGTCCCTTCGTTGTGATAAAAATCAACCAAGACTATATAAGTTTTAATTTTTAATTTTTTATTGGTATTTCTTTTTATCTACCTTTAATTTATTATGCTGGTATCAATTTATAGATACCATCAATGGCACACATTTTTTATTTATTAATCATACATACATGTGTACATTATGTGTTTATGTATTATAAAACAAAAAAAACATGCTCTTACTATTACCAGTACAGTAATACCACAATAATAAGACCACTTAGTATTGTGCCAAAGAAAATTGGACTAATTTTTTCTATTGAGCTGGGTGTACCACAATGGGGGCATCTGTGTCACATGGACACATTTCTAGTTGGATATAGAGTTGAAAGATTGACGATCGTATAATGATCTGGATCACAGATAACAATATAATTGATAAAAATAAAGTAAAAATTAAAAACAATATTTTTGTTCATTTCCAATTATTTGATGTTCTTACATTATTTATCTAAGTGTGTACAGACCATATTAATGATGTACATTTTAATCAATCTCAGGGTTATGCTGGTTCTGAAGAAGTATTAGGGAAATGTCTGCAAGGTCGCCGTCAGGAGGCAGTTATTGCATCCAAGTTTGGATTCCGTGAAGGACCGTTTACTCCAGCATACACTGCACAACAAATTGACGAAGCTGTTACAAGAAGTCTCACCAAGTTACAGACGACTTATATTGATCTACTCCAGGTAGGCCCTATATCATAGTCCATACAAATTAACCTGACCCCATTCTCCCGAAACATCTCAGGAGAAGTCTCTTTCTTCCATGTAACTTACTGGACCCACTCTGGGGCATTATCGCAAATTTTAGAGACCGAGGTGAGACACAAGGAATCTGGGTGCAATACCATAGCTCGTTTTGTTCTCAGCTCTTATTAAGATTTTTTTTCGTAAACCAAACATTGAGTTTGAGACAAAACTCCAGTGAGTAAGAGCTCTTTTGACTTTTGCTTGATTGAAATTTGCAAAATTGTTCATGCAGTACAGTGTAGCCTACTAGTTTTGTGTACAGTTTCAAATAAAATTAATTTCTGAGTTTTAAACCCAAATAGATAGTTCATTCAATATTACCCACAAATGAGCTAAACATTATCCCAATCTTCAAAGTTTTTGTCATACTTTATCATTACTTTTCATGGGGTTTAAATTTCGTGGATATTGTGGATCACCTTTAATCACAAAATCAAATCTCAACAAACATTAATTTTGACCCTTGTATCTATTACTTGAAATGCAAAATCAACAAATTTACGTCCCATCAAAATGGTTTGTTTTACCAAAACCATGAAATTTTGTCCCATCAAAATTAAACGATTTTACAGTACATGTAAGTGATGAATTAAAAATATTGCTAATCTGTAATAACCCTTAAATACTGTTAATCATTTATACATGTATATTTGATGATGTGTTTATTTGTTTCAGGCTCATTTTCCCAGTTTTATTGAGAATACTGAAGAAGCTATCACAGAATTGAAACGTCAAGTGTCACTTGGTAGAATCAAGAGTTTTGGAGTGTGCAACTTTGGACCAAAGAATCTGAAGACCCTATTGGATATGGATGTAGTCCCAGTATCCAACCAGGTATTATTATTTGCATTTATTTATCGTCACAACGGTTGAACCGGATATTCCATGTGGGCGATGTCCCCCCAGAAGAGTTTAGTAATTTTAGGTTTCAGGGGATAGTGCAGATACAGGAGCTGTACTCGTTTCAAAGACACTTTTAGTCATTTTATATGGGATCTTTTAAGACTCATACATACAAATGTATTTGAAATCTGCATTACAAAGTTGCTTTTATGAGCCTATTTTCATGAAAACCAGAACTTGTCATGTTGACCATATCGAAGTTGAAAAAGCTTGTTTTTCCATAAGTAAAGACTAGTTTTCAGACAGTTTTATCTTGTTTACTCAAAAATCAAGATTTTGTACTTTCAACATTCTCATTCTAAGCCAGCTATTTATGTTTGTGTGTTGTAGATATGTTACAACTTATTATGGAGATCCGTGGAGACAGGAATCCTTCCTATATGTAAGCAGAAAGATATTGCCGTTCTAGCTTACAGTCCACTACAACAAGGCTTACTGAGTGGACAATATATGACCGTAGATGATGTACCTATGGGTAGAAGACGTGGTAAACTCTTCTCACCAGATAGGTAGGGTGTGAATTAGATTTTGTATATTTTTTATCTTGTAAATTTAAACTAATGAGGGTCCCACTGGGCCTTTTTGAACAGGGTGCTTTCTGCAGCTGTTCTTTGCAATTTACCAGACATGACTGTGATGCTAAAAATAGATTCATGTGGTCATACCCCCTTGCATAACTTCACGCTTTATTTCCTTGAAAGTACTAACTAGTGCATTTACCGAAGAAAACAGAATTCTCTGGAACAATACTTTATCCGGTAGTCCGGGACAGGATATTGATGCTAAAAATAGATTATTTTATGTTAATGAATAAAGATGCAATATTTAACTGTTATTATGAAAGACATTTACATATAACTATACATATAACTCTAATATTATTTTGTTTTTTTCAGTTGTAAATTAGGTCGTCATGGTACACCTGGATGTGAGAAAGAACTATTTGAGGTCAGTCAGACATTTGTTCTTATTATGCCCAGTAACTGTTATCTAGTCTCTTCTCATTACTGATGGGGAGGCATATAGTGATGCCCCTGTTCGTCAATTTGTTTGTCTGTTCTTTCGTTCGTTTAAAATTTTCAAGTTGATTGACTTTGCTTGATATTAAATATGGACAGGGCATAAATGTTTACTGAATGCAGTTGTGTAATTATTTGATTTTGTTTTAATGTTCAGTGAACTTGTCTAAATAATTACAGCTTTTTAATACCTCATATGATTACAAATTATGATATATTCTTCTACTTTCAATATACCTCACTTTTTTCTTCAATACTAAAATCCCATTACTTGAGAAAGATATTATTTATTGTCAAAGACATTTCTGACCTTTCTAATATGTGATCAATGGTCAGTTGGCAATCATACCAACTTGACCTCATACAGTATTAAACTGTAAATGGAGCGAACTGTCAGAACTTTAAAAGAATCTCATAGAAAACATCATGCTCGTCTATCATACATGCACACATGTGTATGACTGAAAGCATACCTGCCAAGCTAGTTAAATCCAAAATAGGAGTGATCAAGCAAAACATGTCGCAAGATACACTTTAATGTGATTTAAAAGGGATGTAGATGCATAAACAAGGACTTTATTCATTCTAGAGGTAATATAAATATGGGACAGAAGATCATAAAAAGAATCAAATGTACCTTTATTCAAAGTTAGGTGAACTCGGAAAACCAGAAATTAACAACGAAAATAGGAGTAACTCCACTTTAATAGGAGTACTTGGCAGGTTTGCTGAAAGTAGTTAAAGTATAAAAAATGAAAATCCTAATTTAACTAAAGTGATGATTTTGAATTTTATTTTCATTTCAGTCGTTGCACTCTATAAAGGATGTCTGTGCGAAGGCTAATGTACCAATGTCGAAGGCAGCTCTATCCTGGGTGATGCAACAAGAAACTAAACCTATCGTCATCGTTGGTGTACGAACAGCAGAACAAGTACAAGATAATTACAATGTTATGAAGATCTCTGACGTAAGTATAAATGATTCAAAGTATCAAAGCACTGACAGCTAGACCTGGTGATTATAAACATTGGAGAACATACTCCATGCTCAACTCATAGTCAATACTCCAATTGGAACATTTCTTGGTTACTTAAACCGCTGTTGCTAACTTCTTTATTACTGAATACAAACATATTCAATGGGGTTCATTTTCTTAATTAAACCATTTGCTACAGTTGGTGTTGGTTTTGATGAAAAATTCTTAAAAAGTTGTTTTTCAAGTTGGAGTGTGGAGTTGGAGTATTAGAAATGATTATACCGTTAATCACTGGGCCTGGTTGTTTAAGCTGTGGCCATGCTTCAATGGTTGGTGATCTGGATTGGTCACCTGGTGTTGTAGCAGTTCAAACACCCTCATGAAAATTTAATATCAGTGTCCATTTCCCTCCACATGTGGAGAATTTTCTAGTTTCTGGTGGAAGACTTAGTCAGAACTGTCAAAAAAAACAAGTCTGGTGAATCTGATGTCATAAATAGTTGAAAAGCTGTTGAGAAAGTACATAAAACATGAATGTTAAAATGCTGAGCATAGCCTTTATTTGCCTGTCAGCTTTCTGCTGCTTATGGCAGGCATATATATATATGTGCCTCCACCTGGATTTGAACCTGGTGGTGGCCAGATTAGAGGGCAAGGGCACTAACCACTGAGCTACGGAGTTTGTAGAATGCTGGACTATCATTGCACAAACGTGGCCTTATTTCTTAGGTTTAGAGTGCTGTGATTTTGTGTGAAATTTGTTACCACCATGTCCAGTACATATGGAGAAGTATGCCTTCATATGGTAAAGTCCTAACTGATGTTTGTATAAAGTCCTAACTGATGTTTGTAATAAGTCCTAACTGATGTTTGTATAAAGTCCTAACTGATGTTTGTATAAAGTCCTAACTGATGTTTGCAATAAGTCCTTACTGATGTTTGTATAAAGTCCTAAATGATGTTTGTATAAAGTCCTAACTGATGTTTGTATAAAGTCCTAACTGATGTTTGCAATAAGTCCTAACTGATGTTTGTATAAAGTCCTAACTGATGTTTGTATAAAGTCCTAACTGATGTTTGTATAAAGTCCTTACTGATGTTTGTATAAAGTCCTAACTGATGTTTGTATAAAGTCCTAACTGATGTTTGTATAAAGTCCTAACTGATGTTTGCAATAAGTCCTAACTGATGTTTGTATAAAGTCCTTACTGATGTTTGTATAAAGTCCTAACTGATGTTTGTATAAAGTCCTAACTGATGTTTGTATAAAGTCCTAAATGATGTTTGTATAAAGTCCTAACTGATGTTTGTATAAAGTCCTAACTGATGTTTGTATAAAGTCCTAACTGATGTTTGTATAAAGTCCTAACTGATGTTTGCAATAAGTCCTAACTGATGTTTGTATAAAGTCCTTACTGATGTTTGTATAAAGTCCTAAATGATGTTGGTATAAAGTCCTAACTGATGTTTGTATTGTTTGGTTCCAGGCTGTCGTCAAAGAGCTCAGTGATGCTACTGAAGCGTTGAAGGAGAAAGTTGGACCGGCACTGGACCAATGGGCTACCCCAGATAGATGCGAATAATTTTGTACATGTGTATATAAGAATTTTTACTAGTCTAGATATTATATTATTAAAGTTTGGCATGCAGCAAGTCAGCTTTGAAATATAAGAAAAACTAATTTTTATTTGTTTATTGTTGTATGTCCTTTTATATGAATAATATTTCATTAATCACCACAAGCCAATAGATATTACAAAAATACACAGTATTAAATATTAGGATGACTTTGTACTGCTAGAATGAAACATTTTTCTTAACTGTGAAATCACTTAGTTTTTGTTTATGCTTACTGAAATCAAAATGATGAATTGTACAAGTAATAGGTTTTAGATATGTACATGTATTGATGTTTGTGCGTGTATGGGGCCATCTCTTTGTTTAGTGTGTAGTGGCATAACTCTTTATGTTGAGAATGTTGTATGTTAAAAAAAGCATGGAATTATCTGTACTTGTTAAAAATGATATTGTGCACATCTTATTAATATATCTTTGTGGAATATTCCAAATTTCCGACTTTTCTCATCATCATAGGTGCGCTGTATGAGTAAATATCTAAGTTCGGTTTGTTTTATATACAGGTATACTGAACAAATATGTTGGCGTTTAGTTATAACAGTTAGTGCCATATGTTAAATCTTGCCTCCCCTTTAAAGATGACTGGTCTGTTTCTTGAATTCCTTGAGGTTAATTATATATATACCCACACCTATAATAAATGTGCTATGTTCACTGAACTTCTCTAAGGGGCAGCAACTCCTCTTCCGACTTGATAAATAGAAGACTAAGTTTATCAATGACTGTTATTGTCAGATTTTGGTGCTGGTTTAATTGATTTATTTTATGATTCTTTAATTGATTTACTATTGATTTACTATTGATTTACTATTGATTTACTATTTGATCAATTTTGAGATAATCAGTTTACTCTTTCGTATTGATGAAGTAATTACCATTGTGCAATAAAGAAAAAATGTCAATGTGAAATAATTTGCATATTGTATGTAAGTATCTTGTTTGTTGGTAAACTGGGTATCAGGTAAATACGTAAAATATATAGTACATTATAAATGGAGTTGTTGAATTTTTTTATACATGTACATCAGTAGATGATTGGGCACAAACAATCCAGCAATCTCAGTAACCAGTGTTCAATTCCAGTTTGAGGGCTTAGTGCAAAATTATGGCAACTACATAAATTTATTGAGACATGTACCAGAGTTTTCCAATGAGCCATCGAGTTGTTCTTTTATAAATAAGTTGATGCTCACAGCTTTCATCTGCTTACCATAATCATTGTTGTTGCTTCGGTGATCAACTGGAAGTGGTGGCGATTTCCCCGTTTCCTCGACAGATTAGGCATGGACCTCCTGCCTCAAGGAATCTGGGTGCAGTACCCTAGCCCTTTGCGATTAATTTCATTGCTTCCGTAATGTTCCCTGTATATGGCACTGATACATGCAGCATTACTGTTGGTTTCTAACCAATTCATCTCTAGTTATGTGGAAAACACTAAAAAGCACTTTAAAGCCAAGTGCCCTCGACAAGAATACAACCAACAATTCTGTTGGTATCCAATCAGGCACCTTGCCACCCATATACTTTCTATGGAATTGGGTATAATAATCCCTTTGCAAATGGATAAAAGTACTATGTTAACGTTGCATCATTTCCTGACTAAAAGTATCTACCAGTCTTTAGGAGCACATTGCCTTACCTGACAGTGCTATCAACATTCTATGCAGGGACGAGCTATTCAGCTACCAGAAAGCAGTGTTCACCAATAGCATACCGTTTCTCAGGACTTTCCTAATCAAGTGCTACAAGTACTTCCTTGTGTAAGCCAACAGTCTGTTTTGCTATGACCGACTTCTATCTGCGGCATAATTTTGTTGCACTTCTTTGATGCAAGTGGTTTCCTAATAGTATAAGGCTATTTAGTGCTTGGTAGCGCTTTAATTGGGCAACAGGCTCTAGATATCGGAACAGAGGAAATGGATACACTATAGAAACAAACATGTTTGAGATAAGAAATTTAATGCTATACAATGTAATAAGTTTAAAATTATTGACACAGAATTCACTTTGGTAAATAGATGATAAATAAATGTATGTGAAAATGAACAAAAGACTACCCAGTATCTGATAATCTGATTCTATACAACATTCTCAAAACAATATTAATAAATTTGCGATATGCACAATAAAATTGTTAATACCCAACTCCTCAAATTACCTCCCCTGACATCAAATTACCTCCCCTGGCATATAATTACTTCCCCTGACATCAAATTATATATATCTCCCCTGGCATCTAATTTACTTCCCCTGGCATCAAATTACCTCCCCTGACATCTAATTACCTCCCCTGACATCTCATTACCTCACTTGACATCAAATTACCTCCCCTGACATCTAATTACCTCCCCTGACATCACATTACCTCCCCTGACAGCAAATTACCTCACTTGACATCAAATTACCTCCCCTGACATCTAATTACCTCCCATGACATCAAATTACCTCCCCTCACGTCTAATTACCTCCCCTGACATCAAATTACCTCCCTTGACATTTAATTACCTCCCCTGACATCTAAATTACCAGACTTCTGTATACATGCAATAACCAGGAGAATTATACAATAAATGTAGCACTTATAGCAGAAATAAACAAACAATGAAATCATGATTGACATAAAACAATGGTTGTGTAGGCAGAGTAGAGATATTGACCTGACCCTAAAACTGTTAAGCATATTTTAACAACTGATGATTTTATTTTTATTTTATAAGCTTGAAGTATTGCAAATACACTTCATGCATAATTCAAATTTAAAAGACTGGTAATGTAGAATGTACTGGCGTACCATTGATATCTATTCAACACAAGACCCTCATACTATATTTAAGGTCAGGAACAGGATCAAGTTAATATCTCTTCTACTCTAGATGCAATGGTGGTCCTTGATTCAATGATATTGTAAAATCATTAATTTTCATGGGGATTAAATTTCGTGGATTTTGTGTTCACCTTCTACCAACAAAATCAAATCCCATCGAACAATAATTTTGACCCTGGTATTTATTACCTGAAATGCAAATTCCACGAAATAATGTACAATCGAAATGGACTTTTTTACCAAAACTACGAAAATTTGTCCCATCAAAATTAAATGATTTTACGGTAGTAGGGGTAGCACAACAATGAACCATCTACCCTAATCATGTAAAACTCACAATACCATATATGTCTACACTTAACACTAGAAAATATATCTCAAAATAATACCTGATAATACATGCAGCAGAAAGCGAACATAGATATGTTTCAAAATAGATAGTATCAATGTGTAATAGTTACATTTTGAGCTCATCAGTTTTTATACTGGGAAATGTTGGTCAGTTAACCCCACTCGTTTTCTTAACATAAAGACAGTCTGAGTAAAGATATAACTATGAACGTTGTAAGTATAAAAGTGGGGAAATTCACCAATTAGACACATTGATTGTAAAAGCCAACTTAGGAAAGCTGTCTCATAAACTTGACATTGAAACTCTCAACAAAAGGAGCAAAGGATAGGAGCTAACCATAACAAGTCTACCCTGGAAGCCTGACACAATTACTGGAATTTACAACCTTGTTATACAAGATATGTAGATTATTGCAGGATATTTAAATAAAATAAATATGTTTAAACAAAGTAACAACAAAGCCTTATACTATATAGCTCAACAGGGAATTTTGAAAAATAACCCAAATTAGGCACGTTTTATAAATACAGTAGGATAAGTTGATCATGGGGGGCATAATTATTATTATGCAGTATCTATTTAGCACTTTTATCAATTAAATGTACACAGAAGCAATAACAAGCCAAGTAAAAAGTATTAAACATTCAAAATACACAAGTAATGATATTTGATCAATTAAGTAAATACATTTGCAACAATGCCTACACTAGAGTGGCCCCTGCAAATTAACAATGCCCCGGAGTGGGCCCTGCAAATTAGTTGGAAGAAGAACATACATGTTTAACTAAGTTTTTTGGAAAAATAAAAAAAAAATATATTTTCAATAATGAGTTTTCGAATTTTAAATTTTCAAAATAAGATAAGAACAGAATGCCCGTATTTGGTAATGCCAGTATTAATTGTTGTTTTTTATTATAAACATCCATCGAACACTACTATAACACTATTATGTACTTTGTAATATATATCGGTACATGTGTATAATTCAGGTAGATGAAATATTCTAAAAATAAGTGAATCACAAAGTACAAAATTTGCATCATAATTCTAACAAAGTTGAAAAAAATTAATATCATGAAATAATTTTAACAGTATTTTATTGAACAACTATTTGTTATAAATGAAATAACAACATATTTTTACAAGAGCAAGGAATCAAAATCACAAAACGCTCTAATATCATTCATAAACATGGACATAAAAGTTTGTGGAATTTTTAGAAAAGGACAATTTCATATAAAGTCTGAAGTGCATAATAATTATGTGGATTTCAAAAGAAAAATAATTAATAAAGATTGGAATTGGATTTAGTGGTTGATACGAGGGTATATCCAAAAGTAATGTCACTCCTCCCGTGGTTTATTTGTTTATAGGCCGATATGCATAAATATGATATCAAAATGTTCAGCAATTCAATTCGGATTAATAAACAACGTTTTCCATTATTCCATTTTTATAACTGGATTATATGTACATTTGAAACATACCTATGTCGTCATATCGCCGCACACGAAAATAACGATCTTTTTCATTATCATAACGATTTGCGGTTATGCATTTTTATAAAAAAATAATTCTCGAAAGCAGACGATACTTTCGTGACGTGATGAAACCAATGTGTTGTGCCTGCTGCTAAAAATTCATTGACGACATTCTATTTTGAAACTCGCAATATAATTTCAACGCACTGATTACTTAGCGAAAACACGGCAGATTTGTGAAAAAAGACGCTGCGTGTAATAATGCACTTTTCCTAAAAGTTATGAAAGTCACCTACTGAAACTTTAGTTACACACGACGGCAACATAGTCTCGTGTACCTGTAGTATAAGCTTTTAATGGGGCATGGATCAACAAATCATTGTCGATAGGGAGTCATATGAACGGTTTATAATAGATCTGAAAAGAACACCAAGAGTATTTTTTACGCCTCCCATTCAATTCGACGTTCAAAACTGCGATCATTATGTGGTGAGTTTATTCTTTGCTGTGGAACTATCTAGAGGACACTTAACAAAAAATTGATTTCACAGAGAGTAAGTGTCGGGTGGGTTGCACATTTTTTAAGGTCGTGGAAATGACTGTATGGTTTATGAGTCGTTAGAAATTACCAGGGATGAACTTCTGCTGGATGAGTAGGTGTCGACAAGTAACGTCATTGTGACGTCGTTGACGTCGGACTTGCGGCGATGTTCGTAAGTATGTCTCATATAAATATTCATATCTCGAGAACTAGTCTATGCATTGTTGTGAAATTTGGTCATCATATTCAAATTAGACTGAAGTTACTGCGTGAAAAAAGTCGTGGTTTTACTGGCATTATATACGATTTTACAGCATCAGTGACATTACTTTTGGATATACCCACGTATATCCATGAAAATTGGTTCCCAAACATGGTATTTTAGTTTATACAACTTCGGTTAAATCACTCTTGACACCTGATAGTTTATATATCTGATCATTTTGCATGAGGACATGAATGAGAATAGAAGCTAGTCTCCTTTTTATGCAGAGCATCTAGTAAATTCATTACTGGTACCATTATTATTGCATATTTGAAATCGGGCCTAGAATCGCATCCCGGACCTCTCGCTGTTCAGAACAAAATGAAAAATTATAATGAAATTCAGGTACATAAACTAACGACTTTTTTTTAATGAAAATTGCTACCTTTGTACTAAGAACGTGACAGGTGTATATCTAACACTTGCCAAACAAATCAAAATGCCAGCACAAGAGATGTTATCATTCAAACACTCGACTAAACACACATCATCGCCAACGTTGCTCAAACTTCTATATCAATAAAACACATTGCAAGAACCCATGTACACTAATATAAAAACGTCATTGTAACACCACAGTTAGCTCCCCTTCTTCATAATAAAACTGCTTCATTCTTTTCCTTGTCCTTTGAACTTGTGTTTACATTTTTACACATAAACTAAACTTTATGTAGCCGCATATTTTTTCTTCCCCGCCTCGTTGATAACACAAATATGCTGAAATTGAAACCATAATGCTCAGAGTTAAAGAGGCATTCCCTATAACTAGCGTATGTTTCTCTACTATCACATTAAATGAGCTAAATGAACAAAGCACTATCAATTATCATAATTTGTCAGAAGAAAGTGTGCGCAAATATGTCTCTATGACGTCAAAAATATATTTATATCACCAATAATAATTTATCGCTTCTAGCGATTAATTATTATGTGGTCAAAGGGAAACAACTCGTGAATATTTGGGCTTGTTATGGAAATATGTGTTCATTCTTTTCTCGGTAATAAGTGGGAGTTTTTTGTTGAAAATTTGAGAAGTTGAAGCAATAATGTTAGTTAGATCTGATAACACTACGTAAGAGGTCATGTTCAAATGACATCTCTAGTGCAAGTTGTAGTATTTGTGCACTGAGTCACTGATGTATCAAGTTTAAACATTTCTCTCACTGTAAACCTACCTACAGAAGATAACTCTGCACTTTCATATTGGTAAAAGTAGCAATTTGATTGGATGATGTTATTTAGTAAATTTACTACAGTTCACATCAACATGACCCCATACGGAGTGTGTTCATATCCTGTATCAGTGTTAAGTAGTGGAGCTAATATATGGGTCTGATTCAAAAGAGATTGGTATATTTATTGATGAAAATTGACTTTTATATGGATAAGGAAACACAACTTACATTTAAATCTCTGAAGTATTCATTGTAATCAAGAGCATATCCAACAACAAATGAATCTGGGATTTCAAATCCAGTATCTGTAACATAGATGAAGAACATCAATATATAATAATTATACTAGCAGAATTTTTGACAAATAAATATGTGTCTCTGACAAAGGGGCCATAACTTTAACAACAAGAAAGCGTTCAGTAAACGCTTCCACGCTGGTGGTAGCCTTGTCCATCATAACTAACTAAGTCAATCAACTTGAAGGTTTTGGGACAAACTGATGAATAGGCAGGTGAGTCACTATATGCCTCCACCATAGTAGATGCGGGGGCATAAAAAATTACCAGACCTAAAATTGAAATTGGACTAATGGAGAATAAAGTGCAGGCATACTTTGTTACATATATCCACTCAGACAGAATGTATGGCAATTACACAATGTGTCTCCCCCATGAATGAAAAATAGTTGACAGGAAAGATTCTAAGATTACCGGTATATGAAATACTGCCTTATATAATAATACCTGCCAATGTTTACTTAAAGACCTAAGCTACCAAGTCGAACAATGTAACATTTAATGGTATTTGCCGAGCATAAGCTTTATTTGCCAACCAGCTTTCTGCTGTAATATAGCAGGCATATAAGTGCCTCAACCCACATATATAATAGTGGAATTAAACAATGAAAATATAAAGGGACTGCACCATTCCATTAAGCCACCAAATAGCTGTGTAACTAAGTAACACAAACTATGATAATGGTGAACTTACAATCTGGTTTATATCCTACACTTCTTTCTGTTCTCTTGACCAGCAAGCTGAAACATATAATAATAATAATAATAATTTGAATTAATAATAATAATAATATACATTAAACATGAAGAAATTGTTGACATTTCACGCACATTTAATATTTTATACACGTGAGCCTCAATATATATGTATTAATGTTCAGAAAACTTTCGCGGCTACTTAATTTCACAAAGTTTTACCACTCAAGAACTCACAAAATCATTTCTTGGTTTACAGTATCATCTATCAAAAAATTCCCTCTTCATTGATGGATCAGGCAGAGAAATAATGACCTCGTAGATACAACTTCCTCAGTTGAGCACAAACAAACATACTCTAAATAAAATCTACCTTGCAACACGTATACATTTAGGTTGTACATTCCGCAGTAAATCTAACAACTTTAACATTGTTCTTCCTGTGTCCACAATATCCTCAACGACCAATACATTCTGTAAGTACACATAATATGGTCAGGGGTGCATAACTGCCAATTACTCATATCAAAGGGAAGTTACTCCTATTTTTGTTGTTAATTTCTGGTTTCCAAGTTCACTCATGACACTTTACTTTGAACAAAGGTACATTTGATTCATTTTATGATCTTCTGTCCCATATTTATAACCAAAAGAATGAATACATTCCTTTTTTATGTATCTAAATCCTTTTTAAAGCACATTTAAGTGTATCTTGTGACATGTTTTGCTTTATAACTCCTATTTTGGATTTAACTACCATGGTAGGTATGGGGTTGTCAACGGGGCCAAATTTAAAATCAGGAAAATCATATGCCGTTGAACATTTTTGGCAAGCAAGAGGCCCACAACAACATTGTTTCAAGAATTAAGCTCAGTTTGTATTAAAGAAAATCTTTTAGAGCAGATTAAATTGACCATAGCTTGACTATTTCTTGAGACATTTTCATCAACTTTTATTTTTGCCAGAAATAATTGCTCTTTCAGCAATCGCAAATGCAAAATTCCTGATAAATCAGGAAAATTGAAACCCCTGACAAGATTGCACTCACCTTGCCTTTCAAATTTTCTAGATTATCTCCACCTATAACTTCAATGTCTCCCGATTGTTTGTCATCCTGAAATATAGACAGGTACAAACAGGTATAAACAGTATGATACATGTAACTAAATTTTAAGTCAAGAACTACAGAAAATTTGGGTAAAAGGACACAATTTTGTCAGTGAAGTATTAAGTGGTAACTTAAATATATACTAGACTAATAGTCCACCTGACTGTGTAGCATGTTACAAATTGAACAAGCCAGAAAGACTACTAAACACATTAATTAATTTTGAATAAACTAATGGCACCTTTACATAACTATATAGAAACATTTTAAAAGTCTTTAAAGAAGAAAAACTTACCACATAACTTTTAAGACGTATAAAATCGACAGCAAGTGGAACTGACATTTCTGTGTTTCTGTTCAACATTTTTATTCTGTCCAGTAAATCTGTGAAAAACTTGTACCCACCCTGAAACACATATCAAATATTTTTATTGTTCAGTATTGTGTCGGGCATTGGGACACAAGCTTGTGGTTTGTTGGCATGTTCCTTTTTGTGCTTTACCAGTTCTGCTGTTTCTGTTGAGACAGAGATCTAATAAGTTATTTTATTATTTGTTAAAATGACGCCAGATTCATAATACAGGTACTTAAAACTTTTTAGTTAAAACAAAAGATATTTGTTTTGAACAACTATTAGTATTATACACATGACAGCCATTCATTTATGATCAAGGTCCTTGTTGCCTTTAGTGGATTTTTTCTGACCATCATGAGGATCCTACTTTGTAAGTCTGTTCTATAGTAAGCTTATGTAAGGCTAGGACAGATATGCACATGACGTTCTTTTCAAGCATTACATATACATTGTATATAATAATAATAATAATTATAATAAAAAGAAGAACAACTTTATTTTTAGTGGATTACATATGTGGTTCAAGACCAATTTTCAATATGGTCCATGTATATCAGTTTTGTCAGAGCCACATGCTCCAACAGACTATGGAAGGTCAGTACCTTGAGTATGACAATATCACTTCAAACAAACACAATTAGTATTGACATTTCAACACACAACCTAATATTTATGCACCAACCGCTAAAGGGTCAATGTACTTATTTCCAAATGATATATATACTTCAAATTAATGAAAGTTAAAACTTAAAGATAAACATACTACATGCATCTAAAAATTGCAAATTCATAATTTCTTAGTTTATACCTTCAATACACACAATGCTACAAGGCCTTCCTCGTTGAATTCTTGTACTATGTTGCGTGCCAGCCTCTCTATTCTGAAATTAAAAGTGAAACGTTGAGATTGTATTACCTTAAGTTCACTTTGAAAAAGCTGTGGATAATGCCATGAAGAAAAAACAACTGAACTGAGAAAATACTGTAAGAACAGTTTGGCATTCACAAAATTACAATTCGCTGGCTTAGAAGTTGTAAGACTGATACATATTTAAAATCAGCACCACAAGGCATTTCTAATAAGCCTATTTTCATGAAAATCGAAACTTGTCAAGTTGACCCAACTGAAATTGAAACAACATGATTTACCACAAGTAAAGAACAATTTTAGGACAGTTTTTTCTTGTTTTCTCAAAATATCAATTTTGTACTGACTTCCTTCTCAATCTAAGCCAGCAAATTAACAGGGCATGGCATAATAATGATAATTTATAACGAGACTTTGTTGTTTATTGACTTTATTCAAAATGTATTCCTACGTACCTGTCTGTTATAAGACCTGATGGAATGAGAATGTTCTCTAAATCTCCCTCATAATGTTTGGGTATACAGAACAGATCCAATGGGTATCCTTTATAGTCATCTTCTATCTGTAATATCACATGATGTTCAAAATTAAAGTTGTGATTGTTTTCTCGTTCACTGTAACACGTCATAAGTATCCAGTGTTTCGAAAATAAAAAAAGAATTTTAGACTAGTTTATAAAGGTAATTTTAGATAATCCCCCTAAAGTGTGTGTTCTTTTGGCATATTTTCAATGAGACCTTTTCCATCAATGAATAAAATAAAGATTTTTTTTCTTATGCAATTTATGAATTTAGTGCAGACACGCAGTGAATGGTATCGGCTAGTGTCTAGAAGCGTGACAATATAACAAAACTAGATTGTTTCGTAGTTAAACCAGCTCATTTCAGTACATGACTGTACCAGTCAGTTGCATCCACGAACCCTGCGTCAGGAGATAGCTGCATGAACGGCCATGTTTTTACCTTCTAGCTTCCCCCGCACTTCCAGGGAAATGTTGGAATTTTTTCTCCGAACCAATACCCTGAGGTAAATATTTAGTTGCCAGGGGGTGGGGGAAATACCAGAGATTTTTCCATCAGCCGTGGAGGGTGCGTTTTTTACAACACGAAAGTAAAAATCCCGGCCCATCCCCTGGTGACTAGGAAAGATAAACTCCTAGAAAACGACCCCTGCTGGCCATGGTCTATATTGTTTCGTACCTGTCATATAATTTTGTAGGCATCAGTATAAACTTACCATACATCCGCAAACATTATCGATTTATCTGTCTGTAAGGTTTAGGAACCACTGAACCAGACTACGCTCTCATGTCCCACATTCGAGCCGAGCACATCACTATTTCCTGTCAATTTGTAAACTCCAGTGCCCGAAGTGGCAGGGCACGTACTGGAGTAGTCCAAGCTTCTTAGACGATGATAATTCCATTTTAGTGATTATTCCAATTCATCGATCGACGTCGGTCAATAAAAGATCTTTTAGTTATGGAACCCAGAACTAGTACTGGAGTGGCAATCCAAATTTATGAAAATTCAGTGATTACCACATTAAAACCACTGAGAGATATTTATATTATTAGTCTACTTAAGACAAATCAATGAGTAATGTTCACAATAAAGAAAATACAGTAGAGATGAAAAATTAAAAAGTAAAAAAGACTCACCACAATTTTGGCAGACATTCTTTGTGCTAGTCAACTCTGAATACGGTACGTTGCAGTTTAATGGAATGTTATGTTTTTAAATCAAGCAACAGTTTCAACACGACCTTTCAATTAATGACATTTGTATCAAAATTTATGTTGAATGTCAAACCCACATGTACGTCTTGCTCTTAAAACGCTCGCACCGGTTGATGACAAGCGTCTGCACAACATTGAAGTTTAGGTCAGACGACACTAAATTTAAGGTCAGGGGTAGGCTACCTAAATTTGAGAGGATTGCAAAAGCCACTCAGCAGTAAATCATGAGTAGGCTACTGTTTACAGAACGGTTCACATAAAAAGATTACTTGGAAGCTAAACTATTCATCTATTGGAATCAAGTGAAGAATTTTAAAACTCCTAAGAGGCTTTCAGACACATTTAATTAACAGCTAGATGCATTGTAGGAGTCTGACCACCAGTACAACTGTGGTTTTAAATTATGTCAGAATAACTTATAAATAAAAAAAATCTATTAGATACAAACTCAAAAACACAGATTTATTGACATGTATGAGCAATTGTATTCGTATAATATGTAGACAAGAGTATGAATGGGACATGTCAATAAATCTGAACATTCGTGTTTGAATTATTTTTTTTTTGAAGTTATGGTGTCCAAGATCAATTTTGATAACTGCCTTGCCTATTTCTTCACAAGTCTTGTTTTGACATCTAAAATATTTTTACAGGTGGCTCTGCAGTTTAGCCGTTATGTAAATAGTGGACCATTTTACTTTATTCAACTAGAGCAGTATTTTTGTATTACAAGTAATTAGCTCCACTTCACGGTCAAGTTCACTTTTCATCAAGAATAATTCCTTTCAATAATTCTCAGTTGCCTATTGTTTTCTGTGATCACATCTTGGTAATGTGGATATTATGTGTACTAATAATCTACCAGTACTTATTGCCCTCTTCCACTAGCAACTTACACAGCACAGATAGAGGAATGTCAATGGCCAACCGTAAGTCATAGTTAGAAGACCTGCATAACCTGGGTGTCAACCACCGAGTGAAACAGAAAACAAGACAAACACATTTGACTGATTAATAAACATCTCTATAAATATTTTATTGTCTGCTTATGACAAAATGTACTTCATAACATAAATTAAATATAGTATTGTGCACTAATCAATGTTTTGCCCTAGATTGATAAAGTCTATATGATGAGTGGCATGTATACACACTCTAAAGAGTTCCCAGGAAATAACCCCTTATGAAAAGTGCCATGGTGCACATCAATTACAGATTTAACGGTTTTGACTCAAAAATGGGCATGTCTCCAACAAAGGGCCACAACTCTGGAAATAAATGAATATTCATTTCACCTAAAATTCTTAACAATTTGCACAACCAGGTTTGGTACAAACTACTCATATGAAGTTCCATTGGTTACAGAGAGAAAATGCAGACAAACTGTTTGACATCCTTCCATCTACACAGACAGACATCCAGCACACAATCATTATGTCTCCCAAACAATATGTGGGAGACAATTGATACAAGGCTATACGATGAGGACTTCTAGTTAAACACACGCTATCTGATTATCCAGAGTTGGTTCACAACTTTTCCTGGGGCAAAATATTGATAGGTACATTAAAGAACAACAATTAAGTAGAATATATGTATAACTTCATAAAATCACTGTTAGAAATCACATAATATAATAGATGGCATATTCATAACTAGGTGTTAAATTTACCCAATACTACATTGATCAGATTATTAGCTTAAATACACAAACTTTTGTCAATTTGCTTGCTAAATTCCGACATTTATAGTAGAATTTTTTGACCTGTTGAAAACAAGACTATGTTCAGTGAACGCTTATGCCCCTGTGGAAGACCTGTCCATAACAAATAGCTAAGTCAATCAGGGGCCATAATTTAGTTGGAACATTGGATAGTGTAACATGGCTTTGACAATGCATTGTGTTTATGATGATAAACAAGTATGCCACATTTGAAAACAATGCCTTGATGGACAGAATTTTTTTTGAGTTTTAACATTTTGTAACAGGCAAACAGTTGTATTACTATATCATCAGTAGATGCAGGGGCATAAAAATACTAACACAGTAGCTGCACACTATGGATAATTTGGTCATCATCACCTGTCTGGGGAAGACATATTCATGGTGTACAGTTCAACAGTAACTTTGTCATCTCTGTAAAAAAAACTCCACTTAATGTTTAACTAAGTTAAGTCATTTAGTGTAACTGTATTGAACAAATAGTTTCCATGTTTTTACTATCAATACTAGAACTATAGACATTCGACAGACCAATATACCCACCCTCCATGGCAAAGGGCCATACTTTTGGCAAAATAATCTCTGTTGTGTGGGGTATAATAAGACCCCTTTCATTGGTCATCTGAATTCTCTATGTATATAAGATGTTTTAAAATTGTCTAACAAAATTGTTCGCTACAGTATGCATACATTTCAGAAATGCAAGAATAAATTAATAGATAAGAATATGTACAATATGAAAGACACCAACACTCCGGATACATTATACGGCTGACCTTAACAAATATTTGTTTGGAGTCACCTCAGAACCAGAAAGTTTTGTGCCTCCGTAGCTCAGTGGTTAGTGCGCTTGCCGTCTAATCTGGCGACCCGGGTTCAAATTCGGGTGGAGGTACATATATATGCCTGCCATGTTTCAGTAGAAATAAAGCAAATAAAGGCAATGCTTGGCATTAAGCAATTTAAAAAAAAAAAAAAAAAAAAGAACCAGAAAGTTTTAGGTGGGTGGATAAGTAGGTGGGTACATGTAGGTATTTTTTACACACAATCATAATGTAAATTAGACTGTGTTAATAAACACTTATGCCCCAGAAAAAGCCTTGTCCATAACAACTGGTGCTGTCAGTTTGAGGCTATATTTATATTGAAATGTTGAATAGTATAACACGGCATTGACAATGCAAGTCGTTTATGGTGGTAAACAAGTATGCCAAATTTGAAAGCAATGCCTTAATTGCTTTAAATTTACTTTAAGTATAGAGTTTCGAAAACTTTATAGTTTTAACAAACATTTTTCAATAGGCCAGTGGACAGGTCAGGATTATCACAGCATGCCTCTTGTACCCATCGATGCAAGGGCATGCAAATAAATATCTCCAATAAAGCAATACAAAATTAAGTTTGCTGGGGTATTTGTGAGGAACTCCAACCTGAGGAATTAATTAAGGTCAGCCAAAATTGAATACTGACATTGTTAACTATGGATACATAATACTAACATAATACACATGCATAGATAGCACTTCCACAACCTAGATATATATATGATATAATGTCAAATCATTTTTATTTGTTGGATACAAGTTTTCATAGATTTAGCATGTTAAATAAACTACTGTAAAATCATTTAATTCAAAATTTTGTGGTTTTAGTAAAAAAAGACAATTTCAATGGGACCTTGGTTCGTGAATTTTGCATTTCATGTAATAAATACAAGGGTAAAAATTATTGTTGGACAGGATTTGAATTCGTGGTTAAAGGCAAACCACAAAATTTAATCCCCCTAGAAATTAATGATTTTACAGTACTGGTACTCAAAACATAAATAAACTCAATTTTTATTCTATATGACTTTTGTAATGTACAACGTTACTATCCCATGAAAAGATAACGTTTAACTTTGAACCAATATATCCACAAACTTGTGCACCCTCAAATACAAATGATTTAACAGTAACATAAAAATCTTGCAAAGAACAATTAAATGAGAAGAGATAACTCTGTCTAATAATAATTCCTTGTTACAATATTAAATGCAATTATACATACTTGAGGACTTCAAAAATATGCCTCACCGCAGTAATCCAAATATTGATTTGATCCTAAATTCACTGAAAACAAGACTGTGTTCAGCGAATGCTTATGTACCAGTGGAAATCTTGTCCCCAATAAAAATCAAAACATTGATAGCGCTGAAAGAGCGTGGCTTATATTTCCACTCACCAAGCCTGTTGCACCCTGTTCAACTAGCTATGTCAATTAGGGGCCATAATTCTATTGAAATGTTGGATAGCGTTACAAGGCTTTGAAAATGTAAGGTATTTATGACTGTTAACAAGTTTTCCATGTTTGAAAGCAATGCCTTGATGGAGTTTAAAAGCAATGCATTGATAGAATTCAAAAATATTTTAGTTTCAATATTAAAACGGACGGACGCTGTCTTCACATATCAATTTTAGTGGTCAAGGTAAAACAAATCTATCATTAACTAGCTATATATATATTCTCCAACCTTCCCTTCAAGGGCAAATAAACTTATAAACATAAAAAGATTTCGATAACATCAATGTAAAAGCACCAAATTAACCAAATGATATCACACAAAGTTATTATCTAATTCTATTAACAAAAGCACATACTGTAAAATCATTTAATTTCATTAGGGACAAAATTTTGTGGTTTTGGTAAAAAAGACAATTTCGTTGGGACTTGAATTCGTGGATTTTGCATTTCGGGTAATAACACAAGGGTCACAATTAATGTTCGTTGGGATTAAAGTTCATGGTTGAGGTGAACCACAAAATCCACATACTTTAATCCCCCATGAAAATTAATGATTTTACAGTATACAATCCAGAAATGGCAAATTACTCACTGACCAGCATAATACATATATACAATAACATGAAGTATAAAAGCATCAAAGACACCAAATACAAATATGTATAAAAAAACCATTCAGATCTGTTGACATGATTAATTCCCTTGATACATTAATCACAGATTCACTCCTTGCACAAGCATTCTGTACATATGATAAAAAATATCAATTCTAAAGATGGTTATACATTACAAACATGTTATTTGTTTAATACATGTATCACATTAAAAAACTCTTAGCACAAAAAATGACAACTTGTGTAGGAAAGTAAGTAGATCAAATTCTGAAGAATAATCATAAAAAGATAACGAAAAATGATCCAAAACAAACAAATTCAACCTTTTATCAACAAGTGACACAGAAAAAAATCACATGTTAACCATTGCTACTTTAACACAGATTTAGAATTGCACAGAGATTCTTAAGAGTAGAATAAAATGTAAATGCATTCAGCATGTAACGATTAACAAAAACTTAACAACTATATAAAAGGGACCTGTATAATTCTATACAGGCCTTAAAAAGTACTGGTAAGTATTTACTACTAGTCTACTAGTAGGGGATGGCTGTAGAGCTGTTGAAAATAATAGAAAAACAATTATTTCTACTGAAAGTAGATATTTGAAAACCTACTTGTGTCCATTTTTATTCAATATTTGAGTTTTCTCAAAGTCAGAGAAAGCCCCCATACTGCTGCAATATGGGTAATCTAACAAAGCATACATGGGAAACCCAACAACAAATTCTAGCTCTAATAATTAGGCCCAAAACTACAATATCATATATTGCAAAATGAACATGATGGCACTAAAATGTCTGAACTAGCTCACTTAAAGTCTTGGGAGACTTTCTAAGCATATACAAAATGTAAGCTGAAGGGTAACTGCAAAATCTCCACAGAAACCAAACAGAAGCTGTATATAGATTACATACACATGTCATTATCAGGAGGTCCACTAACAAGCAGGGTTTTCACAAGGATTTCATGTAGGAGGCTTTTTTGTACATTTGAGGAGGCCAAGGTGCCTGCATGAGCACTAAGGATGGAAGGCAGCTAAGGGTAAATTTGAGGCGGCCCAAATATCATTAGAGGCAGTATAAATTGGCCTCCTGCTGCCTCCTAATGACAACCCCGACAACCAAGATTGTTCAAATTATGTCAATTGGAGTAAAACTGGCTCCACCCAGGGTCGCATGTCATCAATTAGTTAATAAACCATGGGTGTCCAACAATCATTAAAGCTCACCTGGAACAGTTTGTTCTTAGGCAAGCTAATATACAAAATTATACAAAAGTAAAAAATATATAAAATTATAAAAATACAGAATATTGTCAAAATATTTTGAAACGCTACTCTATGAAAAAAATTATTGATATATTTTTATCAGACAAAGTTCTACAAATCATGCTAAGTAGCTGACAATATAAAGTTAATATATGTCACGAGTATATTTCATATATCTGATTTAGACTGATTATTGGTAAAAAGTCACTGTAACGTGATAATGTAGCATTTCAAGGAATGCCGACAGAAATATCTGAATATCTTTAACTTTGTAATAGCTTGGCGAATTTGACACAAACCTGACCTTTTGATTAGCATAATTTACCAGTGGATATCTTGTCTGTATTTATAACCTTGGTTGTAATTGTTTCATAGTCAGGTAGCATCACAAAGACGCTCAAGATGTAATATTTTATTATACAAACACAAATTTGAAATACTGATATTGCACTATTTGCTTGTGGAAATTGATATATTTAAAGGAAGAACCTTGTAATATATTCATGCATAAAGGTTAAGATCAAGTCAAATTCGTCAAGCTAGATACATATTGCAGAGAAGTCATTTCAATCCTCATTTGTAGTTACTTGATTTCCTGTAAGCACAGACTCCAGCCAGACATACATACAAATATAATCCAGTCTGTAGTAGCGACTCAGCATCCGGTCCCTCCCGAGCCATACTGTGTAGGAACTGAACAAGCCCGACCAACACAAATAGACATGTCACAATCAGCAGAAAAGTAGAAAACGAGAATCGTTTCCGTAATGCGCCAAATATACCAGATACAGGCTCTTCTCTGAGCATGAACACATTTTCATCCTCTTGGTTGCGTAGCTGGCCTTCACGTATCCACATGTTACCAAGCTTGCTAGATATTTTACCAGGTGTGAACGTAAAGTTATTCTGCTTTATGGATCGGTTAGTTACAGATTTCTCTGTGGATTCCAATATGCCTTTATACTTGCGGATGGCAGTCAACAGTTCTATACACATATCTTCATCTTGTAGATCGCCAAGAAACGTAGAACCGCGGTGCAACTGCTCTAAATAAGTGGATAAATCTTTCTCATACTCATGTATTGCTTTCAAATGTTTTCCTCTATCTGATCTTATTTTCTCGATCTTTTCGTCAGACAATTTTTGAATGTGACTGACAATACTTTGTGTATGTTCCTGAATCTGACTAATGGCATCGTCAGCAGACTTATCTCCCCTTTTCTCTACTTCATGCAGCTTGGTCAGGGATAGTTTCACTTCTTTCATGTCTTGAAGAGATTGATCATAATCAAATTGTAGATGTTTGCGTGCGACTTGAAACTTCTTTGCCAGGGTCATGGTGGTATGCTTCCTGTGTTTCTCACAGACGCAGGACACACATATAGCACTATCACACGTCATGCAATACATCTGTAGGGATTCATCTTTATGGTCAAGACAGAATTTCTCCGAGGTCAGGTACACGCCGATATTCCCCGTCTCGATCTTTATGATATTTGATTGACGTCCTGTCATGTGTTTGAATAAACGATGCTCATGTACGCAAAATTTGCAAATGTCAAGGTCACAATCAATACACCTGTACTGTGACATCAGCCAGTCTCTCTCACAAACGTCACAAATACCAAAATACGGACGAGATCCAATTTCATCCTGTATACAGTTGATGTAGAAGTTTGGAGGGAAATCTTTGACACCACCTCGAGGAACACAAACATCGGCCCGGCATTGTGGACATCTAAAATACGAGTGATATTGCTTGCTTAGAAAGAGGTGTAAGTACAATATCAATATTTTCAAATTTGAGAAAACAAGAAAACTGTCTGAAAATGGCTCTTTACTTTAATATGGAAAATCAACTTTTTGAATTTAGGATCATTACTGTTAGAATAATATTAAGATTTGCTTTTCAAGTTCACCTGAAAATTTATAAAACATACCCTATAAACTAGTATCATTAGTAATCTATCTTTTATTTACAAGAAAAAACGTAACAATTAAGTACCTGAACAATCGCCCAGATGTTGATGAAGCATGAACGTAGTCCAGTAGACAGGTGAGACATACTGTATGATGACAGGTGAGTATACGTGGATCCTTGTATTCATCCATACATATTGGGCACTGTAACATCCGATCTCGTAGTCTCTCAATCTTTTCATGTTCCACCACAGTAGAGTCAGATCTATTCATTGTTGATGTGGAGAATGTGTCACTTACACGCTGAAATACAAAATTGTAAATTGTACCACTTTGGACTAGTTAAGAGTTCACTATTAAATAGTGTTGTTCCGATTAAGGAACGTGCAGATACAGGAGCCTCTGAGGTGTACTCGTTTCAGAGACACCACTGGTTCTTTTACATGCCAGGACAGTAAGGTGTATAGCACCCATACATGGGACCTAGGTTCTAACTTTCAAGTCTCATCCGAAATAGTAAATTTTAGTTCGTCAGGCAAGAATTCGAACCGAAAACCCTGAGATCAGTAGCCTTAAATTATAAGACTTAATCTCTACCGACTGAGCTAAGCAGGTTGACTGTGATGATAGGTCAAACAAAGCAAACAATTATCTATGGTATAATTCCTGATAGTCAATCTCGACTGATGAGATGAAAGTCAGAAATTAAAAATATCCCCTAGCAGACAGCCCCTCGTCTAATTTCCTGTGATAAAATTTTCACACCTTTCATTGACTGTGTGACAATCTTTTCTTTGATCATGGGTGGTCAGAAAAGGTGTTAATGCCACTTCATAATCTCCTAAGAACGAATTCAGACACTACAGATAACAAGACCTTTGCGCTCTTTGTGACACTCCAACAGAACAGAACTAGCCCCAGGCTGAGGGCGAATAGTTTTGAGTACGAACAACGCCTTAAAAAGAAAGTAAAACGGAAGGTTACAGGGAATATTTTACGTTACGTTTACGCTATGAAATGTAACCGCCTTTATTCAAGTATCGACTTCAAACATTATTTTGGTACCTTAACACTAGGTCATTTGGAATTTGAATTTGAAATAATGTCACTTCGTCCAGAAATTTCTTCATCAACGGTTACTTCCCTTTAACAGAATGGTGAAAATGCTGTAATCCGGGCAGCACAAATCCGGACTGGTCGGAAACAGAGGTCGAGTGTAGAATGCAATTTTATGTGGTGTATCTCTAATTTGAAGGGTCACCTCCAAAAGTTCCCCTTCACTATTTCTGTAATGAACATTGAATTACACCGATAACATTTTTAAAGAAGTCATCAACTTGCTTGATTGGTTTATTAAATGCCATCCGCAGGCGAGTAATGACGTCATCATTTGAGCGATATTTAGTACAAAAAAGTTACCGAGTGTATCATGTGGAAACATATGGTCCTCCCATAAATCAATGGGATTAGATTAGGACAAAGACCTAGGTCTTTGATTAGGACCACCAATAGATATTGCCCAGCATTTCACTCTCGTGAGGTTCATAATTATTATAATGTATGCATACTAATACTTGTAGCAATTTTTAAGTTTCTGCACTAAGTTCCGCAAAAAGCAGGATCGACATTAATACAATTAATAAATGAACTCAATCCATGGAACAAAAATTGAACCCAATGTGATTTTATTCAATTGTTATGGTCGAGTTATGACATCTTATAAATTAGCATTCGGAAAAGATCTCCTTTTTGTTGAAAATGGAAATATGTTCCTGAAATATATTTTTACCGGAATAGCTTTAAATTGTATTGGATAATCCGATTAATTGTCGATCAAGTCATTATTTAGGCTCCGATTTTCCAAGAGGGGTGCAAAATCGAATATAACATTGAAGAAGTAAGTTAAAATTATAAAGCAGATTGTGTATTGAGTTTCTGAAAATCGGATGTGACGAATTGTATTAAATACAATGGCACTCACACGTAAATGTATATCACTGGCCTAGAATGAGAAGGTCGTAAGTACGACCTTTACTGAGACATATTTGAAATCTGCATCACAAGGCGCTTTTTATCAGCCTATTTTCATTAAAATCAGAACCTGTCATGTTGACCAAACTTAATTGAAATAAAAAATGTTTTCTATAAGTAACGAGTAATTTTCAGACAGTTTTTTTGTTTGCTCAAATGTTGATTTTGTACTTAGGACCTTCTTATTCTAAGCCAGCGATGTGTTTCAATCATATCTAGAACTGGTATACACTGAGACAAATTTCTCATTGGTCACTTTTCAAATCCTAAAATTTTGCCGTGATTTTTTGATAATTTGGTCGGTAAATCATATATATGTACTTTAAAAGCCCGTACGCAAAATTTCATTAAACATATTATCTCACTTAAAGATATTTGGGAGTTGAAAAGTGACCAATTAGAAATTTTGTTCAGTGTAATGTCCCATCGCAAGAGTTGAGTTTTAGGAATAAAATACATAACGACGTTAAGTTTATGCAAGCACCATTGCTTGATGCCCATTGATTTAAGCTACATTGTAGTGCAACACCGTGGTGGGTTAATGTTAGTATTCGAATTGGCCTAGACTCGGGACAATCATTGTATTTATAAGGGACGATGTTAGTTTGTACAAAGATTATGACTCTTGGGCGAATAGGCAATACAATACATGTTCACGTAAGGTGCGTGTCCTAGCTTGTTCAGCATACAAAGTCTACCTGAAAATTAAAAACTAGTACTCGAAAGCTTCTCTATCTAATTGTATTGAACTTTTTTTAAATTTCCACTTGCTATTTTGATCTATTTAAAGAGGGTTAATAAACGCCTTTGCTCCACGACGGAAAATTATGTATACTGCAAAACAGTAACAAACAGTAGTACTTGTATCTCTCAAAATCATTTTTGTGATTCATACGTTGATCAAATCAATGTTTGTTCAATACAAGTGTGGAAAAATATAATCTCAGTCGGCTTAATCATGTTAATAGAATTGTGTCGGTATAAAGCAATGGATTTTGCATTGATACGTAGTGTGTACACCATGTCACAGTATAACAAAATGTACATTTGTATAGTGCTACGTATTATCGTTTTATTGTTACATATCAATGAATGGTTGTAAAATTTGATACGTTAATATAGTCTGGTTCCCGGTACCTAAATTTTCCATTACATTACAGTATAGGTCCTAAACCACTGTAAGATTTAGGACAGGGAACCAGACTAACGTAAATATTGAAAATCCGTATTCTGTCTCGGGTTTCATGTATATACTTTATATAGTTAAACAATAATCGATTTCATGTATTGAAAGGCTTGCCTATTTAAGTAATATTTACGCAGAGTTAAATAAAATTGTGTCTTGACTACGCTGTTTGCTACCGTTTGAAAATAACGGCATATAATTTTTGCCAGTCGCGTTTTTAAAAGAAGACATTAATTTGTTTTCTTCGATGCTCTTTGTGAAGTGTTTAACAGACTGAAGTAAAGGGATAAAAACATCAAACCGCTTTATCATTTGAATATCACCCATAAACATGGCTAATACAAATACGTCGAGGTAAGTTTTAAATTGAATTTCTCATTCGTCTTTTTTGTTTTCAAGTTAAATTGAAAATCGATATTAATGCTCGTACTCGTGAGTTGAATAAACGGGTATACAGTCAAACCAGTGTTTAACATTGTTACAGATAGTTAAGGGGTACATCATGATAATGTGGCTTTCTGGAAACACGTGGTTGTTTAATAAAGGTTAAACAATCAAGTTACCAATTTTCTAGGGCTCTTTTCATCTGTTTTAAGCCGCTCAAGCACTCTTTGCCATTTTAACTTCCCCTGGTCATGGGGCTACCCGCTATATATACCTACGTTCGTGACTCCCAGTGAAGACTATATTTCTCTCATTTGGGTGTGGCAGCCAACATCGATCTGCGGCTCCCAGGAATAGTCACTATCCTCACAGGTATCAATGTACACCTCGGTGGAGTTATTCTTGCTCAGAGGCATTAACTAGTGGTCCAGACTGGGGTTGAACCCAGGACCTCTCGATCCCGAAGCGCACATCCTACCTCTAGGTTACCACTCCCTCAGGTGTACCGGTGTCTACCATAAACTATCCCGATTTGTGTGCAACACATATTGATTGTTTTAGACAGGTGGTTGTTTAATTAAAGTAGCGTCTAGCGCAGAGTGTGTCTTAGCGCGGCATGGTTCCCGTTCGGAATAAATCGGAACTTCTCGGCGTTTATCTAACGAATGTGTATTTCTCAGTTACGGAAATACCCGATTAGTTACGATTGGTTCGGAATATAAAAATATATCCTAATACTGTGAGAAGATAGTTCAAAGCGGACAGTGGGATCAGTCTACTAGGTGTGTCTGTATGTATGTGTACACGTGATATACCACGTACTGTTGTCTTACCTAGCAACATGGTAAGCTTTGATCAAATTGATCAAATTATATTGTATGACCATTGCTTTGAACGTCGGCATCGATTTTATCCTAGTAAATCAATTATTCATCCATCGATCTGGCCAATATCAGCAGTTTACACACACATACGCACTATCGTCTGCTCATGGAAGGATGGGAACATATTAATAAAAGTTCAATATTTTTAGTGTTCATAGAGTTAACATAGATCTATTTTATAAAATCACGGACTTATAATTGTTAAGATTCTAGATTCAGTAGTTTTACTGGTGTGTTTCTAAAAGTATGTAGATTTGATCATTTTATTCGTAAATACGTGAATTTCAACATTGTAGATTTTGTTTAAACGTCGTTTCAACAGAAACACGTACATACATGGTATCTATTTCAGCGTTGTTTCAATACCTGAACTTCATATTGATAATATTCTATGACCTGCTATATAATGGATACTCAATAACTTTTGAACTATCCGTATGAACTGATTCGAACGTATAGTGTGTCTGCGGGACTTAATACCATTGTAAATAGTGTGTCTAGTAAGTTCAAATGATATCATTTAGTTTCAACAGGCGTCTGTCATTCAATCGATTATTATAACCTTCATAATGTACTGGTATACCGATACATGTACTAGGACAATGCCAATATAATATTGCTATGATCATGGTCATGGTATTGGTAACGTTAATCATGAAGTCATTTGTATAATCATTAATCAAATTTATACATTTTATCTAAAAAAAACCTACTTATATGGTGATAACTGATAAGTCGACATACAGAATAAAGTTCTATGTTTTTACTAGTCTAAATATTTGCTTTAAGTTTCATAAAATTAATTTCGTAAAATTATCAGTGCTTTTTATCTTCAACGTTTTTTTTTCTCTAAGGACAAGGTTAACCATACGCCCACTTGTTCGGGTACTAACTGAAATCTTTTTGTATTACAGTAATCGGGTAAGGAATGCACGCTGGTATACCGTTGGTTTTATTTATATATTGTACCAATACACATACCTCGAGTATATACCGGTAACTTAAGATTTGATTTACTACATTGTAATTATTATACATTGTAATCACTTCAAGCTGACGAAATTAAGATATGTCTGGGCTTAACGTTATGTCATTATGACAATGTTCCACAGAGCGATACACACATAAATATGTTTATATTGTTGAGCACTATCCTGATATTGAAAATATCTTAAATAGCAATGTTTCAATTATTGAAATTTATCATTATTTTTTTTTACAAAGCTAGGGAACAATGTTGCTACAAAGGCTAGATAACCACAGAGCGTCTATATAGATCAGTGTTCAAATGACGTCTACAAACAGCACCAAACCCCTTTCCCTATTACCTGATCTGTGACCACTTCGTTTATTATCTTTCAACCGTTTGTGCCACCACAACACGAACGACTAATCGGCGTCTGTGCATTATGACTGGTTCATTTACTTTGCGAGATGTATCTCAATATTCATACGTGTAACGCCATTTGATAATCGTGGGTATCTACACGTAAGCCTAATTGGTGTTTTTTACCCAAGTCCTTGACGTCTATTTGTCTATCATGACCGTGGCCATTTACTTTTTGAATGTCCGGCTGTGATCGTAAACAAAGATCGATTACAATTATAAAGATATGATCATACTTTTGCACGAAAACGGCACTACTGTATGGCCTAGTAAGACGTCAGTGACGTCACATGGTAGATGCCAGTGACGTCTAGCTATGTCACATTTATAATGCTCAAGGTACTATCTTTATCAAGTTCTTCTGGAATTATTGAAATGTTTAAGGAATGATAAATATTGTATTTTATGTTTTCAGTTCGGCGATGACGTTTGATCCGAGCAAGGTCCAGCTAACGGACGTGGATCCGGTCAGCAACGTACCGTACCTTCACCAATCATTCGTCCTACACACATTCGTACCCATACGATACGTACGACGTCAAAAACCATTCGACGACACCAACTTTGTTGGGATGTATCCAGAGGGCTACAAAATGCCAACAATTTTAACGTGAGTTCCTTAATGCGATTATTTGTTTTTCACACGAAGATTTTCCTGTTGCATGCCAAATGATACTTTAAAGAGCGGATATTGGAAAACAGCTTTGATATTAAAGTCACATAACTTAACAGCTATAAACGGGCTTCTTATTTCGAAAACCAAAATAACCACGCTTGAAATTAATTTGCTTGTGTATATATGTGTGTATGACGATGGATATAGAAGACATTTTTTTGCGATTAACATTGGTGAACAAGTTTTATCATGACTCGCAAGTCCACAATCCAAATTTACAAATACAAGTATAATAAAATTAAGTAGAAGAGATATTAGCCTCGGGGAGCTTAAACGTTTGAACTGCGACTCGTGTCAGATGTCTTATCAATTTTGTTTGCCCTTACCAAATACACCAACTTTTGTAATTATTGTGAAGGCTTCTTTCAATATTTGCCTGTGTTGGCTATTAATAAAACGAAAAGCATGACGAATGTATGTGCGTGCATGTATCAGTCTAAATGGAAAACTGCACTCACTATCAGCGGGGTATGTATAAGAACACCTACATCGATAAGATGTTCTAATCGTTCAGTGTTATTTCCTTTTAAGCAGACGACATTCGATATACGTACATGTTTGTTCTTTCCGCCCATCAACGTATTCCTTTACAACCAGCGTCTAGAAACGTGATAAATTGTTCCAGGAGCTGCTATATATAAAATCCCGGATCGTTTCAAGTGGTTGAGCGTCCGCTTCGAGTGCCAGTGTTCTTGAGTTTGATTCTAGACAACGACATATCAAAGTCGTTAGAATGATACATGAAATTATGCTCATTTTGCATTAATTAATAATTTATGGTTGTCTGGGTAACGAGGGTGTTAATGTTCGAAACATATACTCTGTACAAATATGCCCATGTCTCTTCAATTTAGATACTAGATAGTTCTGGCAAGCAAGGATATGAGAGTTCTGTTCGTATTAAACATTCTTTTATTGGATGTCTATAGGCTTAAGGTTTTGTCATGTTAATTGGTACAGTTAATTGTAAATGTATTCCAATCGATTCAGAACAGAATACATTTCATGTTTGTATTGTAAAGCTATATGCATAAGGCTATGGATTGTACATTATAACTTGTCTCTCTTTAGTTAATAAATATATAATGTACATGTATTTATGTATATATTCAGAAATAGAAATCCTTTTTATCGTAAGATGTATAACGTTAAGAATATTGAATGCCACACTTGCATTATAAATGTAAAGTTACGGTAGCGAATCTGTAATTGGAAATATCAATACGTTGCTTTATTCTAGATAGCGTGCGAGATTTACTTAACATCCCAATATCGACAATGCATAATGTATCCAGGCTAGCCATTACTTGTTAATGAACCTTATCTCTATTATACATGAACATAACAGAACACACTCAATTAAATAATCGAATTCTATAAATATGCAATTATTATTTCCAGTAACATAACCTTTTATAAGCTATATTAGTGCCAAAATCGCTGACTTAGAATGAGATGGTCGTAACCTTGGACAAAATCAATGTTTTGAGAAAACAAAAAAAACTGTCTGAAATTACTTATGGAAAATCAAGCTCATTTTTAACTTTAATTACATCTTCGTTTTGGTCAACATGGCAAGGTCCGATTTTCATGAAAAGAGGGTCACAAGAAGCGCCTTATGGCGTGGATTTCAAATAAATATCAGTATAATAAGGTCATAAGTAGTAGTTACGACATTCTCGTTCTAAGCCAACATAATGCACATTCAGTAATACTCAGAGATACTACATATGGCACATTACATTTGGCCTAATTCATACTTTCAATATTGTATGGGATAAAATAAAATATGATGAACAGCTAGATGTGTGTCATTAATGCTTCAGAATAACATTATTCATCAGACATGGGTAAGAAAATAGAGGAAAATTAGAACACCTTTGTCAGACAATGAGAATGGGAATTGGTGAATTAAACTATGGCAATTTCAGGGACAAACGTTATTCCTTTAATTACTCTTATTGCTTGCCTTACACTCGACTTACCAAAGTGAAATATACCCATTGCAATGCACAAAGACCGCGGTGGTAGAATGTAACTTGTACTATTCTCTAAAACTGCTACAAAAGAAATGTTGTAATCTGTTGGAATTACTTTTATAAACAGTTAAAACTAATTAAAATAAACAACCGACACACGAAGCAACTTGGAAATTCTAATAAGAAGGTGAAGTAACATTCAATAGAAACAGCAGATCACACAAAGCAAACAAGAGCACAGACTGTAGACCTACCATTGGCAGCTGATTTACGAGACCACCATATGCGAGATATACCACTTTATGAGGTCGAGCGTGTAACTATGGTGTACCAACAGGGTCTCGTATTTCTCACATGATAATCTGCCAAGTACCTATGTAAGTCACACGAAGAATTGCAATCTCATTAAAATCAGATCGTAACATTTGCTCCATTCCTTTGCGCTGTTAGTTAGCTAAAGTAGTGGGGCTAATATGGATCTGATTTAAATGAGATTGGAAGAATTGGATACCAACAGTTCATTGTATATAAATTAATGCTCAATTCTCTTTTCTTTTCAGCAAAGATAATCAGGGTAATGTAACAAAGAAGACAACATTTGATGACGCTGTGGTGTGTATGATGGTTGGACAAGAAAAGGCTGGTCTAGAAGGCGATAAAGACATGGATTGTATAACAAACGTGCAGTTCACTCGGCCGGGTTATCTGTGTCTTCATCCGAAAGGACCAACCAGGCAAGCAAAAAGCGCGCCAGCAATCACACGAGAACGAACGAGAACCATGTTATCTGCGGAAGTCTCGTCGCGTGGTAAAACATCGAAAAGTTATCTAAGGAAACAAAACGAGCTACAAGAGGAATCTGACAAAGTGGAAGAAAATGAACCATTGACTCCACGAACGTTTTCCGCTAAATCATCTGCTAAAACCAAACGAAAGAAATTGCCAGATAATGTGGAGTATGCACTAGCTCTCAAACATCCATCTTGGCCGGAAGTTGCCGACGAATGGGGAACACGTGGTCGTAATTTTGGTTGGCCTGGTAAAAGAATAGAGAAAAAGATAATGGCTACTGGTTGCCACGTGACTCCTGGCGCACACCCGAACAGTAACGACCCGGATGTTGAATGGGAATACACATTTTACGAAGCAGAAAGACTGCTGGATACTGAAGCTGTATCGTCTGTTCAAAGACAATGTTTCATTTTGCTGTGTCTGCTATGCATGGACTGTTTAGAAAACAAGTCCATATCACTACGCCAGTTGAAGTCTATTTTGTATTTCGGTTGTGAAACTACAGATCCACAAATTTGGCGTACGAACAAGGCTGTTTGTGTTAATAAGCTACTGGACAGTCTTCTAGAAAGTATAAGAAATGGAAATTTGCCGGACTACTTTATTCCAAAAAATAATACCATCAGCCATTTACAGAAAGAAGAATTGCTCCAGCTGGAAAAGTCTTTGTCCGCAATACGAAATAATCCCGTTCAATATCTCTTGCAACAAACAAATACCTGTGCTTTCGTGAACATATTTCCGTTTTATTGTAACGTTGGAGAGTTGTTTAATCCATTCATTTCAAATTCAGAAAGTTTTGCTAAGAACCAGGACAAAGAAAAGGCAGCTCGTGCCATACTAACTGTCACTGACGAGTTGTGCAATAGTTTCTATTTAGACGCTGGTTTTGAAATTTACGAGGAATCGTATGAAGAAATAACCGTGTACATTCAGTCATTGATAGCTCACGGTGTATCAGGCTTTGAGGAAGCCATTGAATATTTCATCAAACCTTTGCAAGGAGACAAAGAAGCACAAAAACATTTGGAGTTTATGCCACAACTTTTGAGTCAGAAAAACATAACCCTAAGTGAGAAATTGCCACCGACTGAAATATGGCGCCCGATTCGAATGTGTCGTCTGTTGATTCAGAAATTTGCCAACTCTAAAGAAGGTTCCCATTTGTTCGATCATTTAGGTTGCATGTATCACTCCGCGTCCACAGTGTTCAAAGACCATCGCCAGGATTCCCTCCAGAAAGCAGACGCTGCTTTCAAAGACGCTCTAGGAAAAGATGATTGTGGAATAGGGACGTACGTTGATTACGGTCGGTTCCTTTGCCGGACCAAGCGATATGAAGAGAGCTTACCAGTACTACGCAAAGTAATTCTAAAAGAGTCCAAGAAGCCAGAAAGTAAGAACTTTTACGGTAGGATGGAAGCGCTTGTTGCTGACGAATTCCTGCAGAGGGAAATAGAAGCAGAAGATGGACTGGAAGTGTTCTCGTGCGGGTACGCCCTCTATCTTACATGTGAATGTTACATTCAGCTGAAGAAGACACCAGATCTGATCAAATCTTTGTCGCAGTCTGAAGACTTCTGCAAGCAGACAAACGATCCAAGCTCCATGGCATTGATGGGATATACCTTGATGAAACTACGACGCTTTCAGAAGGCGTCCGATTGGTTTAAATTAGTGCAGAAAGCTGAACCTGCTAACAGAGTAGTGACTGGAAATATAGCTGCATGTAAGAAATTTGAAGGTCAGAATGTAGCTGATGAAGATTTAAGTCTAGAGAAGGACTTTAAAAAGTTGAACTTTTGGAAGTAATTTTCGTCTGATATACAAAATGTATGTATTAACTGTCGAAATGCCGCCACGATGTTCCGTTTTAGAAACTAGTGGTGTTAAATATGAGTGGTTATAGTACAGTTCAGGAAAAATAGTTAGGTAAATCAGACGCCTTGTTGATTATATAATTTTTATTATATATCAAGTACAAATTTGTAGAAAAACGGCGTTAAACCCGCATAAACAGGTGTAAGAACAATGTTTTAATATGAGTACTGTGTATGCATTTTGTAACGTCTGTTTATACAATTCGTTGCGCTAGAATAAAGGTCTAATTATATGTATTAGTTTTTCTGTGTTTTGCAAAGGCTGGTACAACTTTCAGCAGCATGTGTGCTGAGTGCTTACACTGTTTATAAATGAATATAAAAACACAAATGCTCCCCCGATGGCATCCAAATAGTCGGAAATGACCTCAAAATCAATCGAGGTCATCTTCTGTTGCTGAACATCCTCAGTGCAAATTTTGAAGGCCAAGAGGCAAACCATTCGGTCTAAAATATTGGTAAGGGTCACAGTGACTTTGACCTTCTGACATACAAAAAACAATAGGGTTCATGACCTGATATGTTGCTGACCAACTGCCATGTTAAGTATTGAATGTCCTAGCTAGGGCACATCGTTCTTGAGTTATTAAATGGGAACCATTTGTTCTAAAAGTTGTTTTAAGGTCACGGTGATCTACTGACCTTAAACTCAGGAGGGGCTATCTACTGCTGCTGACTAACCTCGATGTAAAAATGAAGCTCATTGGAAAAGGCTTTCTTTAGTTATTAAACGGAAACCATTTGGCCTACCGACATACAGCTCGACCGACATGAGCAAAGGAAAGATGGGGGCATAATTTAGCCATACCAGTGATCGAGGAGTCACGTCTTACTACCCAGCTTCGGCTTAAGTTCACAAAACTCTTCTGAGAGTCTTTTTATGAGCATATTCATGCAAATTTAGAAGTCATGAACAAATTGACCAAACTGAAATTGAAAAGACCTCCGGTTTTTGCATAAGTAAAGATAATTAGTCAGTCTTTCTGTTACAAAAATAGCAACGTTCATTACTGATACATTTTGCTATGTGTGGGGAATAGAAATGATAGACAACACAAGCTACTCATATCTTAATATATCCCTTATCACGGTATGAATCGTGTTACACGACATCTCAGTTCCATCAGAGAATTGTTCTGTTTTCATATAGCTCTGACGGAACTCAAAACGGATGTAACGCACTGACGGAACTCAAATGTCATGCATTAGCCTGAGTTCCGTCAGAGCGTTACGTCGGGTTTGAGCTCCGTCATAGCTATATGAAAACGGAACAATTCTCTGATGGAACTGAGATGTCGTGTAACACGATTCGTACCGTGGATCGATGTGCAGAAGTAAAGATATCAGTGAGGTAAAACATGATAAAGCTATATAGTATTTGTATCTAATGATAGAACACCGATGACCAGTGATGCAGAAAGCCCTTTAAATCCTCAGATCGTGTCAGCACTGACGACATTAGATGGTAATGTGTTCCATTGAACAATATTTCTAGGAAATACTTGTTACTAGTTACGGAAATTTATGGAGTCAGCTGTGCTGTTTTTGGTATGTTTGGGGTGAGTCGTGTGATGGTGAAGGCGTGTCGGTCGCGATCGATTGAATGGATTCAGGTAAATACTGTAGTTAATATCATCATAACTATTTTATAGAAATGATAACAGTGTAAATATTTTTTGCTGTCGTGAGACGGTCTTGATGCACTCAGTATTTGTGAGAAAACGAGTAGCTGTACACTTTCAATTTCATCTATAATTTTGATGTGAGGATACCATAATGATACATACAAAATCGGCATTATATGCAGTACCTAAAACATCAATGCCTTAGTGCATCAATGCTCAATCAGGATATGGAGACAAAAATATTTTGACTAAAGCAAAAAATTTAGTGACATCATGCCTAAAGTAATCGTCACAATTGCAAGAAAAAAACGGACGCCGATTTAGAAATAGGACGTGTAAAAATACCGGTTTGTATCCTAATTTTCTACTTTATTTCGATACTATTGATAGTTTTGATTATTTCTTAATATTAAATAAATAAACAGAAGTACTGTAAAGCTATATCCGATCACGGATGCTTCTGGTTCAAATCTCTACAGCAATGGCAATAACTTGTATGATTGCCGGATATTGATTTTCGGACAAAACTGATTTACTAATTATGAACAGTTCACTCGTCATTATGTTATTCACTTACCTTTTAAATTGATAAATGTGTTACTATTTTTCATTATTTTGATGTTACATTTGACTTATTCATTTAACTAGCCGACATGACCTGTTATTTGAGATTGAAGAGACGGTTGTTATGATTGGGTGCAGGACTAAGCGTACCACTGCATTAGCGTACCACTACACAAGTGTACCATTTTAGGACTAAGCGTACCACATATGAATTATAGTGTATAATATATTTGTTGGTACACTCGATAATTAGGTGTTAAAAACATCTTTTATCAATCTTGGTTTGAGTGAATAGGTGAAAATTGGGTGATTTATAAAGAAATCATAATTTTAAACTGAAATACAGGATGCATATATTTATAATATATTATATGTTAATTATTGCATATTTGCGTGAGTTTTATGTGAAACTAGTTAAATAATCGTCCATATATTTAAAAAGATTCCTAGTTGTACATAACTAGATGTATATACTCGGCATTTTTTTATATTTGTATGTATCATCGTTCGTATTTGTGCAAAACTACAACAATTAATTAATGTAAATGTATGCTATATTTCATTCCCGAAACAATAAATATTTATGTCATTAATAACAAACATATACTTTATTTATCCTTTTTATTTAGAAACCTTAGATTATATACTAATTAACAACAATAACAAGCATCGGAAAGCATGGAATACATTTTTATATTTACTGTTTCGGAACAAAAGCACAATGAAAGCATCGAAATATAGATCTATCTATAACCGTTACATTTACAAAACGCAAGAATATTTGTGACGCGGAACACAATTATATTAAATTTTACAAACACAACAATATTGATGACGGGAATTGGTTGTCTTGCAAGTTACTGGTCATCATTGTCACCGTGGTCGTTGACAGTAACGGTCGTCTACAACTACAGGTATCGGTCCAAGCAGCTGACTATGCTTTCCCGCAATAGCCGTGAGGTAGAATAGTTGTCATGGTCATGCATGGTCTTATTATTTGTCCCACATTTCAAGCAATCGTCTATGTACACGTTTGTACTTAGTTAGTTGGTTCCTTCCCACCAGTTTTCCGATTCAAGACGGATGATAATTGTTAACATCAGCAGCCTCCGTCCTTAGTAGCGGTACCAAATACACACGTTAACCAACTGTTATGCACCAGTCAGTTGTAACCACGACCCCCGCCTCGTAGACGGGCCGTTACTTTTGGGTTGTATAAACCTCCACTGCCCTGCCGGGGACATCTTATGGTAATATCTCCGGTAACCCCCCCCCCCCTGATAACTAAATATTGTCCACCGCCCATCCCCTGGGTGGGGGTGTGGATGCAACTGACAGATGCATGAATACCACAGTTAATTCAACTAGTTTTCCGTAACCCAGATTTGGCGACAAGCGATCTAACCACTGAGAATAGGAGACTAAGGCTACAATAACTATAACAGAAACTCACAAACTTCATAATCCAACATGAACCACGGGAGCTATGTACGCTTCCAAAATTGTGCGTACATGCGCAACAACTTCTACTTGGGATTTTATGCATACATGTTAACGATATACATGTGGTAGTGATGTCTGGAAGAATTGGGTGTATATGCGCACAAACTCCTATTCCTACTCCAATTCTTCCAGACATAACTACTACATGTATGTATATCGTTAACATGTACGCATAAACTCCTAAGCAGGAGTTTTTGCACATGTACGCACAATTTTTCCACGTCTCTTTTACAGTTTTGCGTCCATACGCAAATAATTCAGAAGTGGATTTTGTGCGTCCTTTAATTTATCATAACATACTGCATTACTGCATACTTCCAAAATACGCAGAAAATCCACAACCGGATTTTTTGCGACCGTGCGCACAAACTCCAAATTTGGAAGCGTTCATACCTGACCACGGGCACAAACAGGACAGACTATATTTGTTCTTACCACACGATGCAACAGTCAGTATTTTGCCCACCCGTTGGGGCGACCCAGAGGGAATTAGACAATTTCAATATTATGACGATAGAGAAAATGCTTACTGTGTATATCCCTGGGGTCGGGACACGTAATTACATAGTCTAATTCCCCCTACTGTATCCCATGCATAGACGGGCATATTGACTCCTGCATGATGCATGTTAATTAATTCTCGCATCAATAAGTTCATATCAATTCTATTTTGTTCGCAAACTCTTTCCAGAAATTATCATCGATGGTCCATGGAATACTTCTGTATGTCATATGTCAACTTTCAACCAAAAAAACAAAAACAAATCATGATTATTTGGCTTTGACATCTCGTATTTTTGAGACTTTAAAACGCTTGTATGGCATACATTTTAATTAAAATGTATAATTAACATGTATAAATAATTATCATAAATCGGGGGTTAGTCAAGTACATAGACATGTAATTGAAAACAAATACGCTGGTTGAACGAGAATGGTATAAATAAAACAAAGGATAATGTTGAATTTTCTGTGATGCCAGCGATCATAACCGTCGCACTGAAAAGCATGACTTTTTCCAGTGACGTTCAAAGAACATTGGCGATACAAGGAAACTTATAAAGGAAATATTTCAGAACAACTATGGCATGAAGCAATTAATGATAAAATTAATACATGTAGATCTACTGGACTATAGATCGATCTCTATAAAAACGGATGTAAGAGGATAGAAATACAAAATAACATCGGGTAAGTGTTTTTAAAATAGTTATTTTATTCAAAATCTATTAACATATTTAGCAAAAATATCCAAAATTATAATTAATTACAGCATTAATTTTACACGCATAATAACTTCAAACAGGAACAGTGCAGCTTATATTTTTCCTGCTTCAAAATCTTCCGACATAAGCAACTAAATAATATACTGTCCTTGGTTACCATGAATAATAATTCATGATGTATACATTTTCTTTTCAATTTTAATATACAATTAGCAATTATAAGATTGAAAATACTTGAAATTTATTTGATTAATTTTCACTATATATTTCATATGTGGTACGCTTAGTCCGATCAAGTGGTACGCTAAGTCCTGGTACGCTTGTGCAGTGGTACGCTTCGTCCGACATTCGTTATGATTCGTAGCTGTCAAATACCCACTTTAAAGCAACCCCATATGATAAGCATATACTGTTAAGAATTATGTAAAATTCAGTACATGGTGTAGTAAATATAAGTTTTACAAGATCATGTTTTTCACAACTATAAACATGTATACATATTTTAAAACAGAACTAAATTATCTTTCTTATGGTGGTAATGTTTTTTATGTGACTTTTCCATTTTTTAATTTTTTTTTAGATGTTCCATGATGATTAAATAAATCAGAATATAGACACCCTATGTAATATTGTTGCTTCAAATGTTAAACTACATTTATTGGATATGTTGTCAATTATGTATGCATCAGTATTTTGACACAGATTTATGATAAATGCTTTAGCTGTTCAAATCTTTACAAATTACATGCTTCATTGCACTGCCCTAGGCTATTGATACAACATATAGTGTGCTATTGTTGCAGAATGTATCTAAACTTAGATGACAGCCTTTAGGACAAAACATATAGAAGTTAAAGATACAAACTATTGATATAATGATAATTATTTCTAATTTAACTTTTTGACATAGTCACATACATGCCAAATTATGGAATAAATAAATATTATATGTCATTTATATGTGCACAATTTGTGTTTTATACACAAGCATATGCATACAATGTATCCTCTCGATATTCAAAGTCAAATAAATCCAAATTGTCAAGATGCCGTGATTTTAATCAGAAACCAGCTCAGCCACTAGTAGTAGTATAGTGTCCAAAGGGACAATTTAGTCATTTGAAATTGAAGACAGAAAATACTTTAAACTGCATTTATATTTCAGGATAAAATGAATGTGAAGTACCTTATATTACTGGGGCTGCTGATTCTAGGCTGTGCTACTGCAGCCAAAAAAGCTAGAGATGTTGAATTTGACGACAACGAATTTGCAGAATTTGAAGATTTTGAGGATGAGGGTCAGTACTGTACGGCTGAAAGCCTTTCTGTGGTTTTAATTTGCTAAAATCTCAGAGCTTACATAATCAACAGATCAAGGCATGCCCTTGACTAACTGGATCAATGCAGTTCCCTAGCGGCTATAATTTCTGATTTTAAAAAAAAAATCCTTTCACCCATATTTTATTTCGGTTTGGAAAAACTTACTATTATCAATTTTGTATTTTTTTGTATCATACACTGATGAGCAAGATTAACACATCTGCTTGTTGGTTTTTTGTTCTTTATAATGCTCTATTGTTTACAGTGTTTTCTATTATGAACATGGATTTTTACCACCTTTCTTGTGTATGAAAGAACTAATGATAATTATGTTGATTTTGTTTAGATGCTGAGGTTGTTGTTGATGATGATGCTGACTTTCCGGCTGAATCTGATGATTCCCCGCAACAACAAACATCAGATGATTCTATAGATGATGAGGAGGAGGAAGATGATGAAGAAGGAACTGTTGAAGTAAGAGATGGTAGTGATTATTCTAGCACAGAATAGCAGGGCGCTCCGCCCTGCCCGTTTTTAACTCCGCCCTTTTGCCCGAATTTGGCAAGTATGCCTTTTTGAACCGCCCTTTTGCCCAAAAACACCTTATGGAACATCCCTTTTGTCCACATATGCCTTAAATCAACATGTCAATCAAACAACATTCGATTAAAGTTGCTGATAATGACATGTTAATTGTTTCCATCGGCGAAAAGAAGTCAGTAGTGGGTCTACTCGAGGTGCTAAATTAAACAAAAGACGTAGATAAGATGACCATAAATGGTCACAATGGGGTGTAAATCCACTGAAAACAATAAGTTATTACCTCGAACACGTTTTAATCCGTTAATTACCCTTTATTTTGCTCACGCGCGTTGATGACTGACGAAAATTAAAATCAGTCACAAATAGTCGATCCGTAAAATTGCCGACGGAAAACGTAATCCAAAGGCTAATTGTAATGTTAAATCGCATCTTTGCATGAAATTGACGTACAAAATGTTTATAAGTGAACACATTTGCGTTTGACTGGCTAAATGAATTTATGCGAAAATATGCCGACATACGCGTCACGTGACCAGTGTGTTCTGCAAAATATGCAGTGTTAGGTTTTACGAATGTAAATCATTCTGGGGATGACAACGTGTGTAAACTACGAGCTTTTAAGGCAAATCTAAGAGTATTTGACGAATCTATGAAAGTTTAAACGCATAAATTAGAATTAAATGGTCGAAAGTACGCTGTCATTGATATGCGAGTTTTCTAAGTTCGGATAGTCACGTATTTTCGGATACGTTTGTTTACGCTGAATATTGGCCATTCTCTGGCAAATAAGCGCTACATACGAGGATTCAAGTATGTCATTTATTGTTTAGTATGATATATCAGCTGTCAAATACAAAATAGAATCGATTTATTAAGCCTTATGTCACCAAAGAAACACATTTTATTTATAGATTTTTTTTATTTAACAAGAACAATTTTACATTGCCATATTATATGAAGCCCTAAAGTAGATAACTAGATTGTCCAGAGGAGATTCTCTAGGAATAACACCATATGTTAAACACCAGTAATACAGTACATGTAAACCACCACTAAATTGAAACAGAAGCCCCCAACACCCAGGGAAGTATACTGGGAATAGTGACTAGTCCCAAGTGATTCTTCTTTATAAATACCGACCTGAAATCCATCTAAGTACCAGATGATGTATTGAACAAGACAGCCTCCGCTTGAAAGTTGTATGTACAATAACATCATAAAACGTTTTAGTATTTACAATTTAAAGTTACTATGTACACCCTATGTGCAGCTGCTGTCTACTCCTGGGACCAAGGCTGGACTTGAAGGCCTCTAGATTTGATATGAATGTGATGGTTGTTTATTCCAATCCTGTTTAGTTCTCGGGAAGAGGAATGCTTGTATATTGAAGCATTGGCTGTTGGAACATAAAGCTAGCCAATGGGTCACTCAGACTCTGGTCCAGCTATCACAAGGTCTGGTGATGCTGGACACTACTTGGTATTTCCATGATCTTGAAAAGCTTGGTGGTGATAGCTAAGAGCCTCCAAGCCGAGTGAACTTACCATGCCTGTGACACACCATAGGGGTCTGTCTGTGTGAAAATTATGCTGAAAATGCCTCAAAATCTGTCCTATTTCAATATAATTTTAAGTACCTCAGGACGCCTAGAATGCGCCTGATGGGTCCATTTTTTAAAAAAAAATCCGGGGGAGCATGCCCCCGGACCCCCCCTAGATTTTTGGTCACCCTGCCCTATTTTTATAGCACCCTGCCCTTTTTCAGGTCCTAGAATAATCACTAGATGGTTTACAGGGGTTGACACTTACTATTTTTGGAATCTGGTTCGACAGTAAAGAAGTGTTAAATTTGTTAAGAAAACAGCTACTGGTCCTTCATAATTTTCACCGGTACTTCAATATTATTTGAAAAAAGAAAAAGAGCTGCTTTATAACTTAAATTAGGAATATAATACAAACAATGTATCTTAAAGTTGATGAAGCTAGCTGTGTAGGTAGCTTATGTGAAAATCTTGCTTGGGGTTGAAAAGAGGGCCAGTGGGTTCAAGACTACAATTATGATCAAAGCGCTGGTAGCGCTGAAAGTACAGGATTTGGTCCTGCGGTTAGACAATACATATACCAGTTACAAAGTAAAGACTGAGAATTGCCTGTGACGTGTCTGAGAAGGCATTAATCACAGTTTCTGAAAATTAATTTTATCTCTACATGTAGAGGCTACAGTAAGAAAAACAGCATGAATTGTATTCATTGGTGTCAAATTATGCTTGAGCAACATAAAAATCTGGGTTTTTTTTTTATAATTTCCATGTTTTGTTTACAGTGATAATGTTTAATTTGTTTACAGACAGAAGATGATGAGTTTGATCATTTTACTGATGATGATGAATTTGAAGGCTTTGATAAAGATACCAGACCTGGTAAAGGGAAATCACAGGAAGTTCCTGATCTCAAAATTGCTAAAGTAGGTTTCACCACCAACATATCAATATTTGTAAAGGAACCACACCACCATTAATTCATGTTATTGTCATACCAGATTAAACTGAGAATCATAAAAGTCGGTAAGCGTGTCCGGTTGTACTCGGGTGTATATGTCTTCATAACCTCGGAATTTTCCGGACTTGAACGAATCATGCAAGGAGTCTCAGTTTAATCTGGTAAGACAATACTTGTAAGGTACTCAGATAATTGTTATGAAGGGATTATGAAATTATAGATGATTGAAACAAGCTTATATAAATGCTAACTTAGTTAAGACGATTTTATTAAATTAATTAGATGATCAATGGTGTCTTTAACTGAGATTTTGAAGTATTTTATACACACTTTATACAAGTTTCATTGTTGGTCAACAACCCCTTTCAAATGACTTCATGTAAAAAAAATGGATGGAATTTAACAAAGTTAATGGGAAAGATTCTGGTGTGGTCCTCTGTCATTTTGATGAATATTTATACAGTGATCCAGTTGTATAAGCGTCTCTTCCATAAAAAGGAGGTTGCAAGTCTTAATATACCAACACATTATTAATACTGTAAAATCATTGATTTTCGTGGGGGATTAAATTTCGTGGATTTCGTGGTTCACCTCAACCACGAACTTTAATCCCAACGAACATTCATTTTGACCAATGTTTTATTACCTCAAATGCAAATTCCACGAATTCAAGTCCCAACAAAATTGTATTTTTTACCAAAACCACGAAATTTCGTCCCAACAAAATTAAATGATTTTACAGTATATGTTGTATGTAGTTTCCTTGCTTTTAATGGTCGGTCAAATGTTAAGATGATTGAAATAAAGACAGTGTGATTTGAACCCTCCTGTTCCTAAAACAACAAATTGTATGAAAAACGTAATTTTATTTTCCAGGTACCCATACATTTACGTACCAACTGGGACAGTTTCTATTTGGAGATGTTAATGTTAGCTGGTCTAGGTGTTTATTTCCTCAATTTTCTGGCTGGTAAAACAAAGAATAGCAAACTTGCTCAAGCCTGGTTCACTTCACACAAACAACTGTTGGAAGAAAACTTCACCATAGTTGGTAAGTGGTTTATACTATTATCTGTATAGAATGGTAAAACATTTTATTGGTGCTGTTAGATTTTTTACGATATTTCAGTTTTTTTGACAAACTTAGTTGAGTCCTGAAGGTTCATGATAATATTAATTTGTATATTTTACATCAAATTTTCAAAGTTTATTGTATTAAATAGGCCTCTTGTCCATATACAATCTTATCATACTGTAAACTCATTTAATTTTTATGGGACCAAATTTCGTGGTTTTGATAAAAAGGAACATTTTGATGGGATGTTAATTAATAGATTTTGCATTTCAGGAAATAAATAGGAGGGTCATAATTATTGTTCGTTGAGATTTGATTTCGTGGTTAAGGTTAACCACGAAATTTAATCCCCCACAAAAATGAATGACTATGCAATATTACTGTATATAATATGTTGAAGTATGCAGATACACAAATTAAATAGCAGTATATATATATATATTGATCAGGAGATGACGGTCAAGCTATAGAAGCAACACAGGGTGGTTTGATGAAGGAATCTGAGAACGTGTATGCTTTATGGTGCAGTGGTAGAATATGTGTCGAGGGAATGCTGGTAGAACTTAAACTCATTAAGAGACAAGACTTGATTAATGTGATGTCTAACCTCCTTAAACCAATGTCAGATCAAGTGGTAAGTTGTGTAAACTTTGTGTATTATCTGTTCAATTATATTTAAAATTTTATTCGTTTTGTTACGCAAGTATGGTAAGGGGAATTTATATCATATGCATAATTTTCTTCTACAACTCTACTAAGAAGAAAAAAATCACCTATAAAGTTAAAGTGAGGTTGACCATTACTGACCTGGAGAAAAACTCTAGGTACTTAAATATGTCATCCACTATAAATAAAGTTGTTTGTATTTGTTATGTTGCAGGTGGTAAAGGTGAATATAGATCAAGCTATGGAGAAGTTCTGTATGTGTATTGCACAGAAGAAAGCTGCCGTCAAACTACAGAAGGATATGGCTGACCTGGTCTGTATAAATATTTGATTTGAAAGTTTAGGGGTCAAAGGGTAAAACTCTACTTGTTACTTATTTACTGGATTTTCACTAGCATTCAAAATGACTCCTGACCTTCAATTTTCAAGTCATCAAAATACTGCAAGACAATGTGTGTTATAAGTATAGTAAATTTGATTCTTGGGTTTAAATTTTCAAGGGTCAAAATAGAGGCTTTTGTCTAATTCAAGGGTCAAATTGCAGTTTCCGGAGTCAAATGAAAGCCCTGGTTATAGACTTATAGTTAGAGCCAGGATTATGGATTTTTTGTGACTATAATACCAGCAAACCAGTTGTTTAAGAAGGGACTGGTTTAGCTTCTTGTGTTGCACTTTATACATAACATATCTGGGGCCCTATTGACCGACATTGTAAGACTGAAACTTAGACTTAAAATTGACCAATTCTATAATCACTGCCATTTGTTTGCAACTATTTTTGATCATGTGAAATTTTATCTGATTATTTGTTGTTACCCACTAAATCGGTACATTTATATCAATATTAGAGCGAATAGAACATTTAGCAATATTAAGTCTGACTCTGAGTTTAAAACTTACACAATTTTAGTGAATAAGGGGGCTTGAGTAGCTTCCATGTGACTGAAAAACATTCAGTGGGTCATTGAATACAAATCTGTGTGTATTTTTCAATATTAATTAATGCCAAACAAAGTTTTGATCATAATTCTAGTATATGTTTATTGACCTGTCTTATTTTTGTATCACCCAGGCCAGTTTCACAGAGAAGAAAAGTTTAGATAAATACAATGTGCCATCAACTTTTCAACTGCTTAGTGAAATTGGAGAAGCCACATCATTGGTCCTGGATAAAAAGGTTTGTTCAAATATAATCACTGTGTACAGCAAAATCTTGTTTTGGCACGAGGTCTACCCTTGAAAGTCTAGAGTTAGCCTCTACTATGGAGTTAGCTTCAGTGGTGTACATGTTAGAATACTTGTCTGGTTGAAGGAATGTTGCTTGTTTGAGCATTGACTTTATCTTAACTTTGGTGCTAGGATGCTTTTAAGGGTTTAGATCCATTTCTTTGCACTTACTATGTATTAGCTAATAGTTTTACAACCAGATTACCTTATGTTAGGATTATGTGAAAAAATACTATCAGTCAGACTACTACTCGAATTATACCTTGACTGGTAAATCTTTCTGCTTAGTTTTTGCATTATATTCGTATGGCAGCAACAGTCTGAATTTATGATTTGGAATTTCTTGAACCAGTCTGCAAAAGTAAATAGTGCTCCTTTCAAAATTTATGCAGGATATACCTGTCCAGGGGTGGTATTCACAAAGAATCTTAAAGGAAAACTTAGAATTTTCTCAAAATGTTATAAATTTTTTAAGTGTTTCAGTTAAAGAGGAAAATCAAGATTATCAACTTTTTACTTTGTTTTGAAGCATTATGTAAAGCACCATAATAATCACCAGAAACTGTGGGTTATTCTTTGTTTCTTGCAAAATATGTGCAGTTCAATTTTTTAACTTAAGTTAAAATATTTAGGTTTTCCATTAAGGTGCTATGTGAATACCAGCCCAGAACTATAAATTGCATACCATTCCATGTTTGACTGATATGGTGTTTTATATTACAGGTGTGTCAAGCTTTAGATCGTTATGAGAATCAGATAGAATATATACATATATCAGATCAGTATTCAGGACCCAAGAATCAATATGAGTAAGTTGTCATTGTACTTTTTATATGTCACTGGGTGAGCAAAATATGCAATGAGGCTGGGATTCGAACCTGGGACCCTTCACTTACTGGTTGAATGCTTTCGTCACTGAGCTATCCGGATGCTTACATGCTCCCTCACTCAAACTGTGAACAGGTTGAGACTGTAACATATACAGTTAGGTTTTGATTCAACCTCCCTGTTTCTTCCCAAGCAAAATGTTGTTGTAACCAATATACCATTCTATTGAATTATAAAAAGAGTTTTAAAACATTTGTTCCCATAAACATATGTCTATTGTATCAAGTGTCCATCTATCAAGAACTGACTGTATGTTTAAACTAAGGTATGTTTTGATTATCCATCCATGAAAATTAAACAACAATGATGCTTTACTTCCACATGTGAAAACTTTGCTGGTTCCTTGTGGAAGGTCAAGTTAGTACTCGCCAGAATACAGTGCGAGAAAAAGAAAACTATTGTATATGTGAGACGTTCAAAAAGTACTAGGATTATTGTGATAAAACCCGCATTGTTTAATAAAAAATTATTATTTATATCATATTAAATTTCAAACCTTTTTCTACAAACAGTGCAATTATGAAGGTAAACGAATACACGGTTCGATAGTTGCAGGTGTTTAAATTTAGACAAGTACTCCTACCCGGCGCACAAAACGACGTCGCGCTATTTTATACGTCGTAAGTGTCACTCATAGGGCTGTGAAATACGCTGTGTTTAATGATAATGGTGATGAATACATGCTTGTAACACACAGAGCTATATACATGTATATCGTTTGTGAGAATCACATGTATTTTTCCGATTTTTATATCGAATATCGGGGCGAGAATTCACAAAATAAAATGTTGATGTACTGAAAATGTCGCGTAACTGACGTTACCATTTTTTTTATTTCCTATTACTTACATGTCTGTCACGTTAGAACAACCATCCATAATACCTATGTGACATTCTAAAACTGTAGAAATAACTGCAGAAATATGTTCTATTGTAGTTACGATACGTTGCATACTATTTCGAGTGCATATAATTTTACTGTTGGCGGAACCTGTTATTTGTCAGTTTTTCGTTACGTTCCGAGGATGTCATTTTTGCGTTCCGAAGTTGTCCCTCATAGGTTCAACTTCTCTTTATTTTAGTATCTATAGTTCAAATATCGTCATTTTTGCAGACAAAGTCCAACATGTAACAAGTTATGTTTTGGCGATGTTTCACATCTAACGATATGGATAGTAGTGAAGATACAGCTCATTACATAGTCCGCATCAGTGGTTATTGATGGGCTGCGCTAGGTGCGCGTTACTATGGTTTCAAAATGGAAGATTATGGACGGACATGACAGAATTACGCGATAAATCGGATATCACTTTTTCGCAATTGAATTTAATATTATGTATTAATATTTGTATAATTTTTAAAACTGTATACGTGAGGGCTCCAGTCCTAGTACTTTTTGCACGTCCCTCGTATAACTGAAAAAATTATGGAGAAATGGCATTAAACCAAATTAAATAAACAGTGATATTCTTCTCTAGTACAATACAATAAATGAATTGTTGATTGATATGGAGGATCTATCACAAGTTGTCAATTGATATAAATTTATATTAAACGAGTTTTGGAAAGTTTATTATGCGAGCCTTTGGTGAGCTTAATAATATTTCCTGAACGAGTTTAATATAAATATATCAATTGACAACAAGTGATAGATTCTTTATATCATATGACGCTAAAAACGCAAAATATGCATCAAAATATCTGAAAATACACGCCCGTGTAGTATAAAAAAGTATGTACTTGCTATACTAACCTGGATACAAGGAAATTCATGTGATATATACCTGTATTTTACAGTGACAACCAAACCAAGATGCCTGAAGTGAAACCAACCATTGTTTTCTGTTTTAATGGTAAGACTTATATATTTTAATTACATATAATATTATTATGCCCTCATTTTTGAGGAAGGTAATGTCAGTTGGTCTGTTGATTGACGCTCACTAAATATTGAGATAAATGTGTAAAATTTTAACAAGTGAGTTATATCAGTATGAATATCATCTTCAACAAGCTTGCTTCCTGGTTTACCTCTACCAACCTTCCCGAGGTGGACACTAACAATTAGACCTGTAATAAAAGTCCTACTGCAAAGTTATTACATTTCAATTGCACTAAATTTCATGGTTTTGGTGAGAAAGATCATTTAGTGGTGACAAACTTTCAAGAATATTATATCCACTAAGTGATAAACTACAGAAATTATTAATATTCATGGAGATTTAATTTCTTGGTTAAGTTGATCCACGAAATTAAATCCCCCTCAAATATTAATGATTTTACTGTATATATTAATGTGTGTTGCTGCAGCCCTTTTATTGCTTAGTGTGCTAGATTTATAACCAGGAGATCTGGGCCGGTATTTATAAAGCATCTTAAGTGAAAACTTAAATATTTTGAGTTAAGTTAAAATATTGAGCTGCTCATTCTTTAAAAGAAACGAAGAATAGGCCATGTTTTCTATTTGATTACTGTAGCTCTTTGCATAATGCTTCTAAACAATGTAAATTATTGTTTATATTGGTTTTGATTTGAGATTTTAAGAAAATCCTAAGTTTTCACTTAAGATCCTTTATAAATACCGGCCCAGGATTAAGTTCCCGATTGTGGTTGGTCATATGCTACCATGACAATTTGACAACAATGTTGAATTTCCTCGACATATTTAGGCCTTGCTGGATCCTTGTAGAATGTTGAATTAGTACTGATTAAGATGCAGTTCAGGAAAACTTTTTAGATGATATTGATGTTATATATTTATCTGAAAACAATTGAAATATGCAATCACATGTTATAATCCCCCCCCCCATCTTTGATGAGAGGGTATATAGCTTTGCTCATGGCTGTCAGTCGGTTGGTTTGTCATCCGGTAGACTTAATGGTTTCCGTTCAGTAACTCAAGAATGCTTTGCCCTAGGATCTTCAAGCTTTACATGGAGGTTGGTCAGCAACAGTAGATGACCCCTATAGATTTTGAGATCAGTAGGTCAAAGGTCACTGTGACCTTTACCATTTTCGACTATTGGGCTGCCATGGGGGAATACGTGTTTTACATACATCTCTTGTCTAATTTATTTCAGTGGCTGGTAAGGGTAAAACTAAGACAACAGATATGGAGAGTATGAAACCATTGATGCAACTTGTCTTCTATGTTGTCGATAAAGTAGCCAGGATCACTCTAAGCAAGGAGGTATGTAGACGGTATACTTGCTTGTAGTTTTCGAGAAACTTGATCACAATAAATATATATCTCCCAGTTAGTACAGTGATTCCGTAGCTCAGCAGTTAGTGCGCTTGCCGTCTAACCTGGCGACCCGGGTTCAAATCCATGTGGAGGTACATAAATATGCCTGCCATGCTACAGTAGAAATAAAGCAAATGAAGGCTATGCTCGGCATAAATTCTTTAAAAAAAACAGTGAATAGAGTACTTGGTTTTACCACAGCAATCCAGTTGTGAATTCTGGGTCGGTCAAACTATGATCTTCCACAACATAGTCTGTTACTTCAGTTGATTGCAGAACATCATATTATAAGTAGACCCAAATGGTTTCCATTCAATATTTCAAGAGCGCTTTGCCTTAGGATCTTTAAACTTTACATAAAGGTTAGTCAGAAACAGAAGATGACCCCTATTGATTTTGAGGTCAATAGGCAAAGGTCAAGATCATTGTGGCCTTCACATGTTTTACAAACATGTTTTACAAACATCTCTTGTTGGCACTATTTGGCCCTTATTTTAATATACCTTTATACCATATTGTTCAGGCTAAGCAGAAGTCGGACAAGAACCGTCAGAAGGCAGAGGAGACCTTCTTGAAGTCAGCTCATGCGCAGCGACAGGAAGCGGCACAACTCAGACGTGAGGAGAAGCGTCGTCAAGAGAAGGAGAAAATTATGAACGAGGAAGATCCAGACAAGGCCAGGAAATGGGAGGTGAGCACATTATTTTACTTTCTGTTGTATAGAGAATAATAGGTTAGTGCCGTGGATGAGAAAGTTTATCTGGCAAGGCGAAGGAATTTATCGGGTGAGCCGTAGGCGAATCCGATAATTTCCGCAGCCGAGCCGGATAAACTTTTACTCACTCCACGGCACTAACCTATTATTCTATTTATCCGGTCACTACATCTGCTTTAAAAAGGGAATAAAAGTCGGGACTATTTATTTGCCTTTTCATTATTTGTGCGTAACGTCACGTTCGTTCACTGACGTCACGACAAAACAACAACGTCGGACATCTTGATAACGTCATGTACATGCAGGTAAGTCGTTGAACAATTATTGATCGACCCAAGCTCATTTTAAATAGGAAAACCTGATCCTCGGGTACAGAGTTTTAGCCAGCGACTTCGCTTTAAGAAGAAGTCCGTCAGATCACGTGATGAGGTGACGGTTTATTGCAAGTCACATGACCACTTGACGGTTTATTGAAAATGATAAACGGAAGTGACTGGATAAATGATAATAAGTCCTAAGTGACTAAGTCAATAATTAAGTAACAATGTCATTCATTTTCTGATGATATGGGGGAGTTGTGTGTACAAGAAACTTAAACCCCCTTAAAGAGGCATTCCCCGTAACAAGCATATTTTTCTCTACTAAGGTATAGCTGGTTATTTCTGCGGGTGTAATATTTTGTGTTTTTGCCCTAAAAATGGGTGTGTTTTTATGCCCCCGTATCGATAGATCGGGAGGCATATAGTAATTCACCTGTCCGTCCGTCCGTCCGTCCGTCCGCCCGTAAAAAGTAATACTTAGGTGGCTACTTTTTATGGACAAACAGGTTGAAAATAGTTAAAAGGAAAGTAGAAAATTGTTTTACGTGGCTAAAATGAAGGTTTATGTGGCTAAAATTAGACACATAACTACCTTCATTGCGTAAAGTAGCCACATAAAACCGTTCTGTAAGAATGTCCGTACGAATGCACCGGTAGTTGTGGGGTGTGGAACAATAGGCTATTTTAAGATTCCATTCATTCCGTCACTTGTGGGGTGCAAAATGCTACTTGTGGGTTGCAACCAAACAAAAGAAAGAACAAAAGAAAACCCCACAAATACCGTCTCATGAGTACGTCCGTCCTTCCGTCCGTTCGTCCGTCCGGCCAGGTTAACCCAAATTGACCGTTTCTTCTAGCATTAAAATGGCTTGCTACAAAGTTTTCAAACTTGCATGGATGTTGTATATGACCACTCTCCACGCGCCTGTATCACCTGACTCCATTTTGACCTTCACCTTGACCTAATTTTGGACTTAGACTTATTGAAAGGTAAAATTCTTGGTTAACCCAAATTGACCGTTTCTTCTAGCATTAAAATGGCTTGCTACAAAGCTTTCATACTTGCATGGATGTTGTATATGACCACTCTCCACACGCTTGTATCACCTGACTCCATTTTGACCTTCATCTTGACCTAATTTTGGACTTAAACTTATCTCCCCTTTAGTATTTTTACAATAAAATTTTGTCTGGAGCGTATCTTCAAAACTATTTAACGTATTGACTTGAAACATAAATAGATGGCAACTTGGAGAAGTGCATTGACCAAGAACCATAACTCTGTCTGTCTTAAATTTTGAATTATCTCCCCTTTAGTATTTTCAGAATCAAATTTTGACAGGAGTGTATCTTCAAAAGTGTTTAAGATATTGACTTGAAACTTGGTATATGAATAGATGGCAACTTGGAGAAGTGCAGTGACAAAGAACCAAAACATCTGTTTCACCAGATCACACATGAAGTCGATCAAGGCACTGCTTTCAAATGTGGCATTATTCGTTTACCATCATAAGCCCCTTATAGTTCAAAGCCATGTAACACTATCAAACATTTTAACTGAATAATGGCCCCTGATTGACTTAGCTTTTTATGGACATGGCTTCCACGGGGGCATAAGCGTTTATTGAACGCAGTCTTGTTTCTGCTGGTTTTTATTTCTGCTGAATCACAAAATGGCAAGATTTAATTTCTGCGGTTTGCTAAATGTTAAGAATTAATAAAAAACAGCGTTTTTGTGAAATGTTCATACGTCTGTCTGTCTGTAGACAGATTCTTGTGGACGCAACTCTCCTATAAGTTTTAGCAGGATTTCCTTCAAACTTTCACACATGAACAACTTCAACATGACGATGTGTAAGAAGGAAATAATTTGTGCTGCAATTATTTTGCCAGAATTATGGCCTGTGCTGGCAGGGGGTATATTAGTCAGCGACAGCTCATGTTGGGTCTGATTCAGGTTGTAAAACTGTCTGTGTGGAACTTTCATACTTTGTATTCTGTGTTTGACAGGAGAGACAAAACAAGCAGGTATTAAAGAGAAAACAGCCGAGAACCAAAATGTTGAACATGAAGGGAATGTAGATACGGGTACCAGCACGACTCTCAATGTTGACACCCTATACCACTCGTACTGTTGACACCCGGTACCTCTCTGACTGTTGACACCCGACACCACTCTGACTGTTGACACCCGACACCAGTCTGACTGTTGACACCCAACACCAGTCTGACTGTTTTGAAACCCGACACCAGTCTGACTTTTGACACCCGACACCAGTCTGTTGACACCCGATACCGCTGTGACTGTTGACACCCGACACGCTGTGACTGTTGACACCCGATACCGCTGTGACTGTTGACACCCGACACCACTCTGACTGTTGACACCCGACACCACTCTGACTGTTGACACCCAACACCACTCTGACTGTTGAAACCCAACACCACTCTGACTGTTGAAACCCAACACCACTCTGACTGTTGACACCCAACACCGCTCTGACTGTTGACACCTGACACCACTCTGACTGTTGACACCTGACACCACTCTGAATGTTGACACCCGACTCTGATTTTGACAATAGACATGTTTTCGACTGTAGATTTTTTACTGGCAACTAAACCAACCTAGTGTGTGTTTCTATGGAGTACCATGGGCATCAGTCGAAAAAAACTTTTTTGTGGAATTTTCATACTTTTTATTTTGTGTTTGACAGGAGAGGCAGAACAAGCAGGACTTGAAGAAAAAACAGGGAAGAACCAAAATGTTGAAAATGAAGGGAATGTAGGTACGGGTACCAGCACTGCTGTTGACAACTAACACCACTCTGAATTTTGACACCCTACACCACTCTGAATGTTGACACCCGATACCACTCTGAATGTTGACACTGGCACCACTCTAAATTTTGAAACCCGGCACCACTTTGAATGTTGACACCCTGTACCACTTTGTATGTTGACACCCTATACAACTCTGAATGTTGACACCCGATCCTGCACTGACTATATATTCACACGACTCTGATTTTGACACCGAACGTGTTTTCTACTGTAGACTTTTTTACTGGCACTGTTCTCATTTTGGAGAATAAACCAACCTCATGTGTATTTCTATGGACACCTGACAGTATATAGATAGTGTATTGATCAAACTTTGGTTCCTTTTATTTATGATTGATGTATCTGTTATCATTGAACCATTATTAATTCTGTATACCTCCGAGTTTTTGTACTCTATGGTATCTAAAAGGCTTTCAACTTAAACCTTGCCTTTTTTTGATGGTTTTTATTTTGAAAATAGATATAAATAAATGTTTTATAATAATATATAACTGGTATATATATGTACATAATAAGTATCAGCTTCAGGTTAATTTCAAATGTTTTCCACAATTTTCATGTAATGATTTTTTGTAAAGATGATGTAAGGTTCATTCTTAAGTTGCTTTGGGAAGGTTACAAAATTTAGTTCTAAAATAATTCATTATTTCAAAATCACTATCAAAGAAATGTGATTGTCTCGTCAATAAACTACACTATGCTTTCAAACAATGTTGTGCCGATTTGTTCAATTGAATTTAGTTGTATTCATGACATGAGTTATATATTTACATGTTGTCTTCACAACAAAGTGTGTAAGCATTTTTAAAAAAAAAACTTGTGTCAACTTTTATTATCACAATTGCATCCCTACATTTTCATGCATGTAATAACGAGATATTTACCCATCCATATCATGCATTATACAACAGTCATTTTGTGGCAATTTGTTGCTGTTTTTCATAGTTTACTTGCATGGAAGATGTAATAGTTTACTTTCCATGTATGATATGCCCTGTCCATATATTTTACATGTTTTTACTTTTTGTACATTTTTTCCATCAAACATCTTTGACTAGCTGTGTTGTGTGTATGGTTTTTTCTGTGCATGTTTTCATATTACAAATGTTTAATGTTTTCCATCAAGACTTGACATGGTTTGCCCCCTCTTAGAAAAATAAGTTATAATATAATTAATATCAAAACACTCAGCCTTGAAGTTCCTGCTGACATTCAGATTACACTATATCATGGTTGTAAAATGTTGAATGTTCTATTTGATGTTTGTCTGAAAAAATGTGGCTTATTGTCTTGAAAGTGATTCAAAAGTAACAATAGAAATGTGTGATTAGTAATTATCCTTTGCTTTCTGAAAAATGTTTTAGTATTTTTAATTTTTTTTTCTATAATTATGTCCCCCCACATCTTTGATGAGGGCGTATATTGACCTTTACAATTTTTGACAATTAGGCTGCCATGTGGACAAACTTCTGTTGTTATTCTGATTTTGCTATTGTACCATAATAATATATTTATTATAATAATGATGTTGGTGTAGTACTTGTATTTCATTAAAGTTATAATCCAGGGCAATTTGCATCTGATGGAGGCAAATCAGTTCCTAACATTGAGTTTCATTTCTTTTTGCTGTCAAAGATCCAACTACACTTGCTATCAGGTCTATCAGTCGACCTTTCATCATACCTGCCAAGTACTCCTATTAAAGTGGAGTTACTCCTATTTTCGTTGTTAATTTCTAGTTTTCCAAGTTCACGTAACTTTGAACAAAGGTGCATTTGTTTTGTTTTATGATCTTCTGTCACATATTTATAACCACTAGAATTAATACATTCCTGGTGTATGTATCTAAATCCCTTTTAAATCCCATTTATTTTATAAGTGCATCTTGTGACATGTTTTGCTTGATCACTCCTATTTTGGATTTAACTATATTGGCAGGTTGACGAGGGTTGTCCAAGAATAGTGTATAATATTTGTACTGTTTGATTGTTTAACAGCATAAAGTAGTGAAATGTTACTGGAACTTAATGAGGTTGCACATGGATGATATTTAATTATCTTTAATCAGAAGAGTACTCAAAATGATACTAAAGTGTCGTTTATTTCTATATTATAACCAGAGGTTAATTTGTGTGTATTTGTTGTACATAATCAGGTACTATGTATTTAATATATAAATAAAAAACATTGAATGTATATGCTTGCATTATCAGTCACATTGGTATGACTCATTTTAAAGAACTTTTTATGCCCCAGCATCTACTGAGGCTGAGGCATACATAGGCAATTTCGCCACATATGATTCTCATATAAAGATCCTTTCATATGAGAATCATATGTGGCAAAATTGCCTATGTATAGTGATGCACCTGTCTGACTTGTTCGATAGTTTTTCCATTACAAAAAGTTCAAGTTGATTGACTTAACAAGTTTACCTTTCTTGTTGATTGACTTGGCAATTTAAACTTTCAAGTTGATTGACTTAGCAAGTTAAACTTACAAGTTGATTGACTTAGCAAGTTAAACTTTCAAGTTTATTTACTAAGCTAGTTATTATGTACAAGGCTACCACCGGGGCATAAGCATTTACTGAATGCAGTCTTATAAAGTTTGTCTATGTTGGTATATCTCTTGACTCTGTACATTGATTATAAAATTGGCATGTTTACCTCTTGAATAATTTAAGAAAATGGATAAAACAGACATTTATAGAAGAATGTTATAGCTTGGCTATTTTGACCTGAGCCTGACCTTTATGCAAGAATATATTGCAAGGTTCTTGCTTTGAATATAATAATTTCTGCAAGCAAATCATGCAATATCGGCATTTAAGATTTGTATTACATCTCGAGCTTCATCGTGATACTCCCGATTTTGAAAACATACATTCGGTGTTGTAAACGTAGACAATAGATCGACTGTTAAATTATGGTAATCAATAGGTCAGGCTCATGTCAATGTGGCCAAGCTATTCCTACACTGTAATCATTACAATGCATATAACCTTCTTTTATGTATATGCATTCATTAGATTGTTTTTGCCTCAGCTTCTGTCTGTGAACACGCAACCTTGTTGACTTAAGAGAAAATGTGTGAATGTAAAATGATACTTACATTATATGTAATTGTACTATGTTCAGAATGCTGTTTATAATTTATGAAAAATGTGACTGTGTGTGTGTGTATGTATATTCCTCATATATAAACATGTGAAATAATTCAGTTTATACTTGTTTTGTTTTATGCCCAACAACGATTATAAATGAATACCCTAATCATGTGTCCAGAGTCCTAATCGTGTGTCCAGAGTGTTATGAAGCATTGCATGTGCTATTTCTCCCGAGAGCACCACAGCCCCGCATTCGAATGAGGATTGACTCATCCCCTGCATAATATGTCATAGTCATAAGCAATATAGATCCCTTTGGTCTGCGAAGTTTTGGATCAACACGTTATTAGTTCTCAGCCCAGTAGGGATTTGTGTTTCTGAATGATATGAAGGCAACAGTTCCCTGCAGCCACTGTATCCTAAATGAAATAACAAGTTAAACAATATTTACTTTTATGTTTTTTATTAGAGCACAGATTCAGCATGTAATATATGTAATATATATATTTCAGAAGTATAACAAGAGATTAAATCCAGTATGAAATGTTCTGTTTATGTGAGCATAATAAAATATGAAAGTCGTAACAGTAAATAGTTTTCAAAACATTTCACCAGCTCAACTGGTAAGAAAATTCAAAAGAATAAAAGAATCTAGCTATTAAAGGAATACATATATGACTAGACTCCTACTTGTATTTTAATATAAATGACAATACAAGATAAAAGCATCAAAATATTCACATCTAGAAATGTTGACAAAAACAACAACAACAAAATCAAAACATTTAATAGCAAAAATAGGGACTAATTCATAAGTTCATAACACGGTACTTGTATATACAAGGGTTTTATAATATAGCCTCGGCACCCTGTTTACAATTTTTTGGGAATTCTCTCCATTAGATACCCTCTACAATGTGAATTCTCTCCCTTTGATACCCTCTACAATGTGAGTTATCTCCCTTTGATACCCCTCTACAATGTGTATTATCTCCCTTTGATACCCGCTACAAAGTGAATTATCTCCCTTTGATACCCTCTACAATGTGAATTCTCTCCCTTTGATATTTTCTACAATGTGAATTATCTCCCTTTGATACCCTCTACAATGTGAATTCTCTCCCTTTGATACCCTCTTCAATGTGAATTCTCTCCCTTTGATACCCTCTACAATGTGAATTCTCTCCCTTTGATACCCTCTACAATGTGAGTTATTTCCCTTTGATACCCCTCTACAATGTGTATTCTCTCCCTTTGATACCCTCTACAATGTGAATTATCTCCCTTTGATACCCTCTACAATGTGAATTCTCTCCCTTTGATACCCTCTTCAATGTGAATTCTCTCCCTTTGATACCCTCTTCAATGTGAATTCTCTCCCTTTGATACCCTCTACAATGTGAATTCTCTCCCTTTGATACCCTCTACAATGTGAATTCTCTCCCTTTGATACCCTTTTCAATGTGAATTCTCTCCCTTTGATACCCTCTTCAATGTGAATTCTCTCCCTTTGATACCCTCTACAATGTGAATTCTCTCCCTTTGATACCCTCTACAATGTGAATTCTCTCCCTATGATACCCTCTTCAATGTGAATTCTCTCCCTTTGATATTCTCTACAATGTGAATTCTCTCCCTTTGATACCCTCTTCAATGTGAATTATCACCCTTTGATACCCTCTACAATGTGCATTATCTCCCTTTGATACGCTCTACAATGTGCATTATCTCCCTTTGATACCCTCTACAATGTGAATTCTCTCCCTTTGATACCCTCTTCAATGTGAATTCTCTCCCTTTGATACCCTCTGTAATGTGCATTATCTCCCTTTGATACGTTAAAAAGTGAAATATCTCTTAAGTCCGGTCTTGGGTCGAAAATGTACAGATTTACAGGTTTTGCATCCTCATGAACCAATGTATAGTCAAGTCTCCAGGCTGTTATACGGATGAAAAACAAGCTGGTTGAACGAGAATAGGGTTACCCGTCCGCCATTTTGTTACGATTTTACAATTTAGGCGTACCACTTCGGTCAATCACTAGCCAAATTCGCTAATGTTAAAAGTTTACATATCCTTCAACAAATAACTAGTATGAAACGTTCTGCCTTGAACACAGGTCAGCATTGCTCCCTTACATCGTATATTGTGCAGGGGGTATAAATATGTTTTTCTTAAAGCATATGAAGCTATACCAATAAGTATTGCTAATGAGCATTTTCAGGTGAGGATTTTGGCAGTCTGATAGCAAAGTAATCTGATAATGTCTCGACTCCCTGGTATAAGTGTTAACATAAAATTGTTCCATTTAAACCAACAAATTATCCGAACATTTGGACTGTAGCATATCATATAATTTAGGGGGTCAAACTTTACAGATAAACCCTGTAAATAACATATTTAAATATAAATTAAATCACAAAAACAATACTGGGTAACAATAACAACACATAAGGACTAGAAAAACACAAACACACTTAAATCTCTCAACCCAAGAGATTTGCACACCCAGACCTATATGGATATCTGTAAATTTTAAGTGTTAAAAACCGAGGGATTGTCTCCAATTAATTTGGATATTATATAAAGCAGACAAATTCAATCACATTTATTGATGGTAAATCAATCTATTCTACTAGTAGTAGTCATGCATACATTTGATTAAACCTCTAGTACATTTAACTGTTAACTGATATAGAACCTCATATCTGTCTGGGTATGCATATCTCTAGTAACCTTAGAAAATAGACAATTTGAGTAAATGAATATAACAATACAATGTAAAATATATGCCACGTTTCATATATGCCTTGGTCCTTCTGAGCAGTTTTTTGCCTCAGCACTGTACTCTAGATTTAAATAAATAAGCATCTGGAGCCATTGGGAACAGGGATATCACACATTTTCTAATGACTATCCCGAGGCATCCCACAAGGACACTTTTTTCTGATGCCTTCCGATGCCCATTTATTAAATTGTGAGTACATCACCGATGCAAAAACGTCTCTAATGATCAGAGCTAACGACAATATTTGCCTACTAGAAAATCATTTTCAAGTTATTTTGATCTTAGACTAATACCAGTAATGCAAATAAAAGTTTCAATGAAATAATTGACAAAAGATCCCCTACAGACATCCATCTGAATAGAAAGGACAAAATGAACATCTCTGTCTACCCTGACAGGATATTTTGAATTTTCTACTGAATGGAACATTTATCTTATCAATATCCACTCAGCAAACATACATACCTACTTATAGTTCTAAAAGTGCTATCCTCTTAATAAAACATTAATATAAATTAATAGACAGATCTTTAACAAAATTTAAATGAACTGCCGAAACAGACAGTAGAATGAGCACAACAATACATGCTTAGCACATATCGCTGGCTTAGAATGAGAAAGTCGTAAGTACAAAATCAATATTTTGAGAAAACAAGAAAAAATTGTCTGAAAACTAATCTTTACTTATGGAAAACCCTACTTTTTAAATATCAGTTTGGTCAACATGACAAGTTCAGATTTTCATTGAAATAGGCTCATAAGAAGAGCCTTCTAATGCCGATTTCCAATATGTTCAATGACCTTCTCATTCTAAGCCATCAATATGTTAATGTAAAACCAACAATAATTCAAGATACCAGTTACATTATACATAAAGTACACAATAATTTAACTACTCAAAATAGTCTGTGACCAAATAACACCAAAATAAATAAATTTCTGTATATGATTTGACATATTTAATTAGCCACTACACCTGTAAGTTCGTGCACCTAAAATTTCAAATGGGCACATCTGCACAAAAGCAATTTAATTGGAACCATCTTTATGATCAACAACATCAATTATCTATCTTTGAACAAAATCCAAACACAAATTGAATGTCAAGCTGCTAAAAATGGCAAAATCAGCGTCAATGCTACATGCAGTCTGCAGTCGTGAAATAAACATTGTGACCTGTAAGTTCGGGCACATAAATTGATGACGTCATCAGAAGAGCACGTGAAATATTTTTGCAATAAAAAGTTGCATAAAATGAAGTTTGGTCTATTGTCAGAAGGTCAGCAGCTTTTCCGATCGTAAATATATCGCAGCTATTGAAAAAAATAAGAAAAACAAAGGTCTCAGGTTTTCGCGACCGGAAGCGGTGAATATGTAAACATTATAACCGGTGCTCGGACAAAACTCGCCACGAACGTAACAAACCATGTTTTTTAAATATTTGTTTGCATTATTCAGCTCGCTGAATGTCTTCTCAATGATTTAAAATGTATTTGGACTCGAAAAAGAGAGTTTTAGCAGAGTAATCAACGTTTTACTGAAGTGCACGAACTTGTAGGTGTGCACGAACTTATAGGAATAGAGGCTACATGTATACGAGTATAAATCTATTACGGCACAGGAGTTAACATCTCCTCTACAAGTTTTGATGTGTTAGAAATGATATTTTCCTTTATGCAGTACTCCATATCTTTCCCATGACTACACGTGTTCCCCTCCGAGAAGTTCACAATGGCCATAATGAAACCAATGACGGCAACCAAGCTACCAAATGTGGCAATCAACAGTGGGACAATGTTATCCTTAGAGAAGATGGGTTCTGGTCGTAGCTTCATTACACACAATGGTGGAATAACGAACGCTAAGGGCGCAGCGGCCATAACACCCTGAAACATAAAGGGAACAAACATACATAGTATGGTATATACAGTAAAACCTTAAAGTGTATAGAGCTATATCAGAAGATATTTTTTTAAAAAGTTTCAAAAACTGAAAAACAATTATGCTTTCATATCAATAAGATCATTTTTCACTTCAGTTTTAAAAGAAACTCTCTCTGTGATTTATTGGACATGCGAACTCTCCATTTTCATACGAAAGTGTTCTAGAACACCCTATGGAATCGTATCTTTTCTATTTTTCAACGATTGAATCAAGGTTCACAAACCCATCCAAAGTTTTAATTTGCAATTAAGGTAGTCTAGTATCATACTAAAAATGATGCAAGTAATTTTTTTGACATTGAATGACTGTAAGAATATAGCTCTATACACTTTAAACCTGAACCAAAAACCACTCTGGCAAATTGGTATTTTAACTCAGACAATCTTAAAATTGAGGTTGAAAAATATAGTAACATACAGTAAACAAACTTTAAAGTTGTGGTTGTAGATTTGGGATGCTTGAACTAGAAAGTCACTCTTTGAGTGGATCTTTACAGTTCAAAGATTGATACATTGAAACTTGGGAACATATATTAATTGGTTCTTCATGCAATTTGCTAAAGCATCTCAAGAAGAAATCTCATCTCAAATTTGAGATTTTACCCAAATTAGATTATGAATTTGAGTTAAATCTTAAGTGCAAGCTGTATAAATTTTAATGTGATACACCTAGAACATTGCTTTCAGTTTTTGCGATGCCAATTTTGAAGTTAACCTCCAAAAATAATTATCCAAACGATACATGACAATATTTGACAAAAGATTTTAGCTCAGATTGAGATGATGAGAGATCGGCACTAGGGGTGGTATTCAATATTGATCTTATTTAATTGGAGAATAAGAAACGCCACTCATCTTGCCTGTTGCTGACCATGAGTTTAATATTGTGTGATTTGATTGGCTGTCCTTACTCTTAAGTCAAGTAAGATCAATATTGAATACCACCGGAGGACTTCAAACTTACGTTGAGTTCCAGGACAATACCCAGACAGTCTGTTGTCATTGACAGTGCACACACCAGGCCAGCTATGATTACAGTGACCACTATATGTCTCCACAATGGTGCCTTATCACTGCTGGGGAATAAAGCATTTTCTACAACCTGTAAAAAATAAATTGAATACTGGGTTGTGTAATATCGCTGTATGCACAAAAAATAAGTGTCTCATAAGTCAGAAATAACTGGCCCTTTCAACAGGCGTGACACTATAATAAAACAAACTTTACTTTCAAGTTTGTATTAATCACTCTCAACACCTCAATACTGATGACATTAATCACAAGTGTGTGAGAGAAGAAAAAGAGATGTCACCTTTTATGCTGAGCATGAAACCAAAAGTAACCCTGGTTCCACAACTTTTCTTCATCATTTGAAGGAAATTGCCATGGAACAAACTCCAGATCTAACAGCTTTTGAAGCAGATAATTTTTAACTAGGCTACCGTGGTTGCTTCTTAATTGAGGGGCTATTTTCTGAACTTGAGGCCCAAATCATTGAAGATTGGGAAACAAAATGTGTAGCCTCAATAAATAAAGTCTTTGCTTACTTACAAACCAACGTCTGACTCATGATTTAATTAGCATCAGGTTTTGAAAGATTATGATATAACCTAAAGCTTACCTCTCTCGTAACAAAGCATTCTATAGGATACGTCAACATGATTGTCAATGCAAACATACATCTACCAGCATTCATCAAGTCATCATTATGACAGTAGTTCTCCAATAGATCACCTGTAGTACAAATATGTTTTCAACAACTTGAAAGTTTAGGTTAATATTTTCTGACGGACAGACAAACTAATAATAGAACAGACAGGACCATCACATGCCAAGGCATAACAAGAGCTGTCACCGGACAGCGCGCACCACTATCCTCAGTCACATCCTTTTGATTGCATAAAACTTATTTCTATTTTCTAAGTCAAAAGGGGCATAAGTTGGTCAAAATGCTTGATAGGGCTACCTCCTCTTGGGTAATGGTTGTGGTCATGATGGTGAACAAGTGTGCAAAGTTTCAAACCAATATGTCAATGGACTTTGAAAATATTAAAGGTGGTATGTAAACTTTAACATTACCATTACACTGACATGGACGCTCGGGTGAATGCACTTGCTCCCAATTCTTCGAATAGTGGAGCTAAAAATGAATCTTTTCATAAACTAGACTCTAGTAGGTATGCAGGGGTATACACTAACTATTTTGGTCACTGGTCCGACAGTAAAGAAGCATAAAAATTAGTAAAGAAAAATGTAACTGGTCCTTCAAGACTTTCACCGGTCCTTCTTGATTTCACTGGCCTTGCCAGTGGACAAGTGTTAGTGTCAAGCCCTGGTATGGAATTTAATTTTCACCTACAAAATGTTGTTTTTGTCAAACAGGATTCGAGCATTTTATGGGACCAGTGTATTAAGTATATAGAGGATCTATCATGAGTTGTCAATTGATATGAACTTATATTAAACGAGTTTGCGAAATTTGATTAAGTGAGCCTTTGGTGATCTTATTTTAAAATGTTTCCTTAACAAGTTTAATAAAAGTTTATATGCATTGACAACGAGTATTAGATTTTTTTTATATAACAGGACTCTTAATAACAAATAAAAATCGCTCCTTTCAGCTAAAAAATTGACTTCGCTTTATAAACAACATCAAACATAGAACAATGGACTTACCTTGTGTCCAGCCAGTAAATGAAGCATATCCTATAAGTCAAAATATCAACACAAAGACCATACAGAACATCAAAGTCTGACTAACCTTGTGTCCAGCCAGTAAATGAAGCATATCCTATAAGTCCAAATATCAACACAGAGACCATACAGAACATCAAAGTCTGACTTACCTTGTGTCCAGCCAGTAAATGAAGCATATCCTATAAGTCCAAATATCAACACAAAGACCATACAGAACATCAAAGTCAGACTTACCTTGTGTCAAGCCAGTAAATGAAGCATATCCTATAAGTCCAAATATCAACATAAAGACCATACAGAACATCAAAGTCTGACTTACCTTGTGTCCAGCCAGTAAATGACGCATATCCTATAAGTCCAAATATCAACATAAAGACCATACAGAACATCAAACAATGGACTTACCTTGTGTCCAGCCAGTAAATGAAGTCTATCCTATAAGTCCAAATATCAACATAAAGACCATACAGAACATCAAAGTCTGACTTACCTTGTGTCCAGCCAGTAAATGAAGCATATCCTATAAGTCCAAATATCAGCACAAAGACCATACAGAACATCAAAGTCTGACTAACCTTGTGTCCAGCCAGTAAATGAAGCATATCCTATAAGTCCAAATATCAACACAAACACCATACAGAACATCAAAGTCTGACTTACCTTGTGTCCAGCCAGTAAATGAAGCATATCCTATAAGTCCAAATATCAACATAAAGACCATACAGAACATCAAACAATGGACTTACCTTGTGTCCAGCCAGTAAATGAAGCATATCCTATAAGTCCAAATATCAACATAAAGACCATACAGAACATCAAAGTCTGACTTACCTTGTGTCCAGCCAGTAAATGAAGCATATCCTATAAGTCCAAATATCAACACACAGACCATACAGAACATCAAAGTCTGACTTACCTTGTGTCCAGCCAGTAAATGAAGCATATCCTATAAGTCCAAATATCAACATAAAGACCATACAGAACATCAAAGTCTGACTACCTTGTGTCCAGCCAGTAAATGAAGCATATCCTATAAGTCCAAATATCAACACAAACACCATACAGAACATCAAAGTCTGACTTACCCTGTGTCCAGCCAGTAAATGAAGCATATCCTATAAGTCCAAATATCAGCACTAAGACCATACAGAACATCAAAGTCTGACTTACCTTGTGTCCAGCCAGTAAATGAAGCATATCCTATAAGTCCAAATATCAACACAAAGACCATACAGAACATCAAAGTCTGACTTACCCTGTGTCCAGCCAGTAAATGAAGCATATCCTATAAGTCCAAATATCAACATAAAGACCATACAGAACATCAAACAATGGACTTACCTTGTGTCCAGCCAGTAAATGAAGCATATCCTATAAGTCCAAATATCAACATAAAGACCATACAGAACATCAAACAATGGACTTACCTTGTGTCCAGCCAGTAAATGAAGCATATCCTATAAGTCCAAATATCAACATAAAGACCATACAGAACATCAAAGTCTGACTTACCTTGTGTCCAGCCAGTAAATGAAGCATATCCTATAAGTCCAAATATCAACACAGAGACCATACAGAACATCAAAGTCTGACTTACCTTGTGTCCAGCCAGTAAATGAAGCATATCCTATAAGTCCAAATATCAACACAAAGACCATACAGAACATCAAAGTCTGACTTACCTTGTGTCCAGCCAGTAAATGAAGCATATCCTATAAGTCCAAATATCAACACAAAGACCATACAGAACATCAAAGTCTGACTTACCTTGTGTCCAGCCAGTAAATGAAGCATATCCTATAAGTCCAAATATCAACACAAAGACCATACAGAACATCAAAGTCTGACTTACCTTGTGTCCAGCCAGTAAATGAAGCATATCCTATAAGTCCAAATATCAACATAAACACCATACAGAACATCACACTAACATGTGTTACAAAGTTCCATCTTTCCTTCGTAGGATTCTCTAATGATGCATGGATCAAAAATGTATTATGATGACACATGTATGCTGTAAAAGAAAACAAGAAGCAGTCATAGACAGTCATATCCCCTGCCGAAGAGAAGATAATCAACAAAGGGCCATAACTGAGACGAAAATTGCAAAATCACGAAACCCTGACAAGAAGCCCTGTAGGTCCTCATATTAATGTTATTCTTTGAAAGTTTCATCAAAATCACTAAGAAAATGTAGGAGGAGTTGCGCACAGAATTTTGGACTGACGCCTATTATTACCATATCCCCTTCGATGGCGGGGATAACAATATCATTGAGGCATTTTATACAAACAGTTGAGCTTGTTGTTACTGGTAGTTAAAACCTCATATGAGTTTTAACAGAAATCAGCAATGAGTTTGGTAAATTCATTATAGTGAGAGCTGTTACTATGTTTTAAGACAAATGACTAACTCAATTTCTCATACAGTTTATTATAAGCAATAAAATATGTTTAAACAAAAAACATTTTTTATAATTTTCTACAGGCAAAACAAGTATTAAGTAGTAAGATAGCCTAACCATATTATAGACCCGTACAGCTTGGTAAACATTGTAAAAGAATGGTAAGGCTCTAGATAAATTAATTCCATCACAAGACCAAAGCATTGAATTTGACTGACAGCGAAACATGATTGTGAAACTACTGTTAAGTATCATCACCAAAGGCTGATTTTGCCCACACAACATGATACTTTCCAAGACACGAAAAGAGCAGAATACTTAAGTTTGTAATTATCATAAAATCTTCAGAACAACTTGAGGCAGTAGACTAATAAACATGTATGGTAAACCATGCAGAGAGCATAAAGACTCAATAATATCTCACAGAATGCAATAAACAGACAGAATACCATGCTGTGGATATAAAGACACAAATAAAGACTCACCAAATGCCATGATACCTATGGCTTGCGTTATATTTGTATTTGCAAATGACCATGCATCTTCAGTAGACGGTCTGTAAGTATGTATTAAGACAAAGCATAAGAAATATTAAAAACTTTCATGACAATTTAACCAATTCTATCTTTCTGTTATTGGTTCCCTTAGTCTGTCAGTACCTCATAAACGAAGAATGATTGCGGGTTTCCTCATGTATTAGCTGCAGCTGCAAGCATTTGGTGGTGCAATTTAATTTGCTGATTCTTTTGCTTGGGTTTGTTTATTGTTCGTGTACAGTCAATTGCATTATTTTCAGTCTTTTATGGCAATCACTCTTTGTAAATTGTTTGTTTGCTTTTGACTGAGACTGATGTTAGTGTGTTGTCCCTCGGTTCTCCTGGCCAGATTGTTTAATGACATCAGACTTTAAAGGAAAAGACAGTTAATATGTGGTTCAAGGAATCTGGGTACCCACTGATCGGTTACCCACTGGCTACATTTACCAATCTGACAGTGCTCCAAACCAAATCAACAGTACCCTTGAAGGGAAGTAGAGTTACGTTCTTCAGTGACATTAGAGAAGTTTTCAGCAGATTGTGGAAAGACTAGTAAGTCTGCTGAATGTTGCGGAGTATAAAATGTGACAGAAAGTTTGAACATAACTTGTTTGCATCAGGCTATGTAGTGTTCAAGATTATTTACCTGGAATTATTTTACCAGGAGCATGGTTAAAATGGTTAAAATAGCTATTCTGAAAGGACACTAGATAAGCATGAATATTTCATGTGTTCCGCACACAGGTAACTGTATCATTGAAAGGGTAAAAAAAAAAAAAAAAAAATCTCGAAATTGAGATTAATCTTAGACAAATATAATTTACAATTTTTCTTTTCATTAAACTCTTTTTCAGTGATACAGTGACCTGTGTTCTTGTATAAATCATCTTGAACAATACTGATAAATATGACTAACAATTTATATACATGTATATAAAGCGCAGGTAACTAGTCTTGAACAATACTGATAAACATGACTAACAATTCATATACATAGTTTCCAACTACTTTCACGTGCTTCATATTTGTTGTATGACATGTTGTAAGTGGACATCTGTGACATACCATTGTGATATATCAATTGTATCCATCACAGTCTCTGTAATCTTATCTAACGTAAAATAATTAATTTTCGATGGATTAAATTTTGTGGATTTTCATAATTAATTTTCGAGGGATTAAATTTCATGGATTTTCACAAAATCAAATCGTATAAAACAATAATTTTGACCCTTGTATTTATTTCCTGAAATGCAAAATCCATGAATTCACGTCCCATTGAAATGGTCTTTTTTAACCAAAACCACTGAATTTGGTCCCATCGAAATTAAATGATTTTACAGTATCTCCTATATATGTGTCAGTTTCCCCAACAATGACTGCATCATGACAAACATTTCAATAACTGTTATACTGTAAAATCATTTAATTTCGTTGGGATGAAATTTGGTGGTTTTGGTGAAAAGGACAATACCATTGGGACATTAATTCATGGATTTTGCATTTCAGGTAAAAAATATGAGGGTCAAAATTATTGTTCAATGGGATTTGATTTTGTGGTTGAATGTTAACCACAAAATCCATGAAATTTAATTCCCCATAAAATGAATGATTCTTCAGTATTATGTAATATTTGTTTTATGAAAAGGTGACACTTCAATAATGTCCTGTATTGTTATGATAATATAGATAACCATGATTGTATTGAATTCATTGTATTATATTAATATTTGTGATCTGATGATATGGTGAAGCATCTAGTATCATTATCATATCATATATCATTATGCACCCCATTAAATATCAGAGGCTCGTAGGGAAGATTGGGCAAATGCCTAACTATGTTGCCTCTATAAATAAAGTCTTTATTATTATTATTATAAATATGGTGAGTTAACAAAAACACTGCCAACGAGTGCTGGATGCTCAACTTTCTCGTACTTGTCATCTGCAAGTGAAAACAAGGGCAGATAACATAAAATATAGGTGACAGGGTAACCAGCTTTGTTAGTATGGTGGATAAATATGTTGCCATACAGACAATCTAAAGCTCAACGTTTTTCTTCAAAAAGTCCAGCTAAAAAATAATAAAACTGATTATAAGTGGATCATACTTACATATCATTTACAAACATTCCTAGTCTAATACAGATAAACAGTAATATAACACCCACCAGGATCAATGACACAAACGCCCACTGAAATATATAAACAATACAATACAATACAATACAATACTTTATTTTATGTTTCAGGCCACCAGCCCATAACACACAAATGAACAAATAACATTATTATAATACAGTGCAAAGATGTGAATGTATATAAACAAACAAAATCATTAAATATTAAAACCAAATAGTATAATATTTTACATAGATAGAATCTCATAGAAAAGCATAATATATAAAACAGGCTAGTGCCTAAACAGTTTTTTTGTTTTTACATGCTAATAATATAATAACGTTATGCATTTTCGGTGATTTCCAATATTTACATAGAAGGTATCTCCTTCTTAAATCAGCCAACACAGGACATATTAAAAGAAAATGTGTCTCATCTAGAAATATATACACAACATTTTTGAGTACTGTCAGAGGATGAAACAAACCCAAGTAATTAAAATAGCATTCTGGAGGCCATTGGGACACATAGTTAAAGTAACAAAGGGCCATATTAAATTCGGGTAAAAATTGACGCAGCGAAATCTCCATCCTTTATGGTCGTCTATACATTGGGGTAGTTCATCTGTGAAAGTGTAAAGAAATTCCACCCAATGCTTTGTGAGGACTTCAACACACAATATTTGTTACAGGCATACGGACAGACATACAAACAGCACCAATGCTGTAAGTCACAATCAATGAGCAGACTTACCTTACTAAGTTTGGTGATATTTCTGTAGAGGGATAGAGGTAATGTAGACTTACCTTACTAAGTTTGGTGATATTTCTGTAGGTGGATAGAGGTAATGTAGACTTACCTTACTAAGTTTAGTTATATTTCTGTAGAGGGATAGTGGTAATGTAGACTTACCTCACTAAGTTTGGTGATATTTCTGTAGAGGGATAGAGGTAATGTAGACTTACCTTACTAAGTTTAGTTATATTTCTGTAGAGGGATAGTGGTAATGTAGACTTACCTCACTAAGTTTAGTTATATTTCTGTAGAGGGATAGAGGTAATGTAGACTTACCTCACTAAGTTTGGTGATATTTCTGTAGAGGGATAGAGGTAATGTAGACTTACCTTACTAAGTTTGGTGATATTTCTGTAGAGGGATAGAGGTAATGTAGACTTACCTTACTAAGTTTGGTGATATTTCTGTAGAGGGATAGTGGTAATGTAGACTTACCTTACTAAGTCTGGTGATATTTCTGTAGAGGGATAGAGGTAATGTAGACTTACCTCACTAAGTTTGGTGATATTTCTGTAGAGGGATAGAGGTAATGTAGACTTACCTCACTAAGTTTGGTGATATTTCTGTAGAGGGATAGAGGTAATGTAGACTTACCTTACTCAGTTTGGTGATATTTCTGTAGAGGGATAGTGGTAATGTAGACTTACCTTACTTAGTCTGGTGATATTTCTGTAGAGGGATAGAGGTAATGTAGACTTACCTCACTAAGTTTGGTGATATTTCTGTAGAGGGATAGAGGTAATGTAGACTTACCTCACTAAGTTTGGTGATATTTCTGTAGAGGGATAGAGGTAATGTAGACTTACCTCACTAAGTTTGGTGATATTTCTGTAGAGGGATAGAGGTAATGTAGACTTACCTTACTAAGTTTGGTGATATTTCTGTAGAGGGATAGAGGTAATGTAGACTTACCTTACTAAGTTTAGTGATATTTCTGTAGGTGGATAGAGGTAATGTAGACTTACCTTACTTAGTTTAGTGATATTTCTGTAGAGGGATAGAGGTAATGTTATCAGTAGAGTGGTGAGAAATATAACAAACTCTCGACTACCCAGTACTGTATTAACAACACCTGAAAGTATATCAGACAATGTTACCTGTCACACTAAAAAATAGATTGATTAATGAATATTCTAAATTATGATTGAAACAAAAATATTCATTAAATTTGAAAATATTTGATAGAGAATGGCACATATACAAACTACATTTAGAGCAAATTATGAGGTAAAATTAAAAAAGATTTAATAAATACTGCAAATATATTCATAGGATTTTAATTTTTTAAATTAAATATGAAATACAGTTTGGCAATATTATTTCAACCACAAATACCTTATAAATTTGGCCAAATTAGGCCATCCTTTATAATATGGAAAACCCGGGCGTATCGGCATTAATACCCCAATATCAAAAAAGATTTTCTTTTCCAGAGACCGAATCTTTTTTTCAAAACCGGGGCGAGGCCAATTTTGAGCTAAGGGGCATAATTGCATAATACTACATACCAAATATGAAAGCCATGGACCTTATGGTTTCAGACAAGAATATTTTGAAGTTTGCATTTTAAAAACCCCTTTTAGGGCCCCATGACCTAATTAATCAACAGACAGGAACCATTTGAACAATTTTAGTAGAGGTCCACCCAAGGAACATTCCTAAGAAGTTTTAGCAAATTTGGTCAAGTGATTTAGGAGAAGTTGATCTAAGAAATTGTTGATGAACAACGGACAAACAGTGATCACTGTTTCTATGTGACAGTTGAGCGAAAAATCACCTGCCTTCTGTACCATTGGTCCCAGGCCATGATCAGGATTTCCAAATAGAAATATAGAGAAACGATTCTAAGGGTTAGTAAAACAGTTTAAATGTTACCCAACAGAAAACTAATAATAAAATAAGATCCATACCAAATAAAACCCAATAGGCGAACATAATCTAAATCCAGGGGCCTTATTCACCAACGTTGTAAGTCTAAAACTCAGACTTAGACTTAAATTTGTCATTATTCATAACCACTGGCATTTCTTTGAAACTAGATTTAGCCACATGAAATTTTATCGGACTATTAGTTGTTACCCACTGAACATGTATACCAATTTGTATCAAAATCGGTACATTTGTAACAACATGAGAGCGAATAGAACATTTGACGATGTAAAGTCTAAGTCTATATTTTAGACTTACAACGTTGGTGAATGTAAGGGCCCTGGATTATCATCATCCCCCAAACTTTATTCATGTTGCTCGAACCACAATCTGATTAAAATCATATTAAACCTGTTACACTAGGATCTGACCACGACCTATTGAAGGTCACCTCAGGCAATCTTTCCCATAAGCCAATCGGGGCCTTACTTTCAGAATTCTATAAGTGATTTGATTCTATTTTTAAACGGGGTTGTTATCACGAACACGTATAGCTTGACTATTTTGACATGAGCCTAACCTTTATGCAAAAATATATTACAAAAAAGGTTTTTGCTTAGATTACAACAACTTCTGCAAGCATATCGTGAAATATCAATATTTCAGATTTGTACGTGTTTGTATTACATCTCAAGCGTCTTTGCGATACTCCTCGATTATGAAAACATACAATCGGTTGAATTAATCAGGATTACTCCAAAAAAGCAGACTTAAGTTGCGGACAAAAGTTGTATTTGTAATTTACCGTTTATTAATATTGGAATAACATTTCGACTACAACCGGAGTACCAATGTAACCAGCTATATGATTGGCTGAATAATGAATAGATATAAATAGCGATTGTGCTAATTCCGACTTCTGAAAATATAAACTTGAATAGGTTGTCATCAGATCTTACCGTAAGGAAGATCGAGTACTTTAGTCAGATTACCGAACCATGTTTATTTACTTTATAAAGGCAGTATAATCGCTGGCTTAGAATGAGAAGGTTGTTAGTTAAGACAGATACATAAAATTATGTAAATTCAGCATCACACGGCACTTCTTGTGAGCATATTTTCATGAAAATTGGAAATTGTCATGTTGACCAAACTGAAGTTGATTTAACAGCTCGTTTTCCATAAAAAAAGATTAATTTTCGGACAGTTTTTTCTTGTTTCCCCAAAATCTTGATTTTGTACTTACGATCTTCTCATTCTAAGCCTGGGATATAGAAACAAAATTTTGATTGAAGGGTAAAATGATGACCCAGAAACTAACTATATGATATAACCACCTTACCAATACAGTTTTAGTATGGTTATGTAATACAGTCGACACTCGTTATGTCGACATTTTTGGGACCGTCAAAGTTGTGTCGACATATCCGGAGGTCGACACATCCGGATCCAACAATACTGACAAGTTTTCCTACCTTATATACAAGTGTATAAGCATTGTATGTACGTGTATTATGATTCGACATTAAACTTTCGTTTCGCTGTAATAGCGGTGTTGTTATATTAACTAGTCGTATTTTTTACTTTGTGTGTTTATTGTACACCTTATTCATTGATTAATTTTCTGTGTATGATTTTGACGTTAATTTTCTTTTTTATACACTTGAATCCTGTGGCCGATCCAGATATCTTCCCAGACTGAGTACCGGGCCCTTTACTGGATGGCTCGACCGAATCAAGAGTATGTATCGATCTAGATATCCCCCCAGTGAACTGGGTCCTTCTCCAGATTGCTCGATACAATTTTCCGCAGACAACATAGTTAAATTAGTTTTGGTAGTCATAATGACAATAAGATCGAATTGACGATTCATGATTATTTTATAGACAACTTTAATCACTCATTTTTTCAAACATTTGTAAAATTTGCGCTGTGACAGATATCATTTAAAACACAAAACTGTTGATTAAATAATTATTTAATTTATGCGCTGAGAAAGGAATCAACTTCGATTTAACGCCATTCAATTTCAGTGTGAACAATTTAATTGTTTAACAAACAATGGGTCGAGACAGAAATATTTTCACGGTCAATTAACAACTTTTCTATTTCAATCACTTTGACTTGATGTCGACACAAACAATGACAATAAGGTGCGAAAATATCATTTCGGCCAGAAAAGTCGTGTCGATATAACCGGAGTGTCGACATAGGCATGTCGAGTCAAACATCAGTTTTTATATAGAACATAGAGTGACCAAAATCGGGGATTTTAAAGTATGTCGACTAAACCGGAGTGTCGATACAAGCAATGTCGACACAACGGGTGTCAACTGTAGTACTATAAAGATTTATGCATGATTTACCCGGTAGAGCTGCTGTTAAAATATAATCATATATCACATGACTTTCATTATGTCCGGGTTCGTATAAAGAGTATGTATATTCTTATACTACACATGTGTAGTATATCGTTCAATTATGTCATCAAAAGAGTCTGTTTTTCAAAAGAAAGATGCATATCTTTGCGTTGTAAATGCCATATGCTATAAAGAATCTAACACTTGTTGTATATTGGCATATTTATATTAAACTTTCACGAACTCGTTTAATGCAAATTTATATCAGTTGACAGCTTGTGACAGATCATTTATATATCACATGACTTTCCTTGTATCCAGGTTAGTGTTACGAGTATGTATATTCTTATACGTAACATGTATAGTATAACGTTAAAGTGATGTCACTTTATCTCCTAAATGACATCATTTTATCCGGAAAATGACGTTGTTTTTGGCATCCTTTATTTAACAGAGTGGGTTTTTTCAACAGGTAGATGTGTTTTTCCTGTTATAATTGTCATGCGATATAAAGAATTCTTAGCCAATTGACATAAATTTGTATTAAACTTGTCCAGGAAACATTAGTAAGCTCACACTGATACCAGACAAATATATAATAAGTGAAGTCGAGCAGCATGCAGCTATTTTTCAAATTGCTGCAAAACATACCAAAAACGAGAATTATGAAAATAGTGCTAATGTGTATATATATATAAATTACTTACTTTCTCCGCCTATTCTTACAATGATCTTGGTTACTGTATCCCCAATAATAACATTGTAACTAATCATAGCTGAAATATAAAGACAAAGTACCAATATAAAGACAAAGTAGAAAGGTTGCAGAATGATGTATAAATACTAGGGCTGTAACGGTACGCTCACCTCACGATATGATACGAACCGTCAATTTTTCTAACGGTTCGGTATATTTCGGTATGATACAATCTTCTCTGACAGCAGCTTAAATACTACACATTTTAAGCGACAATGCATTTGTTGATTCTATAACAGCAATTATTATGTGGCTATCATCTATTTTAAATGATTTTCGACAATATGAGGCATATCTTAATACAATGAAAACGAATGATGCGTGGAAATTATACATAATCAGAGGGCTTTCAGACATTTTCGTTCCCTGAATATTATTTTGATCATAAAAAGCTTATACCGAACCGTACCGAAATTTGCAACTCTTGTACCGTGAACCGTGTGGGACTGAAGTCCGCGGTCTTTCGTGTACCGCGGTATACCGTTACAGCCCTAATAAATACCTCACAAACATCATGAATAGACATTCAAGATTCTTAGAAAAAATAATTGTAATATCATTATTCAATCATTTTACTGTGATGAACCTTTTAGTAAAAATTTCATCCGGTTTTTCAACATTTTTCATGTCTTATTTCTGTTATTTTTCAATTTACAGTGATGTTGATTGTTGGAAATTCTTGTTAACTTGCAATGGTTTGATTTTAATACAAAATCACAATAACATCAATAAGATATGTATGTATGCAAATGCCAAATTTGAATCAAATCCCTTCATAAGCAACTGAGCAATTTTAGGTGTTGCGTTAGGAGTGTGCATAAGTGTACGTGGGTGAATCAAAAAGTTCGTAGAAAAATATCCTAACTCACAAACCACAACTACAAATACTTTCAAATTTTAGTATAACGTGATCATAAGTATAACAAAACAATTTGATAAATTTCATTGAATTAGTCAAAACAACATTATTTTTACACCGAATCGCGCACATACTGTATCAGTATACCGGAGCACGTCAGCGTCATTTGATGAACAACGTCAAACATACGCCAAGATTATCAATACTTACGTTAACATTTTGACTCATTTTCGCTTTTCGAAGTGGCTAATATATAGATATTTTTGAATTACCGTCGTGAACATAGTTTCCGCATTTGCAATTGTTCGTTTAATATAGTGTGCGCTGTCCTATAAGATTATTCTAAGCGTTTCGCTATACCCGCTATTATATAGCACTCGTCCTCTTCGACGACGCTGCAAACCAACGTCAGCAAAATCAGATGTATTTTATTCGGTTGTCATCCTCTAGTATCATACACGTTAGCACTAATTCCACTTATTAATCGATTTATATTTACTTCAGGATTGATACCTTCACGGTTTAAACCATGTATTGTTTCTGATACTGTACGTATATTCCAGTTTCACGCAGATTTTGATAGCAGGCCTCGATTCCGTAAATTCCGGAAGACCCATTTTACGCCGATATTTCTATGTAGTACGATTATGTAAATGTCGATTAAAAGATAACTTATCGGAGATGACGTCTGAAATTTTAACAAACTTTATACATGATATCATGCAATCAGACATAACATTTTGACGGTTTTTGGAGGTCCTATAGTCGAGATATTTTAGGAAATTTAATAAAATGTGTTTCAAATTATCGGTGTGCTCCGGTATACGTTATCGCCCTTGTTTAAGATATGAATATTTTTAAAACGGTTTTCACTAGGTCACTATAAATCTGTGTATGTAAAGAAAATACCAATGCATGTATACAGCATAAATATGACGACAATAACTCTGAAAATAAAAAAGTTATGGCAAAATTCTACGAACTTTTTGATTCACCCACGTATGTGTCAAATGCAGAAAAACTATATGATACCCATCCCAAAGATAAGATGGTCCATGCTAAACCGATAGACCATCAGAAGACAGGAACCAAAGTTCAATATTATACAACATTTTTACTTCAAGTTTTACAGTAGACTTTTGATCCAAAAGTATACAAGAAATAATTATTTTTTTACTTTAAGTATACTTTGACTTAGTTTCAAACATCTACATTATGACAACACATGGTCCAAAAGTGATGTAACTTATGGTTCTAAGTGAACTTTACTCAATGAACTGTTTTGTTCCTACCATATCAATTCTTTCTCTTCCGAACTAATGTAACATTTATTCTATAATTTGGTAATAATAAATGTTTTATACAATGTTTTTTCTGCAACCATTAGTATATTTAAGTCTTTTAAGCAGTATTTATAATATGGGTGTATGAATATAATTATTCAGTACACTACAGCCACAATTGTATATAATTAACACAATTTTATAATTAACATTGTACAGTAATTGGTACATATGTACTAGATACCGTCATTGGAGCGGACGTAATTCTTTTAACTCAGGTTTCAAACACTTCATTGTACATAAAAGTCTCATTCATTGAAATTTGGAAGGTTTGATCTGTTGTTTAGGGCATTTCTGGTGTTTTTTTTCAAAAAATTGCTGTTGTCCCAGATATAACCCTGGAAGGTGTCCATGGAACACATGTGCCCCATTGGGGGCAAACATCGCAAAGCATCGCCCGACTGACTGGTCTACCAAACATTTTGAGTTCAGTCTGATGGACAAAAACAGTCAGCACAAATGCTATATGCCCCAGACATATATATAAGTTAGGGGGGGGGGGGGGGGGGGGTACTTAAAATATTTATTATGAAGATTCTAAATGTCGTTATGGTATATAAAAGGGAGGTAACTTAATTACCAACTCAGGATCCATAAAACAAAGGGAGATAACTTGGTTTCTGAGAAAGTTATATTTACCTATAAATGGATAAATGAACTGTAGAAATGTGAGTAAATAGAATCCTGGTCTGCCACACGCTACCAGCATCATATCCTGCAAGTATACAAATATATGCTCAATAAAACAACTACCTTTCTCAATCAGCCATCTGTCTTTAGATGCAACTAGAACAATCTCCATTCGGTGGACTAATATACCCCCTGCTGGCAAAGGGCCGTAAATCTGGCAAAAATAATCTGAGCTCTAAGCCTTTCCTTCAGGCACATCTACATGCTAATGTTGTCCAAATGTGAATGTTTGAAGAAAATACTGCAAAAACTGTAGGAGTTGCGTTAAAAAGAGTTTGTCCATGGACAGACAGACAAGCTGAACACAGTATAGTATATCCCCCCTAATTACAACATATGTTGTGCAGGGGGTATAAATATGTTTTTCCTCAAATCCTGCAAAAACTACAGGAGGAGTTGTGTTCACAAGAACAGAAAAGACAGAAAAGCTGAAAACAGTATTCCCCATACATTGCACAAAGAGTATAATAATCATAAATTTCCAATCAAGCATTATTAATATGTGTATTTAATATAGTTTACACAGTGAGTACATAGCCACTAGCCTGAATTTCTTGTGCTTAGAATGGAATCTGAATCCATAAAGAACAGTGCCATTAATATTGTTAAGCAAGTATATAAACCTTTGACCACTGGACTACCGCAACAATCGCAAAACAGGTTCTGCAATTACCATAAGCCTGATGTCATATCAACCTAATTACAGGCTAGTCTGTGACTGATTTATGTGAAACCTTTTGGAGTAACCGCTAGTGATTTATGACTGCGACCAAAAGACTGACCTACAAATCCTTATAGTGCCCCCAAAACCAAATTATGGACATGAAGACTGTCTGTCACTCTGCTTGCAATTTTTTTTGCTGATACAGCAATTTTCTACAATATTTCTGTGACATATGAGACAACAGTGAGAGCATTGTACAGCAGAGACTCAATGTCTGTGATCTGTCTAGATTTATTTAAACATGCAAGGGGTGTTTAGCTTGGCTAATTTGACACGAGCCTGACCTATTGATTAGCATAATTTAACAGTCGATGTATTCTCTACGTTTACAACACCGAGTGTGTTTTCATAATCGAGGATCGTCACGAAGACGCTCAAGATATAATACAAACACAAATCTGAAATATCGATATGGCACGATTTGCCTGTGAAATTGATATATTCAGAGAAAGAACCTTGTTATATATTCTTGCATAAAGGTCAGGCTCAGGTCAAAATAGCCAATTTTTACCATGACCTCAAATCTTAAGAACCAATAATGCAAGATTGTCATGTGAAAACCTTATGACTTCAAAACACAATTAGGCTTATATAGTATCACATATTCCTGTTCATTTAAATCTGAATTCTGGTTAATTAAGGACAACAAGCCCAGACAACTTTCAGTTTGTGAATTTAGAATTTGAAATTTCTTGCCTGGATCCACAGGTAACTGTATTGTAGAAGAAAACTTTTTTTTTTTCGAAAACACTTATTTTTCTTTCTTTCTTTCATTCTTTTCTTTTTCTTCTTTTTTTTAACGATACAGTTACCTGTGCATGAATCGGTAAAATTTAATAATTTCCCTATATACAAATGTACTGTATGAATAATTACTGCAAAGTTAATTGCCCGACTGCAGAATTTACTTGCCTGAATCAACAATTACTTGACAAACAGACAAGTGCTAATTTCACAGACTATGGTCATAACTCTGGTAATTATAAAACTAAATTCCTGATAGTATGCACAACTAGTATAATGTGAAGTTTCTTTCAAATCTGACTATTTTATTAATGTTATTTAGGAGAAGCTAGGACAAATAGTGCTATACATCCAGATGGACTAGTGCCATATATATGTATACCCTGGCAGTTAACTTCAACCTGATGAAGAATACCAGTACCTGGAAGACAATGACAAATGTTGGGCACAGATACTTTGTAACAATCCACCCCCCCCCCTTCTCTATGTGGGAGATAAAATTCTTAGTAAGAAATTCTTCGAACGTAAGAAGGTTTAAATTCAAGGAAATATATTCTCCCCAATACAAGGCCTACTTTAAAACAGTGTAGAACGTTTCCATGGTTATACATTATTATTTATTATTTCTTATATCAAACTTGACAACCATGGTAACTGTATAACATGAAACTGTAAACCAAGAAATTATTTAATGTGATTTAATTTCGCGGAGTTCGCGAGTGGTAAAAATTTATAAATAATTTTATTTAAGTAGCTGTGAAAGTGATAAAACAATAATAGTGACATTGTGTGAGCCTTAAAAAGTAATTTAAAATGTTTGTAGTCGCGAATATGCCGACATATTATCACTAAAACGTGAAAATTAGTATTCCCTAAAATAAATTGATTTATAGAATAGAATACAACAAGTGATTAATATTAAAATTGGAGATGGAAAGCAACACACCGGGGCCAGCATTCCAGTGTTTCATTTATTTTAGACACTGAACAGTATACTAGGAAAAGTAGTTCCATTGTCACACATAAATATGGTAAATTTATTACCCCGGGGAATAATATAAAATCAATTCAATATATGAGGAAGCTACACAGTAATTGGCTGTACATCGGGCACATTGCTGCCATATTGGCGCAATAAAATGAGCATTGAACTGACTATAAACTAATACCAAATTATTGACCAGCCCATTTTGTTAATGAGAGAAATTTGAGCCGTCTGGGTCGGCCATCTTGATTGCAAGCAAGACAGATTACGTTATGGACTAGACTAGATCATTATCCAGATAAAATGAAACAATTTCACAATTATCATAGGATTTCCTTTTTTTGCTAACTAGGATAAATACAGTATCATCATCATCAGAAGTACTGGCGTATGTCTGGGGAATGTACTTTTGTGGAGCAGTCACAATTGTCATATATGTCTCTCATGTGATCTATTAATGAACTAAGGTATTTAATGAAATGTTTTATCCTGCCATGGTACGATACTGTCAACTCAATAAGTAATACATACTAATGAGGGAACTATCAAATTCCAAAGAATAGCAAGGAATACCTACTGTTAACTCAGGTATTATACCCGGCTAAACTTAGATAAACATAGTTTATAGCTTGGCGATTTTGACACAAACCTGACCTTTTGATTAGCATTATTTAACACTCGATAATTTGTCTGTATTTATAACGTCATTTGTATGTTTGTATAGTTTGTGAGTATCACGAAGACGCTCGAGATGTAATACAAACATAAATACCGATATTGCACAAATTGCTTGCGGAAATTGATATATTCAAAGCAAGAACTTTGTAATATATTCATTCATAAAGGTCAGGTTCCTGTCAAATTTGCCAAGCTATACAACACTGAGACAAGCTTATGTATACTACTGTTATCAATTAATCCTATTATTATCAAATTCCCAATCTTCTTACCTGATAAGTTTTTGTATTGGACAATTTGCCGGCTTCAATAAGTAAAATAATGGAATAATCTGAAACGAAATAAGAATAGAATAATAAAGATTTTTTTTCAAATTATTAACAAGTCATCAATTTTAGGAAACAAATGCATCGTTCATTCATCATCTTCACACATTCTATAGGTTCCCCTGTGAGCACTCTATAGGTTCCTCTGTGAGCACTCTATAGATTCCCCTGTGAGCACTCTATAGATTCCCCTGTGAGCACTCTATAGGTTCCCCTGTGAGCACTCTATAGGTTCCCATGTGAGCACTCTATAGGTTCCCCTGTGAGCACTCTATAGGTTCTCCTGTGAGCACTCTATAGGTTCCTCTGTGAGCACTCTATAGGTTCCCCTGTGAGCACTCTATAGATTCCTCTGTGAGCACTCTATAGATTCCCCTGTGAGCACTCTATAGGTTCCCCTGTGAGCACTGTATAGGTTCCTCTGTGAGCACTCTATAGGTTCCCCTGTGAGCACTCTATAGATTCCTCTGTGAACACTCTATAGGTTCCTCTGTGAGCACTATATAGGTTCCCCTGTGAGCACTCTACAGGTTCCACTGTGAGCACTCTACAGGTTCCACCGTGAGCACTCTATAGGTTCCTCTGTGAGCACTCTACAGGTTCCACTGTGAGCACTCTATAGGTTCCTCTGTGAGCACTCTATAGGTTCCCCTGTGAGCACTCTACAGGTTCCACTGTGAGCACTCTACAGGTTCCACCGTGAGCACTCTATAGGTTCCTCTGTGAGCACTCTATAGGTTACCCTGTGAGCACTCTACAGGTTCCACTGTGAGCACTCTATAGGTTCCTCTGTGAGCACTCTAAAGGTTCCTCTGTGAGCACTCTATAGGTTCCTCTGTGAGCACTCTATAGGTTCCCCTGTGAGCACTCTATAGGTTCCTCTGTGAGCACTCTATAGGTTCCCCTGTGAGCACTCTATAGGTTCCCCTGTGAGCACTCTATAGGTTCCCCTGTGAGCACTCTATAGGTTCCCCTGTGAGCACTCTATAGGTTCCTCTGTGAGCACTCTATAGGTTCCTCAATGAGCATGCTATAGGTTCCCCTGTGAGCACAAGTTCATCAGTTCTTGAATGTTCATGTATATCATTTTTGAATATCCTAACTGTTCATCATCTTGAAAGAAATGTTCATGAAAATGGGCTCTAGAAATTCATGAAGTTCATTGTTTCATGAAATGTCTCTGCCTCTCATTTGTATAGTTCATACGCATCCATGAATAGGTTCATAAACAATGCATACCATAATGACTGTGTGCCTGAATGTTATTGCTGCCAGGCCCTACATTTATTTAACAACCCAGCTTTGCCAGGGCAATCTATTTCTTCTCTCAAACAGAACTATGAGAGTAGCACTGAAATATTATGTCTCAAATATAACTTGGTAACACAACATATTTAGTGGCTGCACTCAAACTAAACTTGGTAATAATCAAAAACTATTGGCTGCACTCAAACTAAAATTGATAACACTCAAATATTATTGGCTGTATGGTAACAAAAGTTGGTAGCACTCAAATATTATTGGCTGCATTCAAATATTATTAGCTGCACTCAAATACAACTTGGTAATACTCAAATATTATTGGTTGCATTGAAACAAAACTTGATAATGGTAACACTCAAATATTACAGTATTGGCTGCATTGAAACACGTTTCGGTAGCACTCAAATATTATTAGCTGCACTCAAATATTATTGGCTGCACTCAAACAAAAACTTGTTAAAACTCAAATAGCATTGATGTTACTTTAAACTAAGGCATGAAACCATAATGAAACAATGTTAACATGATTATTTCTCTAAAAGAAGAAAATTCTGCTGAATCAACAAATAACTTGAGACATAAACAGACTTGGCATGCAATGCTTCGACATAAATTATCTTTAAGAATGACATTAATTACCCTAGAGACTGTAAGCAATAATCCTAGACTCCTTAGATGTGCTGCTGCTCTGACATAATACCTCAATTTTGATAATATATATTTGTGTTCCAAGAGTTTTTTTAATGCAGGGAAACCTCAAGCTCTCCATTTAGTAAGTGTCTTTCCCTTAAGCATTAGTAACAACATCTTAAGCAACATTTTTTTTTAAACTTTTGCAGACCAGACTTTTTGTTTAAGAAAATGGGTTTAACTACTGGCTGTGCTCCTATCCTTAACAAAGTGCTGCAGCTCTGTCTAAAATCAGACCTACGATCTATGACAATATGCGCATCTAGGCTTCATGTTAAGTTTCATTGAAATTGGATCAGCGGCTATTATTAGAGAATTATTCTGTACAAACTTAGTGACATCCAGACGGACATGATCTCAACGTCCAGCACAAAAGCAGTATGTCTATATTGCTGGCTTAGAAAGAGAAGGTTGTAATTACTTCTTACGACCTTATAAGACTGATACATATTTAAAATAAACATCGCGAGACGCTTCTAATGAGCCTCTTTTCATGAAAATAGGAACTTGTCATATTGATTAAAATGAAGTTGGAATAGCTTGTTTTACCATAAATAAAGAGTAACTTTCAGACATTTTTTTTTGTTTTCTCAAAATATTGATTTTGTACTTAGAACCTTCTCATTCTAAGCCAGCAATATGTTCTATTTGTTTTACTGCATTTCTGAAACATTCTACATACATGCATGCACTAATTAAGCACACTTAGGGCAATCTAAATATTATGGTAATTACACACAAAGTATTAGCATAATTAGGTTGAAAATTTCTGTGAATTCAGGTTTTCCATATTGTTTCCTTATGGAGGCAGAATACAGAATTGCAGAATACAGAATATTTAATGACAGTTTAAATTCTACAGCAAACATTTTATTAACAAAACTGACATAAAATAATCAGAATCTGCCAAAGTCAACTATCTTCACAAATAATTCAGATCTGGTTATCTTCAATATGCATAAAGGGAGAGGCTAAATCCCAAACAATACAGTGTGCTGAATGAAAATGAGGCTAAATCCCAAACAATACAGTGTGCTGAATGAAAATGAGGTGGAACCTAAAGGACAATTTGTTCAATTTCTTCAATTTCTCCACATCAAGTTATCCTAGCCATCCAATATTGCAATCAATAAATAGATTCCTCTGAGAAATTCCCCAGATGTTTTTCATCAGTTTGTATAAAAAAATATTCAACATGCTATCAACTTGAGATTTTAATTTGAAACACAAGAAATTGTAAATAAGGCTACAAGCAAATTAGAATTGTTCAAATGGGGAATTTAACCAGAGGGAAAAAATCGAAGAGTGCGGTTAAAAACTGATCTCCGATAATGAATGGAACTTTTTTAAATTAAATAGAGGATCTTGGCTCAGCGGTCATGTTATATTGAATTAATTAATTAACAATTATGTTGTTCAAATTGATATATTGTTACAAGGCTTAGTTAAAAAAAGTATTTTATTTGATTAAAAAAATATTGAGCATGAACAATTTAATTTGATAGACCATAGATAAAGTTGTTATCAAAATGTCATCTAGACATTACCCTGATAATTGCAATTATAGTCTAGATAAATGACAAGCATTCTCTCTGCAAGTTAAACCTGTACTTAACATTAAATTACATATCTTACTTCGTTAGTCACGCAATAGATTTTAGGGGTTGAAAAGGTAAAAAAACTGACAATATGCAATTATTTTTCATCTAGATGAATTCCAGGTATAGCCCAGCCGTTGAGTGTAGACATCGTTTCAGAATGTGTCCTAATTCTTTTCTAAGAGTTTTTTTTAGAAAGGTAAGTCAAAGCTATGAAACCCAGGTGGACCTGAGTTCTTATTACATTTGTGTTAAAATTTGAACATGAGTATCTTATCAAATCCAACCTTTAAAGAACTTGTAGGTGACAACTGTGTTGGTATATGAATGTACCTACCTGTTATCATAGCAACCAATATCAGCAGTATAATTCCTAGACCAAATCCTGCTTGTTTCATAGCAAACGGAATTCCTGAAAATATAATTAAAGAAATATGAAAAAAATACTGCAAACTTTTATTTCGCCAAGTATATATAAGGATCCACCATGAGCTTCTATGGTAGGATAAGGATATTTCACCCGAGGGGTCGGAATTTTAATCAGGGATGGGGCTTGCAATTTGAGGTTTTTATCTTGAGACAGAATTGTGCGTGAACAAGTCAGAAAATGCATTTAGAGTTGTTGCTGCTGACGTCAGTTTGAGAATTATCTAATGGTACAACAAAACACCGGTCATGTAGAGAAAATCTGCAGTGGACGTTTTTATAAAGTGAAGGCCATTTCGTTGGTTTAAAATGAGAAAGTCGTAACTACTACTTACGACCTTATAAGACTGATACATATTTGAAATCTGCATTCCACAGTACTAAAATCTACTTATGAGCCTATTTACCGGTACTTGAAAATAGGAACTTGTGTTGACTAAAATGAAGTTGTAAAAGCTTGTTTAACCATAAGTAAAGAGTTACTTTCGGACAATATTGATTTTGTACTCACAACCTTCTTATACTAAGCCAGCGATTTATACACTTAGAGTCATTACAATGCATGCTTAATGAGAGATTGTCACACCTACGCACGTCCTACATTCCTTATTGTTAGAACATGTTCTGTTCTGTTCTGTTCCTTATTGTTAGTACACATTGTCACAATACCACAGGGAAAACAATACATCAACACACAGCATCCAGTAATCAATAATTCATTTAAAAGTCAATACACATTTATTTAGATTGTGTCAGTCAACTACAAAACAACAAACATAGAAATTATCAATGAAACATCATCTGTTCAATGAACATTTGAAAGAATTTTTAGATATATCGAGGGCTCAGTGCAAAACTATGGCAACCACATCAATTTATAGAGGTACATACTGTAGATTTGCGCTAAAACTTCAATATACACATCATGTATTCCTGTATGATTCTAAAGAGACTGAGTGCCTGGACCTATTTATATTGACAGACCTGAAATTGGCACCAAACTAACAAAGTGCTGAGAAGGCTATGGTTGCAACTACACTTCGTTCGGTCACCTCATGGGATTAAGGTTTTTTGCACATCTTTGTAAGCCTAGGTTGTCCAGCTCTTTTGCAGCGGGGACTTGGGCTTTTCTTTTTTTTTTCGTTAGGTTAAGTATGGGCTTTTTCTATGTAATTGAGTTTCTGTGCTCGACTGTGCTACCTTTTGCGTCCGATTTCCTCATATCTTTTATGCAATAGGCGATCAAGTTGCTTTCCCAGAGAGTATATGACATAGGAAAGGGCTATTTGGTAGCAATTTGGTTAGGCAATGGGCTCTTGTTCATCATTTTGTGCTCCATGGATATAAACAATGTCCCCTAGTATTGAATTATGGTGTACTGATGTATGCATGACACAACCTGTTCAGATGGTCCAATAATCTTACATTAGCGGCAATAATTCACATGCCTATTTGAGCATTGACCTCTCAGTGTGACCTTGACCTTTGAGCTAAGGATACACACACACACAGGATGAACGCTTTATTCACAGGTGGCAGTATCAGTGTTTTGTCCGCAAACGATTAAAAAATATAATAAAAAAATATAAAAAAAATAAAAAAAAATTCCGTACTGAGCTAATAAACTATCAAGGTATAAAGCGTACTATATTTCTATATGCCAAATATTGTGGAACATTGCATCTCGTTGTTACAACATAAAATACGGGCGCTGAAGAAAAATCGCTATCCAAGTCATTCAAATAGACTATAAGATATTCATTCTTACCGAAAATCTCGTTCAATTGTATTTTATAACTGCGAAACAGCAAAACAGTGTTACTTTCGTTATTTAACTTCGCTCAAGGTCATTTTAATTATGCACTGGTTACCCGCTGCGCTTACAGTATCGTAATTATTGTCGGGAACCAAGCCTATGCGATGTTCCACAATCTTTGGACATAGACATATACTACGCTTTATACCTTGATAATGTACATGTAGTTAGACAATCGATATCTATACGGTCCATGTAGTGTATTAGCTCAGTGACGGATTTTTTCTTTTCCAAACACTGATACTGCCACCTATGGCTTTATTCCCTTCAACCATTTTATGGTGCACATGAGGCATAAAAATATAATGAATGTGAAGTCATAAAAATTAGGACAATACAGTTGATAGTTTCCTGGAGAAGAACGTGATCCAGTCACTGCCACATATTTTAGTATAATACATATATATATTATTACTATTGATTAAGTCAATACACTTAATAGTACATCATGTTTTTGAATAAAAAAGCCATAATGATTACATATGGGAAATGTCACTGCATGGATCAATCCCAGGATCATGTAATGCGTTACTGTCATAACTTGGTCATGAAATACAGTGAGTTACATCAGTCTAGCATTAAATTAAAAAATGAGAGCTCGGAGCAAAACTGTGGTAACTACATCAATTTATGGAGGCATGTACCATAGTTTTGCACTGAGCTGTCAATTTATAAGTCCTAAAATTCTAAAAGTCCAATCCAGACTAGCTTAACTAGCTCATATATGTACATGTGTCAAGACACTTTGCTTCCAACACTTAATAATATAGCTTTATTTATATTCACATTTTTTTCTTTATGAGTAATGCAAGCCTGGTATGTTGCTGATCAAGGGAACAAATTCATTCCTGATTCTTTGATTTCAGCACAACATTTCTCTGATCTGTAACACACAAGCTGAGTCTGCAGTATACAGTCCATTTAGTATAATATTAAATTATTTTATGATGGGTTCAGGTCCCTTAAGAATTTCTTCAAATGAAAATTCTTGGCATAGGTTTATGCCTAGCACTGGTCATTATGACCATGTTTCATAAAGATCAAGTTAAAATTGAGGCCTCTTCTACTATGGCAACAACGGTTTGTGAACAGGGAGCGTTAGCGAGTCGTTCAGTGCAGGCGATAAAAATTCATGGTTAAGACTGCGAGCTAAAAATAGATGAACATGCGTATTCCGCGGGATGACTTCGGATTTTATCGCTCAATCTTTAGCCAAGACAGTGTTTATAATGTTGTGTGATGACTTAGCACTTCATCGCAGGAAGCTTGATAAATATATCGAGACAGCGATTGTATTATGTTATGTAAGCTAGGTTACCATCCGGTCAGTGATAAACGCTTAACGTTTAAATAATATGAGTAGTATCGGCAGTAGTGGTAATAATGTATTTACTATATGCCAGAACATACATATGGCGTCCTCATATGCTTTGTGACTGGAAAAATATTTTTCTGACGACAGGAACAATCCCTGTTCTTTCAGTGCCATTCGTTTTGATTTTGCTTTGAAACCTTAGGTTGTTTCTGCCACTGGTGGAATCAGTAGTTCCCTGGATTTCAATTAACTATGCTAAGTGTCAAGCAAGGAAGACATTCCAATATCATATTAAGTAATGATGTCTCTTCAACTTTAACTTCAATTTAGGTACTCGTCAAAATCTGCAAGCAGACATCTAGGCTCCCAGGGAAGACAGGGCTTGCTAAACTGTGTCACCTCTTAAAACAAAACTGTTAAATAATATAATTATAGCATGTAACGGCCTGGGATAGACCCAGAGACCTCCTTCACTCAAAGAAGACAGTCTATCACTCTGCTATTGAGGCAGCTGATCCATGATTCCCATCACAATATTTTTTCAAAACAAGAGCAATGCCTTTGAGTGCTGGACGCTCAACTTTTTCATGCTTGATAGTACCATTGCTCATCTTTAAGTGAAAATTCTAAAAGTAACAAGGGCAGATAACTAAATATATAGGTCAGAGAGTCATCAGCTTTTTCAGTATGGACTCTCTTAAGATGGTAAATAACTATGTTTGTGTTTCAAGTGGATACCTTTGATAGTGTTTGAAAATTTAACATTTTTGTGTAAAAAATCAATCTTCAGAAAAGGGTAATAACTCCACAAATATAGGTCACAGGGTTATGGGCCTTGTCATTATGAACTCCCTATGTGATGATGAATAACTATGCTGAGTTTCATGAGGATACCAAACGTTTGATAGTCTAGAAAATGACTCAACAATGAAGTGATGATTTCGATTGTAACAGTTATGCTCTACTTTTTTGTCTTCGAAAAGTCGAGCTAATAAAATATTTAAAGTTCATGACACTGTTCTGTAAATAAAACAACAATGTAAGGGAGTACTCCCCCTAGGCATATAGATTCACAGAAAACAGTCCCTGATTGCACCTAACTATAATTATTTAGCAATATATCATTGATTAAGGATCATTGGAGAGTGTCTCAGACAATGCCACTTCCATTAGTGATAGATGACACTATGTCCAGAATATTCACTGCTTCAAATAATATCATTAGTAATTTACTGAGGCCTAGCAAAATTCTAGTTACCAATATGTCCTTGCCAAACAGAAAAGGAATGTACCCAGAATATTCTGTGCTTGAAATAATATCATTAGACCTGGCATAATTCTATGTTACCAATGGCCTTGCCAAAACGAAATGGAGTGTTCCATGGTTTAGAAGAATGCAAGGGCCAGGAGTAAAACACCCCCTGAGTAATTTTTCACAAGTTTAAAAGAGGGATTATGTTAACATTTATTTATTATTTTGCATTCATACCCAGAGCACACCCTAAGTTATTTTTTTCTGGTTAGTTAAAAGAAAAAATCCAAAAAATATTTTTCACAATTTAAAAGAATGTGCACAAAAGGTCAGCATTCCTGAGAAGATGATTTGGTTATATTCCATCAAATTATCTATATAAAATAAGGAGAATTCTTAGTGAAGACATTTAAATGATTCTTTGAGGGATGACTGAGGGAACCAGACAGACACAATTATCATTACGCCACAGCAGAGATCGCTCCGCCTGATTTTTTGTCAAAGGTTAATTGGCGAAGGTTAATCCATTGGACCATGTGATTATAATTGACCCTTAAAATTGATTTAAAGGGTATTAATTGACAACTGGCGTAATGTCAATTATCTCAACAGCTAATCTAAGTAAGGAAACTAAAACTTTAGGTTGTACTCCTGTCTGATAAAGCCTTTAAGGGCCAGATGCAAACAACACCACTCTGGTACTGATCAGGGCACTGTTTTATCAAAGGACTTACGAACATTTTAAACTTACGCTCAAATTCAAATTCCTTATAATGCGTTTTACATCTGCAAATGAGGGAAATATAATGTTTAAAATCATTAACTGAATTAATTAACTGATGATTTTACCTATCGTTTTACCAGAATTTGAAGCAGTTACATAATTATGAAGAATTCATATCTGAACGTAAGTTTACGATAACTGTAAATGCTTTGATAAAACAGTGCCCAGGTCATGATCACTCGGAAACAAGCATATTTGCATATAGGCCTTAAATTGCTAACTTGTAACCAATCCTAACCAACAAAACATTTCTTCTCTTCCAGTGTGTTATGCATGATAGATGTATTATTACATTTTATGGAGAATTCCCGAGTGTAGGGTTAAGTATCCAGACACCATACGGTGACATAAATAACCGGAAAGCAACAGATGGAAATCAATTCTGTAGTATATCTTTTGTATGATAAAACAATGCCACAATGGTAGAAGCTGTAAGCTATGCTGTCTGTTTCTCTTCACTGGGCACTGAAAGGGTGTATTCCATGATCAGTGTAACAAGTATTCCATGATCAGTGTAACAAGTATCCCATGATCAGTGTAACAACTAACAAGTATTCCATTATCAGCGTAACAAGTATCCCACGATCAGCGTAACAAGTATCCCATGATCAGTGTAACAAGTATCCCATGATCAGTGTAACAAGTATCCCATGATCTGCAAACAAGTATCCCATGATCTGCAAACAAGTACCCCATGATCAGTGTAACAAGTATTCCATGATCTGCAAACAAGTATCCCATGATCAGTGTAACAAGTATCCCATGATCTGCAAACAAGTATCCCATGATCAGTTTAACAAGTATCCCATGATCAGTGTAACAAGCATCCTATGATCAGTGTAACAAGTATCCCATGATTTGCAAACAAGTACCCCATGATCAGTGTAACAAGTATCCCACGATCAGTGTAACAAGTATCCCATGATCAGTGTAACAAGTATCCCATGATCTGCAAACAAGTATCCCATGATCTGCAAACAAGTATTCCATGATCAGTGTAACAAGTATCCCATGATCTGCAAACAAGTATCCCATGATCTGCAAACAAGTATCCCATGACCAGCGTAACAAGTATTCCATGATCTGCATCTGGTATAACCATCACATGATTGTATCCGATATTCCATGATCTGCATCAAATATTCCTGCTAAAAATTGCCTTCAAGCATGCATGTTTCCTATGCTTTCTCCTCTCTCAGCCCAAAACCAGAAGAAAACACTGCTTAGTTACATGTCCATGTTTGACTTAATATATTACCATACTTTTACTGTACCAGTAGGTGTTTCTTTTTATGCCCCCGGAACCGATGGTTCGGGGGCATATTAAAATCGCACCGTCCGTCAGTTCGTCCGTCCGTCCGGATTCGTTTCCGCTCAATAATTCAAGCAGTGTTTATCCGATCTTCACCAAACTTCATGAAAATGTGTAAGGCCATGAGATCTAGGTCAAGTTCGATAAACAGTCAAATTGACGTAGCCGCTTCAGAGTTACGGCCCTTGACACATAGAAAAATGGCGTTTTTTTTGGTTTCCGCTCAATAACTCAAGCATTTGTCATCGGATCTTCACCAAACCTCATGAAAATGTGTAAGGCTACGAGATCTAGGTCAAGTTCGATAACCAGTCAAATTGACCTAGCCGTTTTAGAGTTACGGCCCTTGACACATAGAAAAATGGCGTTTTTTTTGGTTTCCGCTCAATAACTCAAGCATTTGTCATCGGATCTTCACCAAACCTCATGAAAATGTGTAAGGCTACGAGATCTAGGTCAAGTTCGATAACCAGTCAAATTGACCTAGCCGTTTTAGAGTTACGGCCCTTGACACGTAGAAAAATGGCGTTTTTTTTGGTTTCCGCTCAATAACTTAAGCATTTGTCATTGGATCTTCACCAAACCTCATGAAAATGTGAAAGGCTATGAGATCTAGGTCAGGTTTGATAACCAGTCAAATTGACGTAGCCACTTTAGAGTTACGGCCCTTGACACGTAGGAAAATGGCGTTTTTTTTTGGTTTCCGCTCAATAACTTAAGCATTTGTCATTGGATCTTCACCAAACCTCATGAAAATGTGAAAGGCTATGAGATCTAGGTCAGGTTTGATAACCAGTCAAATTGACGTAGCCACTTTAGAGTTACGGCCCTTGACACGTAGGAAAATGGCGGTTTTTTTTGGTTTCCGCTCAATAACTCAAGCATTTGTCATCGGATCTTCGTCAAACCTTTTGAAACATGAAAAGGTGTACGGCCATAAGATCTAGGTCATGTTAGATAACAAGATTTCAAATTGACCTACACGCTTAAGAGTTATGGCCCTTTACACAAAGAAAAATATGTCAATATCACATTTGCCCAATATATTATGACACATCTGTGACGGTGCTGATATCTTAACGTTACGTTACTATCAAAGCATGCACGGGGGCATGTGTCGTCCTATGGAGACAGCTCTTGTTTGCCTGGTATATTAACTTATTGATTCCAGGAAAATTGTAGGGTCAAAATAAAAAATAAAAATAATAAAAAATAATAAATTTAAAGGGCTCAGTGCAAAACAATGGTATGTGCATCTATAAATTAATGTAGTTACCATGGTTTTGCACTGAGCCCTGCTGCCCTGTAAATACTGTAAAATTGTTGAAAAACTGCTAAACTGAACAAAATAAAAAAAATTTAATGGTAGTCTGAGAGAACATTCAGTATGTTCAGACAGTACATTGTTTCCTCAGCCAAATAAACCAGACATCAATATTGCTGACAGATAGGATCTAGATTATTACTGAAAAATCCTTCTGTGTCACATTTATTTAAAATCAACATGAAGTCTAAATCTCAGGAGTTTTCAGGCAGTCTGGTATTTGGAGGGAATTGGATGAGAAACTTGAAAGGTAAATTCCAATTTAATACACCATGGTTTACACAATTTTCTCATATCGAAATTCAAGTACTTTTCAAGTTTTTTTCAAGGTTTTTTCAAGGCAGAATGTGTTTGTTCAAGGCATTTTCTGGAACATTTACGAAAGTAAAATTGTACGATTGTGATACTTTGTGCTAGATAAACATTGAAAGTATTGTCAACGCAGCAATAGCTTAGTAGCACTACACATCTCATTCTTGCACCAATGCATTTGTCTATTTTTAATTTGCAAGCAAGAGTGCTTCTGTTTTTATACTATTAATATTATATGAAATACAGATAAGGTGTCAATTTGACGACATCCATACTCTGATATTTATATTCAAGGCAATTTGCTTAAATTTAAGGTATTTTTGTTAAATTCAAGTACAATTTTGAATTTTGGGATTTTTCAAGGCAGCACTTTATTATAAGTACTTTTCAAGGTTGATACCAGATTTAAGGCCTTTTCAAGGCTTACATGAACCCTGTACACCAAACAACAGTGGCCGGCATACTCAATTCTTCAAAATTACCCAAACTTTTTATCAACTCAGAATCTTAACCAAATATTGAATTTATCCTTTATTACACTGCACTGTTGACATTTCCAAGACTAAATTGGCAAACGGGAACAACATTATTCTTTGACCACAACTTTTTGCTTCAGACTTTTTCCGGGAATGTGTTCCCAATTTATGCTGGTGAAAGACCATTGGTAGGCTGAAAAATGATCCTCTAGTGTCCTTTTTTTCATGTGGCTGGCTGCAACCTTTCTTTGCTTGCTTTAAAATAATATATAACCTCCGGTCTATTCCATCAAGTATGTACAACCTTTCTTTGTTTGCTTTAAAATAATATATAACCTCCGGTCTATTCCATCAAGTATGTACAACCTTTCTTTGTTTGCTTTAAAATAATATATAACCTCCGGTCTATTCCATCAAGTATGTACAACCTTTCTTTGTTTGCTTTAAAATAATAAATAACCTCCTGTCTATTCCATCAAGTTAGTGTTTCAGAAGTTTTATGTTTCTGTTGACTTTGTGTGCATGTTTGAATTTCAAGTTTTGATTAACATTTTAATGGGACTGACTAACAGACGGACAGACAAGACAATCACTAGTATAGGCCTCCCACATCAGTCAGAGATTTCCCCAGGGTGTTTTAATGTCTGGGCCCAGTGCGCTTGGATTCCAAAATCCAATTTGCCAGTGCACTTAAAATTTGAATTGCGCTTAAAAAGTCATATCTGAGCGTCTAAATTATGTTTAATCCTTGATATTGCCCCTAAAAGCTCCCAAATTTGCACCATTTCTTCCCCTCATTTCATTTTTTTTAAATACGGTAGGGTACACCCGTCCCCTTCCAACCCCTATTGCGTTAAGAAAATTTTCAGGGGAAATCCCTGCATCAGTGTATGCTTGCTCCAGCTATGGCATAAACAAGAACATTCCATCCAATTTGGAGTGGCTCATTTAGAATGTTTGTAGTTAGGATCACTTCCCTTAGGAATGTCTGTCTATATATTGCCAACATAATTATTTTGTTCATAGATTGCTGTATGTTTGATACACCCACATAATTATCTGACATAATGACTCATTCTTGTAATTGATGTAACTACATGACAACCAATATTCATGTACAACATTTGCCACATGACATATAATTTTCAACCAATTATATATTGATTAGTAGTCATTTAAAGTAAAACAGTATTCCTGTTTGGTACCTTAAATTCCCCTTAGCTGTTGCTTTTTGTCCATGAGTTATTTCATTGAATTTTAAATTCTGGTTAAAATAGTGTCCCAGTCGCACCTAACCGAATCAGTACTAGTTCCATGTGAATGCAGCTTTCAACAAATCAACATGTGTATATATATATATTTTAAATCAACATGTGTACCATAAATTACTGGTTAGCCAAAAGTATCCGAAGATAGGCTAAAATTGCAATCAAATAGGAGAAAATCATTGTACACCTTTCTATTTGCTTTCATTAATACTTCAAGTAATGCTACAGTTCCTTGATCACAAGCCAGACTAATTAGTTGTGGATAAACTAATCTATGTACCTTAAATAATTGACAAGGTTAACACAGACGCCATTTAGACAGGCATATCAAATATTCACATCTCCAAAGACCTATGGGAAAAAAATTCAGAACAATGTTTGGATTTATAACAAGACTCTCAGCGTTCAGTAAATGCTTATGCCTCGGTTGAAGTTGTCCATAATAACTAGCGATGTCAATTAACTTAAATGTTTTGTTTAGCATTTTGTAACAAACAGTAGGGCTGTAACAGTATACCGCAGTATACGAAATACCGCGGACTTCAGTCCCACACGGTTCACGATACAAGACTTCTAAATTTCGGTACGGTTCGGTATATGCTTTTTTATGAACAAAATAATTTTCAGACAACGAAAACACCTGACAGCCTACTGATTATATATAATTACCATGTATCACTCGTTTTAATCGTATTGAGATATGCTTCATATTGTCTTAATTCACTTAAAATAGTTGATAGGCGCCTAATACTTGCTGTTATAGAAGCAACAAAATTATTATTACTTAAAAATTAAAGTATTTAAGCATTTGTTAGAGAATATTGTATCATACCGAAATATACCAAACCGTTAGAAAAATTGATGGTACGTATCATATTGTGAGGTGGGCGTACCGTTACACCCCTAACAAACAGACGGACCAACGGACATGACAATCACTATATGCCTCCACATCACTAGATTCCAGAGCATAGTAACCTTAAATGCCATTTAGTTTACAGTTTATTTTGATATGAGGTCTACGAATCGTAACTGTGTGGCCTTCAATAAAAAATTGTGGTCAATGTTTTCCAAAAACAGTGTACAGTACAACCTCTATAGACCACTTTCAATGTGAAGTTATATAGAGAGGTTGCTGCTGTACAGAGGGTTGTTCTAGAAACATTGTACGGTAATAACAGCACAAAATGAATTTATTGCAGAGGGATGGAATTCCAGTGTTTGACTTGCTCGACTGGGGCTTTTTGGCTTGCGGGCAAGATTTTTCCACCAGCTTGCCCATGGGCAAGTGCAAATAATCATGGGGAAATAATATTAAGTGTCCTATTTTAACTACATAGAATAGCGAATTCCTTAATCATGACTGAAACTGATTTAATATCAGGCACACAGTACTCAGTACTCAGTAACTCTCAAGCTTAGCAAGATAAATAAAATTATTGAATCTTAAATTTTGTTGCTTTTAGTATTTTCCTGGGCAAGTAGATTGGGTCTTTGGGCAAATGGATTTTTCAGTGCAACACAGTGCCCATGCGCAAGTGAAAAATTTGAGGATTTCCACACCCCTGTATTGCCAGGTAACTGGATAGTTTTTGAGAACTCACCTATAATTCCTGATCCAATGATTGAATTGATGAAATTAAAACTCGTCATCGGCACGTTGGTCTGTTCCTTATCCCCCTGTCGATCATCTTCAAATAAGTGTCTCGACTCACTTACACTCGATGTGTCAGAAAAATCTGATTGTGTCTGAAAAAACAAGAAAATATGGATTGAAATTTTACATGCATTTTTTAATTACAGTTGGTAAAAGAAACAAGAGCACTGCCTACGTATGTTGGACGCTTGACTTTCTTGTTTTTGATAGTAACAAGAGCAGATAATTTGATAAATGTAGGTCTCAGGGTTATCAGTCTTGTCAGTATACACCCCTCTTGTGATGGTGTAGGACTATGCTTTTAAGTCACCAGGATACCTTTGATAGTCTTTGATAAAATTATTCTGACAATAAATTTAACCATCACTTTTTTCTCCAAAAAGTCAAGTAAAAACAGCTCTATTGGTCATTAGAGTTTCATCTGTACTTGATTATGTGAGATTCTTGGTTTGATCCTGAAAGTCAAGACAAACCGGTATGATTAAATTTTGGGAAATATACAAAAATATATCGACAATCAGGGTTGTCATAAGGAGGCAGCATGAGGACAATTTTACTGCCTCAAATGATATTTGGGCACCCTCAAATTTACCCTAGCTGCCTTCCATCTTCAGTGCTCAGGCACCTTGGCCTCCTCAAATGTTCAAAAAGCCTCCTACATGAAATCCTAGTGAAAACTCTGAACAATAAATCTGACAAGGAAAGCAGCACTGACATAATCAGCAGAAAACAGCCAAGCACAATTTAAGAAACGATATGAAAAGGAACAAGATTTAAAATGCCGAGCATAACCTTTATTTGCCAGTCAGCTTTCTGCTGAATATGGCAGGCATATGTGTGCCTCCACCCAGATTTGAACCCGGGTTTTCGGATTATGCAGCAAGCAAGCTAACCACTGAGCTACGTAGATCATAACATTACATGAGCAACATAAATAAGACTGGACACAGTCTGCCTGCTGTACAAGACATTATATTCAAAGCAAACATTTCCAGGACAGATATTTGTAGTCCATGAAACACTGTTTGCATACTTTATGTACATTTCTCTGATATATTGACTTAATACTTAAATCATAGAAAGCAATATGCCACAGTAATGGCTCCTAGCTGCATGGTTTATTACTTCCAAGTGTCAGCACAATGTAATTTGATTATTTTATGCTTTAAACTCATTGGTTTTAGCAAAACGTCTAATAAATTAAATGGGAGATTTTCTAAGAACAATTTTAATATTTACAAGATTAACGCACAAAAAAGTTACAATTCCCGTTTCTATATTCATCATCCACAAACTCTTTATAAGATTAAAGAAGAAGAAAGTTTTGTGTGTTTTGTGTTGTGTGCCTCCGTAGCTGTGTGGTTAGTTAGTGCTAGGGCTGTAACGGTATACCACGGTACACGAAAGACCGCGAACTTCAGTCCCACACGGTTCACGGTACAAGGGTTGCAAATTTCGGTACGGTTCGGTATAAGCTTTTTTATGAGCAAAATAATGCTCAGAGAACGAAAATGTCTGAAAGCCCTCTGATTATGTTTAATTACCACGCATCATTCGTTTTCATTGTATTAAGATATGCCTCATATTGTCGAAAATCATTTAAAATAGTTGATAGCCACAAAATAATTGCTATTATAGAATAAAAAAATTCATTGTCACTTAAAAGTTGTAGTATTTAAGCTGTGGTTAGAGAATATTGTATCATACCGAAATTTACCGAACCGTTAGAAAAATTGACGGTACGTATCATATCGTGAGGTGAGCGTACCGTTACAGCCCTAGTTAGTGCACTAAAAAATGCCATCTAATTTAGCAACCAGGGTTCAAATTATATGTCTGCCATATTACAGCAGAAAGCTGAATGGCAAAGAAAGGTTATGCTTGGAAATTTTTTTTGCATTTCAATATCAATTTCTGTAAACTTATGATTTTAATTATATGCTATCATTATAATTGCAACCTTTTGCAAATATACACCGACTTACAGACACCATCATCATTCATGTTTCCATATGCAGCAAGCGTCAGGTTACATATATAGCATACTTATGCACCATTGACCATTTTTCTGAGCTGATAATGATTTTAGAAACAATGTTTTACTAATCTTGTTATGGCAATGATTTAAAACAGCTGATTCTGACAATGGTATGTCTTGGATTTGTGGCTTGAACCAGCAACCCTATAATGAAGCATTGCAAACCTAGTGCTGGTAGCTAAACTTTTTTTCTTAGAAAAATGCCATGCTAAAAACAAAATCCTCCAAAGACTATAAGAATTAATGATTTTACAGTATGCTAATCCGACTACTAAAATACCTGAACATTACAAGCCACAATAGGCGATGAAGCCATGAAACAAATATTTTTTTAACCAGAAAAGCATTGTGACAGATATATTGACAATTATTGAATTAGAAAGAATCGTTAGAGAGGATGAATATAGCAGAAAGTAGATTGAAATAGATGATGAATGGGTCCCTGAGTGGAAGACAGATAAGGAAGCAAATCAATAATAAACTGCTTTAACAATTGTGTCTATCAATACATCGCCCCCACTAGGGGAGCGGCATGCTGACCTTGGGGAATTCAGACAATTTCTGTTTTTATTGAATATAATTCTTTTACTGGTATAAAGCAGAGAGCCTGAAGTTTAAGTATTTTTCCTCCAAGGTCAAATTGAAGCTTGTCTGGACCATAACTTAGTCATACATTTACTATTCCATCTTATATGTGGCATGAATGTTAACCTTCTTGAGACTTAGAGTCATGCTTCCCCCCCCCCCCCCAGGTTCCTATCTCAAACATCAAGGTCACAATCAGAGGTCAAAGGTCAAATTCAAGCTTGTCTGGACCATAACTAACGGTCACTCACTGACCAATCTTGCTTAAAATTGGCATGAATGTCAACTGCATAAACCTCTATTAATCGGAGGAACGTGAGCAAACCAGGTTTCTTTCTAAAAGGTCAAGGTCAGAGTTGGAGGTCAAGGTCAAATTGAAGTTTGTTTGGATCATTTCTTATTTATACATGGTGGGATTATAGATTAAGAAGTGACTTGACAAATTGTGAATATTTTCAACAAGGCTCAAAATAATTTGTCCGAGAGCATGAATTTCTAGTTAAGCAATTTACAACCCACTCATTTATTTAGATTTCAAGTTCTTCTATCAAAATTGCTTGGTGTCATATTGCCAAACAAACAATCAAGGCAGTAAAATCTCAAAAGTTGAACTTTCACTTTATTTACTCCTACCAACCCATATCTTTCCACAATTTGCAGCTGTTAAATAATTAGAATTAGCAAGAATTACAATTTGGACACAAGTTTGAGATTTTCGTAAGTTCTTTGATAAAACAGTTCCAGTCAATGCTCATTCCAGCTAGAGCATCGAAAATGTGGCGTGAAAAATTGACAAAAAGATATGACACTTACAATTATTTTTAATTTTTTGTTGAAAATTTTTACTTGCAGACTTAGCCAAAAAATCACATACATGTAGTATATGTCCACCATGATAAAGTCAACGAGAAAAAAATGCATAATCATATACTGTTACCTTATTTGTAGAATTTACGGAAGCCACAGGCTTCAGTTCACTAACGTCTTTTATTTCAGACATTTTGAATCCGCTGGCAGACCCCTTCCACAAATTTGATTAATATTGATATTTCTTCTTTAATCCAATATATCTCAGAATAATAAAAATTCCAGCAATTAAAGCACTCCAATAAACGATTTTTATACTAATAATTAATTATATCTTCAGCAAAATTAATTAATTCTGCAATTTAAAGCAAATATGGTTCAAATGGATTAAATTATTCCACAATTTAAAGCATTTAACACGGTTCAAATTAATTAATTCCACAATTTAAAGCATACCCACTTCACTATCTATATTACTGCCTTAACTAGTTGCTGATTTAATTCATCCAAATCTATTTTATAAGTGTCACCAATATCCAATATACTATACGAGAATGTCAATCTGTAGAATATCCGTAAATTGCAGAACAATTAACCATATATAAATTGATCAATAAATTACTTTCAAGATTTTTTTAGTGTAATAAAAGGCCTCTGGCCCAAAATATCTAAAATACAATAACTATCACACTGAAATTTGAAATGTTCAGACTATGGAGAAGCAGTGAATTCCATTCATGATTTATATATTATTCCATGTAAGGATATAAAGCAGCGAGACCTAACAATCCGTCATAAAGCTGTCCTACCACTGCTAACATTGCACGGCTCACAGCAGCTAGGATAGAACACAGAATAAAATCAATTAGTTTCGAGTCTGAAAGCCAATGATCACTAAGCCTAATCGTGATTGAATGGCAACACTTTGACTGGTAGATTTGTTACAACTGTATAAAAAATACTTGCTACAAAGCAACAGTTAATCCAACACCTAGCCAGCACATTTCACAACACTATTAAACATTATATCACCATTTAAGTACACGCAAGTGAAATAATACACACTAAGTAAGCGCAGTTTCCTAACTACCATCCAATCATCATGCTATATCACCTTTTCTTAATATACAGCTAGGTGGCTTTAAAATTTTCAAACTAAAGTTTAAGACGTCCAATGTTCTTGCTACTGAAATAATTAAACCTAGTCTACAGTTTTAACCTCAGTACAGTTTTCACATTGTACAAACAAGTGGACTTCCAGTTATGGCAATGAAGCATATAGACACATTGAAATGTATCGTATCCCAATAGGTCATACAGTGATTAGAAGTTACATGTGCTTTAAATCGCAATAAGTCATATAATTTGAATTTTATAGTATCCCAATAAGTCATACAGTGATTCGATTTATATTAAATCATAGTGCTGCTTTTATAGTATTGTTAAAGCTCACAGTGTATAAACCAAATCACTGTATGACTTATTGGGATACTATGAAATTCAAATTGTATGACTTATTGCAACTACAAGCACCTGTAAGATCTGATCACTGAATGACTTATTGCCATACTATATATTTCAATGTGTATGCCTTATTACAATACGGGGTAACCATATTTCAACTGGTTTAGTCACAGTGAATAATGGAAGAAATAATTCACTGTAGTAATCCATCATTTATAATATTTCATTACAATAGAGCGTATCGTACCGTATCATACCGCAGCATGTGCTGTATTGTGACATGTTTTATTGATTGAGACAAATCAACAATCAGTAAACTCTAAACCCATACATGAGATCATCACTCAGATGTACCAACAGTCACTGAATAATATGCGCCCAGGATAACAAGAAAAACGGGAAAATTTGGAATAATCCATATAGGTGGTTCAATCAAGTGTGCACGATTTATCCGTGTTATTTTAGTATAGTATAAAAATGACCATATGAGTTGACATAAGAAACCAATTTTTTCAACAGTAGGCAACTCTTGTCAATGTTTGTAAATATCACATTATCCTGGGTGCACTATACCAGATATCCCTGACTTAGATTGAGAAGGTTGTATTTTAAGTATTTCTTACAACCTTATAGGACTGAAAACATATTTGAAATCAGTATCATAATTAAGGTGCATCTAATGAGCCTATTTTCATGACAATCGGAACTTGTGTGTAATGTTGACCAAAATGAAGCAACTGTTGTAAAAGCTTGTTTTACCTAAGTAGAGTAAATTTCAGAGAGTTTTTTATTTGTTTTTTCAAACTATCTATTTTGTACTAATACGACCTTCTCATTCTCAGCCAGCAATATACCAACTGGTGACAGTCGCATCAACTTCCACATGAAAACTTAATAACTTGTATGAATAATTGATTATTAACCCAAATATGGTCTTAACATTTCAACAAATGTACTGTTTGTGATGCATCAATAATGTTATTAGACTTGACTCCAATGCAGGTCATGGAGCAAAATGACAAGTCCATAAGGGAATAGAGTGGCATTGGTGAGAATGGTGATATATAAAATATATTATTTAGAACAAAACATATACCACTATGTCACTGATCACGTCATACTCTGTATACTGTAAAATCATTTAATTTTGATGCGACAAAATTTGGAGATTTCAAAGTTACATGTTCAAACCTAATTGACATTAAGCCAGTTATCAATCTATACCATTGAAATCAATTTTAACAGTACATTATAATCACATGGTCCAATGGATTAACTTGAAAATCTTCGCCAAGCAGCCTTCGACAAACAACAGGCGGAGCGATCTCTGCTCTGGCGTAATGTCAATTATATCAGGCAACTTCCTAATATATTCATCACCTTCAGTGAATAGACAACACAAGTAAGTCATATGAATTTCCTAACCTATTCGTAACTTAATTGGTGTAAATAATTTTTTGTGTGTTGTTGGAAGTTATTTGGATAATTTGATAAAACAGTTCTAGAATTGTCTGCAATTTGAATCACTGAGATATAATGTGATTATTGAATGGAGGAATTGTGATAAACTGCAGTTGGCTAGACTTTGATTTGTTTATATAGAAAGTAATAGATTCCTGAAGTAATCTGTCAAGTCTGTGAAATGGGTTCTTTTCTTATCTATGCGACATCATGTGTTAGCGTCAGTCAGTGAAGAATTGTCGTGAAGAAAACATACATGAGTAATCTGTCAAGTCTGTGAAATGGATTCTTTCTTATATATCTGACATTGGTCCCTCACCTGTATTAATTCACATATGGTAACCTAACAATCTTTTACATCTTCTAACAAGTAAGACTAGATGATGCTACATACCAAATATCTTTTAGTTCAAGACAAGAAGATTTGTATATGTTCCCTATATACGTCTATTTATAACTGGTGACCCACGGGCATCGTGGTTTAGGAGAAGCCATTTGAAGGAATTGTTGATGGTGACGGGGTGGTTTAAAATCAATTAATTTTCCCCTGATTGTCTGATAACAATATTATCAGGATCCAGTGACTATACCCTCATGAAATGTCCACAAATCATAGCCAGGGACTTGACCCAGTCAGTATTTACCGGTAAGTGTACTAGAGTTATAACCCAGCGAACTTGGTTGGATTCTCAGTCGCAGCAAGAAAATTTACCATGTTGATTTTGTTGTTGACCTGCAACGAACAGCGAAAGTATTTGGATCCTAGGGCCAACCTGAACAAACTGAGCACTGCACAAATCTGTACTAGCCAAGCATAGCACTAATCTGAACTGACTGAGCACCTAGTAACCTGAAATAACTGAGCACCACAAAACACTGAACTATCTGAAAACCGCACTAATCCTTACTAACTGAGCACCACACAAACCTGAACTATCTGAGTACCGCACTAACCTGAACTAACTGAGCACCACACTAACCTGAACTAACTGAGCACTGCACTAACATGAACTAAATGAGCACCGTACTAACCGAGTACTACAATAAACTAACTGAGCACTGCACTAACATGAACTAAATGAGCACCGTACTAACCGAGTACTGCAATAAACTAACCTAGCACTGAACTAACCAAGGCCCACACTAACCTGAACTAACCAAGCCCCACAAAAGCCGAGCACTAACCTGAACTAAACTAACCAAGTACCTCATTAACCTGTACTAATTCAGCACATTCAGAAATTGTAGACGGATGGACGACAGACGGTTGAACGGATAGGATAATCACCATATGCCTCTACATATGGCACCTGTTGCACATTAATCTAGATATCGGAACAACTTAATATCTGACCATACTTCATGAAGATTGGATTAAAACGGTGACCTCTTGAGTGAACACAAGGTTTTTTCTAAGATTTGACATATTGACCTAGTTTTTGACCCCACAAGACCCAGTTTCCAACTTGGCCTAGATTTCATGGAGAACAACATTCTGACAAAGTTTCATGATGATTGGATCAAAACTCATGCCTCTAGAGTGTGCACAAACGAATTGTTGACGGACGACAGACAGATGAAGAGTGCTCACAACAATTTGTTTGTGCACACTCTATAGGGGGATTAAATTTTATGGATTTTCATGGTTCGCCTTTAACCACGAAATTAAATGCCATTGAAAAATAATTTTGACCCTTGAATTCATATTAAACCTGAAATGCAAAATCGACCAATTAAGGTACCATTGTAGTGGTCTTTTTTACCAAACCACAAAATTTTGTCCCATCGAATTAGGATGATTTTACGGTATACAAATGTTTATTATATTCTTCCTACAGTTGAACCAAACCACACAATGGAAAATTGAATTGAATAGTCTGTGCTTGCAAAGAATAAATATACACAAATGAAGTACTATAAATTGCTATTTCATTCCAGGGAAGCTAGCTCCACAGTTATAATTTGCTGAAAGCCTGCAGTAAATTCAGATTAAACTACAAAGAAACAAAACTCCAAACATCACAATATTTCTCTTAATAACAACAAAACATCAATTATAATGAACATGCAAGTTTCACAAATCAATCACTAATTGTTTCTGAAGTCTTATCACGATTTCATCACGAAAATTTCACTGCACAACAGAAACTTGTTTTTCTGTCTATCAATATAATTTTAGATAGAGTTTTCTCCTGGCTCAAACTATAGGGAATCTACTAGTGCTATAGAATCCACTGATTGCATTTATTGGAACCAGGAACCAAAACTGAAATATTACCAACACTAATTTCACCAAATTCGATTGACATTCCAACAGACTGCACGGTTAGTTAATTCTAGGCACAGGCCGCCAACAAAAACATGTCATAGAGTATAAATAGTGCATGTGTGGGGCTCAGAGGGTGGAGGAAGTTCTTTAGGGTGGGGTTTATAATGTGCCATGGATTTCTTTTCATATATTTACACCAGTTTGACAGGGCTCAAAGTCTGATCAGGACAATTTTGGAAGAACTGTCAAGTTCTCTTAAAAAATATTTGCCTACCACATAAATGGATAGTGCATTTTAATGTTATGCCACCAGCATGGTGAGAATTTGAGTACTGCATGATGCGTTCTTTAATATATGGTACTTAATTGTTCTCAAAATCTATAATTTGGAATGCAAGGAAACAACAGAATAAATTGAGTCGTAAATTTTCTGTATTTATGCTGCATTTCACACTTATTCAAAGGGAGTTAACTCTCACTAAAATATCATATTTCATACACGAGTTGTCTTTCCTAGTTAAAAATATTTATCTCAATTTCCACAGAGAAAAGATGAAGTAGACATAATTATATGAGATATGGGGGTTTGCGTTCAACTGAGATAGCGGCCATTGTGTTTTATCCCTTCCAAGTAGGCCATTATGACCTCCAGCTTTGAGGGAAGAGACATCATGTTTGTGTGATACAAGTCATTTGGGCACACTGCCTTATGGTAGTTCTTTCTGAATAAATTCCTTAGTTCTTTAACATTTCCTGTGTAAAGCACAGATACACACTAGTCTTCATCTTTTTGTTTCATTTTAGTTCATCACTAGTTGCAGAAAACAATCATAAGTAAATGTAAGATTTGAACCAGGGACCACAAAATTGGTAGTAGAGAGCGCTATCCACTCGTCCACGGTGCATTCCACTCATATCAAGTTTATATCTGGACGTTAAAACGGCATACCCGACAAGTACCGAGTTTGCTCTATCTTTAGCTGTTGTTAACTGATGCTCGACCAAATTATTACAATTAATCAGTTGGAAACTGCATTTGGTCAAGCATTAATCAAAACCAGCTAAAGATAGAGCAAAGTAGTTCTTGCCGGGTGTTCTTACATATGGATGGCACCGTTTAAAAATGCCAAACCTACAATTTTGTACTTTTTCAGGAAACACAAAAAAACATATCGATGGCAACGTTTAAAAATGCCGTTTTTGCTACTTCGGGGTTTTCGTCCTGTTATAAACATTTTTCAGTTTGCCGCCTTTAACCTGCTAATACCGGACTTACTAGCCTATAGGAAATTGCCAAAACAGTCATATGAAGAAATACCTAACATTCATTGGTTAACGTGATTCTACACATTGAACCTCAATGTAATGCTTATATATACTAGGGCTAAGCGTTCTTGAGTTATTGAATGGAAACCATTTGGTCTACTGACTGACCGACCAACCGTCTGAACAACATGAACAGCCTGATAATATCCTTATAGTCCATTAAATTTACAGTTGCCGGCCTGCGGCCAACTTTACCTTCAAAACACTGACCTAAAAATCACAATGGGTAAACTATACTGGTCTAGTGATGATACCCCACAATCTCCCAACCTTTCTTGAGTTACACTTTTGTCCATTGAAAGACAGACCAATATGTGAAAAGCAATGATAAAACGACTGAGAGAAAATATATTTACTTCATTAAGTGTGAAAAATGAGAAAATCAGAGAGTGCCAAGATGCATCAAACCATTGGAAGAGAGAAACAGTTAACAGACAAGCCAAACAATTACATAATGTCTGAGACAATTCAGAGACAATTCTTCAGACTGCTGACACAAACAGGAAATTAAAACCAGTCTGAGGTGAACACTGTGTATTGAAACCTTGTTAAAGAATAACATGGTCAATAGGTTTGTGTATGAGACACTCGACAAAGAATTTAGGGGAAATACCAATATAGTTCGATTTCGAGCATTGAGCCGTGACTGCACTTTTAAAGTTTTATCCATTCGCCGATAAAGATTGGCGTGGGATTGACTATTCAGATATGTATAACACACATTAGTAAATAGCATATCTTTAAATCATGACTATAGAAATCAATAAATCACAGGTTACCCGCACAAATAGCCTCATCTAAAAGGTCATGGCTCAGGGTTCAAAATTGAACTATATATATAGTTTAATAATTCCCAGTATTGTTAATGGCACTCTAAAGTAAACAAGAAACAGTGATCAATAGCCATATCCTTGGCTGTAAAATATCAACAAAGGGCCAACAGACTGGCATGTGCAAAGCAGTATACACCTCATTGAAGAAGGAGTGCGTACTTAAGTGAAAATCTATGATTTGCCCCTTTAGTACAACAAGGCTGTACTTACTTTAAACAGCCTTGTTGCACGATGCGATGATACCACAACTGTGGTCCTGCATTGATACCGGAAGAAAAAGAAGAAGGTATGAATTGTCATTACGGGAGGTTTCAATCAATACCCTTTAAATCAATTATAACGGTACATGGTCCAATGGATAAACTTGAAAATCTTGCCAAGCAAAAATGGACAAACAATCAGGTGGATCGATCTCTGCTCTGGCCTAATGTCAATTGTCCCCTTAGCTTTCCTAATTGACATTACGCCAAAGCAGAGATTGCTCCTCCTGGTTGTTTGTCGAAGGCTGCTTGGTGAAGGTTTTCAAGTTAATCCATTGGACCATGTGATTATAATTTACCGTTATAATTGATTTAAAGGGTATTGATTGACAACTGGCATCAATAAATGTCAATTCATTTGGGTAGAACAAACACACTGAGCCTATTAACAAAACGCTGCATCAATTTCCAATCACACTAAAAAGATTTTAATATAATTGGTCAGTGTCTCTAACAAACCCCACCCGAGGGAAAAGCAAAGCTTTTACATTCTGATTCAATTTGACAATCTTCCAGTCCATATGTCATAGTAATGTAATAGAGAAGATAGACGGAAGAGAAATCACATTATTTACAACCAGGATTATGTGACATAGGGGAATAATGTCTCCAAGCTTTCTGTCCAGATCAATATATTCAACAAGAATGAAATAGGTAATATGTCCTGACACTACTAGATCAACTATCTTGTACTTGATACAGATATATACATACATATACTGTAAACCAAGAAAGAATTTGTGTGATTCAAGTTCACAGAGTTCGGAGAGGTAGAAATTCACAAAATTCAGTAGCTGCGAAAGTGCTATTAAAACACCATACAGAGTCGTCATTAATACACAACAATAACAACAGATGTTTGTAAAACATGAATGCCCCCATGGCAGCCTTATTGTTAAAATGGTACAATGTCTTTGACCTTTGACCTACAGGACCTTTGACCTCATAACCAATAGGGGTCATCTACTGTTGCTGAACAACCTTCAGGTAATGTTTGAAGGAAGATCCTAGGGCAAACCATTTTGGTCTACAGACAGACCAACATGTGCAAAGCACAGTATGGCTCATCTTCAAAGTAGGGGGGTGGGGGGGGTGGGGGGGAGGATAGAGAATCATCAGACATGAACGAGTGCTCATAGGCTTGGATTCTCATTTTAATGTGGTCAGATAATAAGTCAGATTTACTAGCCGGAGGATGATTATTCAGATGGGGAAAAAACCTATATTAATCACTTCTAGGTGCCAACAGCCAGAAGCTGTCATTAATTTTCATTTTATGATGACGTTAGCGATCGTCTAATCTATTGTCTAATCTAACATTGACAATAGCGTTTTTAAACAATCACTTAAAAGGTCAATATAGTAGAGGCATTTATTGTCTGATAGTTAGATTGTAGTAAGTTGCTGTACAGATACTAATGACAGCAATTTGTTATTGTTACTATAGTTACGCATAGGATAATATGAACTGAAAAGCATGCAGGGAATATATTTTATAAACTTTTTATCAGGGAATATAATATATTCAAAATAAAAAGTTTAGTCAGGAATTTGAAAAAAAAATTTCCGCTGTTTATGTTTTTATGAATGATAGAAAATCATATAATATTGTTTTATCCATATTTGTTTTACCATTTCGTACACGATATCTACAAATGATCTCCAAAAAATAAGACTTAAATTGTCAAAAAATCAAATATTGCAAATATTAGGGATCAAAACAAGTTATACTCTATTTTCGACAGTTTGGATCCACCATATTTGACTAATTTAAAATGCAATTGAAACATACTGACTAAACTTTTTTTGTTGAGTACTGGTATTCTCAAATTTCATGTAGTTTGACCACATGAAACTGAGACAGGAAGCTCATGCTTGATCAAGTTCGACCAGTCTCAAGTTTGAATTCAATCTGGTTCATTTATATAATTATAGAACTTTTTATTGGGGAATAATTGAATATTCCACAAATACTGTGTGATTAATTCCTCCAAAGTTTTCCACCAGAGGGAACAATAGGTTTGTCTTCCGTCAATGGAGAACAGACGTAGCCGTAAGAATAATATTTGTGAACTGATTTCTATTAAACATATGCAAAGCTTAGCAAAAATGTGAAACCTTTCAAGGAAATGTAGGATCCTATCAGCAGCTAGTCCATTTTGTCTATAGAGCCCTATGAATCTGGGGAAAAAACGACTAGAAACTGTAATCCTACACTCAAAAGGTTTCAAAAAGGTGTCTGCAAAAATGGTCCAGTTACGTATAGATTCTGTATATAGTCTTAAGCTTTGTCTGCGAAGTGAAGCAAAATTTGTCTTGGGTCTGTAGTCCAAAGTCATGTGGTATTGCTCTACCACTGAAAAACACCATGATGAAAAATAAGATATCTCTTAAAGAGTATCAGCATGTTAAATGTGCAGGGCTTGACACTACCACTGGTCCCCTGGTCCGGGGCCAGTCAAAATCTTGAAGGACCAGTGAACAGGGCTCGACACTAACTATTTTTGGTCACTGGTCCCTCAGCAAAGAAACGTAAAATTTGTAAATAAAACAGTTACCGGTCCTTCAAGATTTTCACTGGTCCTTCAAGATTTTCACTGGCCTCGGACCAGGGGACCAGTGTTAGTGTCGAGCCCTGGTGAAAATCATGAAGGACCAGTATCTGCTTTCTTGAAAAATTTAAGCGTCAGACCAGTGCCCAAAAATAGTTAGTGTCAACCCTTGATGTGTGAAATGTTCGACCCTCAAAATATCTAATAATACTTTTTATGGTGATGGAGTAAAGTGATTAGATCTGACACCCACTTACCTGACTTCTAAACAAGCTGTACTTGCCCACAGTTGGTGGGTCACATTGTGTTGCCATGGTAACACCACGATTCTCTGAGCTTCTTTCATGTAATCTAGAAATAGACAAATAAGGAAATATAACCCATTATCAATGATGTATTACACTTAATATCACATTAACATGCTTAAATCGTGATTTATACCAAAAAACGTGACAACATTTTGAACCCATCAACATTGATCTGTATATATACGCTCATTACGACCATATAAGGTAAAATACATTGTCACATAGAAGAATATTGTCACATGACCAGTAGATCTCATATAAGATGATATATGACCTGTAAATTGTCACAAGAAGGGTATCCATGGAAACAGATTTCCATTTGTGATTCTACAGATCTGCTAAACAATGGTTTTATAATGGTATTTTTCTTTCAATGTTACCGCCTAATATCCTATGGTACTGTTTTATCAAAACGCTTAGTCGCTTTATTAGTTTTCCATAATTTGATGCTTAAAATGAGAATTTTTTTTAATCTGCATCACAAGGTGCTTCTAATGAGGCAATTTCCATGAATAACAAAACTTGCCATGTTGACCAAAATGAAGTTGTAAAAGCTTGTTTATCCATAAGTAAAATTCAGACAATTTTTCTTGTTTTCACATAATATCGATTTTGTACTTATAACCTTCTTATTCTAATCCAGCAAATATATCGACCGTGCCAAACCAAAACCCCCAAACTCAATTTTGGCGTGAAATTTTTTTTGCAGCATCCACTAGATTTCCCGCACATTTCTGTCTAGTCGCCATCTAAATAGCTAATCGCGTTACTTCAATACAGTCAGGTGATAAAATACCATATTTTTATTGGATTCAAAAAGGTTAGTCGAAAATCCCGTATATGACAGTACAAACTCCGATTTAGTACAAGTCAACATATTCTTGTACATGTCGGAGTTGATTTTGGTTTCAAATAGGATCAGGTAAGGTGTCATTTCGTTACAAGACGTCGGGAGTAAATAAGTTTTTTTCGTCTCCTGAAAAGTTGTCTTTTTGCAGTTACAGAGTTTTGGTTTGGCACCGTCGATATTCTATGCTAACTAGTGTAACTTTTAGGATTTCTGCGCATGTTTTGATCATTAATATTAGCAACAAGCCATTTATGTTTATGACTGATATTCTTTTCTGTTTTTATTTATAACTTTTATGTAAAGCCATCAGTATCACTAAGGTTATTTGTGCATAATAACGGAGCATTAGTATACAACTTACACAATTCATGGCAAATGTTATCATTTAAGTGACAAAATGGAAACGACATTAAACATGAAATTTACATATTTTCAAAAGAAGAATAATTATTGGAAAGAGTTTGACAGAAATAGAGCAGGTAAAATATGAGTATACATTTTTACAGAGAATGTAACAATTCAGCAGAGATACCGGTTTTAGTATTTTTTCAATGAGACGAGAGTAGTCAGTTTTGAAAAATAAAAGCTTCATAAGTCGGATGTGTCGCCTATTGCACAGGGTAGAGTTATGTTTCTTGCGTATGTCACTTCAAGTTATTGAAGGAAACATGATGCATACTAATTCTGAAGTAATTTGAACTTAACATTACATCCATTAAACAACTGTACAATTATTTGTACCGCTATATATATCGACGGTGCCGAACCATAACCCAGTAACTCAATTTTGGCGCGAAAAACTTTTTTTACAGCATTCACATCTGTTAGACGTCCCGCACATTTCTGTCTTGTCGCCATCAAAGTAACACAATTGGCTATTTAAATGGCGACAAGACAGAAATGCGCAGAAATATTTTCGCGCCAAAATTGAGTTACAGGGTTTTGGTTAGGCACCGTTGATATGCCCTATATCTCACCCCAGACGATCCAGTCCTGGATATATACTAAGGAAGAAGAAGAAATATAATATAAATGACGGACAATATTTATTAGTTTTAAATGATTATTAAATGAAATATACATTGTATACAATATACTTTAGGAACAATAATCAGTTCACTACAGTTCTGTGATTAAATCCTGTACAGTTTGTTCACAATTAAATTATAACGGTAGTAAATATAAGCTCACCAGTCAGGTTAACTTAGTTCACGTAGGTTTAACTGGGTTTAACTCCAGAATTCATGTAATTCCCGCTACTCTTTCGAATGAGATAGTTCTCTCACTGTAGAGTAGTATTACTTATATTGAATCGACAGTATAGTTCGATTTCGAGCATTGAGCCGTGACTGCACTTTTAAAGTTTAATCCATTCGCCGATAAAGATTGGCGTGTGATTGACTATTCAGATATGTATAACACACATTAGTAAGTAGCATATCTTTAAATCATGACTATTGAAATCAATAAATCATGGGTTACCCGCACAAATAGACTCGTCTGAAAGGTCATGGCTCAGGGTTCAAAATTGAACTATACACTAACAGTAAACACAACCATTCACTTACAATATTGACAATGACACAGATATAGTTCCCATACACGTAAATATAGTTTTGTTTCCTTTCATCCAGAGTCGTATTTTTATTCATTGACAAACGAGTTATGACAGTAGTCAATACACTGGCTCCATCTATTAGACAATCATTGACACCTTCACAAGATGAGCTACTGTCATCAGTAGAGATATATCCATTTTTCCAAGCATCTGATTTAGAACGCAGACCAAATAATGCTGACTGTGTCACAAGCAGGTGTGTAGCTGAGAGAAGACATTTCAGTAGCCATAGTTAGTCTTTATAATGATTAGACTGCAGAATTTGTTACCTGTATGGTTCAATTCCTGGTCATGCAAGGTAATACTCATAAATAAACTTTTGACAATAATTTGGTTAATTTAGTTCTCAAAAAGAATAGACAGCTTTATCTCCACCAAGAGAAGATGATCAACAAAGGGCCGTAACTCAGACAAATATGGTTGAATAACAAAATCCTGACAATATGCGCTGTAGGTCCTCATAGTTGTTATTCAGTATAAGTTTCGTCAAAATTCCTTAAGAAATGTAGGTGGGGTTGCACACAGAAGCTCAGAGGAGCGGACAGACTGACAAACAGAATGACGCCTACCATGACCATATCTCGACGGGGATGATTACACTGATAAATCATCCACCTCTGTGGCTCAATCATACCCAATTTTTCCGCCTTTGGGAGACTATATTCAGACTATACAAATATTGCAACAAGAAGCAGTCATATCCCCCACCAAAGAGAAGATAATTATAATATGCCTAAATAATCAACAAAGGGCCTGAACTCAGGCAGAAATGGTTGAATAACAAAACACTGACACACTGCACTGCAACTCCTCATAGAAGTTATTAAGTGAAAGTTTCCTCAAAATCCACCATGAAATGTACGTAGGAGGAGTTGCACAAGGAAGGTTGAACGGACGGACAGACTGATGGACAGAATGATACCAAGCATTACCATGTCCCCCTTCACATTATAGGGGGATATTATAACCAGAAGTTAACTCATTCATACACTAGAATTGCTATACACCATCAAGCAGGCTATGTTTAGAAAGACAACTCCTCAATCTACTGTATTTTCATGAAATTATTTCCCTTTGCACCCTCAAACATCGATAATCAAGCCCAGAATAAAATCTAGCTAAAATTGAAAAAAAATATGCTATTTGATTAATAAAATTTAATACACTTGTTACTATATATAGTAACAAAAATGAGCCAATTTCAGGCTGATTATGACCATCACGTGATTGATTATCGCCTATCGGCCCGGTCCGCAATCTCATAATCGTAATCGGCCCGTTGAACGGACGCACGTTCGGTTATCCAGGTTAACATGACGTCACGTTGGAGTCATAATGACGTCACGTTGGAGCTAAACTGACGTTACATTGAAATTGCTTTGACAATTTTATGAATGTACAAGATTTTCAACATAAATGACTGTAGATCTCCATGGAATTTACTAAACGTGAGTTGTTGTTACTCCCATTGAGTTTTTGAATTGAACAATTGTATTAAAGACTTTAATACACTTCAGAGCCTGGCCGGAAGTTGATAATCGGCCCGGCATGAATAATCACCCTCGGGCTAAAGCCCTCGCGGTGATTATTAATTTTCCGGGCCGATTATCGCCTTCCGGCCCGGCTATGTCGTGTATTAACCTCTTAATATTATCAAGTCCGGTTGCCAGACTCGTATAAGGGGATGTGGGCGATTTAAAACAAGCAAGCTACATCCATGTAGGGGTTACATTTATGAGTACAACCAATGAATAATTAATTCATAGTCATAAATTGTGTGTTATAACTTGTGAGGAACAGATGAGAACACTCTAATAGAGGACATGTCACTACACTTTTGGGACAGAAAATGGTGTCATCAATACAGTATACTGTAAAAGCATTTAATTTTGATGAAACGAAATTTCGTGGATTTGGTGAAAAAGACAACTTCGATGCAACGTTAATTCATGGATTTTGCATTTCAGGTAATAAATACAAAGGCCAAAATTAGTGTTTGAGGGGATTTGATTTCGTGGTTTAAGGTGAACCACTGAATCTACGAAATTTAATCCCCACGAAAATTAATTATTTTACCTGTCTGTAGAGCAACACCAGGGGCCTTATTCACCAACATTGAAAGTCTAAAATCGGACTTAGACTTAAAAATTTCATTATTCATAATCACTGGCATTTTGTTGAAATTAGATTTAACCGTGTGAAATTTTATCTGACTATTTGTAGTTACCCATTGAACTTGTATACCAATTTATATCAAAATTGGTACATTTATAACAACATGAGAGCGAATAGAACATTTGACGATGTTAAGTCGAAGTCTATGGTTTAGACTTTCAGCTTTGGTGGATAAGTCCCCAGGTCCTGTTTGGAGTATCCAGGTTCCGCATCAGTCCGGACTGACATATTTTTATTCGGACTGACAAAAAACTATTTTTTTCTATTAGACGAAGAGAAAATTCTTCTATTTTATCAATTCTGAACTTCAAACGTAAGACCACTGTGTAGAGGTTATTGCTCTAAATAGGTTAAATTTAGAGTAGATATCTGGCTTAGGATGAAAAGGTCGTAACTACAAAATCAATAGTTTGAGAAAATAAGAAAACCTGTCTGACAATCATTCTTTACTTATGGTAAAAAAATCTTTTTCAACTTCAGTTTGGTCAACATGACAATTTCCGATTTTCATGCAAATAGGCTCATGAGAAGCGCTTTATGATGCAGATTTCTAATATGCATTATTCTTACAGGGACGTAGCTGCCCATACCCAAATACGCACATGCGTACGCTGTTTGATAAAGTGACACAATTTAAGTGAAATAAAAATACAATAAAATGCAATGCCTAACCCAGGTGAGGCATATTTTCCATGTGATCAAACGTAATTGATATAGAACCTATCAAAGGTGTTTTGAATTGAAATTTTCAGACTTAATTTTACATCACTTAAGTAGCTAAAATACAAAATTAATCATGTAGAAAACGTATTTGTATTACAAGCATCTGCGGTAAATAATGCATTTTTTTCTAGCTCGCTTCCCTCGCACAATACATTTTAATATTGGTGAACAGTTTGAATTTGAGATTAAGTTTGTGTGATACATCATGGACATACATACGTACATGTGTCTATCCATTCCATGGATACATGTAGGCTAGTCAGAGAATATGAATTATTCCAAAGCACCAACGTTCCTCACTACATGTATTTAGTTTTAACGTATTAATGTTTGTGTGTACTAAGCCCCTCGGGTATATTGTGTTTTTACCGTACTCTTGTGAGCACTGAGTCACACCCTATGGAAGTATGGATAGCTCTAAATGTCACCTCCACTAAACCCATTGATCTCCTTCACTTTTGGTGGTGACAAGGCAACACGGACAAGCATGTGCCGAAAAAAACGATAACAACAAACAACCTATAAGGCTCCTATATGGATGACCAAGGGATGTCCCGGATAGGTACTTCAGAGCGACAGAATAACTCGGTCGAAAGACAAGGTTAATCTCGGACCTGCACAGTCTGTACCCGTGTATTCAGTGTAACCACCGTGCGAGGTCTGGGACAATAATACCCCTGTCGTCATGTTCGTTGATATACCGGGGTCGGACGTAAATATGTCCCCGGACTGTCGAGACTGACTTAACGCTACTAATTAAGCTTTATCCACTTCTAGTGTTCATTAGTGTCATATTTAATGCCAAAACATTTAATATACTCGAGTATAAAACGAAATCATACTAGTATGTTTTAAAAATATAGAAAATGGTATAGAATCAACGTTTATCATGCCATATATTACGCTATAGTACTATGGTCTGAAACTACTCCAGAATGTATATACGGCTTCTTAGAAATAAAAAAATCCCCGGGGGAGTATGCCCCCGGACCCCCTAGCAACTGTGCATTGATCATGTGAGTACACTGAAAATATGCCCAGCTACGCCCCTGTCTTATAAGGTTGTAAGCGGCACTTATGACCTTCTCATTCTAAGCCAGCCATATTACTTGAGGAAAAATTTTGAAGGTTTTTTCATAGAGTTTGTTGCTCATCAGATGTTGTACTGTACAACTTGGTTTGTTTCTTATGAATTTGTCAGAGAGATAAATTTTCACTATGTTTGTGGATAAGAAAACTAAAGCTTGAGAACAATGGAAGAAAGCAGCTCTTTGCTTAGTTTAACAAGAGCACTGCCCACTATAGTGCTAGACACTTGACTTTCTTGGGTTTTGATCTTTTGATAGTATCAAGGGCAGATAACTCAATAAATCAGCCGTTCTCCAGGAAAACCGGGCTTATTGACATAACAATAGTAATTATTTAATAATGTTTAGAAATAGGTCTAAAATGAGATAAAAAGTGATGTTCACCGATTTACTTGTAAGTAGTTGGATATCATAGTACTAGCTTAAAGATTTAAATTTTCTGGTATATTATGATGAAATTACTTTCGTCGTTGCTATGGTGACCAATTTCCGAAAACTTTCCGAATTGAGAAAAACAAGGGGTTAGTGGTTAAAAAATAGCAGCTACTTTTCCATTTAAGCAAACACTCACAATTTTGTCGTGTTTTATTAAAATCAGAATATTATTCTAAAATGTGACAAAAATTTGAAAAGTTTACGTCAATAATTCATCAAATACTGGGTTTATGAAATGATGGTTAACGTTACGTCAAATAACGATCGAATGACGTTTGCAAAGTCACTCAAAAACTTGGCGTGAGTGGTTAGTTTCAAAAGTCTATAACTTTGTTAATTTATGTAATAATTAGTTCAAATTTTCAGAAAGTGTTCATAAGATTCTCGTCTTTCTACAATTTATTATCATGATTTTCGTAATTTTGTCAATAAACCCAGTTTTCCTGGAGAATAGCTCAAATATAGGTTACAGGGTTATGAATAACTACTCACATGTTAAGTTTCAAGTGGATACCTTTGATAGTCTTTGAGAAATTGACTTAAGCCAACGCACACACAGACACAGATAATCACGTCATCAACTTATTTTCTTCAAAAGTACAGCAAAACTTCACATACTAATTCAAAATGACAATTTTTGTTACAAATTTTTACCTTTGCGAAAAATATAGGCTTTTAGATAGTAGTACAGTTTTTGTCTGAATTAAAATGCAAAATTCTGTTGTATTTACATGTTTATTTAATTTATACCAAAATAACCTGTTTTACGAGTTTTATTATAAATAAATTTATATCAAATCAAACTTTTTACACATTTAATTCAAGCAACAAGACAGAATATAGTTGGTGAGCTTTCAATTGGAGATGTTTCACCTTTACAATATGTACTAATAGAAACTACATATAAAGTAATCGCTGAAAGTATGAATCCCCCACCCCGTCAGATTTGCATCCATTCATGATTTTTGAACGGGGTTAGCAGCTAATCTAGAGTGCAACACTGTTCTTTCAGCGCTATCAGCGCTTTGATAATGGATTCTAAAAGTTCATATAGGCAACACAGGTAATATATACTCAATATAAAATCAATACAGAATTTACAGCTGGTCAATCTAAAATACCACTTACCTCAATCAGGGTTATGCAATAATTATCTATAATTACATGCCTATCGTCAATCATAGAGCAAGGCAAACCCATTATACTGCTTCCGCTCCAGTGTCCCATAGGAAACAATATTCATTCATTGTTTGATCATGAATTTAATTGTCATAGAATCTATAAATCTATGACTGTGTTCCCTCAGTGTGTTGTGTCAGATAATGAATGTAACTTTAGCTATAAATTGTATCAATCAACTGAATAGTAGCATTGTGTGTACAGCCCTGGCTTTCACTGTTCCTGTCAATAACAATTAACAAACAAGACTTCGTTCAATTAACACTTATGCCCCCGTGGGAGCCATTTCCATAAAAAGGAAGTCCAAAATTAGGTCAAGGTGAAGGTCAAAATGGAGTCAGGTGATACAGGCCTGTGGAGAGTGGTCATATACAACATCCATGCAAGTTTGAAAGCTTTGAAGCAAGCCATATTAATGCTAGAAGAAACGGTCAATTTGGGTTAACCAGGCCGGACGGACGAACGGACGGACGAACGGACAGGGGTGAATCACTATATGCCTCCTGATCTATCGATGCGGGGGCATAAAAAGATATAAATTATGAGGAAATTTGGACTGGAAAGGCAGCACTCAACTGAAGTCTTAACCAGCCAAGCACAGAAAGCAGAACCATCACAACACAACTACACAGAGCAATGCCCACATATAACCCATAAAAATTATTAAAAGCCCAAGTCCCTGCAGCAAAATGCAGGATGACCCAATTTCACAAATATATTACAAAATACCGATGATCCCAATTAAGAGACCGAATGAAGTCTAGCTAGGACCCGACCAAGTTCCCCAAGTCCCCGCTGCAGTTTATTGGAACAAAACTAAGATATCTCAAGGTTGACCTGTCACATGGGAGTGGTTGTCAGTGCTCGGCCATGGTTGACTATGATTGATCATGTTTGTCTCAACTGTGATTGACCACCATGGCAAGAGAAGCAAGCAGACCATGGTCAACCATGGCAAATAAGATACGAACTGTTAGACCATGGATCAAACATTGAGAAAAGATAAACTGAAGCTTCTTCATGTTCTAAAATTTCGAAACTTAACACTGCATCACTCATTTTTTCAGGGTGAGGCCCTACAATTAAACCCCATGCAATGTTAGTATTTTGAATGCTTTCCAGACCAAGACCATTATTATGAACTCTGCTAGGTCCATTTTATTGTTTCCATTTCAAAAATTTATTGTGTAATAATAAAAAGCTGTTAATCACAGATTAACATTCCTGGGAGATATTTTGTCAGACAAGTATATAGGCATCATTTTTTTATTAGAGACTTAATATTAAATTAGTGGAAATACATTATTAAACCCAGAAAGTTGTTTCTGTTATTTTTTATTTTCTCAGACAAAGCTTTGTTGGACAATTCTATTAGATCCATTTCCATTTATTAACAATTTTCTTCCATAGACAAATTCTATAATATCAAGTTTGAACTTTAATAATCAAATGCTAAATTGTTAAAGGTGTGTTCAGATTTTTTTTCTGGAAAATTTTGAAAAAGTGTTTTGAAAATGATTGCTAATGCTTTATTCATGTGTTTGATTAACAAGAGGACCTAAAGGGCCCTAGGTCGCTCACCTGTTGCACATTGGTCTAGGTATCAGTGCAACTTACATTCTGACCATATTTCATAAAGATTGGATCAAAATGAATGAACACAAGGTTTTTTGTAAAATTTGACCTAGTGACCCCTATTTTTGACCCCACATGACCCAGTTTCGAACTTGTCCTAGATTATATGGAGAACAACATTCAGTTTCATGAAGATTGGATCAAAACGGTTGCCTCTAGAGTGTACACAAACAAATTGTTGATGGACGGACGGCGGACGGATGGACGACGGACGAAGAGTGATCACAAAAGCTCACATTGTCACTATGTGACAGGTTTCCGATTTCCTCATATCTTTTTCATATGAGTTCTCCACTTGTAAAAGACAAGTGTTTAAAATACAGGGTCCCTGAGGATACAGTCTATAGGCATATGATGACATATTATACCACGTCTTCCTACCAGAATCCTTATAGTCTGAGTATGAGATGAATTAACGGAAACTATAACTGGGTCTGACAGTCTCACAATGGAATAATAATATCTTCTCGAGAAATGTTATGAATGGAAAAGTTGCAGTATACAGAATTATCGTGCAGAGTTTTCAACAAAATGGAAATTTCTGCAAATTTCTACCATTATAAATGAAAATAATATGCAAACAGACAACCGAAGTGCATAATTATTGTTTTTGAGGATGGGAGCATATAGTTTGCATATGACATTCAGTAATAATAATGATATCTTGTCAGGCACATTACTGTTCAGATGATAAACTGATGATATAGCTTGGCGAATTTGACACAAACCTGACCTTTTGATAAGAATAATTTTACAGTCGATATCTTGCCTGTATTTATAACCTCGGTTGTATGTAAATAATTGTTTTCATAGTCAGGGAGTATCATGAAGACGCTCAAGAGGTAATACAAACACAAATTAGAAATACCTATATTACACAATTTGCTTGCAGAAATTGATACATTCAAAGCAAGAACCTTGTAATATATTCATGCATAAAGGTCAGGTTCGTGTCAAATTTGCCAAGCTATACTATAAAGATAAGGGCAAGATATAATCAATATTTAAATAAAAAGTTTGTCAGATAATGATATGAAAAAGAATATGTGATTACCAGTAAGCAATAAATGCAATCAAGTCAAGGTCTGATCAGAGGATGGCGTTGAACTTGGTATAATCAGACTGGAAGCTGAATGGACATCAGCCGGCAGCCAGAATATTTCAAGTCACTTCTACATATCAGGGGGTAGAAATGAGGTGGAAGGCAGAAAAATTCAATGGCTATTTGAAGATGTTTGCCGGCAATTTTTTGTCATTTTCTTCTTTGTTACTTAAGCGAGATATCATTTATCATATATATATGTATAATGGCATTTGGGTGATTTGCGACCAGGGACTAAAGAAGTCATCTGTCTCTGACTCTTCAAAAGCAGCCAATATTATCATTTTAAAATCTGCCACACTTCTTTCAAAGTTAAATAAGAACGGTTTGTAAACATCGAGTCTACTGTCAGGTAAACTATCTTTATCAAGGTTCAACTGTGTATACCTGAGTTAACGGTATTCCCCGTTATTCTTTCAAATGGGATAGTTCCCTCATTAGTATTACTTATTGAATCAACTATATATCATGTCAAAATCTGTCACTTATACTTATTAAATATTTAAATGTATGTCATAATACTGTAATACCTGTATACAACAGCCAATCATCTTGTCACACTTGAACTACATTATATATCTCTCCATAGGTTGCTTTATAAAGGTCAGACTACATGTATGTGTATCCCTCTCACTGACAGAGAGTTGAATCAAAGCCAGTTTGAATAGAATATAAGAACATTCATCAACATTTTGCAATCTTGCACATTCACAGTTTGTCCTTGGCAATCATACTCAGCAATACCAGAACAATTTATGTTCAAATTTTCATCATGAAATTGCAATTCATCTTAAATGATCTATTAGTATAAAAAACACACCAAGTGCTGGCAGTACTGAGATCGATTAAGAAATTTTACAATTTTTTTCTTGTTAAATCACGAGCATTGACGGCTCGAATTATCATCGAATAACACATAAAAATTCTAAAATATTTTTTTCACGATTAAAATGAAAAATACATTGTACCCAGGGAAATCTGTAAAAGAAAATTGATTGATTGCATGAAACCAAGTAACCTAGCTGACATAGAGAACAGGAACGAGGAGAGAGAGAGTACAAGTTTAGATCCCCTTAGATGCACTGTGAATGACCGAATAAAATGAAGCATCTTGAAACATTCCTTGATGGTTAATATAACAACCAGGATTTCTAACAATAGCTTGCTGTACCTGGTAACTCAAACCAGTCTTTCTGACAATAGCTTGCTGTACCTGGTAACTCAAACCAGGCTTTCTGACAATAGCTTGCTGTACCTGGTAACTCAAACCAGGATTTCTAAAAATAGCTTGCTGTACCTGGTAACTCAAACCAGGATTTCTAACAATAGCTTGCTGTACCTGGTAACTCAAACCAGGCTTTCTGACAATAGCTTGCTGTACCTGGTAACTCAAACCAGGCTTTCTGACAATAGCTTGCTGTACCTGGTAACTCAAACCAGGATTTCTAACAATAGCTTGCTGTACCTGGTAACTCAAACCAGGCTTTCTGACAATAGCTAACTGTACCTGGTAACTCAAACCACAATTTGTCAAAGATTTGAAAGGGATTCACGAAATAGTGCTGGAACACTTACATCGACATTGTCTGCCCACAAGACTGTTTAAAGACTTACAACAAGATACAGGGCATTTTTCACTATATAACAGAGGCCGAAATAAGGCTACTTCACAATTTGAAGGAGGGTGCTTCACAATTCCAAAATGCCAGTTTCACAAACCACATTATATATAAATGCCACTTTCACAAATGAAACCACTTGCCCAGGCCCAAAGTTTTCTACAATTTGAAATTTACAAAACCAGAGTAGCTTAAACATTCAATAATGAAATATGTCAAGCCTTTAGTGATTTTTTTTAAAAAGTAAAGGGAAATATTAGTTGTAAATTGCTTTTCACAAATTTATTTAAGTCAATATCGCGCTTCCTCTTTCACAATTCAAAAGCAAAACGCTTGAATTTCACAATTTTAAAAAAAATTGCGCTTTCCGTTTCACAAATTTTAACAGGCTAGGGCTTCTTCACAATTTTGGTTAAAAAAGCCCTGAGATACAACGCTTCACAAAACATTACTGAAAGGTAATTGTGACAAATTGTTATGATTGTTTTGCAAACTGTTAATTAGAGACACACTTTACTGAAAACTGCAGGTATTATGAGATTCTTCAAGCAAATCATCAAATGCTTCCCTTTGGTTCATAAATAAACAACTTGTTCTTAGAACCTTTGGACAAATAAGCAATAACTTTTACAGAAAAAAGCTTTTTACTCCATTTTTTTTCCAAACGTGATCATATGAATTCTATAAAAAGGTGGTTTTAAGAAAAAAGTCACTTCGAACCTTTTCACTTTCACCCCACGATATAGCCATTTCAGAGCTGTCGAGAGGCCAATCATTGTGTGAATTCACCTACTACAGAGTGACACAATTATCATCAGAGGGAAGTACATTGCCCTGACTTACAATTAAGATAATACCATTGGAAAGCCCAGTCAATGAGGTAGAAATACAGACTGCAGTCTCTCTGGTATTTTCTGCTTGAGAGAAGGAACGGACATATTTAATCAGAGAGATTCCTTCCTCTTATCCTGTCTCCTAGAACAGGACTGTAACTTATCTCCTGACCATCAACTTAAGGAAGAACCAGAAATATTTGCAAGGGATATATACTGTAAAATCATTATAATATTTTAGGGGGATTTAAGTTTGTCAATTTCGTGGGTGATCTCGAAATTACATCCCTACAAATATTAATAATTTGGATTGTATATGACTAGGTGGATAAATGAAATTACGTCCCTACGAAATGGTCCTTTCCACTAAAACCAAGAAATTTTGTCCCATTGAAATTAAATGATTTTACAGACTTTTCAGAATTCAGGATTTTTTCACTCTGTACAAGGGGCCCAATCATTATTGGGTGCTATACAATTTCATATCAGGTCTTCAAAATTTTCTAGTATTCTACTGGTCTCTTTTCTTCTTCTTCTTCTTATAGATTCCTTGGTTCTTTAATGTGCCCGGTGTAAAGCACCGATACACGCGAGGCAACCCAAAATCATCCAACATTAAGATCTTAACCTTGCAAACCACTTAAAATAAATTCACGAAATTTAGAACACCCAAAAAATTCTAATCATACGGTAATATCACTAATTGGATTCTATTACAATTGTACATCTTCCTGCATCAGAGATTCTCCCATCATGACAATGGAATCAATTAATGAGGATAAACACAATACAACATTCTTCTCTTATTAGATAGATAATATCTAACAATTATTGATGAATATTACCATGGTAATTTTTTGTTGATGTCATCCCCAGTATTGGACTGTACCTGTGCAGTAGCTACATGTATGGCTGTATAGGTTTTTAAACACAATTAATATATATCATGATCGTTTTTAACAATTCACTATTTTATGATTTGTCATGGTAAATGTTCCCAACTTTAAGTTCCAGAACTAAAGGGAGAATGTATGCACTCTTTTTTGGGGAAAATATAATGAGTTTTTGGGAAAATGGAGGTTATTTTGCTAGGGAAGTGTCTGTATTAAAAAATAGCCCTAAAAATCACTATTTATGGGCATCATCTTAAGAGTTGCCGAGCAACTTAAAATCCATTATGTACATGTTGGTTACAATTTCCAAACTAACATAAAGTCTTCATTTCAACAAACTCAATAAAATCAATGAAGAACTTAATCCAATTGTTTTGCGATTCAGATAAAGTTCCTTTTTATGTCGGGTAATAAAGTTGCATTACCATTAACCATTTTTAAACATGGAGCTTTCCTAACATTCAATAAAAATGCCAACTATTCCCTGCATCCATAAAACTCTGAAAGTGAAGTTCTCAACACTTCACAAATCATTGCAAAATTTTAAGCAAAACATGTTTTAAATACTGTCATTTATCATGCCCAGAGACAGATCAGGTTGCCTAGTAACAACTTTAAGTCTGACAAAAAAGAACAACCCATAAATATTAGAGCTCTTCAGGAGGTAGCTAATTCACCTGAATGAACAATGATTTTAAATCAATTCAACTTAACACTGAGTATTATGATGCAAAACAAAATGAATCTTTAAAACAATATCCAATCAATGAAGTAATGCTGGTTTTGAATAAATCAACCAGCAGGGAGTTGAAGATTAGGCTTTGAGCGTGCAAAGCAAATCAGGACTGTTTTTAGTCTAATTCAATCTAACTATAATTAGGCCTGCATACACAATGCTTTAGAATATGTCCCTATAATTAGGCATACATACACAATGCTTTACAGGGCTTGACACTAACTATTTTTGGTCACTGGTCCCCCAGCAAAGAAACTTGTGGATAGCTCCAAATAACAAACAAAATAATGAATAAGGCTAAATCTACAATACTAAGTTCTTTAAACATTTTATTGTCATATTTATGTTCCTTTAATCCAGAGAATAAATTAGAGAAGAACAATTACAGACCATTGACAATTCAAACATATTTTTACAACCACAACTTAATAAATTACTGTCCCTTTCGTTTGTATTTTTTTCCTTTTTGACCTGGATATTGGTATTTGCGCCCGAAAAACTGTGCTGACCTGGAATAAAACCTTTAAAGTCCTTAGGATCACTGACAATTTACTTCACAACAATCAAAAATAGAATTGTCTAGATATAGAATTTCCTCGTATACAGAAGATTGTCCTAGTCGTATATAGAAGTATTATATATAATCATATCAACAGAAATCCTTATTTATAAAGATCTTCTTCTCAGTAGACACTGTTATGGCTTTCATTGCAATATTTTATCTTGAGATTGTGATATATGATTTTTTATGTGTCTCCAAATTTCTCAAAGCTTGGCTAAATTGAAGTCTCAACTTGTTACCTATTCTGCCATGCATCATTGTGAGCAGTAAAGTTAAATTATCCGGAGAATTAGATGGCATAATTATTGCCTATGATAAATAAAACTACTTTACATACTGTGTTAGTGCAACTTACTAAGTTAGTGGTAAAGTTAACTCACAAATTATACCATAATAGCTGCATGGAAATATTAACGACTTAGTCACTAATATTAATTTCCTCTTGCATAAAATGGATGCTAATATTTACTTACAAACTTGTGCCAAATGTCTGAAATTCAAAATTAATAATTAGGCCCTTCAGGACTATTTAGTCTCACTTGATGTGTGTGCCTCATTTTGCCCCCCCCCCCATTCGGAATGGCATTCTCCTGACTGGAAAAACTTTGTAAATTTTCCCTTGTTTTAAATAAAAAGTTCCCATCCAGGACAATTTGTATTGCCAATGGAAAATGTGGGCTCTTTTGTGTCATATGAGCACATATGGATCTTGATTAAAGTAAAATCATTTATAGGTGTGATACCTTCCATCGTCTGTAAGAGAAACTCTTCACCGCTGCCACACTTGGGTGCAATTTTCTCAACAAGTAACACTGCACCATACACGACAACACATCAGTCGCATTGTTTCTTACATTATCTATTCGAAACACGACTAAAACGGATCGAAAATCTCTATTTACAGTATGCCATAAACCGGAAAGAAACAGCTCAAAATAATAAAGACAGTCGCATGTCCATCATCATTTTCTATTTGAATAGTCTGGTTCCCGTCGTACTATATTGTTGTTGTAGAATTCTTGACCGCCACTAATGACGAACCCTGGTATCGGTTGGTACCAGGTGGTTATCGCTTTGACGAATAAGTATCGCACAATCCACCATAGAATATCAATCACAGTAAATCCACCACCGAATACAATTGACTATATACACACTGAAATTATTTCTGAATGCTCAAATTTAGTAAGGGCATCAGGTCACACAGGAGGGGACTGCTTTGCACTTTTGTACAACTTGTATCGCAAGGAATGTAGATTTTGGATCAATCGCCTCACATGAAATTCGATTTTAGCACCACTACCGTCCCGAATTAAATAGCCCGGAATGAGATTTGAAAAGTCCACAACTAGCTTCAACAGTGAGCCACGGCTTGAGATACAGTCATTCAGATCAAGTTCTGCAACACAGGCATATATGTCATTCAGAGCTGGCTCACGGGCAGATTGCAATGATGAACATGATAGAAGGAAATGTTCAAGTGTTTCATTTTCTTCCCTACACATAGGACATATGGGGTCAACACTATTCTGGTTGAATCTGGCCCTGTTTATCTGTAACATGTATGTTCCTGTGAGGACTCTCAGCCTTGGGGGTATTCTGGAAACATCACGTGTAGAAGCCACTGTCTGTCTCAATACAGGGTGTAACTTTCCCGGAGTGAAAATACAGTTCATATGCTCCAAGGATGAGCAAAATGAAGCTTGCCTCTCAATGGTATCCTTCCAATAGCGTGTTACAACATGATGCACACCTCGCTTCCACTCCGCTTTAGTGAGAGGGTTGTCCAAAAAGAAGGACACATCTTCAAGGTTGTACTTTGTTAATATTGGTTGAATTTGGATCGCCCAAGATGCACTATTGGAGTTCTTAACAGTGACTTGTCTGGTAAAAACTTGTCTTTCGACACTGTTTACTGACTGATTACAGATGTTATTGAAGAAATTTAAAGTTTTTAGATCAAGTATTGCTTCTATTGGTAAGCTTCCACTCAATATAAAGACACTAGGATCTGCCACATTGTTAGACAGAGATAATATCTGTTTAATGGTTTTCTTATGGAAAAGTTCCACTTTAGCAACAAGCTTCTTTGCAGGCAAAACAATCTCTAGCCCGTATGTCAGGACTGGCAACACGTATAGGTTGTAGATGTTTATTGAAGTCTCAGGGTCAAGGCCGTTGTGACCATGAAGTCCAGCTCCAAGAAGACTATATAAGGCTCGCCTGGCTTTGGAGATATTGTTGTCAACATTCACCACAGCATTCTCCTGTGTGGATGTAGTTCTAAGAACACCAAGATGTGGAGCACTGGATACACTCTGGAGTGGAGCATCACCTAGTGTGAATTCTGGAGACTCTTTACTCTGTGATCTCTGGGTTGGTTTTACGTGTAGCGAGACCGTCTTCGTAGCTTGGAGAAGATATCTTTCTTGACAAGCAAAATCCTGTGACATATTGATGAGAGTTTGTGTGTCTAGTGGACAGTGACTCATAATGCAAACATCATCCGCGCATGCACAGTTGTTACACGAAATCGTACCAATTCTTCCGCCACAATCACTTTTCTCAAACTGGTCCAGGAGGGGATTAACATACAACTTATATAAGTCTGTGGAGAGTATTCCACCCTGACGGACTCCCTGCCTTACTGCGAATGAGGTGCTACAGGAGTTTCCAATTTTGACCACACTTGAGGCTTCAGAGTGCAAGGACTGAATAATAGACCAATGACCGTCTGTAATACCGGCGTGAAAAAGACGTCTAAGCATATGTTCATGTGAGACGACATCAAAAGCGGATTTAGCATCCAAAAGCACGACATGACCTGGACGTTTCTGGTCTGTACACTCACGATAAAATTCTTCAAGGATGTATGAAGCATTTAAAGGTGCAGAACCTCTGGTGAAACCACGTTGAGTTGGATTTTGAGTCGTAACAACACTCTGATGTATACGCTTCTTGATGATAGCTTCAATAACTTTACATAAAACGGGCAAAACAGTAATCCCTCTGTAGTTGCGAACATCCGAGTTTTGTCCCTTGTTTTTAAATACAGGGGAGATCACACCAAGCTTTAAACAAACTGGAACTTTTTGTTGTTCAAAGATAATGTTCACAATTTTATGTATATGTTCTAACAGAAGATCACCTCCATAAAGAATGTGTTCTATGTGTATTCCATAAACATCTGGAGCTTTACCTTTGTGAATAGATTTGACGGCTGAAATCAGTTCTTCTTTAGTTACCGTACTTGGAGCGTTTCGTCTCACTAATGGTTCAATAGATTCCATTTCCAACTCCACCATCTGGCTATAAGCAGAATCAAAACAGTCATTCCGAGAGACCTCCGCTAACTTTTCAAAGTGAGATTTAAATCCCTCCAAAACATTCTCAGCCCCAGAATAACACTGGTCATTAACATATAAATCATCAACCATTTTATTCATGGATTTACGTTGTTTGTTTAACAGCTTATAAAAGAGTTTGTTGTCTCGAGTGCGTGTAGACATAATCTCTTCCCGCTCTGATGCTAACTGCTTCGCAACTGCAACACGACAATTCCTCCTAAATTCAGCTTTGCAACGCTTTTTCTCAACGAAGAGTGGATCACTGGTTGTATGTAGCCCTCCATTAGATGCCCAACGTTTATGTGCTGAACGTAAGTTTTTCAAAGAAGCCGCTATGTCCTGGTTCCAGACCTTTAACTTAGGTTTAGATGTGTATTTCTTCTTACGGGGCTTCAAAGATGAAGAGGAACTTTCCATAACATCAGTAATTCTCATTACATGGTTTACTACATCTTCGGGAGACATGTCACACGAAAAAGAATGAGCCGAGAGCTTTTCAGTTACAGCTTTTTCATAGGAATCAATGTCGATCTTGTCCCAGATTACGCGCTTCGAGATACTGTTCTCCTTTACTGAGGATGAGTGTCCACGCAACTGTAACGTACACTTTAAAGAAATGGAAATAGGGAAATGGTCCGAAACATTGGATGCCGCATTAATAATGTTTTTGTCTTTCACAATGAGAGATTTATTTCCACACGTCAAAAAATAGTCAATTTCTGAGCTAGCACAGCCATTAGGGTGTACAAATGTAACACCAGCAGATTTAAAATGAAGTTTAAAGTCACTGATAAACTCATTCAGATGCCTTCTACGGGCTGAAGAATCATCAAACGACAAATCCTCATTAACGTCCGTTCCAATCACAATGGAATGAGAGTTGGAATATTTCATTAAAATTTCATTCAGCTCATCAACACATTCAATAAAATCGTCTGTGCTTGTACTGTAACCTCTGCAGGGAAAATAGACGGAAATGAAGAGTGTCTTGTTCACATGACCTGCCTTTTCTCCCACTTCAATGCACTGGATTCTCTCCGAGCCATCGGGAATAACTTTAACAAATCTGTCCAAGTCCTTCTTCCAAAGAACGGCAAATATTACTATAGTATTTTACGAAGTGACAAGGGGCAGGTAATCCAGACTACTATTTGAAGAGCATAACTTTAGGCAACAAACAACTAAATTTAGTTTAGAAAAAATGAGTTCTCTATTTATGCGCGCGTAAAACACGTAAAATATTTTTTTTCGGAACAATGTCAATACATAACCTTACAAAAACACGAAAAGCACACTTCTGTAACGTCGTAAACACTAGTTCTGGGTACCATAACTAAATGATCTTTTTATTGACTGACGTCGATGAATTGGAATAATCAATGAAATGGAATAATCATCGTCTAAGAAGCTTGGACTACTTAAACGCCATTCAAACCTTATTTGACGTAGATTCTATATAACTATAAATATAACGTTCACATATATTTCACAAATCCAGTATATGATTAATTACAGTCATAAACTGTTATAAATTGTGTCATCTTTTAGATTTATATTCGTATTTAAATAATTTTAATAAATATGACAAAATCGTCAAATTTTGCTTATCATGGGCCTAGGAGCATTTTTTAACCCTAAAATGCCAAATGTTTGCCCCCCCCCCCCCAATGTTGAAGACGCTCCTACGCCCATGCTTATAGATAAAAGTAGGTTCCGTTTTTAACCACTTACATATCTTTTTTTTCTTAACATGGTCGAGTACTTTTCAGAAATTAGTCACCATAGCAACGACAGAAGTCATTTCAACATAATTTATTAGAAACATTTAATCTGAGTGATAGCACTATATTATCCAATTGCTTAAAATTAAATCAAGGAACATGACCTTGCCTCACTTTAGACCCTTTTCTAGCAGGACCTTAATTCTCTATAAATATTTGAAGAGCTCCTGTTTCTAAAGAAGAGACGATGATGGAACCACAGGTAACTGTATCGTTGAAAACCAAAAAAATCTGATTAAAATCATATCCACAAAGATCAAGTACTTTAGTCAGATTGCATGTTTGTTTAGTTGGCGCCATATATTTGTATTTACATTGGTCTTGATATGCGAATGATAGGATTCTGATAATACTATACAAACCAACTGATGGGTCGATTCATTGACCATTCATCATCCGTCCGGCTGTGGTCATTTAAGAGGCGAATTTCGTAAAAAAATGAATTATTTTACAAAATTATACAAATTGTATCTTTACAAAGGAATATTGAACTATAAGTAATTAAGTTGCAAAACTTGTTTGACAATCGACCTTTTGATTAGTAAATGAACTAAAAATGCTGAAAAATATAACCTTCCTACCTTTGTGAGGTACATGAACTAAACACAGGTAACTGTATCATTGAAAATGAGTACAAAGTTTTAAAACATCGTATAATTTTGTTTAATCTTACGGTTATATAAATTTCGAGCAAATATAAATTTCATTTTTTTTCAATATTTTTCAATGATAAAGTTATCCATGGAACTAACTTTTCTTGAGAAAATACTTTATGAAAAAATGTACCACAATATTACAAATACTCGTATGTACATATCGTGAGAAACTGAAATATAAACATGTATCAACATTCAGGAGACAAAAATCTTTAAAACAACACTATAGTGCTATACAGACCGTCATAGTAAGGCCTCGATCATTATCGATACATAGAGGATCTATCACGAGTTGTCAATTGATATAAATGTATATTAAACGAGTTTTGGAAATTTTATTAAGCGAGCCTCGGCCGAGCTGAATAATATTTCTTGAACGAGTTTAATATATATATTTCAATTGACAACGGGTGATAGATTTTTTATATCACATGACACTAAAGACGCAAAATACGCATTGATTTATTGGAAAACTCAATTCTTTATACTACATTTGAGACGTATAACTTTATACGTACTGGCTATACTAACCTGGATACAAGGAAAGTCATGTGATATACAAATGTATACAACAGATTCTATAATAAGATTTGATTGATATCTGAATAGCCTGATTCTGAACGTTGGTTTAGACGAATTGTGGATGGTTGACTATTTTACAATTATTCCCGTTCACAAGAGTTGGTAAGGTCAATTATATCTTGATCTATATAAATGAATAAAGTTGATATCGTAAAATGAACTGAAACATACTTATTTTCTACGAGTCGAGTTTACGGTTTGATTGCAAGTTGTAAACAATTTAGGGCGGTGACTATATTTCTAATCGACAATGTCTAACAAGACATAGAACAACACCTACACTGTTTCTTGGAAATCTGATAGAAAGTTAACTTATTACATCAACAACAGGTACATGTATTGATAAAAGCATAATTTCTAAGTAAGGCGATCCAGTGTACAATAAAACACTATAAAACTCACCATAAAATCAACTCGTTCCATTTAATATATCTCCCCAGTATTCAGACGACACTATATCCACGCGTACGGTTATCTAGATTTTAATATCCATACAATCATGTCATACCTTTAACATTCACTGTATGCCTGTATCCAATATTTCTATAGTTATCTCTCATGAGGACGTTCTAGCACCTCTAACTAATCAATATGCGTCGTCTGTCGCGTCGTGCCAGACGACAATTCAACATCCGATCTTTTGAATAAAGATAAGATGTTGTAGGTTATATACACTGTTAATACTCACTGTTGATACTTGAATAAAGAAGAATAACGTATTCTTAATTAGATAAAATGATGTGTTAATTATGTTTACATATTATTATTGTTTCTTTTTGTGCCGGTGTATGTATGTTCCCTTTTTGTGCCTTTAATGCACCAGTCAGTTGCATCTACGGCCCCGGTATCATGGGCGGATCCAGGCTTTCCGGTTAGGGGGGGGGAGGGGTAAGAAAATAGCTGGGGTCCATGGGGCCGCAGTGCCCCTGGTGGGTCCAGGACAACGCCCTGGTAGGGGGGCCTGGGGAGCAAAGTCTCCCCGGAAGCTCCTGAAAATTAACAGTTTATATACCATTTGAAAGTCATTACTTTAGTACTAGTTAGTACAATTATTCTCGATTCTACTATTATCAAAGTTATTAAATTGGGGGGGGGGGGCAGCCATTTGGAATGGGAGATGGGTTGGGGCATGTAATGTTTTATTGCAAAGTAGGGGTCCGGGGGGCATGCCTGGGATTTTTTTTGATACAGCTACCTGTGCGATTAACCCGCCTTTTGTTCTACAATATGTATTTTATTAACGGAAGCACAATTCCACATACACCGATGATAATTATACAGAGTAGCAGTAAGATGAACTTGATCAGACACTGAAAAAAGTTTGAATAATATTTTAAGGCTGAATTTACGACTTGTCGAATATATTTTTTAAACACTAAAAACGCGTACAGGTTCAACGATTCATGGAAAAGGGGCTTAAACCTTTTATACATGTCGCTTTACTGACCACAAATCATCCGAAATACCATACGAAACCTTAGCAGCAATGTGTGGACGCAAATATAGGTCAATGGTATCACCAATCGTAACTACTTTGGCATTTCCGTAAATGAGAAATTTCCGTAAATGAGAAATACGACTCGTACATAAGTGTAGGTTACACATTTTGGTTATGCGGTTTCCGGTAACGAACAATCATCCGTTTTTCAATGCTATCAAGATCTTTGAAGATCTTCAATTATCGGTCTCCTTTTAGGATTTGATACCTTCCCAGGAGTAAGTAGCCTTTAAGTTCTCTTCGATTCCATCGTTTGGTTCTCATGAGCCATATTGTAAAATAGTCCGTGATAATGGCGGATTCCCTATTATGTCCGAGGCACTTTCGTTAGATAAACACCGAGGAGTTCCGATTGTGGCATCACGATGCTTGTAGAACATGAAATGGTCTTACGAGGCGTTTTAATAACCTCCATTTTGCGAACATTGTTGATGCATATTTCATGTGCACCGTGGCCATCAATTTGCACATGGTATTAATTATTCAAATATTTGGCGGATTTAATAGGACAGCATAATTGCAAGTTTTCACAAAATGTCACATTACGCTGTGATACATCACATTACAATTATGTTTCCCTATTGGAGTAGGCCTTATTACACCTTCATTTGATTTGAATTCCCATTGAAAGTGTTTTATATTAGTCATAAAGAACCAAACTCATCAACGTTAATTTTCTCCGGGAAAACCAGACATTGATCTGTTAGCACCCCTTACAATTGTGCCACACAATACTCCAAAATCACCAAGGAATGATTTGCCCCTCAAAAGTTCACACTGTTTTGTCCATTGGCCGCCTAACACAATTATTTCGTTGTTTGATGTTTAATTATAAAAGTTATGACAAATTCTACGTAATTCTGGGACACCCCTTGTATTGTTTAATGTACAGTCATGTAAATACCAACTATAGCTTGGTCAATGTGTTTGGTTTTGCTGGAAGTTTCAACTTGTAATGCCATGGGGAAGGACCTGAAGTATGGAGAGTGGTGGTTTAAGTAAGACTTTCCATGGATGTTGCGTAATGGTTAAGATGATTAGAATGCCCTAATCGCTAAATCGCTCGTGAATGTACGACAATTGATTTTCATGCCAACCATGACATTTAATTGCTGCTGTGTTCATGGTACTGGGAAGCGAGTTTTATCGTTAGATTTACGTGATGGTAGAATTCAACGATGAACTGAATATTTAGTCCAATTAAGTTTTGTACATGTATTGTATATCCTGCAAGTTTCTGTAACGTAGTTGAAAAGATTGAAAGGTCTTTAAATGCGCTCGCACGGCTTTGCACAGTTTTTAGGATTCTTTTACTGCCACTGCTCTTGTATCTTTTCCTAGCTCTGTATTCTACTCATTGACAGTCAGTCTCCAGGTTTCATTGGTTTTGGGTTTCTCCCCAAGGATCAATTCCATGATGTCGGTTTCCATCATTGTGCATGAATTGATAACTTATTCCTATGTTCCGAGTTACCGGTAGTCCCGTTATGCATCCTTCTCTTTTAAGGGTAAATATAAGGTCGTCCGATATAACTCTATACACTTTAAGCAAGAAATAACATAGATAGGGAATTACTATAACAATGCACTAAACAAACTTTATGTCAAGGTATTAATCGATACTAATGTTCACATTATTCACTGCTTCATTTATCCCACTACAAATAATGTTGTTTTTTACTGCCTGACATTTCCCATTAATGTCCATGATGCTTTTATAATGGGGTGGAAGCAATGAGATCACTGAATGTTTGTCAAATTCACGGGACACGAACTACGCTATCCCGAAAAAGACACTGAGCTGACCCGACCTTTCTATTTTTGATTGCTGGTGACGACTTGTAGCGAGGGACTTATACATGGCGATTTCTGTGGCGTCTTGATAAAAGTCTTTTGACAAAGGGGTTTACTTCAAGGAGAGATGATGTCTTTTTCCGATTAATCTTTATGTTCTCGGTAGGGTGAGGCTGGATTTTGCATTGGCCATTGTCTGAAATAGTTATAGAACAATTAACAGGGAAACATCTACACTCCACTGGAAACCCTTTATGTCACAAACCTTGTTGGTAGAAGTTTCTGTCAGATCATGGCATCCCCGGTAGTTGGTAGCTTTCTGAGACAAGCCTCATTAATCCTCTCCTCTCTAGCAAGGCAAAGACAGCTCAACCAGAATCATTCTGTAAAGGAATTTTAACGAAAGCACTTTGTCCGAAGGCATGTTAGCGTGGACCACTTCGGGGAGCCCGAGTTTGACTTCATCTCCCAATATCCTTCGCTCCATTCAGACGGCTAGTGATTTTGGTCGATGGAGTCTTAGCATCGGCAGTTATCCTTCAAAGTCGGAAGTCCTTGGATAATCTGGTGACTACGTGATAACGAAATATTCCAAAAGTCATGAAGTAGCCGTAAACGTTACATTTATAGGTTTACTCACAATTAATTGTAAAAGCTCGACCATTTGTGTTTGTCTCTGGTGGCCATTGTCTAATAATGTGACAGAAAATTATTCTATTGCAGTCTATTGCATTGGCTGAATGAAGGCCAGGACGATCAGAATTGTTCACAATCTCTTTCACTGGGTACACCGTCTATTTTTAGAACTTAAAAAACGTGTTTTCCAGTTCTAAAACTAGAGGGTGTACCCAGTGTCTTTATTGACAGGATATAGTGATTGCAGGATAATTGTGATGTTTACAAACATGGATTGATTTGGTCAACTGTTGCAACATTGGTTTTAAAAATCATTAAATTAAACAGATATGTTTTGTTTTTAACTGAAACATCACAGCAATAAATCGTGAACATCTTATATTAATCGACCATTTTTATTATTGTTGGTGCACTATAGTCAAACTAACGAGTGAAATAAGGTTGAATAATGAGACTTCAAACAATGTAACTGTTGTGTTTAAAGAGGCATTCCCTATAACTATCATATTTTTCTCTACTATCACATTAAATGAGCTAAATGTACAAAGCACTATCAATTATCATGATGTGTCAGAAAAAAGTGTGCACAAATATGTCTCTATAATGTCAAAAATATATTTATATCATGACATCAATAATAATTTATCGTTTCCAGCGATTTATTATTATGTGGTCAAAGGGAAACAACCCGTGACTATTTCGGCTCGTTACGGAAATATGTTTTCATTCTTTTTTCGGTAATTAGTGGGAGCTTTTTGTTGAAAATTTTAGGAGTTGAAGCAATAATAATTCTCATATAATGTATAATATTTCTGAATCGCTTTAAACGATCAACGCTATAGGGAATGCCTCTTTAATAGTTTCTAGACAAATAACGCCTATGTTCTATGTCAATGTAAGGTTTACTCAAGCTTTTTTGTGCTGTTACATCTCGATGGACGGTTGGTGCCAGGGACTCTTCCCGTTTATAAATGGACAAAAAGCACCGCATTTATAATATAATAAATGTCAGTGCTGTTATCGTTATCGTCAACCCAGATAATTCAATCCCTATTAAACTTTATTGTTGCGTTCGTATCACTCAGGAGGATAGTTTAAATCCTTAATTCTGGAATAAATTCCGTAAGGTCTTAAATTATATGTGAAATATTCTAACGCATACATTGTCTGCGGTTTCACGTAATGAAAGGAAATAGCATAATCACTCATACTCTCTGGACCCTGAAATCAAAAAAGAATACCGGTAGTAAGTCTTTGGAATAATAACACTTTGAAATACAAACACTTTGGAATATAATAATACTTTGAAAAAAAACCACTTTGGAATAATAAAACTTTGAGATATAAACACTTTGAAATAAATACACTTAGAAATAATAACGCTTTGAAATGAAAACACTTTGGAATAATAACACTTTGAAATAGTAGCACTTTGGTGGAATAATAAGACTTTGAAATAATGACACTTTGAAATACTAGTAATAACTATTTGAAATATTTAGTACGCCTCATCACAAACATAAGTAAAAAAAAATATTAGAAATTTGGACGCAAGTTTAAGACAGTATCCGGAAGGATGCAATTTTCTGCACCTAACCGTGTTTCTCGTACAATGTTATGTTTCGCCAGCTCTTTAATATTTACCTTTTGTGCGCCGTTAGCGTCCATTCCATAGTACCATTTCTTATACTGTCCTGTTAAATGTACTTCCGGGTTAAAGCAGTGGAATCTACTTCTTCCATATCTGTCAGTTGAATTTCCAGCTTTAACACCTAAGTTTTCCATGCATTTACCAAATGCCACGTCTTCGTGAAAGCCATCTTGACGACATAATTTTGGGTCATTACCATTTTCTCCAAATCGTCTCAGAGCTTCTTTGCTTATCACATAGCCCGCTCCCCCACTGAAAAATCCTTGTCTTATTTCATTAATTAAAAGATGATGTCCAAAATAAACAGGATTATCTTTGTTATGACTTGTCAAAAAATATCGTAAATTTTCTAAAATTACGTAAGTATCGTCATCAGCTTTCATGAACCAATCTGCGTCATTGAAATGATTCTTGTAAATGTATCTAAACGCTTGCATTGTCTTTGCTGTCAAATGTACCCGGCCTTCTTTTACATCAAGTCCCACTGTAGGAAAGTCTGAGTTATTTTTAGAACTTATAAATATTACTTTGTTACATCGTTTGGTCCAGGTGTTCTTTACATGCCGCGCTTTCTTCTCGAGATTTTGTGGGCTCGTCATAACCCAACATAATACACGTATCTTCTTTGTAAGTTCATCAGCTATTTTACTGTCGTCTAAAATAGAGATATACGCGGTGATATTTATTTGAGTACCATAAGTAGCGGAACGAGCACGATATATCGCTGGCTTATAATGAGAAGTTCGTAAGTGCCACTTACGACCTTATAAGACTAATAAATGCATATCTAAAATCTACATCATAAAACGCTTCTTATGAGCCTATTTTCATGAAAATCGGAACTTTTCATGTTGACCAAACTGAAGACCAAAAAACTTGTTTTATCACAAATAAAGAGTGATTGACAGACAGTTTTTCTTGTTTTCTCAAAATATTGATTTTGTAGTAATGATCTTCTCATTCTAAGCGAGCGATATATATTTGACAAGTACGTGTATGGAAGAATACACACTGGATACGTTAGGGTTCGATTTCGGATCAGACAATAATGTTGATGACATTGATTATATCCCCGCGTGTGAAGAAATTGTCGGATCCTAACTACGGGTTGATGTTTGTTAATGCATTATGGAAGAATGAATTCATCTAAGTAAAACTCATTGTGGTTTAACGTCTTAATCGATTTATTTTTTGTCTGACGAAAATCATTCAATAAACAAAATGTAAATATATATATGAGCCGTTCTACAGGAAAACCTGCTATTTTGACAAAAATATTAATTACTGTAAATAATAATGCCAATGTAGCCAATTGCGAAATAAATTGTGTAAATATCAGTTATTCTTGCGTTTTGAAAAAGTTATGGTTGTTTTTGTAGAGTCCTTATTCAGACCGTTTTATCTGACGTCATGAATGTCATTCAAACGTTTTTTTGACGTTACTGTTACAAGCATTTCATAATTACATCACATGACCAATTCTTATTATAAACTGACCAAAATAGCATCAAATTTAAAAATTAAGTTTTAGTATAATTATATCACTAACAGGGGATCACAATAATAATTGTAGCAAAATAAATAAATAAATAAAGTCTAGAGTGTCTTTGCTACAAGCGTTAAAATTTTAGTTTTCAAAATATGTATCAGAATCGAAATTATATTAATTCAGATGTAGTCTATTACTAATAAACAACATACTACTTGCTTTTCCTTATCAGAGTAGGTTTGTAAAATTGGTCACAATAGCATCGTAGTATGTGATTTCGACATAAATCTTTTGAAATTTTAAAGCTAAGATATTGCATTAAATGGGTATATTACATAAAATAGAATATTTTTTTAAAAAGATTTGGAGCCTTTTAAAACCTTGTTTTATACTGTAAAATAGCAGGTTTTCCTAGAGAACGGCTCATATATAATCATTTATTACTTTTAGGCAATATGCATAACATAAACTCATATTTTAAGTTATGAACGATCTCAATAGTTTGAGCGGCTTAACCAAGTAATAAAGGATCACAACATTCTGTCAACAAACATACTAACCATGTTGAACCTCTGTGTCCTGGAATTGTACAGTTTGAATTAATTGTTTTATCTTATCAAGATCTTCGTGTGTCAATACAGACTGTTGTTGCTGCTGCTGTTGGAATGCACTTTCCACAAGTTTTGGACTTCTCTGGATGGAAAAACCATTGGGACCTGAAATATATATCGGTGCTTACTAACAGTTAGGCCATACCAAATCTTTTGTTCGTTTAGCTAGATAAGTTTGGACGCTAGATGAAGAAATAATTTGGTATGGCCTTATTTTGAAATACTCTGGGGCATTTCATTCGCTGTATAATCATAGATGCTTCAATGTTTATCTTTCAACATTCACAAATTTATCAATACGGGAAGTGTTTGTTCATTAATTAAACGAGCCTTCGAGGCTTTACCTTACCAAAACGCTACCGGTATATATTTAGAAAACATGTTTTATAATATTTGTCAAATTTAAACTCGCTATTGAGAACACAATGATTTCGATATTGATCAAGAAGTGTCGACAAGGCACGACAGTCATATTGTTAAACTAACTCTGCACAAAGGCATCAATGTATGCTATGATATAAATATATAACCGTGATTGAACCACCCTTTTAAGTCAAATAACCCTTTTTAAAACTAACTATATGACTTAAGTTAACATTGTTCACAGAAGGGACATTCGCGTGATAAGAAGCATTTATGTACAGGCATTCTGACCTCACGAGATAAATACAATTCTGTTCGTTTTACACTTCGGCTTGTAATGACAAATAAACATATATTCGTTATGCCCTGAATTGGTTAAGTGTCCTTGCGTGAAAACGTTTTTCAACAAGGTAACCAGGCATTTAATTTTGACAAATGCTCCGAATCTTTGTAAAAATGGAATTTCTGAAATGTTTCTAACAGATGTTTAATTAATCAAGTTGCAATTAAAGTTCGTAAAGACATGTTTCGGGAAAACATAAAAAACTGTCCAACGCAGTGACTGGTGGATACAGGCACACTGACAATATACGGTGCATATTATTCATACAACAATATGTCACAAAGCTTGTTCAGATGTTAGCTATTTGAATAAGAAACGAATCACTTTGGTGTGCACTTTTTATTTGAGTTTAAGTTCAAACTTCAAACATATTGTGTGCTCGGGAAAGCAACAAAATTCAAAATTAAAAATACCACACGCATAAACTGACAGTCATTAAATCACAGCTATAACTCACCAAATAAGTATCTAGCGACCAGAAAGACAAACACTAGTGCCGCTGATAGTACCAGGGCGAAGGCTTTGAAGGTAAACTTCTGCATACTACCTGGAGAATAAAATGTTACATACAAACCATGCCTCAGGCTACAAAATGTTGTTGCCATAATTATGATCGACATAAACATTGAACATTCTCGTTTAATGTTCTGTAGAACACAATCCTAACCGAGAAAATAAAAACCAGTATGGTTGAGTGCTGTTTCAAGTTTATGTGCATTTATTTTATAATTGCTGGAAAACACTTTGAGAATTGAGAGTGAGCAGTTTGTCATACAAAATAAACAAATAAATAATAAATAGGATTTTTATCAAACCCATAAACATATTACAGCAAAGAAAAAAATGTGTATATTCATATTAACGCTATAAATTATATAATATTGCTACAATTACTCCGATGAAGGCGAAAGCTGATACGTAAGTGACAATAAAATTAAAAATACGTGTAATTTTGAGTGAACAACATTAACGCTACCATATACCTAAGGCATCTATGTGTTAGAAAGTAACAAATAATTCGTATCTCAAAACACTACTACTCCAAAGGTGGCCCCAATAATATGTCTTGTTTATACTCCGACATGCACACTGACTCCAGTCTATTAGAGTAGTAGTGTTTTAAGATACACATTATTTGTTACTTTCTAACACATAGGTTCCTTCGCGGCGAAGTTCGCCTCAGACAATTTCTTGTTTTTCCTTACAAAACTATCCTATAACGCTTGTAAGAGGACGCTTTTGATAAAAAACCAGTACTGTATATATTACGTAATTATGTATCGGTACTAAAAACCGCCAAGATCTATAATCGTGGTACGTAATTTACAACAACAATATCGTAATAATATTACGATTCTTTTTCAGTGGAAATACCCAGCTTAGTGACCAACATTTGCATTCAGTGATTGACTTCTCTGGTCAAAACGTTATGCGTCTCGTGATAAAATTAATATAAATACGTACACAATGTAATGCATATAAATTGTTGCATATCCATCTTAAATGCATAATGCAATTATCGATTACTAAAGTACCCTGGTAAGTAATAAAAAGTAATGTGTTTCAAATGTTTTCACTTGACACAATCATAAGAAGTTTGGAGATGATATTAAACATCAATTCGAAGTCTACTGGTTCACAGCAAAGGATATTGACAAACTCAGCAGGGAGGATTGCATTTTGGTTTTTAACAAAAATACGAAAGGACAACTTTACCAAAATATGTAATACCATACGGAAGATATAATAGTGTTCATTATGGATCCAATGCATTAGCATAACAACAAAATAAAGATTACAAAAATGTATATGCTTCAGAAACAGTAATGATAATACGTATTTAGAGTGTCAGAACACCATTGAGAATTAAATTGTTGATACAGTATTAAATACACTATGTTGTTGTACTTGCTCTAGTCAACTTCAATTATACATAAAACATGTATGTAGACATTCCTTGTTGATTTCCTTACAGTGATCCCAACATAGCTAATTATCAAACGAAACAATTAAATCTCAACCAAGACTATAACAGTGTTCGGTGTTTTTTATTTTCGTCCATGCAACATAAATTTGAAGAAAAATCAATGATATAAACTAACAAATAATACCTGTTCTACAATGTAACATGATGATATTAAAACATAATCAGTCCAATTTCACGTTCAAACATTCAATTTTACATATATTTTAATGTGTTGTATCGTATGGTGTAAATAAAATAATTTATCCCAAGGACAAACATCGAACGCTCAGAAAACCGCATAACATTTAATTTATATGATGTATGTCCTGGTTCGTTCAAATGTAAATATGGGATTGTAGATGATGGTTGATACAACTACTCTGTAATACCCCCCCCCCCCCCCGACCACCATTTTACTAAAACGCTAATTTACGACAGGAAACCAGACTATTATTAATACTAGAACATCTACATTACATTTACTCAAAGATCAATCATTGCATGCTTTGAAACTGTATATATTTTTATGTCGGATACGTAAATTCATCACAACCTATGTTTTGACAAGTCTGCACCCTGAACTCTTTGGAATAATCAACAATCGTCATAACAGGTGTAACATTCTCACCCATGTAATGAGATGCAAGCTTCGAATTAGTTTTAAGAAAACAACACCATCACAAATTGTGAATTGGTTAACCAGCGACTGATAGGGATAGTAACTGTTGTAATTTGGTTATATGTATTATGTACAAGTACTATTAATAACAGCCAATAACAAGGGCTCTTTCTATGGTAAGTTTAAAGCAGCCAACATGACTTAAAGAGGCATTCCCTATAACTAGCATATTTTCTCTACTATCACATTAAATGAGCTAAATGTACAAAGCACTATCAATTATCATAATTTGTCAGAAGAAAGTGTGCGCAAAAATGTCTCTATAATGTCAAAAATATATTTATAACACCAATAATAATTTATCGCTTCCAGCAATTTATTATCATGTGGTCAAAGGGAAACAACTCGTGACTATTTGGGCTCGTTACGGAAATATGTTTTCATTATTTTTCTCGGTAATTAGTGGGAGCTTTTTGTTGAAAATTTGAGGAGTAGAAGGAATAATGATTCTCATTTAATGTATACTATCCCTGAATCGATTTAATCGATCAACGTTATAGGGAATGCCTCTTTAAGTTACAAGTAGTTCAGACTAGTGGTTAGAATGCAGTCCAGGAAATCCAGGGTTAAATTAGCTTCGTTAATCATGTCAACGTATATTTTAAATAACTGAATAATTGTTGATAAACTGAGTGATTTCAAGGACGAACTGTAGACTTAAGTAGGATGGCTGTCTTTCTTTAAATGATATAAGCATATAAGCACTATATGAATATAGACTAATTTAAAATGTGCATGTTTACATCAAATGATACTGTTTATCATGTGATCGAAGCGAAACTACACGTGATTTTGTAACGGAAGTCACAAACGATATACTTGAGGAAGTTACAACATTACATCACGGTCGGAATGGCGTATTTGATGTTTTTGTTTAGTTTTGTGGTAAAGAACGCTTTATCTTTAAGTGATAATTTAGTGCAAACGCCCACGAATGGAGCTGGAAAGAACGTAGAATGTCCAGTCGTGTGTCAATGTATTGTGACAGTAAAATATGGGATTATCTCGGATTGTTCAGCGTCAAATATCAGCGTGTTACCAACGGATATTTCACCACAAACACAAAAGCTAATTTTAAGCAACAACTATCTGGGAAGAAACCCGAATCAGAGACTCAGTTTTGATAATCTTACAGAGTTGTCGTACTTGGATTTATCGCACAATATGCTGAATCAGTTAGACAATGAAACATTTCTTGGCTTGAAGAAACTACGCTTTCTATCACTGGCATACAACCAGTTAGGTTATCCAGCATGCTTAGCAGATGGTATATTTGAACCACTTTCCACGTTGCAAGAACTTCAAATTCACATGAACTGCCAGAAAGCAGACGAAAAGTGCACCTACCATGATAAACAAATGTCTAATTTAAAGTCATTGCGCAGACTCACCGTGGACGGATTGCTCCTTCAAATTCTAGGAGAAGGCTTCGTCAATCTACGAGAATTAAGTTATTTGTGGTTTTATCCTACAAACAGTATGATGGTTGAAATAACTCCCAGAACGTTTGCTCATTTAGCAAAAAGTAAGTTAGAAATACTCATATTGAGGGATACTCACGTCGATCGAGTTCTACCAGGGTCGTTTTCTATATTAAAACATTTAAACACTTTAGATCTGTCAAAGAACGATCGCTTGTGTAATAATGGACTGAAGAATGTTAGTGATGGACTGAACAAGACAATGATTCAGATGTTATTGTTAAGGAATACATGCAATCATGACCAAACGCTTTCAGGAGTTCCACTTGGCCCATTACGACAGTCAAGTTTAATCTATCTGGATCTCTCTGACAGCAAGATTAGAAATATATCAGCCGAGTTCATATTATTGTTACCACCAGATTTGAGATTTCTGTTACTTCAGTTTAATCGTATCAGTGATGCATATTTCTTATTGTTTGTCATAAAAATGCCTCACTTGGAATATCTAGACGGCAGTGGACAGAATTACATCTCTGATGGACGTATTGGCATAAAGACATATATTCAAGCCACGATTGAAGCTGATAAAAGCATCATCTTGTTGCATGAACACGAACATTCATATCACTTACCAGGTTTAGAGTTTGACTCTTTACGCTCTTATTCAAAGACAAAAAGCGAGTTTCGCACACACACTATTAGATCAAGTGTTAATGTTTCAGCTGCAAATGATGCTAACATGCACATTAACTGGCCCAATCCAGTACCTCTTCCACCAAAGTTCCGGTGTCTTAATATTAGCTTCCTCGCAGGTTCCTTTGTCGTATCCTCGTTCAATGTCAGTGAAAATAACTCATTAGAAACTCTCGATATTTCAAATGGTAAATTTAGAAGAATAGAAGGAAGCATAACATGTTTGCATAGATTGAAGTATTTGAATTTATCCAGGAACGACATTACATACATAAGTCCCGATGCATTTAGTGACATGCCCGCGCTATTTGATTTAAATCTTTCTACAAATCGATTTGGGAAATATGTCAACGAATCCACTTCGGATATTTTCTTTCGACTTGGCAATTTGACCTTCTTAGACATGTCAGACACCGTATTAAAAATGCTTCCAAGAAAAATATTTAGCGGTAATCGACTTTTGAAAGTGTTGAAACTGGCAAACAACGGATTGCAAACGATAACATTTTCGCTGGAATATCTGCACCACTTGACATATTTAGATTTATCATACAATAACATAGTTTTTCTTCAATCTGACACCACTAAACAATTAACATCCTTTAGCTTTTCACACGACATTAAGATCCTTGTTGATCTCATTGGTAACTCTTTAAAATGTAATTGTGATTATAAGTTATTTGTTGATTGGCTTGCACATTCAAGTGAGCACGTGGTCTTCACCGGAAACTCATCATTGAAGTGTACTTACATCAGCGGGAAGTTAATAAATGTGTCGAGTATAAAAACAAAATGGACGAACTTCAAGATAGAATGTGTCACGTGGGTGGTTATGACGTCATGTATACTGGGTTTCTTTGTTCTATTAATAGTACTTTCTGCAGTTGCTTGCGTATACCGACAAAGATGGAAGCTACGCTATCTCTACTACACAGGACGAAAAACTGTTAATCCTTACCACCCATTGTTAGGGGAGAGAATAGATCTCGAAACAGATTGCTACTTTTCCTTTGATGAATGTGTACAATTATCGATGGGCGATAATCACGAGATGATAACATTGTACACCTTTGTCACAGAAACTGTATTTCCTTTCCTGCAACAGCAGCAGCAAGAATTACGAGTTTCTTTTAGAGGAGCATTGGCAGACAACTTGCCTTTGTACCAAACTATCTCACAAACAATTTGTGGTAGCAAGAAAGTTGTTGTTATGTTGAGTGCCGAGTATTGTAAGGAATATTGGAACGTATTCGAGTTCAACATGGCGGCGTATGAAGGCATGTACACCAATCGTGATGTCATTGTGACTGTTGTTGTAGGTGACCTGACCTCACAAGATCTGACGGGTGAGGTTAAGGCGTTTATTGCTGGAAGGAATGTCCTTCACATGAGACCAAACTGTGATTATTCGGTATTGCTCGACCAAATACTCCAAAGGATTTCACAATGAGATAACTATTCATATATTGAATAATGACTTATGCCTACGGTTGCTATAGCGAAATTTGTGGTATATTCATACTCTTTTCATTTATTTCTATTCAAATTGTTATAAAAATGTATAAGTTTGTCTGTTTATGTATGGTTTGTTATGGATGTTTTGTTCATATAATTATCTATACTATTATATGTATTTTTGTGTTATTATTTTATTTTTTCGGTTAAGGATAACCAATAGAAGTGCAAGCGCTTATATCCAATGAGGTCATGTGTTTTTGCTGAAGAGACAGTAAGAAGATGAGACAGGGTGGTGATACAAAGTATCCCTTGCTACCCTAGCTCGTTCCGAAGAGGCACTTTCACGTTGGTTCTTTAACGTGCCTGGTGTACTGCACCAATGCACGCGAGACTACCTCGAAGTTGCCAATCAGTTCATCACTAGTTGGGTGGGAAACACTGAAAAGCGTTTCAGAAATTATCAAGTGCCCCGGCCGGAAATCGAACCAGGGACATCTCGATCAGCTCTCATCTAAGCCAGCGATTTCTTGAATAGTCGATATAGATATGGAAGTATTTCAAAGTTTCGATCCGAAAACGGCATTTTATTAATGGCTGAAGAAATGTAAAATACATGTATATTAGAACAAATGTGTATATCACCGTCTATATTTAGAAGTGGAAAATCCGTTACTTGGGATGGTTGTTTTTCAGTTCAAATATTTGAATTTCTATCCATCACAATTGTGATCCAGAAAAGTCGTGTATACGCATTAAGGGTTTCCACGCTCATTTTTTCTGAACAGTGATACTTCAAACGATGTTTATATTTATTAACAAGATTCTAGATAAATACAGCCTATGTCAATCAATGTTCTTGTGACTATCGATGTTTTAGTATACGAGTCGTAGATCTATGAAAGTACATCTTCCTTGTCACAGTTACGCATACCTGCTAACTACTCCCATTGAAGTGGAGTTACTCCTTTTTTCGGTTTTCTAATTCACCTACCTTTGCACAGGTACGTTTGATTCATTTTATGATCTTCGGTCCAAAATTTATAAACACTAGAATTAATACATTCCTTGTGTACATGTATGCATATAATTCCCATTTAAGTCATTTTTAAATGCATCTTGTGACATGTTTCGCTTGGTCACTCCCATTTTGGATTTAACTAGCAAGACAGGTGTGGTGTAGACGTTATCGTTCACTTGGATATATAAATCCATATAACCACTTCATTGTTGCATTGCTATCACTCCGAAGGATGGTTTATATCCTGGTTTCCGGAATGAATTCCGAAAGGTCTTAAATGATATGTGAAATACTCTAGATCATACATTTTCTGTGGTGGCACATGATGAAAGGATATCGCGTAATCACTTATACTCTCCAGACCCTTAAAAAGAGAATGTAAAGTATAAATATCTCTTTGGAATAATAACGAAGTCTTTTCACTAAAAATCGCTAAATGCTCCAACATATAAGGCATGCAGTCGTTACTATGTATACATGTAACATATATGAACATCTATCAAACGCCCTAATTGACTTTCGATGACCATTTTTGGTTTGTTATGTGGATTAGTTATCATGTTATGTAGATTTTTATTATATAAAAATCTAGATAACCGAAAGGTATGGGACGATACGAGGACCTTATAAACACATATCAAATCAAATCAAAGTTTTGTAAGCTCTCTAATATTTACCTTATGTGCACCGTTAGCGTCCTTTGTATAATACCATTCCGGATATTTTCCTGATAAAAGTATTTCTGGACAAAAGAAATGAAACCTGCTTCTTCCATATCTATCCGTTGAATTTCCAACTTTAACGCCTAAGTTTTCCATACATAAACCAAACTCAGCATCTTCCGAGCCGCCATCTTGACGACACAGTTTCGAGTCATTGCCACTTTCTCCATATCGTCTGAGGGATTCCTTGCTGATTACATAGCCCGCTCCCCCACTAAAATAGCCTTGTTTTATATTATCTCTTAAAAAATGATGTCCAAAATAAATAGGGTCATCTTTGTTTTGACTTGTCAAGAAATATCTTAGATTTTCTAAAATTACGTAAGTATCGTCGTCGGCTTTCATGAACCAATCTGCGTCATTGAAATAGTTCTTGTAGATGTATCTGAATGCTTGCATTGTCTTTGCTGTCAAATGTTCTCGGCCTTCTGGTACATTAAGCCCGAGCGTCGGAAAGTCTGAGTTATTTTTAGAACTTATAAATAAGAGTTTGTTACATCGTTTAGTCCATGTGTTCTTTACATGCCGCGCTTTCTTCTCGAGATTCGGTGGGCTTGTCATAACCCAACATAATACACGTATCTTCTTTGTAAGCTCATCAGCTGTTTTACTGTCATCTGGAATAGAAATGCACGCAGTAATGTTTGTTTGAACTGGAGTGCCATTTGAAGCGGCAGTAACAACATCTAGTACAATTTGGCTGGCGTTGAGAATATTCACACTGAAAATATGTAGTTTGATTTAGGAATGGGCAAATCATATTCTTACGTCATTAAATAGTTTGAGAGACTTACTGAGTGAAAGAGGGTCTGTCTTCACACCAAAAGTACACGTAATATAATCGCATTGCTGACATGGTTAGGCAATACAGGTACTGCGTGATTCGTTACATATTACGCACGTCCAAAAAGCCATCAGAAATTTTGTAGGATCGAACATTGCAAATGTCTTTCAATAAATGTTTCAAACACTTTACCTACGTATATTTAAAACAGACCACACATGCAATGTGTCAACAAATATACTAACCATGATGAGCAACTGCATCTTGATCCTGTACATGCCGAATTAAATGTTTTTTCTCATAAAGGTCATCGTATGTCAATGTAGATGGTTGTTGTTGATGCCGCTGGAATTCACTTAACGCTAGTTTTGGACTTCTCTGGATAGATAAACCATTGGGACCTGAAATATACACCGGTGCTTACTGACAGTTATTGGAAAATACAGAGGGACATTTCACGGACTTTACTTCAATACAAACCTTTAAACATTAACAATTTTATCAATAACAGAACGTATTTTCCATTAATTAAATGAGCCTATGGATTACACGTGCACAGGTCACAGCGAAAGACCGAGGGAAATGGAGGAAACGTGTTGCCGCCTTCACAGTATACGAAGATGACAGGCAGGCAGGCATACCTACTGTAAAGGTATCTTTGAGCACAAGTTGTTTACAATACATTGTATTTATAGAAGTTCAATGATATTGATGCACCGACCGGCTACTTTGTCGTTCAACGAATCCCACCACTGTCTGTTTTTATGTGGTTAGACAAATCCAATGATATCTGAACGCCCCTTTTAATCAAATAACCCTTTTGGAATCCAACTCTCAAGTGTAAGTTAAACTTGTCCACATCTTGGTATACCTGTGTTTTCGAGCTCAATAACATTGAGTGAGATACCGTTAATCTGTTCTAATGTGTGCTCGGGGAAGCACCAAATACGTAATAAAACACTCGTTAGCTTGCATTCATCAGCAAGAGAGAACTCACCAAATAGGTAGATAGCAGCCAGGAAGACAAACACTACAACCGCTGACAGTACCAGGGCGAATGCTTTAAAAGTATAATTCTGCATGAGACCTGGAAAATACAATGTTTCATACAAACCATATCTGAAGTCACATATAAATTATTATACAATCATGTTCTAAAGAAAAAATGTACATAACCGTTTGTATTGATGTGGACATCCACACTTCTAACCGGGAGAAAATCAGTATGACAAAGACTTGTTCAAAATATGTGTACATTTCTTTATAAATTCTTGATACCACCATGAGACTTGAGAGTAAGACAAAATAAACAATAGCTCCGCGGTCGGAGACATATACCCCCAAAACAGGGCCTTGACACAGATTTTTGTGCAACAAAACTGATCATGAGTATTAATCTTATTAGGTAAGGACGACATAGTTTCTGGTTGATTTTTGGTCAAAAAAGTAATTTCAATAGGGGTCACCAAGTGTCCAAGGCCAATGCACATGTAAAGTATCAGGCCTATCGGTCAATCCGTTGACGAGTTATCGATCGAAACTAACTGATCTACCGACAGACAAACAGACAGACCGACAGGCTAGCAAAACAATATACCCCTCTTCTTCGAAGGGGGTTATAACAAAGAACCAATAAATGTTGAGGCATTTTGTTGAAGCCATATAGCATAACACAGCAAAGTAAAAAGAAAATATGTATAGTAACGTTATATACAAAACATTTATAATCTAAAAAGTTACAAATAAAATTTATCTCACATCACTGCTTCTCTAATACGTTACCCAGAAAATATGTCTAGTCTTATGTGGGTAATGAAATACATGTATTCTAATTTTTTTAAATATGTTACCCATATTGGTTCAGATGATCTATAATAGTGGTACATTTGGTCATTTTACTACAACCACATTAATAATATCCTGATACGCTTTCTGCAGAAATACAAAGCTTAGTGATCACATCGCTGGCTTAGAACCAGAAGGTCGTAACTACCAAATCGATATATTGAGAAAACAAGAGAAAACTGTTGGTAATTTACTCTTTACCTATGGGAAAACACGTTTTTATAACTTCACTTTGGTCAACATGACAAATTCAGATTTTCATGACAAAAGGCTCATAAGAAGCGCATTGTGAAGCAGATTTCAGATATGTATGGAGTAACGACTCTAAGCCATCGACATCTTTTATAAATTAATCAACTACTCTTGTCCAAAACATAGTCCAATTTCTTCTTGTAAGTATAAAAAAGCACATATAAATTATTGCATACGGTAAAATCCTTAATATTCGAGGAATGATCTCAACCATGAAATTAAATCCCCATGAATATTAACAATTTCTATAGTATATCATTTAGTGGATAAGATTTCCTTGACATTACGCCCCACGAAATGGTATATTTTCACAAAAGCCATGAAATTGTGTCCCATTGAAATATAAGTTTTACATTATCCATTTACAATGTTCAGTAAAGCATCTTGAATTTATTTGAAGCATTGGGGTTCGACACGACTAACAAGAGGGCCCAAAGGGCCCTAGGTCGCTCACCTGTTGCACATTGGTCTAGGTATCAGTACAACCTACATTCCAGCCATATTTCATGAAGATTGGATCAAAACAGTGACCCCTTGAGTGAACACAATGTTTTTCTAAGATTTGACCAAGTGACCTAGTTTTTATCCCACATGACCCAGTTTCAAACTTGGCATAGATTTCATTAAAAACAACATTCTGACAAAGTTTCATGAAGATTGGATCAAAATGGTGACCTCTGGAGTGAACACAATGTTTTTCCAAGATTTGACCTAGTGACCAAATTTTTGACCCCATATGACCCAGTTTCAAACTTGGCCTGGATTTCATAGAGAACAACATTTTGATCAAGTTTCAAGATGATTGGATCAAAACCAGTGACCTCTGGAGTGAACACAAGGTTTTTCTATCATTTGACCTAGTGACCTAGTTTTTGACCCCACATGACCCAGTTTCGAACTTGGTCTAGATTTTATAGAGAACAACATTCTGTCCAAGTTTCATGAAGATTGGATCAAAACTGTTGCCTCTAGAGTGAACACAAGCAAATTGCTGACGGACGACGGACGGACGACGGACGACGAGTGATCACAAAAGCTCACCTTGTCACTATGTGACAGGTGAGCTAAACATATATCCCTTTACATGATATAGATACAAGAGAAACAGCTCAATGGCAAAACTAGAAATACCCAACTCAATAGTGAGTGTAATACTTTAAACAAGTCGAATGCAATCATTTAGTGGGTCGGCGTCATTGCACTTTGAATTTGATTGAAATTGTGTGTTTTCATGTATGATAATATATTGTCTTGAAGTATGCAAAACCCCTTTGATTTGTAGTAATACAAAGTAAATGCATCACTGCATCTTCAATTTTTCCACTCGACACAAAGTTCACTTCAAAGTTTATTGGCAAAATCATCACGGAACATTGCCGCTGGTTATTTACTAATAATATAGCGATAAGGCAAATGCATATTTACCAAAATAATCAATGTCACTCGAAAGGCATAAATCTACAACAAGCGACGAGGCGTGACTAGAAGTTACTTTGATAGGGGTCATGCCTTGACGCTTGTTGTACATCTATATATATATAGTGTACATGCAAAAACAAATGCTTTGATGTAACAACAAAATGAAGAGTATATACTTAGGAGACAGAAATAATATTAAGAATGTCAGTATAAATACGTGAACACTTATTTTGAGATATACATTGTTAGTAGTTACTGGATACATAATATGATCAAACGTTAAATAACATTTTGTTCAAATCAACTTTAATGATAAAATATATCATTTTTGACTTGACTTAGTTCAGGGTAATTTGAATCACTCGCGCACCATCACATGGAAGAAAAATAGATATAAAGTATTTAAATCAACGAACAATACCTATTTTATACGACGATGTTAAAATATAATCCAACTCCACGTTCAATCATTTACAGCTGTGACACACATGTATTTTATATGTGTTGTATCGTTTGGTGAAAACCCATTATTTATATTGAATCTAAATATCGAACGTTCCGAAAACCACATACCATTTATTTTATATGACTTGTGTCCTGGTTAATAAAACAGTTAACTTATGGGCTGTAGACGATCGTTTATACGAATAGAGGTATGGATTACTCCCCTTATAGTTAAGCCAAATAATATGTGCTTTTATTTGATATGCGTCTATATTCTAGCCAAATAATATATGCTTATATTTGTTATGCGCTTTTAGTCTCGCCAAATAATATGTGCTTATATTTGATATGCCCTTATTTGACAAGCCGTATGCGCCTACCCGAAAAGTGCCACATCTTGACTGCGTGTTCCAAAATACGTGCGTAGGCGGTACTGACCATGTGCTGATTCCTACGTTTCACCGGCGTATTTGCACGCAGACAATATGTGCTTTCACAACAGTCACAATGACGTCAGAGAGGTGTACATGCCTTCATACGCCGTCATGTTGAACTGGACTGCGTTCCAATATTCCTTACAATAATCAACACTCAACATAACAACATTAATAATAGTTTTGTACAAAGACGACTTGTCTGCCAATGCTCCTCTAAAGGAAACACGTAATTCTTGCTGCTGCTGTTGTAGGTAAGGAAATACAAAATTTAAAAATTTGACGAAAGTGTACATAGTTATCATCTCGCGATTATCGCCCATAGATTATTGTGCACATTCAAGGATAAGAAGCAATTCTCTCTCCTAACAAAGGGTGGTGAGGGTTGACAGTTTTACGTCCTGTGTAGTAGAGATATCGTAGTTTCCATATTTGCCTGTTACGCAAGCAACTGCAGAAAGAACTATATTAATAGAACTAAGAAGCCTAGTGTATTTGTCGTCATAACCACAAACGTGATGCATTCGATCTTGTAGTTTGTTCATTTTGTTTTCATACTCGACGCATTAATTACTTTCCCACTGATGGTCCGGTGAAGACTACGTAGTCACCTGAATGAGCAAGCTAATCAACAAATGACTTATAATCACATTTGCATTTAAAAGAGTTACCATTTAGATAAACACGGATCTTAATGGCGTGTTAAAGGCTAAGAGATGTTCATTGGTTTCAGATTGAAGAAGAAAAAATGTTTAGTATAAATCTTAATTTTTCAAGTGGTGCAGATATTCCTGCGAAAATGTTATCGTTAAAATTCCGTTGCTTGCCAGTTTCAACACTTCCAAAAGTCGATTACCGCTAATCTAGTGAGAGAGATCCAGTGAGAGAGATCCAGATATGTATTAACATTGGCTGGCGTAAGCGTCCAAATCTAACACCTGATAGCGTTTGGTCATGACTGCATGTATTCCTTAACAATAACATCTGAATCATTGTCTTGTTCAGTCCATTACTTACATTCTTCAATCCATTATTACACAAGCGATCGTCCTTTGACATACCTAGTGTTCAAATATCTTAATATAGAAAACGACTCTGGTAGAACTCGTTCGATGCGAGTATCCTTCAATATGAGTGTTTCTAACTTACTGTTTGCTAAATTAACAAAAGTCCTTATCATACTGTTTGTAGGATAAAACAACAGATGCCTTAATTCTAGTAGATGAACGAATCCATGTACTAGAATTGTAAGGAACAACCTATACACAGTTAGTATGTTCAAGGACATTAATTAAGCCATCTTTGTGTCATAATAGGTGCCCTTGTCGTCTGCATTTTGGCAGTTCATGTGAATTTGAAGTTCCTGCAACATGGAAAGTGGTTCAAAGAGTCCGTCCGCTAGGCATGCTGGATAACCTAACTGGTTGTATGCCAGTGATAGAAAGCGTAGCTTCTTCAAGCCAAGAAATGGCCCATTGTCTAACTGATTCAGCATATTGTGGGATAGATCCAAGTATGACAACTCTGTCAGATTATCAAAACTGAGTCTCTGATTCGGGTTTTTACCAAGATAGTTGTTGTTAAGAATCAGCTTCCGTATTTTTGTTGAAATTTCCGTTGACGTATTTATCAAAGCTGATTTCATGGACTATATTCTAACCAGAAGTCATAACTAACTTAAGTCACGTTGGCTGTTTGAAATTTACTAAAACCAGTCGTTATTGTTGACGGTTATTATTTGTTCTAGTGCTTATTGTCATAAAACAACTATCAAATGGCTATCAGTTGCGAGTTAACCAATGAACTATTAGTGATGCTGTTGTTATCTAAAAACTAATTCGAAGTTTGCATTTTATTACATAAGTGAACATTATACACTTGTTAGGACGATTCGTAATTACTCTAAGCGGTTCAGGGTGCAGAATGGCCAAAACGTAGGTTGAGATGAATTTACGTACAAGTCTACAAGACAGAAACATATATGCAGTTTCAAAGCATGCAATGGTTTATCTTTGTGAAAATGTAATGTTTTAGAATAATAGTCTGGTTCCCTGTCGTACTATAGTGTTATAGTGTTTAAACTTAATGACTTAGGGGAGGCAATACAGACTAGCTGTATAAGCGGTTATCGTACAACCCAAACTATAACTGGTGTCCGTTGCCTAAGCAAAGCGCTACCGAGCGCCTTTATTCAGTTACCTCCCGTTCAATAAAATATATAAGACGTGGGTTACCTCCCGTGGAAGCGATACGTATATGTCAAATAAATTAAACGTGCGGTTTTCTAAACGCACACTGTTTAACCTCGGGATAAATGATAAACTATTGATTTCACCATTCGATACAACACATGTGAAAATATCATAGTTGTTAAATAAATACAAGTAGTTGAACATGAGATTTATTACTAGTATGTTATCGTCATATAAAACGTGTATTGTTAAAACACATTAATACCACCTGTTTTCTAATATTATGTTGCGTGGATGCATGTGAAATACCTAACGTACACAGTTTTAGTCTGGGTGAGATTTAATTGTTTCGTTTGAAAATTGGCTATATTACGACCAGTATTAGGTAAATCAACAAGCAATGCCACCATAAATGTTTTATTTAAAACAATGTTAATTGATTTCATGTAACGCAATATTGTATCCAATACTGTTTCAACAAGGTATTTTTCAGTGCTAACATTCTGAATATTATAACTGTCTCTTAATCATACAAATAATCTTTATTTTGTTGTTATGCTAATGCATTTGGTCTAGAATGTGCAATATAACATCTTTCATATGGTATAACATATTTGGTAAATTTGTCTTTTCAGCATTTATAATTGAGCCGTTCTCCAGGAAAACCGGGCTTATTGACATAACAATAGTAATTATGTAATACTATTTAGAAATAGCTCTAAAATGAGAAATATGTCATGTTCGCCGATTTAATCGTAAGTAGTTGTATAATATAGTACTATCTTAAAGATTTTAATTTTCTGATAAGTTATGATAAAACCACTTCCGTCGTTGCTATTGTGACCAATTTCCGAAAACTACCCGAATTGAGAAAAACAAGGGGTAAGTGGTTAAATACAGCTGCTACTTTTACTATTAAGCAAACATTCACAATTTTCTCGTGTTTTATTATGACAAGAATATAATTCTAAAATGTGACAGAAATTTGCAAACTTTACGCCAATCATTCATCAAATACTGGGTTTATGAAATGATTGTTAACATTACGTCAAATAATGTTCGAATGACGTTTGCGACGGGAGTGGTTAGTTTTAAATGTCTATAACTTCGTTAATTTATGTAATAATCCATTCAAATTTTCAGAAAATGTTAAAAGAGTCCCGTCATTCTAACAGTTTATTATCATGATTTTCGTAATTTTGTTACTAAGTCTGGTTTTCTTGGATAACGGCTCACATGTTTTTGTGTTAAAGACCATAATGCATTGTCTTTGCTGAGTTTACCAATAACATTTTAACTGGAATTTGAAGAGTGGTGTTTACTATCACCTCCCAACTTCTTATGATTGTGTCAAGTAAAAAAGTTAAATGTTTTATTACTTGCAATTAGTTAACGATACTATTACTAAGCATTGGAGATGGGTATGCAACAATTCAGTATATGAGCCGTTCTCCAGCAAAACCGGGCTAGGTGACATTATACAAAATGTAATAGTTATAACAATATTTAGAAGTGAGAAAAGGTCATGTTTATCGAAATAGTAGGATAATATAGTACTATTTTTTATCCGATTTAAATTTTCATATACGAGTACATTATGATAAAATAACTTCCATTGTTGCTATGGTGACCAATTTCCGAAAACTACATGTATTGAGAGAAACAAGGGGTTAGTGGTTAAAAATAGCAGCTACTATTCTCTTTAAGCCAACACTCATAAAGTTGTCATGTTTAGTTACAATAATAATATTATTCAAAAATATGACAACAGTTTGAAAATATTGCGTAAAGAATTGATCAAATACTGAATTTATGAAATGATTGTTAACGAAAGTGATTAGCTTCAAAATTCTATAACCTTGTTAATATATGCAATAATTCGTTCACATTTTCAGACACTGTTCATAAAATCTCGGCCTCCTAACGATATATTATCATGATTTTCATAATATTGTCACAAACCCCTTTTTCCTGGAGAACGGGTTATATGTTTATTTATATTTACAAAAATTAGTTGCAAAATGATTTGGACCAGAGTAGTTGGTCACTCAATACAAATGTTGATCACTAAGTTTGGTGTCTCCTTTGAAAAAGTATCGTGATATTATTACGATATTGCTGTTGTTTTGCACGTACCACGACCATAGATATCCGCTGTTTTAGTACCCATATTAATCATGACGATTGTGGCCACTTTGAGAGTAGAAGTGCTCAGAGATACACTTTATGCGTTACTTTCTAACATGCAAGTACATATGCCTTAGGTATATGGTACCGTTAATGTAATTCACTCGATAATAAGTATTTTTCTAATCGTATTTTAAATTTTATTATCACTTACGTATCGGCTTTCGCCTTTACCAGAGCTATTATAAGCTATATGGCATAATATATTACGTTACTATACCTATTTTACTTTGCTTTAGTATGTTAAAGGCTTTGACAAAAGTCCCTTTAATTATATGTATTGGTTATTTCTTTATTTTGCATGAAGCACTACAAACTCTCAATTCTCAAAGTGGTTTCAAGCAATTATAAATAAATACACATAAACTTTGAACAGCACGATACAATACTGTATTTTCTCGGTTAGGATTGGGTTCCTCAGAATATCAAACGGGAACAATGTTTATGTCGATCGTAATTATGGAAACAATCATTTGTGACCTGTGGCACGGTTTGTATGTGCATTGTATTATCCAGGTGTCATGCAGAATTCTACCTTCAAAGCCTTCGCCCTGGTACTCTCAGCGGCACTAGTGTTTGTCTTTCTGGTCGCTAGATACTTATCTGGTGAGTTATAGCTGTGATTTAATGACTGTCAGTTTATGCGTGTTTTATTTTGTATTTTGTTGCTTTCCCGAGCACCAATATGCTTGAACTTAAACTAAAATAAAAAGTGTACATCAAAGTGATTCGTTTCTTATTCAAATAGCTAACCTCTGAACAAGCTGTGTAGCATATTGGTGTATGCATATCATGCTCCGTATATTGTATGTGTGTCTGTATCCACCAGCCATTGCGTTGGACAAACGTTTAATGTTTTCCCCAAACATGTCTTTACGAACTTCAATTGCAACTTGATTAATTAAAAATCTGTTAGAAACGTTTCAGAAGTTCAATGGTATACAAAGATTCGGACATAACGAAGATATTTTTATTTGTCTTAACAAACCGTGGAAAACGGACCGAACATTTATTTATCTCGTGAGATCAGAATGCCTGTACATAAATGCTTCATATCACGCGAATGTACCTTCTGTGAACAATGTTAACAGTTATATGGTTAGATTTAAAAAGTGTTATTTGACTCAAAAGGGAGGTTCAATCAAGATTAAATTCAGGTAACGGCATAAAATGACGCCTTTGTGCAGAATTAGTTCAACAATATGGCTTTGGTGCCATGTCGACACTTCTTGATCAATATCGAAATCATTGTGTTCTCAATAGCGAGTTTAAATTTGACAAATATTATAAAACATGTTTTCGAAATATATACCGGTAGCGTTTAGGTAAGGTAAAGCCTCGAAGGCTCGTTTAATTAATGAACAAACACTTCCTGTTATTGATAAATTTGTGAATGTAGAAAGATAAACATTGAAGCATCTATGATTATACAGCAAATGAAATGCCCCAGAGTATTTCAAAATAAGGCCATACCAAATTGTTTATTCATTTAGCGTCCACCCTAAGTTCGAAAAACTATCTAGCTGAACAAAGAAACGATTTGGTATGGCCTAACTTTTAGTAAGCACCGATATATATTTCAGGTCCCAATGGTTTATCCATCCAGAGAAGTCCAAAACTGATGGTAAATGAATTTCAGCAGCAACAACAACAACAGTCTGTATTGACGCACGAAGATCTTGAAAAGATAAAACAATTGATTCAAACTGTACAATTCCAGGACACAGAGGTTCAACATGGTTAGTATGTTTGTTGACAGGATGTTGTGATCCTTTATGACTTGGTTGAGCCGCTCAAACTATTAAGATCGTTCATAAGCATATGCTATGCATATTGCCTGAACGTAATATACACATGTACTAGTAACGATTAGCCGTTCTGCAGGAAACCCTGATTTTTTGACATTATATTATTACAGTATAAAAAAAGGTTTTAAAAAGCTTCAAATTATGAAAAACTACACATCAAAAGTTGATATCCGGAACTCTGTGCAAGGTGGTTTTCCCCTTAATTTACATGTAGGTACAAACAAATCTGGCCTAGTTATACTGGTTTTGCATTCATATGCAAAAACAACTGACCCCAACTCTATTGTTCAGATATGAATATTCAATAGGCTCAAGGATTATAACGGTAAAACTTTATTTGTACCTACAGATTAGTGGAGATCCGGAGTAGGTCTATTGACCCACTTACCCATATAGCGCAATATCTTAGCTTTGCAATTTGAAAAGATTTATGTCGAAATCTTATCCTTCACCGCTTTGGTGACCAATTTAAGAAACCTACTCTGATTTAGAAAAGCATGTGGTTTAAAACAGTCATAGCCTATATCTGAATCAATATAATTTCGGTGTTACGTATATTGGAAACTAAAATTTTTATTCTAAACTTTGATGCTATTTTAGTCAGTTTATAATTAAGAATTGGTCAAATGATGTAATTTTGGAATTCTTGTAACCGTAACGTCAAAAATAGTTTAAATGACGTGCATGACGTCAGATAGAACACTCTGAATAAGGACTCTACAAAAACAACCATAACTTTTTCCAAACGTAAGAATAACTGATATTAACACAATTTATTTCGTAATTTGCTACATTGGCATTGTTCTTTACAACTATGAAACATCTCAAAATATTGTTCTTGTCAAAACAGCAGATTTTCCTTGAGAACGGCTCATATGTATATTTACATTTTGTTTATTGAATGATTTTCGTCAGACAAAAAGTAAAACGATTGTGTCGTTAAACCACCATGGTTTTTACTATGATTAATTCATTCTTCCAGTATGCATTCACGAACAACAACCCGGAGTTAGGATCCGACAACTTCGTCACATGCGTTGATATAATCAATGCGTTGATATAATCAATGTCATAAGAAAAGTTCTTGACTGTTCCGAATCGAACCCTTACATATTCAGTGCGATTGCATATTCTTCCAAATACGTGCTAGTCAGACAAATATGTTATTCGTTCCGCTACTTATGGTACTCAAATAAAGTTCATCGCGTGTTTCTCTATTTTAGATGACAGTAAAACAGCGGACGAACTTACAAAGAAGATACGTGTATTATGTTGGGTTATGACAAGCCCTCAAAATCTCGAGAAGAAAGCGCGGCATGTAAAGAACACCTGGACTAAACGATGTAACAAAGTCATATTTATAAGTTCTAAAAACAACTCAGACTTTCCTACAGTTGGAGTTGATACACAAGAAGGCCGAGGACATTTGGCAGCAAAGACAATGCAAGCGTTTAGATACATTTACAAGAATCATTTCAATGACGCAGATTGGTTCATGAAAGCCGACGACGATACTTACGTGATTTTAGAAAATCTAAGATATTTCTTGACAAGTCAAAACAAAGATAATCCTATCTTTTTTGGACACCATTTTTTAAGACATAATATAAAACAAGGCTATTTAAGTGGTGGCGCTGGCTATGTTATAAGCAAAGAAGCTCTGAGACGATTTGGAGAAGGAGGTAATGACTCTAAAATATGTCGTCAAGATGGCGGTGCCGAAGATGCTGAATTTGGAAAATGTATGGAAAATTTAGGAGTTAAAGCGGGAAATTCAACAGACATATATGGAAGAAGTAGATTCCATTGCTTTAACCCGGAAACACATTTAATGATTGGATATCCGAAATGGTATAATGAAAGAGACGCTAATGGCGCACGAAAGGTAAATATTAGAAAGTTTGCGGAGGAAAACTTATTTATATCTTCACGTGGAAAACATTGCAACCTTCTTTTATTCGGTCTCATGGAATCACTACTATTCTATATTTTCTATGCTATATCATCCTGCATTTTTTCGGCGGGGACTTGGACTTTATATTGTTGCTTTGGCTTATATGTGGGTATTGCTCAGTCTAGCTTGGTTGTAATGTTACTGATATCTGTGTTCGGCTGATTAAGTTGAGTGTTGCCTGCCCTGTTCGATTTACTCACACCTTTGTTGCAGTGTTTTATGGAAGCACTTACTAAAATCTCAAACCTGCGTCCACAATCGTCTCATTCTAAGCCAGCGATGTGATAGTTATCACTAAGAGTAGAAAACCCGTGACCGACGAATATAGACGGTTGTCATCCACGTCCTAATGTTAGTGATGGGGCGTCGTAAATATTTAAAAAATGTATGAGGAAATCGGATAGGTAAGGCAGCACTCAACTTAACCAGCCGAGGATAGAAATCAGTAACACCACAACTACAAAATGTACAGTGCACAATGCCCATACAAAAGCCAAAACAAAAATTAAAAGTCCAAGCATCCGCCACGAATAATTCAATTTCAGGATGACCTAATTTTACAAAGAAATTGATAACAACACAGCGGTGATCTAATTTAAAACATCACTGACAGTGACCTAACGTTAATGCTACCAAATGAGGCACAAATACGACGTGACCTAGTTTAAAACACTATGAACAGTTATCAATGTTACTTATTTCGTACAGCGACTTCTTCCAAAGTAAATTGGGCAGAATAGGAATGGAGGGATGCGTTAAATAACTATTATTATTCTTTCTCGTTGCAGGGTCTGGAAAGTGTAAGTGATTATGCGATATCCTTCCATTATGTACCACCAGAGAAAATGTATACTATAGAATATTTCACATATCATTTAAGACCTTACGGAATTAATTCCGGAAATAAGAATTTAAACCATCCACCTGAGTGATAGCAATGCAACAAAAGTGATTTAGGAGGGATGTCATTATCCCCATTAACGATTACATATCATACACGTTTGTTATATTAGTTGTGCATTGGATAATGGGAACAAGCTAGATGGACTTTCACCTACAACTTTCTGTAGAGGGAGGCGGTGTACTTCTAAAACAACGATATCAAGACTGCGTTCAATAAACGATTATACCCCAGTGGAAGCCATTTCAAAGCCAAGTCCAAAATGAGGTCAAGGTGAAGGTCAACATGGAGTCAGATGATACAGGCGTGGGGAGAGTGGTCATATACAACATCCATGCAAGTTTGAAAGCTTTGTAGCAAGCCATATTAATGCTAGAAGAAACGGTCAATTTGGGTTAACCAGGCTGGACAGACGGACGAACGAATGAACAAACGGACGGACAGGTGAATAACTATATGCCTCCCGATCTATCGAAACGGGGGCATAAAAACAAGAAATATCATTATCAGACTATCTGTAAAGATAGAGACCTAATGAACTATAGTGTACCACTGGGATCTGTGCCTGGTCCGATGAACTACATCATGTACACAAAACCAGTAAATGCAATCTGAATCCGTAGAAAACATAAATTGCAACATCATTTCTATGCTGATGATTCACAATTGTACCAGGTATATATAATCAAAAGATGGTGTCTCGCGGGATGAAACACTGCAAATAATTGAAGCTCGTCTGTATGATATCTTGCAAAGGATGAAAGATAATTTGCTGAAACTAAATGCTGACAAAACAGAGATAATCTTGTCTGTATCAAAACGCAATACCAATACAGCCGAGAATCTCACAATGAAAGTTGACGACGCTGTAATCAGACCATCATCGATGGAAGGAACCTTGGTGTAATGTTGGATTCGCATTTGGACATGGATAAACATGTTAACTCTGTCTCGTGGTCGTGTTTCATGCAGATCCGACAAATAGGCCAAATCAGACATTATTTCACTGTCGTTGCAACAGAAACCCTTATCAATTCTTTAGTAACATCAATGCTAGATTAATGCAATTCGTTTCTGTGTGGCTCCCATAAATCTACTTACGTTCAAGAAAGCATTGGAAACACTATATTTTACTTATTCAGGTTTTACTTCTAAAAGGAACTAACAGAAAGTATTTTATTTCTTTGAACTATAGGGTCTCTTTTAAGGTCTATGGAGACGGTTTCTTGTTAGCAGTGGATGTTTTGACCCTGCTATTGAAACACAAAATTTGTTTGCCTTTAGTAAACATGAAAGTTAGGTTGCATAAGGAACAGTAAACACCGGCTGGTATAGGGGTCTCTTTAAAGGTAGCTTCGGTTATACCTTTGGAGACGGTTTCTCGTAGAAGTGGTATCTGAAGCTGTTGTTGAAACACTAATGTCTTAGATAAACAGACATTGAAGTATTTAGGTCGCATAGTGAAAAGTGCGAAATAATTGGTGGAGTAATGTGCGTTTGGACTTGCCATACAGCTTACGAAACCATCTGGACTTAGACCATTTTTAATTTTGCGTTTTACTTGTTTACATAAATTAATGAAGAATGTGTTTATTTATAAACTGTTCATAATTGTTTATATTTTACCCAATTTATTTTTCTAGCATTTTTGTATCCATTATATATTGCTTAAACCCTGCCTAAATCGTGACGATTGAACAACACTTTTGAACGTATAATTTACATGTTTACATATTTACGCTCTATCCTAAGCCTACCTAAGGGAGTGTTATATATTATCCGGTTCTTCATTTTGATGCCCAGGTCTCCTAACATTCTTGGCACTGACTGGACACAGGAAACCGCCTACAACCTACTTCTGCAGGAAATAAACACTGTGTTCCATATTTTGTACTTGTTTCTGCCAGATCATGGGACTTGCCGTCGGTATACTCAGGCACATTGTTCCAAATTATAAATTATAAAGTACCCTATTAACTGTAAAATCATTTAATTTCGATAGGACGAAATACATGTATTGTGGTTTTGGTAAAAAAGACCATTTCGATGGGATGTTAATTCGTGGATTTTGCATTTCAGGTAATATATATACAAGGGTAAAAAATATTGTTCGATGGGATTTAATTTCGTGGTTCAAGGTGAACCACAAAATCCACGAAATTGAATCCCTATGAATATTAATGATTTTACAGTATAACGAGTTTTCAAATATTCGCGTGTACCCTGCTATATAAAGAGTGTTTGGTTTTTCAAGGTTAATGTAATAAAAAATAAGGGCTGGACAAATCCTAAAACCATGTAGCTATGGGTATACTTTGTACTAGTATATAGAATGTTGACCTCAGAGCTGGGTCTGCATTCGATCCTGAATCTGTATTCGTCATCAGTATTCTACCCCAATCCCATTTAAATCAGACACATACCAGCTCCATTACTTTCCACTCATAACTAACAGTGTAGATGAGTGGAGCAAATGTTAGGATATGATTTTGGTCAGTATTCGAACATGGGTCTTTATTAACTTACCTTTATTGTTAATATCGATGCCAAAGCTTGTTCTGTATAAGATACCGACCTTGGTCAGTATTCGAACATGGGTCTATATTAACTTACCTTACTTGTCAATATCGATGCCAAAGCTTGTTCTGTATAAGATACCGACCTTGGTCAGTATTCGAACATGGGTCTATATTAACTTACCTTTATTGTTAATATCGATGCCAAAGCTTGTTCTGTATAAGATACCGACCTTGGTCAGTATTCGAACATGGGTCTATATTAACTTACCTTTATTGTTAATATCGATGCCAAAGCTTGTTCTGTATAAGATACCGACCTTGGTCAGTATTCGAACATGGGTCTATATTAACTTACCTTACTTGTCAATATCGATGCCAAAGCTGGTTCTGTATAAGATACCGACCTTGGTCAGTATTCGAACATGGGTCTATATTAACTTACCTTACTTGTCAATATCGATGCCAAAGCTGGTTCTGTATAAGATACCGACCTTGGTCAGTATTCGAACATGGGTCTATATTAACTTACCTTTATTGTTAATATCGATGCCAAAGCTGGTTCTGTATAAGATACCGACCTTGGTCAGTATTCGAACATGGGTCTATATTAACTTACCTTACTTGTCAATATCGATGCCAAAGCTTGTTCTGTATAAGATACCGACCTTGGTCAGTATTCGAACATGGGTCTATATTAACTTACCTTACTTGTCAATATCGATGCCAAAGCTGGTTTTGTATAAGATACTGCATTGAGTGTCGAACTTCGATTTCAAATCTCAGAGCATTTTATGCACACATACCAACGAAACATTCTAGGCAGACGTAAGAGCAAGGCAGGGTATACGTTTGATTGTTGATCTCTTCCTTTCGTGGAACATTATGTATGGTCACTACAGTATCAATCCAAATTCGACACATCATACAGAACTTAATCTCTAAAGTATGGTGAATTTTACCTGACCCTCGACCTTCTATTAGCATAGCTTTACAGCCGACACCTTGTCTATATCCCGATTGTACGTTTTCATAAGTACCACGAAGTCGCTCGATGTGTAATACAAACACAAATCTTGCAAATATTGCACTCCTTGCTCACGGAAATTGATATATTCGATGTCAGGACCTTGTTATATAGTTATAATTGTTATATTCGTGCTTGTGTAATATAAATAAATAAAGATCAGGATCAGTCAAATATCTCCGTACTTAGATAGTATGATAAACGCTATAACGATAATGTTACTGCATATCTTACAAAGATTCGTTGAGGGTGTTTCTTGTTATTTATAAAATGCATAACTTAGTACAGCACCATAAATGTTCTATTCAATACAACATAAAATACAGTACATGTATAATTATAAATTAATCTGTAATACGACACTGTAAGAGCCAGCATATTGGTATTTTCATTATCAAAAAGACAACTTGTCATGTGCAGTAGCCGACTCTGCTGCATAGTAACTTCCCCTTGCGTAGAAACTTACTACAAATGTACATGTTCATTTCAGTTGCATTAAATTGTATCATCCATTCTTATGTCGCTGGCTTAGAGTAAAAAGATTGTTATTACGACCTTAAAATAGCCGTACCTTTTTGAAATCAGCATAACAGGGCGCTTCTTGCGAACATAATTCGGAACATATTATATTGACCAAACCGAGGCAACAGTTGTTTTCTTTCTTGCTCCAAATAGTGTTTTTGTACAAACGACCTTTCCAGTCTAAGCCGTAACCATTCTTTTCTTGGTACATACGTCTGTCAGCATTAAGGTAAGGCCGCTAGCATTCGTATACGTCCGCCAGCATTCGAATACGTCCACAAGCATTCGAATACGCCCACCAGCATTCGAATAAGTCCGCCAGCATTCGAATACGTCCACCAGCATTCGAATACGTCCACCAGCATTCGAATAAGTCCACCAGCATACGAATACGTCCGCCAGCATTCGAATACGACCACCAGCATTCGTACACGTTCGACATCATTCGTATCAATCGTAATAGCTCGGTCATTTCCGTTTGTCTCCGGTCATTGGATAACAACCGAAATGGTCAGAATGCATTCGTTAATGACCGCCAGCATTCGTAGACGTCCGTCAGCAGTCGTATTCGACCGTCAGCATTCGTATACGAGCGCCAGCATTCGGTTGTAACCAGACCACAGTTTTCAAGCCTCATATACGAACTGATCATGAACATTGTTAATATAGAGGGCATTTTGACGAAATATTGAGCTGTTGCATCTTTCTAGAATATTCCATTGTTGGTGTTGTGTTATCATGCCTGACAGTGACCGTAATGTTACTTGATGGTACATTCGAAATAGATGTGTTTACATTTTTATGTCTTAGGGGGCAGGTGATATATTATTGGCAAATTTTGAGTCAAGCGGATTTCATGAAAACAGCAAATAAGACAAGAAAGTATTTATGTGTCAGTCTCAGGGCCTATGCAACATAAATAGAAAATAACATCAAATTGCAAGGCTAACCCCTAGGGTTGTGGAGTTATGGCCCTTTGTTTTTGCCCCTACCCCTCCAAATTTTAGTCAAAAAAATACAAAAGTGACCAATTTCACCCCACACACAGTATTTTTAAAACCCAATGCAATCTTATTTTTACATAAATAGCATGTCTGAGCCAGGTTAATTCAGCAAGAAAAGTGTTTCCCATACCTGCCGATTTTTGCTATTTGCTGTCAAAGTTTTTCGCGGTTTCTAACGACGCTAAATTTGAACTTCCGCCAGTGGTGGTAACCTCCATTTTGAAGAGCTACAAATCATTCAGAGCCAACTGATATTTAGTTTCTATGGTTTTTCAAAATATTAAACACCTTCTTTGTACAAAATAAATACAAACTTGGGTCTTTAAAATACCAATTTAATTTTTGGTGCCCATAAATAAGCCCTACACTAAAGATTTGATATTTTGACCCCCATCACCCCAATATATCCCCTACCACATTTAGAAGCTTGGATCTTGAAACCAAGCTTTTACTTACTGACAGAACTGCTTTTTGAATGAAATTGGATGGTACATTTTCAAAGGTGTTTTGTAAAAAAGCGGTAACAATGGCAAGGATTGTGATTGGTGACATTTTTAAAGATTTCTAGTCTTGATCTGTAAACATTAGCAGCTTCCATCATTGACCATTAGTGCATAAGTATGGGCCGAAAATGGTTTGTTTGGCCTCGGTAGGGTAGTTAATTGATGGTTTGGCATTCGTATACGTCCGCCAGCTTTCGGATATGTCAGTTAGCATTCGGGTACGACCACCAGCATTCGTATTCGTCCGCCAGCATTCGGATACGTCAGTACGCATTCGGGTACGACCACCAGCATTCACAAACATCCGCTAGCATTTGGACTGTTCATTCATTCATATACTAGTACGTCCGTCAGTATTCGAATAATTCGGTTATCATTCGTATGCGCCCGGCAACTTTTGGAGACATTTCCTTTGAACAGCACTCCGATACGTCCGACACCAAATCCAACGTTACTCTCTAATGTGGCACTGGTCACTGCTGCCAACCCCTTCATTATGGTGTCATTCCAACCAAATCAACTGTATATACTAGTAAGCAGTTGCAATTTGTTTTTTTCCATGATGGTAAAACACAACTTCAACACGGTTTAAAGCTTCTAATTTTTCTTACAATTGACATTAACAGATACTATGTATTTAGATCACTCAGGTGGATGGTTTAAATCCTGGTTTCCGGAATTAATTCCGTAAGGTCTTAAATGATATGTAAAATATTCTATAGCGTACATTTTCGGCGGTGGCACATAATGGAAGGATATCGCATAATCACTAATACTTTCCCGGCCCTGAAAATAGAGAGAATAATATGAGTTTCAAAACATGCAAAATATACTTGCTCTAGTCTTTACTAACATCCTGGTTAGTGTAGGAACCAGTGCTTGACAGACAGAAGGAAGGACCCAAGATTGCTACGTGTGGTGGTTGTACTATTAAGAACAAAAGCGTTAGTGGTAATGAAATGAGACGAATGACATGTATTGCGTACGATAACACCAAACCAACTGCTGTTGCTTTTGTGTGTGTGGACGGACGGACAGGCGGATGGACGGACAGAAGACAAGCGTATATTATAGTATAGTCACCTATAGTTCAGTATTGTCAATGTATCTAATTATATTGTGAGATGCCTTAAGCATAGCTTAAATTTCTTTAGAAAGTTATTTTCGTTTTCTCCTTTCATTCTTCTTCTTGCAAAAATGTCTTTATTAATAAACTACATGTATAATCAATTTATATTTTTTTTATTACTTCTTCAAAATAATGCAAAGTCACTGCGCATGCGTCACAACGATGATGTCTAACATGAATGCAACTTCAGGGAACTATAGTTCATATATTTCAAATGTTATGTCGCTACGGTCAATAAGTTTTCAATAACGTTTGTCAAGAATACTTTACTCAGTGCATGTATAAGCAAATCTAAAATACTGATGGAAACGTTCACTACTACATTACTTACCTTTTGTGCACCGTGTGCATCGTATTTATAATACCAATCCGGATATCCACCCATTAAATGTGTTTCCGGATCAAAACAATGGAATCTACTTCTTCCATATTTGTCTGTCGAATTTCCAGCTTTAACTCCTAAATTTTCCATACATTTTCCAAATTCAGCATCTTCAGCACCGCCATCTTGACGACATATTTTAGAGTCATTACCTCCTTCTCCAAATCGTCTCATAGCTTCCTTGCTTAACACATAGCCAGCTCCCCCACTAAAATATCCTTGTTTGACAATAGTTTTAAAATGATGACCAAAATAAATAGGATTATCTTTGCTATGACTTGTCAAAAAATATCGTAAATTTTCTAAAATTACGTAAGTATCGTCATCGGCTTTCATGAACCAATCTGCGTCATTGAAATGATTTTTGTACATGTATCTAAACGCTTGCATTGTCTTGGCTGTCAAATGTTCTCGGCCTTCTGGTACATCGAGTCCAACTGTTGGGAACTCTGCGTTATTTTCGGAACTTATAAAGACCAGTTTATTACATCGTTTTGCCCAAGTGTTCCTCACATGCTGGGCTTTTTTATCGAGATTCTGAGGGCTCGTCATAACCCAACATAATACACGTATCTTCTTTGTAAGTTCGTCCGCTGTTTTACTGTCATCTGGAATAAAAATACACGCGATCATGTTATTTTCAGTTCGAGAACCAATATGGACCGTACTGTTCAGCAACAGACCTGTATGCCTAGCGCATTGGCACTGGACCAGGCCCGGTGATAATTTCTCAATCTTATACTCCAACTCCATACTCCATACTTCATGCTCCAACTTGAAAAACAACTTTTTTTTAGAATTTTGCATTAAAATCAATACCAACTAGTAGCAAATATTCTAACTAAGAAAATGAACCCCCATTTCATGTGTTTTCATTCAAAAATAAAGAAGTTACAGCTGTTTTTGTAACTAATAAATGCTCCAATTGGAGTACGGAGTATGAGTTGGAGCATGGAGTACGTACTCCAATGTTTATAATCACCGGGCCTGGATGGTTCTCTGGACGAGCGGTGTGGCGTCTAGTTTAGTAGAGTATAAAGTCACACCTGATGGGTTCGATGCCCATGAAGGACAGGGAATGTATATTCGATTTAACTGCTATTTTAATAAGCTATAACTTGTTAATCTCTCTACAGAATGATTCAATTTGAGCACTTTAGTGGAATTCCCAAATGTGGAAAATACCATAAGATGGTAGAATATGTAACGAAATACCCCTATGGTTGGTTGATAAAATGACAATTTGTAAACAATAAATGCATAAATTAAAATCTAAGGGAAGCAACTCTAGCAAAATTAGTATCTTGTTCACCATACAATTTGCTAAAAACGATATTTGGTCTACTTTTTCGACACATATACATGTATGTGTCATTCTATTGTCGAGTATTTGTAACTTGTTAAGAAACTGCATAATTGTTCCATAATTCATTGTATGTAATGGATGATCGGTAATATAGTTGTGGGAGCAATAATGGGACTTTAAGCAGTCCATGTCAAATCACTGTGTATAGGAATCGGTTCCAATTTGCAAAAATTGTTTCACAAAATATGTAAAATAAAACAGGAAGTAATAGTAGATTGCCTCTGAAATCAGCACTGTGCGCATGCGTGTCTAGCGACATACTAACCATGATGAGCCTCTGCGTCCTGGAACTGTACAGGTCGAATCAATTGTTTTATCTTATCAAGATCTTCGTGTGTCAATACAGACTGTTGTTGCTGCTGCTGCTGCTTAAATTCACTTACAGCAAGTTTTGGACTTCTCTGGATAGACAAACCACTGGGGCCTGAAATATCAAAACATTTGTGAATACATTTGTACATACATTATTTTTTACTGGCCCAGTGCCGAGTGGGACAGTGGCGTAAGTGCTACACACAAGTAACAATCCATGTATAGCTACTTGTATTTGGAATCTGATTGCGCAGATTTTGAACTTTTTTTATGAAAATCAAAACTGATCATGCTGAAAAATCTGAAGAAGAAAAAGCTGTTTGATTTGGTCAAGTTCGGACAGTTTCAGACACAAGCACCCGATGGCCGGACAAGATTAGAATCAAAGACCATTACAAAGAATAAGTCAAAATACTGCTGGAAGAGGGCATTAGGAAACGAAAATGGAGACTGATTTGTCATACTCTGTGAAAACCGAGAAGTCACATCACTCAACAAGTAACGATGGAACCCATCCGGAAAATAGGCTAGTTGGACGGTCTCTAGAAACATTCAGTTACGTCAGGTTACATCAGATATGAGATTTGAGGACACAAGGAATACAGTATAAATGGATAGGTTAGCGAAGGACTTGACCATGCTCTGTGCAAACCAGTAAAAATACATCACCCGATAACCTTACGGTGGAAGCCACTCGGGAATAAATAGTAGGACAGTCCCAAGAAACGTCTGTTGAATTTACGACAGGTATGAGACATACAGTGTAGATGGAGAGGTGTAGCAAAGGACTTGACCATGCTCTGTGCAAACCGAGAAAATCCATCACCCGATGGCCTTACGGTGGAAGCCACTCGGAAATAAATAGTAGGACAGTCCCAAGAAACGTCTGGTGAATTTACGGCAGGTATGAGATATACAGTATAGATGGAGAGGTAAGCAAAGGACTTGGCCATGCTCTGTGCCAACCGAGAAAATCCATCACCCGATGGCCTTACGGTGGAACTCACGCGGGAATAAATAGTTTGACAGTCCCAAGGAACGTCTGGTGAATTTACGTCAGGTATGAGATATACAGTATAGATGGAGAGGTAAGCAAAGGACTTGACCATGCTCTGTGCAAACCGAGAAAATCCATCACCCGATGGACTTACGGTGGAAGCCACTCGGAAATAAATAGTAGGACAGTCCCAAGAAACGTCTGGTGAATTTACGGCAGGTATGAGATATACAGTATAGATGGAAAGGTTAGCAAAGGACTTGACCATGCTCTGTGCAAACCAGGAAATTCCACCACCCGATGGCCTTTCGGTGGAACCAACTTAGGTATAAATACATGTAGTTGGGCAGTCACAAGTAACATCTGGTGACGAAAGTTACAGCAGATATGGATCACAATAATATATATAAGGAAAACAGTATAGATGGAGAGGTTAGCAGATGTTAGTAGAGGACAGCCGAAGAGGCGAAGTATCATCCGTGGTCTCTGTTTGTAATGAACAAAATAAAGCTATAACTCACCAGATAAGTAGGTAGCTGCCAGAAAGGCAAACACTAGACCCACTGACAGTCCCAGGGCGAAGTTGATTGTAGCATTCTGCATCAGACCTGAAATATACGAAGTTTGGTATCTTTAGCTAAAATATCATTGGTTCCGTAAAATTTATTGTTATCAGGTCCGGTGATTATAAAGATGCTCTATCTCATACTCAAACTTCATACTCAATTCTCAAACTTGAAAAAACCAAGCTTTTCTAGAACATTTGCATCAAAACCAACACCAACTTGTAGCAATTGATCTAACTATGACGTGTCTCTGTTCAGTAAATAAAGAAGCTACATCAGTTTGTGTAATCAAGAAAATAGCCCAATTGGAGTACGGAGTAAGGGTTTGAGCATGGAGTACGTTCTCAAATGTTTGTAAGCACTGGGTCATACTGTATGTATGGTTCTAGAACATATACATGTCAGTGATCCTACGACAGACACAGGTTTGACAGTATGTCATAGTATATTTCCTAGTGACAATAGTTCGTGTACACATGTACAGTGTGGACATACCGCCAGGTTTGTGATGTACCGTTAGGCTAAGGTCGCAAGAAACGCAAGAAAAAAATCAAAGTTAAAAACAACTGCAAACAGTTGATACGCATTTGAGTCGCTGTCCGACAAATATTGTAAACTCTTGCACACAAACATTAATTGTTGACCGTACCCATTCTTGGTTCGAGTGTTAAGTGTCAACGAAAACCCCTGAATAATATTTTAATTTTAGTTGACATACATTTTTCTTGCATTTGTAGCCAAAAGGTAAGGCGCATATTACGTTGGTATGTCTGCATTGGTATTTGTAAAGCACGCGCATATATCATTCTATAAGTACACAAACATGTACCATAATCAAACAGCCTTATCGTTAATGTAAATACAGTACTATTGAACATAAACAGTAATTTTATATGAATGACAAACCTCTACAAGCTTTAAAAGATTTTATTTTGTGATATTGAGTTATAACATCCAACTCACAACCCAATACACTGGGTACTATACGCACAGAAAAAACTGCTCCGATCCAAGCAACAAAAGGAATTCGCACCAATCTAGGAAAGCCGAATCCCTAATACGTCTTATAGAGTTCCTGGAGAAAGTTGTTAACAGTTATATTCCGGTTATAGTAGGAAAAATGTCTGCAAGTACTCCTTTCATTTATAATAATTTAATTTGTATTTTTGACACACAAATATCAGACAGTAGTTTCTGTCCTACTAGCCACATTTTATCAATCCACTAAAATGTTGCTTATGTGTTGTAGTTTTTTTCGATTTCGAATTCCGCTAACATAACTTTGTTTTGTTTGACATAATGATGTTCAAGTCCCCCCAACCGAAAAAAATAAACACTACTCACACAAACCAGGAAATACAAACCGTGATGTTATATCACCTGCCCCTCGGTTAGTCACACCTGTTTGTCGCCAGTCCATATTGTGACGCAGAGTATGTTGTAAATGAGTATGGCCCTTGTTTCTAATGTTTTACAAAGGGCACTTCGGCTGTTAATTATTTCGTTGAGTCATGTGCGGTCATTGCTCCGTGCATGTGTGTTTTTAATGTTTTCTGTGCCCGGCTGGTTGAGTTGAGTGGTGCATTCGCTGTCCGATTTCCTCATTGTATTTTACTTAAAGAAAAACACCACAACACTGCACTGGTGTTCAAACTTTCCCTACAGGTGATATATTTACATGTACTTGACAATATTTTATTCAAACTTTCCGCTGTATAACACCACTGTACATATGCATTGATTCATATTGGAAATATTGCTCAAATGCAAACACCTAAATGACTTTTTACAGCAATAAATCTTTGTTTGACAAAAAAAACACAAGCAAAAAATGTAAAAACATTTAGAAAAGGACCATATACTAGTACCACAAGGGACATATGCATAAAGTTTAATTGAAATCTATTTAATTTCATTCATTAGCTTCAATGTTTTATTGACATGTTAACGGACGGACGCACGACCAAAGGGCACACGGACTTACGGCGGATGAACAAAGCGCCATGAAAGCGGTGTCGAAAGTGATACTTACTTTCAATAGATATCATTGTAGATTAAGACGCCATGTGGTCGCCTTGTAGAATAATGTATTATTTAACATTGTCGGTGGTGAATACTGACCTCCAACGTAACTCACCTTCACCATTTAAGGTCTGCAACATTAACTATTTATTTCATTGACTAAACTTAAGAACATCTAGATCTACTGAACGAATTATTTACTTATTTGATCTACTGATTATTTGATCAAAAGAAAATATCCAAATCATGTAGGTTACCCTGGAAACCAAGATGGCGACCTATCTTAAAGACTCTACATGACTGGTATCATTATTGACCAGATTTATATTACATCGTTTATATACATCGGCAAACAAAGACAAGACATTGATCTGTCAGAATACCGCGACAATGTTACATTTTTTCTTTACAGGTGTCCGTTGCCTAAGCAAAGCGCTACCGAGCGCCTTCCTTCAGTTACCAATGTATCTCCCGTTCACTTAAATATAAAAGGCATGGATTACCTCCCTTGGAAAGCGCTACGTAGCGTTTTGCTTAGGCAACGTACAACAGGTATAGTGAAAGATTATTTATGGTTCTGTCAATAATAATCTTAGACTATAACTCACTACACACGTCGCTTTGTAACAAGACAATGTTACCCAGATATGAAGACAACATATTGATTTCAAATTTATTACGCAAGTTTTCCCAACGCCGCCTTAGTACAAACCTGTACATTCGTAAATATAAGCCCAGGTAACAGTATCGTTGAAAAAGAAATAAAAAAATTGGAATTGAAAAATATATAATACCTAAATTTTGAGAATTTATTTCAATGTTTTTATTTCTTTTTCAACGAAACTGTTACCTGGGCTTATAAGTACATCTTATTAAAATGATAATCACCCGGGTAGCTTGAGTGAGTTGCACTCGGAGATTCAGTTTAATGTGGTCAGATAATGCATTGTTGTTTGTTTACTTCTCGATGTGGTCAGATAGTAAATAATTGTTTGTTTACTACTCAAACTTTGATAAAGGTCAACATGATCACCAAATCAATATTCATGTCCTTCATTAAATACGTTAGCGTATAAGATTAACCCACGGAGAATATATTATTATGCAAATAGTTAAGTATCATCGCTGATGTTATTAAAATTTACTTTCATTTCATGGGGTACATTAGACATGTTTTTGCATACAGTTGTCGTTATCGAGGTAACTGATAACCCATTCAGCTGTGATTCAAGTGGCAAGAACAGCATGACTTGTTTTATTGGGTATCGGTCTCATTCTCAAGACCCAAATAGTTTAATTTGGACCAGTTAATGTCAAGTAAGAAATCTTCGTCCATGTAGCCTAATCATTGAAGTGAGACCAAAGATCATTGAAGTTAGACCAAAGATCTAGATACGTGCTTTTAAACATTTGCTTCGGTTTGATTTATCAGAACTTACACATTAAAACAATGGGCAATCGTTTACGCAGTTTTTTGGAACTGCCATTAGTCTATCCACTTATCCAAGTTGGCAAAAATCGCTCAGTGTGACCTAGGTATCAGTTTATATACTAATTTATTTAAGGTCGATTGTGAAACAAGTTTTTTCCCAACTTACTTTTATCATTCTCGACACCCCAATCCTGATGTTATCCATCGCCACGAGGGTATGAGAGAAGAGAAGCCAGTTTCCCTTATTACCGAGCGTCGAGCAAGGGAATTTCTGGTACCATTTTTATTTCGTTTTTGGTATGACACGGTCTGGGATAGAACCCGAGAACTCCCACACTCGAAGTGAACGCTCAACTACTAGACTAGGTATAATACCTGGGTATTAAGGAGGTCCGGTAACTGACGACGACGTAAAACTCGCTCAGTGTGACCTAGGTATTAACGAGGTACGATATGATGTAGTTATGCGATGCTGTATGAATGGAGATAGCAGTAGGTTGTTAGCTAGGCTATTCAATACAAGTACATTCAAACTCTCTCACACACAGGAAATAAGATATAGAGTTATAAATAGCGGTGATACTCACATAGCAATATCTCTAAACACAAGTATACATGTATACATGTTTACATAAACAACTTTTCGAAGTTAGAACATGGCGGCATATTGATTACAAAAGTTCACATAATCGAAACTGATTAGTCAAATTTTTCTAAACCTGGAAAACCAGGGGCCTTATTCACCAACGTTATCAAGTCTAACACTCAAGACTTATACTTTTGTATTGACAAATATTCTATTCGCTCTCATGTTGTTATAAATGTATCGATTTTGATATAAATTAGTAAACATGTATAGTAGATAACAACAAACAATAAGATTGAGATTTCACTGTGGTAAAATCCAATTGCAAAGAAATGGCAGTGATTATAAATGTTGTTAAGTTTAAGTCTAAGTCTTAGTCTGATTTTCTGTCTTATAATATTGGTGAAAACCCCTAGCATTTACATGGAACTCACTATACCAGTTTAATAGCTGGTGATCGAACGGTTCAACCAGAGACTTCTCTCGCACTCAAAACGGACACTCTACCACTACTTTATCGGGACATAATGACCAATTTAATGTGAAATTAGCTGATAAATGTATACTCACATAATAACTAAATAATCACCCATTTTATAGCAATTTAACGAAACTACGAAATATAACCCCAAGTAATAGTTAAGCGTAAGTATGCTTGCTCTTACAGTGTTAGCATTTCGTATAATATTATATGAGTAAACAGCACTGAGTAACATTATATGTTAGGAATGAAATATTGTAGGTCAATAACGCTTGTGAAATAAAACTATACAGATACATGATAGAATGAAACCAGATAGCTGAGCTAGGTCATAAAAGACGCACACACATACTGATTTAAATATTTTTCTTTCTTGTTATATACAAAAGAATATGAACTGTATACAATTTATATCAATTCGATGGATGGAATATAACAAGGAAAATGTCCACACGCCAAGTACCTGTGAGACATACATGTACTTATATCTCTTGATTGGTCTTATTAAAGTGCTAGTCAAACAATCTCGACCTAGTGACTGGAAGAAAACCACCGGAGACCGAAATCTTGTCTAATTAAAGTGCCAACCGATAGTTTCGTTTCCTTTAAAACAAATTAATGATATGAATTCCACAGACGATCTATGTAGTACAATGGTGTATATTTCAAAGCTTTCAAATGAAATGAAATAGAAACCAACCCCAGACATGAAAATAGATCATAATTATGTTGAAACCACAAACCAACTCTCTCCAAGAGAAAAAAAATGTATGCTATAAATCTAGCACTCAATTTATGATGGCAATTTATGATGGCAATTTATGAAGGCAATCTATGATGGCAATTTATGATGGCAATTTATGATGGCAATTTATGATGGCAATTTATGATGGCAATTTATGAAGGCAATTTATGATGGCAATTTATGAAGGCAATCTATGATGGCAATTTATGATGGCAATTTATGAAGGCAATTTATGATGGCAATTTATGATGGCAATTTATGATGGCAATTTATGATGGCAATTTATGAAGGCAATCTATGATGGCAATTTATGATGACAATTTATGATGGCAATTTATGATGGCAATATATAATGGCAATTTATGATGGCAATTTATGAAGGCAATATATGATGACAATTTATGATGGCAATTTATGAAGGCAATTTATGATGGCAATTTATGATGGCAATTTATGATGGCAATTTATGATGGCAATTTATGCTGGCAATTTAATTCGTGATAAAACTTCTAGGTCTAGTTTGCAGTATGCTATATCGTGTCTATAGCTAGGCTAAATGTGAAACACATACAAACTGCGCAGACCTTATCATAGATGATTAAAATTAGGTTACCTAAGTTTGAGAAACTATAACATCCACATTAAAATCTATTAGGAAAGTTTATGAGTAATGAAATCTTGGAAAGCAGGTTTATGGACGTACCCGTATACACAAATATGATAGATCATAAAATCCACTCAACAAGGATCCACTTACAAAATTGACATCTTTTAGATTAGATGCAGTACACACTAACAAAACGAAATCGAACAAAGATAATTTATATTTTGTACCTGCGTGTATCCAAACTGCAAGTGACAGATAAATCCACTTAACACTATGTACTTATTAAGTTGTACACATTTTTTCATGTCCAGTTAAATAAGACCCAAATCACAAATCACAGTCACATATCCGTTTGATTTGTAATACTTGTGTAAAACGATCTTACGTTAACATGTGCGTAGTGAAAGTTTATGCTTCCGCGTTTTCTGTGGTATATGCTTAAGGGAGGTAACTCTGGTATGCGGAGATCAATTTACTGAATATACGTAAAACTTCTTCACTGGCGGTTTTAGAAAGTATTGTTCTACATTGTATTGTGTATGCTTTGTTACAACGAAAGTATCATCAGACATGGCATGCATATCAATAACACCTGTGGATAACCATGGATCATATTAGTAGGATTTGCGAGTATTGAATTACCTTAGAATTTTAGACTACAACCTCGTATGTTATAGCTGTACTACGGAGTCCAGTAAGTGCCATACCCTATACTGTATACGACTGTATACTATAGTGCCCTGTTAGTGCCATGTCGAATGTCTCCCGTTCTTCCCTTAACGCTACACACGACCACAGACACACGGTTTTGTCGATTTAATAAACTTGCATGAAACAGATTTTTTCAGTCTCTCTTGTGGTAAATAGAGAGGCTGAAAAATTTGTTTCATGCAAGTTTATTAAATCGATGAAACTGTGTAGTGCCTGTGCACACGACATCACATTACGACCCGTTACGACATTGCGAAATAATGTGCCAAAACTGGCAACATAAGGTACGACGTTATCACAAAGTGTCGTGCGTCACATGACACTGTCATGCGTCGTGCCACATTGTTACATTTCCGTTTAGCGTTGTCGTTTTTTGTGATAGACAACATTGACATGGTCCTAACAGGAGTCCGTAGTTAATAATGCAATACGGAAGTTGTCAAGGACTTAAACACCAAACCACAATAAACGCTTATCAAAGTGTAATTACATTATGTATTTTATCAAACTAAATAGTCATGTACTTTTCATGACGTCAATCGCATCAAAATCACAACTTTATATACAAGTGAGTAGAACCCCTGTCCATGTCCCGGGGGAGGACGTGGATACCGGTGGAACAATCACAGGCTTTTACCTTTCAAATGTCCCTGAACTGACGGGTGAGGGCGAAACTTTTGTTCCGCACGAAAATAGAGGGGGACTATAGCCGTGGGAAGCATCTGGTTTATAGCGGGGACAATAGGCGGTGGGTTTACCTTCTACCATCTGCATGTCTCCAGGGGCAGAGGGGTTTACCCGGGCTTTGAAAATGCGGAGACAAGAGTTACAACTAACTGGTACATAATAAATCAAACCATGGTGTAAGTTGATGGCCACAGGTAAAACTACTCGCAGTTCTAATCAATCTTTCATTTCCGTACTACATGATAATTATATCGTGTCGTTATGGTTACAATGTACCATGTATTGACCAATAACTAATCTATATACTAATAAAAACCATGATATTGTTGTTGATCGTACTAGTCAATATTCCATGCAAATTGATATAAAACTCCAATATGAGAGCATGCCTGTATATAATTGTGCAGTAATTCATTTGCTACGCGGATAAATAGTAATGATTGGATACTAGTATTAGTCTTTTAGATAAATCTAACTGCAGGTGTTCTGAGACTCGTGTGACCTCGTCAGTAATAGTAATAATGTTGCCTACACAAGCACTAACGCAATCAGCACTTATATGTTCATAGGTTCTTCGTGAGACGATGGCAACAAGTGTTCTGTTGAATTGATCAAATAACGGTTTGAACAGCTTCGGTAGAAAGCGACAAAAGTTATAGTATGAAAGCTCCAGATGGGCGACCAATCTCTACCCAGAGTTGTCGTTCCTTTCCAATGCACGCACAATGTTAGTGTGAGCGTAGCAGGAACGACAACTCTGGGTAGAGATTGATGGGCGACGAGACCAATGCGATGCGAAGTCTTTATGGGTACTTGCTTATAAACAAACCCAATATTCCATGAGCGAAAGTGCATAGCCTTTGAATAAACCCTCGTATGAAACTTAAAATTAAATGAATTCTGGTCGACACTCCGAAGGTTGCATCGTCGTGCGCGTTGTCGTGTGTCGCGTTTAGGGACGACTGACGGCATGGCACTAACACGATTCCGTAGTATTAGTAATCACACAAAAAGTCAATATCTGCTGATTAATTTTCTTTTCTTAAGCATTGCTGGCAATACATGTATAATCGATTGATGATTTCATTGAGTACTGATCAAACAGATATATTGATCGATAACCGAACACAAGCCCATACGGGGTAGCTTTAATTATAAATGCCTTACAATGATATTAGACCCTGATATTCGTCCGAGCTTGTAATTAAAAGAATTCCATCCTCCTGTACATTCCTAAATTCCGAAAAAGAAGTGTTTAAATATTTACTTTGTATGACTATCTCAAAAATCAGCAACTTGATCAGTTTCATTAAATTTTCAACACAATGTGAGCGCTGACCTCGTAAAGCTATGGAGCATTGCAAAGAACTGGGGCACTGTCCCCGACAAAACGGTCCGTTTGCATTAATTTCGGTTGTCAACACCCAATTGTATTCAACACAAACGTCCGTATACTTGCATGCTCATTTAATTGGTGATACCATAAGAGAATGAATATTCCGTCATTGAACATGCGTTGTTTTCAAAGTACAATGTAGAATTAAGTGATGGAATTTTCGGAACGTTTTCGTAACGTTTCGTACCTGGTAGGCCTACGAAACGTCGCGATTTCAAACGTTACGTACCAGTTACGAAACGTTATTCTACCTTGAACACTGGGCTGATTGGGACATCGAAATATCAAAACTATAAATTGGTATTTGAACCACACCATGTACGAGTATCATGTGGAGTTCAGTGAAACGATTGTGTGTGTGTGTGTGTGGGGGGGGGGGGTAATACATCTATAGTATAAGTATAGCTTGGCTATATTGACGTGAGCCTGACCTTTATGTAAGAACATATAACAAGGTTCTTGCTTTGAATATATCAATTCCCGCAAGCAAATCGTGCGATATCTGTTTTTCAAATTTGTGTTTGTATTACATCTCGAACGACTTCGTGATATTCCCCGATTGGGAAAACATACAATCGGTTTTATGAACGTAGACAATATACCAACTGTTAATTTATGCTAATCAAAAGGTCAGGCTCGTGTCAAATTGGCCAAGCTATATCTACAATCAACTTAGTAAAGATACTAAATCAGTCGCATTTAACGATATAATCTAAACGAGCACGCTGGATTAGATATAGATATATCGGTATATTATTGAGACATAATGACAGATACCCCGGTATTATAACATGCTAATTAATACAAAGATTTTTTAAAAATCATCCATAAAACATGATAGTACGACAGAAAAATATTATACTACATGTATTGTAAGTTGTAACATAAAAACCTACAATGGGACGACTTATTTTAAAATTTAAATATCGCTGGCTTATGAAAACCTACAATGGGACGACTTATTTCAAAATTTAAATATTGCTGGCTTAGAATGATAAGGTCGTAAGTACAAAATCGATATTTTAAGAAAACAAGAAAAAATGTCAGAAATTTTTCATTACTTTTTGTAAAACAAACAGTTCCAACTTCATTTTTTCCAATTTTCATGAAAATAGGCTCAAAAGAAGCGCCTTATGAGGTAGATTTCAAATATGTATCAGTCTTAATAAGGTCGCAAGTAGTGACTTAGTAGTCCTTACGATCTTCTCATTCTAAGCCAGTGATTTGGTGTTTGGTAGATGAATTAAACAATCGTAAATGAAGATTTGTAATAATGTCCTGATGAATACTCATATATGTAAAACTTCGTTATTACGAGCATCAATATAACGAGCACCCGGCCTATATCGAGCAAATTTTAAAGTAGTACCCGCTTATATTATCAATATATGCACATTGGTTATTTCGAGCACCCTGTTTATCTCGAGCATTTTACCTGTCCCGATAACTCCTCGAGATAACGAAGTTTTACTGTAGTTAAGACCCAAACTAGTAGATTTACGTTATAAAATAAGTAAATTTCACCTGATTTGTTGACATGTGATTTTCCGTTTCATGATATTTTATACCATTGTTGTAAAATGAATGTAAATCCTTTTTAAGATCCGCATTTGTACTTTTGAATAATCCACTGACAAAAAACACGCAATACATGAAATCCTACCTCTTGAGGTTTTTTTTTATATAAAAAGGAATACACGGTAAGGCATAGTACGTATAATCAGTCTACGATTGCTCGTGTTGCCCCATTTTGAAATTTTACAAACCTACATCTTGTATAATATAATGATCTTCAAGTAGACTGATCTTATGATTGCAAAGGTATTGCATGTTTTAACACTACTTTATGCAAAGATACACCCTCCAATGGGAGCAACCTTGTACAAGACATAACGCAGCATCTACATAGTTGATAAGCAAAAACCAAAATATTTATATGAATATATCAAAACTCATATTATGAACAATTAGATAGCCTTTATACATATTGCTGATACACTTAATAAGATAATATTGATGTTGAATTAGATAACTAGTAGTTTGCAACATACAAATCGCTGGGTTAGAATGAGAAGGTCGTAACTAAAGAATCAAAATTTGAGAAAACAAGAAAAAACTGTCAGAAAATTACTCATTACTTATGGTAAAACAAGTTTGTTCAACTTCAATTTGTTCAACGTGACATGTTCCGAATTTTATGAAAATAGTCACATATATAAGAAGCGCTTTATGATGCAGATTTTAAATACGTTTCAGTCTTATAAGGTCGTAAGTAGTACTTAAGACATTCTCATACTAAGCCAGCGAAATAAGCATAACAGTTATACATTTATTACATTGATTAGTTGGCTAAAACTATAATTCTATTTACAATACCTTTACTAATGACGTTGCCAACGCAACGCATGAAAATATTCGTTCCTAACTGTGACATATTCCGCAGAAACACATCAAGTAACGCGATCCACGTGGAACTGTGAGATCAAATAATCACGGTAGTTATTTTCTCATATTGACATCATGTTAATGTCTCTCATCTTGTTTGATATACAATGTATAAGTTTACCTAAGTATCCAAAGGTTGTTATAGAGTCTAAATATAGTCTATAGAAAAAAACCGTTACCGGTTATCGATCATTTGAAAAAAAGAACTACATATTTTGTAGTTTTTTCTTCAATATATACCCACAAAACATAAGATTGCGCAATTTGAACACTAAATAAAAACGTCCATACATTAATAGGCTACATACCAACGGATCAACCTCAAATTTCATACGAATATATGCATACGCATTATTGAGATCCATTGAAGTGCACAGCCCGTTAAATGAGACTTCTGAATAAGACGTCACATTTCCTAAGATGAAATTGAGAAGCGAGTAAAGCCTTGAACTGAATTCCTTTTTTGAACGTACATAGAAATATGACACATCGTGCACAATCATGATATTTGCTATAACTTCAATGGGTTGTAGATCCTCTTCTCGGTGTACTCTATAGCCGGGTAGGATTTGTAATGGGTTTATAATTAGTTTGCGTAAATTATGATAACATTAATGTGCAATTATAGTAACCCAAATCGAATTCTAACAAAAATGGGCACATACGTTGCAAGCAATTTACAAGGATGCTGGATCAGGACTATTATAGACTAATAGTGCCAATTTTATCATGAGATAATAGTTTACGAGAATGGTTTGTGGTACTGGTTTCACTTTCGAATGTAGACGAACCCAAACATGTACGATTTAACCTTCTGTTAGTTAATAAGGCCACACAAAATCGTTTCTTCGTTAAGCGTCCGAGGATGGATAGGTTTTGTGCAAAAACAAGTTTGTAATCAGTGGAATCTTCAATATCCATTGACTTATTGCTTTCGTACTTTTCATACTTGGTCACCATCTACACAGGAGTATGTTTTACTCAAAACAGAAACATATGTTTAAGTTAGTTATTATATGTTTGACAATGATTGGAAGCTATATTTGTTAATCATAGAAGTCGCTACAAAGATTTTATCGAGTGCTTCGTTTTTTTGTTTTTGTTTTTATCTCAGGATAGCTAGATAGGTTTTCGAACTTAGGGTGGACGCTAAACGAAAATCCAATGTGGTATTCCCTAATGTCTATGGGACAGGATATATGGAACATGTGAAGAAAATTCATAAACTATGTCACAACTTCACAAAGACGTTATCAATCATTATCAACGTCAAACTATTACCATAGAAACGATACTTTTCATCCACATTATCGATGCATTAGAACGAGAAGTTCGTAACTAATACTTTACAAGACTGATACATATTTGAAATCAGCATCACTTATGAGCCTTTTTCATGGAAATCGCAGCTTGTCATGTTGACAAAACTTTAGTTTACCAAACGTAAAGATTTATTTTCGGACAGTTTTTCTTGTTTTCTCAAAATATCGATTTTGTACTTACGACCTTCTCAGTCTATGCAAGCGATATGTACTCTTCATTTAATGTAGAACGTTAGATATATACTTAGCAGGATTGGGGAAACTATATAATGAATTGTTGGACAAATGGGATCATCTATAGATTTACATGACTATGTAACGTTAGATAACGTGCGCAGCTGTTACTTTCATGAGACATTAAATATGTCTGTACGACCAACCACAAATATAATAAACCAAAGCGCCGATGGCACTGGAAGAACAGGGATTGTTCCTGTCGTCAGACAAAAATATTTTTCCAGTCACGAAGCATATGAGGGCATATGCCATCCCAACGCCATATGTATGTTCCAGCATCTAGTTAATACATTATTACCTCTACTGCCTATACTACTCGCAGTATTTAAACGTTGAGCGTTTAGGGGGCAGGGGATATATTATTGGCCAATTTTGAGGTTCCGACAGGCCGCAAACAGTCAAGCGGATTTCTTGAAAACAGCAAATAAGACAAGAAAGTATTTATGTGTCAGTCTCAGGGCCTATGCAACATAAATAGAAAATAACATCAAATTGCAAGGCTAACCCCTAGGGTTGTGGAGTTATGGCCCTTTGTTTTTGCCCCTACCCCTCCAAATTTTAGTCAAAAAAATACAAAAGTGACCAATTTCACCCCATACACAGTATTTTTAAACCCAATGCAATCCTATTTTTGGTCCCATTTTACATAAATAACATGTCTGAGCTAGGTTAATTCAGCAAGAAAAGTGTTTCCCATACCTGCCGATTTTTTGCTATTTGCTGTCAAAGTTTTTCGAGGTTTCTAACGACGCTAAATTTGAACTTCCGCCAGTGGTGGTAACCTCCATTTTGAAGAGCTACAAATCCTTCAGAGCCAACTGATATTTAGTTTCTATGATTTTTCAAAATATTAAACACCTTCTTTGTACAAAATAAATACAGAATTGGGTCTTTAAAATACCAATTTAATTTTTGGTGCCCATAAATAAGCCCTACACTAAAGATTTGATATTTTGATACCCCCATCACCCCAATATATCCCCTGCCACCTTAAACTGACCGGATGGTAACCTAGCTTACGTAACATAATACAGTCGCTGTCTCGATATATTTACCAAGCTTCCTGCAACGAAGTGCTAAGTAATCATGCAACATTATAAACACTGTCTCGGCTAAAGATAAGGCGCTAAAGTCCGAAGTCATGCCGCGGAATGCTCAATTGGACCTATATTTAGCTCGCAATCATATCCAGTATATTTTTAACGCTTACACTGACCAGGAAGCAAAGCTCCCTGTTCAACAAAACGGATTCAATAACAATTAGGCACGGATCTCCTGAAACCTAAATCAAAATCTGAATTTCCGATAAATCTGAAGTTCAAATATTACGTTAGTGTAACTGTCATAATGTAAGAATAGTGTTTTCTGTTTATAGTGTCAATTTTGAGTACAACCTCCCATGGAAATTATTCAAACTACACGTAGCAATATTTGAGGTGAGATTTATCTCGGATTGAGATGTTAAGGGAGACCAGGGCGTGAGCTCAGTTTAGAGTTGACAACACGAATAAGTCCAATGACTGATTCGATATTTGAAAACAAAATACAGGTAGATACGAATAGATACAATATAGTGACAATGTAACGGCATGTCCTTTCCATATTTTTGTGTTTGTAGAACAAAATAGCCGGATTACGCAAATATACGGATTGTTCTTTATTGTATTGACAATAACTCCTATACAAAATGATACAAAATGGCATACAAGGTATTTTAGAATTGTAGACAAACAGTCATTGTGAACAACAAGAGCGTAAATAAATTTAATTTCAAACACTGGTCCTTTGAGTAAAGTAAACTGTATGCCTATTTGTATTTAAACAGGGACAATTGTGGAGAGAGATAAGTTTCAATAAACTAGATAACGAATATGAGTACAAACAGCTCATAGCAGGTTTAATTTCCAACCTAAAGATTATTAGAATGTCAGGTATAAACGTTACTAAGCAGAATCTACGTTTACAGCTTTATTTGATGTGTTAGGCTGCCAGCTTCACGCTGTCAGGCTGATAGGCCAATACGCTACCAACTTACACGTAAATCTTCAATTGAAAAATATTTTTTGGAGTTGACGTATAATTCCATGCTCATAGTCATGTTAAATACATGCAGATAGCACAACTAGAACGATAGGTCAATATGCTATCTCGAATTTTTCCAACCCTGTTTCAATTCTCGAGAGATGTTTTTCTCCGTATACGTGACATTTTCTCAAGACGTGAGTTGTCCGTTGCTTAAACGCGATAAAGTTACTAGTGCCCAAGAAAACTGTTTGTTTTTTGTAGGTTGAGGTAATGTTCAACGCTTATATCCAGACTCACGAACTAGACTCATGAGGGTGACATAGTATTACGTAGACTTTGGTTATAATTGAGATATGCACGCCATTTTTCTGAACTTATACATGCCTAAATAAAAAAAGTTATGACAAAAGTCTACGTAATTCTGGAACAGCCCTCGTATATACATGTACATAAAAACAAGTACATAATTCTTAGTATAACATTCTTTGTTCATGGGTCATTTTAGCTAAACAATCTAAAAGCGATATCTGTTGAACTTAATATAAATACACTTGTAAACTTGAGCGAACTATATGAAGTATAGCTTGGCCAATTTGACACGAACCTGACATTTTGATTAGCATAATTTAACAGTCGATATATTGCCTACGTTTACAACACCGACTGTATGTTTTCATAATCGGGGAGTAACACGAAGACGCTCGAGATGTATTACAAACTCAAATTTGAAAAACCGATATCGCACGATTCGCTTGCTGAAATTGATATATTCAAAGCAAAACCTTGTAATATATTCTTACAAAAAGGTCAGACTCAGGTCAAAATAGACAAGCTATAAAACCATTTGAAGTGACAACGGAAACGGATCTAAATTGAACAACAATTTATGCTGAATATGAGAAAGGATATGTTTATGTTCGACTAACAGGAAGTATCAATTTCCCGGATTTAGTAACAATAGTGTGGTGTCTGTGATATAATACTGAGTATAGACTACGTCTAAGATAGTCATCAGATAGGTTTGACGCTCATGCCGGGAATGGACACTACCCACCCAACTAAATAGTTTTGTGAAACAGGTCATAGCTTATTATACGAATTAAATAGACACGTATTTACGCAACTTATAAGTGTACGGTCAAAAAATTGATTGGCGAATGATCTCTGACTCGGAAAGTACCAGAATAGCTGTATATTGAAAACCGTTTGGTGCATTACGTGTCCTGCAGTTTCTGTTACTTGCTGCATTCCCGGTCAGATTCATTATATTGCCTTTATAATACGATAACCACCATTTTCTGCATGATTAAAGACTTGTCTGTCTGTGTTTTGCCTATGTAAAGTGTGTAGAATCACGTGATCAAATGAATAACGTTCGCACTCAAAACGAACGCGATTTCGTCTGTCAACGGTGAGTTTTTTCTTCATTACAACGATCGTGCATTTACTATGGTTGTATTATATAGCCTTAAGTATCTCCCGTTAATGTAAGAATACCCGGCAAGTACCGATTTCGCTCTGTCTTTAGTTGTTTTTAATTGATGCTCGACCAAATGCAGTTTTCAACCGAGTGTAATAATTTGGTCGAACATCAGTCAACAACAGCTAAATATAGAGCAAACTTGGTAATTGTCTAGTATTCCTACATATACTTACTATACGGGAGATACTTTAGGCTGTATTTTATAGTCATATAAAGCGCACGATCGCTATAAACAAGAAAAAAAACCCTCACCATTAGCGGACGAAATCGCCAATCTTTTGGGTGCGAACGTTATTCATTTCAAATCATTTGATCACGTGATTCCCCACACTGATGTATAACAATCAATTATTGCACCAAAAATAGTGGTGACTAATATGGCAGATGATAATACATTATGAATAATATGAATACATAAAGACATACGTAGACGCATGTAGAGAAAGTTTGAAAGAATGCCAATATACGCGCACTTTCGTTATCGTGAAATGGCATGACCAAGCATAACATTGATTCAATGCAACGACAACATGTACGAAGCATGTACAGATATTTCTACGTTGAGAACTACCCACGCCACTTATCATGCTTCAACAGAATGTCACAGTTTTGCCCGAAACCAGCTTAACTGAACCTGCGGCTCAAGGCAGTTGAGTGGGTTTCGGGTATAAGCTGTGACCTATTTCACAAAACTATTAAGTTTGGTGGGTAGTGCTCGATTCTGGGTTTGAGCGTCGAACATATCTGATGGAATTCTGTGACAGAATAAAATACAGTAAAACCTCGATATTCGAAGACAAATCGGGAGAAGCCAAATGATCGAAATAAACGGAGAGCTCGACATATTGTCGTGATAAGTCATACAACAAGAAAATTCGTCAATACTTTGGAATTTGCTCGAAATAAGCCGGGTACTCGAAATATCGATGCTCGTCTTAACGAAGTTTAACTGTAGTTATGGATCTTTTTATTTTTTATTTACATACTTTAACTTGTAGACTTAGCCAAAATGTCACGTGGTTTGTCCACCCTGATATTCTACAGACAGCTTCTTTACGACAAAACATACGAATGTTCATGAAACACGATTTTCCTACAGTCTGATAAAGAAAAACGTGATTTCTGTAAAGTACATTAATATTAAATCATATCATATTTCACTTATTTCACAACCATTTAATGACAAAGGTCTCTATAATGTGCTTAATAACCACAGGCAACTGTATCACTGATAACGAGTAAAACGAAAAAAGATGTTTTTGTAAAATATAATTTTATATTTCTCTAACACGCTATTGTTTCGTTTTTTTTATCAACGATTCCAGTACCTGTGATGATATGACCATATCATATTTCGCTATTATGTCTATACTACTTTCCATGTACAAGTAGACAAAACACGTACCTGTTGTTGTATTGACGTCTCGGTGGAGATTCAGGCGTGGTTGTGAAGGCGTGGCAGTCTAAGTGGGTACCAATATTATGATGACGTGTAGAACCAGGCAAGCTATCCAGTGTTCATGTACTGACGTCGACAAAATTCACGTATGACATTATGGTTTTATTTCATTTGACACTGACATACGGTAATCCTGTTTCTATTTGTAGCGCACTATTGCAAAACTTTCACTGAACTATCAGCAGCGTACGCCTGAATTATTAGATTGAACACGGATTTCATAAAACCAAACCACCAGCTAAAGTGTCCATAGAATATAAATTCGCATTTATGTTGAAATATCTTTGTCGTTTAGATAGAAACCACGTTATCTAACCTCGTAAGCTGATAACAGTTTTAGTTTATAAGATGTTTAACTGAGTCGACATTGATAACGTTTAAGCATACTGCGATAGTATATTTACATTTGAGAAAATTTAGACGAGCATAGAATATAGTTTTTCATGTGGATACATAAAAAAAGTTATTGAGGTCTATTAGGTACAAAAGCATTTATAAGCTAGTATGTCTATAGAAAATGTAACTTACATGTATGATATGTTTTTATTATGAAAGGGTAGACATATGAAAAATTATGAGTTAGAGCGACCATCGTATAGGGATCGAGAATCGAGTAGAGGGATATATCGCTGGCTTAGAACCAGCAGGTCGTAACTACAAAATCGATATATTGAGAAAACAAGAGAAAACTATCTGTAATTTAGTCTTTACTTTTGGGAAACACGTTTTTAAAACTTCATTTTGGTCAACATGACAATTTCAGATTTTCATGAAAATAGGCTCATAAGAAGCGCCTTGTGAAGCAGATTTCTAATATGTATGAGTCTTATAAGGTCGTAAGTAGTAGTTACGACCTTCTGGTTCTAAGCCATTGATATAGGGATTGAGAAATAGAGGGGTGTGTCAGTGCAAAGAGCTTTTGAGAGCTATGAATATGTCCAGTAAGTATTAAAGGGGGTGACATATAGATGGGCCCATAGGGGATATCACGGTGGCGCGGGTAAACAAGAACATTATGTTCTGGAGTTGTGCTGGGTTTTGCTGAGTAGTGCTGAGTTGTGCTGAGTAGTGTTGGGTTGTGCTGAGTAGTGCTGAGTAGTGTTGGGTTGTGCTGAGTAGTGCTGAGTTGTGCTGAGTAGTGTTGGGTTGTGCTGAGTAGTGCTGAGTTGTGCTGAGTAGTGCTGAGTTGCGCTAAGTTGTGCTGAGTAGTGCTGAGTTGCGCTGAGTAGTGCTGAGTTGTGCCGAGTAGTGCTGAGTTGTGCTGAGTTGTGCAGAGTTGGCAGACTGTTTAGGGAGGTGATAGGGGGGGGGGGGGCAGGGGGCATATCATGATGAAAATGTGGAGATATTGTACAAGATGGTAAGACATACCGGAACATAATGCATGAACAAACTCCTACCCATTGTACTTGTATAATCATGAACTAGATCTATGAACCCTGCGCTTACTCTTCAAAGTTGTATAAGTTTCTTAAAAAGCATTATGTAAATCACATAAAACGACAAAAACACATAGGCCCTCCTAAAAGCTTTATTCAATTTTAAAATTGTGCATTTAACGGAACAAGACCGTTACATGAATACATACATTACTACCCCATAAAAAGCAATCAATGGTTTTGGTATATGTATTACCTTATATTTTAACAACCCCGACAAAAAACCCGTGTCATATTTCATTATTTGTTTACATTTATTAAATAGTTATCAACGTTTTGACGTGTATATATGAAAAGGGCGCATATATCTTGACACCCGAGACGTGCAAATTTAAGCATGTACACACTACCCTGTTACCCGGCTGATTGGTTGGTTGGTTGGTTTGTTGGTTGACTGGTTGGCCTGGCTGGCTGGCTGGCTGGCCTGGCTGGCCTGGCTGGCCTGGCTGGCCTGGCTGGCCTGGCTGGCTGGCTGGCTGGCTGGCTGGCTGGCTGGCTGGCTGGCTGGCTGGCTGGCAGGCAGGCAGGCAGGCAGGCAGGCAGGCAGGCAGGCAGGCAGGCAGGCTGGCTGGCTGGCTGGCTGGCTGGCTGGCTGGCTGGCTGGCTGGCTGGCTGGCTGGCTGGCTGGCTGGCTGGCTGGCTGGCTGGCTGGCTGGCTGGCTGGCTGGCTGGCTGGCTGGCTGGCTGGCTGGCTGGCTGGCTGGCTGGCTGGCTGGCTGGCTGGCTGGCTGGCTGGCTGGCTGGCTGGCTGGCTGGCTGGCTGGCTGGCTGGCTGGCTGGCTGGCTCTCGATCTTTATTAGCCGCGATATCATCACAGGTACTTGTCATTTTCACAGGTTGTTGTCAAATATTAGGTACCTAGCCGAGAGATCTCAAATGCGAGCTTTGGAAAATGTTGTAAGGTGGATGGATGTTGTTGTTGTTGTTCTGACGTTGGTTATTTTTTAGATGCAATCCATTAACATGTAGGAATGTCGGGACTACAGCGAATGAATTAAGGCTATTTCAATATACAGACCATGTTTTAAATTTTAATTATGTGGTATGATAGGTTGCTGATAATGACGATGACGATGATGACGACGTTGGGCCATAGCGAAGTTGTTGTAGTTGTGTCATCTATGAATTGTTCACCTTGTATACCTATATACAAAAAATATAGTAAACAGACCCCACAATGTGGCGGCAAGGAGTATTTCATCTGGCCTAATCATCGGGCGAAACTATGTTTTAAGTAGATTCCTTAACATGGCTTGAGTAGTTTGTGTATAACGATGGCAGATAGGGCCGGATAAATATGGTACATTGTATTAAAGTTGGATGTAGCATTGATTTAAGACAAATATCAAAACCACTCTTAATGTTGATCTAGAAAAATCCAACCATTAATGGAGCTTTTACAATATAAAACGAGATATGAAAATTTAACCATACATAAAATATTAGTAAGTGCAGCAAATCCAACAAACACTGATAAACGTTATTGGAATCGGTACTTGACACAGAGAATTGTGAACGGGAGATACCCCGTCCAGAGGGGACGCACAATATGGCCATGAAAGCAAATAAAAAATGTAAAACTCAAAATTTAAAACAACCATAAGTATTTTGTTCTTTGGCAGATTTCAATAAGAAATTACCATGCCACTTCATGGTTTTCCGCAAGGAGTAAAAGTTCTTGTTCGAAATAGACTCAACTGCCCGGGTCGTCTTTCGGGAAAAATCTCTGATCTTTTAGAATACATACGTTCGGGTTATTTTTAGTCCTTAGTTTCAAGATACGTGTGTACCCTCTTTTCGTGAATTTTTTAATAGCCGACCAATTGCTTGTCGGATATGAGTGATTTAACCTTGATCTTACACGTTCTGCATCTTTTATTCGGATTAATCATCTAACTTGCTCAATAATTCAATGTAGTCCTGAATGATAAAAATGTCGTTCTTCAAATATAGAACACTCAGTTTAAGGAAAATAAACGGGGTTGTCTTTGCTTGGTTATGCACTAACAATGCAAGGGAGGTAATACTGTAATGTTACTTTTGTGTGTGAAGTTATTTCCTTTGCACCAAAAGTTTACATAAAACTTGGGGCATCGCAAAAAATGAAATTATACGAACATTGCATTTCTCTGACTGGTGTATTAAGCTCATCTAAGCTTTTTGCTAGTTTTAAAGTACATTATGTATTTGTCAAGTTGTGCAATTCTAAATAAATACTAAATAGGTAGATAGATTCTTTATTGTCATCAATATTTGAAGAGTATAACATATTTACAATAACATCACATAACAATACATAAAGTAAACAATTGCATAGATATACATGTATAACATAAAAGTACACGGAAAATGTATTTATGTATCTAACATCTGTTGTAAACTGGCCTCGTCAAAACGAAAAGCAAGATAGAGAGAACATACTCAGAATAATAATAGAAAAACATTACTGGTTACCATGTCTGATTGATCTAAATGTCGTTTACTCGTAAAAATACAATACACTGAAAATGATATCAGTCAATTGGTCACTTAAACGACCATATCAAAAATAATAGTTTTGTTTGTCGTTGTTTTTCTATCAGTGACGTGGTCAATATGACTACAGTTCGTACACGATAATGCATCAGTCGAATCTTTTTTTATAGATTAGATAAGATACTTGATAACCAATCATATGCAAGATGTGTGCGTTTGTGTTCAAAATAAGTTCATTAAACATCCTGGAAATATCAAAGACGTACAGTCCGTTCAAAGTTAAATGATATCGGTTATAAACATTAGCTCGTCCGTCAGGTAATGTTTGTTTATCTAGGCTTAACTGGGTGTAACTGATTTAATAGTTATCCTCGCCATGTTTTACTAATTCAATTGGCAGTACAACTATGTTGAAAATTGTGACAAACAAATACAAGGGGCTTAATTCACTTAAGAATGATAATACTTGGAGTAGGAAGTTACTTCCCTTTACAACCGATAATAAAATGTCGTCAGTGGAAAAGGTTACTGGGTTAGTCAAGGTATTAGAAGCAGATATTTCAGCTAAATATAGGTTAATCCGTCTACATTTGTACCTGTAGTCTTCGTTTTTTCGGCATTGAAGAGCTTAGTCCGAGGGATCATGTACATAATACGACTTATAAATAGTGATGCAGCATTTCTTAATTTATATTTTTAATATAATGTACGGTTAAAGTATGAACCATGGTACATTATGTATATGAGTGCAATAATTATCCTGCACTGTAGTTATTGCACTCATTCCTTTGAAAATGAAGACACCCCATTGATTTTTATTGGGTTTAGCGATACCCCTTCAGTTAACACCACATAGCCATGTTATAGTTGTACTTAAAGCCACTTCATCAGACATGGTCATGCTAGAATGCCTCCACTACAAAACCAATGCCTCCATCACAATGAGCACTATTTCTGGACAGTTGTGTCAACCCAAACGCAATGTATTGTTTTACTCATGTGCCACTATGTCTACCGTTCGTGACACTGTATTGTTCTAAAAATTGTAGTCAGCGACAACTTGATTCAATATTACGTCGTAATCCGAACCATTTCAATTTGTGTCCATTAGTGATGTTGTAAACTAAATCAGTTTAATATTCACATGGGACTTGAAATATGAATAATCTACTTACATAGTTGATATAGTACACATGTACTTATCATAAAAAGCTTGATTCTTTGTTCAAATATATTCAAGAGTACTGAAGGGGTCATTGAATCCTGTGACAAAATCGTTTTAAAGGGTTAACACTCAGTTCTTCTGTTGACAGATTAGATTAACATCAAATTTCCGCCTTGTTTGCTCAGATTAAGTAACGTACATTCTTGTATATCACAATGATTCTATGTGCATTGTACAGTCCATTCGAAGTTAAATGAGAACGGTAATAAACATAAGCTCGTCCGTCAGGTAAACTATGTTTCCCTAGGGTTAACTGGGTGTTACTGAGTTAAATGTAGTCCGTCCTATTCTTTCGTATGAGATTCCCTCATTAGTTCTTTTGTTTTGTTTTGTTTGTTTTTATTCAACTGAGATTGCGTCCGTTCGTGCGTACGTATGTGCGTGTGTGTGCGTGCGTGTGTGCGTGCGTGCGTGCACTGTCATCCGGGTTTTTCTCTTCAAATAACCCCTGACTTAGAGTGTCGTAAACGGCTTCTCATTCGGAATAGGCAACGTACGAATCGTATTTAGAGTCTTAGTCCAAAGCGGTTCCTGGGACCATTCTACGAGGGCGTTGATTCTTATATTGGTACATAAAGTTAAACATTATAGTTTACACGATCATTTATAATTCAGTAATAACCCTCGGGAATCGTTATCTTCCTATATGCGTTGTTGGGTATTGATTAATGACTCGTTACAAATCAACATAGCATTATCAATATAAGTACATGCGCGCTCAACTAAAAAGAAAACAACTACACTTTCTAAATTGTTAAATTATAATAAGATTACTACAAAATAATAGATAGATCTGATAACAATATTTGCACCAATATTTGAAGTTCAGAATGGTTAGCATTTCTTATATTTACGGCGATGAAAAAGATGATTACCAAAGTTACAAGTTAAGTTCTTAGAATGAGACAAAAGTTATAATTATGCGAACGAATCGACCCCTTACCCCTTATCACGTCGACATGTACAAACGTACATAATATTATAAAAATGTCCCTTTTTATTTTCACAACGTACGCATTTTTTTTGATGAGACGAAAATAAGCTATAAAAGTATGCAAAATTCTTGTTCTGTAAATGCATATACTACTTACGTTTATATCTTCATTTTAGATGTTGTGACAAATCAAACGACACAGTCTTCTGTATTTTGATGGTATCTCCACACAGGACGTGTCGCTGAGCCAATTGTGGAGTTTTGCAAGTTTATCTTTCGAAATTATCGTCCCTAAAATATATATTAGAAAGACATAGCATGTCTGGTGCTAGCCTACTAGGTCGAATAGTATCACTTGATAAAAAAGGAGATTGCAAGTATAGTTCTAAACCTAATATATTACATAAACATGTTTCCACCATTTGGAGTGGCCTTAAGAGCTTACACGTAATAGTTTGGTGGTTACTATTGTGTTCAGATCTGTTCGAGCATCATTTTGTTTGTTGAAATACTATTTTAAAAATTAAGACTACATATAAACTATAAAAGGCTAAAAGGCTATAACTGAGCCCAAATTTTAACTCGTGCTGTGACAGAGGACAGAATACTAAAAAACGGTATTAAGCTATTGATATGCAGGTCATACCATGCTGCTAAAAGGACATTTATAACTCGGGAAGGACTTTTAGACGGTGTAATTTTGTTATCCCGAGGTTCTTCAGTTGGTCTAACTTATTGTTAACATATTCTTCCACTAAATACGAGTGGAGTTCTGGAGTCGTACACTGTAATTGAATGATTAATTACTGTATTGGTGATTACTACATGTAGTCTGATACTTTGCTCGCAGATATTTCAACATGACAAACATGGGTTATTGTTGTCATTTTAAGACTAGGTACCTATTTGCTCCCACTACCTCTAGTATAGGGTAAACCACCAAATCACTGGCTTAGAAAGAGAAGGTCTTAAGTACAAAATCTATATTGTTTAGAAAACAAGCAAAACTGTCCGAAAATTACTCTTTACTTATGGTAAACAAACTGCTTCAACTTCGGTTTTGTCAACATGACAAGTTCAGATTTTCATGAAAAAGAAGCACCCTTTGATGCAGAAAAGATAACAACAACTGTGAACTGTGTCTGGTTTTTTGACCGATTGACTGTGACCTTCTGTTGAAACAAAATAAGTTGCGCTAACGTAGTACTTATACTCGTCTTGAGCGTCAAACAAATCTGGTGGAAATCGGTCAACGAATAATATACTTAAAGCTGTTTGAAACTTTTTGCTGACATTGTTTTACTTGCAGACTTAGCCTAAGAGTCACGTGATATGTCCACCCTGAACAATAGTACAGGTAACAATAGCACAATAAATCGTTCAACAACAGCATGGTACCTGAAATCGATCAGTGAAAGGTTTTATCGACATTATTGGACCTTGTTTCACAGTAACGCTAGCCTAGGTCTTCGCTAGTCTACCATAACGACTTAAATTGATTGCCTCTACGGAGAACGTGGGTTTAAATGCAAACCGGAGATTTTTCTATACCAGTACAGTTTAATATCGGGGAGATAATTCATAGAGGGTCGATGGAAGACTATCAACAAACAAAACTCGGGACATAAATCTTTGTGTGTATTTTATGGTGATTTTGTAAGATAGGATCTATTTAAGTAGCTACTCGTATGCTTTGAGTGTAGTTCGTGTGACGCATAAACGTACTAAACATTGGGTCGGTTACATGATAGCAATCCAAAACGTGCAAAATCAGTAACATAAGTATGTGATTGAAAAAGGCACTCTAAAACATTTATTAAATCCGGTTTAGTTCTTATTAAACGATCGTATTTGGAAATTAAATGTGTGTGGATTTTGTGAATTGAATTTGAAGTTTGGTTGTATTACGATACTATCGCTATATATAAAAATTTTTATTCGATCTGTGAGACATAGTTAATGTAAATAAATGACGTTTAAAGTTTGGTCACATTTTGTTGATATACGCACAGAAATGGCCGGGTAGGAGAGAAATACCCGGAAAATGAAGGAACCAACATGGATTAATAAAACACACGTGGCTGTCATCGCATTTGGGCTTCAGGTATTTTTTAAGTTTTTATTGTTTTACATTTTTATTTCAAATCCCATTAAAACGGCATGGGATGAGAAAAGGGTGTTATCATTTTATTTCGAAATAACAATAAATAATCGCATAATAGGGAACTGAATACAGAAGTTGATTTTCTTGTATATTTGGTTTGAAGTTCTATGACTGCGTTTCCAACAAATAGAGAATGCCTAGTTACATGGCTAACCAGGGCCGGTATTCACAAAGCATTTTTAAGTGAAAACTTAAATATTTTGACTTAAGTTAAAAAAAATGATGTGGCCCTATTTTGCAAGAAACTAAGAATAATTAAATTTTTCTTGGTGATTTTTGTAGCCCTTAACATAATGCTTCATAGCAATGTAAAAATTTGATAATCTTGATTTTCTTGTTTAGCTGATAAACTTAAGGAAATAGTAAGATTTTGGGAAAATTCTAAGTTTTCACTTAAGTTTCCTTGTGAATACCACCCAGACCTCAAACTACCATCAGTATTAGCCTGGTATTCAACAACCTAGTGGTATGAGTGAGCTTTGATCAAAATAACAACCTCCCATTCACTTTGAGTTCTACCATTAGTCGCCGGGACCAGACAAATGTACTAGCCCCTAGTCACCGGGACTGGTCGATGCTATACTAGACCATATTTCTACTTTAACATAAATAATACATTATATATGAAATAGAAGCATTAGGACGTGTAATATACAGAATAGCCTTTGTTTGGAAAAGTTCGGAAATGAATGCAATACATGTTACAAGTCGTAAACTATGACGTTCCAGATTCCTTGTCATTCCAGAATGCTATTAGTGCCTACTATCAATTAAGCAAATATAATTATAATTCGTTTCCACACTACCCAAAGGAGCTCACATGTGAAATTACGCCAACATTCATAGTCCATATGGGCTTAATCACGTGTGGATATATACTCATGACCACTGGTAATGAATAATTTACAGAACGGCGTACGCTCAATTAACTCAATATATTTCCAATTAATATTTTACTAATTAATGAACAGAACAAAGTTAGGATAGTATTAACTTTGACATATTGATATACATGCCGAGCATATACATTCTTTATTTGCCCTATTTATACTGAAACATGACTGGCGTATATAGTGTACCTCCACCCGGATTTGAACCGGGGTCGTTAGATCAGACGGCAAGCGTACTAATCACTGAGCTACGGAGGCACATATACATGTAATTAATCAGAAATATTAAACACAACTGCACATCATTGCTGTTTACAGCATATTCTTTAACATGTTTTACGGTCATATTCAGCGGTAAATGGACAATTCCTGGAAAGAATTGCCAATTTATACTTCTTCTTTATTCGATTGTGTTGGCTGCCACTTTTACATGACAATGACTATCTCTATCCCTATAACTTTATTCTTTCCAAACTCGACGTACAGCATAATGAGAAAAAAGCCACCTACCCGTACTCCCCATATGTTATATGATATTTTGTATGACCATGTAGAGCCGTGTTATAGCCTCCAGTAACATATGTTAGAACAGCCATCTCTAGTGCAGCCATGGTTCAAAGCTTTGGCTGAGACATGATCGCACCTATAGTTAGTTCTGGGACTTCATTACAAGAAGTCTCCATACCGCAGGTAACTGTATCATTGATTAAAAATTTAAAACTAAAACGAAAAAAGTAAGTAAAAGTAACGTTAGGCTATAAATTTTACAAAAACTGTTTTCTTTTTTTCGTTATCAATGATACAGTATCCTGTGCTCCATACAACCATTAAGGACCATAGACTATTAGGAAGTATAAAATTATACTATCAATACGGACTTTCATAAATATACTTCTTGTAAAACTAAATCTTACGCTCAAGCATTTTGATTGTGTGAACGTTACCTACACTTACAGTGTCGAATAAATACATAATCTTACTCGAATACCTCGTTAAGACGGATTAGTTGTGTAAAATAAATTCTTACATTACAGACCAGACTGTTTAAAGCTTACCTATCAATTTGTTACATGACACTACTTACCTATCCGATTGTTAGGTGGCACAGTGATCGAGTGAAAGCCGCTGTTTGGGTACGGATTCCTTGTTTCGATTCTCGGCTGGGGCACTTGGCCATTTCAGTATTTCCCGAGAATAGACACTGTCCTCACAGGTATCAATGTACACCTTGGAGTGATGGAGCAGATGGGTTAATCTTGCTCACAGAAATCAACCAGTGGTCCAGACGGGGGTTGAACCCTCGACCTATCGATCGCGAAGCGCGCGTCCTACCTCTAGGCAACCGCTCATGTATCGGTATCGCGGGTATTGCACACTAGGCACATTTGAAGACCTAATGAGAGCTAATTAAGTCCACCCGGATTCCTTGTATCATTAAACTGCCTCAACAATCGAAATATGTCGAACGACTTAACGCCTTTTTACTACTGTCTCATTCGAACGCAATCATACAGTGAAATACAATTCGCTGCGTTACAATACCTCTGCATAACGTTTTAATAAATCGCCCTGGATAGAAGAGATTTTCATCAATAATGCATTCCGTATCTTCAAAGGATTTACATTAACCAATTAAAATTCAATTAATAATAAAAAACAAATTCGCTGTGTAATAAGTACGCTTGAACGTGGAACAATTTGTAATATTATATTATACTGCACGATGTTGAACCATCTTAATAATGCATGTACAATTATAACCGAAACATGATTCCGTAATGAGGAGATTTAAATGTAAAAGAATATTTTTGTCTGTCCATTCTCTTGGAACAATTCAAGCTTAATATTAATCCGTATATTTAGACAAATTTCCAAGTTTCAGTTTAGTATGATACAGGAGACAACAGAAATTGATCTAGGGGTATATAATATGTCACGGTCTGAACCCGTTCTCAATAAGGACGAGAGAGTGTGTGTTGCAAGTGACTGCAAAGTTCAGTCAGTCTAGGCCTCCTGTAAATGCAGTGAGCCCGGTTTGTGTAAGTTTTCACATTTTCCCACCGTGAGATACATGGTTCCAAACTGAGACCGCTCCGAGATCATTTTGGACTTTGCTCTCTCGACCTGTCAGAAATTCGAGGACGAATTTCAACATGACCGTAGGTACAATGTCTCGAGAAAAGCCCATTTTTCTTGGGGTTTCCCAGGGATGGGTCTCTGTGTGCTCTTGCTAATTTATCCTTGTATGTTATAATCGTATACATACTACTCGTATGACGTCTCGCAAGGTGTTGTGTCTTTTTATGTTTTTGGGGTAGGCGCACTGAAAGAAAATTGATAAAGAGCTTAATTTATATCGGGTCTAATATATAATTATGCTTTCTCTGAACATGTTCATCTATATTTTTGTATATATTGTATGAGATCTCCAACACTGGAGGTAATAAAAGTATTATCATAACAGCCGTTTCAAGATATTACATTATAGGGCCTAGTTTAAATCACCGACTGATCAAATGCATTTATTAATACTTAATGCATTCAAGGTGATTGCATTGTGTGATTTATGTGTATGATCAAGTATATCGAAATGAATAAACAGACATAATCCATACTATTGATAACGTACGCATATTTAACCATTCAATGCAATATACAAAAACGTCCGTTTATAGTTATATGAGAACGGTTATAAACATAAGCTAGCTTATTCAGTTAAACTGTGTTTATGGCTAAGGTTTAACTGGACGAAACCAAAGGTTAACGGTAGTCCTTCGTAGTATTCGTTCGCATCAGATAGATCACCATTATTATTACATATTGAATCGACAGTAAATGTATGTATTTGTTATCCAAGCACCCACATTGACATTTAATTTAAAATATGCTAGTAGTATACTAATTTAATATTTTATAAGTTGTTAATTACTCTTGTTATCTCATCCTGGCAGTATCCATAATAAGTGTAAGTGTGTTCCGTAGCTTAGTGGTTAGTGTGGTCGGGCGACCCGGGTTCAAATCCATCCGTGTAGATGCACTCGTATGCCTGCCATATTTCACCAGAATAAAGGATGTAGTCGGTGGCATAGCTACAAGGGGTTGAGGGAAAGGACCGCCAACCAATGATAAAACTGGAACCATTATAGGAGCTAACTTTGACATGGTGCACTTAAACATAATTATCATGATTGGTTAAAGCGTGCGTTTGAAACGACAACGTTTATTTATAAACTTCCTGAATTTAGAAGGTCCTGTTGTCGTTAATTTACAATTATTAAAGTAGGTCTTAGTATGCACTTCTTGATGAAATATTCAAGACAAATACCTGTTTGAAATAGAGTCTACTTCAAATGCATAGTTTGTGTTACATAAACTATTGTGTTCAGCATGGGGTGATTAGTACAGAGCTAATATTTACCTAGAACAAATGGAAACTTTAGATAATTTTTTTTTCTACTTTAATGCCGATATGTAAATGATATACATTTGCTTATGTAAATAGAACAAACACAGTCTGTTATAAGGTCTTTGTTAGTTTATAACCAGGGAGTAAATGTAAATAAGACTTCGAATTGAACCTTTATCCATTATCGAATTTATATATAAAGTAGGACGGCAAAAAGTTATGCAACGTCTTTTCTTAAGATAGCTAGCCGTTCTTGACAGACCGCTTATTAATACGGGCATTTTTAAAAAAACCGGAGTTTTCCTTCTTTGTCTAATGGTCATTGATCCCAAATGACCACTGATGACCACTTTCCATCTTGTACTGTTTTCTGCCACCCTATCCTGACCGTTCCATCAATAACCCTAATTACTTATTTCTTCACAACGTGTGCTCTTTTAGTTTTTCGTAGCCGGTCAACTCTTCTGTGTCTGTCGCGGGTTGGAGCGTCTCGGTTTGTTCACAGTAATATTTAAGTCAGTGACGGCATTCAGCACTTTGGGCTTCAATGTATGTTATACCTAAATGCCAATATGGCGGCATCTTTCAACTGGGACCTTATTCACAAACATTGTCAGTCTAAAACTCAGACTCAGACTTTATATTGCCAAATGTTCTATTCACTCGCACGTTGTTATAAATGTACTGTTTTAATATTATTGGGTATGAACGTTCTGTGGGTAACAACCAATAATCAGATAAAATTTCACATGCATGAAGTTAACACGAATTGTAAAGAAATGGCAGTGGTAATACACGTTGTCAATTGTAAGTCTTAGTCAAGGTTTCTGTCTTACAATGTTGGTGAATAAGGTCCCTGTTCTATTCTCAACTTCTGTAATTTCCCCTGGCAGCGGATAGCAGAGCTATTTTATATCTGCAAAATCACCATTGCACACTCTTACTAAATACGATGCAGAGATGGGATGTATGCATGCATTTTATAAATTCATTAAATTGTGAATGGTACATTAACTATACCACTTAGATAACCCCAAAGAGGCATCATTTATTAAATTATTAAAACTACGACTGTTTGCAATCCAAGACATTGCCATTTACACTACCCCATGTGGATAATACATGCCATTTATACTAAAAGCATTATGAAATTGTGACATTGTGGAACTATAGTGTTTTCAGATTTAATTGTTTAAACATCCGTCTGCATTGTAACAAAACAGGTCATTAGGCCTTGACAAAATTATAATCAATTATGATTTAATATTAACACGTGTTGTTTTATTGATATTTAAAGGGACTCAACTCCAGTTGGTTAATTGCAACATTTATCTATTGCGTGACTACCGCATTAAAATATATAGTCAACGTTGTGTAGCATAGGGTAGTGTTTAAATGCCGAGAAAAGCCGTTACCTAGTAGTTTTCATCAATAGCGCCTTTGATCATAATGGAAATTGTAAGAATACTTTATATATTTGTTAAATATAGTTTTGTGATTAAAACGTCTACAAAACGTATTTTAATAATCGAAATGGAGTTTATGCATTAGTCCCTTTAAAGTCCATGGCCTGTTATTTCAGTTGCTAGAATATCATCGTACCATGCAATGAACTGTCGTGTACAATTAATCTGGGCCCCATATTTTGTTCTCCGCACTCTACTATACTAGTACACAAAATGTAAACAAGATAATGTTTTAGAATATAATGCATCAGTCAGTTGCATCCGCGGCCATTCCACCCCCGTGGACGTATGTTGTTTTTTACCTTTCAGCTTTTTGGAGTTTTTTTCTCCGAACAAATACCCTGGGGACAATATTTAGTCGTCAGGGGGGATACCGGAGACTTTACCATCTCAGCTGTCACCGCATGTCGTGAAAAGGCGGGTGGGGTGGGCGGGAGTGGGCGGGAGTTGACAATCCAATAGTTTAAATCCCGGCCAATCACCGCGGTGTTAGAGTTGCATGCAACTGGCTGGTGCAATGCATGTATGCTTTTAAAATGCAAGCAGTGCAAAACTACGTGTACTTTTTGCACTTACATTTGTATTACGCCGAAACAATATACAGACGCGGTGAGACAAAAACATTAAGCTTTAAATTGATTAATACTGATGTTATAAAATAAACACCAAAACAAATAAATCGATTCAACATTTAAGAACAATACCTGTATATACAATATGCATTTAATTTGGAATAAATTTTATACACGTTAATCACAAAATCAGGCCTTGGTCTTTATTATCTACAGTTCATAATTTGTGAAAGGTGGGACCAGGGTTATTAATGTTTTCGCATGCACTTCTAGAAATCCTATTTTACACAAAGTACATGGCTTTGAAACTGATTTTTTACAACCAAAATCAATGCTTCAGTTGTTGGTCTTGCTTTGGTATATTGATTAGCTCCTATACTTTTCTTTGTCGTCATGTACGCGTATCAATAAAACGATTAGAACATGACGTAATTAATATAATGTTACGTATAGAAATATTGAATTCCATTCTAAAATTAGTTTTTTATTAGCTCCAACAATGTTTGCCTTTAATCCAACTTTGCTTAATAGATTTTAAAGTACAAACTTATTGTGATGTAGCTTACATTTGTATACGCACAGCTACTCGTATTTGTTCTAATTGGTAAAAACTGGTTGTGTATCAGTACGAAATTCTCATTTTAAAACTTATACTAGTATGTCATACATATTTTATAAATACAAGGGACATGATTATAGCAATGCATGTACTAATTAAACAATTTGGACTGACGCTGTCTGAAAATCGAACGCAGACGTTCTAACGTTCAAAGCGATGGTGCCATTTCAGTATACTTTAAGTACTAGATTCGAATCTTGCTTATGTACCGTTCCCAAAGAGCCATTTTAACAGTTGTACACATACAATACCAAACGTGAGTTTGTGTCAATGTGACACTGGTCAAACAAAGAAATGAAGTAAATCTTGACCCTTAGACGCATTTCCTGACATCAGCTGTTTATAGTCCACAGACACCGATTTATTTGGATTTCAATTAATTAATGGTTGTTTCACAATTGCATTCTTTAGTCCATTTTCATGATTAAATACCTGTACACAGTCCTATAAATGGTACACAAATACAAGGACTAGGTTAATCTACCTATACCTTAGTTTTATTGAAACCTTCATATAAAAGATGCCCATGTTATGGTTACAAAGGTGTTAGAAGAAGCTATTGTTCCTGGTATTGTGTACATTGTACACGTTCTAGCAACACACCAATGTTAATACCATACGCTGTATGGTCAGACTTTTACTCCATATACAATGTTGTCATTCGCTGTTATTGCAATGTCGTTTATCATAAAAATTTCAACAAAGAAATGAAACTGAATAGATCCCATAAATAGTGACCTTATGGTGGTTGGTGATATTGTTGCATCAAGCAAATGCCTAGTTACGCTGTACTGAAGTTTTTCATGTAATTGGAATTTGATGTTTCAAACAAGACGCTGTTGGGCAGTGCGTTTTCATTCACCCGTGCCCTTTTCCTGTAATTAAACATCTAACATTACATATCGACATCTCAGCGAGCACTCCATGAGTCTCCTATGTGTTCAAATAAACCCAATACTTAATCATAAAAAGAAGTACTAGTATTATTTGTATTGACCAGTATCAATAACTGTTCGTTTTACATGCTAATGTCAAGAAAACTACGAGGCCCTCGTATTAGATGAAAGTAATTGCATTACTGGCAACCACTTCTTACAGATATTATTAATATTAGGTAACCGTGTATGGTGTTTGGTCATGTCGCAGTTATGCCTCCTTTGGTCGCTTGGTCACCGTTTTGGCAGTTTTTTTAAACTGGTTCGTCCTCAAGCGGGGACTCGGGTCTTAGCGGCGTTTCATTCGGTCACTTGGAATCACAGTGTTTTTTGTCCTGCATTTTGTCATGGGAACGTTGGCTTGTAATCATTTCTTTGGGTTGTGTATGGGTAATGCTCCGTGTAGTTTTGTTGTTTCTGTTTTCTGTGCTCGACTAGTAGTTTAGTGATGTCATATGTTGTATGGCAGTAACGTGTTTAGGCAAAGGACAACCATTTCAAACGACGAGACTGCTTATGGCCAGAACATTTACGTATGTCACTATATTCCTGTTAACACCAGGTAGACTAGTTCCATATGTAGATATACAATGTTAACATTATTTTAACTATAACTCGTGTCATAGTACATTTTTGTGTACCTTAAAATGGGATTTTGAGGTTTTGATGTCGTTATGCGTCTATTCTGATTTGACTGATCTAGGCGATTCTTCAATTAGTTCAATAACAGCATTTTTTATCTTCCTGCTTCACTATATTTGCTATTTATCTACTACTTCAAGTGTAGGGGATTCGCTTAAAATGTCAGAGAATAAGGCCAATTAAATTCTTTTTTTAAGAACCTAGACTATCATTCTAAGGTAAATAAACGTCATGTGTATTTGCCTACCATCCAATCAATAGTAACGTCCAACTTTTACTAATTGCTTTGGGCCCACGATGAGCATGTTGTTGAAACGATCAAATGGTTTGTAAACATAAAACTGTCTATCATGTCGAACTACTGACATTATACGGAGTGGTCTGTAAATATGTGCTGTATTATTTAAACACTACTGAAGCTATTTTAGTCACAAAATACTTGCATTGATTCTGGGATATTTCCGTAACCTTTTGTTAAGTTTAATTGTTCAGTAAAAAAAACTTTTCCAATGGTACTTTTAGACAGTCGTTTCCGTGAATGGAACCTTTACGTTTGATCACCTTTCTTTGATTAAGTAATGGCTGCAAACATTATGTCTGACTACGACAATTTGACAACGTGACAATATACATAAGCTGAGTGGTTGCATTGTCGTTTTACGCTGAGTAGAAATGGAATGATGTTGGCGCGAGTAACAAAACGAAGCTGACGGGAGTAGCAATATATGATGTTGATGCGAGTAACAAAATGATGTCGACGCGAGTAGCAATGCATGATGTTCATGTTCATACCCGGCATTAGTTTGATTCGTTTGTATTCGAACAAAATGTTCACCAATTCCATCATTATTTTTCTTAAAGTAAGGTTAGATGTTTTCACATACACGAAGTTCCATCTCTGGTCACGCAATACCAATGTAGCTTTAAATCATGATAACGAGTGTTGGGTACTGTGGCTGTACGGATAGACATGTGAAACATTGTTGATGGTAGGGTGACTTCAAACTAGTTCAAATTTAGTCTTTGGTGTTTATGAACATACTCTATTGCGTTAACGCTTCACTTTAACACGGTATTGGTTTGGGATATGTGGTACCTTTTCACTGTACGTGGTTGTTCAATGGTCACGAGTAATGCCACAGTAGCGTTTATCAGTTCCTTCCAAGGTGTACACAACACCGGTTCCCCTATTGCCTTTGATGGAACCCAAAAACCAACGCAATTGCATGCATAACCCTCAGTGAAAGATGTAATGTTTTCGGACTTATGTCCCAGGGTTATGTTAATTTTCAGTTCCTTCAATGGTCTAGCAATTCAAAAATTGTACTGACCCCTGACGGAACTGGGAATCAGTGTACCGGTCTCTGGTTGTTCAAAGTATCTCGTAAAGTCACGTTCATCTTTGGTGATTCGAACACGCGTGATATATATTAAGGTATGTGACTCATTGTTCAAAGACTCTCGCAGAGTCACGTTCATGTTTGGTGATTGGAGCACGCGTGATATGTAGGTCTGTGACTGATGTATTCACCTTACATGTACGTGTCTATAGATAATACTGACCCTGGGTTATCTGTCAGAGTTTTCGTTTGTCCATGGAATTAAACAGATAATCTCCAAATACCAAGATATCTATACCCTGATACCTGACCGGTCGATCAATCAGTCGGAATATCTTTGATATATTGATTTAAATATTACGAAATAAAAGTTGAATGTTTTGACAACCCGAGTCTTTGACAAAAATTTAATGAATCGAAGTTCATTATTGGGACCGAATGCGATAAGTTAATATCTGCCCTACTTTGATACATCATATTGGGATTGAAGGTCATAGTGGTCAGAAGTAGTCCAGGGTTGGGTATTCAGTATTGTTCTTATTTAATTTGAGAATAAGGATAGCCAATCACATCGACTGTTACTGACCAAACGTTAGAATTATTCAACATGGTTCGATCTGATTGGTTGTCCCGATCCTTAAATCAAGTAAGATCAATATTGAATATCACCACAGATCAGAATCTTAGCCCCTGACTAACAAGTGTCAATATATCACTGGCTTAGAATGAGAAGGTCGTTGGTGCCACTTACGACCTTACAAGACTAATGCATATTTGAAATCTACATCATATGGCGCTGCGTATGAGCCTATTTGCATGAAAAGTTGGCATGTTTACCAAACTGAAGTTTAAAAGTTTTTTTTACTATAAGTAAAGAGTGTTTGTCAGACTGTTTTTATTGTTTTTAAAAACAAATAATTTTACAGTTAACCCAAATCTTTCTAAGCCAGCGATATATATGATAAACACATTTTGCCAAACTTCAAGTTGGTGTCAGGACCTCGGGTCTTACTCTCATTACGCGCGTATGGCCGTAAGGATGGGAGGTTGGTGTTTTCACCAGAGGCATGTACACTGAAACTCATAAGTCATTTCAGTAAAACATCCCAATTTCTTTGTAGTAAATACATTTAACATTATTGTGGAACGTTTTAACGTGATTTCAAATTGTCGTCAGAGCTATGGTTAGTCATCAAATGTCGTGTGCTTGTGATTACCTAATTTAATGCCCAGTGCCGTTTGCAACACTATCAAAAGACAGCAAGTACAACATAAAGCGGCAAATGTGTCCTTTTTACGCAGTGAAAGCGACTTGGCGTCGTACTCAGGGACTGTCGCTTGATATTCTTTAGCTCTACCATCGGAGCTACAAGGGTGGGTGTAGGCATCTAGAGTACGGGATATAAATGGGATGGGCTTGGTGGGCTCGGTTCTCCACGTGCTATCTATAAATCTCTCTTTATCTACACCTACGGGGGTACTCCCAACTATCAATGACTGATAATAACTATAAACACTGTTCAATAGAAGAACAGATACCTCATACCTTTAAAATATTTCAACATTTAAAAAATGTGTCACAAATACATAGACTGTAAAATCTGTCAAGACTGATTATAGACATAATCCACATTGCCCCCTGGTGGTATTGGAAAAGATTTAAGAATTAATTTAGTACGAATTTACGTAATCCAATGGCGTTATGAAATAATGATTTGTTTTTCTAATTACATAACAGTTTGTCATTATGTTTAATCCAGGATATCAACTGCAATACGTGGATTAGCGGGACGGTAAGCGTTCGGGCTTATCAGCGCGATCGGTGTGATAACGTGTGAATGAAAAACATGGTAGTATTGTTATAATAAAGATAACAAATTATGTTGAAGCACACCCGTGTCGCGACACCAGTAGACAGCATGCACTGGCACATTATTTTGCAATAATCTACGATGGTATAGATAGATACAAAAAGTTTAGATGCGTGACTAGTAAGCACTTAAGTGGGCAATACCTAGAGGTCATGGTATATCTTTATGTAGATCTATATAGACATGCGCTTATACATGTAGAAGGCAGCCATAACATGTCGGAGGAGGCGGAAGAGGGTATAGGCACGAAAAGTAGGCGTCTCATGAAGCAGAACTAAATGTTTTGTCCTTTAAACTATGTTGGTGCATTTAAGGCATACGAAACCACTAACATGAAATATGTTTTCTGTTTCAGACATGTGCAGCATGCTCCAATGATAAAAAGGACGATGCTGGATGTTGGTATACGTTATGGTATATATGGTACGTATCTTGATTCATACTTGTATAGTCACACCCAATCGTGAAAGCTCGGTCAGTTCCGTTTGTCTCCGGTAAAGACACCTCGTGTATAAGTGTAGTAATACAACAAAGAACCAAAGAGAATAGGTGTCCGTAGCCTAAGAAAAGCGCTACCGAATGCCTTCATTCGGTTACCTCCCGTTCAATTAAATATAGAAGGTATGGATTGCCTCCCACGGAAAGCGCTACGTAGCAACGTACGCCAGTATTTTGCATTGCATAATCAAAATACTGAAGTACTGACAGGCTGGCGAACTGCAAATGGGACACTAATAGCTTTTCAAGTTATATAACATCAAGTGGTTTTCTAAGTCGAAAAATAAAATTTAAAAAAAATATAAAAAATTGGAGCCGCCGTGCCTTAGCATCAGTAAATTACTAAGCGAGTTGCTGAACCACTCGGCCACAATCTCGTTATCTAAATAATTTATCATAATAAAATCATTGATGCACAGTACGCTATATCGCGTTCGTAACACGTAGTAATAATTATCAACACCTTTAAACACATTTTCTTTTAATTTCATACAATTTCCTTCCATTACAAGAAGAAACTAATATAAATATAATTACAATCGAACATACTTTCCAAAAATGAAACGAAGCAAGTTTAATGTTCTAATCTTGCAAAACTGATTAACGAGGAGGAACTATTTTCATTGAGTGTATATATTCTGTGTTGTCAGTTTCGGGAGTAAATGTATCTCAGTGGATTTCATTTTTTGCATTGTAATAGATCTGGCGACATCGCCAGCTTAAAAACCGAGGCGATCAGAATGACAATATACCCTTTTAGTCTGGTTCAAGTCCAAAATATTAAACATTTGTGTCTGGCTTCAGCTGGTTAAAATGGATGACCCCAGCGGCCAATCACAAGATGACGGGTGCACTTAAGTATAACTAGTCAATTCTAAATAATCTCTCTAAAGCGTGTTTTAGTGTAGTTTTGACAATACGTTGTATATCACTGAAAAAATGCAAAATGTTTTTGTGTATTGTGATTTTTTTATGTAACCCGCTTACTGGCTGAATTTGTAAGGAGCTGGGTGATCTATTGTGGTTAAGCTGCCAATAACTAGAGTTGATACATGTATCATTTTATTTCCTTACCCAAGATATTCTTTTTTAAAACTTCCTTGTCGATAGTGGAATAAAAAATTGCACTTGGTTTAGCATGGCCAATGCATTGCCAATCACTAGCTACAATTGTGTTTTCAACAAAAACAAGCGGTCTCATGTGACTGAAAAGGGATAAAACAAAAAACAGCGTAAACTCGAATATAATGATTAGGATTTCAAATATGATAATTTCATTTTAATGCAACACATTATTTCTTGTCATGCCTCTAATGTTGCCAAAACATGTAACCTTATCTGAACCGGCGTATTTATCACCAAAAGCGACACCTAGACTACAGATATAACAAGTATTTACACTCTTGAAAATGTCGATAATTTGTTCATGAAATCTCATAAAATGTAGATAAATCACGTGTTTATCTGTTTGCAGGTTTGTGCTAGGATTGTTTGTTATCGTCATCGCTGTATTAATTATATTGTACATCAAACATCGAACCAAAGAAAGGACACGTGCCAGACGAAGACGGAGTGAGTTACTTCATTTTATTTTTGGGATGGGTGGGTCACATGTATGTGCCGACATAGCCTTTATTTGCTTTATTTCTACTGAAACATGACAGGCATATATATACTAGTATACTGTACATGTGCCTCCGTCCGGTTTTGAATCCGGGTCGCCAGATTAGACGGCAATCACACTAACCACTGATCTTCGGAGGCACATCTACGGAGGCACATGTAACGATATCATTGATAATGAAAACAAAAACGCAAAAAAAACATGTAAAATATATTTTTTTCTTTGAAGGTCCATTTGTACAGAAATTCACGAGCCGGTCACTGTGGTATAGCAAAATATAAATTATACAACAAATATTTCGTTTTCAAAGTCTTTATCAATGATGATGTTACCTCTGGTGTTTGTTGGGGTGCATGGGGGTAAAGTAAATGGCACCATAATTGTATGTGACCTGCAAAGGAGCTGTACATGACTCTAGATATTCTCTCTCGGCTCAATCTCAGCTGCAACATAAAAATGTAGTTGCACATTGTTGAAATACCAATATTGCATAATTTGCTTGCGGAAATTCGTATATTCAAAGCAAGAACCTTGTAATAAAATCATGCATAAAGGTCAGAATCAGGTCAAATTCTCCAAGCTATAACAATGTTGATTTACAACAAACTATACACAGCAACGAGACATACTAGAAGTACGACCTAGGTAACATCGATATTCTGAAAGCATAATCATTTCCCGGGTTCGATACGTTGTCAATTAAATATTTATCGTCTGCATTTTAATCAAAGTAAACCAAAGTGACGCACGCATGAGAAGGACCCACATACATATTATGTTGTTAATTGTCATCGTATTGAGTTCACGCACGCAATATTTAAATTGGATATAATGGTTGAAACAATTAGAACAATTGGAACAACACGATCGTATTCCATTAATTAGATTCTCTTTAAAGAGGCTTTGACGTGTCATCGGAACCAACTGTTCTAACAGAGTTTGTTGAGACATATAATCGTATATATCAAGTAGTTATAAGTAATCTGAAATAAATTGCACAAAAAGTAAACTTATAACGTTATGTTAGGAGTACATTGTATACGTAACCAATGCCATTGGTGGGATGGCATTTACCAAAAGGTCCTATATTTAAGAAGTAAACCTGCACGGTATGCTTACAACATATCCTTTACCAAAATGTTCGGGGAAAGTCTGTAGTATCTGAGACTGCCGGCATAAATGGTCAACTATGGTGGCGTTCCGAGAAATCCAAGATGGCATACAACATGTACTAGTATTATAAACAACATAATGCTACACAAATTATGTATGTGAAATATCATTGTCAGTAATGGTGTAACTATATAATATAAATATTAAAATATGTTATTATTTTATTTTCACAGGAAGTACACGTACGATGCCAATTCATATAGTACCTACTGGTCCCCCAGCCTATGCTGAACCTAGTCATAAACCCCCTTCATATGATGAAGCTGTGCGTACACAACCGGGTACCAATCCTTGTCAAGTACCCGGCATTATAGCGTATTACAACGACGACTATGGTTACAGACCTCCACGTAAGTCTAGTTCATGAATTTCATTTATTTGAAACGCCTGTGGTTCATTTAAGGATGACATTTTTCTCCGATGATAACCACGGGTAACTGTATCGTTGAAAACGAAAAAAAACACGAAAAATGGGGGATTTGTTTTGAAAATATTATAAATTTTACAAACATTTTTGTTTTCGTTTTCAAATTGTCTTTATCAATGGTACAGCTACCTGTGATAATAACACGACCAAACCACAGGTAACTGTAGCTTTGATAAACGACGAAAACAACTTTTTTTCCATTTTACTCTTTCGATGATAACCGCCGGAATTGTACACAGGAACACTCAAAAACACTTTGGAAAACAACACAGATCACAAAAATAGGCCTACGTCAAAGTGCTCAACACGAAACTGAATAAGTAATGATAAGACATGTTTGTACTTTCAATAAGTATCATTACCCTTCAGATATTCATGAAATATCGCCAATAAAGCAACGTTTGTAGTCATTAAATTTTCCTATGCCAGTACATTCGTATAAATTTTAAATAAGGTTAATAATCTTAATTTACAAGTATCATTTTTCATAAAAAGCTATTAGGTCTACATATATTGGATCTACATATATTGGATCTACATTACAGGAAGTTCGCACATCATTGGCAACTCGTTACACATGTCATTCGGATTTGATAAAATATGGGACCATAGCTTAATATTGATATATTTACAATCAAACATTCGATAAATTCTAACATTTGATTACTACGAACCCTAAACATAAAACTTCCAGTGTCAAACTAACGATTGTATAATCTTTTTTTATCAAAGTTAACTTTGATCAGGACATAGGAGTAGTTGACGTAGAAGGACATTCTCAAATATTCAAGGTTATTTCCTTGTATCAACGATACGTTTTACTATTGCTTTGTACGAGTTGGCCTATAGAACCAAACTTGTACATGTATTCGCTTTATGGTTAAACCCCCCCCCCCCCCCCCGATCAATTGATCACCATACGATGGCACGACAATCATGCATTTTTATTTTTCTCCGGTAAGTACCATAGGCATTTGATTTCAACTTTGCGTCAATTAATTATTTTTCCAAGTCACCGATTAATAGTCCCGGTATGTACCCTTCTTGTCTATAGTAAAACAATGCATAAATAGTAAATACCGAGGTGATCATAAAACATTGTCCATGGGGTATTGATGATGGCCTGTAATTAATACTTGTATTTGGAGAGTTTGATAGAACATGGATTACCAGTCTGGTTATATACGGTATCTATTATGCTTGGTAGGATGTCCACTGGCATTATCTGTAATGTAACCGTCTGTTGTTACACGTTGTCTCACCAGATAGCTAGTTTTTTTGCAGTTATAATTATGTGGAATAAGTATGTTTAAGCAAAAACACGCATACATGGTCATATTAATTTTATGCTTTGTGCAAGGATTATCGTATTAACTGCTAGTCACTGTCATCATTTAATACATGCCGTGCCAAGGTTGACTGGTACATGTACTTGTTAAAAGAGCAACCTTCGAGAGCTATCATATTTTGATTAAACAGCATGGTATTCATTGAATAGCTTCATGACTTCATCGATACTGATTGTGATGTAGACTAAGGCACGACCTCATGTAGTTGTGATAACCGAACAGCTATGACTAATAAGTAGACCAAAAATTGCGAACATTGAGAAGTTACTAGTTACGCCCGTATAAGATTCTTGCATGCTAGTATTTTAAATCTACATCATAAGGCGCTTCTTATTAGCCTTTTTTCATGAAAATCTAAACTTGTCATGTTGACCAAACTGAAGTTCGTAAAGAATACTTTTCAGACATGTTTTGTGTTTTCTCAAAATAGCGCGTTTGTACTTACGACCTTCTCATTTCTCAGCCAGCGATTTCTTTCAGACTTCGACGAATAAATGACATAAAATATGACATTCATATACATATTTCCCGTCTTTATTATGACAACTATTAGTTCAAATGAAACCAAACATACATAAAATGTATTCATGGTTTCGTCGTAGTACAAATAAAGTTAATATTTCAATGCGTTTTTCTGATTTAATTAAGTTTATTATTGAAAATTAATTCATTTCTGAATGTGAAAAAAATACATTTCGTGTTCCAGAATGAATTAATTTTCAATAAAAAGCATTATTAAATCCGAAGTACAAATTGAAATATTATTTACACCACCATTCATTAACATAAACTAACGTTGATACAAAACCCTAATCTAACTACTAGTACCTGAGTAAACAATATCAAACAAAACTGAATAAAAATGGAATAAGAACGGTTTAACTTCTCTATAAATTAACGAAGACAGGTTATTAATCGATATAACATTCTATCTTTCTAGGGTAGGTACACAGATCGAAGTTTTCACTCAATAGCTCAATAAGTTAATGGCGAAACTATTTAAACTTTGTGGAATCTTCGAACTGGTTGGAAACCCAGAGGTAGTCTCGCGTATATCGGTGATCTACACTGTGCATGTTAAAGAACCAAGGAATGTATTTGAAACTAGCTAGGGTAACACATCTGGATTCCTTGCATCGCATCTCTGTCTCTTGATTTGCAACAATGTCACCGAGTTGGTCCTGCAAATTGTTTGGAAGAAGGAGGTGGCATATCTAACCTTTGGAGCTCACAGCCAGAAAATACCTTTAGGCTTACGACTTTCAATGATAATACAACTAAATGCACATGACATCACGATGATTGTTGGCCTAGCGACTGTACATGTCATGACTTATTTGTCCTTAACAGCTGTAGGCCACACCATTATATTTTTCTCGTGGACAAATAATAAATTATTAAAAACTCAATTTTGCGATGAATAATTTAAGCACGCTATGTTTGACACAGTTAATACAATCAGTATCACGCAGTTCTGGGTATTGTGATGGTGTTTTAAATGTAGCACCGTGGAACAGGGTACTTTCACGCACTAGGATATCAAACGAGGTCTTAGTAGTTCGTACGTACTTATAAGACTCATGAATACATATTTGAAACATGCGTCACAATACGCTTCTTATGAGTTTTTTTTATGAAAATCGGAACTTGTAAACAGTAGTTTTCAGGAATTGTTTTTCTTGTTTTCTAAAAAAGTTGGGTTGTTGCGAAAACTAGGGGTACTACATATTGCAAGACCTTAGGTGCGCTAACATGTGTACACGTGGTTAGTGCTATAGTTGAGCAGTCTAGTTAAATGTTTGTACTGTAGTTGCTCTACGCGATAGCATTGCACAACTACCTTTAGTTAGGAGTCATTCGAAGCCCCCTTTAACTAATTATGTATACCAAATGTCTTATTCGGTTATGGACAATGGCATATTGCTTTGAACCTGCTTTGAAAAATACATTTAAATATAATAACACTGTTCACAATGAGTCACATAATGTTGATTAAACAGAATAACAGTAAGCCGAATCCAGTCACCGACATTATTTCATGAATTAATTGTTATTGAAATCGATAAACAGTTGTTAAGTAATCTTTATAAAAAAGTACATGTAAATGCTTTTTGTTTACATAAGTTATGTCGACTGAATATTGACAAATGATCAACAAAAGTTTTAAACAACGAACAAGAGCAGTCATGCGCGGGTCTAGCAATTACAGCCATTATGTTCTGTGTTTCCATTTAATCAACAGCATTTCCTAGAGTGTTACGGTCAGAATCCATTCCCAGAGTAGCTCATGTAAATGACAATGTATACATAGATAACTACACTATATTTATACATGTAGTAAAAACACAAGGGATCCTTTTCCGACCAAAGCCCCCCCCACCTCCCTCTTGATTGACGCAAGGCAGTATTCGATACGCACGGGACAATGTTCGGTACGCACAGGACAATATTCGTTACGCACGGGTGACATTAGGTTGACAACATTCGTTACGCATGGGACAATGTTCGTTACGCATGGGACAATGTTCGTTATGCTCGGGGCAATCTTCGTCACGCACACGGCAGTGTTCGGATATGTAGGCTTACTGGTTCACTTAACGGCACGTGGTTGAACTTCATCCATGTATTAGAACATTTATATAATTAATTATATACCAGTTGTAAGAGTATGCATATAAACTAGAACTAGCATTCAAACATAACTGAACAATTCAAATATTTGCCGGAGAATATACGTACATTAATTATGCACTTCTGGTCGATATGAAATAATTAATGTGCCAAACTTTATAACTTGCATGCTATAATGTGCGTGGTGGCCATGTGGCCATGTACATGTTTTACGTGTATGTATGTCGAAACCAGGGCGCCTAGTCGCAGTATTTCCAAAAAGGCACCGCACAGGCATATTAATAAATGACCTCTGATCATTTAGAGCAAATATGGGCCATCTACAGTGCTAGACATTGTTGTTTAAAAGTCATAGCTATTTCAATTCCAGCATTTCTGTGTGTGCTTTATTACACTGTTGCTGTCTCATGGTTTGTTGGTACGTAACGTTGAACTATATACAATTGTAGTTGCGTAAATAAACGAGGCAGTTAAATAATTCAGACTGTATTATATTAATGTCAGGTAACACAAAAAGTATATTGATTGCACGGTTTTAAAGTTGGGCGTTAATTGACATTGGCAAGCGTATTTATAGATTTACCTACATATCTTTGTCTCCCGCTAGTTCTGGGTGGGCAAGCCTTTGTTCATTTATTTAGAGTTCCAGTGACAAAAACTGTACGTCTATTTGCGTACATATCTATGTTTGAACAAGACCTATTCGTTTTCATTGCATGGACTGTTCTCAATAGTGAACTGGTGGAGTTGTTGCACTAAAATACACATGGTGATACATTAATTCCGCACCGTACTGTATGCACACGTAATAAACTATTCATGCAGACTACAAACTCAGATATATACCTATTTCCTAGGCATGCACAAACTTTCATTAAGTGTTTTGTAGGAGTTTAGTCTAGTAGATGAGGCAATTTTCTGGAGCTATGTTCGTATTTTAAGATAACAATTCACTAGATCTTCATGGAATATCGCAGGTGTCAATACAGTGGTCAATGACATGACCATCAGATGCACATCTGACCGAACAATCGTGTTCGAAAATCAGAAACACATGTACCTTAAGCCTAGGTCCCAACGAGCGTTTTCTGTCTCAATTTATTAAGTGAGCATCATAAGGCATCGGAAAAATGGTCCCCGTTGTCTATGGGAAGCTTAGGTGAAGTCATCTGGAGTACATCGCCGAGGCAAACAAAGTTCCGTGTGACCTAGGCTTACATTGATACTTTAGCACCTACGAAGCTTACGATTGGAATCAACATTGAAACAATGTTTGACGCAAATGACACAGTTTAGCTTAGCGATTTATAATATTACTATATCTCCACACGGTGACCATGATTGTGTTGTCTTATAGACTTACATGTACAGTTTGTACTCTTCATGACACCGTTTGACCTTATAATTTATAATAACATGTCTTGGAATTGTTACTCGTATTGTTCTTGAACTGATGAATTAATAATGCTGGGTACGCAGTGTGATTCTCCAGGTGTCAATATGCTGGACATGACTTGTTAGATTAATGTGCTGTCAGGGGAGATCTCACTGAGAATGTGAAGGAAGTTAGTAATAAAGTATCTGCGGAGCCTCATAATACATGTAACAATAGAGCTCGTCTCAACACATACCCAGCACTTTATAGTGTACTGAACTTGTATACAATAGACAGGAATGCGTTTTGCGCACATTTACAATTCACAATGACATGATAATATACAGATATACATCTAGTAATTTATAAGTATATAGAAAGGTACATAATTATAAGGCCTTAATCGGTGCTACTGAGATGGTTTGGCCTCGGCAAAGTACTCCCGATCAAATGGAGGGACATCGGAGGGCATCTGGAATATGAATATCATGGTCTAGGGGAAGCTTCGGGGTAATCATTTGAAATTTGTGATATCCCTGTTCCCGTAGCCCCCCCCCCCCCTACCCTGAAGCTAACTCATTTAAATAGGGAGTACATCGCCGAAGCCAAACATTCTCAGTTGGACCAAAGCATAAATGACGCCGTAGTTTTATACAATAATAATAAGATTGTGTTATCATTAGAGACGATGCAATCGTTTAATCATAATGACATACACACTGTGTAATTATAATTGTATTCTTTCTATTTTCAGCAACGAGTATGAGAATGGCACCAACAATGCCGTCGGGATCCCCGCAGCCACTTCCGCCATCTTACGACGCTTCTACACAAGGCCAAGGTCAAGGTCACCCAACTTGATGAAAGGTCAAGATCATTGCTAGTTCAATCATTTAAATCATCCAGGATAATATACATCATTGCATTTCTAAAGAAACGCATGAAAACAAAATGTAATGACAGTATTATCTATCGACGTTTTGGTTGCTATAGGAACCATTTAGTACGATAACCATCAAGACAAATCATGCTGAAAGGACATTATCTGCTGAATTTTAAACGACAATGCATTTATAGTGCCTTCTGCATTTAAGAATTATTTGAATCATTCGACTCTATAAGACTAACAAAGTGCCAACGTTTGAGGCTAACAACCTGAAAGCGGACTGAATCCCTGTCCACGCCCGTGTTCCTAAGTTAGAAAGCGTCCCTAAGTCATTGTGCATCAAATACTGTTAATATCATATTATTGTCAAGAAATCATAAAAGATCATTTCTATATTTTATTTATGATAATCAGATATAAGATTTATGTGGAAACAATTGTGTCGTGCCTTCGGGGAACCATTAGTGTGTAGTTTGAAGTCAGTACTGGACCCTGCTGGTATACATTCTGTGAAATTCTGACAACAAACTTCAAAACACATGCTTCAGAAAACATTAGTGACCATTCATTTATTCTGTGACATGCTGGCAACAGATTGCAAGAATTAAACATGGTTTTTGTCCAGCATTCTGTCGGACGGATGGATATACTAGATGCGAATGATGTGCCATATTTGCAGCCAAATCTGACAAGTGTGATTGTAGCCATCTTGCTCTCGTGATTGTAGACATCAGGCATAATGTCAATTAATCAGTCGGATGGCTTACAAGTAATCAACAAGTACCGGTTGGTTTTAATAAGTCAAACAGAGTGAATACACAGATCCGGTATGACATTAGATGTACAAAGGGTCTAACAGGGGCCCGGCTATGACTTCTGGTGCATAAACTGTCCAGGTGCTCAACATCTACAAATGTACTGTTGTGCAATACTGGGAGGTACGCTGTCTTCAATTGTACAATAATATAGGGCCTATCGTGTACAAGATGCCTATCAGTGATTATATACAATTGATTATAATTTATGGCATACACAAACTCTTATAAATTATAGATATCCGACAATGAACTACAGCATCTGGATTTTTAGTGTGCGTTTTGTAAAATTGTTAACGCACGTTTGTGAGTGGTAAGTGACTTACAATCACGAGTCTCGTTGCCTTTGTTTTAATCCGTCCATTGTTTTAGACAATTTTGTTGTAAAATGTATAGGCCTACATCTTTTCTAATGGGCATAGTAATTTCTGTAAAACTATTGTTCATCAATGATACAGGTGCATGTGTTTCCTGGATTTTATACTTACACAAATTACTGTGGTATCATACATGTACTTTGATTTTTTTGGGAAGGTATGCTCACGTAAAACTGTTGGTCAAAAAAGTTTTAAGCGGAGCATCATTTTATGCATTCAAAATCTTAAAACATATTATATCAATTATTTTTAGATGCATTCACATCAAATTCATCCTTTTGTTGAGCAAAATATGTGAAAGTTTTATTCACCGCAAAAGTAAATGGTTTCAATAACGTACATGTGCTTTAGAAAATCCATGACCATGCATTTATCTTTAACAGTCCTTGTGTTACTTGTAGCAGTATTCTTTGGTCAGCCCTCTTGGCGCATCTAACAGTATTAATGGATCAGTCCACCATTCACTACATATAACAGAAAGCACGCTTATAGCTACGGCATTAAGGCAAGAGATACACTTGGCCGTATATCAGTAGTCGCCCAGCAACCTATACATTTTGTTCACGTCTTTTTTTATCTTCATACGTATGTGGAATATAGAATTAATCACAAATCTACATATTTCTGTCATTGAAAAATTGTAAAACATAGTTGTGCACCATTCAGTTGCATTCACCGCCCCCATCACAAGGATGGTTGGGATTTTTACTTTTAGGTTGTCAATACCCCCACCATTCCCCCGCCCTGCTGGTGGTAAAATCTCTTGCAATTTCCGGGCCACAGACAACTAAATATTGTCCTCCAGGTTTTGGGTCGAAGAAAAAAATATCCAGCAGTGCGTAAAACACGGCCGTTTCCCCGGCTATCCACTGCCTATCATCGGGCTTTGGGCGTGCTTGCAACTGACTGGTGCATTACGATGCCCTCAAAGATCTGTCGTAAGCAATTACTGAATAGAGGTGAAACCCAGTCAATTTATAAGTGATATAATATTTTATCTAGCCTTTGATATGTTTTATACTGCTGTTTAAATATTTTATATGTACATGTACAAACATAATGTATGTGATTTTATATAAGTGTGATATTGTTACATGTTATTTTATATTTTATGATACAAAAAGCGAAGCTGTGATATCGCAGAATATTGCTATCAGTTGTATATAAATAAATTAATAGAATTGTATTCACTTTTGTCATGTTTTTTTATATTCACCAAGTGTTAAGAAAACTGCTAAGATTACAGATGAAGAACTACCAATTCATGTGGAGCAGTGACCTTTAGGTACGGTGCGCACTTCGTAATTGAGAGGTTCCGGGTTCAACCTCATCCGGACCACTGGTTAATTTCTCTGAGCAAGAATAACCCGAATGCTCTACTCCACCAAGGTGTAAATTGGTATCTGTGAGGGCAATGTCTAGTCATGGGTGCCCCAGATAAATGTTGGCTGCCACAGAAGAGAAATAGTTTCCCGAGGGAGACTCAAACGCAGGTTTCCTTAGGTAGCTCAATGACCAGGGGAAGTTAAAATGTCAAAGGGTGGTTGAATGTAGGAGCTGCTGAAAACATTTCTCGAAAATTGGTAACTTAACTTGGGTAGGAAGTTTGTTGAAACTGGTACCAGGTAGGTGTCACACTTCCAAACTTCAGAACCTTCCTACTGGGACCAATGTACGAACTCTGTAGCAATGTGTTATGGAATGGTATACAAAATATGTCTAGCTACTAGAAGAAGGTTAACAACACACGGATGTCTCCCACAAGTCTTCAACAACAAGGAGCCATAACTCAACAAGAATCATCCAGACCATATGCACGAAGGGCATGGTACCAGGAATTCAGGTGAAGTTGCATTGAATACGACCCAGTGGTTAAGGAGAACAAGTGAGGATACACAATAAAAGGTCCAAAACCATGTGACACTGGTGCCCAATGGGGGTATATAGTAAAAGCAACAAAGGGCTGTAACTCTGATATAAATTGACCCTGCAAAAATTCAATCCTTTACAGTCAACTATATATTAAGATTGTTAATCTGTGAAAGTTTGAAGAAATTCTGCCAGATGGTTTGTGTGGAGTTTGTGCTACATACGGACAGATGAACAGCAGCAATGCTATATGCCCCCACTTATAAATAAGCCAGAGGGGCACAACTATTAACTAAAGGTTAACTAAAGAATACAGCGCACCAGACAAAATTAATTGGCACAAGGAAAAATAACAATAATAACAAATTGAAATAATCTGTATTAGCAAATACATGACCATACATATAATATTACATTATCAATGAATCACAATCATAATAATCATTATAATAACTGTATTCCAACAAGTTTACAAACATATATACTACACATATTTCATAAGGTAAAAGATTGACTCAAATATTGGACAACACAATTCAGATAAAACACCTCTATATCTACTATACTCCTCATTATAACAGGCAGAATCAACTAATACATACTTGTACACTGAGTTGATAAAACTGTCAATTTCAGCATGGGACTAAACAAATATATCGCTGGTTTGGAATGAAAAGGTTGTAAGTACTTGCGACCTTGTAAGATTGATATATATTTGAAATCTTCATAAGTGCTTCTAATGAGCCCATTTTAATGAAAATCGGAACTTGTCATGTTGATCAAACTGAAGTTGAAACAGCTTGTTTTTCCATAAGTAAAGAAAAATTTACGTTTTTTTCTTGTTTTCTCAAAATATTGATTTTGTCCTTACCACCTTCTCATTCTAAGCCAGTGTTATATGGATACATTTGCTGTATATTTATGTAGTAAAAATACACAACTCAGAAATGTTGGAAATTTCATGAATATAAGATAGAGTAAAATTTCAACTTGCCACTATTTCGTACTTTTACTCTTCTTTTCAACTGCAGCATTTAGACTTACTCAATAATTTAAAATTAAAACAAACGGGGAACTCAGGGACCATTATATTACTGAGGCTTAACTATAGTAATAAGTGATTACATGTAAGTCAGCACAGTAAACTTAACCTAATCTAGACAGAAAACTCAGTATATTGTAAAACTTACAAAATCAGATACAGTATATAACACAATGATTGAATATTATATCATATGACCTAAATTGCTAGCAAAATGTGATAGGAAAGTGTGATGATAAAATATTGAGAATTCTTTCAGACATGGCACCAGTGGAGGGCTCATTGTAGATAGTAAATTAAAACAATATTGTGATGACTAATGAATATGATATAAGCGAATCAGCCCTATTATTGGTACAAACTTCCATTTCATGTCCAGCCCTTCATACCGGGCAGGGCTTGACACTTACACTGGTCACCTGGCCTGGGGCCAGTGAAAATCTTGAAGGACCAGTGAAAATCATGAAGGACAAGAAGCTGTTTTCTTTAAAAATTTAACGCTTTTTTACTGTAGGTCCAGTGACCAAAAATAGTTTGTGTCAACCCTTGCCGGGTAAACTGAAGATGATGTAAACAACAATATGCATGTAAATGTATGAGCATAAATTTTTATTACAATTCAATGAATTATTCAAACCATTACAAGTGAAAAGGAGACAATGGTTAGATATTGAGTATCCACAGATACAATGACTTCAATATCATGAAAACTAAACACAAAACAATCATTGCTGTAGTAAAATCAATTATTGATAGCATTCTGATATATACTCGACCACTTTTCTAATTAGTCACTTTTTAAACCACAATTTTTGAAATGTAACCACATATTTTTATGATATTTTGCAAACATTAGTTTTATGAAAATGCAAAAATTGATCCCATGACTGACCATGCATACTTTGGCATGCAATTTTTATTTCTTGACAAATTGATTCTTATGTCAATTAATGAAAGATATGATTACAATTAAAAGTATATATGGTTTGAAAAGTGACCCATTAAAAAGGGGCTAAGTGTATGAGTGTCTACGAATATGGTGTTTGTATGAAAAGTTTGAAAAAGGTATATTTATGAAGATAATGGAATTCATTACCTGTATGCAGTATAATGTACCTAGCATACATTATCTTTAAGTAGATAAAACTTTGTAATTTTACAATTTAACTTAGTTGGACCCTTGTAGGCAGTGGAATAGAACATACTAACAATATCCTATGTAACATCATAGTTTGAGTACCAGTTATTAAGGTCAGGAAGAACATCAGCAATAAAACTCAACGTAAGACTACAAGCTTCAGAAATTAACCTTCAGATTATATTGTTCGAGACTATGAGCTACTTTAAACCCTGTGGAATCTTCGTAGCTGTCAAATTAAAATCACAAATTCACCCCCTTGTGAAATATTCAAGTTCCTAATGGTTTTACAAAACTGAACTCATTAAAACAACTAATTTCACTTATAACATTCTGAGTGTGTGCAGTTGTAACATAAATACATAGAGATCATAAACTAAAGGTTAACAGTAACAAATGAAAATAAATAAAGCTGTACATCTGAAATCATACAACACAAAACTACAGCACTTAGTTTGGATAGTGAATAAATAACAACCCCTTTTCATGCATCAATCTACTATCTAATGATACAAGACAAAGAAATAGTTTTTTTAAGCTCAAAGATATTATGATTTACAAGTAGACTAAAATGTTTCTATATTATAATATATCATCATAAAAGTCTTATTAAGTACAAACTTCCAGGTATTCCTGCTATCTAAAAGGAACAAGTTTATAAATAATCTTAGCTTTCTACTCAATCCTTGATTTGTATGATACATGTATGTTGATCATTTTATGAAATAAAGTATTGTTTAAACTAAACTTAAGTACTATGCATCAAAAACAAGCTGTATATATCATACAATTATTTCGATGGTACAAACTATAAAGGTACTAGGTAGATGAAGGGTACTAAGTATGGCAGTAAATAAATCAGTATAAATGCCTAAACTAAAACATCAATAAAGACAGTGTGACAGGGTCTTAGACAATGTACATATACAGACACAAAGAGACAAAGTTAGAGTATAAGATAAGTTAAAGGAGAAACACTGATTGTAATATTTTATCCTTTAAAGTGGATGTTGTCGTATTTAATTGTAATTTAATATTTGAACAATTGCTAGTTTATATTCTTAAAAAAAGTATGCAGAAACATCTTACCTTTTAAATACATGGATCTTTGATACCAAATGCTTTTCAAAAATATTTATGTTTTTAAGACTTTAATTAATTTTGGAATAAGCATGTAAAAATACATTTTTCTAGGAAGTTACCATATTTCTTATAGCAAACAATTCTTCTTCATTTTTCCATCAGAATATACACAAGTTATTACTTTATAGTTAAATCACAATTTTAAGACATGAAAAGATACGGGTATATCTTCTTTAACTTAATAACAAGATTACATGACCAGATTCATTAGTAAACTTACAATAACACCCAATAATGAACACTTGCTGTTTAGCACAGTAAACTACACAGCTACTTGACTGGAGTGATAGAAACAAATCTTCAGAAGCTAAAAACATCAATAAAATATATATCCTACACACTAGCACAAGTAACAATTACACTACTGTCACACATCCGTCACACAAATAAATAATACATATACGTGTCCTGTACACAAACATGCAATAGTCAATCGCTCGCTTTTATAAAACATCGTTGTTCGACAGAGTACACACAAGATGTGTCCAGACAACACAAATATCGTCACAATAATTTGACCTATCAAAAAAGGAGCATAACAGAAATGAAGTATTTTATGCCCACAAAATAATGTTGTCTATCAAAAAGGGACGTAACTAAACAGAAATCAGTGGTTCATGTTCTTGCCTATCAAAAAGGGCCATAACTTTCAACAATAAATCCGTAAATTATACCAGGGGTGTCAACAAAACCAAATTTAAAGAGGCTGTTAATCACATTGTTCCAAATTTGAATCCATTTTATTTAAGAAATTCCTTCAAAACAGATTAAATTGACGATAACTTTGCCATTTCTCAAGATTTTTTTATCAAATAATTTTGTCTTGGTCAGGAATAATGCCTCTTTCATTATAATTCTAATTCAGGAAAATTGACACTTCTGTTATACTAAATATGGAATCCATTCTTCTTTTTAAGAATTGTTAGATCCATATAGACTGACTGGGGCAACATTAAAAAGTTACTTTACCCTTCTTTGAATGGCTGAGCTATTTACCTTATTTTTGACTAGCCACTTTCTAACTACCTTCTATAGCTAACCTATTTAAAACAATATTTCAGCTTTTCTCGAGAATATTTCTTACGTTAAACACAATGAGTATAAAAGATGACATTCTGGATATCTGACCATGAGTATAATTACCACATCAACCTATATATGACAGTACCTACATGTCTCAAATAATACAAGTAATTAGGAATTGCAAGCAATACAGAAGTCCCCTACCTGGTTTCAAGGTTGTCAATGTTTCTGTTGCCATGGCAACCATATATTTGTCTGAATCAAAAACTAATTAGACGTGCATAACATCCTAATTGGCCCAAATCCACATACTAGCTAAGCTTCATAAACTCGGCTTGAAAACTGTTTGAGTTATGGCAGGATCCAGATTTCTTGACAGACGGATGTCATGAGATTTAAACTTCAGTCTCAAAAAATTCAGGACGCATTTGATAATGATCAGCAATACTTCCCCTCGGAGCAACAAGTTTTTATCTCACTAGAGAACAGTAAGAGAAACATTAATGCCCATCAATAAGTTACAGCAGTTTAACAATGATAGTAAACATTCAACTTATTTAACAACCTTTGGGTATGGTGGCTACAATATGGTATAATTTCAGCTTATAAATAAAGCAAATTCAATGTTAGTCCTCAAAAAACTAAAGACTTACAGAGTCATGATTTATAAATATTTCTATTTAACCAATAGAGCTAAATATGGTATACCAGATCCCCTGGAACTTCTTTTTACTCAGACATATTGTGCTAAGAACATGCTAAAACAAGCATAAATTAACTGTCATTAGACTGACTTGGACTTTGGTTAGAAAAGCGAGAAACATTAATTTAACACTAATTGAACCCATAAATACAAATGAGTGGAAAACTACTTTATTTCACAGGTACTGTATATGACTATAATATACTGTCGATGTAATATCACAAGACAATATAGTGTATATAATATATACCACGTCTCAAAGAAACACCGATCTCACACCGAGAGAGTACATTTTCTAATATTTTCCCCATTTTCCAGGAACCATGGCTCACACATGGAGAGTATGTTTTCTAATATTTCCCCTGTTCTGGAGGAGCGCATCTCATACAGAGAGTTCTATTTGTCCCCGGATCTTGAGGATTTTCCTAAGGGTCTTGAGGAATCTTTTGTAACTCATACAGAGAGTAAATTTTCTACAGTATTATCGGAGAACCTATGTCATAAGCTCTCGTTCCCCTCCCCGGGGTCTCGAGGAACGTATGGTATCTCACACGGAGAGTAAATTTTCTACAGTATTATCGGAGAACCTATGTCATAAGCTCTCATCACTCTCGACGGCTTGTAACATGTCATCAGCATCCATCAATGAGGAGCTACTGCCCGACGGAACAACATCGCCAATATCTGAAACACAACAAAATCATACTGATTAAAAGATTATTTTTGGAAACAACAGCACAATGTTGTGAATGCTAGTGTCCATTGTTATTGTAAATAAATATGTGTGGGGCACAATAAGAGCTGTCACCAGACAGCCTGCTCCACTCTTCTCAGTCACATCCTTTGATAGTGCAAACTTTATTTCTTTGATAGTTCAAAATTTATTTCTATTTTCTAAGTCAAAAGGGGCATAATTTAGTCAAAATGCTTAATAGGGCTACCTCCTCAATGGGTAATGATTATGGTCATGATGGTGAACAAGTGTGCCAAGTTTCAAACCAATATGTCAATGGACTTTGAAAATATTGGAGGTAGTATGTAAACTTTAACATTATTTTGTTATTATGGTTTTGGTAGAAAAAGACCATTTCGCTGGGAAGTTAATTTGTGGATTTTGCATTTCAGGTAATAAATACAAGGGTCAAAATTATGCTGATGAAATTTAATCCACCACGAAAATTAATGATTTTACAGTATATGCAAGTCAGGTAAGTTTGCTTACCTGATTCACTTAGCCTAACTAAAGCATCATCATCTTCTGTGTTGAACCGTTTCTCTATAGATTCCTTGATTTGATTATTTACACCTTTAGGATCCAGATCCATTGCCCAGGAGAAGTTTGTCAATGCTAGATCTGTGTTACCTAACTTTTTGTGTACCTACAAATAAAATACAAATGTCAATAAGACACGAATGCCTCAGTAAACGATTATGATGGTATCAATGCCCACAGTGGTATGAGAGACAAAGCAGCTTTTCCTGTGAACAAGGGTAATACTGGTACCATTTTATAGCCACAGTTTATGTCATCTTTGTTATAACATGGCCATTGGTGAAACCTGGAACTTCCCACACTTGAAGTGGATACTCCTAACACAAAGCTATTGAATCAGTCTTAATGTTGGGTACCTTTAAAACTGCACCTTATTGTAGTTTCCTAGTGATAGTACTTAATTTGCTTTGTAGAAATGAAATGCTAGTGTTTTTACATGTCCAAGCATTATCTATGAATCAAAACTGTGCACCCACCTTTCCGAGGAGGAAATAAATAAGAGATTCTTTTGGAATAATCCTTTTCAATTCTTCTAGTTCTTCAAGCGCTTCCTAGAAATCAAGAAAAAATATGGAATCAAACATTTTATGTCAGTTTACAGTCAACATGCACAGGAATTAATTGAACATACATATTGGGCTCAACACATTGGAGTTATAAAATCAACATAATGACAACTGGTGGTCTTCTGTTGTAGGCTTTCACATTGGTGATAGGCAGAAGATAAATGTTGTCATGGTAACGGTGCTTATTGTATACATCTGATATGTATCTGTTGTAAATGATCAGAACAAATTTACATCAGAATTTTAATGCAGAGAAGCAAGTTATCTGAAGTCAAATTATTTTGTGAATAAATGACCAATTTTCTGTAATATGACCTCAAGTTACTTTACACGCAGAACTATTAAATAACTGGTGACCGTGGGGCAAACAAAAATTTTGTCATAAATTATACTGAAAATTCTTATTTTAAACAAAGTACATTTATTCAACTCACCTTATGTTTTTGCTTGGCAAACAATATGGTAGCTTTATGGAATTTACATAAGGGATTCTTTGGATCTGTAGCTATGGCTTTATCAAGTGTAGCAAGGGCTTGATCTGATTTCTGCTGTGCGTGTAATACCTGAAAATACCATCGTCATCCTTTAATCTATATCATACATACATAACATAGTATTGTACTGTCAGAAAACTTTGCAGTAATTTTTAGGGCAATTCGAAGCTAATAGGTTATCGGTATTATCACTATTTTAAGAACATATATATATACATAGTAATTTTTAAAGTCACATTAAGTCTTGAACTTGGTAATCTATCTGCAAAATGATACAATTTGAGTGCTTTAGTTGATTCCCAAATGTGGAAAACACCATAAGATGGAAGAAAATGTAATTAAACATCCAGATGGTTTGTTGACAAAATGACAATCTGTAAACAATAAATGCATGATTTAAAATCTAAGGGGAGCAACTCTTGCAAAATGAGTATTTTGTTCATCATACATTTAACTGAATACAAAATTTAGCCTACTATTTCAACAGATATAGTTAACATTCTATCGTCGAGTATTGGTCATTTGTTAAGAAAAAGCCTAATGGTTCCATAATACATTGTATGTAATGGATGATAGAAAAAAAGTTGTGGCAATAATGTGACTTTAAATGAAACAAGTCTGTTGTGTTAGAAAATTAACACCCGACAAGAGAGGGCTTGGTTTCAAAGCAAGACAATTTAAACTTCTGATGGGTTTATTGGTTCGAATCTCACTCTGAAGGCAGCCATTAATGTTTTGAAAAGAAAAATAACTGTGGTGGATTGCTATAATATGCGTGTATGCTGCGTAGAGCGGCCCTGCATCATCAACGGAAGAAGAGAAGAAGAATATTACCACATTAACTTACCACTCCTATATGACACAATAATGCTGAACTCTGTGGGTTAATCATCAAAGCTTTTCTAAAATGTATCTCAGCTAAACGGAATTTTTCCTGCTTCAAATATATAAGACCAACGCCATACCTAAAATAAGAATAAAGACAAATAAGCAAATATTAATTTTTCACTATCGTTTTTTAATGAAAGCAATAGTCATTTCTATTAGATCCATCATTAATCAAAAGTATATCTTTTAAATAAATGAAGAATTTTAACAGACATGAGAAATAAGATCAGAAATATTTAAAGCACCTAGAATTTTCATGTAGAGTGTCAAAGGAGCAGACTACCAGTTTAAGGCATTCTTATTTATACAAGATGGAAACCTGGTAGCAGAGGTTCCAGATGAAGTCAAAAGTCTTAATATCAGGGCAGAAATCATTTTCTTCGGCGTTGCTAATGTGAGATAAGCGCGTTGCTAATGGAAGAAAATCTTATCTTACATTAGCAACATCTTTCTTACATGAGCAACCGCACGTGAATTTATTCCGACCTTTATGTGTCTATTTTTACTTCTACTACGTCTGCGTATTAAATAAACTTGGTATTTAGCTAACAAGAAGAACAAAAATAGGTTCTATACTATTTAAGGGGCATTTTTCTAGGCTGAGCGTAGCAGTGTAGGCATATGCTTTATTTACGACTTTATGTTATCAATTGTTTTGAATGCGAACGTACGGCAAATGCCACGTTATGATGACGTCACATTGACACCACGAACGCTAAATAATGATAAAAACTCAAATTTTTGCGAATAACGTCGAAGAAAAATGATCCACCATGAGACAGTCTATGTAGGATAAGGAAATCTCACCCTCTGGATCGGAATTTTAACCAGGAGACTCGGCAAGCCGCGTCCCTGGTTAAAATCCGACCCCTCGGGTGAGATATCCTTATCCTACATAGAAGCTCATGGTGGATCCTTATATTCTGGCCATAAAATCAAAGTTTCAAACCATCTAGTTCTATTTTTCCATACACAGAAAGAAGGATAATTCTTGATTCAAAGACATGAAATCAGACACAGGCCATTAATATGCAGAATTATGCCAATCTAAACTGTTTGAGTCTGAAATTTAAAGTCTTACTATTAATTTACTTACCATGCGTTATAGTGCCTAGGACTGACTCGTATGGCACTTCTAAAACATGCCATAGCATTATCTAACTCCTCTGTATATACAAACTCATGTCCAAGTAGAGTGTACGCATATGCAAACAACGGGTTAATCTGAAAATAAATAATAATCATTTAAGATATTGTAAACGAAATACAAACTTTGTGCTTGACTGATCACTGGTATATTCATGACTACAAAATTTCGCATTTTAAGTCTCCCGCAATCTCCATATCAATGTATAGAACACTTTCGCAGTTACTAAATTTCGCGAATTTCTACCACTTACAAACTCCCAAAAATAATGTGTTGGTTTACAGTACATCACATAGCCGTACCCAGAGACAAAATTAAGAGGGTCAGTAAGATTACTGGAAACAAACATATTTTTAGGCCTTAGCAAGCAAGCAAACAAACAAACATAATGTATAACCATCACACTCGACTCACCTGCATGGCTCTATTGAAGAATTTTATGGCAGTTTCGTGTTCTCTTTGAAGACTAAAACAGTTACCAGTTGCACACCATGCCTGTTATAAGTATAAATATCAAAACTTTAATTAAAGCCATAAAATGTCCTAGTGCTGGGATTATTCAGGAATGAAGGATTAGTTTGGTCATTTATTTTCCTTACAGTATTTGTTATTATACATGCTAATCGTATCTTATCTCAATGCAAGATGGTGTTCAATAAATGTGTGTGCCCCAGTGGAATCCTTTTTCGTAAAACTAGCTAAATCAACCAGGGGCCATAATTCTGTAATGGATAGTGTTACATGGCTTTGATAATGTAAGGTGTTAATGATGTTAAACAAGTATGCCAAGTTTGAAAACAACGTACAATTGACTTAAAAAATATTTTGGCTAACAGTGTTTTGGTTGACATTTTTGGACGGACGGCAAATGAAGGGACAACAGGATAATCCCTATATGCCTCCTGCAACATTAGATGCTACCATATAAAAACTTCAATTCAAGTTTATTATCTGTGGTATAAATTCCATAAAAACACAAACGCACAACAACACAAAATTAGAAAGTTGAGTCTACTTTTGGTCCGGTTTTCGGGATGTGGGAGTATTTTTATGTTCAGACAATTTTAACATAATTAAAAGGTGATTAAGATAGATGTTTTGAGAATGAATATTTAATGCTAAAATACTGAATAAAATAAAATAACCTTCTTTTCAGAAATATCTGCCTGCTCAGCACAGGGACAAAGAAACAATTTATTTAAAGACAAGGTTCTGCTTATCATGACCGCAACAAGTAGAAACAATATTAAAATATTTACAGATAATAAAAGTAACTTTTGATAAATTTAATGGTCGGGCTAGTAAATTTCTTCTTGGGATAGTAAGTTTTACCTTGTTGGTAGCCCGACTGGCTAGTACTTCAAAAAGTTTTTCGTGAAGACTGAAAGTTGTATGATTTACCTCTGGTGAGCCTTTATCTAGTTCTGTAAGTTTCTGTGCTAAATATGACAATTCCACTTCTTTCTGTAAATGCCATAATGTAGTACTGTATATTTCCATCCCTTCTATATAATGGGGATCATTCTCCAAGATTTTTCTAAATGTCTTTTCAGCCTGAAATGCATACAATACATAGTCAAATATAACAATCACAAAACTAAGTTAGTTGAGTCTTGTTTTAGTTTAAGGGTATTTTCAGGGCTGGACACTAATACTGGTCCTCCGGCTAGGGACCAGCGAAAATCTTGAAAGACCCGTGAAATTATAAAGGATCAGTAACTGTTTTCTTTACAAATTTAATGCTTCTTTACTGTTGGACCAGTGACAAAAAATAGTTAGTGTCATCCCTTGATTTTGGCTGATTTTTCCCTGAAAGAACCAATAGTCCGAGCATACTCAACCAATAAGTATTAACCAGTTCTTTCACTTCAATATTGTATGCTGAAATTCCTAACTAACAGTCAAATATATCTAATACTAAATGTTCTGCAGAAAAGTTTATTACTTCTAGTTTCGGCAATTTCAGACTTGTACAACACCTGAATAAATCAAATTATTATTAAAGTTTTAAAATCATATCAACGGTTTATTAAACTGTAAAAACATTCATTTTCACAAGTATCAAATTTTGTAGATTTTGGTAGAATGGTGATTTCTTAAATTTGTGGATTAAAATTAATGGAAGAAAAATTAATTGTTTTTTTTTTGTAGATTATTCAAGCGGATTTAAATTTTAATTTTGTGATCTATATCATTTGCGAAATTAACGAAAAACAAAAATGCCCTGAATTTTGAAAATTTACATTTTAGTGTAAAGCGTACCTCTTGGTATTCTTGTAGTTCAAATTGTGCTCGACCAATTTGTGACGATACCCAACCAGTATTCATCTGATGGGGAGGTAAATCCATGAAGAGTTCTATAGCTTTACGACAATTATACTGTGACAAGGCTTGATAAGCCTGGCCTACTGATTGTAATAATGATAAAATACCCGCTGAAAGTAAACATATACATTTTTTACATTAACAACAATTGCTTAATAGTTCAACATTGATTACAATACATGCAAATCCTACAAAAATTATGTTGAGAAAATCTTAACAAATAATTTACTTCTCTTTAAAGAGGCATTCCCTATAACTAGCACATTTTCTCTACTATCACATTAAAAGAGCTAAATGTACAAAGTACTGTGCATTATCATAATCACTGTGGTATAACGTACACCGGATATTGCTAGCAAGATGAGTAATATTATCAATTTTCGCGACATTCTAGTGTTGACAAGGGTAAGTTGAGAGACAATTTTTAGTTTTTCTGAGTGTGTTTAATGTACATTTTATACAAAACTATCTCCTCCATAAATTTTCCTAGCATGTGCAACCGGTGAATTGCCTGGAATTTCTTAAAAGGGTGATTAAAAGACCAAACTCGCATCGTAACTCACGCAGAAAGTAAGCTCGATCTGTCGAAATTAGATGTTTTTGTTTATATTTTTCGTTAAAATACTCAACTTGAATCGAGCGAATTGTCATTCCTGTTACAAAGATTATATTGCAAATGTGGTATCCGAAACTAATCGAAAATGAGGGCGCATTGTGAGAATAAATACAAGTGTTAGTGTACAGAGTATTGCTATATGGTTGCTCCCTGGTGTACGGAGTATTGCTGTATCGTGTACGGAGTATTGCTTATAAGTGCAGTGACTATTTGTCACTTAAATTGAATAAATACAAGGTATAATCAGTGTTATTTTGTAAAAATAATTTATACTGAATAGATATGTACCTATTTAGACTGGATTACATGGACTACATGAAGCAATTAATGTAACAAGTTTATCCTAGCTTCAAGCCATCCCCCGCGAATTTTATGGGAAAATTCTATTAGTTGATGTGTTTCACATACAGTAAAGGTTTATAACTGGGCAATCGCATTAGACAAACACAAAACAACTACAATGTCCACTTGTTTGAATTAGCAACGTTGAATGTAAGTCATAACAAAGGAACCTCATTGCAGCATCAGAAATAGTTGAGAGATTAACAATAAACCTTGGTGTGTATATATGGATGTGAAAGCCCTTATTTGCCATGTGACCATAAGCATGACTCTCAAAGAATTGCATATATCCAAGCTAAATATCACATTTGCACTTCTCACAAGAACACTTTATGCATAAAATTCAGCATTCTATATTGTTAATCGCATTCAACTGCCTGACGGATTGATCTATTTTAACAAACATAACCATTTAAGAACAGTCTTAGTATATCATATAACCTATAAGACACGACCTTATTGGTTTGCCGACGTAATAATACAACAACTGTCCATTTATATACTTTATTTACTCATTTTATTAAGCAATACTCTGTACACCAAACAGCAATACTCTGTACACACCCGTGTATCTGTTTTGGGATGTATCTTAGTTGTTTTTCGAACAATATTTATGAAATTTGGTCACAACAATTTGGAGTTCAATATAAACAAAATGGCCAGTTCAAAAAATCTACAATTTGGTAAAACAGCCTTTCTAGAAGCTTGTACAGTACTGCTGTCAATATTTGCGAGTGAGTAACGGCATAATACTTGATCATTTTAACCTTTCTATGACCATTTGATATATGATAGTGTTCTATAAAGTTACCAAAATGCCCGAAGAAGTTAAACCTCAATTGGGATATGCATAAGAAGTCAGTAATTAGGAAAATATCGCGTCTAAACTCACCCTGGTCTCCATTTCATGTCCTTAAAATTGATAATATTACTCACTTTACTAGCAATATCCGGTGTTATACTGCAGTGATAATTTGCCAGAAGAAAGTGTGAGCAAATATGTCTCTATAATGTCAAAAATATACTTAAATCACCAATAATAATTTATCGCTTCCAGCGATTTATTATTATGTGGTCAAAGGGAAACAACCTGTGACTATTTTGGCTTGTTATGGAAATTTTAATCATTCTTTTCTCTGTAATTAGTGGGAGCTCTTTGTTGAAAATTTGAGGAATTTAAGCAATAATGATTCTCATTTAATGTATAATATTCCTGAATCGATTTAAACAATCAAAGTTATAGGGAATGCCTCTTTAAGTTGGTAAATTTTTAAATTATGCTCAAATATGACTAGGATGACATTATGTGTTGGTGCAAAATGATATCAGCCTATCAAATGGAACGAGGTTGTAAATTAATTTATTCTTGAGAACTTCTATTTTAGCGTGTTCAGGGTAGCTAAACTGTCATTTGTGAGTTCAGTAAAGTCAGTACACAACATAAATCAATGTGCCTTCCCCTGTCCCCTTTTCATAATCAGCCACATTCAATAACAGGGAGGTGCAAATAATGGTGGTTTGATCCAGAAATAGACTTTCTCAATGACAAAAAACTTTTTTGTTAAATTTGGTTTATTACTTTATAAGACACGTCTTATATTAATAACTTACCTAAAGATTGTTGCTGCATTTGCACTAACTGTATCTGTGGCTGTGGTTCTGGTGATATTGTCTTAATGTCAGTAATTATCTCCCCTTTCCCAACATCTGATATATCTTGTTTTGATTTACTTAATCGCGTTTTAGATTTCCGACCACCTACTGGACGAGGACTGGTAAATCGAGGTTTGCTTTGTTGTTTATTATTTTCCTAAAATAAAACATATCACACAAACTATAGTGTATAAGTCTTGATCACAGCCTGCAAATTTAGGATTTTAAAATACAAATTTACTGCAGACATTACATGTCCAAAATCAACAATTGCTTGTCCAGGGCGACCAGACAAGTACTAATTTCTCAGACTGTTGTCACTGTAAAATATTATCACTGATAGAAACACCTTGTGAGCATAAAATTTCATGAACTTTTGTTCAGTAAAATCTGAATGAAATTTTGTGTTGTTGGTCAGACATGGATTTAAAATTGTGAAAATATTTCATATCATGGCCAAGTTCTACATATTTACTGAAAAGCATTAAAGTTACCCTGTACAACTACAACTAAAATGTAAAATGAGGCTAACTTCACTAAGTTCATCTATTTGCTGATCTAGAATTTTTTTACTATGGAAAACCAGGAAACAATCAAAGCAAACTTGAAAGGATCTAGAAGCACACTTACCTTTACTGAACTGGAATTTGAATGACTGAATAAACGAGAACTTCGTCTTACATTTGGTGGATTATTCTGTGTACTGAAAATAGTAGAAAACAAAATAAGATTATAAATACTATGATTCCATTTATAGTAGAAGAAGTTAAAAACGGAAACTATGAAGTTTGAAAAATGTGAGAGTGACATCTATTTTATGTAAAAACTCTACACATAAGATTATAACCATTGTCTGAACAGGTAAAATATTTGTTTTTTTAATAAAAAGAAAATACTTTTATAAATTATATAATAATGTTTGAAGTAATCTTTACAGATTACATTTGTGCACTTAAATCAATTTAATAGTTGATAATGGTAAAAAAACAGTTAGTAAAGTAAAGCAGCATCAAGCAGCTCTAGCCACTTTCAGGACAACTTGTCCACCTCCTTAGTCCTCAATCTAGTTCTTTAACAGTCTAGTACTTCAACTATAGAAGATATAAGTGTAGCCGGGTGCATACACTTTACACCCTCCGAACGTCCCACAGAGGTTCTGGCTCTCCTGGAATTTGAGGAAGAGCTCTTCGAAGGAGGGAGTGTATGTAGCTGGGTTTATTTAATAACTAATAGGGGAGAAACGTGTGTAAGCAGCCAGCTAGCTCAGTCGGTAGAGCATTCAACCAGTCTGGTTGCACATTTTTCTTCCCCTGTTACACAAGACCGATCTATAACTTACTGAATATTGTTATTTTCCATTGTATTACCAGTTTGGTTGAATGTTGGAGGTTTGGGCATCAACGTCTGGTTCTGATTGGCTCGTCTTGTTGTAGGCTGAAAAACATTGAAGACAAATTTCAAGCTTTGCTGCAATTATGCTGATTATTTTTATTTCTTAGTTCTTGTAAAACAAGTATACATGTATGTACAATTTAATTACAGTGTACTACCTGCAATGACAGGTCAATTCTTTATATTATAAACAAAGTTGTGATTTCAAAACTCTTTTATGAAAAGTATTTTCGAATGTGAAATATGTGAAATGCACATCCTAAAATAAAGAGAAAGCAAAATAATAGAGCATCAGTTCAATCATTAAAAGATCAGTAAAATTGGTGTGTTTATCCTGTTTTATATCTTGTTTCTTATCTTGGATAACTTAGCTTTGAACGTTGCCAAGATATTACAAAAACTAACAATGTGACCTAGTCAAAGCTGAGATGTCTAATATGGTAAATTAACACCGACTCTTGAGATTTTGCTCAAATTTAAAAGAGTCAGTATGACTTAACCATTATATACTTTCCAATTGAGAGACAATCAATATTTATATGATTATAAGAAGTCTAATGTTTTAAGAAAGGATGATCAATATGCAACCATTTTACCCAAGCAGTTAGTTACATATGCCAAAAAAGATTTGACATCTACCTTTCTGGGAGCTTTAGATGCGTTACATTTCTCTTGTAGAGCGGCAGGTGACGGTGTTATCATAGAAGCTGTAAGACTTTGTGTAGGACTACTACACGGACTTGGTGTATTTAGTGGTAATATCCCAAAGCTGAAACATACAATCACACAATAATATAACTCAGGGGCAGAGCTTTCACTAGGCTCCAAAAATTACTCATGACTCTCAATTTTCATGAGTCATCACAATTTTGCAAGAAAATTGGTATTATAAGTATAGTAAATTTGACTCTTGAGCTTAAATTTTCAAGAGTCAAAAAAGACACTTTTTTCAAATTCAAGAGTCAAAATGCAGTTTCAAGAGTCAAATGAACGCCCTAAGTGGTTCTAATGAGGCATAATGCCCATTCATGAAAACGAGTAGCAGGACTGCTTAATGCATCATGACCACAAATATCCACATAAAACCTCTTTAAATCATTGTGCTTTTGCTAACAGTCAGATGATATAATTTTAAGTGAATGTAACTGAGACAATTCTTAAACTTTCATTCTTTCTAGTGCAGTGGCATGCTGGAAGTTATGAATGTTTTAAAATTAAGTACACAAGACAAATAATCTCTGATAATTTCTTTTCAATCCCATCCACCTAGTGAGAGTCCATAAACAACTTTAAAAAAGATAGATAATATTTACATGTATCAAATTTGGAATAATTGGGTGTAAATCACTAAATTTAGAATAATTGGGTGTACTGTAAACCACTAAATTTGGAATAATTGTGTAAACCACTAAATTTGGAATAGTTTGGTGTAAACGACTAAGTCAAAATCAAACCAGCAACAATATATAGTGAACTTAAGCGAGTATATACTTCTACATACCTGGGTGAGTACTGGCCTAAAAATAGAAGATTTTCACACGGGGTTCTATCTACTTGAGGTCTTAATTGTGTTTGTTTTCGGGTGCTTTTAGGTGCTCTCCGTATAGTTTTCATTACTTGATCATGTATATTTCCTATACAATTATCTGGCGTATGTTGATTGTCTATATGTTCAGGTTCTGGCGTGGTTAATAACTGCAATAGTTGAAAGAAATTTACATTACCAAATTGAATAATTCATTTTAGGTCAACCCTGGGGTGTAGAAATGAGCCGGTTGTCAGTAAAATCCACTGGCTATTTGAACATACTGCTGGCCACCTTTTGTCATTCACTTCTTAGTTAAAAAAAAAATTTTTTTTTCAAACCCAAAACCTAATTTTGAAGATTTAACAGGTTATATCATATATGAAAACCTTTCTACACCCCTGTTGACTGTGAAACAGAATCTTACATATAATATTATAATTTATCACACCAAAGACCTCATTTCTGCTATATCAATCACATTGGTATTCTGTATGACATATTTTCTGACATATTGATGGCTTAGTTTTAGAAAGTCGTAACTACCAAATCAATATTTAGAGAAAACACGGAAAAACTGTCTGACAATTACTCTTTACTTATGGCAAAACAAACTTTTACAACTTCATTTTGGTCAACATGAAAAGTTCAGATTTTTATGAAAATGGGCTCATAAAAAGCGCCTTGTGGTGCTTATTCTAAATATGTATGAATCTTAAAAGGTCGTAAGTGGCACTTACGACCTTCTAATTCTAAGTCATCGATATATTCATCAGTATTGATATACATAGTTTTCCCCCTTTTGATTGTTGAACTTCAAGACAAAAGGATCATGTGAGGGTCATGACAAATGAACATAGTGACCTACAGGTGGTCTACACTCTCATTCATTTGCAGGCTCTGTGAAAAATTAATCATTGTTCCTCTTTGTCTAATAGAAAAAGATAGATTATTCTGTCAGTCCGAATCAAAATGTGTCAATCTGGGCTAGAGGACTGACAGATTTCAAAGAGCGTGTTTTGCATATGGCAATATCTTGTTTTAAAAGAAATTTTAACCTGGAAAAAAATAAGACAAATGAATCAAGAAAAGATCATAATTTATCAACGTACCTCTAGATTTTGTGTGTTTTGTGGAGTAAACAGTAATTTAGATACAGGTGGTTGTGAAACAGGGACCTCAACAACAGGACTTAATACTTCTGTAACTGTGATAGGAGGTGTACATTGTGACATGTGAGCAAGTTTAGTATTCTGTATCACCATATTAGTACATGCTGGACTCGGAACTGGAAAGACGCTGGCTGGCTCAACTTTTTCACCTGAATAAATATAAAATATCATCATTAAAAAAGAGATGTTTGTAATAAAAAAAGTTTGCCCCATGACAACCCAATAGTTCAAAATGGTGAAGGTTACAATCACCTTGACCTTTAACCTTCTGACCCCAAAATCAATAGGGGTCATCAAACCGGGGGGGGGGGGGGGGGATAATAAAATAGGTACCAAACAGTGGAATGTTTTTACTGTTAAAATTCTAGCTATAAAACTGATCATTACTTTGTCAATTCTTTGAATTTGTTCATAAATGTTAATCGTACTGTAAAGATTATTCTTTCTAATACAGCAAATCTATCATCAGGATTTTCCCAGAATTGTAGGACTAGGATCCTGCCATTGCTCATCCTCAGTGATGAGTCACAGGGGTGTGGAATTCCAGTGTCCGACTTGCCCGCCTTGAACTTTTTGAGCTGCGGGCAAGTGGATTTTTCCTTCCAGCTTGCCCATGGTGTAAAATTAACATGAGAAAATAATATTTAGTGTCCTATTTCACTTAAAAACTTAAGAAAATCCTTTAATTCTGACAGAAAATGATTCAGTATCAGGTACACAGTAGGCTACTCTAAAGTTTGACAAGATTTATTGTTGATAACGAAATTTTGTAGCTCTTTGCGTTCTCCTGGGCAAGTAGATTCAGTCTTCAGGCAAGTGGAATTTTCGGTCCAACTTGCCCATGGTTATTGCTATATATGGTCAAAGGCATTTCACATGCCAATTATACCAATAAGACTGTAAGCTATATGTTATCTTAACTTACCTAATTTGCATAGTCCTTCAAATGAAGACCATAACAAAGGGTTCAGTTTTAAACTTTTCTTATAGCAATCAATAGCTTTTTGAGCTCTTTCAGTGAGCGTATAGAGTTCACCAAGCATATTAAATACATGGCTAGCTAAACTGCCAAACTCTTTTTCTATCTCATCCACAGTCTTTTGTCGAGTAAGTATGTTTCCAGCAAGCTCCAACTCTGCATCGGCATAACTATAACAAAATTGAAACAATCAGAACAGAATAAATAGAAATAATCATAGTGTGTATTTTATATATATCACATGACTTTCCTTGTATCCTGGTAAGTAAAGCTAGTACGTACAATTTTATATCTAACATATGCTTTTCCAATCGAATGTTGTGTATTTTGCGTGATAGTGTCATATGATATCAAACTCGTTCAGAAAATATCATTAAGCGAGCCTCGTTCAGAAAATATCATTAAGCTCGCCAGAGGCTCGCTTAATAAAATTTCCAGAACTTGTCTAATATAAATTTATATCAATTTGACAACTTGTGATACTAATAGAGCCTTGAGCTATATCTTTTTTTAGTATAGTGTAAACACATTAGCCAGGTTCTCTAACTGCCTATTACCAGGTAATATAATTCAATAATTCATTTCTTGCCTGTAGTTCGCAATAACTTCTATTTCCCGCAGAAATAGTATTCTTTCAAGTGCAATAAATTCAGACGTTAGGCTCTTCCACAAAGTTCTGTCTTACCCCAGCTGAATACAACCACAGAGAACTTTATTAAAACAGACAAATGGGTTCTATTGGACTCACAAGGAGTCATTAAACCACATTATCTTGTAACAAAATTGACATACTTTCCAGCGTCTAAACAACATCTTGCGTATAGAAACTTGAGTTCTGAAGACTGATATCCCTTTTTTTCCAGCAGTTTACAGGTTTGCATGGGTTTACCAGCCCTGAAGTAACATGTTGCCAACAAGAACAATGTCTCATCACTGGATACTGAAATAATAACGTAATTTTCTGCATAATTCTCTGCCAATAATAGTTAACTTATAATACTAGAAAGAGGAGTTTCAATGGCAGTACCAGTAATTCCAGTATGCCCAGATAAATACTTGATTAGAAGTGCGAGTTTCAACAAAAGCATCCATGACTCTTGAAAATGTAAGCTGAAGAGTCAAATTGACTATAACAAATTTTCTTGCGATAATTTGGTGACTTTTTAAAAATGGAGTTTTGAGGGCTATTCAATACAAATAATTTGAAAATTACGTTACAAACACAAAAAATGTAACCAGAAACATTTTTTTATGAAAGTGAGAGAACCAGTAATTCTGATTTTCTATATTTATTTTAACGAAATAAAAATGGAACCATGTTTACCTTCAGCACAGAGTCTCTCTGCTAAAAATGTGGCATCTCGGTAATTGTATTGGTTCAATGCATCCCAAACAGCGGCCTGAAATTATAAAGATTAGAATAAGCATACATTATATCAACCTCGTAAATCAATTTTTAGTAAAGTTTAAAGACTATCCCATGATTTAATACAGCGCAACTTAAATTTTAGAATAGCTCATGATTTAGTCATTATCAAGTGGCTCTATCTATTGTCCAATCAGAACCTGTGTTATGAAAGTCACAAGAAATTTTACAAACAAACATGATTGTAATCAAGTGTGATTAGCAAATGATCATTGAAATTAAACACTTTGAGTGCATTCATTCTGTTTGTCGAAAATAAATTGAAACACAGCTGATTAATAAAGATATTTCTGATTAATTACAAGTTATTATAACATTGATTTTATTCATAGGCGGATCCAAGGGGGTTGGGCGGACCCGGCGTACGCCCCCCCCTAAAATAGCCAAAGTAACGATTTTTATTTGACTGAAATAGTCTAGTTATATGTAATTTGCCTTTAATTCTTTGTGAAAAAGTATTAAAATGTGAAAATTTCGTGCTCGCTGCGCTTGCAAAATTAACTTCAATCTATGAAAGAAGGGGTGCATCCACACAAAAAATGCTACTGGATCACTCTGCAATGAATGAAACACGTAGACTTTAAAGACTTGAGTTAGTCTGGTTTTGCAAAGACCTAAATTGGTTAAAATTACACAGATTGGACTCTCCACTGAAAATTTAGAGAAAACGCAAAATAACAGTCAGCAGATTCAGTTATTGTGCATAAAACTTTTTTTAGTCATCCAATTTTAATGGGCAATGTATCCTGTTGAAGAGCTAAGTTTCTTTTTCAACATGAAGTTATTCATTTTTGTCTACCTTTCATAAAATACAGAAAATTAGGACTTGAATGAGGCGAATCAAGTATTTTCTGATAAACTTGGAATTAACATTAATTTGATTAAAATGAGAGTAGGTCTGGCTCTTCGGGGTATATTGTTTTATTCCTTGACCTATTTCAATTAATGAGGTATCATTTGAAAGCTGAATAATAAATCTATTGCATAGACTTATTATTATTTTCGTAAGTATATTAGAACTGGAGATATAAGGTATTAAAAAATGGACGAGATTTCGCGAGATTTCAGAGACCTGCCACGAGATATCGTGAGAGTTGGTACATGTTTCCAATCTGTGTAATTTAGGTCTTTGGGTTTTGTAATAAAACATGCCCTATCTACTAGCCAATTAGGTATCTCAGACGACCAGAATGCACCAGATTGATCTGTCGTTTTGAAAATTTTCCCGTCAGAGCATGCCTCCCCCGGACCCCCTACTTTTGCAATTAGATTCTAAATATCATTAATTTTGTAAAGCAAGTTTTTGTAAGACTATGATTCAGTGCAGATGACATACGTGAACATTTTTATATTACTTTTTTACTGAGAAATTTTTTTTGCTCGCTTCGCTCGCAAAATAACTTAAATCTATCAAAATGGGTCAACACACATTCTTTGCGGAATAGTATTCACTCCATAAATATTTTTTATATTTAGAAATACATGTACTCACACCTCCTATATTACTTTTAGAGGTTGTCAATTAGATATAAAGCCTTTAAAGGTTAACATAAACGTCTTCACATTAAGCATAGATCTCAAAATCGGGCTCTTGTGCGTGCAAACACTTCATTACGATTAATCTAAGTACTGTTCTGCATTTAATAATAAAACGTGTCCTGTTTAACACCAAATAAGGTATCTTAGAACGCCCAGAATGCATCAGATTGATCCATTGTTTAGAAAATTTTCCCGGGGGAGCATGCCCCCTGTCCCCCCTATTTCAAATGATCAACTTCCAGTTACCACGTAATAACTAAATTGCCAGAGAACCATAAACTCAGTTGTTATATATCAGTACATAGATATAACCAAAATAGGCTTCCATGAATGAAGTGTTGTAATGTTAAAGACGCTCCTACGCCCATGTAGGACTATGTCCTAGACCCAGCAAATTCTTACGCCCCCTAACCTAAAATCCTGGATCCGCCTATGTTATTGGACGATTTATATAAGTGAGCAATGTTATAAAAACACCTGTGACAGAATTTGATACATTTCGTCATAGCCTTATAATTTATATGGAAATGAACGAAATGGATTTGGTGGTTGATTTTACGTTCATTAAGCTCCGATTATAAAGTCTGAACCAGAGCAAGTTTCAGACAAATTAACGAGAATTACATTTATGATTATATATATTGATCAAACAATAGGGGTCAAGGGGGAATTGGATCTGTTTTTAATGTCTAATTCCCCTCACTGGAGACAATGCTTATTGTTTTAATCCCTGGGGATGAGGCAATACCCTACCACTATTGCTCCAGACTTGGCGTCAATTAAAGGTATTGAATTCCTGTCTGTCAGGAAAAATTGTCTGGCTAATTCCCCCTGTAAGTGTAACCCCTGGTAACAGTGCTCACAACCATCCCCTCTTCCTTAAGTTAACTCAAACATTATTATTCTTTCTCATCAATTAATTAAGGACGCTGTTGCATTATAAGCAAGGCGCATGCTTCATAAAAGCTCTTCGAAGTGGACAAATCAAAAAATTTATAAGCTACCAATGAGAACTCGCAGCTAGTGCACCGTTGTGTAGCAAGCGCCAATGAGCAGAACCAAGTGGTCTGTTGCATAAGAAAGCGCTCGCCTAGCTAAGTGTTAGGAAACGGTACGCTGAACATGCTCGCTAGTAGCATGTCGTTGCATAGGCACAGTAAAGTGTTATTGGGAAGTGCCATTGAGCGACTTGGCTATGCAGCAGGGCAGCCCTCCAACCTAACACAAGAATGACAAGTTGACAACCCAAAACAAAGCAACTCCACAGTTGACAGTGTTGATTTTTTTCACAAAATGTTTGGAAACCAAGTGTTGGATGTAATTTGTAAAAAGAGACAACATTGTGCAAAGTTCTAAGGCTAATTCCATTTGAATTGATCCATAAATATTTTTGGCAATCAACGGTACCATCGCAAGTAGCTAATTGTTGGTTAAATGGCATCGTTCTGTTCTGTTCATGTTTTGTTTTCTAAATCACGAATTCATCGCTTTCTCTTTCGGGCCTTTCTATGTTAAAATACGACCCGTAAGATCCATTTTCATCCCGGGATTTGCTCAACAATTTAATAACTTGTTAAATTGCGCAAGGTACCTGTACGGGTTCTTGAAGGAGCATTGCGGAGAAGAAATAATTTTGTCAATAATTGAATGTTCCAAGAGCCATTTTTCTTTTCTTGGGTAACCTCGTTTTGACATTAGTAGAATTTTGTTTAGACGAAATTTTGGGTAGATGATAAAGCCCGATTTTGTCCGGTAAAACGGCTGTCTGTTCATTTGTCTATGCTACTATAAACGGTGCGATTTTACCAAAGCTTATTGTCATGTAGATATATTAGGCATTTTTCAGATATATAGGCCTAGATTCTATTTGAACATACATTTTTACCAAATTTATTAAATTACTATATATATAGCTGGCTTAGAATGAAAAGGTCGTAACTACAAAATCAATATTTTGAGAAAACAAGAAAAACTGTCAGACAATCACTCTCTACTTATAGTAAAACAAGCTTTTCAACTTCAGTTTGGTATAGATACATGGTCAACATGACAATTTATGTTCCGATTTTCATGAAAATAGGCTAATAAGAAGCACCTCAAGATGTAGATTTCAAATAAATGCATTAACCTTTTCATTCTAAGCCGGCGATATGTATTAAAACAAAGACCTAAATTTAGGTCTTTGATTAAAATAATAAAAATACTAAAAGTCAAAATCACCTTATCATATTGAACACGTTGACATGAGATTGGTTAGCGTGTGCGTAAAAAAATTACCATGTACTACATGCGAGGACACAAAAAAGAATCACGATTAACAAGTGTATTTGACGAATTAACGAAGTCACACCATCTTACACATGTATATCGATGGCTTAGAATTAGAAGGTCGTAAGTGCCACTTACGACCTTTTGTGATTCATACATATTTAGAATAAGCATCACAAGGCGCTTCTTATGAAATTACTTTCATGAAAATCCAAAATTGTCATGTTGACCAAAATGAAGTTTCAAAAACGTGTTTTCCTATAGGTGAAGAGTAAATTACAGACAGTTTTCTCTTGTTTTCTCAATATATCGATTTGGTAGTTACGACCTTCTTGTTCTAAGCCATCAATATGTGCACACTAAGAGTTAAATCCCACACTTCTGCATGGGTTAAGTGCGCTTGCGGGATTCTCAGTAAATAAAATGTACATAGGCTACATGAACGTGGTTTGTCCCAGAAAGTAACGAGCTTTGGAAATAAGTATTTTTTTCTGTAAGAATTTATACAGTTCGATTTCAATGAAAATGTGATAGCATTATTATACATTTTCCACACACTTTACCTTCTTGTATCATCGTGACATGCATATATGTGACGGCTCATGACGTGTTATATTTGGCGCAAATCGACGCATATGGCTCATGTTGAGCGACTTTGTGTGCAAAGCGACGAATATGACTCTCGGAGAACCATATTCGGCGCAATTTTTTTCCACCCTGCGAGCAAATATGTGACCAATATTCGGCATGACCCAGGACATTATATTACTCACCGACCTGTAGGAAAGCTTTTATGTCATGTCCCAATTAAACTACTTATTTCATGAGTTTCACTGTCAGACGCGTGTGACAGATGGGGACACCGTGGTTATAAAATACAAATTATACACATTTTAAATTTATTGTATTAAAGGTGGTACTTACAATGAAATAACTTGGGTACGGTGGTTGCAGTGATATCGTTGTCATGTCCTTTCAGAGGTTGCAGTGATGCCATTCCTATATCATTTCAGAGGTTGCTGTGATGTCGTTACCATGTCCTTTCAGAGGTTGCTGTGATGCCATTCCTATATCCTTTCAGAGGTTGCAGTGATATCATCAATACCAGATCATTGCAGAGGTTGGGGTTGTAGTGGTGGCATTGTCAAGTCGTTACAGATGTTGCAGTGATGTCATTGTCCGATCATTACTTCAGATGTTTTGGTTGCGGTGAGGTAGGTGCCATATCATTGAAGATGTTGGGGTTGCAGTGATGTCATTGTCCGATCATTGCAGAGATTGAGGTTGCTGTGATATAATTGTCCGGTCATTGAAGAGGTTGTGGTTGAGGTGAGGTAATTGCCAGGTCATTGAAGAGGTTGGGGGTTACAGTAAGGTAATTGTCAGATCATTGCAGAGGTAGGGGTTGCAGTGATGTCATGTCAGACCCGTTAATGGAACTGGTCCAGACTTTCTAAAACAGGCTTCGACTAGGACAAAGTGGGGGATCAGTTAGATGCATGTCACGATGTAATCCATGACAACAACATAGTATAAGACAGGATAAACAACGACGTTAATCCACTCAGAAAGAAGGTTGTCCTCACAATACTAACACACAGTTATTTCAAGGAGCAGGTTGCAGAATGTGGACCGACACAAAGTTCTATAAAATCATGGAAGAATTGGGTGAAAAATGAGTTCATCCACACAGGAGCTCAAATAAAAAAGTGCTACATATTATTTAAATTTATTTCACATGTCCTACCGACAAGTCAACATGACAAGCGTCAATAAAAGACATTTCAACTTGACTATTGCAGCATAATTTGGGAATCATGTGCAAAAGAACTCATAGATAAACTTTACAAATTTCAGAAACGGGCATGAAGAGTTATTCTAGATAAACCATATGACCACCCGTCAGATGAATTATTCATGAAAATAAACTGGACGAAAATTCACGAATGAATAATATATAAAAAGTTATTTTAATGTTTGATTCAATGCACAATAAAATTACAAAATAGCCAAGTGATAAATTTGCTTTGAAATTTAATCTTTCATTAAGATCAACAACAAATGAAGAGTTGGTTGTTCCATCTCCAGGTATGGAGTTCTTTATGAAATCATTTTTCTACTCAGGAGCTTCTATTTGGAATGAACTCCATTACATATTAGGCAGGCAGAGAACATAACTTCGTTTAAAAGACAATTCTTACAATGGAAACAAAATGCTTCTATATGATTTGTATAAACCTATAATAATACGTTTTGTATATGATGTATATATTTGAAAACATCTTTCTTCGAAATTGATTATGTGTACACTATGTACAAAGTTATTTATTTATCATGCTTTAATGCTGTAACAACATGTGTGTTTTCATATTCTTATCATTTCATTAAGTTATATGTGATACTGTTTGTATTGCTCATCATAAATATGTTTGTATATTATCATGTAATTAAAGTGTATATGTTCTTTGTAGACCATATTGAAAATTGGTATATCACCAAATATGTTATCTGCTATAAATAAAGTCGTTACTTACTTACTTCATAGAATACTGTATGATAGTGCGTGTGTTTGTAAATAAATTTGTGTGCGTATTAAGTTGCTTTAAGATACTGTATGTTTGTCAATTAATGTTTTTGAACGCTTATATCGTTTGTGATTAGTTTTATTATAATACTAGTATTATCTTTGATGTCATGTGTCATATAACTTTAAAGTTTACAGTCTAACAGGGGAGTTGGTGTCCAGACAGATGTTGTTAATTGATGGGACAATGGCTTCAATTCAAGGTACATACGTATAGAACCTTGTATGAGATGTTAAAGGACATATATACATTTACACAGAATAGAAGCAACACAAGTATGATTGCCTGTGGTGTAACAAGCAGTGGACAAAGTGTAAAAATTACAGTGTATCCAAACAGTCTTTTAAAAACTGACGATTCACAGACATGGAAAGAGAGTATTGGATATTTGATGTTTAGAAAAAAAGATTTAAGCAACTAGATTGTCCATCTCCAAATACACCAGTAATGGACAAACTGTTAGACAACAGTGTATCCAAACAGTCTCAACCAGTTACTGATGATACATGGACATAGATGAATATTATTATGGTAAACTCTGTGTTTAGAAATGTTTTAAGCAACTATATTTTCCATCACCAAACACAACATTGGAGCAAACCAAAGTGTAAGTCGTCTAGTACTGAAAAGGACTGAGTTAAATTGGGAATGTAGATACCATTGAGGAAAACAACCTTGAACAAAATAGCCACTGAAGTAAGCTTTAACTCTGTAAGTGACTAAGAGGACACCTGTCTCGAGAATGGCTCTCTGAAATTGAAAAATGCCGAACTGGAACTGGCGAAAACAATAATAAAATAACGAGAGGCGACAGTATATTATAAGACTATACAGGACACTCAGGCAAATATAAATGTACGTCAAGCTAAGCTCATAAATATTCCCATCTGCCAAAACAAAACCAGTTGACTGGGTGGACTGATGTTGTTTCTGATTTCGATCATCCTGTAGATTCAAACAGTATCTGGGGGAAAAGCTGCAGCGACTTAACTATGGTGTTGTTCTAGAACTAGAACAACGGAGTAAAATAGCACTTAGCTACGGATAATTTTCCTCGCACAGAGGCATACGCTGGCAATAGAGATGACCAAGGATATAAGAGTCATTGAGATATCAGGTTGTATTAAAAAGACCAAAGAAATATAAGACAATAAAAGACGTGTTGCTTGAAAACAATCAAATTGATCAGACTTGTATAGGAAATTATGTTGAATACTACTATTTAATATATAATTATGTTAAGTGATCTTAGAATGGAAATTTAAGATAAATAGGTAAAAAAATCGTATATCTTAGATCCGTATTACCATTTATTGATAATTATAAAATAATGGAACTACAATAATACGCATTCTCTATCAGAAGTTTAGTAAATATTTTCATGATGAGCGCAGTGATATAGATATTCTGGGATTTTGTGAAACATTTCTTAATGACAAATGGAATGTGCCCAGCATATTTCAAAGATAAATTTCAGAAAATTCATGAGGTTCAAACTATCACTTTAAGATCTTCAGATTATAGACACAACCTCTATGTACAGAAAGCAAATCTAGAATTCGCTAGAAAATCACTTGATTACTTTGGCACCATGATTCGGAATACCTTACAAGAAGAGGTACGCACAGCAGAAAATTTGAACAGTAGTAGTCGGGGTAGCTGATGAAATACTGTTTACTTAATAATCAGTCTACTTTAGAATTAATGTTAATGTACTAACGTACTTTGTCGATGATAATGATGTGTGACATTTCCTTATGCTAGTTTTTATGATATGAAAAAGTAATTATGACGCTTTCAAAAATGTTCAACTTATAGCATATAATGATCGTAACTAATTTATGATTGCTATCTAATTGACATCATGCGATGTCAATCATATTGACGTTTTGTTATCTCAATTTGTGTATCTAGAATTTACTACATCAACAACGATTAAAATAAAATGCTTTACCATTTCTTATTAGTAATTGAAGCGTAAAATTATTCGTGAATTCTAACAATAAAGTCATTCATAATCACATTTCTAATCTTAACTCAGAATCTACAATTCAACATCTGTCTTTAGATATGTAATAACTGTATTGTATAGAATGTTAGTGTATAGGCCGGAGGCTTACATATCATCAATAAATTTTGAATTTGATAATACTTGTAATGACATAAGATCAAAGAAAAAGATAAATTCACTATAAAAACTACTAACCAGAAATCATTTTACCATCTATTTCAAATTTTATATTTGGAAAATATCGAAAAAGTGAAAAGTAAGTTACGTTATTTTTACCATTGATTATAGCTTATATTGATGTTGTTGTTGTTTTTATTTTCTCATTAATTCATCTATTTTTATTCAAATAATATGTACTATTTTCAAGATAAAAATGACAACCTTAAGACTATTATTCAAATTTATATTTTATTTAAAACCAACTATGTTCTAAATTTATTATAAAATACATATATTTTTTTATTTTTATTTTATTTTTTTATTTAAGGAAAAATATATCATGTCTTCTCCGAGATTACTATACAAATCTTGTTGTACAACATTACATCAGCTTCTCTCACAAAAGCCTATGTCAAGTGTTAGAGAATATCTTCAACAGTAACCCACTAACATCTTAAGACTTGTATATAACTATGGTATATATAAAGAATTAGATTTAGACTTGTTCGAGGTTGATATGATTATTTGGGAAATAATTGAAATCAGATCGCTTACAAAGGTAATACGAGTGCAATATTTTTCTTTGTGTTACATACATGATGACATGTTATAAGATTGAACATATATAAAACATATAATAAAATAATAATTAGAATTAAATTTGCTCAAAATAGTTTTTTTTTTTTTTTTTTTAGAACCAATAGAAAAACAGACAAAGTTAAACAAATTTTGTGTCATTTATTGCAGATGGCCAGCTATAAGATTGAAGATGTTGAAATTGTATTCGAGGCTGACCCTCTCATCAATACAAAAATCGTTTACATAACAAGAGAAAGACCGTCAAAACACACAAAATAGGAATTGACTTGAACGCTGTTCAGGGGATAATAAATATAACAGGAGAGTTATATGAAATAATTCAAAAGTAAGTTTTGTTCTAGAAATCTGATTCTCTTTCTATGAAAATCTTTAAGTTTTAACTTAAATGAACGAACATGCGTTTGTATAATGAACGGAGGGTGAATAAAACATTGATATTACTATCTGTTATACAGTTCAACCTCACTAAAACAACACTCGTTTGAAAAAAACAAATTTGGTTGTTGTTCAGAGGTTGTTGGTCTGTAGAGGTAAATTGTACAATTAATGGTTACTTTTGGAACAAAATGAGTATGTTGCTTAAAAGAGGTTGTTGTTTTGTGGAGAGGCTCTCTGAAGATGATGTACTATATAGTATTATGTTATTAAATAAATACTTGAAATTGTATATTTGTGATGATGCACACTTTTGTAAATTATATTTTTTTTTCAAGATATGGAGATGGGAGCCGAGGAGTCAGTTTTGAGAAGGTGTACTACTTGAATAGGGAACTGATCCTGAAGGTGTTTTCGGCAGGAAGCACCGTTCAACTAGATTTGAGGAGGTATTTTCGAATGAATGAGTTTGAGGAACAAAGGCCGATGAAAGCTGGGGTAACAATCGCCAGCAACCTTGCCGCGGTTTTTTATGTAACTGTTGCTGTTGTATATATAACGTAAATGCGTTCAATTTCAGAGGCGCGTAGGATAGATTTGGCAAACGCATATAACTACGATGCCTCAATAAAGCCTTTAATATTATTATTATTATAATAAAATAAATTATTGTAATTTGAATATTTATCTTATAAAAGTGTTCTTTACATATTACTCTGTTATGATGTCGCGTATTTAATATTATATGGTATTAATCGACATATCGATACTATATCGGTATACGTGTATTGGAAGGAAGAAAAATGCGGATCGGCTATTGTTTCTATGGTAGATAACAATAACTGGGATAGACTGTTGCTGTTTCTGATTTCCATAGTTCTGTACATTCACACGGTATCTGGGAAAAAGCTGCAGCGACTTAACTATGGTGTTGTTCTAAAACAAAGAAGTAAAATGCACTTAGCTGTGGACGACCAGAGACATACGTTTTATCCTAGGCACTGGTGTAATCCTAATTTACAAATTACTCATTGTGGTACAACTTGAATTTGCTGACAGCTTCACAAACTTCACTATGGATCAATCATCAAATATGAACACAAGGGAAGTACATTCTTGTCATTATGTCATTTATGTGAGTTCATCCAGCAATGTGTCAGTAAGATTCAGCAAGAAAGAAATGTATACGGAAATGAGGCATTCCCTATATTACAAGAGAAATATACTTTTGTACCGAACAAAGAAAAAACAGGAATGAGAACAACTACCGAAGTGGAGTGAAAGAAAGTGGTAATCACAATGTACAATTCCATGACCCTGTTAATACAAAGAACGGGAAACAACTGAGAAAATTACTGTACAAATTACCCCCAAGGGTGGAGCAAAAATAGAATCATTTTTCCCTTCATTAAAAGATCACAGTGAATTTCAAGAAATTGATGCGCTCATATTACATGCAGGGATCAATAACATCTCAGATGGTGAAAACCCCACACAGTTCGCTGCAAAGTATGAAACTCTAATTGATAGTGTGCAAGAAAAACGACCAGATGTAACAATTCTTATTTCGTCAGTGCTCCCTATGAAAAAAATAAAAGTGACCCTTCCTGTTATTAAGGAACTAAATTTAATCCTAAAAGGATTTGCAATGAAAGGAGAATTGCATTCATTGACAACACAAGCATATTCGAAAATGAAGAGGGTCTTTTCTTTAGTGAGGTACACCTAAATAACTGAGGCGGAGCAAGCTTGGGTGTTAATTTGAAACACGCCTTGTTCAAAGCCTCAGGACTCTCCAAATAATATCATGTCAAAAATGGTCCGTCAGTATCCCATTTTAGTCAGGGCCAGAGAAACCCTCGGAACAAAATCCGAAATCAAATCACAGACTTGAAGGGGACCACCAAGGTCGCTTCGCCTACATGGATGAAAGGATATCGGGGGAGACTTCCGCACCCAACGGTCTACAAACGACAACTGTATTAAATGTGAATGAGCATTCTACAATTCCAGACATTGAGAAATTAAAATACACTGATCAGACCAACCAGTATTCTGATAAAGATAAGACAATCTATAACGATCTAAATGCACAACTACACATTCTACAAGAAGACATGGATAAACTGAAACAAGCAAACCAAGCATTAAAACAGGAAAATAAAACGCTTAGACAAAGCATAGGTTCCAAGGAAATGGACAGAGAGAATAATTCAAATCTCCTGGATGATGTCGGAGAAATAAAAACTCATTTGTCTGATGCGGACCATACTGAACATTGGTCTAGAACCAAATATGTTATCCACTATAAATAAAGTTGGCGTAATTATTATTATTATTATTATTATTAATATTACTTCATGGATACACCATAGGAACAGAACAGGATTTATTTGAAGCTATGTGGATTGAAATCAATGCACATGTATGCAACCAGCTAATTAATGTAGCTTTGTGGGAGCAAAAGAGCGAATTATATGGTTGGAAGAGGAAGTGAAATCAATCAAGCTGAACAATATATCTTTGAAACCAGAAAATAAAGTTCTGAAAAAAAAGAAACTTTTATCTATAGAGACGGAAAAAGAAAATGGCAGTATTGTTCAGACTTTGTGACTTTATTTGTTTTTGTAGGCGTACCTTACATTAACGGTGGAGCCCGACGGGACCCCTGTAACAGATATTACATTTCTAAATTTGGCTATTTAAAAAAAAAATTCTTTCATATTTATCAAATTCGGCCATCTTAGGTAACGATTTTTCGGCACAATGGAACAATATCGCATTGTTTAAGATGCCATAGAGATTGATCATAATGGTCTCAAGATATATCCGCAGGGTACCGAGCAACCATAAATTTCAAAATATTTGAGTAACAAGATTGTTTTAAAAGTCTAAACATGTATTTTATATAATAAATAAATTCAGTAACTAACTCCGTTTATGTTTATTTCATTTTTTATTTATATGACATTTCGACAGTCACATACTGTCTTCTTAAGGTAAAATTAAAACAAATGTTATAGTCTTTTTCCTGCGGCAAAAATATACTCACATTAAACGTGTTCATTAAACTTGTTTTGAGAGACCCTGATTGGTCGAATACCTTGATTGGTCGCGAACTTTGAGAATGTGAATGGAACTCTATGGACAAATCTCGAGCATAAGTTATGCATTAGTTATGCTATTTTCGTGCTGTATATTTTATGGTGTATTTTAGTAACGCGTTTTAAAATCGATGTCTACTATCCAGGGGTCATAAGACTGTTTGAAAATGCACATATACTAATAAACTTGTCTTTAATAAGTCGAGATTGCACCATAATTGATTTTATCTGCATTATTATGAACCTTAGGGCATTGTGAAAAAAAACATACCTTTTTTTCGTAATTATTGAAAGGAAACTATGTAATAATTTTACAGCCGCGTATTGATTGGCTAAGAACGCATTAAGATTTTTTGTAACATATAATATGATTGGTTTTTAATATATTAAGATACTTTTTATGTGGGTTTAAAAAATATGTAATAGGGAGTAATGAATTAGGGTTTGAAGGGAACGGTTAGGTTCTTGAAAGTTAAGTTAGGAAAAGTGGAGTTCCACTAGAACTAATCTATTTTAAATTACTAACTTTGTGAGTTAAAATATATGTGTTATTTGTTATTTACTGGATGAAACGAAGGAAATAAAAATAGTAAAACGGACGTTTGATTTGTCAACTCATTTCACATTGACTTTCTTAGAATATATTCTGGAAACAATACAATTGGACTTGTAATGTTATTAAAGCTACACTATATAGCTTATACACACACGCACGCACGGATGAATAGATATTTACATAAAAACAAACAGAATCCCCATCAACATACACATGGAACACTTGAGAGTTAAAGATCCCCAACTGTAAATCAACGCCACGATCACGACATTACACTATAACTAATTGTTTTGATCTGTACTAAAAGAAAATAAATATTTGATTTTAATCTGGAGTTTATTTATTCACATTCTCAGGTATCACCAGATGTAACCAGCCGTCACAACAAAAACATCACAATTCGCATGTTAATACAAGAAACAAGATAGAGACATAGATACAGAGAAATAAAATGACATTACTATTCAGACGGGTGCCACTGAGATAACAGAGCAACTGTCAGAAATGCTCATTCAGTCGTTCGGGATGGTCAATCGCAAAAAATCTGCTCTGACAAAAATTAAAGTTTCTATAGAAAACGAAGGAAAACTGTTAAAAAAATAAAAAATCATAGTTATAATTGTATCAACAATGGCATCTCTAAGTAAAGAATGGCTGCATACCATAAAGCAGAACTGGTTTACAAATTGGGCACATGTGATGACAATTACGACTACAATGGGAAATGTATTTGTCAAATTTGTGACTGGAAAATAAGCTATAATGTAACAATAACATTATACAAAGACACACATTACGATGCATCCCTTGAACGATTAAAAAACCAATATGAATTCACTGAAACCAAAAATAATGCATGGATTTCAAAACTTCGATACATGTGTGAATGAGAAAAAGGTTGTTGTAACAGTTTTCTAAACCAAGACCATATTAATTCAGGGGACAGGATGTAGAGACTGGCTTGTCTCAGAATTTGATTTCTTAGTTAATATATTGACTACTCGACCTACTCAGACATATCACCTATTATGAGCCACAGAATAAATCGCCAAAGTGCCGGTAATTCATCAAACAGAGTGCAGGAAAACATCCAGAAATGCTAGATGTACATTTGTCAGGACCACTCCTAAAATACAGCATATAAATCATACCGACGCCTGAAAGTAAATTTATTGAAAAAAGCTTTTGAGCTTCAGATATCTCAGAAAGAAACTATTCAATTCAACACCTGTGAGTTCTTCACTTGTACACATCAGCTCACACTGGCAAATCCGATGTCAATATTTCAGGAAATCAACTGGATGTCAGTAAAACAGAGCCAACGAGTGATGTATTGGTTCCGGTGTCTATCGAAAGGTGTACAAATGAAACACAGGCTGAACCTGACAGAACATGTGATAATGCAACACTAGTTGATTACAATGGTGGTACTGAAAATATGTGCAGTCAGTGTATGTAAAACTGCAACAAGAAAATGATGAGATTAAAGCGCAACTCAACATGGAAACAGAACACACCAACGGCATTGCAAAAAAAAAAACGGAATTATATGCGCAGCAATATTCTCAGTGATTTCATGTACATTTATATTTCTTGACTTTGTGAAATATATTATCTTTGTGTGAATTTTATTATTATTACGTTACACTGTGGACACTTAGTTTTATCAACAATACATTTACATTGCATATAAAACGAAACAGTGAGTTTGAAAGTATTATTTCATGTATTTTATGCCCATACACAACTTCCGGCCTGACAATGGATAGTCGTCGATGTTGCGAACGTTACTACGTCCGTTACCGGCGGAGCCCGAGTGGACCCCGTAACACTTCTAAGAATGGACACACAATAAATATAACACAATTTGCCAAGTCACAAGAACTAAAAATCAAGAAAGATAAAGTGCTAAAAAATAAAAAAAAATACTCTTGGCCTAACATAACTTTATGTTACGTTTGATTGTTTGAACGCTGTATGGACACAAAATATTTGACATATGAATTGGAACTTTGTGATTAATTTTGAATTATACTTATTAAGTTATTTATTTGACAACAGCTACTTGGAATTATAATACACGAAAAAAACATTTAACAACCTCTTTTACGAGGACGTGCAAGGAATCTACCAGATTCCATATGCTCAACACTGGGACCCAACTCAGCGATACCGTGTACCAAATCCAAACTAGCCACCACCGAAGATGTACTGGCCAGAAAATCAATGAATGCATAGAATTCGACAACGACCACAGTGCTAGTAAACACGGTTGTGGTAGTGGTAGTTTCAAGTTTTTAAAGAAGAAACATCATTGAAAGTCGATTTGCAGAACGAAAAATCATTCAATGAAAGGATTTCTGACCTTTCTGCTGAAGCGTTCAGCACAGACATAATTTTTATAAAACAAGAGCTAAAATTCAGAAAGAAGAAATGACGAAATTGAAAAAAGAACTTAAGGCAGAAATAAGAAATCAGCAATTTAACAATACTCATAAGCCAACTACTAAAACACCATTTCAATCTCGAAATACTAGTGTCACAATACAAAGGAACAATAAACAATCAGTTAGATCAGCGAACCTCAAGCGGAACCTTTGGATGAGACAATATGGACAACAAGACTTGATTCCATATGGTCAATACTGGGACCCAAATCAGCGGTACAGGGTACCACCGAATGCATGCTATCCAGCACCCCAGAGGTACTGGTCAGGAAACCGATGAATACCTATAATACGACCACGACCGATATACTAATCAAGACTATATTCAACACCAAGACAAGGACAAATTTAATCCCAACTTAGTATAATATTTTATGTTCAATAACTGAAACTTGAATTCTGAAAATCGTTAATATTATTATTTTTATTATTATAATTATTATACATTTATGAATTTCTTGGAAGATGGTCAAGTCTTGAAGGAGTGAGACCAACAGAACAACGACACAACCCATTGTGGGTAGGGATCGAGTCTAACCTTTCGATCAGCCATGCGAGAAGAAATGGTATTAAACACAAACATCTGCTGTGAACACAATACAGACCAGATCCCATGGCTAGTCAACTCTTGAATGTGCAGACGATGGTACCAACCAATGAGGGATCAACGTCAGCAAGAACAGCAAAGACAGGCGTGTGACCGATGTGGATTGGCGGTTACGTGCAAATCTATTCAGTCTTGTAGGGCCTGGGACCTAGATGTAATTTATGCGGTTTCAAAAATCATTTTAAATCTAAGCGTAGAACTGGTCGCAACAAACATCAAAATCAGAAGTTGAGGATTCGGGCCTGTCTGCAGGGGTTATTTTGTGAAAACAGTAGATGGGCACAATGATAGTAGGGCTCATTTAAGTTTAGAAAAATGGCACAGTCTGCAAGAAATAATTATATGGTGTTTCAGTATTTGACTGATTTCTATCTGGAGATATAAGTCTTAAAGAGAATTGGCCACAAGGGATGACATACTTTAATATTGTACATCTGTTATAGCAACTAGAGTATTTCTCATATCGGTAACTTTAAAATTGAGAAAATTGTTGATTGCGATATCAGTGTTGCAACATGCAGAAAATAAAGACGTTATTGTTATTACTATTACAATATTATTATTATATTTCTATTAACATATTTTTTTTAAAGAAAGTACATGTTGTAGATGAATTCAGTGTTGCAACATGCAGAAAATAAAGACGTTATTGTTATTACTATTACAATATTATTATTATAATTATATTTCTATTAACATATTTTTTTAAAGAAAGTACATGTTGTAGATGAATTCAGTGTTGCAACATGCAGAAAATAAAGACGTTATTGTTATTACTATTACAATATTATTATTATAATATTTCTATTAACATATTTTTTTTAAAGAAAGTACATGGTGTAGATGAATTCCACAGACATGGTGAATGAACGATCCCATATATCAGCACAATCGTAAAAGCTCGGCCATTTCCGTTTGTCTCCGGTAAGTACAATGGAAAATACTATTGTAAGTATTTTCCATTGGATAAAGACCGAGGTGATCAGAATGATATCAGCATTCCAAATCAGCACGGGGATAAAGCCGATAAGTGATACGAGTACACTTGGGTCAAGCAAAAGATACTTCAACCTGGGCCGGTATTTATTAAGCATCTTAGTTGAATTTTTTCTTAAAGTACTGAGACACGTTAAACAAGGCAACCTATATTATTGATTGTGTACTGGCAAAGGAGAAGGTTCCGGACAGAAATCGCATAAAAAGCTTCCCCTGGAGTTAAAAATAGATTTTTTCTCAGATTTTTTTGTGTTTACAAATACCTTGGTTCAGGATCTTTGCTAAAAATAAGTTTCCCGAAAAATGACGTCACGTGAACAGCAAAATATTGGGGCCTGAAAAGGGGCACTTTTGTGCTATTTTCAACGATATTACCGTAGATATACCGGACAGTCTGCTTCGAATATTCCGCGACGAATATTTAGAAACATATTACCAGGAAATATTTAGAACAGGGTTCCTTCTTCACAATCATGCAAAAATATGTCAATATTTACGACATGACAACACGTGACGCACATGTTTTCAACCCAGGGGGCGCTCGTGACAGGTTAAATTCCAATCCATACCGTATCTTGTTTACTGGCAGAAAATCGAAACAAAATGTTGAAAAAGTTTTTCAGATTTATTGACAAGATATCAAAAAAAAATTCGCAACAGATAATGAGGACAAATTTCCGTCTATTGCGCTAAAGTAAATGCTGGAAGAAAAAATAAAAATTAAAAAAAAAATTTTTTTTAGCGCCGCCGTGATTCGATCGCTGGACCTTAGCATCAGATAATTACTAATCGAGCTGCTTAACCACTCGACCACGATCTCGTTACAGAAATTCGAACTAAATAATTGTACACTATAAAATCTTTGTCGCTTGCGCGGTGCAAGCGCTATATTGCGCATGCGCACTAAATTTGTTTACCCCCCGGCGGTGCAGATGTCAAAATCACAACAGCAGCCGATATTTTCGGTATATGAGTAATTATTTGTTGATTTTGATTTTTTCTTCTTCCAGATTTCCTTTAAATACGCACCTGAGTGATTTGATACCAATATCAATGAACTATTTAACTAAATAAACCGTCTACGACCGTTTGTCCGGAGCTTCTCCTGTCCGGAATCATCTCCCTTGGCAGTACACTATTTTCAAGCATTTTGTTGAGAGCTACCATGACCACTAAGCAAACATGGATGATTGTTTTTATATTTGCAGGAAATACATGCACCACAAGTTTTAAAAAATACTTAAGTTTCCCACTAAGATGCTTTATAAATACCGGCCCTGGAGTTTGGCCGAAGAACGTTCATTCAAAGATGTAAACATATACATTTGTATGTGAGTACGTTAATCTTTTCCATCAGCGGAAATAGACGTCAGTGAAATTAATATTGACGTTGTGGAGAGACGAGACACATCAAAAAAACAATGCATGCAAAGCATGGAATAAAATCAGATACTCGTGCAAACGCTGTGGGCATTATTCTAATTTGTGCAAATCGATGATGGACCGATCGAGAGAAGTTAAACCAGTAAAACCGATGCTCGTCGATAAAGAAGAAGAAAGAGCATTTATGTATTCCATAATGCCTTTTAATTGTGTCGCTTACGCGAATTCACCATGTAAATAACACGTACAAAGATGTCTACACTTAGCGGCACTTCTAACGCTGCCACTTATATATTTCAGTTTTCTTTAAAAGTCCTCAATGAATTGTAATGAAATTTATCATACTTGAACATCAATATTAGACACAGCTTCTGGTGAATTTGCTGCTCGATTCGACAATAGACTATTGCACGATACGCCTTCAACTGACTGAATGCTTATATTGAATGTCGCATTTTTATCACTCAAACTCGGCCATCTGATTGTTATGTATGCGTGTAGATGTCCCTATTTCCTATAATGGTTTTGCATATCAACATTTTATTCGCTCATGGTTTTTAATAGTTATTAACAATATTTACCAAATGCTAGAAAACGAAAATTGTTGGTTTTGCTGCAAAATATAGTGTTTTCCGTACCCATAGCGTGTCTATTAAGTAAATACGATTTTTGCGAGTAACGCAGGTTGCGCTCAACTTGAAATTTAATTTTAGGGTGACTAATTATTGTATTAAACTGAATAAATTCAATTCTACTGCGTACTATTAACATTCGTTATTCAGAAGAAATGTGAATTTTACCATCCAAGTAGCATTATTTGAGGTTAAACGTTTATTTTAAGCGCATCGGCTTTCTATTCAGATTATGGGCTGATTTTGAGGCGGTCTAAGCTTACCAACTGCTATTTGGTTACCTAGGAAATTGTAACGTAGATGAAATTTATGAATACTTTTATTGTGTACACTCATTACATAATACTTGAAACTACGAAGAAATAAAATGTTGAAAATATTCAATTGACCCCTAATAAATACGCTGTTTAATTTTGTGACTTTGTAATTCCGGGTGACGTAAATTACGCTTTTACCACGCATTTTCATACACACCAATTTCTGAATTAACATATGCAGCAATAGGCACATGCCTTAAACTAAAACAGGTGAAAATTTGATAAAGTTATCTCAAACGGTTTTCGAGATATCAAGAATACTAAAGTGGCAGCGTTAGAAGTGCCGCCGAGTGTACAACAAACACTTCGCGCTGGGCTCAGTTGGTATTGGGCAAGACCATACGAAAAGCACTAGTGCATTGGATAGCCACGACGGTTTTCTCCATAATACAGGCGACAAAAGACGACCACTGGGAAGTTCGACGTCTCACGGGCCGGGTGAGGTGACGATATGCTACCTCGTGATGAACTTCAGAGATGCACTGGTCACCAGCTACCAGTCAGTACACAGTGACGACAAATTATTCCATGTGACCGTCAAGTTATTGTATTCACATTTGGACGCACACAGTTCGCATTTCTCGTTGGGCTCGTACCTGGAAGCCTGTGAACCGAGAAGGTTGAGAGCCATTATGGAAACTCCAACCTTCTGTGAGGAGGTGTTCACAGAGCTATGGGAAACAACCAAGGACCAGGACAGCCGGGGTAGATCACTACCCCAAAGTGAAGATGAATCAGACCGCTGAAGTCGAGGAAGCAGAGTGCGAAAAACTAAGTGACTGGATGATTATCCGTGTGACATTTGTGTATATATATATTGTTAAAATTAATTTATAACCAACTGTATATTAGATGTAATGCAATTTAAGATTGTCTTAGTTGTTTTTAAGTAATAGTCGATCTATAGTATTGAGTTAGGTGCCTACTACCATTCACGGTAAAAAACAAGTTCAGCAACAAGGTATTGACAACCAGTATTGACAAATAGAGCAAAAACAAGTAAGATACAGCATATTTTTCGCGGGATAACATACGTGTTCTGAATTAAAACAAACATGAGACAAATACATAAATTTCACCTGAAAAAAAAAACCTTGGAAAGAACAGCGTGACAACACCAACTACAACCGGAGTCATATTGGCCAACTTATCTCAATACAAGTACCAAATATAGAAAACTAGATAGTCCGGTTCTTACCAGGCCTCTTAAGACGTATACTGAATTAACGGGACTATTGTTACTCATGGACATATGTATTGTGGCTATTTAGAATGTTGTAGAATTTACCTGCTTTTGTAATAAGCTATTTTAGACTTTAGGTGATTTGGTTAATAAATATCCGTAGAACTTATACCAGTATTCGGACTTATATTTCATACCTTGAAATACGATAGACTATACAGTTTATAATAGTTTCGTGCGGTAAATGTTATTGTATATTGTAGTGACGCCTTTTAAAATCGAGGTATCAAACTATTTTACTATCTATGGGCTATTAGACTGTTTAAATTTCACGTATACTCGTAAACTTGTCTTGAATATGTCGGGATAGCATCATAATTGATTTTATCTACATTATAACGAACCTGAGGGTATTATCATAAAAACATTACCACGACAATAGAGATTGATAGCCTATGTATTTCTTGAGAACATTCTCATGAGATTTTATTTTACAAATACAGACCAACAAAAAATATCCTGGAAGAGGCTCACAGAGTCAGACCCCCAAAACAACGGCACAAAACGTGGTGGGTAGGGATCGAACCTGACCTTTCAATTAGCCAAGCGGGAAGGAATGGTGTTGAATACGAAGCCCTCATGTGTGAACGTTATACAGACCCGATCTCATTCAACTCCAGAAGGTGCTGCTGGAACGTCAACAGCATCAAACTCAGCAGCCGTAACCGTTAGTGTACCTGATCATTCTGTGTCAATAAATCAGGACATAATGGCATCTTCCCTAAGAATGGAAACCTTCAGTGGCGAAGCTGGATGTGACATTGAACAGTATATTAAGAGATTTGAACAGTATGTGAAATGCCTTAATTTAAAAGATGACCAGGCATTAGCGCAGCTTGTCTGGCATCTGACTGGCATGGCTCAACTGTATTATAACAGCCTTGCCAGTCCTCCAACTGAGCTGAAACATTTGAAGGATTTACTTATCGACAAGTTCAGATTAGAAAAACCTGTCGATCTTAATATATTTCGCCTAAAACAGGACTTGCATGAAACGGTTGAAGGCTACCTTAACCGGTTGGAGGCTGAAACCTTCAAGACTAAAATAACCAAGGACTTGCAGGTACAGATCGCCTTAAGTGGTCTGTTACCAGTGGTGAGTTCGGCCATATCGACCCATGGTCCCAAAACCTTGAGCGAAGTGCGACAGTTGGCCAGAAGATTAACTAACATTAGACAGGTGGCACCAGTAGCTGCCAATAATTCGGTGTCCTCAGTATCGTCCATGGAAATAACTGTGAATACCTTGACAACGGCAGTCGCACAACTAACGACATTAATGTCCACGCCGCAACAACAAGTTGAACAACCAACATCTACCAGCAGACAATGGACCCAGCCTCGACAGCAACAGAGTTCACCATCTAACCGCAGACGATGGAACCCACCAATGAGGGACCAACGTCAACAAGGGCAACAAACTCAGGCGTGTCAAAGATGTGGACTAGCAGGTGGGTTCAAATCTGATCAATCTTGTAGGGCATGGGGCCTAATATGTAATTTATGTCGTCGTCCAAATCATTTTAAATCTAAGTGTAGATATGGGCGCAACAACTTCCAAAATCAGAATTCAAGTTGAAAATTCGGGTCTGTCTACAGGGGACATTTTGTGAAACCGGTAGATGGGCACAATGATAGAAAACAATATCCAAAATCAAATTGTGATCAAACTGAAAAACTAGATAAAGTATTTTCAAATGGAAATAAGTTAAAGTCTGTCTTGAAATCTGGAAAAAATGTTGCTAATAAACAAATAGATTTGAAATCTAGGACAAATGTTGCTCATAAACAGGTTGATTTTAAATCTAGGACAAAATCTGCTACTAAATCGGTAGGTTTTAAACAAGCTGAAGTCAATGCAAATTTTTCTGTTGAAATGGTAAAAAACCTAGTACCAGTCTCAATTAATCAGTGTAAGATTAAAGCATTATGTGATACGGGTGCTAGTGTCTCCTGCATAAGCAAGTCATTTCTTGATAGGGCCTTTCCCCTAAAGAATGCAAAGTATTTAGCTAATACATTTCAGTCAATTAAATGTGTAGGTGCTACAATTCACAGTGTTTCTGGTACTGTAGAACTGGATGTAGCATTTGATAATGTGGGTTTTTCACATATATTTCTTGTTGTTGCTGATTTACATCATTCTCTGATAATTGGTCATGATTTTTTAAGCAAATATCAATGTGTTGTTAATATTCCAGCAAAACTCTTAAGCATATCAGATATAACTGTCTGTAGTTTAATGACTGATAGAGGGTATGCTAGAACCATTAAACCAACTTGCATTAAAGCAAATTCAGAAGTTATACTTCCTGTTAAGATTGCAAGGGTGAGCTCAGGAACCAGTGTACTACTTGAACCAATTATTAGTTTAGCAAATCAGAGTATAATAGGTGCTAAAAGCATTGTCAATGTGAAAAAGCGGAAAGCTGTTATTCGGGTTGCTAATCCAACTGAACAAGATATTTATTTGAGAGGAAATAAAGTACTTGCTATGGCTTCACCTTTCAGACAAGATAGTATTGTGAGTTTAGATGATATAAAATCAGATTTAAACAGTGATCAGTTTGTAAACAGTGCTGAGTCATCATTAAAATGAAGTAATTACTGATTTCAAATTTGACTTATCAAGCTCAAGCTTGATGATGAATGTCGTGAGCGGGTTATTGAATATAATGGGAGAGCTTTACAAAAGTCTGAGAAAAATTATGCTGCAACAGAATTGGAGTGTTTAGCTATAGTTGAAGGGATAAAAACATTTAAATCATACTTGTCTACGGGTAGAAAGTTTACGATAGTAACTGACCATAAAGCCTTAAAAACTTTAAATACTATGAACACTTCTACTAATGGCCGAATTGCAAGATGGCATATGTTACTCATAGGGTATAGATATGAGGTAATTTATAGGAAGGGCGAACAGAATAATGCGGATATCTTGTCGAGGTATACATTGGAAGCTACAAAGGAAACTAAGGATACTAAACTGGTAGGCAGTGTGGGATTGATTGATGATAATGTTCAATCTCACAAGGTTGAATCAGTTAGTAAGGATTATAAAGAAGTAATACCAAGCACGGATAATAAATGTAAATCAAGTGAAACACAGGATGGTTTGGGGCTGTTCGATGACAATTCACAGTCACATTCTAGTCCTGCTATCACAGAGAGAATGTGTGAGATCAGTGAATCAGAGGATGGTTTGTGGCTTAGAGCGGAAACATCTAAGTCAAATTCTGCCTCTGAGTTCAAAGAGAGTGAGGGGAATGTGACCTGTGATGTGGAGTGGGATGGTTTGGAACTGTGTACTAAATTACAACAGTATCAATCCATTCATATTCCTATAGTCACAACATGTGATGGTATTATAGATAAAGATGATGGAGAATGGCCGACAAGCACTATCAATAACGAGGAGGTAGCTAGTTTCTCTTTAAATACTGACCAAGCTTTAAGTGAAAAGCAGGAATGGCTTGGGGTAACAATTGAATATGACGTGAACAATACTGTCTGTTCATTGGAACCTGAGCTTCCTGATCAGGAAACAAAGAGTGATCAAAATAATTTCATTGATCTTATAAAACTCCAAATGGAATGTCCAGACTTAAAGTATATTTATGAATATTTGAAGGATTGGAAAATTCCAGATGATGTGAAAACTAAGAAACATTTAGAAATTCAAAAGGAATATTATCAAATATTAGATGGGATATTGATTCATTTATTTCAAAATAGGGCAAAGAAAAAACCAACTGATGAACGGTTTATCATGCAAGTGGCCTTACCAAAAACTTTAAGATTAAATGTACTGCAGCAAGTCCATGATAACAATGGACATTTTGGCCTTAAGAAAACTTTTGGGTCAATACAAGAAAAATACTATTGGCCTCATATGTATCAAGACACTGCAGATTATATTAGGTCATATGATAAATTAAGGAAGTTCAGACTCACTATGCTCTCATTCAGTCAATCTATTTATTGTGCTACAGTAGCACATACTATGAGTCAATAGTTATCCCAATACCAGTACAGGTGTGTATTTTTTGTATGAAAGGTGTGAGTGAGTATTATAGGGTAACTATTAGTGTGAGTGGTTTTTTTTATTCTCAACGCCTGTATTGATAGGATGCAATAATAGTCGACAATTATTGCTTCTATGGTAGATAACAGTCACATTCTTATATCGTAGTTGACTGGGGGTAGACTAGTGCTGTTCTGATTTCCATCGTTCTGTGACTCCATACGGTATTTTGGAATCAACCTTAAGTGAGCTGCATCTTCGAACTTCATAGCTGTCTTTAAAACGTAATGGAATATATCCACGGGATATTATGCACTCGGCTATTTAAAGCGGGTAGCATTGATTAATGGGGCATTTACCCGAAAATAGGAAAATGGATTTACCCGGTATTTACATAATATGCTGAACTCATACCCCTAGAAATGTAAACTGCATGTGTATAGAGAAAATAGTGTTGCTCGATATAGGTGAATACGACATGCTCGGGACATTTTAATTGTTATCATTTCCAGCCTTATTTACCATATTCTTAAATAGATGTTACATTGTTACTTTGAAAGTAATTTTATTCATTTGTTCATTCAAGTACGGTTAAAATTTGATGACCACTTCATAGGAATGAAGAACAATAGGGGAGGGGAAACTTTCGTGCGGTAAATTTTATGGTATATTGTAGTGACGCCTTTTAAAATCGAGGTATCAAACTATTTTACTATCTATGGGCTATTAGACTGTTTAAATTTCACGTATACTCGTAAACTTGTCTTGAATATGTCGGGATAGCATCATAATTGATTTTATCTACATTATAACGAACCTGAGGGTATTATCATAACAAGAGGGTCCAAAGGGCCCTGGGTCACTCACCTGTTTGGCCTAGTGACCTAGATTTTGGCCCAAATGACACAGTATCTAACTTAACCTAGATTTTATAGAGATAAACATTGTGACCAAGTTTCATAAAGATAAGGTCAAAATTGTGACCTCTAGTGTGTTCACAAGCTTTTTCAATGATTTGGCCTCGTGACCTAGTTTTTGACTCCGGATGACCCAATATCGAACTTGACCTAAACTTTATAATGATGATCATCGTGATCAAGTTTCATAAAAATAAGGTCAAAATTGTGACCTCTAGTGTGTTCACAAGATTTTTCAATGATTTGGCCTCGTGACCTAGTTTTTGACTCCGGATGACCCAATATCGAACTTGACCAAAATTTTATAATGATGATCATCGTGATCAAGTTTCATAAAAATAAGGTCAAAATTGTGACCTCTAGTGTGTTCACAAGATTTTTCAATGATTTGGCCTCGTGACCTAGTTTTTGACTCCGGATGACCCAATATCGAACTTGACCTAAACTTTATAATGATGATCATCGTGATAAGTTTCATAAAGATAAGGTCAAAATTGTGACCTCTAGTGTGTTCACAAATTTTTTTCAATGATTTGGCCTCGTGACCTAGTTTTTGACTCCGGATGACCCAATATCGAACTTGACCAAAATTTTATAGTGATGATCAGTGTGATCAAGTTTCATAAAGATTAGGCTCAAATTGTGACCTCTAGTGTGTTTACAAGCTTTTTCAATGATTTGGCCCTCAAAGGCTTGTGACCTAGTTTTTGACCCCGGATGACCCAATATCGAACTTGACGTAGATTTTATAATGATGATCATTGTGATCAAGTTTCATGAAGATAAGGTCAAAATTGTGACCTCTAGTGTGTTCACAAACTTTTTCAATGATTTGGCCTCGTGACCTAGTTTTTGACTCTGGATGACCCAATATCGAACTTGACCTAGATTTTATAGAGATGATCATTGTGATCAATTTTCATAAAGATTCGTCACAAATTGCGACCTCTAATGTGTTCACAAGGTTTTTCAATGATTTGGCCTAGTGACCTAGTTTTTGACCCCAGATGACTTAATATCGAACTTGACCTAGATTTTATAGAGATGATCATTGTGATCAAGTTTCATAAAGATTAGGCTCAAATTGTGACCTCTAATGTGTTCACAAGGTTTTTCTTTGATTTGACCTAGTGACCTAGTTTTTGACCCCAGATGACCCAATATCAAACTTGACCTAGATTTTACAGAGATGATCATTGTGATCAAGTTTCATAAAGATTAGGCTCAAATTGTGACCTCTAATGTGTTCACAATGTTTTCCTTTGATTTGACCTAGTGACCTAGTTTTTGACCCCAGATGACCCAATATCGAACTTGACCTAGATTTTATGGAGATGATCATTGTGATCAAGTTTCATAATGATCAGGCTAAATTTGTGACCTCTAGTGTGTTCACAAGCAATTGTGAACGGACGGACGGACGACGGACGACGGACGGACGGACGGACGACGGACGAAGAGCGATCACAAAAGCTCACCTTGTGACAGGTGAGCTAAAAACATTACCTTTGTTTCATATTTATTGACGAGGTAATCATGTAATAATTTGGAGCCGCGATTTGACGGGTTAACCAATTATGTAATATGATATTTTATTGACTAAAAACGCATTAAGTATTTTTGTAACATGCAATTTGATTTGTTTTAATATATTACGATAATTTTCTATGGGTTTAAAAAAATTGTAATAGGGAGTTATGAATTACGGTTAGGTTTTTGAAAGTAAGTTAGGAAAAGAAGTTGAGTTCCACTATATCTTACATTTGTTAAATTACTAACTTTGTGAGTTAGAATATATGTGTTATTTGTTAAATTACTAAAATAAAAATAATAAAACGGACGTTTGATTTGTCAACTCATTTAACATTGACTCACTGATCTTTTAATCGTCATTGAACTTAAACTGGAAAAAAACACAATTGGACTTGTAACTTCATTAAAGCTGTACTGTATAGCTTACACACACACCAACGGAGGACCGGAGCTTTACAAAAAAAAGCAGAATCCCCATCAACAAATACACATAGAACACTTGGTACTTGAGAGCTAAAAGATCCCCAACTGTAAGGGGAATGCCCTTTTTCTACGGCATTACACATAGACTTGTGTATGTTTATAACAGTACAACACTACACTGTTGTAACATCACTACAGTACTTCACTACACAAACTTGACTTACTTTCAGGCACTTTAAACCATTAATCACACTCGAGCAAAAGCCAGTGAGCAGGCGAAACAACTTACATCACTGGCAAATAAATTTAAATCATCGGAGGAAAAACAGAAAATGGAGGCAGGTATATTTGACGAAATAAAAATTGTCAAGTCAGACATCAATGCAATGAAAGAGAAATTGACCTGCACAGCAACATTGTCAGATGTGCAAATGATAAGAAAATGAGTCATCTCCAATACTGAGGAAATAATAATGTTAAACCATCAAAGAAAACAAGCTAAAAGCTTTCAAAACAATGTACAAAACAAGCAAATATTCAAAACCCACACTCTACTGATGAACCATCTGTCGAAACATCATCACCTGGTCTACCAGATCTACAAGATGCATAACAAAACTCAAGGAAACATTAAGTTATTTTAGGCGATTCAGTCACTAAAATACTTAGCCGGAAAAGGCTGGCACAAGGTCCCATGGAGGGACACGAATCTGCACCCTCGAAAGTTCGTAACCTACCCTGTCTAACAAAGGACTAATTCACTGAGGAACTATAATATGACCGAGGTAAAATAGTTTAGGAATCTAGGACACAATTTTTTTCATCTCAGTTAATATTTCTTATTTATTCCCCAAATGTGACGAACTGAAAATTTTAGTTAATGAACATGAAGAAATTGATGTGTATGTTTTTGTGAAACATTTTTGAAAAATCAATTCAATGATAGAGAATTTCAGTTAAATAACTTCAACTGCTTTGACGCGATAGGCCAGCCAATGGAGGAGGATTGGTTACATATGTGAAATGTAATCTACAATGTACACAAAGACTTGACCTTGAAAGGGAAAACATAGAAGCTACTAGTATATGGCTAGAAATACGCTCGTCCAAGTAAAATCTATTCCTTTTTGCCATATTTACCGACCACCATTATTTAATAACAGTTGGAATGAGAAATTAGAACAAAGTCTTGAACAATTGTACCACGAAAACAAAGAAATTATTTTGACAAGCGATTTTAACTTCAAAATTGTAAACTCTGAAATAGTTAACAACTCATGGAATAACATAACAAATGCTTTTCATTGAAAACAATTGATAGATAAGCCCACCAGAGTAACGTCAATTTCTTCAACTATTACCGATCATATTTACACCAATGCACCATATAACATAATTGATAATCAAATACAATGTACCTCAGTTAGCTTTAAGTGACCATTACCCTGTATGTTTCACACGTAAAATAGCATCCGACAGCCATAGTGGTCGACCAAAACATAATATCATATCATACAGGAATATTAAACATTTAGTAGAAAATGACTTCCTTCAATTATTGGAAATGCAGCCATGGTCAGTTTTAGAATTTACGATGATCCAAATGATTCATTGGACTATTATATGGACATTTTTACTACACCTTTTGATTCCCACGCCCCTGTGTCATTATTATTATTATTATAATTATTATATTTATTATTATTAACAGACATTCGTCTGATAACGTGTATATTGAATTATTATTATTGTCTATATGGGATCTTGCAATTATTACAAGTTTTTATAAGAAACGGAATCACTGTCTTCTTGATATTTATGTATATCTTGGAAGAGGGTCACAGAGTCAGACCCACAGAACAACAGCAGGGATAGGGATCGAGCCAGACCTTTCGATTAGCCAAGTGAGAAGGAATGGTGTTAAGCACAACGCCATCTGTAAACATCATACAGACCAGATCACATACAACTCCTGAAGGTGCTGCTGGAACATCAACAGAATCTACCTCAGCCGTTACAGTAAGTGTGTCAGAATCTGTGTAACAAAATTTGGACATAATGGCAACTACTTCGTCCCTGAGAATGGACAACTTCAGTGGCGAAGGTAGTTGTTACATTAAGCTCTACATTAAAAAGTTTGAACAATATTCAAAATTCCTGAATTTAAAGGATGACCAGGCATTGGCACAGCTTGTCTGGCATCTGACTGGCATGGCTCAACTTTATAACAACATCCTTGCCAGTCCTACCGAGCTGAAAATCTTGAAGGAGCTTTTGATAGCGAAATTTAAACTTGAGAAACCAATGGACCTGAACATGTTTAGTCTCGAGAATGACTTAATTAATGAAACTGGTGAAGGGTACCTTAACCGACTGGAGGCTGAAACCTTCAAAAACAACGTATGTAATATGATATTTGATTGGTAAAGAACGCATTAAGTATTTTTGTAATTTGTTTCAATATATTAAGATACTTTTCTTTGGGTTTTTAAAAATAAGTAATTAAAGTTATGGATTAGGATTTGAAGGGAACGGTTAGAATTTGTGAAAGTTACGTTAAGACGAGTGGAGTTCCACTAGATCTAAACTATGTTAAATTACTAACTTTGTGTGTTAAACTATATGTGTTATTTATTAATTACTTGAAGAAACGACGAAAATAAAAATAGTAAAACGGATGTTGAAGTTGTCAACTTATTTAATATTGACTTTCTGATTTTGTAATAGCATTTGAACTTATACTGGAAGCAACGCAATTGGACTTGCAACGTTATGAAAACTACACTGTATAGCTTATACACACACGCACGGATGAACGGATATTTGCATAAAAAGCTAATTCCCAATCACATAAAAGAGAACAACAACAAGTTAAAACGAACGTATTCTGACGTTGTCTGAGATATTCAGAATTCACTGACAACACATTGAACATTTGATAGCAAAAATTCCCAACTGTAAGCAACGCATTTTTCTACGGCATTACACAAAGATAAGATAATGCCTTGAAGGTACAGATCGCATTGAGTGGTCTGTTACCAGTAGTGAATTCGGCCATTTCAACACTTGATCCTAAAACCTTGGGCGAAATACGATCATTAGACAGACAAAACGAGTAGCTGCCAATAGCACTAGTTCGGTTACTTCGGTTGCTTCAGTATCATCAATGGAACTAACTGTGAATGCCTTAACAACGGCACTATCACAACTAACAACATTGATGTCGACACATCAACAGCAACATATTCCACCATCATCTACCCGCAGACGATGGAGATCACCAATGAGGGACCAACGTCAGCAAGAGCAGCAAACAATAAATATGATTATAGATAAATACAATACTTTAAACTCCATATCACCACAAACAAAATGGGAGCTTCTTAAAAATGAAATCAAAGAGAAAACAATCGAGTACTCTAAATTTATCTGCTATAAAAGATCGTGCAGAATAAAAGTTTTAGAAGAACAACTGTCAAACTTGCTTAAAATAAATGACGAAAACTCCTCAATAATTGAAACTATAGAATCTGAACTTACTGAATTGTATGAAATTAAAGCCAAAGGAGCTCAAATTAGATAAAAAATAGATATAATCGAAAATGGCGAAAAAAATACGAAATATTTCCTACAGCTTGAAAATAGCAGACAATCTAGAAAAAACTTAACAAAAGTTGAAGTAAATAATGTAATTTATGACAAAATAGAAGATATCTTAAACCAAGAAGTTGTTTTTTATTCTAAATTATATACTTCAACTTACCCCGATGTCACACAAATTAATAACTATATTCATAATGTTGAAATAGACAGAAAACTTACAACAGCTGAGGCCGATAAATGCGAAGGTCTTTTTACTATTGAAGAATGCACAACTGCAGTTAATTCTATGAAAGACAACAAGAGTCCAGGTTTAGACGGACTTACTTCTGAGTTTTATAAAACATTTTGGCATAAATTAAAATACATCTTAACATCAGTCTTTAATGAGGGGTATGAACAAACTCAATTATCTAACTCTCAACGTTCTGCTGTTTTATCTCTTCTATACAAAAAAGGCGATCCAAAGAACCTTGAAAACTGGAGACCCATCTCACTTCTTAATGTTGATTACAAAATTGCTGCTAAAGTATTAGTTAATAGACTACATACAGTTATTGATAAAATAATCAGCAATGACCAACAAGGCTATATCAAAGATAGATTTATTGGCTACAACTTACGTCAAATACAAGACGTAATAGAATATACAAATTTATTAAACCTAAATGGTGCCATATTGTTTTTAGATTTCCGTAAAGCATTTGATACTATTGAACATAAATTCCTGTTACAAACTTTGAACAAATTTGGCTTCAAAGATCAGTTTATTCACTGGATCAAAACTTTATACAACAATGCTCAAACTTCGATTATTAATAACGGATGGGTATCTAAACCCTTTTCTCCAGAGCGCGGAGTAAGACAAGGTTGTCCATTATCCGCCCTACTTTTTATAATGGCTGCAGAACTAATGGCAACTAATATAAGAAAATCAAATATTATTCATGGTATATCCGTAAAAGTCGATAATTCGAAAAGAGAATTAAAAATTTCTCAACTAGCAGACGACACAACGCTCTTTCTTCGAGCAAAACAAGATATCCCCAATGCTTTAAAAATAATTGAAGATTTTGGCTTAGTCTCTGGACTGAAATTAAATAAAAATAAAAACAGAAGCAATGTGGATAGGAAAAAGTAAACAATGTATAGATTGCATCGGTAACATATGTTGGCCACGAAAGCCTATTAAAGCACTGGGTATTTATTTTGGTCACAACAAAATTGAATGTAACAAATTGAACTGGGAAACTAAATTAGAAAAATGTAAACAATTGATTAATAGCTGGTCAAAACGTAAACTAACAATTTATGGGAAAATCATCATAATTAAAACCCTCTTATTACCAAAGTTTACGTATATGTTTCAGTCCTTAGTAGTTCCGAAGCAAATATCAGATAAAATGAATACCATTTTATTCAAATTTTTATGGAGCGACAAACGAGAAAAAATTAAAAGATTAACTTTAATTGGCAACCGATCGCAAGGTGGAATAGACATGATCGATTTAGAATCGTTTATATCGTCCATAAAACTTAAATGGGTAAAATCATTAACAGACGATAAATTTTCCAGTTGGAAGCTTTTGCCCCTATTCTTCTTCAAAGAATTCGGACAAAAGTTTTTCATATTCAAGTCTAATATTGATAACATTAAAAATCTAAATACGTCATTTTTACCGGAATTTTATAAAAATGTTCTTGATATCTGGATAAAAGCAAAAAACATCAACGAACACAAATCTCCAAAATCAGCAGTAAACATTAGAAAAGAAATAATTTGGGGTAACAGGTTCATTAGAATTAAAAATAAATGTTTATTCTTTAACAATTGGATAAATTCGAACATTATTTTCATTAATGACTTAATAAATGATGATGGTGTATTACAGGAAAATTTGATATATAACAAACTAAATAATAAATCAAATTGGATAGCCGAAATAACACTATTAAAGAAATGTATCCCCAAAAAGTGGATTCAAGAAATACAAACAGAAACAGTCTCGTTTGACATTAGTGAAAACACAACTTGGTATCACTGTCTTTCAACGCAGTATTCACACGCAAACCAACAAAAATATATATGACGAATTTATCAAAAATAAGTTCGTAAAGCCATATATACATACCTATTGGAACTCACAATTCAACACACGTATTGATTGGTCAATCTTTTATAATTTCTTACGATACTTACCAGATAACAGACTTAAACAATATAAATACAAATTAATACACAATATATTTCCATGTAAACAAATACGATTTAGATGGCAAATGGTTGATTCGCCGAATTGCAACCTCTGCAACGTACTTGAAGATTATGATCATACATTTTTAAAATGTCCTGTAGTTACAGATCCCTGGATCAAATTAACTCATTGCTTAAGTGAATGCGGAGTAAATAAAAACCTTCAATCTCTCCAGAGTATTGTAATAGGAGATAGACTATCATATCCTGCAAATACCTATTTGAATTTAATCTTAACACTTTTCGGATTTTGTATTTACAAAGCATACTTTTTAAGTGAAAGCAGAACTAAGTCTTTTGATATCTACAAATTATTTAAATCAGAATTTTGGAATTTATGCAAATCTTATTGTAAAAATAATACTGATCATTTATTAAGTAAAATAAAAGAACATATCAATTAATCTTAAATTAGCTTGCATGTAATAATACTGTTATTTATTGTATTGTAGTGATTATTATACATGTACTGCTTGTATTGTTTTATTGTGTCAATACCATAAACCATGTTGTTACCATTCTTTTATTGAATAAACGGGGTTAACCGAGTTGGTTCCTCAAACTTAAAAAAAAAAAAAAAAAAAAAAAAAAAAACACAGGCCGCAGAAACGTTAAAGACGTTATTATTATAACTATAATTATTAGATTTCTATTATCATATGATTTTTAAAGAAAGTTGATGAATTCAATAGACAGTTACCGACATGGTGGAGGTACGATCCCTTTGTCCGCATCACAGAAACTCGAGAAGTGGTACAAGTACACTTGGATCGTGCAAGAGATTATAATGAACGAAATCATTAAATTCCAAAAACGGACAGCACGTGTCATTCTTGATGTACAAGACTTTGACACTCCCTCTGATGTTTTGTTCAATAAACTTCAGTGGATGAAATTTGACGAAAGAGTTGAATATAAAAAATCAATTCTCGTGTACAAATCACTCAATGACAACCAATTTTCAAAATGCAAACATTAAATGACAATACCCATAAACAAACATTGACATAAAACACGACTCATCCTGTTAATAAATCTTACGTTTGTAGCTATTACTTAATAATTGTTAATTATATTTGTATATTTATATTTCATGCAATGTACCCTATTTGTATTGTATGTGTATAAATATGTTGGGGCCTATATGGAAGATAACATTATTGTTAATATTTTAGCCTCGTAAAATAAAGACTTTATCTACTTACTCAGAATGATCGAAAAAAGTTCAATTACAAATGTAAACATATATGTGAGTATGTTATTTGTTAATCTGTTCCATCAGCGGAAATGGATGTCAGTGGAATTAATATGGACGTTGTGGAGAGACGAGACACGTCAGAAAAATACTGCATGCAAAGCAAAGAGTAGAATCTGCCACACGTGCAAACGCTATGAACATTATTCTAATTTGTGCAAATCTAGGATAGAACGGTCGAGAGATGTAAAACCAGTAAAAACGATGCTCATCGAAAAAGAAAAAGAAAGAGAATATGTGTGTTCCCTAATGCCTTTTAATTGTGTCGATCATGTGAATTTTCCCGAAGTGTGGTACCATTCAAGTGTTAGAATTTCCTATAGAATTCAAGTAATCCAAAACAAACTGGACCTACTTTCAAAAGAAATCAAGGAGTGGAATTTAATGATTCACAATGGTTACCGAACGCAACGTTAGTAAATAATGAACCAGACGTACCCATAAACAAGAATGAGGCAACACAAGAAACATGGAATGACAATGAAAGGAGTTCAATCAAACATGTTCTATGACATTACGCGCGACGACATTACTTTATCAACAAAGTATTTAGGTACATGCAAACTGAACTGGCTAGAAACTATTCAAGTCATATCCAACTAGTTAATGGGTGTCAAAAGGGGGAAACAGATAGACCAAACCTGGAATCGTAGAAACAGGGCAACGGCACAACATTACTACATGGCGTTCCAACTTCCCAAGTGTTCACTGTCTCAACATGTATGCCGGCAATTCTTATATGTACATGTTCTTCAAATCTTCGGCGACGGCTTGCTTGAAACATTTTCGTTGTTTTCCTATTCGCTGCCATGTATGTGGAACTTTTGATAATTTCCCCATTTGTGAACAATTATTTTGGTAGCACTATCAACCTAAAATTGAAATGAAAGAAACATTGTAAATTTTCTAATAATTAGTGCGCTTACTTTCATCATGTTCATCGAACGTGTTTTTGTCAAGTTGAGACAACCAATTCATTTCTATGAAACATAAGATATAGGCAAAAATAACAGTTTTAGATTTCCATAGAATATAGTATCCCTTTCAGCAACTGAACCGGTTTTGTCAGCACCATGCAAAACCTTGACAAAAAGACAGATGAGAACTGTAGTGTACCGCATACACAAACAACTGCCACGGTTTCACAGGGTGCTTAAAAATACTGGTAGATATCTATATTTTGTGGAAAGCATAATAATATAAATTCTCCTTAGATTGGCGCCCGTTTCATAGAAATAGTTGAACAAGTAAATACTTAGGGATGGCCATACTATGGAAATCTACCGAACTCCAGCAAAAACATGGTAAAATCACAGCTATATAGTTTTCGGCAATTTTTGCGCAAAACAAACGTCCCATGCGGGGACATCGGACATGTAAAAACACGACACTGTTTCCCAGCTGTCTCCTGGGTATGATTTCAATTTACTGGTGCATAAGTATAGTATGATATATATATATATGATATATATATATATATATATATATATATATATATATATATATATATATATATATATATATATATATGTATATATATAATAAGCATGATATCAAACTAAGAAGAAAGCAAAAAATAAATGCAGTTCATTTGAAAAAAGCCTGTTTTGTCATCCTGGTGTAATAATAAATTATATTCCGAATTAAACTCATCACATGATCAAATTGTTTGTAAAATGTTGCAAAGTCAATTCCGACTGTCTTACATGCTTAGATCATTGGGTAGAGACAATGATTAAATAAATTTAAAATCTGATTTTGGGTAATTTCCTTATGTATTTAACATAATTATAACGCAATTCTGAATGAGCTATATATACATGTGCGATTTGAATGTTCCAATCACTTGCACTCGAACAAAAGCCGTGGCCTATAATGTATATAAAATACTAATATAGATTATAGGCCACGACTACAGTGGTATTTATAAAATGTTTCTCTGGTCTAGAACCTGTGATTTTAAACTTGAACATACCTGATACTCTCATTACGCTGTCTCCTCTTTCTTAAATCCAGAATGTTTATTCACGAAGGTCGATTCTGTAACTGATACATGACCACAAACCATCATCATTTTTATACAAAAAAGCTCATCCTGCTCTAAATTGCCCTGCAGGGTGTCGCGATAGTGTTGTTATCGTTCAATAAGATAATTATCTGCTTACAATAGCCCACATCCCACACCCTTTGGGCTATAATTATGTCGAGTATATATCATAATCATTAAAGTTAAACGTAATTTCAGATGTGATAATTTTTACGTGTGACATTTGACGAAATTATGAGACACCCCGTCTCAAAATTGACTCCGATGAGTAATTTTAAAAATGACATTTAATAACTATAGTTGCTAATTAGCACATTCGGCAAAACAGTATACGGGTAATTATATCTTTTGCCAAATTTCAAACTTTGCTTTTTCAATGTTTTAACTGAGTGAATTGTAAACACTTCACATCAAGGACAGTATTACAGTGATTCCATCTTATTTTTTAAATATTAATTGAGCTTATTTAAATATTGTTGTTTCTGTTTCAATATTGAAAAATAAAAGTCGTGAACCATGATCATTTCTCAATCAAATAAAATAATAACAAAAAATAAAGCTTCAGTTTACGATTACGAGGAAACATATTATGCAAATAAATAATCAACATTGGACAATGAACACGGGGGTGAATCGCACTAGTTTCTATCAAAACAAAAAAGATGGCCGCCACGCTAAAAAAGGTACGTTTTTGCCAATATCTTTTTTGTCAAGCAATTGTGGAAACTGAGATGTAGCTATTAACCTACTCAACACTATTCTGCACATTCCGGTATAAGTACATTCTTCAACAGCCTCGTAGTTATCTTGGAATGCTGGTCACAGGAATCGAGTCGAGGATTTTTTCTACAAATTCGGGCGATAGAGCTTAGTGCTATGTGCTAAAATCGACCGTTTCGCCCAAATATGCACTTCTGTATGCGCATTTGTCATATAAAAGAAGTTTTGTTTTATGTCTGTCACTAAACTAATTGTCTGGAGCTATAAAATGGCCTAAAATTAAAAATACAGCGTTTTCTTATTTATGATAGGAACTAGTTACAAATAACTGATGGGTAGAGCGGAGTGTCATTTCTAAAGCATAGCTCTATGTAGTACAATTTCGTATTTCAGAGTGTATAAGATGATTACAGCGTCGTAGGAACAGGGATATAAGATGCTGCCTACACAGCGGAGAGGAATCCCGGATGATGAAACATAATTCCCGACTTCGAGGATATTTTATGCACCATATGTTTTTATAATAAACGTCCCTGTACGTTAAGTGTACAATGCATTTCCAGCGTATTTCTTATTCTTTACAGTGTAACGAAGGAAAACAAAAACACATTGGACAGTCGATTTCGAAGAACGAAAGGGTTACTTGTAAACTAATTTATTTGAAATACTGCTCGTATTAATACCTGATTGGAACGATGTATCATAATAATTATCACACTATAACAAAGCGTATATCACAGAGAATCATAGGAAATCACAAGTTAACACATATACCCAATAACACAAAACAGAAAACAGAAAGCAAATTATATAACAACACAATTGTATTACTAGTATTACAAAAGGGGGGCCAAAAGTGGTGTTTATATTTCAAAATCAAATGATAAACACTATGTTAACGTGTTTAATTCGTTTGAACATTTGTGTCTTAGAATTGACTTTTAATTACAAGGTACAGTAATATTATACTTGAAAACGAGATTTGCTAGACGATGATGCAGTGGTGGTGGCAGCAAAGTCACCATGAAATTGCCATATAGTAATGTACGGTTTTGATAACAAAGTAATATGATGTTAAAGTGTCTGTCATTTAGCTCGTCAACGGCCAGTTTCCATCGAGTCTTAAGGTTCGACTTCAATTCAAGACCGTTCATATTGCGTTATTTTCATCAAAATATATACAAAAAATTTTAGTTAGACCTTTCCTAAGAGGAGAATGTTCTCATAAACATTCATCAGATTTGGGACAGGGTCTAGTGGAAGCTTCGGCAAAGTCATGAAATCGGGAGGCACCGGGAGGACTCCCGATGTGTTCATGATCTTATGCGTCGTCCAACTGCATCGGGGTTGTACTTCCGATCGAAATTAGATGGTCCCCGATGTCTTAGGGAAGCTCCCCGATGCATCGGCGAAGCTTCGAGAAGGTTTGAGATATTTTATGCCATCGCGAACACATTGGGATATTTCAATGCAAGCATTGAACTTTACCCGATGTACTCACGATTTCATGTCGTGAATATTTCGGGGAGACATTCCCGATGTTTGGGAATAGATCTGGTTGCATCAACGAAACACACAGAGCATCAGGGAATAATCGAGGCTACTTCCGCGATAAAACGCTATCCACAAGGCATCACCGTAGTCTGGTTTCCTGTCGTACTATAGTGTTTTAGTAAAGTAGGTATCTAGGGGAGGTATTCCAGACTAGGCATCACCGATTCCCCAGAACATCGGTGATGTTTCGCAAACCTTCGGGGATGTTTCGGCGAAACATTGACGGTCACTGGATTTCATCCCTGCATATTGCCGATAATTTCGGGGATAAGTTTGGGGTACTGGTAGGCGTAGGGAGTATTCCCGACGTTTCAATGTTTGTCCCACTGATTCAGGGATGTACTCCTGATATCAATAAGTAGCGTCGGGGGAATTATAGGGGTTCCTCGGGAGCCATCGGGAAAAAACATTTTTGTCTTCATCGGAATCGGGACAGGGTCTAGGGGAGGCATATTGCTAAAGCCTACTGGCACATGAGTCAAGCAAGACACTAGCTCGCGTAAGCACAAAAGCCGTTTTATGTAATATACTAAAAAAATTGCCGGGCTCTTCATTTTCTATATCGGTGTTGTAGCTATTGTACCGCTAATTTTGACTACAACTTATCTTATCAAGGTTTGAGTAGTATATCACATAAAACGGCGTTAATGCTTACGCGAGCTAGTGTCTTGTTTGACCCAAGTGCCAAAGTAGGCTTGACAAAGTAGGCTTTACAAAATAGGCAATACATTTAAAATATTTTATATCATGCTTATGTGCCACTGAGAAATTTCGTATCGGCGACGTAGAAGTCAAAAAAGTTTCATCCTATGGCTCCAGAGAAACCCCGATAATTCCCCGTCGCTTCTAAATGATATCAGGTGTACATCCCCGAATCAGTGGGACAAACATTGAAACGTCGGGAATACATCGAGAATACTCCCGATGCCTACCAGTACCCCAAACTTATCCCCGAAAATATCGGCGAATATGAAGGGATTAAATCCAGGCAATGCGAATGTTTCGCCGAAACATCCCCGATGTTTGGAAAACATCGCCGGTGTTTTTGGGAATCGGTAATGCCTAGTATGGAATACCTCCCCAAGATCATTACCTTACTAAAACGCTGTAGTACGACAAAGAACCAGACTACGATGATGCCTTGTGGATAACGTTGTATCGCGGAAGTAGCCTCGATCATTACCCATGCTCTGTGTGCTTCGATGCCACCCGATCTATTCCCGAGCATCGGGAATGTTTCCCAGAGATATTCCCGACATTAACTCGTGAGTACATCACGCAAAGTTCAAGACATGCTAGATTAATATCCCGATGTGTTCGCGATGTAATAAAATGTATCAAATATTCCCGAAGCTTCGCCGATGCTCCGGGAAATTCCCTAAGACATCGGGGTCAATCTAATTTCCATCGGTAGTACATCCCAGAAGCAGTTGGACGACGCATAAGATCGGGAACACATCGGGAGTTCTCCTGGTGCCTCCCGATTCATCACAATTTCATGACTTCCCAGAAGCTTCCCTAGACCCTGTCCCGATTCCGATGAATGTTTATGAGAACATTCTCCTCTTAGAAAATCTAAGTAAAATATATAGTTTGAGGAAAATGACGCAACATGAACAGCCTTGAATTGAAGTCGAACCTTAAGGCTCGATGGAAACTGGCTGTTGACGAGCTAAATGACAGACACTTTATCAGCATAATAAATACTTTGTCATCAAAATCGTACACTACTATATGGCGATGGCATGATAACTTTGCTGCCGCCACTATTGCTTCATCGTTAAGCAATCTCGTTTTCAAATATCATATTATTGTAACTTGTGTTAAGAGTCAATTGTAAGACACAAATGTTCAACGCATTATACACGTTAACTATTGTTTATCATTTGATTTTGAAATATAAATACCACCTGTGTCCGCCCTTTTGTAGAACAAGTAATACAATTTTGTTGTAATATAATTTGCTTTATTTTTTCTGTTTTACGTTATTGGGTAAATGTGATTTCTTGTGATTTCCTATAATTCTATGTGATACACGCATTGTTATAGTGTGATACTTATAATTATTGTAATACATCATTCTAATCAGGGATTAATACGAGCAGTATTTCAAATAATTTAGTTTACAAGTATTTTATGGTTCTTCGTCATCGACTGTCAATTGTGTTTTGATTTTCATCGCTACACTGTAAGAAAAACAGAAACACTGGAAAGGCAATGTACACTTAACGTACAGGGAATTTTATTATAAAATATATGGTACAGAAAATATCCACGATGGCAGAAATTATGTTTCATCATCCGGGATTCCTCTCCGCTGTATAGGCAGTATCTAGACGTGTTGCATACTGTTCCTACGACGCTGTAATCATCTTATACGCTCTGAAATACGAAATTGTACTACATAGAGCAATGCTTTAGAAATGACACTCCGCTCTACCCATCATTTCATTGTCACTAGTTTCTACCATACGTAAGAAAACGTTGCATTTTTACTTTTAGGCCATTTAATAGCTCGAGACAATTAATTTAGTGACGGACATAAAACAAAACTTCTAATATATGACAAATGCGCATACAGAAGTGCATATTTGGGCGAAACGGTCGATTTGAGCACATAGCACTAAGCTCTATCGTCCGAATTTGTTGAAAAATTGCTCGACTCGATTCCTGTGACCAGCATTCCAAGATTACTACGAGGCTGTTGAAGAATGTACTTATACCGGAATGTGCAAAATAGTGTTGAGCAGGTTAATAGCTACATCTCAGTTTCCACAATTGCTTGACAAAAAAGATATTGGCAAAAACGTACCTTTTTTAGCGTGGCGGCCATCTTTTTTGTTTTGATAGAAACTAGTGCGATTCACCCCCGTGAATGAATAAGAAAATAAACTACGCAAAGAAAATAATCATAATTATTTGATATTTTTTGTATCAAACGATTTATATGCTGCACCAATATTAACATAATTATGATTAATAATAATAAGAGATGCACTGCTGAACAACAGTCGCTTAGTTAAAAGCAAAACACCATTAGCAAGTATTAATTATTATGTTTTTATAATATTTTATAATAGGTTTAGGCGCCAATTCTAAACTTATCAGATGAGTTAAAAAAATCAAATCATTTTGTAGACCTTTTTTTAAATACATCATTGATATAGCAACCGCAGTATTAGAAGTAAGGGAGACAAGTATTCCAGTAAGTTGAAAGCTCCTACACAGTTACCTTCCTTGTCCACTCTCTAATAGCAATGGGTATCTTTTAAAATGCGCCAAGATCTCGTACCAATTTCACAATATTGTAAATATGTACTCGTACGTGTATTGAGGGAACCCCCCCCCCCCCCGAAAAATCGCAAACGTAATAAAACATTGAAATGTCAGAAACTTTTAAATTAAAAGCAAAATGCGCAAAGGTTTATAAACTGAATTCCTATTCAAACTGTGGCGGTTTATGTGCATAGGCCAACACATATTTGTTACTGGTTTCATACAAAAATACTTGTTGATTTAAAACGTTATGAAATGACAAACCGGTGTAAGCACCGTAAACAATATATTCATTTAGATCTATGTGGGGCCATTTTTATTCTTTAATTTTGAAATACTGTAAAATCTTTTAATTTCGTTGGGACGAAATTTTGTGGTTTTGGTAAAAAAGACAATTTCGTTGGGACTTGAATTCGTGGATTTTGCATTTCAGTTAATAAAACAAGGATCAAAATTAATGTTCGTTGGGATTAAAGTTCGTGGTTTAGGTGAACCACGAAATCCACGAAATTTAATCCCCCACGAAAATTAATGATTTTACAGTACCATTGTTCAAATCACATAAGCGAAGCAAATGACGAGCTTTAGGATACATGACACGGATACCACATACATATTAATAATATTTTATCTATTGCCTTAGCAGACGATACGAGTAACAACCAAACGACATATTTTACTGTCTACTAGGTGTTACTTGTTATTGCCTCGTGTTTAAATCGAGCTGGCAATTGAGTGAATGAAGTTGTCAATGAGTGGATTATTATATGGACTAAATTAAGTTTTTTACGGGCTATATATAAAACAGGTACAGGTGTATGTTATTCTGTTTTCATGTAAATCGATTTCACCGAAAGTAAAAATACTATCACGTAAAGATACGTCGAAAGCATGCATAGACAAAACATGCGGAACGCATGGATAAACAAACTAGATAAACGTTTGTTATCCCGTGTGTCAACTGGGTCAAATTTTAATTCATATACTTACAAACTTTTATACATGTATATTCAACTCCACTGCATGGGGATTTCCGATTTACTAGTTGGTGAATCAATTGAACTTTGAACTACGAAAAAGTATGTATAGGCCGGGTTATCCAGTTATAAAATATTCAATGCTACTACAGGATATTTGTAAAGTTTGTGTATATATCTATGTTTTAAATTAACTGGATAAACCACGGAATTATCTATTCCATATTGAAATACAATACCGACGGACCTTTAATAACAAGTTACCAAAGGTACTATTTTTCTCCTTCTCTAAATTATTTTTAATTAACTGGATAAATCACGGAATTATCTATTCAATCTTGAAACACTATACAAAACGGACTTTTAGTAAAAAGTTAACAAAGGTACTGTTTTTTTCCTTTGCTAAACTGCTAAATTATGACTCAGTCAAAATGGTTTATGTTTATAAATATGTTAATCTTCTGTATATTACCGTATCGAAATCTCTGTGTAAAATTATTGTGTCGTCCGGCACACAGTGGTGTGATATCAAGTATCCGTTGCCTAAGCAAAGCACTCCTGAACGCCTTCAGTCAGTTTAATACCTCCCGTTCTATTAAGAACAGAGTGTATTGATTACCTCCCGCGGAAAGCGCTGCATAGTGTTTTGCATAGGCAGTGGACACCCGGTATGTTGAAGTTTAATATTGTTTTCAAGTCTTCCTCTTCTTCTTCGGGCCCACTCTGGGGCATTATCGCAAATGTAAGATACAGAGGTGAGATACAAGGAATCCGGGTGCGATACTCTAGCTCGTTCCGAATAGATTCCTTGGTTCTTTTAACGTGTCCGGTGTAAAGCACCGATACACGCGAGACTACCCCTGGGTTACCAACCAGGATCATCTCTAGTCGGGTGGGAAACACTAAATAGCGTTTCTGAAATGACCAAGTGTCAAGCGTCTTACCACTCAACCACCGTGCCACCCTTAAGTCCGGGTACAAGGGGTGATGAAGTTAGAATGATATTTTCTGTATCCTTAAAAGATGCAACTTTAACATTGTCGGGTACTATGGTGTAAGCTAGTTCAGTATTCTAAGATCAAATTTACTGTGTTATTTGTAGGTTGTTTATTATGACACAAATTACCTATATTGACGGGGGACACGGAACTGACAACATAAAGGGTACACATACCTTAAGGTAGAACGAACTTGATACATAATATAGGATATGGTCGTAAGGTGACATCTCTACATAACTGAAAATAGTGTTAATATCTTAAGGTTGATTATCCATACTTGTCATACATGTACATATTTCAATCATAAATATGTTGATTTTGTAATTTATATTGTATTGTTGTACATAAATGTATATGCTTATGTATTATGCTCTTCAAAATTATATAAAAAGTAATATATAAAAGTAATATAGTTTGGCCCAATTTTCCACGTACTTGTCCCGGTGTACCTGTATAAATTATAGCATGACGTAAACATGTAGTAGGTATATTTTGTGGGAAAGCCCCGCTATCATTATTCTATTCATATACCTTGGGTAAACCCAGATTAAATATCAGCCGTTGTTACTATTGTTAACTTTTAGTAATACTTAGGTCACATGTATACGTGTTCAATTCTGATTGTACTGGGTATACGTCTATTATCTGGGTCAACCTAGTGGACGGGGTTAGAGTATAAAACATTTTTGAAACACGGTTTCAGTATCTTCCTGACAAATATCAATCAATTAGTCAGTTGGTGTCCCGGTTGTCCTCACATATCAAAACATATTATATTGTGTGTATCTAGACCTTTGGTAAAACCTGGGACAATAGTAATTGTAATTGTAAAAACTAGGGCCATATTTCGCCTACCTGACCTGTCGTGTACCGGCTGAATTTTGACATAGGCCTTGTTGGCACAGGGATATGATGGGGTCCATGGAATTATTATTCGATACCTCCCCAAGACTGACGGCTATTCTATGATCACCGACACAGTCATTGCTGTCAGTTTTATTCCGATCTTAGGTCACTATGTATATATTAGTGTTCATCCTTACTGTTCTATTTCTATAGAAATTAGAAACGTCGACGGGAGCGAAGCGACAGGAGACGTTTCTAATTTCTATAGAACAGTAAGGATGAATACTAATATACTTAGTGTGCAGGTTTATTTGTCTATGCTACATAGAACGGTACTAAGTTACATAGTACGTTCTATGAACCAATTTTTACATAGTAAACCATCTTGTTCGTTCTACGGGATTTAGAACTCTCGAAACATTTAAAATACAGGAATTTCATTGGCTGACAAATAAACCTGCACACTAATCAGTGTCCCGGTCCTTTGCGAGCCAGGTATCAGTCGGATACTTTAACTGATATGGAAGGGGCCCGGTTGGGGTATATTGGCCTGTTTCTAAATTAAATGATATTATACATGACAATTGTCTTTCCAGGCATTGTAAGACATTGTGGTAACCCTGAGTCGATTTTGGCTTCTCAAATTTTACGCCACAAACCATACATCGGAACCCACGTTCCATCTATTTTGGCTTCCCAAATTTTACGCCACAAACCATACATCGGAACCCACGTTCCATCTATTTTGGCTTCCCAAATTTTACGCCACAAACCATACATCGGAACCCACGTTCCATCTATTTTGGCTTCCCAAATTTTACGTCACAAACCATACATCGGAAGCCACGTTCCATCTATTTTGGCTTCCCAAATTTTACGTCACAAACCATACATCGGAACCCACGTTCCATCTATTTTGGCTTCCCAAATTTTACGTCACAAACCATACATCGGAACCCACGTTCCATCTATTTTGGCTTCCCAAATTTTACGTCACAAACCATACATCGGAACCCACGTTCCATCTATTTTGGCTTCCCAAATTTTACGCCACAAACCATACATCGGAACCCACGTTCCATCTATTTTGGCTTCCCAAATTTTACGTCACAAACCATACATCGGAAGCCACGTTCGATCTATTTTGGCTTCCCAAAGTTTATGTCACAAACAATACATCGGAACCCACGTTCCATCTATTTTGGCTTCCCAAAGTTTATGTCACAAACCATACATCGGAACCCACGTTCGATCTATTTTGGCTTCCCAAATTTTACGTCACAAACCATACATCGGAACCCACGTTCGATCTATTACGCTATACAACAAGTCATGCTATTTGGGAAGTCTTATTGGTATTTAATATATAAAAATACTCTGGACATGCATATGTCACATAATAATACCTTACTACATGGCTGAATGGTTACCCATAAGGCCATCACCATCTAACGTCATATAACCTCTTATTCAGCAGTCATATCGATGGCTCAGAATTAGAAGGTCGTAACTACCGAGAAAACACGGAAAAACTGTCTGACATTTACGCTTTACTTATGGTAAAACAAACTTTTACAACTTCATTTTGATCAATATGACAAGTTCAGATTTTTATGAAAATTAGCTCATAAGGAGCGCATTGTGATGCTTATTCTAAATATGTATAAATCTAAAAAGGTCGTAAGTGGCACTTACGACCTTCTCATTTTAAGCCATCGATATGTTGGTCCATTTTTTCACTGTCACTACCAGTAAGATCTCAAATAATGCGTATAGTTTACCGTAAAGGATGGACTTTTGGTAGGTCACTTTTACTATATACCCCAATTCGGACACCCGTGTTCTAGTTGGAGATAGTGCTTGTCCAGATGATACGGACTTATTCTATTATATTTGCGTGTAGTCCCCCCCATGTTTCCATAGGTAACCCACTGACCAGGGGAAGTTAAAATGTCAAAGGGTGCTTGAGCGGCTCAACAGCTGAAAAGAGCACAGGAAATTGGTAACCTCTTTATTATTCCTTTACCTAGATGCCCAAACATAGCCGTCCTCGGACACTAAATGAAGAAACAATTTGGTATGGCCTTATTCTATAAATACCACAATTACATATTATCTAACACAACCATTCGTAACGCATACATCATAGTACGAGGGCCATTCAAAAAATACGTAGACAACATCGATTGTTAAACTATCTACAATCCGAATTTCATCAAAATTGGTAGAAATCAGGTTCCACCGGTTATGAATTCAGTGCGTATATTTATCATGAAAAACATATGTTATGTTCGAAAATATGGTAGTTATAGCAACGCAAAATTGAACACACGGGGCAACCCATCGATTTATCCCGTAGAAAATTGGGTGCTGATTTCTTCACCCCGTCATTATCTTTAACGGTTGCGAAACCATTATAGAATTGATGTGTGTATCGTTTGAGACTATATAGTTTTGTGTTTCAAATTATGATGCCATAATTAACAGGGTTACAGAGATATTGGTTATCATACAAAGTCACTCTTAAAAGCGGAAAGAAAACGTGACGTCGCGTTAAACCACGGGGGAATGCGTAATCCTGCAATTATGTGTTGCGCTTGGTATAAACAGTTTTTAAACACACATACTTACTTGAATCTTAGCCGAAAATTGGAGATTTAACCTAGAGGAAGTGCCGGAACATCATGTAAAACATATAGTGCCGGAGTTGTATATTTTTCTTGATATAATCGGCTTAAACATATCCCATGGACTCTAAATTTCGCTTTTCTCGACGTAAAGACTTTGATATTGGCGCGATTTGGGTACGTGAGTGTAAAACTCGAAACAACAAAGGAAATAATAATTGCCATTTGTTGTTTTTTTGTAAGTTTAATCTGCCAATGTAAATTGGGCATTATACAGAATGGTTGGAGTTGTACAATAAGTATTATTGTGAGAATTTAGAAGATGTTCTGAGGTTACCGAAACATATGACGTCAACAACGACGTCTGTAATTGCCCCGTGGTCACTATAGGTGCAATGCATAAAACATGATCCTCACTTAACCGTCGGTCCGATTTCTATGAAACTTTTGGATTTTGGCGAATGAAGGGGGTGCAGCAACATAATAAATAATTATTGATTTATCTGAAAAAATAAGCTTGCAAATTGATTTGTCTACGTATTTTTTGAATGCCCCTCGTATTTGTGGTGATATGACTGCACTGATTTACACGACTTTAGTTCGACATATCAATGCTTACATTTACATGTAAAATATTTGAATTTGGATATGAGAGTTGCATTTTGACTTGGATATGCGTCTCGGTGTGGTGTGTTAGTCTCTGCATGTGTGCCTGCATTTTGGTCTGCACTTTGCATTTTAACGTGGGCGTTTGCATTGTAGCCTTATTTTTTAATACACAAGATGTACTCATATTGTGTGCATACTGAATTCTGAGTACAAATGTTGTTATCTGTACATTTGAACAAAATGCTTCACGTGTAGCAAATTGATAACGATATACATGTATGCGCATATATAACTATACTGACTAATTAAATAGTAATTATACATAGTGAATGTTACTCATTGTCTCTTAATAAGTTCATCATAACTAATCCGTGGGACAAAAGTATAAGTCCAGTATGTAGACGTACATTCAGTTCAAAGTTAAATGATAACAGTTGTAAACATTGACTCGTCGTTCACGTAAATTGTGTTTGTCTAGGTTAAACTGGATTTTACTGGGGTTTTTTTGTGATCGCTATTCTTTCGAATGGAATAGTTCGCTCATTAGTATTAATTATTGAATCGACAGTAAGATGGTATTTTGACTGTGTACAGCAAGCTGAATGGCACCGATCATTGAAAATGTTTATCGGGTAAATTGGATACGCAGGGTAACAAAAACCGCAAAATTATTTTCTTTTGGCCACATTGTTGTGAAACTGGATCGAATAACCAGATCTCATGTTTTAACATAACCTGCTTTCTAAAACGAATCACCATTGATTTTTGTGTGCATTATTTAAATCCTGACATACATCGATTGTGGCGCGCGAGGTTTACACTATGGTGATAATAGCAAGCGCATTATATAAATACACATGTACTGGATAACTAAATATAAGCCAAAAGTCCCTGATTGAAGGGACACGTAGGCACATAGCATTGATTTCGATATACCAAAGTAACTACTATAAGATACGTGCTTTGGAGTTGTATCGGTGATTAATTATTAATTGATTATAAAATTTCAGTATTTATTTTATCAAAATCAATGAGTGTGTTTGCATTGAAATATTAAAAAAACATTTTATCAGCTAAAATTGAATCTGCACAATGTACCTAAATATCACTAGGAATGTCATTAATAACAAATTATAGTATAAATCACTGTGTATAAACAAGTCGATTTACGGCAATCGCGTTAAAGAATAAACGTTGAATTATAGAGTTCGGCAATAAGGAGTACAGTGATCGGATTTCACAAATGCTTTCGATAGCAATACATGATACAGGTTAAATTTGTATAGTAATCAGATAAGTCATACAGTGATTTAGTTTACACGCTGTGATAATTTGTACAACGTCATTAGGCCAAAACAAAATAATGTAACAGTTGTGGCTAAGGTTTCCCGACCTACCCTATTATTTTGCTGCTACCCTGCAACATTTTATTGGAAATTAAAAGCCAAAACTTGAAACAATCAAAGTTGTAAGAAGGTATAGAACACAAACCTAAATAAAATAATATTAAAAAATAAAATGTTTCCCCTACCTACCTACCCTAAATTTTGAGCCCGTAACCTTAACCACCACAGTATTTTGTCTTGGCCTTACAGAAAACCAGCAGTATAATAATTATCTTCCGGATTTATACTAGTTATACGTAAGTTGCTGTACGAGTATGTAGGTCGGTAAATTGTTTCATTGTTGACTTTTCTGATCAATATCTATTCATGTTTCAGGTATCAACATGGCAGCGAATGATACAAACGATTATTATGATGCGAATGTAAGTATCCTTGAAACAGATTTTCTTTATCAGATTAAACTCCATGTATGATCTACCTAAAAAGGTCCTTATTCTATTAATATACAGTGGTTTAGTTTAAACACCAAATAGGCTTTTGTGTCCATCCTAATATATTATAATACACTTTCGCCATCCATCGCGTCCGCTGAGCTTCGAACATGACAGTTGTTGAACATCTTGGTGGACATTTCGCTGGCTTAAAATTAGGAGGTCGTTAATACAAAATCGTTTATTAGAAATCAAGAAAATTACTTTTTACTCGTATGTGTTGAAAAACAATCTGCTTCAACATCAGTTTAGTCAACATGACAAGTTCCGAGTTTCATTAAATAGGCTCATAAGAAGCGCCTTGTGGTGCAGATTTAAAACATATACCAGTCTTATAAGGTCGTAAGTATTTACGACCTTCTCATTGTAAGCCAGCGAGTTGTAAAATGTTTGGAATTTATACGAAAAACTAGCAATAAATCTTTGTACATAACCATAATTGTATTTCTTTCGCAGCCGATGATAAGGCAGCAACTAGAACTGTCAGAAGATGTACATAGTGTTGCTAAAAGAATCGACAGTCTGGAGGCTCAAGTTCAGGTGCTAGTTAAGGGACAGGAATACCTAATCAGAACACTGAACAAAATGGCACACACTCGTAGAACTAGCAAACCTTCTAAAACTTCACACGTTAGACGTAAACTACAGAGTACTAGTAAGTAGTATTTTACTTTTCTTGTTTTTAAATATGAAGTTATCAGAATCGGTAGAGTTATAAGGGAATTGTGATGATATTGTTCAATAAGAAATGTTTCATCTATGTTAATTAGAGTACATGTACATCACTGGTTTATAGTTAGAATGGGAAGGTTGCAAGTGCCACTTACGATCTAATAAGACTAATGTATATTTAAAATATTCACCGTAAAGCGCCTCTTATGAGCCTATTTTCAAGAAAATCGGAACTTGTCATGTTGACCATACTGAAGTTGAAAAAGCTTATTTTTAAGTGAAGAGTGATTGTCAGACAGTTGTTCTTGTTTTCTTAAAATACTGATTTTATAGTTACGTGTCTAGCCTTCGATGATAACTTAACCCGTTCTCTGATATCCGATATTTTGTAATTACAGGTAAAGAACCAACACCAGACGATGTATCCAAACTCTTACACCTTCCCCAAGCACTACAGAAGAATATCAACAAATTCACCGATCAGATTGTGGACGGTACTGTTATTTCAGACCATCTGTTTGAAACAGAATGTCTCAGCGAGAATGAATGTGAGGTTATAAAGTCAAAGCCGAGTCCCAAAGATCAAGTCCGTACGCTCATTCGAAAAATTAAGGACCGAGGACCTCAGGTGATTACTAAATTTCTTGAGATTGTTGGGAAAGACTATCCTTGGCTACCAGATGATGTGAACACCACACAAGAGAGGCTTGTGAACGAGCATAAGAACAAACCGATGTGTATCATCTGTGTCATGAAGAGCACTGTTGATTTAAAAGATATTGGGGATACTCTCTGGTCTGAGGATATCATATCTGCTGATGTCCACGGGGATATATATGATAGCGAAAGTGTCCACAATACTAGACAATATCATTGGGACTATATCATCAACGCTATACACAGTTTCGAAGATTCCACCTCAGCATTCAACACCTTGAAAAGCGCACTAGAACAGAAATATAAATACATCGTAGAATACTTAAACAAAACACCAGATGGTCCAGTGCTTAGTTGTTGCTGTTGTAAACCTAGAAGGGTCAAAAGACGAACAACCAGTGCATCAGATTTTGGTAGTCAAACCGAATACAGTACAACATCGTCCAGACTACCTTCGTTAAAAAGACTACCAACTATTCTTAATGACGTTGATGATGTAGCATCTGTTGGCACACAGATATCTTCAAACCTGCCATCCGAGACACTGTCCTTTGATGAACTAGGTGTCTACGACAATCTAGATGTTAACTTCATACAGGATCCACATATCTCAAGTTCTACAGACCAAAAATTGAAGGACAAATCGAGACATTCGTCGGGAAACTTTGTTCCAACGTCAAATTATTTTGAAGTATGTGATGAAAGAATCCCCAGTGTTCCTTTGGCTGACAACATGCAATATTTAGAACCAGACCACACTGGGAATCCATCTCTAAATAGAAGCCTTAGTCACCAAAGTTCAACCACAGTTTGTGCACGACAGTCAACAAGTTCCGGTGATGTTTCTCCAAACAGTCCATCTAAACCGCCTGATAAACCACCGTCCTCTGACCTGTCGCCAATAACACCACCGGAAACAGCAGCCACTAATTCGTTTTTACCATCCGTTCATAACGAAGAAGAGTCAGCAAAAGAAACTGACGAAGATCACGATTCAGTAAGAACAAACACACGAACAAAAGTTTTGCGTAAGAGAACGAAATCTGGTGATTTACCAACTGATTCATGTACGGGTTCAGAGTCTGACTTGTCTCCCCATAGACGTGATAGTCGTTCATCAACACCTCGCAAACCTTTGAAGTTGTATCTAAAGACAAAGCCCCGTCCGGTTTTAAACTGTTCGGCAGCTAGTTATGTAGGTATTGGACGCCGACGTTCAAAGAAAAGTAAGAAAAGAGCGCTACGCAGACAACAGTCACAGAATGAGAACTTCGATAAAGCAATGTCTAAAGACGTTGTCCGAGATACTGAATATGGACTCAAGAAACCATTTAATCCTTTATGGAGAAAAGGTGATCTTTATAACAAAACATACCTTCAGCCACAATTGGTTCCTAGATGGGACTACTTGCAAGCCAGGCGTTTCAATCGTATGGCTCATTTAGCATCAGACAGAAAAAGAAGTCTTTTTGCTGACAATGACTCTGATTTTGTTACTGAAGATAGTGAAACATTGACCATAAGTAATCATACGATATAGATGCTAATGGATCATTCTGATCACCTCGGTTTTTATCCAGTGGAAAATACTTACCGGAGACAAACGGAAATGGCCGAGCTTTTACGATTGGCTAATGGATGTGTGCCGGAGTACTGTTTTATCAAACCACTTACGGAAATAATAAAATTACGTTCAATATTATATGGTCAGATACATGGTTAAAAGTAGTTATAAATAATTAAAATTGAACATCCATGACCTTTGTCACATTATGTAACTGCCCAATGACTACAAAGCGTTTAAATTTGAAAGTAAGTTTAACATTTTCGCAAATGCAAACAATTTAACAAGTTAAGTTTATGAAACTTGGTATGTGGGTAAGGACTAATGAGAAACTTGTGCACGTCAATTTTTTATTCTGACTAAAATTGTGGTTACTATGTCAACAGAAACATTGACAACCTGGGAACCAGGTAGGGGACTCATGTATAGCTCGCAATCCCTAATTACATTTGTATTTGTTATAATTACGTTGGTTTTTATAAAGTGTATATATTTACATGCTACATACCGCTGGCTGAGAATGAGAAGGTCGTAAGCAAATTACTTATAGTCCTTATAAGACCGATGCATATTTAAGATCAGCATCACAAGGCGCTTCTGATGAGCTTATTTTCATGACAATCGGAAAAGTAAGTTTAATAAAGCAATTTTCGAACAATCTTTTTTGTCTTTTCTCAAAATATTGATTTTGTACTTACGACCTTTTTATTCTAAGCCAGCGATATTTACATGCATATTACTTTACTACTGGATTCAGACAGATGATTGTAAATTTTGGTTGTAAATTGTGTTAAGAGTACAAGATAGGATGCTACTGCTATATACCCGGTGAAGACAGCCTGCACACACTTTTAAAAAACCGACATGATATAACAAAATGTATCATCTTCTGTCTACGCACTGGGAACAGTGGTCTTCAGAAACATACTTATGTAAAGAATGGCGTTTTGTGGAGTGGGCTAATTGAGCTTTGTATGAGTGCGGGACAGTGGATCATACATCATCCCAAATACTTCCAATATGTTACAAACTGCACCAGTGTTGCGGTGTGTAGCACGCAAGTTGTCGTACGTATGTGTTGAAAGTCGTTCACATTTTGGTTGTTTAAATAACCTATTTAAAATTGTAGAAAAATTGTGTTAATTGTGAATGAAGTGCTAATCTTGTGCTGTATATAATGATATATCTGACTTATATATTTATAAACTTCTTTGCTTTATTTGTTTTATGACGGTGTTGCATATGATATGTTTATGGCGACGAATACAGATACTGTTCTTATGCTAATAAACTGAAACTGTTATGATGATGCTACGCGTCTTACCACAAATATTACTGATGTTCTCATTAAAAATGCAAAATAAAAAATTACCAGACGACAAAACGCATGTATTCCTGTGTACGTAGTACCAAAAATGTTTAATTCAATCACAATATAGTTTTAAACAATACGCTGAAGCATTTCATAAGTGTTACATTGTAGTTATTACATTTTTTTGTATCATTATTATATAGCCCTGTACAAATAATCGACTGCTATTCAAGTGGCTACTTTTGTGATTTGATGTGATGTAGCCACATGGGTACTGGTTATTTGGCTGGTTACTAAGAGAAACAACTCCACTAACTTTACAATTGATGTAATATTACAAATGTTGAATCACCTCCCTTGCTCAAGAATGTTGATGATTTGTGGCTAGGTATTCTGTACCTTAGCGAAGACGGTAGAACATAAGACATCTAATTTCGAGGTTGTGGGTTCGAATCCGGGACTGGCAAACTAAAATTTACTAACCGTCTTTCCGATTTATAAGACTTTAAACCTAGCTCCCATGTATGGTTGCTATACACCTGGCATGTAAGATGAACCAGTGGTGTCTCTGGAACGTGTACGCCTCCTGCGTCTGCACTATCTGCCTAAACCCACAATAATGATCTCTGGGGCCCTCGTCAATATGGAATATCCGGCGACGAGGATAAAAATCATACACACATAAAATATAACTATGTAGTGCCTCCGTAGCTCAGTGGTTAACACGTTTGCCGCCTAACCCGGCGACCCGGGTTCAAATCCGGATAGAGGCACTCATGTGCCTGTCATATTTCAGCAGAAAGCTGACTGACAAATAAAGATTGTGTTCGGTATATGGATAACAAGCTACACAAGGTTGATATTTATTGTCGCAGTGTATCGATGCAATTGATCGGTGTACGTCGGATAATGTGACGGTATGTAATGCAACAAACGAACAACAACAAAGGTACGTCTTATTGGCTTATTACGCTTCTTGCAGAATGGGTCGGGCAAACAACCTCGCTAATAGCATTGGTATTAACGTTGTACGATGGTCAAGGGCTATTTTTGCATTTTTCTTTTTCTAATATGACAAACAGTCCACATACGATCGTGTACAAATTCTATTAGATCTACATTTTTTTCGGTGAGGTTACCCAAAACCCCTCAAGAAACTGTCGTTGATGCCCTGAACATGTAATCCAATAGAATATATTCATACATATAAATCAGGAAAGACAAATTATTGCGTAACATTTATTCATCAGCCAGAAAATTCAAAGAAGAAATTACAGGTGTATAAATACTTGACTACAAAGTGCTTGTAAATGAAATTGGTATACGTTTGTAATTTTCAAGTTCACTCATACAAGATACGTCGTAATAAGGCACAAGCTAGCCGACGAAAATCGTCGAGATTTACAAGCGGCAGATATCATTATATGGTGTGTGTGGGTAAGTTACAAGTATTATGGAATATGTAGGCCTACTAGTATTAGTTTTGGTATTAATTGTACTTTTTGGGTTGTTTTCTTTGGCAGTTGACAATCGCCAGTTGCTGCTGCTACATAGTTTTCGACTGTTTCATAAGTTTCGGCTGTTACATCATTTTCGGCTGTTACACCATTTTCGGCTGTTACACCATTTTCGGCTGTTTTAACGTCATCAGTTAGCATAAACGGCGAGCAGTTTACATTTATATTTTTGTATCGTCACTATAATCATCCAGTACTGACTTGCTACACCACGAGCAACTATGACGTCCTCTGTACATATCGATATTTTGAGAAAACAAGAAAAATAACTGTTAGAAAACACTCTTTACCTTTGGTAAAACAAGCTGTTTCAACTTCAGTTTGGTTAACATGACAAGTTCCGATTTTCATGAAGATAGGCTCATAAGAAGCGCCTTATGATGCTACATTTATTTATGTATCAGTCTTATAAGGTTGTAAGTAGTACTTACGACCTTCTCATTCTAAGCCAGCGATATGTGGGACATGACAGATGTTTGTGCCACTATAGAATATAATCAGTTCATCCTGGTTAGCAAACACACGTCAGCCGTTTTGCTATACCATGTACAGCTGCTCACAAGTATTACAAACTTTATTAGATTATTAGTGCAAAAGAATAAAACCAAAGTGATTGATCTTCATGTCAACAACAGTAAATGGTATTAAATGTTTTTTTTTAAAAATGATTACAACTTTGGATCAGCAGCTTCCTGTTATCAAGTTTGTATATATGTATGCATAGTTTATTAGGTTTTTTTTTGTTAGAAATGAAAGCAGTAGCGCAGTTATGTAGCTGTGGTTCAAGGTCATTACGAGTCAGGTACATCGGGCTGGGCGTTACAATTATAACCAGGTTCAACATTCCCGCAGACCAAGCCGCCTTCACACGGAGTCGCATACAATGTACACTCGTTAATGTCTGTAAAAAAGCAGAACATAGGATATCAAAAATACAGTTTTTATTACATAATTCAGACACTGCTTCCATCGTAACTACTCGGGCATTTCCGTAACTGAGAAATACGCACGTTCGTTAGATAAACGCCGAGGAGTTCCGATTGACGCTGCTTATGAAAGCATACCATAGCTTAGGGGGCAGGGGATATATTATTGGCCAATTTTGAGGTTCCGACAGGCCGCAAACAGTCAAGCGGATTTCTTGAAAACAGCAAATAAGACAAGAAAGTATTTATGTGTCAGTCTCAGGGCCTATGCAACATAAATAGAAAATAACATCAAATTGCAAGGCTAACCCCTAGGGTTGTGGAGTTATGGCCCTTTGTTTTTGCCCCTACCCCTCCAAATTCTAGTCAAAAAAATACAAAAGTGACCAATTTCACCCCATACACAGTATTTTTAAACCCAATGCAATCCTATTTTTGGTCCCATTTTACATAAATAACATGTCTGAGCTAGGTAAATTCAGCAAGAAAAGTGTCTCCCATACCTGCCGATTTTTTGCTATTTGCTGTCAAAGTTTTTCGCGGTTTCTAACGACGCTAAATTTGAACTTCCGCCAGTGGTGGTAACCTCCATTTTGAAGAGCTACAAATCCTTCAGAGCCAACTGATATTTAGTTTCTATGATTTTTCAAAATATTAAACACCTTCTTTGTACAAAATAAATACAGAATTGGGTCTTTAAAATACCAATTTAATTTTTGGTGCCCATAAATAAGCCCTACACTAAAGATTTGATATTTTGAGGGACCCCCATCACCCCAATATATCCCCTGCCACCTTTAGGGATTACACTAAAACAAGCATGGCAACTGATTGGTTGAAAAAGTGTAGGGAAACCCGTACTGATAGAATTGGATAGAACGTGATTGGATAAAATGCATTGTTTGCAATAAGGAAAAGGTTGTCAAAACCAAGGAATATAATGTGTTTTGAGCATTTTGAAATATTTGACAAGTGTCTAGCCGTATAATTCACTTTTTGAAAGCCTTTTTAGAAAAGTATGTGATTGACCGCATTTCGGGTACTTTCATTTCACATGGTGGGGGGGGGTAGTGGTGTTGCAATGAAATTTGTAAGGAAACAAATTGGCTTTGCCTTTATAATGAGGTAATTATTTTGTCATTTATGAACTAATCAAACAAATGTATACTGATTTTTGTGCCAAACCTCGATTTTAAGGACTGATATGTGGTCTTATGTTATAATGTAGGTCTATGGGAAATGCAATAGTGGTCTCTGACCTAAATAAGCACTATATAAATGCCTCCGCGGACCAAAATCCGATATATAGTCAAATAGTCCGGTAAAAAACTTTGAATCGACTGGAAATGGGGGTATGCCTTGGCAAATCTGCTTCGGAATCATGAAATTGGGTTAAAATGCTTTTTATGCATGTATGTGATGTAGTGAAATTGTTTTATTTAGAAATATTTGGCATTCTGGTTTGAATATGAAAGTGAAAGTAGGGTTGTGGCTAACGGACTTTGAGTCAATCCGTACGTGTAAGAAAATCTGTTCACCGCGTTTGACGAACCAAATTTTTCTAATATGATACATGACCACTACTTTTTTATTGTCTTTTAGCTGGATGCTATTTCTATTGACTAATATCTTTTAAGAGGGCCCCGTGGACAAAAACTTGACACTTTTGTTAGCTGACATTAGTCACTTTACATTGAGTAAAAGAACTGCTATTCAAGTATTTGATGTGATGTAGCCACATGGGCTGGTTACTTAGGGAAACAACTCCACTACAATTGATGTAATATTACAAATGTTGAATTGCCTCCCTTGCTCAAGAATGTTGATGATTTGTGGCTAGGTATTCTGTACCTTAGCGAAGACGGTAGAACATAAGACATCTAATCTCGAGGTTGTGGGTTCGAATCCGGGACTGGCCAACTAAAATTTACTAACCGTCTTTCCGATTAATAAGACTTTAAACCTAGCTCCCATGTATGGTTGCTATACACCTGGCATGTAAGATGAACCAGTGGTGTCTCTGGAACGAGTACGCCTCCTGCGTCTGCACTATCTGCCTAAACCCACAATAATGATCTCTGGGGCCCTCGTCAATATGGAATATCCGGCGACGAGGATAAAAAACATACACACATAAAATATAACTATGTAGTGCCTCCGTAGCTCAGTGGTTAACACGTTTGCCGCCTAACCCGGCGACCCGGGTTCAAATCCGGATAGAGGCACTCATGTGCCTGTCATATTTCAGCAGAAAGCTGACTGACAAATAAAGATTGTGTTCGGTATATGGATAACAAGCTACACAAGGTTGATATTTATTGTCGCAGTGTATCGATGCAATTGATCGGTGTACGTCGGATAATGTGACGGTATGTAATGCAACAAACGAACAACAACAAAGGTACGTCTTATTGGCTTATAACGCTTCTTGCAGAATGGGTCGGCCAAACAACCTCGCTATAGCATTGGTATTAACGTTGTACGATGGTCAAGGGCTATTTTTGCATTTTTCTTTTTCTAATATGACAAGCAGTCCACATACGATCGTGTACAAATTCTATTAGATCTACATTTTTTTCGGTGAGGTTACCCAAAACCCCTCAAGAAACTGTCGTTGATGCCCTGAACATGTAATCCAAAAGAATATATACATACATATAAAACAAGAAAGACAAACTATTGCGTAACATTTATTCATCAGCCAGAAAATTCAAAGAAGAAAGTACACGTGTATAAATACTTGACTACAAAGTGCTTATAAATGGTATACGTTTGTAATTTTCAAGTTCACTCATACAAGATACGTCGTAATAAGGCACAAGCTAGCCGACGAAAATCGTCGAGTTTTACAAGCGGCAGATATCATTATATGGTGTGTGTGGGTATGTTACAAGTATTATGGAATATGTAGGCCTAATTGTATTGGTTTTGGTATTAATTGTACTTTTTGGTTTGTTTTCTTTGGCAGTTGACAATCGCCAGTTGCTGCTGCTACATAGTTTTCGACTGTTTCATAAGTTTCGGCTGTTACATCATTTTCGGCTGTTACACCATTTTCGGCTGTTACACCATTTTCGGCTGTTTTAACGTCATCAGTTAGCATAAACGGCGAGCAGTTTACATTTATATTTTTGTATGGTCACTATAATCATCCAGTACTGACTTGCTACACCACGAGCAACTATGACGTCCTCTGTACATATCGATAGCTTAGAATGAGAAGGTCGTAAGTACAAAATCGATATTTTGAGAAAACAAGAAAAATAACTGTAAGAAAACACTCTTTACCTTTGGTAAAACAAGCTGTTTCAACTTCAGTTTGGTTAACATGACAAGTTCCGATTTTCATGAAGATAGGCTCATAAGCAGCGCCTTATGATGCTACATTTATTTATGTATCAGTCTTATAAGGTTGTAAGTAGTACTTACGACCTTCTCATTCTAAGCCAGCGATATGTGGGACATGACAGATGTTTGTGCCACTATAGAATATAATCAGTTCATCCTGGTTAGCAAACACACGTCAGCCGTTTTGCTATACCATGTACAGCTGCTCACAAGTATTACAAACTTTATTAGATTATTAGTGCAAAAGAATAAAACCAAAGTGATTGATCTTCATGTCAACAACAGTAAATGGTATTAAATGTTTTTTTTTAAAAATGATTACAACTTTGGATCAGCAGCTTCCTGTTATCAAGTTTGTATATATGTATGCATAGTTTATTAGGTTTTTTTTGTTAGAAATGAAAGCAGTAGCGCAGTTATGTAGCTGTGGTTCAAGGTCATTACGAGTCAGGTACATCGGGCTGGGCGTTACAATTATAACCAGGTTCAACATTCCCGCAGACCAAGCCGCCTTCACACGGAGTCGCATACAATGTACACTCGTTAATGTCTGTAAAAAAGCAGAACATAGGATATCAAAAATACAGTTTTTATTACATAATTCAGACACTGCTTCCATCGTAACTACTCGGGCATTTCCGTAACTGAGAAATACGCACGTTCGTTAGATAAACGCCGAGGAGTTCCGATTGACGCTGCTTATGAAAGCATACCATAGCTTAGGGGGCAGGGGATATATTATTGGCCAATTTTGAGGTTCCGACAGGCCGCAAACAGTCAAGCGGATTTCTTGAAAACAGCAAATAAGACAAGAAAGTATTTATGTGTCAGTCTCAGGGCCTATGCAACATAAATAGAAAATAACATCAAATTGCAAGGCTAACCCCTAGGGTTGTGGAGTTATGGCCCTTTGTTTTTGCCCCTACCCCTCCAAATTCTAGTCAAAAAAATACAAAAGTGACCAATTTCACCCCATACACAGTATTTTTAAACCCAATGCAATCCTATTTTTGGTCCCATTTTACATAAATAACATGTCTGAGCTAGGTAAATTCAGCAAGAAAAGTGTCTCCCATACCTGCCGATTTTTTGCTATTTGCTGTCAAAGTTTTTCGCGGTTTCTAACGACGCTAAATTTGAACTTCCGCCAGTGGTGGTAACCTCCATTTTGAAGAGCTACAAATCCTTCAGAGCCAACTGATATTTAGTTTCTATGATTTTTCAAAATATTAAACACCTTCTTTGTACAAAATAAATACAGAATTGGGTCTTTAAAATACCAATTTAATTTTTGGTGCCCATAAATAAGCCCTACACTAAAGATTTGATATTTTGAGGGACCCCCATCACCCCAATATATCCCCTGCCACCTTTAGGGATTACACTAAAACAAGCATGGCAACTGATTGGTTGAAAAAGTGTAGGGAAACCCGTACTGATAGAATTGGATAGAACGTGATTGGATAAAATGCATTGTTTGCAATAAGGAAAAGGTTGTCAAAACCAAGGAATATAATGTGTTTTGAGCATTTTGAAATATTTGACAAGTGTCTAGCCGTATAATTCACTTTTTGAAAGCCTTTTTAGAAAAGTATGTGATTGACCGCATTTCGGGTACTTTCATTTCACATGGTGGGGGGGGGTAGTGGTGTTGCAATGAAATTTGTAAGGAAACAAATTGGCTTTGCCTTTATAATGAGGTAATTATTTTGTCATTTATGAACTAATCAAACAAATGTATACTGATTTTTGTGCCAAACCTCGATTTTAAGGACTGATATGTGGTCTTATGTTATAATGTAGGTCTATGGGAAATGCAATAGTGGTCTCTGACCTAAATAAGCACTATATAAATGCCTCCGCGGACCAAAATCCGATATATAGTCAAATAGTCCGGTAAAAAACTTTGAATCGACTGGAAATGGGGGTATGCCTTGGCAAATCTGCTTCGGAATCATGAAATTGGGTTAAAATGCTTTTTATGCATGTATGTGATGTAGTGAAATTGTTTTATTTAGAAATATTTGGCATTCTGGTTTGAATATGAAAGTGAAAGTAGGGTTGTGGCTAACGGACTTTGAGTCAATCCGTACGTGTAAGAAAATCTGTTCACCGCGTTTGACGAACCAAATTTTTCTAATATGATACATGACCACTACTTTTTTATTGTCTTTTAGCTGGATGCTATTTCTATTGACTAATATCTTTTAAGAGGGCCCCGTGGACAAAAACTTGACACTTTTGTTAGCTGACATTAGTCACTTTACATTGAGTAAAAGAACTGCTATTCAAGTATTTGATGTGATGTAGCCACATGGGCTGGTTACTTAGGGAAACAACTCCACTACAATTGATGTAATATTACAAATGTTGAATTGCCTCCCTTGCTCAAGAATGTTGATGATTTGTGGCTAGGTATTCTGTACCTTAGCGAAGACGGTAGAACATAAGACATCTAATCTCGAGGTTGTGGGTTCGAATCCGGGACTGGCCAACTAAAATTTACTAACCGTCTTTCCGATTAATAAGACTTTAAACCTAGCTCCCATGTATGGTTGCTATACACCTGGCATGTAAGATGAACCAGTGGTGTCTCTGGAACGAGTACGCCTCCTGCGTCTGCACTATCTGCCTAAACCCACAATAATGATCTCTGGGGCCCTCGTCAATATGGAATATCCGGCGACGAGGATAAAAAACATACACACATAAAATATAACTATGTAGTGCCTCCGTAGCTCAGTGGTTAACACGTTTGCCGCCTAACCCGGCGACCCGGGTTCAAATCCGGATAGAGGCACTCATGTGCCTGTCATATTTCAGCAGAAAGCTGACTGACAAATAAAGATTGTGTTCGGTATATGGATAACAAGCTACACAAGGTTGATATTTATTGTCGCAGTGTATCGATGCAATTGATCGGTGTACGTCGGATAATGTGACGGTATGTAATGCAACAAACGAACAACAACAAAGGTACGTCTTATTGGCTTATAACGCTTCTTGCAGAATGGGTCGGCCAAACAACCTCGCTATAGCATTGGTATTAACGTTGTACGATGGTCAAGGGCTATTTTTGCATTTTTCTTTTTCTAATATGACAAGCAGTCCACATACGATCGTGTACAAATTCTATTAGATCTACATTTTTTTCGGTGAGGTTACCCAAAACCCCTCAAGAAACTGTCGTTGATGCCCTGAACATGTAATCCAAAAGAATATATACATACATATAAAACAAGAAAGACAAACTATTGCGTAACATTTATTCATCAGCCAGAAAATTCAAAGAAGAAAGTACACGTGTATAAATACTTGACTACAAAGTGCTTATAAATGGTATACGTTTGTAATTTTCAAGTTCACTCATACAAGATACGTCGTAATAAGGCACAAGCTAGCCGACGAAAATCGTCGAGTTTTACAAGCGGCAGATATCATTATATGGTGTGTGTGGGTATGTTACAAGTATTATGGAATATGTAGGCCTAATTGTATTGGTTTTGGTATTAATTGTACTTTTTGGTTTGTTTTCTTTGGCAGTTGACAATCGCCAGTTGCTGCTGCTACATAGTTTTCGACTGTTTCATAAGTTTCGGCTGTTACATCATTTTCGGCTGTTACACCATTTTCGGCTGTTACACCATTTTCGGCTGTTTTAACGTCATCAGTTAGCATAAACGGCGAGCAGTTTACATTTATATTTTTGTATGGTCACTATAATCATCCAGTACTGACTTGCTACACCACGAGCAACTATGACGTCCTCTGTACATATCGATAGCTTAGAATGAGAAGGTCGTAAGTACAAAATCGATATTTTGAGAAAACAAGAAAAATAACTGTAAGAAAACACTCTTTACCTTTGGTAAAACAAGCTGTTTCAACTTCAGTTTGGTTAACATGACAAGTTCCGATTTTCATGAAGATAGGCTCATAAGCAGCGCCTTATGATGCTACATTTATTTATGTATCAGTCTTATAAGGTTGTAAGTAGTACTTACGACCTTCTCATTCTAAGCCAGCGATATGTGGGACATGACAGATGTTTGTGCCACTATAGAATATAATCAGTTCATCCTGGTTAGCAAACACACGTCAGCCGTTTTGCTATACCATGTACAGCTGCTCACAAGTATTACAAACTTTATTAGATTATTAGTGCAAAAGAATAAAACCAAAGTGATTGATCTTCATGTCAACAACAGTAAATGGTATTAAATGTTTTTTTTTAAAAATGATTACAACTTTGGATCAGCAGCTTCCTGTTATCAAGTTTGTATATATGTATGCATAGTTTATTAGGTTTTTTTTTGTTAGAAATGAAAGCAGTAGCGCAGTTATGTAGCTGTGGTTCAAGGTCATTACGAGTCAGGTACATCGGGCTGGGCGTTACAATTATAACCAGGTTCAACATTCCCGCAGACCAAGCCGCCTTCACACGGAGTCGCATACAATGTACACTCGTTAATGTCTGTAAAAAAGCAGAACATAGGATATCAAAAATACAGTTTTTATTACATAATTCAGACACTGCTTCCATCGTAACTACTCGGGCATTTCCGTAACTGAGAAATACGCACGTTCGTTAGATAAACGCCGAGGAGTTCCGATTGACGCTGCTTATGAAAGCATACCATAGCTTAGGGGGCAGGGGATATATTATTGGCCAATTTTGAGGTTCCGACAGGCCGCAAACAGTCAAGCGGATTTCTTGAAAACAGCAAATAAGACAAGAAAGTATTTATGTGTCAGTCTCAGGGCCTATGCAACATAAATAGAAAATAACATCAAATTGCAAGGCTAACCCCTAGGGTTGTGGAGTTATGGCCCTTTGTTTTTGCCCCTACCCCTCCAAATTCTAGTCAAAAAAATACAAAAGTGACCAATTTCACCCCATACACAGTATTTTTAAACCCAATGCAATCCTATTTTTGGTCCCATTTTACATAAATAACATGTCTGAGCTAGGTAAATTCAGCAAGAAAAGTGTCTCCCATACCTGCCGATTTTTTGCTATTTGCTGTCAAAGTTTTTCGCGGTTTCTAACGACGCTAAATTTGAACTTCCGCCAGTGGTGGTAACCTCCATTTTGAAGAGCTACAAATCCTTCAGAGCCAACTGATATTTAGTTTCTATGATTTTTCAAAATATTAAACACCTTCTTTGTACAAAATAAATACAGAATTGGGTCTTTAAAATACCAATTTAATTTTTGGTGCCCATAAATAAGCCCTACACTAAAGATTTGATATTTTGAGGGACCCCCATCACCCCAATATATCCCCTGCCACCTTTAGGGATTACACTAAAACAAGCATGGCAACTGATTGGTTGAAAAAGTGTAGGGAAACCCGTACTGATAGAATTGGATAGAACGTGATTGGATAAAATGCATTGTTTGCAATAAGGAAAAGGTTGTCAAAACCAAGGAATATAATGTGTTTTGAGCATTTTGAAATATTTGACAAGTGTCTAGCCGTATAATTCACTTTTTGAAAGCCTTTTTAGAAAAGTATGTGATTGACCGCATTTCGGGTACTTTCATTTCACATGGTGGGGGGGGGTAGTGGTGTTGCAATGAAATTTGTAAGGAAACAAATTGGCTTTGCCTTTATAATGAGGTAATTATTTTGTCATTTATGAACTAATCAAACAAATGTATACTGATTTTTGTGCCAAACCTCGATTTTAAGGACTGATATGTGGTCTTATGTTATAATGTAGGTCTATGGGAAATGCAATAGTGGTCTCTGACCTAAATAAGCACTATATAAATGCCTCCGCGGACCAAAATCCGATATATAGTCAAATAGTCCGGTAAAAAACTTTGAATCGACTGGAAATGGGGGTATGCCTTGGCAAATCTGCTTCGGAATCATGAAATTGGGTTAAAATGCTTTTTATGCATGTATGTGATGTAGTGAAATTGTTTTATTTAGAAATATTTGGCATTCTGGTTTGAATATGAAAGTGAAAGTAGGGTTGTGGCTAACGGACTTTGAGTCAATCCGTACGTGTAAGAAAATCTGTTCACCGCGTTTGACGAACCAAATTTTTCTAATATGATACATGACCACTACTTTTTTATTGTCTTTTAGCTGGATGCTATTTCTATTGACTAATATCTTTTAAGAGGGCCCCGTGGACAAAAACTTGACACTTTTGTTAGCTGACATTAGTCACTTTACATTGAGTAAAAGAACTGCTATTCAAGTATTTGATGTGATGTAGCCACATGGGCTGGTTACTTAGGGAAACAACTCCACTACAATTGATGTAATATTACAAATGTTGAATTGCCTCCCTTGCTCAAGAATGTTGATGATTTGTGGCTAGGTATTCTGTACCTTAGCGAAGACGGTAGAACATAAGACATCTAATCTCGAGGTTGTGGGTTCGAATCCGGGACTGGCCAACTAAAATTTACTAACCGTCTTTCCGATTAATAAGACTTTAAACCTAGCTCCCATGTATGGTTGCTATACACCTGGCATGTAAGATGAACCAGTGGTGTCTCTGGAACGAGTACGCCTCCTGCGTCTGCACTATCTGCCTAAACCCACAATAATGATCTCTGGGGCCCTCGTCAATATGGAATATCCGGCGACGAGGATAAAAAACATACACACATAAAATATAACTATGTAGTGCCTCCGTAGCTCAGTGGTTAACACGTTTGCCGCCTAACCCGGCGACCCGGGTTCAAATCCGGATAGAGGCACTCATGTGCCTGTCATATTTCAGCAGAAAGCTGACTGACAAATAAAGATTGTGTTCGGTATATGGATAACAAGCTACACAAGGTTGATATTTATTGTCGCAGTGTATCGATGCAATTGATCGGTGTACGTCGGATAATGTGACGGTATGTAATGCAACAAACGAACAACAACAAAGGTACGTCTTATTGGCTTATAACGCTTCTTGCAGAATGGGTCGGCCAAACAACCTCGCTATAGCATTGGTATTAACGTTGTACGATGGTCAAGGGCTATTTTTGCATTTTTCTTTTTCTAATATGACAAGCAGTCCACATACGATCGTGTACAAATTCTATTAGATCTACATTTTTTTCGGTGAGGTTACCCAAAACCCCTCAAGAAACTGTCGTTGATGCCCTGAACATGTAATCCAAAAGAATATATACATACATATAAAACAAGAAAGACAAACTATTGCGTAACATTTATTCATCAGCCAGAAAATTCAAAGAAGAAAGTACACGTGTATAAATACTTGACTACAAAGTGCTTATAAATGGTATACGTTTGTAATTTTCAAGTTCACTCATACAAGATACGTCGTAATAAGGCACAAGCTAGCCGACGAAAATCGTCGAGTTTTACAAGCGGCAGATATCATTATATGGTGTGTGTGGGTATGTTACAAGTATTATGGAATATGTAGGCCTAATTGTATTGGTTTTGGTATTAATTGTACTTTTTGGTTTGTTTTCTTTGGCAGTTGACAATCGCCAGTTGCTGCTGCTACATAGTTTTCGACTGTTTCATAAGTTTCGGCTGTTACATCATTTTCGGCTGTTACACCATTTTCGGCTGTTACACCATTTTCGGCTGTTTTAACGTCATCAGTTAGCATAAACGGCGAGCAGTTTACATTTATATTTTTGTATGGTCACTATAATCATCCAGTACTGACTTGCTACACCACGAGCAACTATGACGTCCTCTGTACATATCGATAGCTTAGAATGAGAAGGTCGTAAGTACAAAATCGATATTTTGAGAAAACAAGAAAAATAACTGTAAGAAAACACTCTTTACCTTTGGTAAAACAAGCTGTTTCAACTTCAGTTTGGTTAACATGACAAGTTCCGATTTTCATGAAGATAGGCTCATAAGCAGCGCCTTATGATGCTACATTTATTTATGTATCAGTCTTATAAGGTTGTAAGTAGTACTTACGACCTTCTCATTCTAAGCCAGCGATATGTGGGACATGACAGATGTTTGTGCCACTATAGAATATAATCAGTTCATCCTGGTTAGCAAACACACGTCAGCCGTTTTGCTATACCATGTACAGCTGCTCACAAGTATTACAAACTTTATTAGATTATTAGTGCAAAAGAATAAAACCAAAGTGATTGATCTTCATGTCAACAACAGTAAATGGTATTAAATGTTTTTTTTTAAAAATGATTACAACTTTGGATCAGCAGCTTCCTGTTATCAAGTTTGTATATATGTATGCATAGTTTATTAGGTTTTTTTTTGTTAGAAATGAAAGCAGTAGCGCAGTTATGTAGCTGTGGTTCAAGGTCATTACGAGTCAGGTACATCGGGCTGGGCGTTACAATTATAACCAGGTTCAACATTCCCGCAGACCAAGCCGCCTTCACACGGAGTCGCATACAATGTACACTCGTTAATGTCTGTAAAAAAGCAGAACATAGGATATCAAAAATACAGTTTTTATTACATAATTCAGACACTGCTTCCATCGTAACTACTCGGGCATTTCCGTAACTGAGAAATACGCACGTTCGTTAGATAAACGCCGAGGAGTTCCGATTGACGCTGCTTATGAAAGCATACCATAGCTTAGGGGGCAGGGGATATATTATTGGCCAATTTTGAGGTTCCGACAGGCCGCAAACAGTCAAGCGGATTTCTTGAAAACAGCAAATAAGACAAGAAAGTATTTATGTGTCAGTCTCAGGGCCTATGCAACATAAATAGAAAATAACATCAAATTGCAAGGCTAACCCCTAGGGTTGTGGAGTTATGGCCCTTTGTTTTTGCCCCTACCCCTCCAAATTCTAGTCAAAAAAATACAAAAGTGACCAATTTCACCCCATACACAGTATTTTTAAACCCAATGCAATCCTATTTTTGGTCCCATTTTACATAAATAACATGTCTGAGCTAGGTAAATTCAGCAAGAAAAGTGTCTCCCATACCTGCCGATTTTTTGCTATTTGCTGTCAAAGTTTTTCGCGGTTTCTAACGACGCTAAATTTGAACTTCCGCCAGTGGTGGTAACCTCCATTTTGAAGAGCTACAAATCCTTCAGAGCCAACTGATATTTAGTTTCTATGATTTTTCAAAATATTAAACACCTTCTTTGTACAAAATAAATACAGAATTGGGTCTTTAAAATACCAATTTAATTTTTGGTGCCCATAAATAAGCCCTACACTAAAGATTTGATATTTTGAGGGACCCCCATCACCCCAATATATCCCCTGCCACCTTAAGTTTTCAGATCTATGTTTTGAAACCAAATTTTATATGCACATCTTGTTCTGGGATGAATTTTGAGTAAAACCTCACCCATGAATATGATCTCCATCATGAGTTTAGTGATTTACATGCAATTTACTTTTCCACATACATCCTTAAGATTTGCCAAATTTCAATTTCATTCTTCATTACAAGCTACCCATGGTAATAGCTAGTCCAAATTCCTGTTTTTAAGGGAAATGTTATATAACATATGCACATAATGACTCTCTGATGTCACGCGCAGGCTTATTTTCACCAAATCAAGCATTCGGAACACTTATCCGGGAATATTGGTCCACCCGGGCTGTATGAGCCACAAAATAGTTGAATAAAAAATGGTGACCATTGTTCCATAATCACAAAATAAAAGTAAAAATTTAGCTCTAAATGTGTTTCTGCAGAGTAAATGTACTCAATAAACATTATTTTACTATATTTTATCACACCAGTCAGCAAATATGACACAGGATGGACCAGAAATCACAAAAACAGTGATTATATGCAGCAAGGGAGGTAACTCAGTTCAGCCCATCAAATTTCCATGTGTTATATTGGTCTAATTTCAAGTTTTTCAACATTTTTACTCAATTATTTCACCTGAATTAAGCCGGTACATTCTTTTCAACACCAAATAACACTTTCTGTTCAATATCAGGCACACTTATGTACTCAAACTGTTACTGAACCCCCAGCGACAAGGCGGAAATCAAGAAAATACCCCAAACCGCCCCCAAATATTCAAATTTCTAGACAATACAGCAATCTAAATGCACTTTTTGGATACATTTGGCAATTTTAATACATATTTAACAAAATCCATGCAAATAGAATACAAATAAACAGCTTTTAGTGCTGAAAAAGGGTGGTGAGGGCAAATCTCAGATTTGGCATTTTCTCACATTTTGGATTACCTCCCTTGTTTCAAAGGAAATTGACAACACAATTTGCCCAAAAAATGCCTGAAATTGCCAGCACTGGATTTCTAAGACATGTACCTATCTAAATTAATGCAAAACTGTATGATCCAAGAACTTTGATAACAAGCCATTTTCTATTAAGGGGGCAGGGGATATATTATTGGCCAATTTTGAGGTTCCGACAGGCCGCAAACAGTCAAGCGGATTTCTTGAAAACAGCAAATAAGACAAGAAAGTATTTATGTGTCAGTCTCAGGGCCTATGCAACATAAATAGAAAATAACATCAAATTGCAAGGCTAACCCCTAGGGTTGTGGAGTTATGGCCCTTTGTTTTTGCCCCTACCCCTCCAAATTCTAGTCAAAAAAATACAAAAGTGACCAATTTCACCCCATACACAGTATTTTTAAACCCAATGCAATCCTATTTTTGGTCCCATTTTACATAAATAACATGTCTGAGCTAGGTAAATTCAGCAAGAAAAGTGTCTCCCATACCTGCCGATTTTTTGCTATTTGCTGTCAAAGTTTTTCGCGGTTTCTAACGACGCTAAATTTGAACTTCCGCCAGTGGTGGTAACCTCCATTTTGAAGAGCTACAAATCCTTCAGAGCCAACTGATATTTAGTTTCTATGATTTTTCAAAATATTAAACACCTTCTTTGTACAAAATAAATACAGAATTGGGTCTTTAAAATACCAATTTAATTTTTGGTGCCCATAAATAAGCCCTACACTAAAGATTTGATATTTTGAGGGACCCCCATCACCCCAATATATCCCCTGCCACCTTAAGTTTTCAGATCTATGTTTTGAAACCAAATTTTATATGCACATCTTGTTCTGGGATGAATTTTGAGTAAAACCTCACCCATGAATATGATCTCCATCATGAGTTTAGTGATTTACATGCAATTTACTTTTCCACATACATCCTTAAGATTTGCCAAATTTCAATTTCATTCTTCATTACAAGCTACCCATGGTAATAGCTAGTCCAAATTCCTGTTTTTAAGGGAAATGTTATATAACATATGCACATAATGACTCTCTGATGTCACGCGCAGGCTTATTTTCACCAAATCAAGCATTCGGAACACTTATCCGGGAATATTGGTCCACCCGGGCTGTATGAGCCACAAAATAGTTGAATAAAAAATGGTGACCATTGTTCCATAATCACAAAATAAAAGTAAAAATTTAGCTCTAAATGTGTTTCTGCAGAGTAAATGTACTCAATAAACATTATTTTACTATATTTTATCACACCAGTCAGCAAATATGACACAGGATGGACCAGAAATCACAAAAACAGTGATTATATGCAGCAAGGGAGGTAACTCAGTTCAGCCCATCAAATTTCCATGTGTTATATTGGTCTAATTTCAAGTTTTTCAACATTTTTACTCAATTATTTCACCTGAATTAAGCCGGTACATTCTTTTCAACACCAAATAACACTTTCTGTTCAATATCAGGCACACTTATGTACTCAAACTGTTACTGAACCCCCAGCGACAAGGCGGAAATCAAGAAAATACCCCAAACCGCCCCCAAATATTCAAATTTCTAGACAATACAGCAATCTAAATGCACTTTTTGGATACATTTGGCAATTTTAATACATATTTAACAAAATCCATGCAAATAGAATACAAATAAACAGCTTTTAGTGCTGAAAAAGGGTGGTGAGGGCAAATCTCAGATTTGGCATTTTCTCACATTTTGGATTACCTCCCTTGTTTCAAAGGAAATTGACAACACAATTTGCCCAAAAAATGCCTGAAATTGCCAGCACTGGATTTCTAAGACATGTACCTATCTAAATTAATGCAAAACTGTATGATCCAAGAACTTTGATAACAAGCCATTTTCTATTAAGGGGGCAGGGGATATATTATTGGCCAATTTTGAGGTTCCGACAGGCCGCAAACAGTCAAGCGGATTTCTTGAAAACAGCAAATAAGACAAGAAAGTATTTATGTGTCAGTCTCAGGGCCTATGCAACATAAATAGAAAATAACATCAAATTGCAAGGCTAACCCCTAGGGTTGTGGAGTTATGGCCCTTTGTTTTTGCCCCTACCCCTCCAAATTCTAGTCAAAAAAATACAAAAGTGACCAATTTCACCCCATACACAGTATTTTTAAACCCAATGCAATCCTATTTTTGGTCCCATTTTACATAAATAACATGTCTGAGCTAGGTAAATTCAGCAAGAAAAGTGTCTCCCATACCTGCCGATTTTTTGCTATTTGCTGTCAAAGTTTTTCGCGGTTTCTAACGACGCTAAATTTGAACTTCCGCCAGTGGTGGTAACCTCCATTTTGAAGAGCTACAAATCCTTCAGAGCCAACTGATATTTAGTTTCTATGATTTTTCAAAATATTAAACACCTTCTTTGTACAAAATAAATACAGAATTGGGTCTTTAAAATACCAATTTAATTTTTGGTGCCCATAAATAAGCCCTACACTAAAGATTTGATATTTTGAGGGACCCCCATCACCCCAATATATCCCCTGCCACCTTAAGTTTTCAGATCTATGTTTTGAAACCAAATTTTATATGCACATCTTGTTCTGGGATGAATTTTGAGTAAAACCTCACCCATGAATATGATCTCCATCATGAGTTTAGTGATTTACATGCAATTTACTTTTCCACATACATCCTTAAGATTTGCCAAATTTCAATTTCATTCTTCATTACAAGCTACCCATGGTAATAGCTAGTCCAAATTCCTGTTTTTAAGGGAAATGTTATATAACATATGCACATAATGACTCTCTGATGTCACGCGCAGGCTTATTTTCACCAAATCAAGCATTCGGAACACTTATCCGGGAATATTGGTCCACCCGGGCTGTATGAGCCACAAAATAGTTGAATAAAAAATGGTGACCATTGTTCCATAATCACAAAATAAAAGTAAAAATTTAGCTCTAAATGTGTTTCTGCAGAGTAAATGTACTCAATAAACATTATTTTACTATATTTTATCACACCAGTCAGCAAATATGACACAGGATGGACCAGAAATCACAAAAACAGTGATTATATGCAGCAAGGGAGGTAACTCAGTTCAGCCCATCAAATTTCCATGTGTTATATTGGTCTAATTTCAAGTTTTTCAACATTTTTACTCAATTATTTCACCTGAATTAAGCCGGTACATTCTTTTCAACACCAAATAACACTTTCTGTTCAATATCAGGCACACTTATGTACTCAAACTGTTACTGAACCCCCAGCGACAAGGCGGAAATCAAGAAAATACCCCAAACCGCCCCCAAATATTCAAATTTCTAGACAATACAGCAATCTAAATGCACTTTTTGGATACATTTGGCAATTTTAATACATATTTAACAAAATCCATGCAAATAGAATACAAATAAACAGCTTTTAGTGCTGAAAAAGGGTGGTGAGGGCAAATCTCAGATTTGGCATTTTCTCACATTTTGGATTACCTCCCTTGTTTCAAAGGAAATTGACAACACAATTTGCCCAAAAAATGCCTGAAATTGCCAGCACTGGATTTCTAAGACATGTACCTATCTAAATTAATGCAAAACTGTATGATCCAAGAACTTTGATAACAAGCCATTTTCTATTAAGGGGGCAGGGGATATATTATTGGCCAATTTTGAGGTTCCGACAGGCCGCAAACAGTCAAGCGGATTTCTTGAAAACAGCAAATAAGACAAGAAAGTATTTATGTGTCAGTCTCAGGGCCTATGCAACATAAATAGAAAATAACATCAAATTGCAAGGCTAACCCCTAGGGTTGTGGAGTTATGGCCCTTTGTTTTTGCCCCTACCCCTCCAAATTCTAGTCAAAAAAATACAAAAGTGACCAATTTCACCCCATACACAGTATTTTTAAACCCAATGCAATCCTATTTTTGGTCCCATTTTACATAAATAACATGTCTGAGCTAGGTAAATTCAGCAAGAAAAGTGTCTCCCATACCTGCCGATTTTTTGCTATTTGCTGTCAAAGTTTTTCGCGGTTTCTAACGACGCTAAATTTGAACTTCCGCCAGTGGTGGTAACCTCCATTTTGAAGAGCTACAAATCCTTCAGAGCCAACTGATATTTAGTTTCTATGATTTTTCAAAATATTAAACACCTTCTTTGTACAAAATAAATACAGAATTGGGTCTTTAAAATACCAATTTAATTTTTGGTGCCCATAAATAAGCCCTACACTAAAGATTTGATATTTTGAGGGACCCCCATCACCCCAATATATCCCCTGCCACCTTAAGTTTTCAGATCTATGTTTTGAAACCAAATTTTATATGCACATCTTGTTCTGGGATGAATTTTGAGTAAAACCTCACCCATGAATATGATCTCCATCATGAGTTTAGTGATTTACATGCAATTTACTTTTCCACATACATCCTTAAGATTTGCCAAATTTCAATTTCATTCTTCATTACAAGCTACCCATGGTAATAGCTAGTCCAAATTCCTGTTTTTAAGGGAAATGTTATATAACATATGCACATAATGACTCTCTGATGTCACGCGCAGGCTTATTTTCACCAAATCAAGCATTCGGAACACTTATCCGGGAATATTGGTCCACCCGGGCTGTATGAGCCACAAAATAGTTGAATAAAAAATGGTGACCATTGTTCCATAATCACAAAATAAAAGTAAAAATTTAGCTCTAAATGTGTTTCTGCAGAGTAAATGTACTCAATAAACATTATTTTACTATATTTTATCACACCAGTCAGCAAATATGACACAGGATGGACCAGAAATCACAAAAACAGTGATTATATGCAGCAAGGGAGGTAACTCAGTTCAGCCCATCAAATTTCCATGTGTTATATTGGTCTAATTTCAAGTTTTTCAACATTTTTACTCAATTATTTCACCTGAATTAAGCCGGTACATTCTTTTCAACACCAAATAACACTTTCTGTTCAATATCAGGCACACTTATGTACTCAAACTGTTACTGAACCCCCAGCGACAAGGCGGAAATCAAGAAAATACCCCAAACCGCCCCCAAATATTCAAATTTCTAGACAATACAGCAATCTAAATGCACTTTTTGGATACATTTGGCAATTTTAATACATATTTAACAAAATCCATGCAAATAGAATACAAATAAACAGCTTTTAGTGCTGAAAAAGGGTGGTGAGGGCAAATCTCAGATTTGGCATTTTCTCACATTTTGGATTACCTCCCTTGTTTCAAAGGAAATTGACAACACAATTTGCCCAAAAAATGCCTGAAATTGCCAGCACTGGATTTCTAAGACATGTACCTATCTAAATTAATGCAAAACTGTATGATCCAAGAACTTTGATAACAAGCCATTTTCTATTAAGGGGGCAGGGGATATATTATTGGCCAATTTTGAGGTTCCGACAGGCCGCAAACAGTCAAGCGGATTTCTTGAAAACAGCAAATAAGACAAGAAAGTATTTATGTGTCAGTCTCAGGGCCTATGCAACATAAATAGAAAATAACATCAAATTGCAAGGCTAACCCCTAGGGTTGTGGAGTTATGGCCCTTTGTTTTTGCCCCTACCCCTCCAAATTCTAGTCAAAAAAATACAAAAGTGACCAATTTCACCCCATACACAGTATTTTTAAACCCAATGCAATCCTATTTTTGGTCCCATTTTACATAAATAACATGTCTGAGCTAGGTAAATTCAGCAAGAAAAGTGTCTCCCATACCTGCCGATTTTTTGCTATTTGCTGTCAAAGTTTTTCGCGGTTTCTAACGACGCTAAATTTGAACTTCCGCCAGTGGTGGTAACCTCCATTTTGAAGAGCTACAAATCCTTCAGAGCCAACTGATATTTAGTTTCTATGATTTTTCAAAATATTAAACACCTTCTTTGTACAAAATAAATACAGAATTGGGTCTTTAAAATACCAATTTAATTTTTGGTGCCCATAAATAAGCCCTACACTAAAGATTTGATATTTTGAGGGACCCCCATCACCCCAATATATCCCCTGCCACCTTAAGTTTTCAGATCTATGTTTTGAAACCAAATTTTATATGCACATCTTGTTCTGGGATGAATTTTGAGTAAAACCTCACCCATGAATATGATCTCCATCATGAGTTTAGTGATTTACATGCAATTTACTTTTCCACATACATCCTTAAGATTTGCCAAATTTCAATTTCATTCTTCATTACAAGCTACCCATGGTAATAGCTAGTCCAAATTCCTGTTTTTAAGGGAAATGTTATATAACATATGCACATAATGACTCTCTGATGTCACGCGCAGGCTTATTTTCACCAAATCAAGCATTCGGAACACTTATCCGGGAATATTGGTCCACCCGGGCTGTATGAGCCACAAAATAGTTGAATAAAAAATGGTGACCATTGTTCCATAATCACAAAATAAAAGTAAAAATTTAGCTCTAAATGTGTTTCTGCAGAGTAAATGTACTCAATAAACATTATTTTACTATATTTTATCACACCAGTCAGCAAATATGACACAGGATGGACCAGAAATCACAAAAACAGTGATTATATGCAGCAAGGGAGGTAACTCAGTTCAGCCCATCAAATTTCCATGTGTTATATTGGTCTAATTTCAAGTTTTTCAACATTTTTACTCAATTATTTCACCTGAATTAAGCCGGTACATTCTTTTCAACACCAAATAACACTTTCTGTTCAATATCAGGCACACTTATGTACTCAAACTGTTACTGAACCCCCAGCGACAAGGCGGAAATCAAGAAAATACCCCAAACCGCCCCCAAATATTCAAATTTCTAGACAATACAGCAATCTAAATGCACTTTTTGGATACATTTGGCAATTTTAATACATATTTAACAAAATCCATGCAAATAGAATACAAATAAACAGCTTTTAGTGCTGAAAAAGGGTGGTGAGGGCAAATCTCAGATTTGGCATTTTCTCACATTTTGGATTACCTCCCTTGTTTCAAAGGAAATTGACAACACAATTTGCCCAAAAAATGCCTGAAATTGCCAGCACTGGATTTCTAAGACATGTACCTATCTAAATTAATGCAAAACTGTATGATCCAAGAACTTTGATAACAAGCCATTTTCTATTAAGGGGGCAGGGGATATATTATTGGCCAATTTTGAGGTTCCGACAGGCCGCAAACAGTCAAGCGGATTTCTTGAAAACAGCAAATAAGACAAGAAAGTATTTATGTGTCAGTCTCAGGGCCTATGCAACATAAATAGAAAATAACATCAAATTGCAAGGCTAACCCCTAGGGTTGTGGAGTTATGGCCCTTTGTTTTTGCCCCTACCCCTCCAAATTCTAGTCAAAAAAATACAAAAGTGACCAATTTCACCCCATACACAGTATTTTTAAACCCAATGCAATCCTATTTTTGGTCCCATTTTACATAAATAACATGTCTGAGCTAGGTAAATTCAGCAAGAAAAGTGTCTCCCATACCTGCCGATTTTTTGCTATTTGCTGTCAAAGTTTTTCGCGGTTTCTAACGACGCTAAATTTGAACTTCCGCCAGTGGTGGTAACCTCCATTTTGAAGAGCTACAAATCCTTCAGAGCCAACTGATATTTAGTTTCTATGATTTTTCAAAATATTAAACACCTTCTTTGTACAAAATAAATACAGAATTGGGTCTTTAAAATACCAATTTAATTTTTGGTGCCCATAAATAAGCCCTACACTAAAGATTTGATATTTTGAGGGACCCCCATCACCCCAATATATCCCCTGCCACCTTAAGTTTTCAGATCTATGTTTTGAAACCAAATTTTATATGCACATCTTGTTCTGGGATGAATTTTGAGTAAAACCTCACCCATGAATATGATCTCCATCATGAGTTTAGTGATTTACATGCAATTTACTTTTCCACATACATCCTTAAGATTTGCCAAATTTCAATTTCATTCTTCATTACAAGCTACCCATGGTAATAGCTAGTCCAAATTCCTGTTTTTAAGGGAAATGTTATATAACATATGCACATAATGACTCTCTGATGTCACGCGCAGGCTTATTTTCACCAAATCAAGCATTCGGAACACTTATCCGGGAATATTGGTCCACCCGGGCTGTATGAGCCACAAAATAGTTGAATAAAAAATGGTGACCATTGTTCCATAATCACAAAATAAAAGTAAAAATTTAGCTCTAAATGTGTTTCTGCAGAGTAAATGTACTCAATAAACATTATTTTACTATATTTTATCACACCAGTCAGCAAATATGACACAGGATGGACCAGAAATCACAAAAACAGTGATTATATGCAGCAAGGGAGGTAACTCAGTTCAGCCCATCAAATTTCCATGTGTTATATTGGTCTAATTTCAAGTTTTTCAACATTTTTACTCAATTATTTCACCTGAATTAAGCCGGTACATTCTTTTCAACACCAAATAACACTTTCTGTTCAATATCAGGCACACTTATGTACTCAAACTGTTACTGAACCCCCAGCGACAAGGCGGAAATCAAGAAAATACCCCAAACCGCCCCCAAATATTCAAATTTCTAGACAATACAGCAATCTAAATGCACTTTTTGGATACATTTGGCAATTTTAATACATATTTAACAAAATCCATGCAAATAGAATACAAATAAACAGCTTTTAGTGCTGAAAAAGGGTGGTGAGGGCAAATCTCAGATTTGGCATTTTCTCACATTTTGGATTACCTCCCTTGTTTCAAAGGAAATTGACAACACAATTTGCCCAAAAAATGCCTGAAATTGCCAGCACTGGATTTCTAAGACATGTACCTATCTAAATTAATGCAAAACTGTATGATCCAAGAACTTTGATAACAAGCCATTTTCTATTAAGGGGGCAGGGGATATATTATTGGCCAATTTTGAGGTTCCGACAGGCCGCAAACAGTCAAGCGGATTTCTTGAAAACAGCAAATAAGACAAGAAAGTATTTATGTGTCAGTCTCAGGGCCTATGCAACATAAATAGAAAATAACATCAAATTGCAAGGCTAACCCCTAGGGTTGTGGAGTTATGGCCCTTTGTTTTTGCCCCTACCCCTCCAAATTCTAGTCAAAAAAATACAAAAGTGACCAATTTCACCCCATACACAGTATTTTTAAACCCAATGCAATCCTATTTTTGGTCCCATTTTACATAAATAACATGTCTGAGCTAGGTAAATTCAGCAAGAAAAGTGTCTCCCATACCTGCCGATTTTTTGCTATTTGCTGTCAAAGTTTTTCGCGGTTTCTAACGACGCTAAATTTGAACTTCCGCCAGTGGTGGTAACCTCCATTTTGAAGAGCTACAAATCCTTCAGAAGCCAACTGATATTTAGTTTCTATGATTTTTCAAAATATTAAACACCTTCTTTGTACAAAATAAATACAGAATTGGGTCTTTAAAATACCAATTTAATTTTTGGTGCCCATAAATAAGCCCTACACTAAAGATTTGATATTTGAGGGACCCCCATCACCCCAATATATCCCCTGCCACCTTAAGTTTTCAGATCTATGTTTTGAAACCAAATTTTATATGCACATCTTGTTCTGGGATGAATTTTGAGTAAAACCTCACCCATGAATATGATCTCCATCATGAGTTTAGTGATTTACATGCAATTTACTTTTCCACATACATCCTTAAGATTTGCCAAATTTCAATTTCATTCTTCATTACAAGCTACCCATGGTAATAGCTAGTCCAAATTCCTGTTTTTAAGGGAAATGTTATATAACATATGCACATAATGACTCTCTGATGTCACGCGCAGGCTTATTTTCACCAAATCAAGCATTCGGAACACTTATCCGGGAAATATTGGTCCACCCGGGCTGTATGAGCCACAAAATAGTTGAATAAAAAATGGTGACCATTGTTCCATAATCACAAAATAAAAGTAAAAATTAGCTCTAAATGTGTTTCTGCAGAGTAAATGTACTCAATAAACATTATTTTACTATATTTTATCACACCAGTCAGCAAATATGACACAGGATGGACCAGAAATCACAAAAACAGTGATTATATGCAGCAAGGGAGGTAACTCAGTTCAGCCCATCAAATTTCCATGTGTTATATTGGTCTAATTTCAAGTTTTTCAACATTTTTACTCAATTATTTCACCTGAATTAAGCCGGTACATTCTTTTCAACACCAAATAACACTTTCTGTTCAATATCAGGCACACTTATGTACTCAAACTGTTACTGAACCCCCAGCGACAAGGCGGAAATCAAGAAAATACCCCAAACCGCCCCCAAATATTCAAATTTCTAGACAATACAGCAATCTAAATGCACTTTTTGGATACATTTGGCAATTTTAATACATATTTAACAAAATCCATGCAAATAGAATACAAATAAACAGCTTTTAGTGCTGAAAAAGGGTGGTGAGGGCAAATCTCAGATTTGGCATTTTCTCACATTTTGGATTACCTCCCTTGTTTCAAAGGAAATTGACAACACAATTTGCCCAAAAAATGCCTGAAATTGCCAGCACTGGATTTCTAAGACATGTACCTATCTAAATTAATGCAAAACTGTATGATCCAAGAACTTTGATAACAAGCCATTTTCTATTAAGGGGGCAGGGGATATATTATTGGCCAATTTTGAGGTTCCGACAGGCCGCAAACAGTCAAGCGGATTTCTTGAAAACAGCAAATAAGACAAGAAAGTATTTATGTGTCAGTCTCAGGGCCTATGCAACATAAATAGAAAATAACATCAAATTGCAAGGCTAACCCCTAGGGTTGTGGAGTTATGGCCCTTTGTTTTTGCCCCTACCCCTCCAAATTCTAGTCAAAAAAATACAAAAGTGACCAATTTCACCCCATACACAGTATTTTTAAACCCAATGCAATCCTATTTTTGGTCCCATTTTACATAAATAACATGTCTGAGCTAGGTAAATTCAGCAAGAAAAGTGTCTCCCATACCTGCCGATTTTTTGCTATTTGCTGTCAAAGTTTTTCGCGGTTTCTAACGACGCTAAATTTGAACTTCCGCCAGTGGTGGTAACCTCCATTTTGAAGAGCTACAAATCCTTCAGAGCCAACTGATATTTAGTTTCTATGATTTTTCAAAATATTAAACACCTTCTTTGTACAAAATAAATACAGAATTGGGTCTTTAAAATACCAATTTAATTTTTGGTGCCCATAAATAAGCCCTACACTAAAGATTTGATATTTTGAGGGACCCCCATCACCCCAATATATCCCCTGCCACCTTAAGTTTTCAGATCTATGTTTTGAAACCAAATTTTATATGCACATCTTGTTCTGGGATGAATTTTGAGTAAAACCTCACCCATGAATATGATCTCCATCATGAGTTTAGTGATTTACATGCAATTTACTTTTCCACATACATCCTTAAGATTTGCCAAATTTCAATTTCATTCTTCATTACAAGCTACCCATGGTAATAGCTAGTCCAAATTCCTGTTTTTAAGGGAAATGTTATATAACATATGCACATAATGACTCTCTGATGTCACGCGCAGGCTTATTTTCACCAAATCAAGCATTCGGAACACTTATCCGGGAATATTGGTCCACCCGGGCTGTATGAGCCACAAAATAGTTGAATAAAAAATGGTGACCATTGTTCCATAATCACAAAATAAAAGTAAAAATTTAGCTCTAAATGTGTTTCTGCAGAGTAAATGTACTCAATAAACATTATTTTACTATATTTTATCACACCAGTCAGCAAATATGACACAGGATGGACCAGAAATCACAAAAACAGTGATTATATGCAGCAAGGGAGGTAACTCAGTTCAGCCCATCAAATTTCCATGTGTTATATTGGTCTAATTTCAAGTTTTTCAACATTTTTACTCAATTATTTCACCTGAATTAAGCCGGTACATTCTTTTCAACACCAAATAACACTTTCTGTTCAATATCAGGCACACTTATGTACTCAAACTGTTACTGAACCCCCAGCGACAAGGCGGAAATCAAGAAAATACCCCAAACCGCCCCCAAATATTCAAATTTCTAGACAATACAGCAATCTAAATGCACTTTTTGGATACATTTGGCAATTTTAATACATATTTAACAAAATCCATGCAAATAGAATACAAATAAACAGCTTTTAGTGCTGAAAAAGGGTGGTGAGGGCAAATCTCAGATTTGGCATTTTCTCACATTTTGGATTACCTCCCTTGTTTCAAAGGAAATTGACAACACAATTTGCCCAAAAAATGCCTGAAATTGCCAGCACTGGATTTCTAAGACATGTACCTATCTAAATTAATGCAAAACTGTATGATCCAAGAACTTTGATAACAAGCCATTTTCTATTAAGGGGGCAGGGGATATATTATTGGCCAATTTTGAGGTTCCGACAGGCCGCAAACAGTCAAGCGGATTTCTTGAAAACAGCAAATAAGACAAGAAAGTATTTATGTGTCAGTCTCAGGGCCTATGCAACATAAATAGAAAATAACATCAAATTGCAAGGCTAACCCCTAGGGTTGTGGAGTTATGGCCCTTTGTTTTTGCCCCTACCCCTCCAAATTCTAGTCAAAAAAATACAAAAGTGACCAATTTCACCCCATACACAGTATTTTTAAACCCAATGCAATCCTATTTTTGGTCCCATTTTACATAAATAACATGTCTGAGCTAGGTAAATTCAGCAAGAAAAGTGTCTCCCATACCTGCCGATTTTTTGCTATTTGCTGTCAAAGTTTTTCGCGGTTTCTAACGACGCTAAATTTGAACTTCCGCCAGTGGTGGTAACCTCCATTTTGAAGAGCTACAAATCCTTCAGAGCCAACTGATATTTAGTTTCTATGATTTTTCAAAATATTAAACACCTTCTTTGTACAAAATAAATACAGAATTGGGTCTTTAAAATACCAATTTAATTTTTGGTGCCCATAAATAAGCCCTACACTAAAGATTTGATATTTTGAGGGACCCCCATCACCCCAATATATCCCCTGCCACCTTAAGTTTTCAGATCTATGTTTTGAAACCAAATTTTATATGCACATCTTGTTCTGGGATGAATTTTGAGTAAAACCTCACCCATGAATATGATCTCCATCATGAGTTTAGTGATTTACATGCAATTTACTTTTCCACATACATCCTTAAGATTTGCCAAATTTCAATTTCATTCTTCATTACAAGCTACCCATGGTAATAGCTAGTCCAAATTCCTGTTTTTAAGGGAAATGTTATATAACATATGCACATAATGACTCTCTGATGTCACGCGCAGGCTTATTTTCACCAAATCAAGCATTCGGAACACTTATCCGGGAATATTGGTCCACCCGGGCTGTATGAGCCACAAAATAGTTGAATAAAAAATGGTGACCATTGTTCCATAATCACAAAATAAAAGTAAAAATTTAGCTCTAAATGTGTTTCTGCAGAGTAAATGTACTCAATAAACATTATTTTACTATATTTTATCACACCAGTCAGCAAATATGACACAGGATGGACCAGAAATCACAAAAACAGTGATTATATGCAGCAAGGGAGGTAACTCAGTTCAGCCCATCAAATTTCCATGTGTTATATTGGTCTAATTTCAAGTTTTTCAACATTTTTACTCAATTATTTCACCTGAATTAAGCCGGTACATTCTTTTCAACACCAAATAACACTTTCTGTTCAATATCAGGCACACTTATGTACTCAAACTGTTACTGAACCCCCAGCGACAAGGCGGAAATCAAGAAAATACCCCAAACCGCCCCCAAATATTCAAATTTCTAGACAATACAGCAATCTAAATGCACTTTTTGGATACATTTGGCAATTTTAATACATATTTAACAAAATCCATGCAAATAGAATACAAATAAACAGCTTTTAGTGCTGAAAAAGGGTGGTGAGGGCAAATCTCAGATTTGGCATTTTCTCACATTTTGGATTACCTCCCTTGTTTCAAAGGAAATTGACAACACAATTTGCCCAAAAAATGCCTGAAATTGCCAGCACTGGATTTCTAAGACATGTACCTATCTAAATTAATGCAAAACTGTATGATCCAAGAACTTTGATAACAAGCCATTTTCTATTAAGGGGGCAGGGGATATATTATTGGCCAATTTTGAGGTTCCGACAGGCCGCAAACAGTCAAGCGGATTTCTTGAAAACAGCAAATAAGACAAGAAAGTATTTATGTGTCAGTCTCAGGGCCTATGCAACATAAATAGAAAATAACATCAAATTGCAAGGCTAACCCCTAGGGTTGTGGAGTTATGGCCCTTTGTTTTTGCCCCTACCCCTCCAAATTCTAGTCAAAAAAATACAAAAGTGACCAATTTCACCCCATACACAGTATTTTTAAACCCAATGCAATCCTATTTTTGGTCCCATTTTACATAAATAACATGTCTGAGCTAGGTAAATTCAGCAAGAAAAGTGTCTCCCATACCTGCCGATTTTTTGCTATTTGCTGTCAAAGTTTTTCGCGGTTTCTAACGACGCTAAATTTGAACTTCCGCCAGTGGTGGTAACCTCCATTTTGAAGAGCTACAAATCCTTCAGAGCCAACTGATATTTAGTTTCTATGATTTTTCAAAATATTAAACACCTTCTTTGTACAAAATAAATACAGAATTGGGTCTTTAAAATACCAATTTAATTTTTGGTGCCCATAAATAAGCCCTACACTAAAGATTTGATATTTTGAGGGACCCCCATCACCCCAATATATCCCCTGCCACCTTAAGTTTTCAGATCTATGTTTTGAAACCAAATTTTATATGCACATCTTGTTCTGGGATGAATTTTGAGTAAAACCTCACCCATGAATATGATCTCCATCATGAGTTTAGTGATTTACATGCAATTTACTTTTCCACATACATCCTTAAGATTTGCCAAATTTCAATTTCATTCTTCATTACAAGCTACCCATGGTAATAGCTAGTCCAAATTCCTGTTTTTAAGGGAAATGTTATATAACATATGCACATAATGACTCTCTGATGTCACGCGCAGGCTTATTTTCACCAAATCAAGCATTCGGAACACTTATCCGGGAATATTGGTCCACCCGGGCTGTATGAGCCACAAAATAGTTGAATAAAAAATGGTGACCATTGTTCCATAATCACAAAATAAAAGTAAAAATTTAGCTCTAAATGTGTTTCTGCAGAGTAAATGTACTCAATAAACATTATTTTACTATATTTTATCACACCAGTCAGCAAATATGACACAGGATGGACCAGAAATCACAAAAACAGTGATTATATGCAGCAAGGGAGGTAACTCAGTTCAGCCCATCAAATTTCCATGTGTTATATTGGTCTAATTTCAAGTTTTTCAACATTTTTACTCAATTATTTCACCTGAATTAAGCCGGTACATTCTTTTCAACACCAAATAACACTTTCTGTTCAATATCAGGCACACTTATGTACTCAAACTGTTACTGAACCCCCAGCGACAAGGCGGAAATCAAGAAAATACCCCAAACCGCCCCCAAATATTCAAATTTCTAGACAATACAGCAATCTAAATGCACTTTTTGGATACATTTGGCAATTTTAATACATATTTAACAAAATCCATGCAAATAGAATACAAATAAACAGCTTTTAGTGCTGAAAAAGGGTGGTGAGGGCAAATCTCAGATTTGGCATTTTCTCACATTTTGGATTACCTCCCTTGTTTCAAAGGAAATTGACAACACAATTTGCCCAAAAAATGCCTGAAATTGCCAGCACTGGATTTCTAAGACATGTACCTATCTAAATTAATGCAAAACTGTATGATCCAAGAACTTTGATAACAAGCCATTTTCTATTAAGGGGGCAGGGGATATATTATTGGCCAATTTTGAGGTTCCGACAGGCCGCAAACAGTCAAGCGGATTTCTTGAAAACAGCAAATAAGACAAGAAAGTATTTATGTGTCAGTCTCAGGGCCTATGCAACATAAATAGAAAATAACATCAAATTGCAAGGCTAACCCCTAGGGTTGTGGAGTTATGGCCCTTTGTTTTTGCCCCTACCCCTCCAAATTCTAGTCAAAAAAATACAAAAGTGACCAATTTCACCCCATACACAGTATTTTTAAACCCAATGCAATCCTATTTTTGGTCCCATTTTACATAAATAACATGTCTGAGCTAGGTAAATTCAGCAAGAAAAGTGTCTCCCATACCTGCCGATTTTTTGCTATTTGCTGTCAAAGTTTTTCGCGGTTTCTAACGACGCTAAATTTGAACTTCCGCCAGTGGTGGTAACCTCCATTTTGAAGAGCTACAAATCCTTCAGAGCCAACTGATATTTAGTTTCTATGATTTTTCAAAATATTAAACACCTTCTTTGTACAAAATAAATACAGAATTGGGTCTTTAAAATACCAATTTAATTTTTGGTGCCCATAAATAAGCCCTACACTAAAGATTTGATATTTTGAGGGACCCCCATCACCCCAATATATCCCCTGCCACCTTAAGTTTTCAGATCTATGTTTTGAAACCAAATTTTATATGCACATCTTGTTCTGGGATGAATTTTGAGTAAAACCTCACCCATGAATATGATCTCCATCATGAGTTTAGTGATTTACATGCAATTTACTTTTCCACATACATCCTTAAGATTTGCCAAATTTCAATTTCATTCTTCATTACAAGCTACCCATGGTAATAGCTAGTCCAAATTCCTGTTTTTAAGGGAAATGTTATATAACATATGCACATAATGACTCTCTGATGTCACGCGCAGGCTTATTTTCACCAAATCAAGCATTCGGAACACTTATCCGGGAATATTGGTCCACCCGGGCTGTATGAGCCACAAAATAGTTGAATAAAAAATGGTGACCATTGTTCCATAATCACAAAATAAAAGTAAAAATTTAGCTCTAAATGTGTTTCTGCAGAGTAAATGTACTCAATAAACATTATTTTACTATATTTTATCACACCAGTCAGCAAATATGACACAGGATGGACCAGAAATCACAAAAACAGTGATTATATGCAGCAAGGGAGGTAACTCAGTTCAGCCCATCAAATTTCCATGTGTTATATTGGTCTAATTTCAAGTTTTTCAACATTTTTACTCAATTATTTCACCTGAATTAAGCCGGTACATTCTTTTCAACACCAAATAACACTTTCTGTTCAATATCAGGCACACTTATGTACTCAAACTGTTACTGAACCCCCAGCGACAAGGCGGAAATCAAGAAAATACCCCAAACCGCCCCCAAATATTCAAATTTCTAGACAATACAGCAATCTAAATGCACTTTTTGGATACATTTGGCAATTTTAATACATATTTAACAAAATCCATGCAAATAGAATACAAATAAACAGCTTTTAGTGCTGAAAAAGGGTGGTGAGGGCAAATCTCAGATTTGGCATTTTCTCACATTTTGGATTACCTCCCTTGTTTCAAAGGAAATTGACAACACAATTTGCCCAAAAAATGCCTGAAATTGCCAGCACTGGATTTCTAAGACATGTACCTATCTAAATTAATGCAAAACTGTATGATCCAAGAACTTTGATAACAAGCCATTTTCTATTAAGTTTTCAGATCTATGTTTTGAAACCAAATTTTATATGCACATCTTGTTCTGGGATGAATTTTGAGTAAAACCTCACCCATGAATATGATCTCCATCATGAGTTTAGTGATTTACATGCAATTTACTTTTCCACATACATCCTTAAGATTTGCCAAATTTCAATTTCATTCTTCATTACAAGCTACCCATGGTAATAGCTAGTCCAAATTCCTGTTTTTAAGGGAAATGTTATATAACATATGCACATAATGACTCTCTGATGTCACGCGCAGGCTTATTTTCACCAAATCAAGCATTCGGAACACTTATCCGGGAATATTGGTCCACCCGGGCTGTATGAGCCACAAAATAGTTGAATAAAAAATGGTGACCATTGTTCCATAATCACAAAATAAAAGTAAAAATTTAGCTCTAAATGTGTTTCTGCAGAGTAAATGTACTCAATAAACATTATTTTACTATATTTTATCACACCAGTCAGCAAATATGACACAGGATGGACCAGAAATCACAAAAACAGTGATTATATGCAGCAAGGGAGGTAACTCAGTTCAGCCCATCAAATTTCCATGTGTTATATTGGTCTAATTTCAAGTTTTTCAACATTTTTACTCAATTATTTCACCTGAATTAAGCCGGTACATTCTTTTCAACACCAAATAACACTTTCTGTTCAATATCAGGCACACTTATGTACTCAAACTGTTACTGAACCCCCAGCGACAAGGCGGAAATCAAGAAAATACCCCAAACCGCCCCCAAATATTCAAATTTCTAGACAATACAGCAATCTAAATGCACTTTTTGGATACATTTGGCAATTTTAATACATATTTAACAAAATCCATGCAAATAGAATACAAATAAACAGCTTTTAGTGCTGAAAAAGGGTGGTGAGGGCAAATCTCAGATTTGGCATTTTCTCACATTTTGGATTACCTCCCTTGTTTCAAAGGAAATTGACAACACAATTTGCCCAAAAAATGCCTGAAATTGCCAGCACTGGATTTCTAAGACATGTACCTATCTAAATTAATGCAAAACTGTATGATCCAAGAACTTTGATAACAAGCCATTTTCTATTAAGGGGGCAGGGGATATATTATTGGCCAATTTTGAGGTTCCGACAGGCCGCAAACAGTCAAGCGGATTTCTTGAAAACAGCAAATAAGACAAGAAAGTATTTATGTGTCAGTCTCAGGGCCTATGCAACATAAATAGAAAATAACATCAAATTGCAAGGCTAACCCCTAGGGTTGTGGAGTTATGGCCCTTTGTTTTTGCCCCTACCCCTCCAAATTCTAGTCAAAAAAATACAAAAGTGACCAATTTCACCCCATACACAGTATTTTTAAACCCAATGCAATCCTATTTTTGGTCCCATTTTACATAAATAACATGTCTGAGCTAGGTAAATTCAGCAAGAAAAGTGTCTCCCATACCTGCCGATTTTTTGCTATTTGCTGTCAAAGTTTTTCGCGGTTTCTAACGACGCTAAATTTGAACTTCCGCCAGTGGTGGTAACCTCCATTTTGAAGAGCTACAAATCCTTCAGAGCCAACTGATATTTAGTTTCTATGATTTTTCAAAATATTAAACACCTTCTTTGTACAAAATAAATACAGAATTGGGTCTTTAAAATACCAATTTAATTTTTGGTGCCCATAAATAAGCCCTACACTAAAGATTTGATATTTTGAGGGACCCCCATCACCCCAATATATCCCCTGCCACCTTAAGTTTTCAGATCTATGTTTTGAAACCAAATTTTATATGCACATCTTGTTCTGGGATGAATTTTGAGTAAAACCTCACCCATGAATATGATCTCCATCATGAGTTTAGTGATTTACATGCAATTTACTTTTCCACATACATCCTTAAGATTTGCCAAATTTCAATTTCATTCTTCATTACAAGCTACCCATGGTAATAGCTAGTCCAAATTCCTGTTTTTAAGGGAAATGTTATATAACATATGCACATAATGACTCTCTGATGTCACGCGCAGGCTTATTTTCACCAAATCAAGCATTCGGAACACTTATCCGGGAATATTGGTCCACCCGGGCTGTATGAGCCACAAAATAGTTGAATAAAAAATGGTGACCATTGTTCCATAATCACAAAATAAAAGTAAAAATTTAGCTCTAAATGTGTTTCTGCAGAGTAAATGTACTCAATAAACATTATTTTACTATATTTTATCACACCAGTCAGCAAATATGACACAGGATGGACCAGAAATCACAAAAACAGTGATTATATGCAGCAAGGGAGGTAACTCAGTTCAGCCCATCAAATTTCCATGTGTTATATTGGTCTAATTTCAAGTTTTTCAACATTTTTACTCAATTATTTCACCTGAATTAAGCCGGTACATTCTTTTCAACACCAAATAACACTTTCTGTTCAATATCAGGCACACTTATGTACTCAAACTGTTACTGAACCCCCAGCGACAAGGCGGAAATCAAGAAAATACCCCAAACCGCCCCCAAATATTCAAATTTCTAGACAATACAGCAATCTAAATGCACTTTTTGGATACATTTGGCAATTTTAATACATATTTAACAAAATCCATGCAAATAGAATACAAATAAACAGCTTTTAGTGCTGAAAAAGGGTGGTGAGGGCAAATCTCAGATTTGGCATTTTCTCACATTTTGGATTACCTCCCTTGTTTCAAAGGAAATTGACAACACAATTTGCCCAAAAAATGCCTGAAATTGCCAGCACTGGATTTCTAAGACATGTACCTATCTAAATTAATGCAAAACTGTATGATCCAAGAACTTTGATAACAAGCCATTTTCTATTAAGGGGGCAGGGGATATATTATTGGCCAATTTTGAGGTTCCGACAGGCCGCAAACAGTCAAGCGGATTTCTTGAAAACAGCAAATAAGACAAGAAAGTATTTATGTGTCAGTCTCAGGGCCTATGCAACATAAATAGAAAATAACATCAAATTGCAAGGCTAACCCCTAGGGTTGTGGAGTTATGGCCCTTTGTTTTTGCCCCTACCCCTCCAAATTCTAGTCAAAAAAATACAAAAGTGACCAATTTCACCCCATACACAGTATTTTTAAACCCAATGCAATCCTATTTTTGGTCCCATTTTACATAAATAACATGTCTGAGCTAGGTAAATTCAGCAAGAAAAGTGTCTCCCATACCTGCCGATTTTTTGCTATTTGCTGTCAAAGTTTTTCGCGGTTTCTAACGACGCTAAATTTGAACTTCCGCCAGTGGTGGTAACCTCCATTTTGAAGAGCTACAAATCCTTCAGAGCCAACTGATATTTAGTTTCTATGATTTTTCAAAATATTAAACACCTTCTTTGTACAAAATAAATACAGAATTGGGTCTTTAAAATACCAATTTAATTTTTGGTGCCCATAAATAAGCCCTACACTAAAGATTTGATATTTTGAGGGACCCCCATCACCCCAATATATCCCCTGCCACCTTAAGTTTTCAGATCTATGTTTTGAAACCAAATTTTATATGCACATCTTGTTCTGGGATGAATTTTGAGTAAAACCTCACCCATGAATATGATCTCCATCATGAGTTTAGTGATTTACATGCAATTTACTTTTCCACATACATCCTTAAGATTTGCCAAATTTCAATTTCATTCTTCATTACAAGCTACCCATGGTAATAGCTAGTCCAAATTCCTGTTTTTAAGGGAAATGTTATATAACATATGCACATAATGACTCTCTGATGTCACGCGCAGGCTTATTTTCACCAAATCAAGCATTCGGAACACTTATCCGGGAATATTGGTCCACCCGGGCTGTATGAGCCACAAAATAGTTGAATAAAAAATGGTGACCATTGTTCCATAATCACAAAATAAAAGTAAAAATTTAGCTCTAAATGTGTTTCTGCAGAGTAAATGTACTCAATAAACATTATTTTACTATATTTTATCACACCAGTCAGCAAATATGACACAGGATGGACCAGAAATCACAAAAACAGTGATTATATGCAGCAAGGGAGGTAACTCAGTTCAGCCCATCAAATTTCCATGTGTTATATTGGTCTAATTTCAAGTTTTTCAACATTTTTACTCAATTATTTCACCTGAATTAAGCCGGTACATTCTTTTCAACACCAAATAACACTTTCTGTTCAATATCAGGCACACTTATGTACTCAAACTGTTACTGAACCCCCAGCGACAAGGCGGAAATCAAGAAAATACCCCAAACCGCCCCCAAATATTCAAATTTCTAGACAATACAGCAATCTAAATGCACTTTTTGGATACATTTGGCAATTTTAATACATATTTAACAAAATCCATGCAAATAGAATACAAATAAACAGCTTTTAGTGCTGAAAAAGGGTGGTGAGGGCAAATCTCAGATTTGGCATTTTCTCACATTTTGGATTACCTCCCTTGTTTCAAAGGAAATTGACAACACAATTTGCCCAAAAAATGCCTGAAATTGCCAGCACTGGATTTCTAAGACATGTACCTATCTAAATTAATGCAAAACTGTATGATCCAAGAACTTTGATAACAAGCCATTTTCTATTAAGGGGGCAGGGGATATATTATTGGCCAATTTTGAGGTTCCGACAGGCCGCAAACAGTCAAGCGGATTTCTTGAAAACAGCAAATAAGACAAGAAAGTATTTATGTGTCAGTCTCAGGGCCTATGCAACATAAATAGAAAATAACATCAAATTGCAAGGCTAACCCCTAGGGTTGTGGAGTTATGGCCCTTTGTTTTTGCCCCTACCCCTCCAAATTCTAGTCAAAAAAATACAAAAGTGACCAATTTCACCCCATACACAGTATTTTTAAACCCAATGCAATCCTATTTTTGGTCCCATTTTACATAAATAACATGTCTGAGCTAGGTAAATTCAGCAAGAAAAGTGTCTCCCATACCTGCCGATTTTTTGCTATTTGCTGTCAAAGTTTTTCGCGGTTTCTAACGACGCTAAATTTGAACTTCCGCCAGTGGTGGTAACCTCCATTTTGAAGAGCTACAAATCCTTCAGAGCCAACTGATATTTAGTTTCTATGATTTTTCAAAATATTAAACACCTTCTTTGTACAAAATAAATACAGAATTGGGTCTTTAAAATACCAATTTAATTTTTGGTGCCCATAAATAAGCCCTACACTAAAGATTTGATATTTTGAGGGACCCCCATCACCCCAATATATCCCCTGCCACCTTAAGTTTTCAGATCTATGTTTTGAAACCAAATTTTATATGCACATCTTGTTCTGGGATGAATTTTGAGTAAAACCTCACCCATGAATATGATCTCCATCATGAGTTTAGTGATTTACATGCAATTTACTTTTCCACATACATCCTTAAGATTTGCCAAATTTCAATTTCATTCTTCATTACAAGCTACCCATGGTAATAGCTAGTCCAAATTCCTGTTTTTAAGGGAAATGTTATATAACATATGCACATAATGACTCTCTGATGTCACGCGCAGGCTTATTTTCACCAAATCAAGCATTCGGAACACTTATCCGGGAATATTGGTCCACCCGGGCTGTATGAGCCACAAAATAGTTGAATAAAAAATGGTGACCATTGTTCCATAATCACAAAATAAAAGTAAAAATTTAGCTCTAAATGTGTTTCTGCAGAGTAAATGTACTCAATAAACATTATTTTACTATATTTTATCACACCAGTCAGCAAATATGACACAGGATGGACCAGAAATCACAAAAACAGTGATTATATGCAGCAAGGGAGGTAACTCAGTTCAGCCCATCAAATTTCCATGTGTTATATTGGTCTAATTTCAAGTTTTTCAACATTTTTACTCAATTATTTCACCTGAATTAAGCCGGTACATTCTTTTCAACACCAAATAACACTTTCTGTTCAATATCAGGCACACTTATGTACTCAAACTGTTACTGAACCCCCAGCGACAAGGCGGAAATCAAGAAAATACCCCAAACCGCCCCCAAATATTCAAATTTCTAGACAATACAGCAATCTAAATGCACTTTTTGGATACATTTGGCAATTTTAATACATATTTAACAAAATCCATGCAAATAGAATACAAATAAACAGCTTTTAGTGCTGAAAAAGGGTGGTGAGGGCAAATCTCAGATTTGGCATTTTCTCACATTTTGGATTACCTCCCTTGTTTCAAAGGAAATTGACAACACAATTTGCCCAAAAAATGCCTGAAATTGCCAGCACTGGATTTCTAAGACATGTACCTATCTAAATTAATGCAAAACTGTATGATCCAAGAACTTTGATAACAAGCCATTTTCTATTAAGGGGGCAGGGGATATATTATTGGCCAATTTTGAGGTTCCGACAGGCCGCAAACAGTCAAGCGGATTTCTTGAAAACAGCAAATAAGACAAGAAAGTATTTATGTGTCAGTCTCAGGGCCTATGCAACATAAATAGAAAATAACATCAAATTGCAAGGCTAACCCCTAGGGTTGTGGAGTTATGGCCCTTTGTTTTTGCCCCTACCCCTCCAAATTCTAGTCAAAAAAATACAAAAGTGACCAATTTCACCCCATACACAGTATTTTTAAACCCAATGCAATCCTATTTTTGGTCCCATTTTACATAAATAACATGTCTGAGCTAGGTAAATTCAGCAAGAAAAGTGTCTCCCATACCTGCCGATTTTTTGCTATTTGCTGTCAAAGTTTTTCGCGGTTTCTAACGACGCTAAATTTGAACTTCCGCCAGTGGTGGTAACCTCCATTTTGAAGAGCTACAAATCCTTCAGAGCCAACTGATATTTAGTTTCTATGATTTTTCAAAATATTAAACACCTTCTTTGTACAAAATAAATACAGAATTGGGTCTTTAAAATACCAATTTAATTTTTGGTGCCCATAAATAAGCCCTACACTAAAGATTTGATATTTTGAGGGACCCCCATCACCCCAATATATCCCCTGCCACCTTAAGTTTTCAGATCTATGTTTTGAAACCAAATTTTATATGCACATCTTGTTCTGGGATGAATTTTGAGTAAAACCTCACCCATGAATATGATCTCCATCATGAGTTTAGTGATTTACATGCAATTTACTTTTCCACATACATCCTTAAGATTTGCCAAATTTCAATTTCATTCTTCATTACAAGCTACCCATGGTAATAGCTAGTCCAAATTCCTGTTTTTAAGGGAAATGTTATATAACATATGCACATAATGACTCTCTGATGTCACGCGCAGGCTTATTTTCACCAAATCAAGCATTCGGAACACTTATCCGGGAATATTGGTCCACCCGGGCTGTATGAGCCACAAAATAGTTGAATAAAAAATGGTGACCATTGTTCCATAATCACAAAATAAAAGTAAAAATTTAGCTCTAAATGTGTTTCTGCAGAGTAAATGTACTCAATAAACATTATTTTACTATATTTTATCACACCAGTCAGCAAATATGACACAGGATGGACCAGAAATCACAAAAACAGTGATTATATGCAGCAAGGGAGGTAACTCAGTTCAGCCCATCAAATTTCCATGTGTTATATTGGTCTAATTTCAAGTTTTTCAACATTTTTACTCAATTATTTCACCTGAATTAAGCCGGTACATTCTTTTCAACACCAAATAACACTTTCTGTTCAATATCAGGCACACTTATGTACTCAAACTGTTACTGAACCCCCAGCGACAAGGCGGAAATCAAGAAAATACCCCAAACCGCCCCCAAATATTCAAATTTCTAGACAATACAGCAATCTAAATGCACTTTTTGGATACATTTGGCAATTTTAATACATATTTAACAAAATCCATGCAAATAGAATACAAATAAACAGCTTTTAGTGCTGAAAAAGGGTGGTGAGGGCAAATCTCAGATTTGGCATTTTCTCACATTTTGGATTACCTCCCTTGTTTCAAAGGAAATTGACAACACAATTTGCCCAAAAAATGCCTGAAATTGCCAGCACTGGATTTCTAAGACATGTACCTATCTAAATTAATGCAAAACTGTATGATCCAAGAACTTTGATAACAAGCCATTTTCTATTAAGGGGGCAGGGGATATATTATTGGCCAATTTTGAGGTTCCGACAGGCCGCAAACAGTCAAGCGGATTTCTTGAAAACAGCAAATAAGACAAGAAAGTATTTATGTGTCAGTCTCAGGGCCTATGCAACATAAATAGAAAATAACATCAAATTGCAAGGCTAACCCCTAGGGTTGTGGAGTTATGGCCCTTTGTTTTTGCCCCTACCCCTCCAAATTCTAGTCAAAAAAATACAAAAGTGACCAATTTCACCCCATACACAGTATTTTTAAACCCAATGCAATCCTATTTTTGGTCCCATTTTACATAAATAACATGTCTGAGCTAGGTAAATTCAGCAAGAAAAGTGTCTCCCATACCTGCCGATTTTTTGCTATTTGCTGTCAAAGTTTTTCGCGGTTTCTAACGACGCTAAATTTGAACTTCCGCCAGTGGTGGTAACCTCCATTTTGAAGAGCTACAAATCCTTCAGAGCCAACTGATATTTAGTTTCTATGATTTTTCAAAATATTAAACACCTTCTTTGTACAAAATAAATACAGAATTGGGTCTTTAAAATACCAATTTAATTTTTGGTGCCCATAAATAAGCCCTACACTAAAGATTTGATATTTTGAGGGACCCCCATCACCCCAATATATCCCCTGCCACCTTAAGTTTTCAGATCTATGTTTTGAAACCAAATTTTATATGCACATCTTGTTCTGGGATGAATTTTGAGTAAAACCTCACCCATGAATATGATCTCCATCATGAGTTTAGTGATTTACATGCAATTTACTTTTCCACATACATCCTTAAGATTTGCCAAATTTCAATTTCATTCTTCATTACAAGCTACCCATGGTAATAGCTAGTCCAAATTCCTGTTTTTAAGGGAAATGTTATATAACATATGCACATAATGACTCTCTGATGTCACGCGCAGGCTTATTTTCACCAAATCAAGCATTCGGAACACTTATCCGGGAATATTGGTCCACCCGGGCTGTATGAGCCACAAAATAGTTGAATAAAAAATGGTGACCATTGTTCCATAATCACAAAATAAAAGTAAAAATTTAGCTCTAAATGTGTTTCTGCAGAGTAAATGTACTCAATAAACATTATTTTACTATATTTTATCACACCAGTCAGCAAATATGACACAGGATGGACCAGAAATCACAAAAACAGTGATTATATGCAGCAAGGGAGGTAACTCAGTTCAGCCCATCAAATTTCCATGTGTTATATTGGTCTAATTTCAAGTTTTTCAACATTTTTACTCAATTATTTCACCTGAATTAAGCCGGTACATTCTTTTCAACACCAAATAACACTTTCTGTTCAATATCAGGCACACTTATGTACTCAAACTGTTACTGAACCCCCAGCGACAAGGCGGAAATCAAGAAAATACCCCAAACCGCCCCCAAATATTCAAATTTCTAGACAATACAGCAATCTAAATGCACTTTTTGGATACATTTGGCAATTTTAATACATATTTAACAAAATCCATGCAAATAGAATACAAATAAACAGCTTTTAGTGCTGAAAAAGGGTGGTGAGGGCAAATCTCAGATTTGGCATTTTCTCACATTTTGGATTACCTCCCTTGTTTCAAAGGAAATTGACAACACAATTTGCCCAAAAAATGCCTGAAATTGCCAGCACTGGATTTCTAAGACATGTACCTATCTAAATTAATGCAAAACTGTATGATCCAAGAACTTTGATAACAAGCCATTTTCTATTAAGGGGGCAGGGGATATATTATTGGCCAATTTTGAGGTTCCGACAGGCCGCAAACAGTCAAGCGGATTTCTTGAAAACAGCAAATAAGACAAGAAAGTATTTATGTGTCAGTCTCAGGGCCTATGCAACATAAATAGAAAATAACATCAAATTGCAAGGCTAACCCCTAGGGTTGTGGAGTTATGGCCCTTTGTTTTTGCCCCTACCCCTCCAAATTCTAGTCAAAAAAATACAAAAGTGACCAATTTCACCCCATACACAGTATTTTTAAACCCAATGCAATCCTATTTTTGGTCCCATTTTACATAAATAACATGTCTGAGCTAGGTAAATTCAGCAAGAAAAGTGTCTCCCATACCTGCCGATTTTTTGCTATTTGCTGTCAAAGTTTTTCGCGGTTTCTAACGACGCTAAATTTGAACTTCCGCCAGTGGTGGTAACCTCCATTTTGAAGAGCTACAAATCCTTCAGAGCCAACTGATATTTAGTTTCTATGATTTTTCAAAATATTAAACACCTTCTTTGTACAAAATAAATACAGAATTGGGTCTTTAAAATACCAATTTAATTTTTGGTGCCCATAAATAAGCCCTACACTAAAGATTTGATATTTTGAGGGACCCCCATCACCCCAATATATCCCCTGCCACCTTAAGTTTTCAGATCTATGTTTTGAAACCAAATTTTATATGCACATCTTGTTCTGGGATGAATTTTGAGTAAAACCTCACCCATGAATATGATCTCCATCATGAGTTTAGTGATTTACATGCAATTTACTTTTCCACATACATCCTTAAGATTTGCCAAATTTCAATTTCATTCTTCATTACAAGCTACCCATGGTAATAGCTAGTCCAAATTCCTGTTTTTAAGGGAAATGTTATATAACATATGCACATAATGACTCTCTGATGTCACGCGCAGGCTTATTTTCACCAAATCAAGCATTCGGAACACTTATCCGGGAATATTGGTCCACCCGGGCTGTATGAGCCACAAAATAGTTGAATAAAAAATGGTGACCATTGTTCCATAATCACAAAATAAAAGTAAAAATTTAGCTCTAAATGTGTTTCTGCAGAGTAAATGTACTCAATAAACATTATTTTACTATATTTTATCACACCAGTCAGCAAATATGACACAGGATGGACCAGAAATCACAAAAACAGTGATTATATGCAGCAAGGGAGGTAACTCAGTTCAGCCCATCAAATTTCCATGTGTTATATTGGTCTAATTTCAAGTTTTTCAACATTTTTACTCAATTATTTCACCTGAATTAAGCCGGTACATTCTTTTCAACACCAAATAACACTTTCTGTTCAATATCAGGCACACTTATGTACTCAAACTGTTACTGAACCCCCAGCGACAAGGCGGAAATCAAGAAAATACCCCAAACCGCCCCCAAATATTCAAATTTCTAGACAATACAGCAATCTAAATGCACTTTTTGGATACATTTGGCAATTTTAATACATATTTAACAAAATCCATGCAAATAGAATACAAATAAACAGCTTTTAGTGCTGAAAAAGGGTGGTGAGGGCAAATCTCAGATTTGGCATTTTCTCACATTTTGGATTACCTCCCTTGTTTCAAAGGAAATTGACAACACAATTTGCCCAAAAAATGCCTGAAATTGCCAGCACTGGATTTCTAAGACATGTACCTATCTAAATTAATGCAAAACTGTATGATCCAAGAACTTTGATAACAAGCCATTTTCTATTAAGGGGGCAGGGGATATATTATTGGCCAATTTTGAGGTTCCGACAGGCCGCAAACAGTCAAGCGGATTTCTTGAAAACAGCAAATAAGACAAGAAAGTATTTATGTGTCAGTCTCAGGGCCTATGCAACATAAATAGAAAATAACATCAAATTGCAAGGCTAACCCCTAGGGTTGTGGAGTTATGGCCCTTTGTTTTTGCCCCTACCCCTCCAAATTCTAGTCAAAAAAATACAAAAGTGACCAATTTCACCCCATACACAGTATTTTTAAACCCAATGCAATCCTATTTTTGGTCCCATTTTACATAAATAACATGTCTGAGCTAGGTAAATTCAGCAAGAAAAGTGTCTCCCATACCTGCCGATTTTTTGCTATTTGCTGTCAAAGTTTTTCGCGGTTTCTAACGACGCTAAATTTGAACTTCCGCCAGTGGTGGTAACCTCCATTTTGAAGAGCTACAAATCCTTCAGAGCCAACTGATATTTAGTTTCTATGATTTTTCAAAATATTAAACACCTTCTTTGTACAAAATAAATACAGAATTGGGTCTTTAAAATACCAATTTAATTTTTGGTGCCCATAAATAAGCCCTACACTAAAGATTTGATATTTTGAGGGACCCCCATCACCCCAATATATCCCCTGCCACCTTAAGTTTTCAGATCTATGTTTTGAAACCAAATTTTATATGCACATCTTGTTCTGGGATGAATTTTGAGTAAAACCTCACCCATGAATATGATCTCCATCATGAGTTTAGTGATTTACATGCAATTTACTTTTCCACATACATCCTTAAGATTTGCCAAATTTCAATTTCATTCTTCATTACAAGCTACCCATGGTAATAGCTAGTCCAAATTCCTGTTTTTAAGGGAAATGTTATATAACATATGCACATAATGACTCTCTGATGTCACGCGCAGGCTTATTTTCACCAAATCAAGCATTCGGAACACTTATCCGGGAATATTGGTCCACCCGGGCTGTATGAGCCACAAAATAGTTGAATAAAAAATGGTGACCATTGTTCCATAATCACAAAATAAAAGTAAAAATTTAGCTCTAAATGTGTTTCTGCAGAGTAAATGTACTCAATAAACATTATTTTACTATATTTTATCACACCAGTCAGCAAATATGACACAGGATGGACCAGAAATCACAAAAACAGTGATTATATGCAGCAAGGGAGGTAACTCAGTTCAGCCCATCAAATTTCCATGTGTTATATTGGTCTAATTTCAAGTTTTTCAACATTTTTACTCAATTATTTCACCTGAATTAAGCCGGTACATTCTTTTCAACACCAAATAACACTTTCTGTTCAATATCAGGCACACTTATGTACTCAAACTGTTACTGAACCCCCAGCGACAAGGCGGAAATCAAGAAAATACCCCAAACCGCCCCCAAATATTCAAATTTCTAGACAATACAGCAATCTAAATGCACTTTTTGGATACATTTGGCAATTTTAATACATATTTAACAAAATCCATGCAAATAGAATACAAATAAACAGCTTTTAGTGCTGAAAAAGGGTGGTGAGGGCAAATCTCAGATTTGGCATTTTCTCACATTTTGGATTACCTCCCTTGTTTCAAAGGAAATTGACAACACAATTTGCCCAAAAAATGCCTGAAATTGCCAGCACTGGATTTCTAAGACATGTACCTATCTAAATTAATGCAAAACTGTATGATCCAAGAACTTTGATAACAAGCCATTTTCTATTAAGGGGGCAGGGGATATATTATTGGCCAATTTTGAGGTTCCGACAGGCCGCAAACAGTCAAGCGGATTTCTTGAAAACAGCAAATAAGACAAGAAAGTATTTATGTGTCAGTCTCAGGGCCTATGCAACATAAATAGAAAATAACATCAAATTGCAAGGCTAACCCCTAGGGTTGTGGAGTTATGGCCCTTTGTTTTTGCCCCTACCCCTCCAAATTCTAGTCAAAAAAATACAAAAGTGACCAATTTCACCCCATACACAGTATTTTTAAACCCAATGCAATCCTATTTTTGGTCCCATTTTACATAAATAACATGTCTGAGCTAGGTAAATTCAGCAAGAAAAGTGTCTCCCATACCTGCCGATTTTTTGCTATTTGCTGTCAAAGTTTTTCGCGGTTTCTAACGACGCTAAATTTGAACTTCCGCCAGTGGTGGTAACCTCCATTTTGAAGAGCTACAAATCCTTCAGAGCCAACTGATATTTAGTTTCTATGATTTTTCAAAATATTAAACACCTTCTTTGTACAAAATAAATACAGAATTGGGTCTTTAAAATACCAATTTAATTTTTGGTGCCCATAAATAAGCCCTACACTAAAGATTTGATATTTTGAGGGACCCCCATCACCCCAATATATCCCCTGCCACCTTAAGTTTTCAGATCTATGTTTTGAAACCAAATTTTATATGCACATCTTGTTCTGGGATGAATTTTGAGTAAAACCTCACCCATGAATATGATCTCCATCATGAGTTTAGTGATTTACATGCAATTTACTTTTCCACATACATCCTTAAGATTTGCCAAATTTCAATTTCATTCTTCATTACAAGCTACCCATGGTAATAGCTAGTCCAAATTCCTGTTTTTAAGGGAAATGTTATATAACATATGCACATAATGACTCTCTGATGTCACGCGCAGGCTTATTTTCACCAAATCAAGCATTCGGAACACTTATCCGGGAATATTGGTCCACCCGGGCTGTATGAGCCACAAAATAGTTGAATAAAAAATGGTGACCATTGTTCCATAATCACAAAATAAAAGTAAAAATTTAGCTCTAAATGTGTTTCTGCAGAGTAAATGTACTCAATAAACATTATTTTACTATATTTTATCACACCAGTCAGCAAATATGACACAGGATGGACCAGAAATCACAAAAACAGTGATTATATGCAGCAAGGGAGGTAACTCAGTTCAGCCCATCAAATTTCCATGTGTTATATTGGTCTAATTTCAAGTTTTTCAACATTTTTACTCAATTATTTCACCTGAATTAAGCCGGTACATTCTTTTCAACACCAAATAACACTTTCTGTTCAATATCAGGCACACTTATGTACTCAAACTGTTACTGAACCCCCAGCGACAAGGCGGAAATCAAGAAAATACCCCAAACCGCCCCCAAATATTCAAATTTCTAGACAATACAGCAATCTAAATGCACTTTTTGGATACATTTGGCAATTTTAATACATATTTAACAAAATCCATGCAAATAGAATACAAATAAACAGCTTTTAGTGCTGAAAAAGGGTGGTGAGGGCAAATCTCAGATTTGGCATTTTCTCACATTTTGGATTACCTCCCTTGTTTCAAAGGAAATTGACAACACAATTTGCCCAAAAAATGCCTGAAATTGCCAGCACTGGATTTCTAAGACATGTACCTATCTAAATTAATGCAAAACTGTATGATCCAAGAACTTTGATAACAAGCCATTTTCTATTAAGGGGGCAGGGGATATATTATTGGCCAATTTTGAGGTTCCGACAGGCCGCAAACAGTCAAGCGGATTTCTTGAAAACAGCAAATAAGACAAGAAAGTATTTATGTGTCAGTCTCAGGGCCTATGCAACATAAATAGAAAATAACATCAAATTGCAAGGCTAACCCCTAGGGTTGTGGAGTTATGGCCCTTTGTTTTTGCCCCTACCCCTCCAAATTCTAGTCAAAAAAATACAAAAGTGACCAATTTCACCCCATACACAGTATTTTTAAACCCAATGCAATCCTATTTTTGGTCCCATTTTACATAAATAACATGTCTGAGCTAGGTAAATTCAGCAAGAAAAGTGTCTCCCATACCTGCCGATTTTTTGCTATTTGCTGTCAAAGTTTTTCGCGGTTTCTAACGACGCTAAATTTGAACTTCCGCCAGTGGTGGTAACCTCCATTTTGAAGAGCTACAAATCCTTCAGAGCCAACTGATATTTAGTTTCTATGATTTTTCAAAATATTAAACACCTTCTTTGTACAAAATAAATACAGAATTGGGTCTTTAAAATACCAATTTAATTTTTGGTGCCCATAAATAAGCCCTACACTAAAGATTTGATATTTTGAGGGACCCCCATCACCCCAATATATCCCCTGCCACCTTAAGTTTTCAGATCTATGTTTTGAAACCAAATTTTATATGCACATCTTGTTCTGGGATGAATTTTGAGTAAAACCTCACCCATGAATATGATCTCCATCATGAGTTTAGTGATTTACATGCAATTTACTTTTCCACATACATCCTTAAGATTTGCCAAATTTCAATTTCATTCTTCATTACAAGCTACCCATGGTAATAGCTAGTCCAAATTCCTGTTTTTAAGGGAAATGTTATATAACATATGCACATAATGACTCTCTGATGTCACGCGCAGGCTTATTTTCACCAAATCAAGCATTCGGAACACTTATCCGGGAATATTGGTCCACCCGGGCTGTATGAGCCACAAAATAGTTGAATAAAAAATGGTGACCATTGTTCCATAATCACAAAATAAAAGTAAAAATTTAGCTCTAAATGTGTTTCTGCAGAGTAAATGTACTCAATAAACATTATTTTACTATATTTTATCACACCAGTCAGCAAATATGACACAGGATGGACCAGAAATCACAAAAACAGTGATTATATGCAGCAAGGGAGGTAACTCAGTTCAGCCCATCAAATTTCCATGTGTTATATTGGTCTAATTTCAAGTTTTTCAACATTTTTACTCAATTATTTCACCTGAATTAAGCCGGTACATTCTTTTCAACACCAAATAACACTTTCTGTTCAATATCAGGCACACTTATGTACTCAAACTGTTACTGAACCCCCAGCGACAAGGCGGAAATCAAGAAAATACCCCAAACCGCCCCCAAATATTCAAATTTCTAGACAATACAGCAATCTAAATGCACTTTTTGGATACATTTGGCAATTTTAATACATATTTAACAAAATCCATGCAAATAGAATACAAATAAACAGCTTTTAGTGCTGAAAAAGGGTGGTGAGGGCAAATCTCAGATTTGGCATTTTCTCACATTTTGGATTACCTCCCTTGTTTCAAAGGAAATTGACAACACAATTTGCCCAAAAAATGCCTGAAATTGCCAGCACTGGATTTCTAAGACATGTACCTATCTAAATTAATGCAAAACTGTATGATCCAAGAACTTTGATAACAAGCCATTTTCTATTAAGGGGGCAGGGGATATATTATTGGCCAATTTTGAGGTTCCGACAGGCCGCAAACAGTCAAGCGGATTTCTTGAAAACAGCAAATAAGACAAGAAAGTATTTATGTGTCAGTCTCAGGGCCTATGCAACATAAATAGAAAATAACATCAAATTGCAAGGCTAACCCCTAGGGTTGTGGAGTTATGGCCCTTTGTTTTTGCCCCTACCCCTCCAAATTCTAGTCAAAAAAATACAAAAGTGACCAATTTCACCCCATACACAGTATTTTTAAACCCAATGCAATCCTATTTTTGGTCCCATTTTACATAAATAACATGTCTGAGCTAGGTAAATTCAGCAAGAAAAGTGTCTCCCATACCTGCCGATTTTTTGCTATTTGCTGTCAAAGTTTTTCGCGGTTTCTAACGACGCTAAATTTGAACTTCCGCCAGTGGTGGTAACCTCCATTTTGAAGAGCTACAAATCCTTCAGAGCCAACTGATATTTAGTTTCTATGATTTTTCAAAATATTAAACACCTTCTTTGTACAAAATAAATACAGAATTGGGTCTTTAAAATACCAATTTAATTTTTGGTGCCCATAAATAAGCCCTACACTAAAGATTTGATATTTTGAGGGACCCCCATCACCCCAATATATCCCCTGCCACCTTTAGGGATTACACTAAAACAAGCATGGCAACTGATTGGTTGAAAAAGTGTAGGGAAACCCGTACTGATAGAATTGGATAGAACGTGATTGGATAAAATGCATTGTTTGCAATAAGGAAAAGGTTGTCAAAACCAAGGAATATAATGTGTTTTGAGCATTTTGAAATATTTGACAAGTGTCTAGCCGTATAATTCACTTTTTGAAAGCCTTTTTAGAAAAGTATGTGATTGACCGCATTTCGGGTACTTTCATTTCACATGGTGGGGGGGTAGTGGTGTTGCAATGAAATTTGTAAGGAAACAAATTGGCTTTGCCTTTATAATGAGGTAATTATTTTGTCATTTATGAACTAATCAAACAAATGTATACTGATTTTTGTGCCAAACCTCGATTTTAAGGACTGATATGTGGTCTTATGTTATAATGTAGGTCTATGGGAAATGCAATAGTGGTCTCTGACCTAAATAAGCACTATATAAATGCCTCCGCGGACCAAAATCCGATAAATAGTCAAATAGTCCGGTAAAAAACTTTGAATCGACTGGAAATGGGGGTATGCCTTGGCAAATCTGCTTCGGAATCATGAAATTGGGTTAAAATGCTTTTTATGCATGTATGTGATGTAGTGAAATTGTTTTATTTAGAAATATTTGGCATTCTGGTTTGAATATGAAAGTGAAAGTAGGGTTGTGGCTAACGGACTTTGAGTCAATCCGTACGTGTAAGAAAATCTGTTCACCGCGTTTGACGAACCAAATTTTTCTAATATGATACATGACCACTACTTTTTTATTGTCTTTTAGCTGGATGCTATTTCTATTGACTAATATCTTTTAAGAGGGCCCCGTGGACAAAAACTTGACACTTTTGTTAGCTGACATTAGTCACTTTACATTGAGTAAAAGAACTGCTATTCAAGTATTTGATGTGATGTAGCCACATGGGCTGGTTACTAAGGGAAACAACTCCACTACAATTGATGTAATATTACAAATGTTGAATTGCCTCCCTTGCTCAAGAATGTTGATGATTTGTGGCTAGGTATTCTGTACCTTAGCGAAGACGGTAGAACATAAGACATCTAATCTCGAGGTTGTGGGTTCGAATCCGGGACTGGCCAACTAAAATTTACTAACCGTCTTTCCGATTAATAAGACTTTAAACCTAGCTCCCATGTATGGTTGCTATACACCTGGCATGTAAGATGAACCAGTGGTGTCTCTGGAACGAGTACGCCTCCTGCGTCTGCACTATCTGCCTAAACCCACAATAATGATCTCTGGGGCCCTCGTCAATATGGAATATCCGGCGACGAGGATAAAAAACATACAAACATAAAATATAACTCTGTAGTGCCTCCGTAGCTCAGTGGTTAACACGTTTGCCGCCTAACCCGGCGACCCGGGTTCAAATCCGGATAGAGGCACTCATGTGCCTGTCATATTTCAGCAGAAAGCTGACTGACAAATAAAGATTGTGTTCGGTATATGGATAACAAGCTACACAAGGTTGATATTTATTGTCGCAGTGTATCGATGCAATTGATCGGTGTACGTCGGATAATGTGACGGTATGTAATGCAACAAACGAACAACAACAAAGGTACGTCTTATTGGCTTATAACGCTTCTTGCAGAATGGGTCGGCCAAACAACCTCGCTATAGCATTGGTATTAACGTTGTACGATGGTCAAGGGCTATTTTTGCATTTTTCTTTTTCTAATATGACAAACAGTCCACATACGATCGTGTACAAATTCTATTAGATCTACATTTTTTTCGGTGAGGTTACCCAAAACCCCTCAAGAAACTGTCGTTGATGCCCTGAACATGTAATCCAAAAGAATATATACATACATATAAAACAAGAAAGACAAACTATTGCGTAACATTTATTCATCAGCCAGAAAATTCAAAGAAGAAAGTACACGTGTATAAATACTTGACTACAAAGTGCTTATAAATGGTATACGTTTGTAATTTTCAAGTTCACTCATACAAGATACGTCGTAATAAGGCACAAGCTAGCCGACGAAAATCGTCGAGTTTTACAAGCGGCAGATATCATTATATGGTGTGTGTGGGTATGTTATAAGTATTATGGAATATGTAGGCCTAATTGTATTGGTTTTGGTATTAATTGTACTTTTTGGTTTGTTTTCTTTGGCAGTTGACAATCGCCAGTTGCTGCTGCTACATAGTTTTCGACTGTTTCATAAGTTTCGGCTGTTACATCATTTTCGGCTGTTACACCATTTTCGGCTGTTACACCATTTTCGGCTGTTTTAACGTCATCAGTTAGCATAAACGGCGAGCAGTTTACATTTATATTTTTGTATGGTCACTATAATCATCCAGTACTGACTTGCTACACCACGAGCAACTATGACGTCCTCTGTACATATCGATAGCTTAGAATGAGAAGGTCGTAAGTACAAAATCGATATTTTGAGAAAACAAGAAAAATAACTGTAAGAAAACACTCTTTACCTTTGGTAAAACAAGCTGTTTCAACTTCAGTTTGGTTAACATGACAAGTTCCGATTTTCATGAAGATAGGCTCATAAGCAGCGCCTTATGATGCTACATTTATTTATGTATCAGTCTTATAAGGTTGTAAGTAGTACTTACGACCTTCTCATTCTAAGCCAGCGATATGTGGGACATGACAGATGTTTGTGCCACTATAGAATATAATCAGTTCATCCTGGTTAGCAAACACACGTCAGCCGTTTTGCTATACCATGTACAGCTGCTCACAAGTATTACAAACTTTATTAGATTATTAGTGCAAAAGAATAAAACCAAAGTGATTGATCTTCATGTCAACAACAGTAAATGGTATTAAATGTTTTTTTTTTAAAATGATTACAACTTTGGATCAGCAGCTTCCTGTTATCAAGTTTGTATATATGTATGCATAGTTTATTAGGTTTTTTTTGTTAGAAATGAAAGCAGTAGCGCAGTTATGTAGCTGTGGTTCAAGGTCATTACGAGTCAGGTACATCGGGCTGGGCGTTACAATTATAACCAGGTTCAACATTCCCGCAGACCAAGCCGCCTTCACACGGAGTCGCATACAATGTACACTCGTTAATGTCTGTAAAAAAGCAGAACATAGGATATCAAAAATACAGTTTTTATTACATAATTCAGACACTGCTTCCATCGTAACTACTCGGGAATTTCAATAACTGAGAAATACGCAATTTTGTTAGATAAACGACGAGGAGTTCCGATTGACGCTGCTGATGAAGCATACCATAGCTTAGGGATTATTTGTCCATATAGCCATTTTCAAATATTCGTAAGAACGTTATTATTTAATTAACCGCTGTAACTTAAAAACCCCAGTTGTTCTGAATTTAGCAAGTTGGTGATTTTTTTAAAGGTTTAAAAATCCATGACATTTAAACCAGCGTTTATTTTTCGTCTTGAACATAAATATAGTCTGAGGACGTAACTAACCACAGAGTTATGAGGATGTGAATGACTATTTCAGTTAAGTATGGCTGAAAATGGAGACATAGTCTAGGAGGAGAAGTCGTTTGAATTAAGTGTTGGCGGGCACGAGGACGCAAGGACTTATGCGACTAGTGAGCTAAAATGCAATCGGTAAAGCCCGGTTTAGACCTTGGCCTATTAGCCTATTAGATTGAGGGAGCATAATCACTGTGTTTAAACGAGTCGATTCCCGACAATTGCAATAAAGGCATACACGTTGAAGTATACATGTATATCATGACAATAAGCCATACAGTGATCAGGTTTTACATGTGATTTCAGAAGCAATAAGTGATACAAGTTGAATTTTATATTAATCCGATGAACCATACAGTGATTTGGTTTATACTCTGTGATAATTAAATTGTACTTACCAATACAGGCAGTTCCGTCCCCATTAAATTCGTACCCACTCTGGCAAGTACATGTGAAACTACCTACAGTGTTAGTACAGTAGGCGTTGGACGCCGGACAGTCATCGGTCTCAGCGGTACATTCATTTAGGCCTATATCTAAATGTAGAATAAGAATCAGTTTATTTATTACCTATACATGTTAAGGTCAGAGGCCACTAAAACAAGCATGGCAACTGATTGGTTGAAAAAGTGTAGGGAAACCCGTACTGATAGAATTGGATAGAACGTGATTGGATAAAATGCATTGTTTGCAATAAGGAAAAGGTTGTCAAAACCAAGGAATATAATGTGTTTTGAGCATTTTGAAATATTTGACAAGTGTCTAGCCGTATAATTCACTTTTTGAAAGCCTTTTTAGAAAAGTATGTGATTGACCGCATTTCGGGTACTTTCATTTCACATGGTGGGGGGGTAGTGGTGTTGCAATGAAATTTGTAAGGAAACAAATTGGCTTTGCCTTTATAATGAGGTAATTATTTTGTCATTTATGAACTAATCAAACAAATGTATACTGATTTTTGTGCCAAACCTCGATTTTAAGGACTGATATGTGGTCTTATGTTATAATGTAGGTCTATGGGAAATGCAATAGTGGTCTCTGACCTAAATAAGCACTATATAAATGCCTCCGCGGACCAAAATCCGATAAATAGTCAAATAGTCCGGTAAAAAACTTTGAATCGACTGGAAATGGGGGTATGCCTTGGCAAATCTGCTTCGGAATCATGAAATTGGGTTAAAATGCTTTTTATGCATGTATGTGATGTAGTGAAATTGTTTTATTTAGAAATATTTGGCATTCTGGTTTGAATATGAAAGTGAAAGTAGGGTTGTGGCTAACGGACTTTGAGTCAATCCGTACGTGTAAGAAAATCTGTTCACCGCGTTTGACGAACCAAATTTTTCTAATATGATACATGACCACTACTTTTTTATTGTCTTTTAGCTGGATGCTATTTCTATTGACTAATATCTTTTAAGAGGGCCCCGTGGACAAAAACTTGACACTTTTGTTAGCTGACATTAGTCACTTTACATTGAGTAAAAGAACTGCTATTCAAGTATTTGATGTGATGTAGCCACATGGGCTGGTTACTAAGGGAAACAACTCCACTACAATTGATGTAATATTACAAATGTTGAATTGCCTCCCTTGCTCAAGAATGTTGATGATTTGTGGCTAGGTATTCTGTACCTTAGCGAAGACGGTAGAACATAAGACATCTAATCTCGAGGTTGTGGGTTCGAATCCGGGACTGGCCAACTAAAATTTACTAACCGTCTTTCCGATTAATAAGACTTTAAACCTAGCTCCCATGTATGGTTGCTATACACCTGGCATGTAAGATGAACCAGTGGTGTCTCTGGAACGAGTACGCCTCCTGCGTCTGCACTATCTGCCTAAACCCACAATAATGATCTCTGGGGCCCTCGTCAATATGGAATATCCGGCGACGAGGATAAAAAACATACAAACATAAAATATAACTCTGTAGTGCCTCCGTAGCTCAGTGGTTAACACGTTTGCCGCCTAACCCGGCGACCCGGGTTCAAATCCGGATAGAGGCACTCATGTGCCTGTCATATTTCAGCAGAAAGCTGACTGACAAATAAAGATTGTGTTCGGTATATGGATAACAAGCTACACAAGGTTGATATTTATTGTCGCAGTGTATCGATGCAATTGATCGGTGTACGTCGGATAATGTGACGGTATGTAATGCAACAAACGAACAACAACAAAGGTACGTCTTATTGGCTTATAACGCTTCTTGCAGAATGGGTCGGCCAAACAACCTCGCTATAGCATTGGTATTAACGTTGTACGATGGTCAAGGGCTATTTTTGCATTTTTCTTTTTCTAATATGACAAACAGTCCACATACGATCGTGTACAAATTCTATTAGATCTACATTTTTTTCGGTGAGGTTACCCAAAACCCCTCAAGAAACTGTCGTTGATGCCCTGAACATGTAATCCAAAAGAATATATACATACATATAAAACAAGAAAGACAAACTATTGCGTAACATTTATTCATCAGCCAGAAAATTCAAAGAAGAAAGTACACGTGTATAAATACTTGACTACAAAGTGCTTATAAATGGTATACGTTTGTAATTTTCAAGTTCACTCATACAAGATACGTCGTAATAAGGCACAAGCTAGCCGACGAAAATCGTCGAGTTTTACAAGCGGCAGATATCATTATATGGTGTGTGTGGGTATGTTATAAGTATTATGGAATATGTAGGCCTAATTGTATTGGTTTTGGTATTAATTGTACTTTTTGGTTTGTTTTCTTTGGCAGTTGACAATCGCCAGTTGCTGCTGCTACATAGTTTTCGACTGTTTCATAAGTTTCGGCTGTTACATCATTTTCGGCTGTTACACCATTTTCGGCTGTTACACCATTTTCGGCTGTTTTAACGTCATCAGTTAGCATAAACGGCGAGCAGTTTACATTTATATTTTTGTATGGTCACTATAATCATCCAGTACTGACTTGCTACACCACGAGCAACTATGACGTCCTCTGTACATATCGATAGCTTAGAATGAGAAGGTCGTAAGTACAAAATCGATATTTTGAGAAAACAAGAAAAATAACTGTAAGAAAACACTCTTTACCTTTGGTAAAACAAGCTGTTTCAACTTCAGTTTGGTTAACATGACAAGTTCCGATTTTCATGAAGATAGGCTCATAAGCAGCGCCTTATGATGCTACATTTATTTATGTATCAGTCTTATAAGGTTGTAAGTAGTACTTACGACCTTCTCATTCTAAGCCAGCGATATGTGGGACATGACAGATGTTTGTGCCACTATAGAATATAATCAGTTCATCCTGGTTAGCAAACACACGTCAGCCGTTTTGCTATACCATGTACAGCTGCTCACAAGTATTACAAACTTTATTAGATTATTAGTGCAAAAGAATAAAACCAAAGTGATTGATCTTCATGTCAACAACAGTAAATGGTATTAAATGTTTTTTTTTTAAAATGATTACAACTTTGGATCAGCAGCTTCCTGTTATCAAGTTTGTATATATGTATGCATAGTTTATTAGGTTTTTTTTGTTAGAAATGAAAGCAGTAGCGCAGTTATGTAGCTGTGGTTCAAGGTCATTACGAGTCAGGTACATCGGGCTGGGCGTTACAATTATAACCAGGTTCAACATTCCCGCAGACCAAGCCGCCTTCACACGGAGTCGCATACAATGTACACTCGTTAATGTCTGTAAAAAAGCAGAACATAGGATATCAAAAATACAGTTTTTATTACATAATTCAGACACTGCTTCCATCGTAACTACTCGGGAATTTCAATAACTGAGAAATACGCAATTTTGTTAGATAAACGACGAGGAGTTCCGATTGACGCTGCTGATGAAGCATACCATAGCTTAGGGATTATTTGTCCATATAGCCATTTTCAAATATTCGTAAGAACGTTATTATTTAATTAACCGCTGTAACTTAAAAACCCCAGTTGTTCTGAATTTAGCAAGTTGGTGATTTTTTTAAAGGTTTAAAAATCCATGACATTTAAACCAGCGTTTATTTTTCGTCTTGAACATAAATATAGTCTGAGGACGTAACTAACCACAGAGTTATGAGGATGTGAATGACTATTTCAGTTAAGTATGGCTGAAAATGGAGACATAGTCTAGGAGGAGAAGTCGTTTGAATTAAGTGTTGGCGGGCACGAGGACGCAAGGACTTATGCGACTAGTGAGCTAAAATGCAATCGGTAAAGCCCGGTTTAGACCTTGGCCTATTAGCCTATTAGATTGAGGGAGCATAATCACTGTGTTTAAACGAGTCGATTCCCGACAATTGCAATAAAGGCATACACGTTGAAGTATACATGTATATCATGACAATAAGCCATACAGTGATCAGGTTTTACATGTGATTTCAGAAGCAATAAGTGATACAAGTTGAATTTTATATTAATCCGATGAACCATACAGTGATTTGGTTTATACTCTGTGATAATTAAATTGTACTTACCAATACAGGCAGTTCCGTCCCCATTAAATTCGTACCCACTCTGGCAAGTACATGTGAAACTACCTACAGTGTTAGTACAGTAGGCGTTGGACGCCGGACAGTCATCGGTCTCAGCGGTACATTCATTTAGGCCTATATCTAAATGTAGAATAAGAATCAGTTTATTTATTACCTATACATGTTAAGGTCAGAGGCCACTAAAACAAGCATGGCAACTGATTGGTTGAAAAAGTGTAGGGAAACCCGTACTGATAGAATTGGATAGAACGTGATTGGATAAAATGCATTGCTTGCAATAAGGAAAAGGTTGTCAAACCCAAGGAATATAATGTGTTTTGAGCATTTTGAAATATTTGACAAGTGTCTAGCCGTATAATTTACTTTTTGAAAGCCTTTTTAGAAAAGTATGTGATTGACCGCATTCCGGGTACTTTCATTTCACATGGTGGGGGGGGGGGTAGTGGTGTTGCAATGAAATTTGTAAGGAAACAAATTGGCTTTGCCTTTATAATGAGGTAATTATTTTGTCATTTATGAACTAATCAAACAAATGCATACTGATTTTTGTGCCAAACCTCGATTTTAAGGACTGATATGTGGTCTTATGTTATAATGTAGGTCTATGGGAAATGCAATAGTGGTCTCTGACCTAAATAAGCACTATATAAATGCCTCCGCGGACCAAAATCCGATATATAGTCAGATAGTCCGGTAAAAACTTAGAATCGACTGGAAATGGGGATATGCCTTGGCAAATCTGCTTCGGAATCATGAAATTGGGTTAAAATGCTTTGTATGCATGTATGTGATGTAGTGAAATCGTTGTATTCAGAAATATTTGGCATTCTGGTCTGAATATGAAAGTGAAAGTAGGGTTGTGGCTAACGGACTTTGAGTCAATCCGTACGTGTAAGAAAATCTGTTCACCATTTTTGACGAACCAAATTTTTCTAATATGATACATGACCACTACTTTTTTAATTTCTTGTAGCTGGATGCTATTTTTATTGACTAATATCTTTTAAGAGGGCCCCGTGGACAAAAACTTGACACTTTTGTTAGCTGACATTAGTCACTTTACATTGAGTAAAAGAACTGCTATTCAAGTGGCTACTTTTGATATTTGATGTGATGTAGCCACATGGGCTGGTTACTAAGGGAAACAACTCCACTACAATTGATGTAATATTACAAACGTTGAATTGCCTCCCTTGCTCATAAATGTTGATGATTTGTGGCTAGGTATTATGTACCTTAGCGCAGACGGTAGAACATAAGACTTCTGATCACGGGATTGTGGTTTGAATCCCGGGCTGGCCAACTAAATTCACTAACAGTTTTCAGTCGGATAAGACTTTAAACCTAGGTCCCATGTATGGATCTGGATCGAGTTTACCTCCTGTGTCTGCACTGTGACTATGAGCCTAAACCCACAATGATGATCTCTGGGGGCCTCGCCCATATGGAATACCGGGCGACGAGGATAAAAACATACACACATAAAATATGATTATGTAGTGCCTCCGTAGCTCAGTGGTTAGCACGCTTGCCACCAAATCCGGATAGAGGCACTCATATGCCTGTCACATTTCAGCGCAAAGCTGATTGGCAAATAAAGATTGTGTTCGGTTTATGGATAACAAGCTACACAATGTTGATATTTATTGTCGCAGTTAATCAATGTAATTGATCGGCGTACCTCGGATAAAGTAAGAGACTGTATATAATGCAACAAACGGACAACAACAAAGGCATGTCTTGTCGGCTTAAAACGCTTCTTGCAGAATGGGTCGAGCAAACAGCCTCGCTAATAGAATTCGTATAAACGTTGTACGATAGTCAGGGGCTATTTTTGCATTTGTCTTTTTCTAATATGACAAACAGTCCACATACGATCGTGTACAAATTCTATTAGATCTACATTTTTTTCGGTGAGGTTACCCAAAACCCCTCAAGAACTGTCGTTGATGCCCTGAACATGTAATCCAAAAGAATATATACATACATATAAAACAAGAAAGACAAACTATTGCGTAACATTTATTCATCAGCCAGAAAATTCAAAGAAGAAAGTACACGTGTATAAATACTTGACTACAAAGTGCTTATAAATGGTATACGTTTGTAAATTTCAAGTTCACTCATACAAGATACGTCGTAATAAGGCACAAGCTAGCCGACGAAAATCGTCGAGTTTTACAAGCGGCAGATATCATTATATCGTGTGTGTGGGTATGTTACAAGTATTATGGAATATGTAGGCCTAATTGTATTGGTTTTGGTATTAATTGTACTTTTTGGTTTGTTTTTTTTGGCAGTTGACAATCGCCAGTTGCTGCTGCTACATAGTTTTCGACTGTTTCATAAGTTTCGGCTGTTACATCATTTTCGGCTGTTACACCATTTTCGGCTGTTACACCATTTTCGGCTGTTTTAACGTCATCAGTTAGCATAAACGGCGAGCAGTTTACATTTATATTTTTGTATGGTCACTATAATCATCCAGTACTGACTTGCTACACCACGAGCAACTATGACGTCCTCTGTACATATCGATATTTTGAGAAAACAAGAAAAATAACTGTTAGAAAACACTCTTTACCTTTGGTAAAACAAGCTGTTTCAACTTCAGTTTGGTAAACATGACAAGTTCCGATTTTCATGAAGATAGGCTCATAAGAAGCGCCTTATGATGCTACATTTATTTATGTATCAGTCTTATAAGGTTGTAAGTAGTACTTACGACCTTCTCATTCTAAGCCAGCGATATGTGGGACATGACAGATGTTTGTGCCACTATAGAATATAATCAGTTCATCCTGGTTAGCAAACACACGTCAGCCGTTTTGCTATACCATGTACAGCTGCTCACAAGTATTACAAACTTTATTAGATTATTAGTGCAAAAGAATAAAACCAAAGTGATTGATCTTCATGTCAACAACAGTAAATGGTATAAAATGTTTTTTTGAAAAATGATTACAACTTTGGATCAGCAGCTTCCTGTTATCAAGTTTGTTTATATGTATGCATAGTTTATTAGGTTTTTTTTGTTAGAAATGAAAGCAGTAGCGCAGTTATGTAGCTGTGGTTCAAGGTCATTACGAGTCAGGTACATCGGGCTGGGCGTTACAATTATAACCAGGTTCAACATTCTCGCAGACCAAGCCGCCTTCACACGGAGTCGGATACAATGTACACTCGTTGATGTCTGTAAAAAAGTAGAACATTGGATATCAAAAATATAGTTTTTATTAGTAATACATACTTCAGACGCTGCTTCATTCGTAACTACTCGGGAATTTCCGTAACTGAGAAATACGCAATTTCGTTAGATAAACGCCGAGGAGTTCCGATTGACGCTGCTTATGAAATCATACAATAGCTTAAGGGTTATTTTCCCATATAGCCATTTTCAAATATTCGTAAGAACGTTATTATTTAATTAACCGCTGTAACTTAAAAACCCCAGTTGTTCTGAATTTAGCAAGTTGGTGATTTTTTTAAAGGTTTTAAAAAGGTTTTTTTTTCCAAATAGGGTTACCATCCATGACATTTAAACCAGCGTTTATTTTTCGTCTTGAACATAAATATAGTCTCAGGACGTAACTAACCACAGAGTTATGAGGGTGTGAATGACTATTTCAGTTAAGTCTGGTTAAAAATGGAGACATAGTCTAGGAGGAGAAGTCGTTTGAATTAAGTGTTGGCGGGCACGAGGACGCAAGGACTTATGCGACTAGTGAGCTAAAATGCAATCGGTAAAGCCCGGTTAAGACCTTGGCCTATTAGCCTATTAGATTGAGGGAGCATAATCACTGTGTTTAAACGAGTCGATTCCCGACAATTGCAATAAAGGCATTCACGTTGAAGTATACATGTATAGCATGACAATAAGCCATACAGTGATCAGATTTTATATATGATTTCAGTAGCAATAAGTGATACAAGTTGAATTTTATATTAACTTACCAATACACGCAGTTTCGTCCGCATTAAATTCGTACCCACTCTGGCAAGAACAGTCGAAACTTCCTGGAGTGTTAGTACAGTAGGCGTTTGACGCTGGACAATCATCGGTCTCAACGGTACATTCATTTATATCTAAGTGTAGAATAAGAATCAGTTTATTTATTACCTATACATGTTAAGGTCAGAGGCCACTAAAACAAGCATGGCAACTGATTGGTTGAAAAAGTGTAGGGAAACCCGTACTGATAGAATTGGATAGAACGTGATTGGATAAAATGCATTGTTTGCAATAAGGAAAAGGTTGTCAAAAGCAAGGAATATAATGTGTTTTGAGCATTTTGAAATATTTGACAAGTGTCTAGCCGTATAATTTACTTTTTGAAAGCCTTTTTAGAAAAGTATGTGATTGACCGCATTTCGGGTACTTTCATTTCACATGGTGGGGGGTAGTGTTGTTGCAATGAAATTTGTCAAAAAGTCCGGTAAAAAACTTTGAATCGACTGGAAATGGGGGTATGTCTTGACAAATCTGCAACGGAATCATGGAATTGGGTTTAAATGCTTTGTATACATGTATGTGATGAAGTGAAATTGTTTTATTCAGAAATATTTGGCATTCTGGCTTATATATGAAAGTGAAAGTAGGGTTGGAGCTAACGGACTTTGAGTCAATCCGTACGAGTGAGAAAATCTGTTCACCGCGTTTGGCGAACCAAATTTTTCTGATATGATATATGCCCCCTAATTTTTAATTTTGTTGTAGCTGGATGCTATTTCTATTAACTAGTAGATTGTAATAGGGCCCCGTGGACAAAAGCTTGATACTTTTGTTAGCTGACATTGGTCACTTTAGTTGAGTTAAAGAACAATTCTATTTGGTGTTTTTTTACCTAAACTTCAAATCTGTCACAATCTGCACCGGTGCTGTGTTGTTATAGCATGCGAGTTGTCGCATGTATGGACTGGAAGTCGTTCAGCTTCAAGCTTTTTAACCTCTTTAATATTGTAGACTGTTAATTATGAATGAAGTGCTAATCTTATGTGCTATATATAATATTATGTCTGACGTATAGATTTATAAGCAACTCTGCTCTATATATTTTACCGTAGTGTTGCATGTTTTGTTATACAGACGCTGTTCTTATGCTAATAAACTGAAACTGAAAGTGTTATGATGATGTTAATGCGACGATAATACGCATGTATTCCTGAGTACGTATACATATATAGTATCAAAAAATGTTCAATTCAATCACAATATAATATTAAACAATACACTGAAGTATTTCATAAGTGTTACATTGTAGTTATTATCATTATTATGTAGCCCTGTACAAATAATCGAGTGCTATTCAAGTGGCTACTTTTGTAATTTGATGTGATGTAGGCTCATGGGTACTGGTTATTTGGCTGGTTACTGAGGGAAACAACTCCACTAACTTTACAATTGATGTAATATGTAATATCACAAATGTTGAATTACCTCCCTTGCTCAAGAATGTTGATGATTTGTGGCTAGGTATTCTGTACCTTAGCGCAGACGGTAGAACATAAGACTTCTGATCACGGGGTTGTGGGTTTGAATCCCGGGCTGGCCAACTAAATTTACTAACAGTCTTCAGTCGGATAAGACTTTAAACCTAGGTCCCATGTATGGATCTGGATCGAGTTTACCTCCTGTGTCTGCACTATGAGCCTAAACCCACATTGATGATCTCTGGGGGGGGCCTCGTCAATATGGAATATCCGGCGACGAGGATAAAAACACACACATAAAATATGATTATATAGTGTCTCCGTAGCTCAGTGGTTAGCACGCTTGCCGCCTTACCCGGCGACCCAGGTTCAAATCCGGATAGAGGCACTCATTTGCCTGCCATATTTCAGCAGAAAGCTGATTGGCAAAATAAAGATTGTGTTCGGTATATGGATTACAAGCTACACAAGGTTGATATTTATTGTCGCAGTTAATCAATGTAATTGATCGGCGTACGTCGGATAATGTGACAGACTGTATGGAATTCAATGCAAAAAACTGACAACAACAAAGGCATGTCTTGTCGGCTTATAACGCTTCTTGCAGAATGGGTCGAGCAAACAGCCTCGCTAATAGAATTCGTATAAACGTTGTACGATAGTCAGGGGCTATTTTTGCATTTTTCTTTTTCTAATATGACAAATAGTCCACATACGATAGTGTACAAATTCTATTAGATCTACACTTTTTTCGGTGAGGTTACCCAAAACCCCTCAAGAAACTGTCGTTGATGCCCTGAACATGTAATCCAAAAGAATATATACATACATATAAAGCAAGAAAGACAAATTATTGCGTAACATTTATTCATCAGCCAGAAAATTCAGAGAAGAAAGTACACGTGTATAAATACTTGACTACAAAGTGCTTATAAATGGTATACGTTTGTAATTTTCAAGTTCACTCATACAAGATACGTCGTAATAAGGCACAAGCTAGCCGACGAAAATCGTCGAGTTTTACAAGCGGCAGATATCATTATATGGTGTGTGTGGGTATGTTACAAGTATTATGGAATATGAAGGCCTAATTGTATTGGTTTTGGTATTAATTGTACTTTTTGGTTTGTTTTCTTTGGCAGTTGACAATCGCCAGTTGCTGCTGCTACATAGTTTTCGACTGTTTCATAAGTTTCGGCTGTTACATCATTTTCGGCTGTTACACCATTTTCGGCTGTTACACCATTTTCGGCTGTTTTAACGTCATCAGTTAGCATAAACGGCGAGCAGTTTACATTTATATTTTTGTATGGTCACTATAATCATCCAGTACTGACTTGCTACACCACGAGCAACTATGACGTCCTCTGTACATATCGATATTTTGAGAAACAAGAAAAATAACTGTTAGAAAACACTCTTTACCTTTGGTAAAACAAGCTGTTTCAACTTCAGTTTGGTTAACATGACAAGTTCCGATTTTCATGAAGATAGGCTCATAAGAAGCGCCTTATGATGCTACATTTATTTATGTATCAGTCTTATAAGGTTGTAAGTAGTACTTACGACCTTCTCAGTCAGGTACATCGGGCTGGGCGTTACAATTATAACCAGGTTCAACATTCTCGCAGACCAAGCCGCCTTCACACGGAGTCGCTTCCACTGTACACTCGTTGATGTCTGTAAAAAAGTAGAACATTGGATATCAAAATTACAGTTTTTATTACATAATTCAGACACTGCTTCCATTGTTACTACTCGGGAATTTCCGTAACTGAGAAATACGCAATTTTGTTAGATAAACGACGAGGAGTTCCGATTGACGCTGCTTATGAAATCATACCATAGCTTTAAAAGGGATTATTTGCCCATATAGCCATTTTCAAATATTCGTTAGAACGTTATTATATTATAAACCGCTGTAACTTATAAATACCTGGTATTTTGAATGTAGCAAGTTGGTGATTTTTTTACAGTTTAAAAAGGATTTTTCCAATTGGGTACCATCTTTGACATTTAAACCAGCGTTTATTTTCGTCCTGAACATAAATATAGTCTGAGGACGTAACTAACCACAGATTTAGCATGATGTGAATGACTATTACAGTTAAGTTTGGTTGAAAATGGAGACGTAGTCCAGTAGGAGAAGTCGTTTGAATTACGTGTTGGCGGGCACGAGGACACAAGGACTTATGTGACTTGTGAGCTAAAATAAAATCGGTAAAGCACAGCTTAGACCTTAGCCTATTAGCCTATTAGATTGAGGGAGCATAATCACTTTGTTTAAACGAGTCGATTCCCGACAATTGCACACGTTGAAGTATACATGTATATCATGACAATAAGCCATACAGTGATCAGGTTTTACATGTGATTTCAGTAGCAATAAGTGATACAAGTTGAATTTTATATTTATCCGATGAACCATACAGTGATTTGGTTTATACTCTGTGATAATTAAATTGTACTTACCAATACACGCAGTTTCGTCCCCATTAAATTCGTACCCACTCTGGCAAGTACATGTGAAACTACCTTCAGTGTTAGTACAGTAGGCGTTGGACGCCGGACAGTCATCGGTCTCAGTGGTACATTCATTTATATCTGTAAATGTAGAATAAGAATAAGTTTTTTTATTACCTATACTAGTCTGGAGTTCCTTCCCCTTACCACTACGCTAATCGGGAACCAGGCTATAACCTATACTAGTCTGGAGTTCCTTCCCCTTACCACTACGCTAATCGGGAACCAGACTATAACCTATACTAGCCTGGAGTTCCTTCCCCTTACCACTACGCTAATCGGGAACCAGACTAACCTATACTAGTCTGGAGTTCCTTCCCCTTACCACTAAGCTAATCGGGAACCAGATTATAACCTATACATGACTATAACCTATACATGTTAATGATCACTAAACGCCTACGCGAACCAAAATCAGACCAAAATCAGATAACACAGTGGAAGCTTTGTCTAAAATAACTAGCTAAATCAATCAAGCATGTGCGTAGGAGCAGGGGGGGGGGGGGGCAGGGGGCCAGGCCCCTTATGCCTGGACAGGGGGGGGCAACATATATCCCCCCCCAATAATTCAGACCAAAAGTATAATTTCGACCTAATATATCTCGTTATAGGCAATTTGCCTTCAGTTCTTGGTGAAAGCGTATAAAAAAATATTTTTGCGAGCGAAGTTAGCAAAATAACTTCCTTATATAAATATATTTCATCACCCATTGTTTGCAAAAAGTCCACTCCTGACTCGTGACAGAAATTATACTCTAAACGTCCCCCAACCCTCGTTTACGACTTTGAGAGGTTGTCCATTATATATTAGGCCTTTGAAACAAAAGTTTTCACATTAAGCTTCACTCTCAAAATCGAGGCGTTTAAATTTTGTGCAAACACTTTAAAGTAAGAACTTTTAAAATTCCCTGTATTTAGGTCCTTTTTTAATACCAAATAAGGTATCTCGGAACGCTTAGAATGCTCCAGATTGATCCATTGTTTAGAAATTTTTCCCTGGGGAATACCCCCAACCCCCTAATATTTCAACTGATTAACTTTCAGTTACCTATTTTACTAAACCAAATGGGTATTGTCATATATATTGACATAATGCAGTTACTTTACGAGCGAAGCGAGCCAAAATAAATTTTTACCCTAAGTTGCCAAATGTTTGCCCCCCCCCCCCCAAGTTGAAGACGCTCCTACGCCCATGTCAAGGACAATAAATCTGTTGAAATGTTGGGTAGTGTTACATGCCTTTAACAACGCAAGGTTTTATGATGATAAACAAGTACGCTAATTGTGAAAGCAATGCATTGGTTGATTTTGACGTTTTTTTGATGTTTAAGTTGCAAGAAAATTGAAGGTTTGGATAACGAGCACAATGTGACGGACTGACGAAGGAGCGGTCAGATGGACAAGACAACCACTATAAAAGTATGTTTCCCGAGTCATTATGTTAAAAATATTTGAGTTTCAAAACCGTGAAAGTTTGGCTAGCATTTTTCTAGGACAGGACAATCCTGCAACAGTAGATGAGTACTTTTTTACTATTGTTCCGACTCTTGTAAGAAAAAAGTTAATTTACTTATTTTCTAGCACTCTTCTCAGCTTTAAAGCCACTCAAGCACCCTTTGACATCTTAACTTCCCCTGATCATTGGGCTACCTACGTTTGAGTCTGTGGGTTCATTATCTCTCAAAGAAATTATCCAGTGGTCCAGCTGAGAGCCCGGGGAATACCCTAAGTGTACATGTATATTGTTTTTAATAATCACGATGCTGAATCGTCCCTGTGGGTTATTCATTTTGTAGTCCCAAATTATATATATTAATACATTAATTTCACAAAATAATCACTTACCAACGGTGCAAAATTCTCCTGTGAATCCAAGAGGTTCACTTGTACAGTCGCAGGAAACCTGGTTTGCTTGTCCCAAACGGCACTGGGCTGGAGTTCCATTACAGCTACCTTTAAATATGTGATAAATCAAATAAAAAAAGTTTTTAAAAAACCCTTTAACTTAGACCAAGTATTTCATATCACTATAGTAATATAAAAATTTGGTCTAAGTTAAAGGTTTTTAAATTCAAGTCCTGGGCACTGTTTTATCAAAGGACTTACGAACATTTTAAACTTACGCTACAAATTTAAATTCCTTATAACGCGTTTATATCTGCAAATGAAGGAAACATATTGTTTAACATCATTAACTGAATTAATTAACTTATGATTTTACCTATTGCTTTACCAGAATTTGAAGCAGTTACATAATTATAAAGGATACAAATTTGAACGTAAGTTTACGATTACCGTAAATGCTTTGATAAAACAGTGTCCTGGACTGTAACTTAACCTGTACTAGTCGTGTGCTAACCTACCAGGACTCAGCTAAGAATACACGAATATAAGTCAAAGTTAAAAGTTAAGTTACCAATTTTCTAGAGCTCTTTTCAGCTGTTAGGCCGCTCTAGCACCATTTGACATTTTGACTTTTTCCCTGGTCATTCGGCTACGTATGGAAACCTACGCTCATGTCTCCCTTGGGAGACTATTTCTCTCCTGTGGACGTGGCAGCCAACATCGATCTGCGGTGCCCAGGAATTGACACTGTCCTCACAGGTACCATGTTACACCATGGTGGAGTGGAGCATGTGGGTCTTGCTCAAAGAAGTTGACCTGTGGTCAAGAGGGGGGATTGAATCAGGGACCTCTTGATTCCGAAGCGCGCGCCCTATTTCTAGGCCACCGCTCCCCAACCATATATATAGTAAAACCGACAGTATTCTGAATAAACTTGAAACTTGTCTAATTCCATGGTAGAGTATGACCTGTACCGACCGGGAATCAACCCCTGATAGCTTGGTTACAATTCCATTTGCGCTGAACATTGGACAAAGGCAGGGGCTACACACAGCCGCTGTGGTGATAAACAATAATAATGGTCATCATAAGTATACCATATAAGGTAAGATTACTTACAGGCACGGCAGCCATAATTTTCTGAACCCCCGGGGGCCGCACAAAACTCGCCTTCTGAGCATGTCTACAATAAACATAAACACATTAAAGAGGCATTCCCTATAACTATCATATTTTTCTCTACTATCACATTAAATGAGCTAAATGTACAAAACACTATAAGATAAGATAAGATAAGATATGTTTTATTTGTAACGAGGCCACCGGCCCAAAATACAAATTAATGTAAATGCATGTATATGAGTTATGATATATGCATAGTATATTACGAACAAACAATGAAGAAAACAAACATGGTATTATGAAAATATATAGACCTGCAATACATTAGATTAGATCTATATAAATAGGCAAAATATAAGTAAAATGTATATATAGAGAAATAGACATGGTAATGACATTATACATGTACAGTAACAGAAATGACATCTTTGTATATAGACACGTTCAGATAATATATTACAGAGTTTGTCTTAGTAGGAAAGCCCTGTATATGAATTTGGATAGACGATAAATTTGTTTGTCGTCTGTAGTTGACATGATAGAGTAAAAAAGTTGAGTACAGATAGGTCTATTTAACCAGCATTGTGGGAAGAACTCTAATCTCAGATCACAATATAGTGGACATACCAATAACATATGTAATTCGTCTTCCACAGTATATACATTAGATTTTAAACAATGAGCGCAAAATCTAAATTCTCTTTCACTATCAATTATCATAACTTGTCAGAAGAAAGTGTGCGCAAATATGTCTCTATAATGTCAAAAATATATTTATATCACCGATAATAATTTATCGCTTCCAGCTATTTATTTTTATGTGGTCAATAGGAAACAACCCGTGACTATTTTGGGTGGTTACAGAAATATGTTTTCATTCTTTTCTCGGTAATTAGTGGGAGCTTTCTGTTGAAAATTCTGAATCGATTTAAACGATCAACGTTATAGGGAATGCCTCTTTAACAGCTTTCGTCCGACCATATCAACTAATGCTACAATATTACCAATTTTAACTCTCAGACTGAATTGCGTTTAGACAGATCATTAAGAGGCATTCACTAAAACTTCCGGATCGCTTAAAATTATAAGGCGTCAAATAAGAAAGAATATTGCTAAAACCCCTCAAATTTTCAGCAGCCAAAAAAGTATACCATAATCAATAAATCCTCTTTAAGTTTTTTTTAATTACTGTAACAGAAAAAAACAAGTTCTTACCGCACCGCCGTTATTGCAATTTAAAGGGGGTGAAGAGTCTGCATGCCAGACAACGGCAGAGAATAAGATCTGAAAATAATACATTTACGGTTAAAATAAATATTAAAGAGACACACCCTATAGCCAGCATATTATTAACACCTAATGCAGTTAAGGTAAGGAACCACTAAATGCCTCCGCGGGCCAAGTAGTCCTTAAAAGATATGACTGAAAAAATTTGAAAACTGGGGTCTACTGCGGGCAATTTACATTGAGCTAAAGAGCAAATTTATTTGTTGGTTTCTAACCTTAATGAAATAAATGTACGGAAAACAATATATATCATTGTATCAGTAAGAAGAACGTATACCAAAATATTCGGTATAATGACAAAAATATATAATCAGATTTTTAAAATAATAAATCGCTGCGAGCCTTCTATTCAACAACATCGACTACACGAGATGCAGCGTAACGGTATGACTAAAACACGAAACTACATTTTTCTACAAAAAGGACAAAAAGAAAGATTTTATAAATGAAATATCGCCAAATTCTTATGTTTTATACGCATATAATATCAACAAATTGAATAATTGCTCTATTTTGTTCTTCATCAACTTCAGTATTATTTAATAAATAGATATACTTTAAAATTATTATTTGAAAACGTGTCTTTTGATCTTCTTTTCGTCTTGTTCGTCCTTTAGTCATAGGAAAATGGACTTTTCGAGCTTTAGTCCCTCGCACTAAAGTCTGATCTTTTGAAAAAAGTTAAGTTACCAATTTACTAGGGCTCTTTTCAGCTGTTAGGCCGCCCAAGCACCCTTTGACCATTTTAACTCCCTTGGCCATTGGGCTACATATGGAAACCTACACTCCTGTCTCCCTGGGGAGACTATTTCTCTCATGTGGGCGTGGCAGCCAACATCGATCTGCGGCGCCCAGGAATAGACACTACCCTCATAGGTACCATTTTACACCATGGTGGAGTGGAGCACGTGGGTCTTGCTCAGAGAAATTAACCAGTGGTCCAGAGGGGGATCGTTGATCCCGAAGCGCGCGTCCTACCTCTATGCCACCGCTCCCCACATAGCACATTAAACTAGAACAGAATAGATCGGAATAGAGCATAACAGATTGGAATAGAACAAAGCAGATTGGAATAGAACAGAGCAGATTGAATAGAGCAGAGCAGATTGGAATAGAACAAAGCAGATTGGAATAGAACAGAGCAGATTGAATAGAGCAGAGCAGATTGGAATAGAGCAGAGCACATTGTAATAGAGCAGAGCACATTGTAATAGAGCAGAGCACATTGTAATAGAGCAGAGCACGTTGTAATAGAGCAGAGCAGATCGGAACAGAAAAGAGCACTGGGTAGGAATAGAGAAGAACGCGTTGGAAGAGAGCAGAACACATCGGAAGCGAGAAGAACACATGGGAATAGAGCAAAGCAAGTAGGAATAGAACAGAGCAGATAGGAATAGAGCAAAGCAAGTAGGAATAGAGCAGAGCAGATAGGAATAGAACAAAGCAAGTAGGAATAGAGCAGAGCAGATAGGAATAGAGCAGAGCAGATAGGAATAGAACAAAGCAAGTAGGAATAGAGCAAAACCAAACAGAATAATGATTTTGATTTAGCTAACATCATGACAATACTATCAGTGTATAACAAACCTACACTGACCATGTGATGGACGCCATACGTATGCCACAAGTATGGCCGTTGTCAATCGTAACCACTCGGGTATTTCCGTGTTGAATCCGGATTGTTACGAGGAATCCCGATTGGATCGTTGTATGATATCATGTGTTAGTCTGGAGTTCCTTCCCCTATCACTACGTAAGGGTCCTTTGCTAAATGTAATCAGCAAAATCGGGAACCAGACTAATCATGTGTGTGATGTGCGTTATGGGCGTGTAATAAGTCCCAGCAGTCAATTATTATTCGATTTATTACATATTTGATTATCGCAGGTGCACGGCGGTTGGAAGGCTGATTTGGCGCAGCTTTAATGATCACATTTACCAGCTTATAAGTTGAAGGCCGCTCAAACACTGCAGATCACGTTGACAAACCTTTTTGCAACATTTAACTAGTGAGGAGTATCTAATATAGGCTATGTCTAGTAAGCAATTTAATCATGTTTCTTCAAACTTCGAGCATCTGTCGCGATATCTGTTAAGTACGCTCCTGGCTTAATAATTGGGCGTCTTTGTATCATGCACGAGCTATCACACACCTATACCAAAACGACTAACATACCCTTTTAGAGCCAGTCGTCGGATACCAAGTATGAGTGATATTCTGGTAAAGTGGGTGATTTAAGAAATGATTACTGACATTATATTACACTTTTAAGTGAATATTTCACTTACAATAATGGCAATAATGGCAATGACGATTTAGATAGTTGCAATTTATTGCAAATCCCATTAACCTATCTGTTTCATCATAATGACTCTATTTAAGATAATAATATTACTTAAAAGTGGTGACATTGAGAATTGTCAAATATAATGGTCTGTGCAAACGATCGAGAACTTTTAGCTTACTTAACTTGCATGACGTAGATCTACATGTATTTAATCGTAGTAAAACACTTTTAAAATCGTTTATCCACTTAGTTCAATCAAAAGCTACACCCCTTGTACTTAGTGTGTTTATAATTTTAATGCATGATCTTAAGCAAAGCTCCAACCTGAAACTCTAACAAATTTGTGTGTTTCCCTAATACTTCTTTATGGTTAAGAGCGTAGGGGAATTACTGAATATGACCTTGACAAGTTATCAACCTCTCAGACAAAAATGCTTAAGAAGAAACCGTAGACTATCTCAGTGAATGAAAATCTCACTGAAGACCCCTTAAACCATTGCAGACATGAATATTTAGGTACAATACTCTTGCAGCCGAGCTTAGCCTTTATTTGTCAGCCAGCTTTCTGCTGAAATATAACTAGCATATATATATGTCTCCATCCGGATTTGAATCCGGGTCAGTAGATAAGACGCCAAGCGCTCTAACCACTGAGCTACGGAGGCGAAGAAGGTGTATATGAAGTGAGTAGAAAGAAAAACGATTCCATCACGAAGATTACTTAAGATAACACTGGAAACCTGAATCGAAGATGAAATGGCAAAATACCATATTTACAACACGGCGACAAACTGTCGAGTTTAATTTTAGTTTAATCATATTTTAGTGCATGATTTTTTACAACATTTACAAAGGGTTTGCATATAATCATGTAAAAATTAGTTACATGTACAACAAATAAAAGCATCGCATAAATGTAAACCACAGAAACTTTAACAATGTTATATTCATTACAAAAGGATCGGACCACAAGTTATTTCAACATTTTATGTCAGCCTACTCCTCTCGAGTCAGAGTCGAGAATAATGAACCAATCCTGTGAAACAGTGGAGCATATTGCGATAGGCCTGCTCCGGTGAATGTTCTTTATGTTGTTACCCTACATGTCACATGACATAACGAACACTTGATCCAAGTACAGATAAGTAGTAGTAACTAGTTAGTATGATCACATCCATAACGGTTATGTAAATTTTTGCTGGCTTAGAATGAGAAGGTCGTAAGTACAAACTCGATATTTTGAGAAAACAAGAAAAAAGTGTCTGAAAACTACTCTTTACTTATGGAAACACACTTTTCAACTGCGGTTTGGTCAACATGACAAGTTCCGATTTTCATGAAAATAGACTCTTAAGAAGCGCCTTGAGATGCAGATTTTAAATATGCAGAAGTCTTAAAAGGTCCTGTTAAAGCAGTGACCTTCTCATGTTAAGCCAGCGATATATGTGTTTGGATATTTACAGTTAATTGACAAAATAGTGCTTTATTTTTTCATGTGATATACTTGTTCTGCAAAATCAAATCAGACATTCATCTGTAGAGATTTTTCTATTGAACATAGAAAGCCATGGCGCGGCAAATACTCTGGGCTAGAGTTGGAGTGTGGGTAAGGCTCGGGTAAGGTTTAGGGATTAGGGTCTATTTATGTCCAGGATAGTGAATGGTATATGCCTAGGACCACAATATAGAAAAGAATCGCACTCGCTTTGTTCAACCGAATTTGGCCGCACCGAATCGGCCGCGCGTGTATGGCGTTTCGAAAATTTGGCACACTATCAACGAACATGGCTCAATATGTTTTAACTCTCAACGAATGTAGCATATATGGCCGTCGAGATGATATACTTTTCACTTTTCGAATAAAGCTCATTTTTCTGTCAACCATATTAGGCGCATTTTTTCCCTTAGAATCGAACGTCGTATTTTTCTTTTCTAACATACGAATAAAGCTCATGTATTATGTTCGCCATAATCAGTTCATGTTTTCACCTTCCATGTAATGCAGTAAAGCTCACGTGATATGTAAGCCACTGTGTACTGTATACAGAACAGTGATTAATGCAATATCAACAGAGATAGTCATCATTAGTTGTCCTTAAGCTATAGGTTGCTATGATATGTTAAAATGTAAGACAAACTTACGTACGTAACTCGTCTTGTTGATCAACCTTGGCGTTCTTTAATTGATTTTGACGGTTTTACATTTAATTTTGTTTCGTACCACCTCATTAATTCGTCTGATCAGTCCAAACGAAGTTTGTGTGATTGTTGAACTACTTTTAGCTTAAAGGTTTTGACATTAAACAGTATAAACAATACTGTTCAAACAACTTAATGTACAACAGGCTGTCTGCGAACATATGAATGGAAAATAAGGAACACGAACGATGCATGGATAAAGGTACTAGTACAATGAACATTAAATAAGTGAAAAACTTGCAGGCCTTTCATCAAAAACCGCCCAATAGTACTTCCAGTGCTTTGGTTTACTGTTGTCGAAACGTCGATTTGACACTCGACTTTCCGAAAGTACAAATGGTATTTACGTTGGTCCAAACATCATAGACTAACGTTAGACTAAATTATATATTATATAAGTATGAACCTAGTTTTAGTTAAAAAGGTATGAGAAAATCCGACAGGGAAGGTAGCATTCAACCTAACCAGCCGAGCACAGAAATCAGAAAAACCACAACACAACTACCCTGAGCAATGCCACACATAAGCCAAAGAAACAATAAAAAATCCAAGTCCCGCTGAAATAATGCAGGATGACCCAATTTCACAAAGAAATTATAGAATAGCGGTTATTGCATGAGACCGAATGAAACGCAGCCAAGACTCAATTAAGTTCCCCAAGGCCCCGCAAGGCACAAACGCATGCCAAAACGGCGACCAAATTAGGCACAGCAATTTAACCCCTGTGCGTGATCTAGTTTAAAACACAAAGGACAGTGACCTAACATTTTGCGACCTAAAGATGCACAACTACGACTTGTCCTAGTTTAAAATAATGGGCAAGTTAGGAATAAGTTGGGACTTAAGCGTAACTTTTATGACAAACATTCCGATTTATTTTATGTCGATCATGTTGCACAAACTGCACTCATGTCTACATCGTAAAATATAATCCTCAAATATCTATATAGGATTGGCGACATAAATATTATAGTTTAACTTTTAAATACGTTAAAAACGCTTCTTGCTTTATACGTTCAAATGAAGTTAAACAGATTTAATCTGATCCAAACTAAAAGTGAAAGTGCGCAAAAAGTACAAAAAGTATCCCATCAGTATACGCGTTACTCTCAACCGTATCCGTTTAAAAGAATAAAATCACACATCCATCTCTGTGCAAGATGAGAAATCGGACCGCTCTCTGCACTGGCTCTGTCATTCGAAGACTTTTGAATTTCAATGGTCGGATGTGAACTTTGAGCTGGGATCGCGGGTCTTACTCCAGCAACGACGTCATGTCGAGGTGATTATTTTCGTCATTTTATTATAAAATTCAACGATCAGCTTTATATGCTTTTTATTGTTTTTGCTTGCCAGAGAACAGAGAGGAGTCCGGGCCAGGACAGAGAGGGGCCTGGGGGCAAGAACTACGGTGCCTCACTAGGGCCATCGCGGCGTAGCTATAAAAAGTCGCTAGTGCGATGGAGAAAAGTCGATAGTACGATAATGAAAACTCGAAAATACGATGATGAAAATTCGATTGTACGGTAGTGAAAAGTCGATAGTAGGAAACAACGATAATACAAAGTATGAAAAGTCGATAGTACGATCGACTTTTTATTATCGTGTTTTCGAGTTATCACTATCGTGCTATCGACTTTTCAAAACACGAAAATAGTACGATAGCGAAAAGTCGATAGGTCGATAGTGAAAGGTCGATAGTGCGATAGTGAAAACTCAAGTACACGATCGTGAAAACTCGATAGTACGATAATGAAAAGTCGATAGTACGAAAGAACGATTTAATATACGTACGATGGTGAAAAGTCGATAGTATGACAGTGAAAACTCGATATAATATCGACTTTTCACTATCGTACTATCACCTTTTCGAGTTTTCATGATCGTACTATCGAATTTTCATCATCGTATCATCGGGTTGTCACTGTCGTACTATTGACTTTCTTGTTTTGGATTACATATATGCCGCGATGGCCCTAACGGGACACCGTAAAGAACAGAGAGGGTCCGGGGCAAGAACAGAGAGAAGTCCGGGGCAGGAACAGAGGCACTCCGAGGAAAGAACAGGGGGTCGGGTACATGCTTCAACGAAACCGAAAGTATTTTGATGAAATGTTTTTTATGAAAATAACCACATATACATATAAAGGGTTAAAGTCTCACTCAGAACACATTCAGAACAACAAAATAATGCAACGACAGCACTACTTTGCTTACTTCCGCATTCACCTGAGCTCTGACGTCATTTACGGAAAATGGCGCCACTTGATGAGAGTGAAAATCGCAAAAGCCTGGCTATAACATACGTCTATCAAGCATTTGCCATTTTTGCTTATTCATTTGTAACAGCTTTTTACACCATAACTGCGTTTTCTGTGGGGTTTTTTTTTCAATCCGTTAAAGCACAGATATCCTCGAGTGACCATAATTCGCCTACTTAAGCGTTAAACACGCAATAAACAATGGCAAACTTCATGTTTATATTAAATAAGGTCACTTACTTGGTAATATAATTCCTTCAATTTATCTTACTCAAATGTACACCAATAAAATGATAAAATACTCCAAGAATTGAATAAAGCAAACGTCATAGTAAATAAAAGTCGGCCATTTTAACCGTGACCTAAATACGTCACATGGCGCGCGCGATCAATTGGGCCAAAACTATTCACTTTAGCTAAACGTCCCAATTATGAAATTAAGCCTGAGCATTGTTAAATCAAATTAAGAAATAAATCTAGTGCAAAAACAGCATATTTGTCACTGTTAAGTGATATTTACTCGTCGTGTATTAATTCTGATTGGTCGTGCCACACGCCAGTCTCTAATGGGTAATAAATAGACTTTGGCTGCATTATAAACGAACTTTTTTTACATCGCCATTACGGGCGTGGATCACTTAATGAATTTTAAGATACTCGCCGATAGTGATGTGTGATCTGCCGATGTATGGTCTACAGAAATACAGAATTCGATTTTTTTTGCTATTCTGACCGTAAGGTCGGAAGCAACTTTGACCGAAGATATTTTTGGTTTGACCTTAAAAATAATTTATCCGACCACGTGACTTTCATTCATGAAACTGTAAACAATGCAGACGTGTGAAAAAATATTCGATTACGTTGCACATAGCGTTTACTGGGGTATTTCAACTACACGACTTTTTGGGAATAGTGAAAATGGTATAGTTTTATGATTTTTTGTGAAAGTAATCGAAAATTACATGTTATGACCTCGTATTTTCAGAAAAAAATATTCCCGCTAAAAAAATACTATTTTGTAAACATTTTCTCAAGATATGCGCGCGCATCGTCCAAATCTCACGAGACTAGAGCCAAAACAAAATGGCGGTCGATTCGAAGGTCAGGGGCGATTTTAGGGCTCTCTACGATATATATTAGAATTATTAATGGTTAAAGATACTGTAGGTAAGACGTACGGTACCAAATTCACTGAACTCAAATAACTTTACAAATACTGTACTGTAAACGCTAACAGTAAACTGTTTGCAAATTTCATTATAATTGTCAATTATAACAGCGTGATGGCTTGAACAAAGTAGAAGAGCCCACCGCAGTCAATATTTCTCGTTCAGACGATTTTTAACGACCCTCATCATTGTCACTCTGACGCATACATACTTTAGTATAAAGCAAGCGTCTGCTAACAAGATTGATGGAGGAAGTAAACAAAGTCAAAATTTAGTGAGAATTAAGTGATTAAAGTTTGTATTCTATTATAATTTGACGTTTTTACTGTTCCCGTCAGATGTTAATGTAATTAGTGTGCTATATTTTATAATTTCGTTTACTTGAACTGTCATTTGTTTAGCACAGAATAAATCGAACGTTGGGACGAAGAAATTATTTGAGGGGCGACTCATAAACACTGATTACATTGTATGATAATTCAGGAGTTTGCCTCTCCTGTCAAAATAAACTGTACCAAGATAACCAGGCCCATTAATTTTGTATTGAGCTAGTCTGTCATAAATAAGACATTTTAATTTGTTACTGACATGTATATATAACTTAATAAGTATACACTTATTTGATTTGTGTGCCTGTTTGCAGAGTGAAGATGGCATTTGGTATGGAGGCCTTGTATATTCTGGGTGCTCTGATTGTGGGTCAACTATATGCTCCCTACTTCTACTTGTTTAACCAAGGATTACAGCAACAACAAACAGGTAGGTAGGCCTACATTTCTACTTATGGTTTGCTCTCCATCTGTCTGTCAAGAAATCTGGATCCTGCTATAACACAAAGAGTTTTCAAGCTAGGTTTATGAAACTTGGTATATGGATAGGGACCTATAAGGAGATTAAGCATCTAAAAACAATTAATTCGGACAAAAATTGTGTGGTTGCCATCGCAACAGAATCATTGAAACCCTAAAAACCAGGTATGTGACTTTTGTATACTGCTGCTTGCAATTCCTTATTACCAGTACTTGTTACTGGTATATTACTTTCAGTGTAAATTGCGTCAAATATTTTTAGGGTTTAAATTATAAATTAATGCTAAAATTACAAAAATGTGATTCATATTTCATTACACCATTGATTCTATATAAGATCTTTTATATAAATCCACTTTGAAAAGATAGAATATTTAAATATTTAAAACATAGTAAATGATTAAAAAAATACATAATGCTTTATTCCTGATATAAAATGTGTTATTTTTATATAACTCCCAAAATCATAAATGGGTATATTTTCATTTATTCTTCTTACAGAGAAGCAATCAGACTACCCACTGTTATGTTACTTTTCTCTGGATCCTAGCTGGCCAGATAATGGTACCCTGCATCCAGCTATGAATGCTACAATATGTAAGTACATGTATAAGGATATAAGTACAAAAATGTTCTGTAAATCAATTGATTATCATTTGATGTTTTTTTGCGAACTTAGGTGACAGACGTATTTCACAGATTTATGAATTTTTGGTTGAAAGTTTGAGGATAGGTTTGCTGTAATAAAAGTATGATATATATTTAAAAAATTTGCCACATATGTGTTTCAGTTGTTAGTGGGTCAGATTTGTTACCTATAATTGATTGAGGCTTGATCATCAGTTTGGACGGGTCATACCCTTCCATGAAAATTTGACAATATAAGTCTATTCTACTCTTCTTGCGGAAGAGTTGCTTGGTCCATGTTGAAGGACTACGGTATACACAGTTTATAAACTAGTAGATTTCCAGCAATAAGGCATACACATTGAATTATAGTATGACAATCATTCATACAGTGATCAGATTTTACATGACTGTGCTTTTAATTACAATAAATGATACTTGTAAGTTGAATTACCTGTATATAGTATCCAAATAAGTCATACAGTAATTGTTTATTTGCTGTGGTATAACCAAGGTTAACTGGTAGGTAAATCAGCGGCAGTATGTAATAATACCTGCCAAGTACTCCTATTAAGTGGAGTTACTCCTATTTTGTTTATAATTTCTGGTTTTCCATGTTCAACTACCTCTGTACAAAGTACATTTGATTCATTTTATGATCTTCTTTTTTTAACTTCCTTTTTACCTCGTATCTAAGTGCATCTTGTGACATGTACCGCTTAATTTTTCCTTTTTTGGATTTAACTATCTTGGCAGGTATGTAATCACTATGTATAGTTGAAATTTGTTTTGAAATAGAGCTTAACCCAAATAACTATTATATTATAAGCATGCTGTCTTTATACTTCAGGTACCCACATGATCTTCATCAGTTCAGTGACTGAAGATTGTAAGATAGCACCGGCAGATCCCAATGTTGTCTCAAAATACTTCAGTAAAATACCAATCTTGAGAGAGTTAAATCCCAATCTAAAAGTCATGATATCAAATGGTGGAGGGAACTTCTCACAAGTTCTTGCTAATGTGCAGAATAGAACAATGTAAGTATATTGTATGTGTTTGTTTGTGAGCAACTGAGACTGTCCTAGTGCATTGTTAATCTGGTTTTTACCTCCCGACTTTGAGGGAAATGTAGGCATAAAAGAATTACCCATCATACATTGGCCCTCAAATAAAAATTATATGGCTCAACTAGCCCTAAACTATATCGACCAACTATATACCCATCATTTAACTAGCCCTCAACTGTAAATGCTCAACTAACTTTAGTGTAGCCCTCAACTGGCCCTCAACTAGCCCTCAACTGTAAATGCTCAACTAACTTCATTGAAGCCCTCAAACTGGCTCTCAACTAGCCCTCAACTGTGTGTTACAGTTAAGCATTATATCATTTCATTTGTTCTGTATGGGAGTTTCCTCTAGGTTTACAATCAATTCATCTCTATAAGTTGGATGGGATACACTGAAAAACATTTATGACATTTCCACTGCCCGAGGGTCCAATTTATGAAGTTTCAATTAACAAGAATCTGTCATTGCGGGAATTTTATTCTCAGGAATGTTAATGAACTCACACTTACTCATTAATGGTCAAAATATTCATTCAGATTTGTTTAATGTGGGAAGCGGTGGCCTAGAGGTTCAATCCTCGTCTCGACCGCTAGTAAATTACTCTCAACAAGAATAATTCACATGTTCCACTAGACCAAGGTGTAAATTGGTACCTGTGAGGATTGTTCAACATGATCGATATTCCTGGGCGCCATATATCAATGCCACAACCACAGGAGAGAAATAGTCTCCATAGGGAGACTCAAACATAGGTTTTCATAAGTAGCCCAATGACAAGGGAAAGTTAAAATTTCAAAGGGTGGTTGAACAGCTGAACTGCTGGAACACCCCTCAAAATTGGTAACCTAACTTTTTTAAAAACATTTTTATTTTCTAGATTTGTTGAGAGTATCATTCCATTTCTACAGAAGTATGACTTTGATGGGGTGGATATAGACTGGGAGTTCTTTGGTTGGAATGGACTACCTACTCAACAAAGAGCCAATTTTACTCTCACGATGCAGGTAAAAATGATAAATTATTTTTCACCAAAATTCTTTGTTAATGATTATAGTTATATCAACCAGCCAGTCACAACAGTCTACATCACAAAAGTGACTGGCTTAAACAGTGTGCATACTTAAACTACTCTTCTGATTTTAATTTTTTGCAAAATCATAATTTGGCAAAGGACCTGATATTTCAGAATATTAGCGAACATTGAAACACTGTGATTATAAAGTGGTTAACAGTTTAACAGCAATTGACTTTATACATGTGTAATGAAAACCAAACAAGGCCCTAACTAGACTCTGGGGGACTGGGGCCAGGGGCCCTCAGGTAGTGGAATTTCGAGTTGTTATGATGAAAAAAGGGGAATTCTGTCTTATAAATATTATCATCTTAGTAATACATTTTACTGCATGAAAATCCAATACCAAGCTATAATCACATCTACAACAACTTTTTTTTTTGCAGGGTAATATTTTTATAAAATATGGGAACAATGTATATTCATATAGGAAGGGAATGGGGCCAAATTTTGGCCCCAAAAATGGTCAAATGAGGGCCCTGTAATTACATGTTTGTACATATTTACTTTCATTAGGCTATACGGGAAAAGTTTGACTTTGAGGTAAAAACTGGTGGGAAGAAGTATATACTGTCTGCTGCTGTGGCCGCCGGACGTGCTCTCATGGTAATATATGATGTTCCTGCCCTTGAAAGGTAAGTGACCTTTGACCTTGAAATAAAATGACCTTTTACCTTGAAAAGTTAGTGACATTTAAGCTTAGTGAATTTCAACCTTAAAAAGTTATCCATTGAAGTCAATGGCCTAGCTTTAACAGTTTCATATCTACAGAATTTTTTCATATGAATAACTTTCTAATTATTTTGCTCCTAAGAAGATTTGGACATTTACGGCGTGGCACAATCACCTCGCTATGTGAAGTATCAACCAATGAACCACTCAACCAACACACATTTGGTGGTAAAGGTCTAATTAAATTTCGATACAATGTAACATAATCTAAAAAAGTTGCATTTGATTGAGACAGTTGTAGACTGTAGTGCTAATCGATTTCATTATTTTAAAAAATACAATCACTTATTAATCAGTATCGGAGAGTATTGGAGAGGGGTCCGATACATGTATTCACCATGGTTTATGTTTTTCAGATCTGTGGATTTTGTGAATTTGATGTGTTATGATTATAACAGTTATGCTCTCTATGATCCTATCACTGGGTATAACAGTCCACTGTATCCACTAGACTGGGATAGGAAGATTGTTATAAGGGCAGGAAATATTGTGAGTACATTAGTTATATACAAATGTACGAGGGGTTTCCTTAATACCTTGGTCCCACTGAATATCTGTGCCTCGTCGATGTACTCCCGATTTTAATGAGTTATCTTTGGTAGGCATTGCAAATAGGGATATCACAAATTTTTATGCCCCCGTATCGATAGATCGGGAGGCATATAGTAATGCACCCGTCCGTCCGTCCCCCCTGGTTAACACAAATTGACCGTTTCTTCTAGCATTGATATGGCTTGCTACAAAGCTTTCAAACTTGCATGGATGTTGTATATGAACACTCTCCAAGCGCCTGTATCACCTGACTCCATTTTGACCTTCACCTTGACCTAATTTAGACTTAGACATATTGAAAGGCCAAATTCTTGGTTAACCCAAATTGACCGTTTCTTCTAGCATTAATATGGCTTGCTACAAAGCTTTCATACTTGCATGGATGTTGTATATGACCACTCTCCACACGCCTGTATCACCTGACTCCATTTTGACCTTCACCTTGACCTAATTTTGGACTTAGACTTATCTCCCCTTTAGTATTTTCACAATAAAATTTTGTCTGGAGCGTATCTTCAAAACTATTTAACATATTGACTTGAAATATAAAATATAAATAGATGGCAACTTGGAGAAGTGCATTGACAAAGAACCATAACTCTGTCTGTCTTAATTTTGAATTATCTCCCCTTTCGTGTTTTTATAGTCAAATGTTGCTCTGAGTATATCTTCAAAACTATTTATCGTATTGACTTGAAACTTGGAATATAAAAAGATGGCAACTTGGAGAAGTGCAATGACCTAGCAATATAACTCTGTCTGTCTTAAACTTTTAATTATCTCCCCTTTAGTATTTTCAGAATAAAATTTTGACCGGAGTGTATCTTCAAAATTGTTTAAGATATTGCCTTAAAACTTGATATATAAATAGATGGTAGCTTGTAGAAGTGCATGGACCAAGAACCATAACTCTGTCTGTCTTACATTTTGAATTATCTCCCCTTCAGTATTTTCATGATAATTGTTTGTCTGGAGCGTATCTTCAAAAGTATTTAAAATATTGACTTCAAACTTGGTATATGAAGTGGTGGCAACTTGGAGAAGTGCAGTGACAAAGAACCATAACACCTGTATCACCAGATCACACATGAAGTCAATCAAGGCACTGCTTTCAAATGTGGCATATTCGTTTACCATCATAAGTCCCTTATAGTTCAAAGCCATATAACACTATCAAACATTTTAACTGAATAATGGCCCCTGATTGACTTAAGCTTTTTATGGACATGGCTTCCACGGGGGCATAAGCGTTTATTGAGCGCAGTCTTGTTTAATGATTACCCTTAGGCTTCCCCTCGACTTTAAGGACCCTTTTCCTGATGCCTTTCGATGGCCATTTATAAAATCAGGAGTACATCACCGATGCAAAAAACTCTTAGTGGGTCCAAGCCATTTGGTCCTGTTTCATAGACATCTTAGTTAAAAGAGTTTTCATGAAAAGATTGAGAGCATAGTACGATTTGTATAGATTTTTTAACAAAATGGCAAGCAGCAAAGCCTTTATTTGCCAGTCAGCTTTCTGCTAAAATATGGTAAGCATTTGAGTGCCTACACCCTCATTTGAACCTGAGTCGCCAAATTACACGGCAAGCCTACTAACCACTATTCTACAGGGGCACACAGTTCATTTGTTAAGTTTAAAAAAATGAGGATGCAAAGGGAAATAATTTCATGAAAAATCACAATTATGTGCCTCTAAATGTAGGGTCTTTATTGACAAGCAGTAACTTCTGTCTGACATTTGCTGAGAATTCCTGAGATCAAACTTGCATAACAGCATGTCAGTGAAACATCATCGTATGAGTTATGAATGTGTAAAAACTAAAAAAAAGAAGTGTGTTTGTAATGAAGTTCTTTGCATTAACAGGTGAAATATTTGCAAAATGTTTGAGTAACTTCAAAATATAACCTGTGAGTCTTCCTTGCTTTGTGTGCTTGTAAATGATACTGGCATAAATGATTCAAAGAAGAACAACTCACTCAGTCTTTGGGACAATGAATGGTCTGTCATCCGACCAAATGAAGAAACATGTCTGTCTGTACTTGTGTGGTAAGCATGTAAACCACACAGCCTTGTCATTTGTTTATACTGTAAAATCATTCATTTTTGTGGGAGATTATATTTCATGGATTTTGTGGTTCACCTTCAACCACGAAATCAAATCCCATCAAACACTAATTTTGACCCTTGTATTTATTACCTGAAATGCGAAAATTGAAAATTCACAAATTAAGGTCCCATCGAAATGGTCTTTATACCAAAATCGAGAAATTTCGTCCCATCAAAATTGAATGATTTTCAGTATGTATTTTGAAATTGTTTTGTACCTCATATCACATGTACTGTGTGCTGAGTGTATTGAATAAAGTGTAAAAATAAAAATAAATAAATAAAGTTGGTACTATTGTACATATTACAGGGTTGGTCAACCAATGAGTGGGTGAAGCGTGGTATGCCTAAGAGTAAGATAATGGTCGGAATACCTACATATACCCATACATGGACGCTAGAACAACCTGAACTATACCATGGTTTATATGCACCCGCTAGTGGTGTGGGCAAGACGTGTGATGAATGTACTTATCCCTGGGTAAGTCAGTTATGTTGAATTAGGAAGAGAATATTGCTAGAGATTGGCTTGTACATGATTCAGTCTGTATCAGAAGCATGACATAGATAGTATATTTTGGCTTCATACCATATTTCTCAGATTATCATTCATATTATTTGTTCTAAGTTTGGTAGTGAAACAACTTTAATTTCCTAACTTACATCAATCACTCTCAACACCAGGGTCCTGTTTTATCAAAGCATTAACGGTAAATGTAAACTTACGGTCATATTCAAGTATTTTATAACTCATTAACTGCTACAATTTCTAGTAAAGTGATATTTAATAACGATAGGTAGTTAAATCAGTAGTAGTTGAAACAAAATATTTGCCCCATTTGCAGATGCAAAAGTATTATCAGGAATTTAAATTTGGGCGTAATGTTAAGATTGTCGTAAGTACTTTGACCTGATTTCCTATATATATGTTATCCATCAAAATGAGATGATTGTTTTTTCTTGTAACAGCAACATGTTTGCATTTTTTCCAGGTTTGTAAAATGTTGCGCTCGAATTGTACACATAATGTATGGGACACTGACGCTGCTGTGCCGTATTTTTACTATGATAATCAATGGGTTAGTTACGATAATGTACAGAGTCTTACATTAAAGGTAGGTTCTAAATTTTGCATTTGTATTTGATGTTGTTAAAGGGAGATAATCATGTGTAAGTTAACATACTTAATTATATACTCTTCCTGGTTATAACTAATGTTTAGCTGTTTATCATTTTATAATAAGTCAAGTGAGTGGTAATGCATTGACATAAAAAAAGGTCCAGTCTTGGATTTTTATGCCCCGGCATCTACTAATACCCTTTGTCCATCCATCACAAAAGGAAAAAAAATCTAATATATAAGTCCATCATTGCATTTTTTTGTGTTTACCATCATAAACGCTTTACATTGTCAAAGCCATGTAACACTATCCAACATTTCAATGGAATTATGGCCCCTGAATGACTTAACTGTTTGTTATTGACAAGGCTTCCACCAGGGGGCATAAGCGTTTACTGAACACAGTCTTATTTCTCTTACCCTATAATCCATTTTTCATTAAAGGCGACTTTGTTGTGAGTGTATTTCACTATATGCATATTCTGTTTTTCAGTCTGATTGGATTATAAAGAATGGATATGGTGGAATTATGGTATATTCACTGAACAACGACGATACCGAGGCATCTTGTGGACAGGGAAAATTCCCCTTGATTAGTTCTATAAAACATACAATTCAGAATAAAACTTTGAACAATATTAATGGACGCAATTAGGTTAAAACTGTTAATTTAATACAATGTTTAAGTTTTGGGCAGGAATTTGTTGTTCTGTTTCGTACTGCACAAAATGTACATTAAGATAATGTTTGTCCAATTTTTGTACTGACCAATATATATATATATATATATACACATTTTATATATTTTTTTACCATAGGATTTTTATGAAAGTTAATTAAAACCAAACAAACTTGAGATTGATATTGAACATACAATGCTCAATAATCAATAATTCGCACATGTTGGTCGGTTAATGGTTTTCGTTCAATAACTCAAGATTGCTTTCCCTAGAATCTTCGAACTTAAAATGGAGGTTGCCAAGCAACAGTAGATGACCCGTATTGATTTTGAGGTCAGTTGGTCACTGGTCACTGTTGACTTTTGACTTGCTGTTTTTGACATTAAGACTGCCACGGGGGCATACATGTTTTACAAGTTTAACATCTCTTTTTACCTCGGCTGTAACTATTATTGTGCAATATTTTGACATTATATTATGGTTGTATTGGTGCTGTATGATTAATGAATAATCTTCCATACACAGAGTGTTATTGTTAACTAGACTGCTTCAGTTATCTTTCAATCAAATAACATTTGGGTTGCATTGATTTGCGCATGTTGTTCTCAATGAAATCTAGGCCAAGTTCGAAACTGGGTCATGTTGGGTCAGAAACTAGGTCACTAGGTCAAATCTTAGAAAAACCTTGTGTACTCTCTAGATGTCACCAGTTTGATCCAATCTTCAAGAAACTTGGTCAGGATGTCGTTCTCCATGAAATCTAGGCTAAGTTCGATACTGGGTCATGTGGGGTCAAAAACTAGGTCATTAGTTCAAATCTTAGAAACAAGAGGGTCCAAAGGGCCCTAGGTCGCTCACCTGTTTGGCCTAGTGACCTAGATTTTGGCCCAAATGACACAGTATCTAACTTGACCTAGATTTTATAGAGATAAACATTGTGACCAAGTTTCATAAAGATAGAGTCAAAATTGTGATCTCTAGTGTGTTCACAAGATTTTTCAATGATTTGGCCTCGTGACCTAGTTTTTGACCCCAGATGACCCAATATCTAATTTGACCTAAATTTTATAATGATGATCATTGTGATTAAGTTTCATAAAGATAAGGTCAAAATTGTGACCTCTAGTGTGTTCACAAGCTTTTTCAATGATTTGGCCTCGTGACCTAGTTTTTGACTCCGGATGACCCAATATCGAACTTGACCAAACTTTTATAGTAATGATCAGTGTGATCAAGTTTCATAAAGATTAGGCTCAAATTGTGACCTCTAGTGTGTTCACAAGCTTTTTCAATGATTTGGCCTTCAAAGGCTTGTGACCTAGTTTTTGACCCCGGATGACCCAATATCGAACTTGACGTAGATTTTATAGAGATGATCATTGTGATCAATTTTCATAAAGATTAGTCTCAAATTGTGACCTCTAGTGTGTTCACAAGCTTTTTCAATGATTTGGCCTTGTGACCTTGTTTTTGACCCCAGATGACCCAATATCGAACTTGACCTAGATTTTATAGAGATGCTCATTGTGATCAAGTTTCATAAAGATTAGGCTCAAATTGTGACCTCTAATGTGTTCACAAGGTTTTCCTTTGATTTGACCTAGTGACCTAGTTTTTGACCCCAGATGACCCAATATCGAACTTGACCTAGATTTTATGGAGATGATCATTGTGATCAAGTTTCATATTGATAATATGGCTAAATTTGTGACCTATAGTGTGTTCACAAGCAATTGTGAACGGACGGACAGACGGACGACGGACGAAGAGCGATCACAAAAGCTCACCTTGTCACTTTGTGACAGGTGAGCTAAAAACCTTGTGTACACTCCATAGGTTGCCAGTTTGATCCAATCTTCATGAAATATGGTCAGAATGTAAGTTGAATTGATACCTAGTTCAATGTGCAACAGGTGAGCGACATAGGGCCCAAAGGGTCCTCTTGTCTTTGTTGATATAATTCAAACTACATTCCAACCAATCGAATTTACATATACTGGTTGATATCAGAATGTTATACTTCTTGTAGGGATCAAGAAATGAGAATTGCTTTAAATCCTACCCATTACTAGTATGTACTTTGTTCTGTGAATGATATGGAAGAGGAATACCATTTTTTCTCTTGGTTTGTCCTCACTGTCGTTATTTACAAAGTACTTTTTTGCCAAATTATTATTTCATTGGCCAACTATCCAAAAATTTACAAGAATAATGGTTTCATCTCAAAAAAAGGTAATATGTAAATTGGTAAAATATGTTCATCTAGCATTTGAAAATCGTAAATTGTATTCGGATAACCAGTAAATTTATCGTACTCGTTAATTGATATATAAACATGAATAGATGTATTCTGTGCACATAAATAGTGGGATTTGTTGTTATTATGTTAATGTCTTCACAGTGTTTATTGTATTTTATACATGCTCTTCTTTTGTTGATTACCTATCACCTATTGATTAAGGTGACAAAAATAAAGTTTTTTGCTAATAAACTGAAACTGAATTATTTTGCTGGGGGCCTCCAACAAACTATATTACCCAATTGTCTACAGTTCACATCATTGGTATCTACCCCAGGTTCGTGCATGTTCTCCATTGTTGTATAGCTTGGCTAGTTTGACACGAGCCTGACCTTTTGTTTAGCATAGTTTAACAGTTGATATATTACCTACAAGTGGATGTTTTCATAATCTGGGAGCATCAAAAGACGCTCGAGATATAATAGAAAAACAAGATTTGCTTGCGGAAATTGATATATTCAAAGCAAGAACCTTGTAATATGCTCTTGCATAAAGGTCAGGTTCAGGTCAAAATAGCCAAGCTATATATTGCCCTGTCTATACTATTGCTGCACAATCTGGGATGACTGCTTCGGTGAACTATGTTAATACATCATTTAGCATCTAGTCATGAGTAACTTGAGTAATACTTTACCTGACTTATACTCCATTTTCAATTATTAATTTGTATTTATGTACATTTCTGTATTGTATTTGATGCTTTTAGCTTATATATATAAGCACATTGTTCAGTGTGTGGCATCAACAAATTGACTGTAAACACTCTGGAGAGGTCAACGTTTCTGTTATTGCTATAATAAAAAGCTTTATGAAACTTTCACTTAATCTTTGTATAACTTCATTACCGTCTTTTGTTTTCGTTAAATCTAGAGATTCAGAACTCAGTAACCAGGCCTTATTTTTTTAAACAAACATGTCAACACTAGAGTTCACATTTCGAAACTTGGTTACAGTGATTGTCTGTGTAAAGTCTATATAAAGTTTATGACTGAGTCATCTACGATTGCAAACGTGACCTGTAGTCTGTATCAATGAAAAACCTAGTTAACTCTCTATAGGTCACATTTGTAATGTAGGGGTCCAATGTCCTCAGGTGAATATTGCAGGGTCAATGACCCATATGTCTCAGGTTATTGTTGACGCTTGTTCATATATGAATCATTTTGTTTATGATTTATTCCATGTCTATGTTATTATTCATTTGTACTCCCATTTCATAGAGGCTCAAAGGAATATTTGATACCCAATGTATGTTTGGAGATTTTAAAGTGCTTATATGCTTACATAGGTTGTCAATCGATGCAAATGAGCTAATGACTTTTGTATATTTTATAATTATGCAAATTAGCAATAAATACTATTATATTTTTAACATGTTGATAGCTTCTTGTTATTATCTCTTCAGTGTTTTCACTCAAATATAAGAATAACCCTTGTTGTGTTATTGATTGTTGTCGTTGCACAATCCTTGAAAATTAAGTAACCAAATCGATAATAGTGATTTTCAAAGAAAATATTTAGATTTTAAATTGTCACGAAGTTTCTTCTAAGATGCTTGTGAATACCACCAGGTACATACAACTGTTGGATATATACTTAACTGTCGTGATAACTATCAACTAGACAGTGAATGAATGTGTTCAACCTTTACAGCAATGATCTGCATGAGGGCTTCTTTAATTATCCATTGCCGAGGCGAAATGGATATGATATTGTTAGGCGTCAATCTGTCCGAGCTTCTGTGTGCAACTCCTACATTTCTTAAGGGATTTTTACGAAACTGTCACAGAACAGCAACATTGAGTACCTACAGCGGATATTGTCAGGACTTTGTGATTCGACCATTTTTGTCTTGAGTTATGGCCATTTGTTGAATATCTTCTCTTCGGAAGATGTATTTGGCTGTCTATGACTGCTTCTTGTTTGAAGTTGCATGAAGTTTACCAATTTATTTAACTTTGGCCAAACACCATGTATTCTGAATAGATAGCTTTGATATGCAGCATTATCCAATGGTCCTTTACTCTTCTAAATAATGTTTATCTGCACAAATCCGGGCCCCTTTCAATGTTGGCTTGTCCAGTGTATGTAAAAGCTAATGAGCACACTTGATGAACTAATTACTGGTGTGACTATCTTGTCACATTGTTCACCTGCAAAAACTCTGAAGTAAAGTTCGACATGGGTTGTCTTTGGCGAAAAGACAGGTGAACGATTTTGGTAGGGCCATCTTGATCCTCATGTTAACCATACAATATGGGCAATGGTCCTTGGTTGTGTTCTGTCTGGTTTGTGAGAAGTTACTAAGAACATTGGTATATAATCTTCTTCACCATCCAATTAATTTGGAGGGCCCATTCCGTCGTAAATTCATCAACCAAACAAATAAGCCTTTTGCAATATTCCTATTAGGAGACAATATGACTGTAAGCTGCCAAATGCAAGGTTTAACACTAGTCCAATCACAGCAAGAATGCGATCATGTATGGCATTAATTCGAAGCACAATTTATACAGTATGTTCGAATGCATAAAAGGTGTGAGAAAATCCGACAGGGAAGGTAGCACTCAACCTAACTAGCCGAGCTCAGAAATCGGAAACACCACGACGCTACTACCCTGAGCAATGCCCACAGAAACACTAAGGACAGTGACCTACTTTTATGCGACCTAAAGAGGCGAAAACTTCGACTTGACCTAGTTAAAATAATGTAAAAGCTAGGAATGGGGTGGGACATAATATTATATATTCCTAGCAACTACATTGAGCAATGCCCACACATAAGCCGAAGAAACAATTAAAAATCCAAGTCCCCGGCGATAAAATGCAGGATGACCCATTTTCACAAAGAAATTATATAATAGCGTTTATTGCCGAATGAAACGCAGCCAATACTCGACGAAGTTCCCCAAGGCCCCTCTGCACGGCGAACCAACCGCACAAACCCGTGCCGAAAACTGCAACCAAATGAGGCACAACAATACACAGGTCCGTGAAAAGTGTCCTAGGGCAACCTTATATACATAATTATGTATATAAGGTTGCCCTAGGACACTTTTCACGGACCTGTGCAACAATCCCCTTACCTAGTTTAAAACACCAAGGACAGTGACCTAACGTTAATACGTCTTAATGAGGCATTTTTTGCGACTTGACCTAGTTTACAATAATGGGCAAAAAGAGGGCGAAAATATGTATGCCAAAAACGTTTATTATAGTGACCAAACAACACAGTGACCTTATTAAAAAGTATCTCATCCAGTATCTCCGCAAGATACAACTGATGAAGAAAGGGGAAAATGGGCGGTGGACCTTAAAGGGAAGACAAGGCTTAACACTAGTCCGGCCAATCACAGCAAGAATTGCGATCATGTATGGCATTAATTCGAAGCACAATGGATCCACAGGTAACAGTATCATCCAAAAAGAATAATAAAAATAAATAAAAACAATTGGTTTTTTTTGTATTATCTTTGTTAAGGTAGCATAACTTTCGAGAAAACATATTTTTCCCCAATTGTTTTAATCATTTTCATTTTTTAAATTCTTTTCATTGATACTTTAACCTGGGAATAGATCTACAGTACAATGTATTTTCAAATGACAAGATGTAGAAGACATGAACTATTTATATGTTTATTCAGAAATGATTTACACAAACACCATACTTGGTCCATACTCTTGTTCATGTTTTACACCAAGGGAGGAGTTGGTGAAGATCCACGGCAACAAATTCGAGGATTCCATGCACATTGGAATGAATGAGTTCTGCCTTCCGGAAAGATATTATGAACTCAAATTGTACCATTAGATACAGCTTGTGTTCCCCATTCTGTTGGTTTTGCCCAACTGTTGAGCTTTTATAAAACATGTCAAAATTAATCCCCTGGGCTGGCATGGACATGGAATTGGTTTAAAATCCGTATGTAATACCATGGCCTTGGTCACCCCACCCTCTGGTGCAAAATATTACTAGAGATATGTTACAACTGCATGAACTCACAGTGGTTTATGAAAGTGGATCTATACATATTTATTTAACCAACAGTGCAAGCTAAATGACTGATGAATCTATGGTTACTAATTACTACAGTATTATATTACTAATAAAATATGTTCTCAATAAGTATTTAAAGATATAGTTCTATGATCAGATCATCTTTAAAATACTACATGTTGTGTTACCATGTTTCAGCGATCAGCATTTTTACAGAATCAAAAGTGTTGGGGTTTTCAATACAATCAATGGTTTGGTGGCTAAACATTTATGATGAACACTTAACACAGACTAGTAAAAATGGCTTGTACAGGTACCAAAACATATACTATTTTTAAGATGGCATTTGATATATTTATATGATATTAAATATAATTCTCTTTATTTCTAAATATATCTAGATCTGAGTTGGCAAGTCTTTGAGAATGAATTTAAAATAGATATATCGACAATGCACCATTTTGTTATTTCAAGAATAAAATTCTAAGTATATTAAAATTCATCTCTGCAAAACTACTCTATCTAAAATTGATTAAATTTATCAATACATGAAGGAATAACAAATAAAAATAAACAATAAAGTCACACGTTAAACGAACTAACTGATTGGAAGATTATGAATTGCGTATTTTTGTCACACCTTAATTATGCTTTGGAATCAAACTTGCATACCCCCTGTAGATATAAGTATCATTTTCCAAATACGCGTTGCTTTGTATGACATATATGCCTTCGTTATTAGTGTTCTATGGTTGTCTTTCATTTGTATTCAATGTATGTGATGTTAAAACAAGGAGGATATAATATTTGAAGAAAAAAAATGAAAACGAGGGAAGTAAATTCAAACACGTATTGTGTAAAAATATACAAAATGTGAAATGTACAGGAATTCATTCAACTAAACTGTATTCTACATGGTTACAACAATCATTCATACGGAATAAATTACTACAACTGTCTACGTGTCTTGTCTACTATTCTACAGGGTCCTGTCTCTGTCACAAGGGAAATGGGTGACAGACAAGTGTCTATAGATGCTCAATTTGATGCCAAAGAACCAACGTGATGACGTAAACAAGCATCCGATTCCTCGTTTGACTATGCGGGCAACCAGTTTTCGTGTGACATACGTGGAACCCCGTGTATTTTATAGTGTGCAGCTCTGTCACAAATGGACAGTTATTGTTTTAGCCTGAAATGATTAAAATATGTCATTTCATTGACCTCTGTTCGAGTCCTCTGAATTGTACAGTAAAATTACTCACTTCTTCACGTTGCAAAATTCATTTTGTGAAATGTTTGATTTCAATAAAATTGAAGTGAAATATATAATATAACCGAAATGGAATTGATTTGTTCTGAAAAAATGTGAACTCACCGAGTAGATAAATAATTACAAAATGTTTAGATTTATGGTTAAAAGTAGGTTGACTGAGTGACTGAAACACAACACAATATCTAAACTTGGCATTTGAACTAAATGAAGTGTGTGAAAGAAAGTGTAAAAAATGTTATTTCGTTCCAGTAGATCTATTAAAGAAACATTCACTGCAATTACGATGGTTTAAAATAATTGGCGAATAAGACATTAATAAAAAGTAACTTTTAATAAACCGCTTATAACCTTCAGTAAAAGCTCCCAACAATTACCTAAACATAAAAATATTCTGCCGATTTCGAACTCGCATAAACATATTTTGCCGAAAGTAAGCGTCAGTATAAATAATTATTATGTGTTGGCCTTTTATCTTTAAGTGTCCGATTAGTAATAATTCGCTGGCAGTGATAAATTATTATCATCTGATTTATTTTATGTTAATGCTTATGGATACTAATTTCCACATATTTTAAACATGATTAAACGTTGTTTTGTGGGTTTAGCTCATTGGTAGCATTAGCCTAGTGTTAAATGCAGGGATTGTCTATTCAAAGAAGATTTGATCTAAAAGAAGTTTCTCAGATATGGTAAAATCAACAATGTTACAGAGCTTCAATTAACAGTTGTTCATGTTTAGAACGGCAGTTATTCAAAACATGCTGCCAATAGTTCATAGTTCAAATGACCAAGTCATATTGGTGACATAATCAGTATTACAGTATTTCAAAAGATACTGCAGCTAGAGTTGACTCACTATCCGAAAAATTCTTTGAATTCATCAAAAGATATGGCTCCATCCCCGCTCATATCACTGTAACGAAGGAATCTTGCGACTACGTCTTCAACCATATCCGGGCTAAAACAATCATTGACCAGTTTCCGAAGCTCATTTCTGCTCAGCGTCCCATCACCATTCCGATCATATCTTTTAAACATTGTCATCAACGATTGTCTACAGATAAATAAGAAAACAAAAGCTGTCAGTAGGACCACATGAATACGTACATTTTGGGGGAGGTTATTTTGTGTGTTTTTTTCATATGTATATGGACCAATTGTCAAATTCAAAGGCAATTTTAAAATTGGTAAAAATAAGGACCCTTCCACTTGAAAAAAAACAACACGTATCAATCACATGGTTACAGAACCAGATGAAGTATGGATGTCTCGCGTTCAATGCAGCAGACGAGAGTGACATTAACCAGACACGTGACCACACGTGGGTGAGTAATTAATTAATGAATCAATCAATCAACTGACTGATTAACCAATTAATTCAGATAGCTGCTCAATTAAGCTTTATTGGTAGACGCAAACAAACATACGCCAGTAAGCAATTATTGCTTGGTTAGTGTATGTAGTTTGATTGCCACATAATGACGTCAAAAAAAAGAGATTATAAGAGGTTATAAACTGGATGCCAAAAGAAACTTTACTATTTAAAAAAAAACGTTAAGCAACATTACTAAAACTTAAAACATCTTGAATGCGTATGATGATTGTAAATGTTAATGTTGTTCCTTTGAATGCACAGTCTTCTCGTTAAACAAAAACATTTATTTAAATTAAATATTTTTCACTGGAAAAATACACATGCTATGCTCCAGCATACAATTAAGGGAAATGCCGTACTGATTGCCTGTATTGTTTCGATTTGATGTTGGTCATTTAATTAATAACTGATTAAAGGGTAAGACTAATTGAGAAAGGGGTTTGCGAGGAGCAGTTCAACACAAAGCCAACGTCATTGTACAATCGTAAAAGCTCGGCCATTTCCGTTTGCCTCCGGTAAATACTTTCCATTGGATAAAAACCTAGGTGATCAGAATGCGTCATTGTACTGAAGCGCCCCTCAGTGTGATTTCGCACAATGGTGGTATTTCAAGTACCACAATAGTTTATTATCGTCCACAAGACCTGTGGGAAAGGTGCAGGGACGAAAAGGGGCGTTTATGGTCCAAATATTTTGAAAAAACCTATGATATGAATTTTCTTTAAAGAACATAGTAACCCAATATCTTAACTGTCTGTTTATCAAGTTTGCACAAATTTATATTAGATGGATGACGTCATAAGGGTTCTCTTTGACCCCTAAAATTGTTGAAATCATATTTTTTTTAAAAATTAGGTATCAGCACAGACGTGTACGCTGATACCTAATTTTTAAAAATAAGAAAACAACAAAATGTTAAATGAGAGTGTGAATTTTTGGAATCGGTAAACTTCAATGTCATTAGTAAAGGTATTTGAAAAAAAACACTATGGTAGATGCAAATAAGCGTCTAGTTTTATATATTACAGCATTGTGTACGAGGCTTTAGCAAAAAAGTACTGTACGCTATTTTGGGATAAAAGTGACAAAATATGAAATAAAAGTGTGAATTTTTGGAATCGGTTCACTTCCCAATGTCATGAATCCCTTTATTTGAAAATTAGTTGCTGTGGTTGACTCTTAACAACAACACAGTAACCTATGTTTATGAGCAAACACACAATAATTAATTTACTTACGAACGCTGTGGTTTGACGGCCATTTCATTCTTGAATTCTTTCTTGCTGATTTTATTGTCACCATTCTTGTCTATACCCAACAGCAAGGCCTGAAACAGTACATGCATTCAAATTGTATGTATCAAGTAAAATATGCTAGCCTGCGCATAATTTTTAAATATGCAGTGAACTCTCGTAATCACGAACTCGCTTTCTCGATTAATGTTTTAGATCCAGATTAACTTTTTCTCATTTTAGATGTAGTAAGCAGTATGCTACCTGTTGAAATGTGTCCAGATAGTATTATACATGTACACTTATCACACACCACCACCACTGAGGATGACGACAGTATGTACATGGATTTGGCTGCGTAACAGTCTACCAGCCAAAAAGGATATGAGGAAATCGGACAGGGAAGGCAGCACTCAACCTAACCAACCGAGCACAGAAATCATTAAAAACACAACAGCAAAGCCCACACATAAGCCAAAGAAACAATAAAAAAAATTCAGGATGAACCAATTCCACAAATAAATGATAGAAAAGCGGTGATTCCATGAGACCGAATGACGAATCAAACACAGCCAACACCCGACCAAGTTCCCCCAAGGTCCCGCAACAGGATGACCCAGCCACACAACCACATGCCAAATCGGCAGCATAAACAATTTGTACTATTCTCACATAGAATGCTGCCGTGTCCGGATATACTAGATAGTAGGCAGCCATTGTATTTATCAACCTTATAACAAATCAGGTAATGTAGGCAGTACTCACCAGAAACCTCATATCTTGAAAGGCACAGACAATCACGCACACAAAATAAAACTCAATATTAGCACACAACATACTAGTTCAAAAAGGAAGAAGCCATAAGCACATACCAATAAACAAAGTCCTCTTTATTTTCGGCATGATAAAAGTATAATCACTGTAAATTCCTAGAGTGTTATATGCAATTTTACATGGTTTTAATAATCGACAAATAGACAATGATGCAAGCGGTTCGAGCCGGTCAGGCCTCGACATTTTGATGTCGTTTGAAACGGTATTTGTTAACCGTACTATTATGCGGTCCGTATAATAAGCTACGAGTAATTCCAAGACTCGTCGTCACACATTTGCATAAAAATAAGACGTTGCAGTCTCCATATGGTTTAATTACTTTTGACCATGTATCAGAATAAAAATAAATAAAAAAGTCACTTACGTTACACTCCTTGTCAGTTATAGTTGGCCGGTATCGTTTGACGGCAACTGCCAATTCCTGGAACGTCAGTTCGCCGTCGCCATCTTTGTCCGCCATTCGCCAAAATTCTTCACATTGTTCAGGTGTCATCTTTTGAAGCCGGAATAAAATCCAAACAATTCAAGTTTTGAAAATCCGACCGTTTTCTCGATGACTGTCTGACAATGATTCAGATTTCACCGTAGTTCGACGTAATTTGGCAAACCGTATTTGGAAACGAGCGCTCCCATCTGCAGTAATTGTCATCTGGAATGCATCACGTGTGCTTAATGCGTAAACAATGGACAATGTACGTGTATTTATATGTACGATTGGATTGTAAACAACAATGACACTGGCTTGTTGAAATACTTAAAGCGATTTGTTGTGATGACTAATTATTTCTATTAAGTACGTACGCCATCTTGCTGTTTGGTTTCGTAACAATCCAATTACATGTATATACCATCATAGAGCAACGCTAAAAGTAATGGTCATTCACTGACTGTTTTCGTTTGGTGAGGTCTCTTAAAGTTAAAATTTCAAAGGGTGCTTGTGCGGCTGTACAGCTGAAAAGAGCCCTAGAAAATTGGTAACTTAACTTCGTATCTGAACTTTAGTGTTGGTACTTTCTTTTGAGATTAAAACTGTAGATTTAAAATTTTACTCATAGCATTGACGAACTTTGTATATTACACCAGATGACTAAGGAATATCGACCAATCGGAGAACACGCTCTGATCACCATTCAGACGCAGCAATAATTACATAAATAGCTACTTTAATTAATCGTACAAAAACACCGATACTGCTGCCAAAGCAAATTGTACTGCCAATATGGCATGCTAATTTGGACATATGTACTGATGCTTGATTGTTCTCTAGACAGTTATGTGCTCATTGTTTAATACAATCAACTAGAAACAATATATACAGAGTACATTTAACGGACAAAATTTTTAAAAGGTAAAAACAAATTTCTTTTTTGGAGGCCAAAATGAGCAAATAAGGGTGACAAATGTCGACTTAAATTGAAAAAAATATCAAAAGAGATCAACAAATGTTACACTCAAATGAAAATAAAATATAGGTTGGTCATACGATTTCGCAAATATCATACAGAAATGTTTGGACGTCCAAACAATTTAATCAGATGTACTATTATAGGAGAATGTTAATTTTGAAAAGCGAAATTTTGATCAATTATACTTACTATGCTCAGTACATCTAGAAACGCAACGTTTTCATCCTTGATTTTTCTTACTTCTATTGGACATACATTTTTAAATTTTGTGTAATGATATTGTGTACAATCGCGTAAAAACTTGACTATTGTCAAAATGTTATCGCTGGGGTTATGTAAATCTCGTGCGTCAAGAAAATCACAAAACGCACGAATTTCACGTGTACAGTTTACGCATGATGAATTTTGGTGTAAATTGCATTGAATCCTTTGTAAGGTTTTCTAATGGAAAGAAAATCACAATAGAAAAGTTCTAAGCTTCGGAATAAAAATGCAAGTATAGTCCAAACATGCGTGAAATTAGGCCATTCGGATTTCTATGACGGCGACGTCAAATAGAAGGTTGCACGAGTGTTGAATTGTCATGCACCTACAATGTCTCATCTAGAGACACACTACCAGCACCCTGTCACCGTTTACAACCACCTATGCCCAGGTCACCCATGTGAAACAACTCTCCGACAGGACCAGTAACTCCGCATGTACCATCTTCGGGAAAAGTTCGCATCTGATCCATACACTGTTAAACAACTTGTTGGACGTCATGCATATGTAATCAATCAATAATTGATCAATATTTGACCAATTCACATAGAAAAACGATTCTGAAGAAATTATGATTTTACACATTTTGTGTTTCGCTACTTTTTAGCCGCACTATATACACTAGCACTGTTCAACCTCAATGGTAGCATGAAATGAAAAACAGGTTACAGGTGTATTGTTGATGGAATAAAATATCATCAAGTAAATGCAGGTTGGTTGTCAATCATAACATAGTTTGAAATATGTTGGCAGTAACCCCAGTGTTGCGTTTCTAGATGTACTCAGTATATATATATATATATATATATATATATATATATATATATATATATATATATATATATATATTAGTCAGACTAAGCAATTTTTGAAGCAGAAATGTTTGGACGTCCAAACATTTTGATCAATTATACTTACTATATATATTAGTCAAACTAAGCAAGTTTTGGAGCAGAAATGTTTGGACGTCCAAACATTTTGATCAATTATACTTACTATATATTAGTCAAACTAAGCTAGTTTTGAAACAGTAATGTTAAGACGTTCAAACAGATTATTTTTCAGAGTGTCCGTATATTTGAGAAATAATATATTTGATAAAAAGTAAAAATATTTTGTTTCAAAATGTTCATAGGGGAGAATATTTAACCAAATTGTTTAGACGTTAATTTTGTTTCCAGAGTTTTCACATTGTGAGTATATTTTTCCAGATGTTTGGACGTCCAAACTTTTTGTTCAAATAAACTCAAACTGTGTACATTATGGAAACATAAATGTTTGGAAAAACAAACATTTTTATAAAAACTTAATATGCTTAGTAGTATACATTAATTCAAGTGAAACAAAGATATTCAAAATGTGTACACTGGGAGAACAAAATTGTTTGGACGTTCAAACATTTATGTTTTCAGGTTATGCCCACTTTTTGATAAATAATATATTGATTCCAATGACCTCCAAACACTTTTGTTTCCATATTGTACATATTTTACGTATGATGGTTTTGAGATGATTATATGTCCAGCAATTATTTCAAATTAACTCAAAATATGTACATTCCGAAAAGAAAAACGTTTGGACGTCCAAACCTTTTGATAAAACTTACTATAATATACAATGTGTAAATTGGAACAAAGAGACTGAAAATGTGAACACTCTGGAAAAAGAATTGTTTGGACTTCCAAACATTTTTTTTAAAAGTCAAACTGCACATTTTTGAGCAGGAATGTTTGGACGTTCAAACATTTTGATTTTCAGAATATGCACACTTTTTGATAAATATATTTGATTAAAATGGTCAAAATGCTTGGATGTTCAAACAATTTGTATCCTGCGTGTACACAGTTTGCCTATAATATATTTGAAATGATTGCATGTGCAATATTTTATTCAAATTAAATATAAATGTGTACATTCTGAATTAGATGTTTTTTTCATAAAAGTGTCTATATTTTGAAAAAAAAATGTTTGGACGTCCAAACATTTTGATCAAACTACGAGTAACTCGAGTATCAAGAATGCAGTATGAAAGATTGAACAAAGATACTCAAAGCGTGTACATTCTGGAAACATAATTGCTTGGACGTCCAAACATTTTGTTTTTTCAGGATATGCCACATTTTATGTGTAATTGATTCGAAATGTTTGAACATCCAAACATTACGATCAGATGTGCTTTTCATGAAAGTGTCTTTATTTTGAAAATTATACCTTACTGTATTATACAATAATGCAAAATGGGAACAAATACATTCCAAATGTGTACACTCTCGAAACAGGATTGTTTGGATGTAAAAAGCAAGGACAATAACTCCCTTAAAATTTACCGGATAAATATGCTATGGCGATACACCCAACTGAAAAGTTCTATAAAAAGTTGCATTGTATTCTGACCAATAGATTCAGGGGAAATAATCAGTGAAAAACAACAGGAAATAAATTTCATAAAAAGAGTTGTTTTCTAAAAGTGCGCTCGGCTAACGAGAATTATTGATAGTGAAACATGAAATCAAAACATATGTCAGTATCATACAAACTGGGCCATAGTTCTGTCATACTTCCAAAAATTAGACTGATTCGGCAAAAAATAGCAGCTCACATTTATAGGACCTGTCCCAATGAGCTTAGATATTCACAGTGAACAAGTGTGTGAAGTTTCAAACCATTTCCTTCAGTGGTTACAGAGATACATACTTACAAGCAAAATCTTATCGTCCAAAAAGGGCATAATGCGGCAAAAGAACAATCACCTGGCCCAACGGACCTATATGTCACCGGCTTTGTGACGTATTTTGAGATCATGATGCATAGTATTGCACATACTTTCTATACATATATTGCTTATTAAAGTTATTATGTTAATTAATTTGAAATATACAATGAGCTGAACATGTTATAGGAAGTATTTATTTGGAAAGAAAATATTGAATACATATATTTAAACTAGTATGGTTCATACTCTTCATACTTTAATTAAATAAGAGTATGAACCATACTAGTGATATCTAACTATTCCCTATGGAATTAAATCAGACATATATTTAAAGGCACGATTAAAGTATATAGAATGAGCGAGATATACAATGAGCTAAACATATTAATAATTATAGTTATTATTCATTTGGACAGAAAATATTGAATACATGCATTTAAAGGCACAATTAATGTCTATAGAGTTTTGATCGCCTCTTTAAATAACTTTGACTTTTGAATATACGCAATCACTACACCAACTAACCTGGTAACACTGAACATCCTGTGATATATCTCTTCTCTTGACTTTATTTCACACAAGTAAGCAACATCTTTCTTTCTGGTCTACCTTGTGTGTGTGTGTGCGTGCGTGCGTGCGTGCGTGCTTGTGTGTGTGTGTGTGTGCGCGTGTGTGCGTGCGTGTGTGCGTGTGTTGCTTTAGCTTTACTGTTAAAGTAATAGCATTGGAGGTATTTCTGTCATAATATGTATCACAGCATAGAAGCTATTGTAACATATGGGTTTTTTATAAATCATAGATATCAGTACACACACATTAGATACTTGATTGGATTTTAGAGGAAGCCTGTGTACAATATTTGTGTTGCTCAAAGCAAATTTTAAAACAAATGTTTATGTTGCTCCATTTTTACATGATATTCAATTTTGCCATTGTTTTGAAAAATAGTTTATCTTGCTTCCATTTGATATGAGTGGTAAGAAATAATAAAACATCGTTTTGTATCACTATTTGTTTGGCAAGTTTTTCCCTTTTTGATTAAATTTCTTTTGAATTTTAAGTCTTGTGTTTGGAGTATAAACTCTTTTTTGCACTAATGATCTGAAGTTAAGATTATATATCTTACTTGTATATTGAAATTCGTTTTCCGTGTACTCAGTACATACAGTACTATGAACATTTATATACAATTTTTGTATTTCATTATTTCAATAAATGTCTAACGGGTAAAAATGCCCCGTTGTACTGTGTACCGCGGTCGTGATTGCATCACATGCATCATCGATTTTCTGACCTTTTCGTCGACCTGTATCGCTGTTTCGGGTCACAGTCTTGATAGTATCGTGCCATGCTTTGTTGCCCGTATAGTCTCACCCAGCGGTTCCGCTTGAGGATCACATGTCGAACTGTATGTTTAGGCTGAATTGGGGTTTTAATCGTTTGATGAAGTATTGTTACATCGCAGGTTTCTTATTTCCGTCTTAAGTTCGTTAGTAAGTAGTTTCTGCATTTCTTCTTTCTGGAATTTTAATTCTTGTTGTATCAAAGATACGTTCTGCATTTCTTCTTTCTGGAATTTTAATTCTTGTTGTATCAAAGATACGTTCTGCATTTCTTCTTTCTGGAATTTTAATTCTTGTTGTATCAAAGATACGTTCTGCATTTTTTCTTTCTGGAATTTTAATTATTGTTGTATCAAAGATACGTTCTGCATTTCTTCTTTCTGGAATTTTAATTCTTGTTGTATCAAAGATACGTTCTGCATTTCTTCTTTCTGGAATTTTAATTCTTGTTGTATCAAAGATACGTTCTGCATTTCTTCTTTCTGGAATTTTAATTCTTGTTGTATCAAAGATACGTCTGAACTGACTGAATTTTCTTCTACATCATGCTTTAGAGAACTAACCAACAATGTTTTCATGTAGGATGATCACTTCGAGTGTAGGACAAAATCCCGGGTGGACAGAATATCGGCCCCTCATTTTTGACAGGGTGGACATAATCTCCACTCTATAAATTTCAGGGTGGACATAATTCCCATCACGACTATATATGTATATGCTATAGTTGATAGTATGCATGTTAAATAATAAAAATAACCTTTATTGTAACATAATCATAGAGAAGTTCCTTACAAAATCACACAATCACACAATAATCGTTAACAATGCAGCAATAACCCTCTACACAAGTCAAAGTCATGATGGGTATTATGTCCACCCAGAAATTTATAGGGTGGGGATTTTGTACCTCACCTGACAGGTCAATATCACTACTGTTAATAAGTTGTCTTTCTGTAATTTGATTTTAAATTACGTATTTGTTTTCAGTCTTTACTGTTTGAATAGTCTGCTTGAGCTTCTTCGAAAATTAGTAGTTTTGAATCTGTGTGGTCTTTCTTGTGAGAGATAAACGTTTTGAGTTTTTGACTGGGTAAAATAACACATCTCATTAGGCGATGTATTAGTACGAATATTCACGATTGCCTTGTGTGTGTGTGTGTGGACTTTGCTGTGTCCAACTTTACGGCATTGTTCATATAAAAAGTAGTTTGACATCATTATGATATTACACTTTTCAATAAATCGTCTGACTTTGTCAGACATGTTCATTCAAACCTGTTTTTTTGTTGTTTACTTTCATTTGTCTTTCATATTTCACTACTGTGTTTGTAAACTTGACTTCATACATGTATATAAAATAACCCTGACATTCCACAAAGATGCGTTAAAACATACATTTGGAAAACTGGACTCCACTTTAAAAAAGTAATACTTATATCTTTTGCCATATTCATAGTTTTGTTTTAGACAAGATTTGCTAAGATTAGAAAGTTAATTTTTTGAAAGTTCGCAAGGGTAAACATTGACATGTAACTGGTGTCATGTTCAAGTATACTTTCTATATAACCCGCTCTGTCTTGTACACCAGTAAAATGCATCCACACCCATCCCACCCTCTGGGATCCACTGAGGATAGCCGAGGGGCAGTCGTGTTTTTACCTTCCAGCTTTCCCCCACAGGCCCTGGGAAATATTGGGATTTTTAACATCAGCTGTCCCCCGCATGGCCGTGGAAGGGTGGTGTATTTTACACACTCAGAACGTCCCATAGAGGTTCTGAAACTTCAGGAATTCATGGATGAATTATTTGAAGGTGGTGTGTATGTAGTGGTGCGTAAAGGATTTAAATATTAATAGGGGAGAAACTTGTGTAAGCAGCCGGCTATCACAGTCGGATGAGCATTCGCCCTGTAAACGAAGGATCCTGGTTGCGAGCCCCGGTCTGGTTGCACATTTTTCTCACAATTTTACATTAAGAAATTGCTAAGCATCATAAAATAAGAACACAACACGATATTTTGATCAATTCATGACTTTATTTCGGACAGACCTATCACGGTTGTGTTCAAATACGACCATGTCAATTTCTTCAAAATATACGGCTTTCAGTGGACATTCACTTTCTTCTCGAACACATTAACTCATTTATACCGTTTTACAGTGAAAGATGGAAGTTAAAAATCTAATATTTCGATACATCATTGCATATTCCTAAGATAAGTGTAGGCAGTACTTTATAATGTTTCGCTTTATGCCGATGAAGTCTTGACAAATTTTATAGGCTCTCCACATGTACGTGTATTTAATTAACATATTTGGTCTGTTTTTATTTATTTCTGTATTGCTTGACAGGTATATAGTATATCGACTGTGCCGAACCAAAACCTCGTAACTCAATTTGGCGCGAAAACCTTTTTTGCAACATCCGCATCTGCTAGACGTCCCGCGCATTTCTGTCTTGTCGCCATTTAAATAGTCAATCGCGTTACTTATATGGCGACAAGACAGAAATGCGCGGGACGTCTAGCAGAAGTGGATGCTGCAAAAAAAGTTTTCGCGCCAAAATTGAGTAACGGGGTTTTGGTTCGGCACCGTCGATATTTCTCTCAGAATAAAATTATTAGAAAGTGTGGTCATACACAATTACCAAGGACCTTTAGTCACAAACATTGACTGAAACAACTCAGTCTTAGGCTTAAAAATTACAACCTTTATAACCATCGCCATAGGCATTAATAATAGCTGTGCCCTCGCCATTTCTTTGCAATTGTACTCAACTATGTGAAATTTTATTTGATTCTGATTCTTGTTGTTACCTATTGAACATGTTTACTCATTAATATCAAAATCGGTACATAAATAACAACATTAGAGCGACTAGAACATTTCACAATGTTAAGCCTAAGTCTTGCCTTTTAGACTTACAATGTTTGTGAATAAGGCCCATGTTTGTATCTATAGACTCTTAACCATGAACGTCAACGAAAGATTAAAGTGCATAACGTATGTTTGATTAAATAGCTGATAACCAGACCGATGCAAAAATATAGACCACACTGTGTGTGAGGGTAGGTAACTAAAGTAAATGCAAACTTATTTTTCACGACTTTTCTTAAAACAATAATTTAACAAAGATGCATGTTCTTTACACCACCATAAGAATGCTAAATACACAAATAAAATGCCAACATAATTTCAGAAAATTAGCAAAAACAGAAGACAACCCCAATTTGTGTTGACTATTTCAGCCTGGTGTTTGTCATAAATATTTGCGAAAGGAGGCATACATCATTATTGCATACTATATTTAGTGTCCTTTTCTAGCAGTTAATTGAGTTAATGTATTACAACCCATGTTAAGACCTAAAGATGGAATATTCTAAAACCAACACTTTCCTTACAAAAAAATAGAACATAACTTTCTTTTTTCACTGTAAACGATACAATGTATCTTTCTGATTATGTAAATATAAGCTTTTTCAGATGTACAGAAAATATGAGTATAGCTTTGTATTTTTTTTTGTTAAAATGCTTGCAAAATTCGATTATGCAAAAATATAGCATGACATTGTAGTGGTGTTATGAATATTTAGGGAGGCGCCCCTGCAAAAATGTTATAAAGATAAAAATGTACAATATACTATATTTATACCTAAATAATATTTCCAAACGTTAGTACTCTTCTATTAGACGAAACTCTTTTTGAATGAAAATCAAAGTACTCAAAGTACCGCACAAAATATGACTTCAAAGTACAAAATGTACATAGACGCACCAAGCTGAGAGTGAGACGTTGTATTGCATTCATGTTGACGTATATCGTCTGATAAACACACGGATGTTAATGTTGATAAAATATATGTCAAATATAATCAGTTACAGAGTTGCACTGTATTAGCGACGAGTTAGTATTCAGTAATAGGTATTTTATCCGAAAAATGCCTTGAATTCATCGTAGGAAACTTCGCCGTCCCCGCTGCTGTCTGTTTGTGCCAAAAACTTTCTTACAACTTCGTCGACCATCTCCGGCTCGTAGCAATCGCATATCAACTTCCGGATCTCACGTTTGCTCAGCGTCCCATCTCCATTCCTGTCGTACTTTTTGAATAATCGTAGCAAATCTTGTCTAAAAAAGAGACAATTGAACATTTATATCAGTTGATTTGTCAATCATGTAAACGTCTATCCTAACATATTCCCATTTCCATATAGGAAGTGACGTTACGCTGCTACACCCTTGACAGCTTTGATTTTGGTACCAAAAGGTTTCTGCATGTATTAACATTTATATACGTGTCTCGTAGGTGAAAATATTATCACATATCACAATCATTATAATTATATAACTGAATTATACGTGCGTGCAATCAGATACCGAAAAATATATCATCAAGGTGGACATAACACGTGACTTTTTGGTGTTTTTAGCCTTGTGTGGCCAGATTTTTACTTATTGTCGACTCAACCAAAAAGTCACGTGGGATACGAATAGAAACGTAACAAGTGAATGTCATAAAATAGTTCGACGTCCGGTGTCCAATTTGTCCGGGTCCGACTAGAAATTCATTTACTTTATTTGACTTTACTTGACGAAACCTACATGCGTGATGAGTTTATGGCTTTGTGCTCCTTATTTGAACTGACAGGGTTCACCGATTTCCTTAACATAGAAAACTAGACATCGTCGCACGGTTTAGACAATCAGATAAAGTATAAGTCTTGTTGACCAAGAACATATGGGATGTTACGGGTTACCCAAATAGTACTTGATGTATGAGCTTGTCCGTGTAAACAGCTCCCATCGGAATAACACTTGTCATTTTGCCATATTGTACGAAAGCCGGGCATGAAACAGGCACAAAAGAACGAAACATATGAGTTAAGTCTGGAAACAACAGTTACGTTTTTTATCGCCCACATTTATCAACTTTAATTGCTGACCCGATGGTCGGTGTGGTAACACCCTCTACACCCGAAGCGAGATACCCCTGTTGCGAATCTCGTCTGGGGCAGTTAGTCATTTCTGAAATATTTTTAGTGTTTCCAGCCTTCTAACTACAAATATACAGGAAAAAATCACTGGTAAAGTAAAAGGCCCGAGAGTTATCACACCCGGATTCCTTGTAGTACACAGGCGCATGTCTAAGTTTCTCCTTTAGCCGAAAGTAATCGGCTAATAAATCAGGGAACGAAGCAAGATTATCAGCAATAATATCAATCGTGAAAACTGTTCCATTTCTGTTTGTCTCCGGTAAATAGTCTATTGCAATGCATTAAGACCGAGGTGACCAGAATGCAATTAGATCGCAATAATTTAAGATCGCATATGATTTACTTACGAACGCTTGGATTTTTTTGCCATTCCTGCCATGAACTCCCTTTTGCTGATTCTGTTATCCCCATTTTTGTCAATTCCAAGGAAAAGTTTCTGAAACAAATGATGATAATGCTAAAATGATTCATACGATACATTGAGCTTGGTTTCGACGTTTGGTTTTTATTCGGACATTTTGTGGCTATTGACTTGTGTATGTATTTTTGTTACATGTTGTTTTTTTTTTTTTGGAAAGAGCAGCTTAAGAGCAATTGAGCTTGGCTGAATATAACTGATAGTAGCTTGGCAACTTGGCAACTGCCATTGTCACAGACGAACATAATAAAGAAAATGTGTCCAGTCCTGTAGTCGAATCCGAATTAAAAGTTCAAATTTGAAATAAATACTAGCATAGTATGCTATTGCTGCAATTTGTTCGATATTTGACTACGTTTTTGTATTATTCTTTTTAATACTATTTTCACTGTTTTACATAGTTCATATTACATACGGTTTTAGTTGTAGTGTTCAGATTATACTATGTATAATGTTTTAAAGATAGTACTCACGAAACACAGATAATATACATTTTGACTTGGTTTTCTAAGAGTAAGAGTAGACAATAAGTTTACAAAGTATGCTTTCCTAGAACACATGTCTCCAAATAGTGAATAAACATTGCATGGAGTATTCTTAAACCGAACTGTATCTTCTGGAGAAATTTATAACTTTGACCTCTTTCCAACAAAATATCAACTCATTACGTGCCAAATTCAGAAAGGAAGTTAGTCTTGACTTATGGCGTTTAAACCACGCTTTCAATGTCAAAACATTTATAAATCATTAGATCTTATTCTCCGCGTGTACATATAACGTTCAACGGTTCACTCTCTTTAAATATTCCTACGCGTCCCCTTTGACCGAATATCACTGCACAGTGGGATTAAAGGGCGACACAGCGCGAAGTCATCACAGTGAATGACCAAATGTATCTATTTTTAGCATCAAAGTCTGGTTAGATTTTTTCATTACGCCAACCTAAAACATTACTTGCAAAGCACCCTGTTCAAAAACGACGCGCGCAAGCTTTCTTGAAGTAAGTTAACAAATTGACGCACGCAACAGTTACTGAAAAACGAATGAAAAATGGAAGATGTAATATTTGGGTACCAGTCAAAGAGTACAACAGTTGCACAGAGCATGCATGCCAGAACGTGTATATTGCCGAGTGTTTAAATGGTATGTTAGTTCTCAATGTACATGCATTTTGTTGCGATGCGAAATGGTGATGGTTGAAACTGCAAAACTTATGCTAAACCAAATTATTTGGAAAATTGATAATGCTCAGTGCAATTGATTGTGAATTATAACAATTAATATAACAGTATACACGAGTATCAATACATTTGCCCTTGTCATCTGCGATTTAAAACGGACAACCATAAATATAAATTTACATACAGAAACAATGTGTTATCATTTTACACAAATTGTACAGGCTTATGATTTTTGAATAAATACTCGAAAATATATTTCTGTTGTTTAAATAATATTTTCAAACATGATGTATTCGGATAGCGACGGCTTGATGGCATAATGCATCGTACCAAAGTGTCAGCAAAGGACATTAAGTCTTATTAAACGCTGTACTAAGAATATATACAAATTTAAATAAAAATCGTTTTATAATTAAAGCTATGTTAATGTACTGGAATATATTTCTTTCGTTTAAAGGAAGTATTACGAAAACTCGAACTATCATAAATAACCTTCAAACTTCTTTTCTTTGAAAATATCAGAATTTTATCAACAAGAAAAAACAATCAAATTACGCGGAATTCTTTCAAACGTAAAAGTTCAGATGACCTTGTAGGCCCTAGTGGGATAGAAAAAATATACTTGAGATGGATTGAGGGTTTTTTACAATGGAACCTGTTCCTTGATTCCACTCATTGAAACATTTCACAGACGCAGGCACGCACGCTCAATTATTCATGTTCGAGCAATGAATTAGTCATTCTACAAAAACAATACTTATTTAACTTGACAATCTAGTAAAGCCTTTAATTAATATGAAAAAAACTCACTAAAACTGCTTCAGAGCCGAAGCAGAAAATAAGTACATGTACAACAGAAATAAATGCGATTACTCGTAGTTAAAGACAATTAGTAAATAGGTAAAACAATGTAAGTTGATGAGAACAAGATACAATTGAGGAAAAAAGACAATATATCAAAAGAAAAAAAAACAGGAAAAAACAGATAAAAAACAGAAAAAAAATCCAAGTACCGTGAGATCCCTGTCAGACATGTTTGGCTCTATCCGCCGCATCGCTCTCTTCATTTCCGACATCGTGAGTTCCCCGTCGCCATCCCTGTCTGCTTTCTTCCAGAAATCCTCACATTGTCTGGGCGACATGGATGATGTTGACATACGCGACATTGCAATAACCGGCCGCAATAATCCGACGTTCCGATCGTAGGAAATAAATTAAATAAAGTTTGAAAATGAAAATGATTCCTTTTTGTTCACAGAGTGCTAAGTAAGACCGTAAGAAAGGCGTACAGAGAACACAATTGTTTGTCCTTGCTACTTTTATGAAACCTCCCAAGAGAACGCCGATGTCGTCTGCTTAACGTCTTTCATTTTAAGATCAATACGAGTTCTCCAACCCTAATTTTTGTTTTAAAGGTTAGTCATTGGCAACTTTGCTGTAGCTATTTACGTGGAATTTGAACCTTTTAGCAATTTACGTGACTAGTACCCAAATCAAGTGAACCATTTTTATTAAATTAATTAGATGCCTCATGACTTTGGTCCATTTCGTGCGTCTCGAAAATAGTTTCATTAGTTCAAATGTCAAAGATTGGACCCAATCCATATGCATGTACTGAATTCAGATCTTTTTGAGTAAATGACAACGTTTCTCAGATTTGAAGTCGGTGTTTCTTTAACTTCCCAAATATGACATCAACAAAAAGTATAACAATGGCCGTACATGACATTCATACCGGGCCCCAATCTCCGGAAGCAGTTCAAGTAAACATCTCAGCTCAAGTTTAGATTGTTTTCAAATCTGAATTTTCTGAGTTGAAATCTTACTAATATCATCCCAGAATCATGTATCAAGTTTGTGATTCTTATTTCATGTCTAACATCACATTAAAAATATTTGAAAGACACATCCCAATATTTGGGATAATATTTGGCTCAAGTTATGATGTTTCGGGAGATGGGGCCAGAGGCTGTCGGCATAGCACAAACAGTTTGTGTTTCCCGTATTGACCTTTATAAAAATATGATGAATAAAATAACAAAATCTGGGCACAAGTAAATGAATCACAAATGTTATACACCACAATAACATATTATTAGTGTACTGGACATCGAAAGTTTAGCAATATATATTACATATATGTTATTGCGGTTTAAATAGGGAATAATAGAAATAGTCTCCGTCTGTATGTTTGTCCGTGTGTCCGTGCCTCCGTCTCTGTCCATTACAAAGCAATGTCCGCTCAATAACAATTTAAAACGCGTTGACCGCATCACACTAAACTTAACACACACATGTAACTAATGGATATGAAATGTAGAACCCGTGTTCCAACCGTCCTGACTCAAGGTCTCAGTTCAAAGGTTAAATCCTTACATTTCGTGACAACTCCATACAAGAACTTTTAACACCTGGGCCGAATTACATATAACCATAGCAAATGTATAACTAATCAAGACCATAAGCTAAACCTACGTTCTAACCGTGCCAGCTCAAGGTCAAGGTCACCGACTAAGGAAACCTACGTTACAATCGTGTCATGTCAAGGTCGAGGTCACCGACCAAGGTCAAAGTTTGGATCCTTACATGTCATGTCTGCTCCATAACTGTCCGTGCATTAAACGCACAGCAAATTTATGACCAAAATTAACGATGTGCAGAACCGACAATCCAACCATGCTGACACCAGGTCAATGGCATCATTTAAGGTTACATGTTTGAGCCTTACATTTGATGTGTCCACTCTATAACCTTTATTGAATGGACAGACTCGTCTGAAACGTATTGCCAATATGTAACTAATGACGACTTGTAGAACGCACATTCCAACCTTGCTGGCTGTAGGTCAAGATTACAGTCCAAGGTCAAACTTTTAATCATTATATTTCGTGTCAGCTATGTTATTTTTAACTCATGGACCGAACTTGCATGACAGTAAATGTGAATCTAATGAAGACTTGCAGAATCCAAGCTCCAACCATGCTTATTCAAGGTCAAGGTCAGCGTTCTATGTTCTAAGTTTTGGGCCTTACATGTCATGTTCATTTAATTTCATTTTAGCCTGGACCGAATACCAAACAAAACTTAAACATCCGTTTGGATACCGGGAGAATTGTCTGCGTTTTCCGGTCCGTTGCCTTGCGATTTGTCTGCGATGTCCGGTCGAATACCGAGTGATTTGTCTGCGATATCCGGTCGGATGCCTTGCGATTTGTCTGCGATATCTGGTCTAATACCTAGCGATTTGTCTGCGATCTCCGGTCGATTACCGAGCGATTTGTCTGTGATGTCCGGTCGATTCCCGTGCGATATGTCTGCGATGTCCGGTCGGATACTGCGCGATATGTCTGCGATGACCGTTCAGAAAATGCGCGATTTATCTGCGATGACCGTTCGGAAAATGCGGGATTTATATGCGATAGCCGGTTCGGTTACTGTGTGATTTGTCTGTGATTCACAATCGGATATCGTGCGATTTGTCTGCGATGTCCGTTCGGATACCGTGTGATTTGTCTACATTGACCGTTCGGAAAATGCGCGATTTATCTGCGATGTCCAGTCGAATACCGTGTAATTTGTGTGCGATTTTCGGTCGAATTCCGTGAGATTTCATTCACTACAGAACGTAAGGAATTCACACGAGCTCTAGTCAGGTGCTACGATTTTACAGAAACCTTTTGAAACCGAAATAGAACGGACATCGTAACACAGTTATACATAGGCATAAACAACAGTAAAAAAGAACATCCATAATTAAAGGTCCAAAACGTAACGTCTTTTGTCATATAATCCCACCAAAAACCAAGATGAATGATGTGTCATCGAATTATTATGAACGTTAAAGATGCTTCTACAAAATAGTAGTTGGTTTCTGTAGTGTGTATACTTGTGTTTTAGTTGAACAATATTGTTATTAAAAAAAACTTGATGTCCAGTACAAACTAACATGTTCATTTACGTACAACTTAAGTTATGTCATAAGCAGACATAATGAAATGGAGGTAAAACAGTAAATGGGAATTATTAATGTGAATGGTTTGTTTATTACCACTTTTACGTCAATATTGCTTTCTGGCTCTTGAATACTGTGAAATCATTTATATTCTCGGGTATTCAAGGTATTGAAATTGATATACACATCGGGGCAATATTCAACAACATTGTAAAGCTAAAACACTTTCACCTAATATTAACAACATTCATAATCACTGCTATTTCTTTCCAATTGGATTTAACAAAGTGAATTTTTATCTGATTATGATTTGTTACCCACTTAACATGTATGTCCATTGATGTCAAAATATGTACATTTATAACAGCATGAGAGTGAATAGAATATTTGGCAATACAAAGTCTAAGTCTGAGTTTGAGACTTACAACGTTGGCGAATAAGACCCCTTGAAGTTAAAATTTCAAAAGTGAAATAAATACAAGAAAGATTAATCGTCTAAGCCTTTTTATCTTCAACATCCACGGGTACTGACCAACCAAGTATATTATGATTTTACTGTCTGATGAAAAATGTTCAGCTAGTGAATACATTCACAAAAGACGACAACAAAGATGTCAATAAAATGAAATATGATAACATACATGTACGTAACTATCAGTGTGGACAAACCATGTGATATTTGATGTAATATTTTCTTAGATATTCTTGAAACTAGATGATATCTAGATGATAACGAGTATGAAAAGTTAAACCCGATTAGTTCATATCCGGTGCATCACTTCGTTTACTGGATAGCTGTTGTGTATGTTTCGAGCAACACGTGTGAACTGTTCCATAAAGAAATTAGGCATAAATAGCGCTTATTCTTGGCAAGTGCAAGTGTTGTTTTTGGACATATTACTTCTTACGGTGTTCGCCAAATAAACGTCCCACATTCGCTATGTTACAAAACAGTTGATAGCAATGGGAAAAGGTAATTGATGATTTGGTTCTAATAACCACATATACCTTAATATCCCCCCCACCTACAACTCTTAACATGCCCAACTGACAGTATAAATTTACTTTCGTTAATGCCTTGGTCCTACCAAGCGTTCTTTGGCCTTGCCGATGTACTCTCGATTCAAATAAATAAGCCTCAGGATGCATCGCGGACAGGGATATCACGAATGTTCTACTGATTACCCCGAAGCTTCACCCATGTCCATTTTTTAAATCGGGAGTACATCGCCGAGGCAAAACAATCTCTGTTGGACAAAGGCATAGCTCAGGGTTTTTTTTAATTTTGTTTCCTTAGTCATACACCGAATATGAACTGATCGGGTTGTATGATTCATATTATAATTTTATCATCTAGTTGTAAGGATATCTAAGAAAAGATTGGAATATTTTGTTAAAAGATAATGACACATCGGTCAGGGGAGGTAACTCTCAACATAAACCCCGAAAGGTAACGAGCAACAAAGACTATGACAATAACAAAACACGGAGAGGAAACGCTCAAAAAAATAACTATACCAAAACATCAAAAGTGAACACGCAACAAAGAATATGACAATAACAAAACACCGAAAGGGAACGCGTAAAAAATATGACAATATTAAATCACCTAAATGGAACGCCCAAAATAATTTAACAATACCAAACATCGAAAGTGAACGCGCAAAAAAGAATATGACAATACCAAAACACCGAAACACAACAAAGAAAATGAAAATACCAAAAACACCGAAATGGAGCGCGCAAAAAAGAATATGTCAATACAAAAACACCGGAACGGAACGCGCAAACAAGAATATGAAAATACCAAAAATACCGAAAGGGAACACGCTAAAAAGAATAATTCAATAAAAAAACACCGAAAGGGAACACGCAAAAAAATATATAAAAAATAACAAATTACCGAAAGGGAACGCGCAAAAAAGAATATGACAATATCAAAACACCGAAAGGGAACGCACAAACAAGACTACGACAATACCAAAACACCGAATCGGAACGTGCAAAAAAGAATATGACAATATCAAAACACCGAAAGCGAACGCACAAACAAGACTATGACAATATCAAAACACCGAAAGGGAACGCACAAACAAGACTATGACAATACAAAAAAACCAAAATAGAACGCGCTAAAAAGGATATGACAATATCCCAAAACACCGAAATGGAACGCGCAAAACTATTTTGCGAGTTCCCTATTGGTATTTCTGCTGAGTGTTGCCTTTCCCTGGCCGATGTGACATATATTTGGTAGCTCTGTGAATTCCAGCCCTGATATGACTGATACAGAAAAAAAATTGTTTCTATAGGGGAACTACACATGGGAACATACAACAACATTGGGAACACAGACAACAATGACTACAACAATACTAATGATAGGGGTATGGTAAATACTATGCATGCCTATATAAGCGACTGATGAGGCCGGGATTTGTGAACATGCAAGGGTTGATAAATTCATTAAGACACAATTAATGTATCATATATTGTGTATTCATGAACATTAAGTCTGATGCATAAATATGAAATTAACTTTAAAATGCTATATATATGGAATATGACTAACAGTTGTAAGTTTTAAATACCCGTAAAATAAAGTAATAACTGCTTTCAAGCGATGGAATAGTTGCATTTCGAATATGGAAATGATTATGAAAGGAAGACAAGACAGACGATTAACCAAATGAACAACAACGATAGTTTCTTCTTCAAATTTATTTTCTACAAGCTCAAAATTTATGAAATAACAAAACACCAATTTGAAAACATGATTTTATAGTATACTGTTAAAGAAAGTTAGATTTAGAAACTGAGTAAAACTGGGCAAATTAATTTGTAAAGATATTGAATCATTGGCGGGTATGTGCGTTGCGAAACAATCATATACTACAGCACTAGCCTATAACTAGTAAACCTATTTATAAGTATTTTTAATCGTCCAAACAAAAGCGACTCATAATTCAATTGCACAGTCCAAAAATATGGTTAAGTAAAATACTAAAATATTTTGATGTTCTTTTGCTGTTTTTATCTTGAAAATAATGTAAATTCGTTGTTAGTGGTGCATACTAGTGTTATATAAATGTTTTATAATCGTAAATAGAATAAGAATTATTTACGAATCAGTTTTTTTTCAAATGAATGCACAATGTTCTTATAATAATGTAATAAAGAAAAAAATGTGGTTCTTTGCTAAGAACACAACGACACAAAAAGCAGCAAAAAGAGTTTTAAAAAAGACAAAGCTACCAAAAGAAACACTCGAAAAGTATACTTGTATCATGCTTTCAAGCATTCTACGGCAATAACAAAATGTCTAGCCATATAAACACAGGCAACATCTAAATCTGCAGACTTTGATCTAACACATAATGTCAGCTAGAGATCTACTCAATGGACGTCTAACCAAAAAACGAGGCGAATTCATCATACGAGATTTCCCCATCTCCACTGGCGTCAGTCTGCTGGAGGAATTTTTTAACGACGACGTCAACCATTTCCGGTTCATAACAATCACCAATCAACTTCCGGATCTCTCGTCTGCTCAAAGTGCCGTCACTATTTCGGTCGTACTTTTTGAACATTTTAAGCAATTCTTGTCTGAAATGATGAGATTTATTTGCTAAGACACAACTTACTCCACCGCCATTACTAGAAAGGGTGTAACAGTTTTGGCAAGAATAAAATAATTTCAGCTACAACATATTGTGGAAAATATCTTCAGAAAAAAGCTTTTTGAAAAAGTATACATGTATCAGCGGTTTTCATAATCTAGTTTAAATAGGTTATGTATTGCAGCATCTTACCAAATACTATTTTTTCTGTTCATGTCATATTTCAATTTAGAACGATTATGAGCATTGTACATGTATACTACATTTATAACAAATGAGAATTTATAAACAAAAGGAGTGAATGTTCGGTGGTTAGCAACAAGTTCATGACTAGAATGAGACATTTTGTTTAAACATAGCAATTAAGCATTACCAAAACCACAATCATAGATATATCAGTCACTTTCTACAATGACAATCTTCAGCAACCTGCAGCTTTTCAAATAGAATAAGAAAACTATAGCACACGGACAGTCGACGGCCACACAGAAACGGTGTAGCGCACAGCCAAACACTTTAAAGATTCACTCATGCAAACCATCGTTATCCCCAAGAGAGGATAGTTCGAGCAAGCATTCACAGACGTTCACTGTAGTTTCTTGTAAGTTGTACAAGGGATTGGGGTAATTACAATAATATTATTTGTTCAAACTATGTTTATGAAAACAGAATCATGTTAGAAATATAAAAATACGAAATATTCGTAGGTCACCGAACTGGAAATTCTCCAAATTTGCACATTCAACAAGAACGTTGGATAATCATTCTTGGACACTTTGATATTTCTATGTTGAGACACTGTCCATATTCTATACAAAGCTGTGTTCAAAATCATTAATAGGAATAAGAACTCGCCCTTAACTCTGCATACCGATTTGTACGCTTTGGCGTTTATTTGTGGCACAGTCGTGTAATAATTTTAAGTTTTCAGACAGATGTCGTGTTTTGTGTGACTGATCTTTCGTCAGCATGGCTCTGGTCACTATGTAGTTGCGTTAGACTTAAGGTCACTAGATCATACAAGGCTCTGATCGTTATGTAGACTGTAGTTGCGTTAGACTTAATGTCAGAAGGCCATACTTACGATTTCTTGGCTTTTTTGGACATGGCTGACATGAACTCTCGCTTGCTGATTCTGTTATCACCATCTTTGTCCACGCCCAGGAACATTTTCTGTAAATGAATTGCTTTTGCATATTCTGTGATCACATGTGAGACACATTGGCATTTATCATGCATGGAGGCAGTCTGCATGTGAACATTTGATATATGTAAAGCAGTGGACATGTCAACAATAGGATTGTCATTTTGGCACAGTCGCAATCTGGACGTTCGTGATCTATGTGAACATTCCCTCAATGACATATCACTATCCTAGCTAATTAATTGTCTCGCCAATTAACTGGGTGAGTTGCCAAGTTTGATGTAATATTGCCAAAATGCACTGGCAACCACATTTTGTTCCTCGGTCATTACCACATAATACAGTAATCTAGTTAGAGGCATGATGTTTTAGTCAAAACCTTACGAATACAAAACTATTATAAACAAACAAGAAAGTCAAAGATTATACGTACTCGGTTAAAGGACATCGACAAAAAGAAGACACATACATATAACAAAATATACCGAGTTAAGTCAAGATCTGAAAATAAAGTATACAACACGAAACAAACAACAATCATGCAAAAGAACATAGCAAACATATGACTAGTCTAACTGTGCAATACATAACAGACACGATACAAGTAAACCATCAGATCGTCATGGACAAAATTGTGCTGCAAGAAGTAATACAAAATGAGAACAACACTCAGGAGAATGACAATGAAATAGCCAAAACAATTATTACAAATCTAATTATTCGACTTCACGCGAAAATACGATTGCTTCAAGTTCGTTTGCAAAACTTTTATTCAGATAAATATTGTGCCTATATGCGCTTTTGGTATAGTTATAGAAAAGATCTGCGAAGATATTCTAAACATTACGCTTCAAAACGGTCGATTTGTTCGTTGAGATATTCCTTACTAGAGGCTATGCATTGCAGTGTTTTATAGGTTGACGAGTTATTTACATTGTATTGATACAATCAAGCAGTGATCACTGTTGTGTTAGAAGCACCTACGGATGTCATCTAATGCTACACAATGTTTCTCGACACGATGCAACAACGTAAGAAGTACAATGCGTCTATGACTTGAAGCTCCTTTTAAATGTAATTACACAATTACCTTCACGATTTTTTTCAACAACGGTATGAACGACACAAAGTATACGTTTGTGGTACCGTATTATCATAATAACATATCAATGTTGACTGGTAATAGTTTAGATGTATTAACCGAGTGCGAATGCTAAGGTTGATATAGCACGTAACAATATGAATGCGTTGATTTAAGAACAACGAAGGGCGATAAGCGTTGTGTAGACTATGGGGTACAACCATGGACTATACTATAGCGTAGTGTCCGGGAGGATGCGTGAACGCCTATTTCATTCCGTCGGCAAAATGTTTACTAGTATAAGTTAGGTAAAACAGTTGCATATAAGGACGAGTTTGTATTTTTTATTCTTTGTTACGAACAATACTGTATATTTCGGAACATGTTTTGCACAATTAACAAGGTATGCACTGTTGCATTTTTAATCGAGTAATGTGTCGGGGACTAGTGCTATGGCCAGACTACGTACCAAACATGTTCCCATGTAGTTATTTTGACAATGATAAAATAATTAATTGTTTGCAAGTGCATGAAGTATTTTCTTTAACTAAAATTTATCCTACTTTCATTATTCTAGGATCCTATTATGTCTTATCCTATGATCATTAACTCTGCCATGTACTAAAGGATGGTGAAAACCTTCATCGGCCAGTTTTAAAGAGCAATGTCCCTTTCGCGTATTTCGTTTCGCATGCACTTTTTCCCTTCAAAACACCATGTTGCAAGCCACAACATTTCCATTAGCAATAAAACCTTGTAAAGAATCGTTATTTTGTCAATATATACTGTATACGTAATACATTACGTACACTCTCTATAGTTTTGTTCTTAAACTATTTTTTTCATGTTTTGAACAATTTAATGCGTTTACTAGTATAATAAATTTACTATGAGAGCTGTTTATAGCACAGACTAAATGCTGCGGCGTATCTAATTATGCACAAGCCATAATCGGTGAAACTTACACACTCCAGAAACGCAAAGTAGTTCTGAAGAATACATTTATTACAAGAATGAGTTAATCATATAATGGCGAATGCGCATCCTTTATGTTAAGTTACCATTTTCGAGGGCTGTTTTCAGCCGTAAACCACCCTTGACATTTTAACTACCCCTCCTTGTGATTGGACTACCAATGTAAACCTGCGTTTTAATAATATTAATACTCGGATCCGTTTATGTAGAATATACAAGAGAGATGTACTAGAGGACGAATATAATAATTTGCACTGGATTTCAGATCCAAACCTTATAATGATTTTACTGACTTTGAAAACCCTATAATGATTTTACTGACTTTGCACTAGAGTTCAAATTTAATTCTTTATGAATTTACTTACTTTGAACTAGAAATTTCAGATAAGTCTCAAAATGAATGATTGGCGATTGTACTTTTCTATATTTAAATTAGACTAATGACAAGGATGTAATGTTGATAGGCGTCGCTAATCACAAATTCATAATACATAATATGTTCGACATAGACCTGGTGCTCGTTATAATGATGCTCAACATAATGGAGGTAAATTTATATACAGTAAAGAGTAAATTTATCGGGAAATTTTCTCGACATAGGTCGGATACTCGTAATATCCATACTCGTCTTAACGAATCGTACTCAACTCAAACAGATGTTATAATAAACTCTCAGTCAAAAATCTTAGTCGTATTCACACCGCATATCTTGAGTAAGGCTGTATACAGTTTTATTTTAAAATCTTACTCTAACCCAAGTTTAAGATATGTCTCGAAATGAATGTTTTGTTTTTTAACGTACTTTTCTTTTTAATGTAAATTTAACCAACGTAAACACAGAGTAGTTTGTTAGCAACATTGTTATTTCGCGACATTTAAAAGACACGTTTTCAGTACAATTTCAGAACTTAATTAGAAAAAATAATTGACAATTGTAAAAATAACCGAGTATAACAAAATAATAAAATAAATATTTGTTTAAAACACAATGCTTTTTATAATATTTTTTATACGATCTTGTTGCCCTTAAAGAAACATTAATACGATATTTATAAATTGTACTACTTAGACAATAATAGACAACTTGATACCTACTCGGTACTCACTCGGTGGTGCATGGGATATTTACTTGAACGCATAACATGTCGTATAAGTACCAACCGAAGCTGTACGTACTAAATAGTTCCAAACTTTTAACAAAAACATTTTGTGTGACTTGTCAAAGCATCGATTTTAAAATTGACTTTTGTTTAGAAAGTAGAAACAGTATTTTAAGCAAATAATATCAAATTAACGTGAGCAGTATTGAAATAATAATCTAACTTAATTCTAAAAATAAATTACAATACATTAAGTCAGGATAGAAAACTGGTAGACACATAACAGATACAATTAAAAATGGAAACACACAAGGACCAATAAATCACAGTTAACCGAGCAATGCAATCAACTGCTTGACTTACATGATGAATTGGTAGTCTATAAAGGGTATACCAGACCACTTTTGGATGCAAGCATCCTTAACAATCCAGTAAATGTCAGAAAAGTACGACAATAAAGTATTATTAAAAGAACATGATAAATTACAAGATTTTGGATCCTATCTAATGAAAATCCTGATAATTCTTTCATAGAAGTTCTTAAAACAAATGTACACACTTTACTAAAAAGAAAATATTTACTCGTATAGTAGAAAGATATAGAAATAAACATAATACATACAGTTATGTCTCTGTCACTTTTGTTGGGTTCGAATCTCTTCATTGCTTTCTTCAGCTCGCCCATTGTTAGTTCGCCATCCCCATCACGATCAGCTCGTCGCCAGAACGACTCACACTGTTGTGGTGTCATGAAACTCATCTTGAATCTTATTTCTTATATCTTCGCTTATTTTCCTAAACAAACTACAAAATGCCGCAGCGCAAAGATACTACTACTTAGTTACACGTTTGGAATCAGTCTGTAATCTGTAAATTATTTCAGCGCGTATGAGACGGTTGCAATTAAACTTTTTCCTCTATACCTTATATTCAACTAATTCCTATTTCGTAGTACAGCGATTTTTATCGTCTAGTAATTCCCAAAGGATCAGCTTAACATCTGTTTACCGTCATTTGACGAAGGGTCAATACGCTATTATCTATGCAACACATATAACATATACACGAACACTTGTCACCTCTTGGCAAAACTTCTAAATTTGAATGACACTTCTCTTTATACACTAAGTTCTTGCTATTCTCATGCAGTGCCACGGAAAGATGCTTTCTTTCGTTGAGCTGCTTGTAATGACATCTGATTGGACAATGACAGTCGCGTGACAAGTTTCGACACTGGCTTGTGGCAACAATTATCTAAATCGAATCTCTGTTTTACTAGCATTTCAATTGCAAAAACATAGCGCGCCTGTATTGAATTGGAGCAAACAGACCATAGATATATCGAAGGTCACTAAAAATAACAATATAACCAATTCTATTTTTAATAATCGTTTAACATTTCTTCATATCTATTGGAATAGTTTATAGTAATATGCTTTCTTAAAATTTAGGAAATAAACGTAGATGAATGAAAACAATGTCTAAAATGCAAACTTTTTTTACCAAAGAGCAAAAAGTAATTGCAGACGTAGCACTCGTTTGATTATAATTCGAATGCATTTTGAATTATTGAGTGAGCCACCCTAATAGGATCCTTGACGTAGTTTCAATTGTACAACCGCACAGATATAAATATAATCGCACATTATCATAATAAGGCCCGTAGACTCAAAATGCTTAGAACGAGTCTTATTCAAAACACAAAGTTCAGTTTGTGGTTGCTATTCTTGTTCGTCTCGAGGAACCTAATACATTTTCAGAAGACAACTTTAAACTGAAAAATAGCTGTTGTGGCTAGCAACATATTTCATAACTATTGGTGATCGAGTTCGGTCTTGTCATGAGAAGTATAGTTTGGCCTTGTGAGCATAAGGTGTGATCATCTTGTTTCATCTTATGCTCATCTTGTTTGACAAAAAAGTTCGGTCTAATACAATTTTCCTGATTTTTAATGTGTTTAAACCCCTGTGAGCTTTAAGGTGTTTTTTCTTTGTCATTGTTTCATTTTTGGTATTGTAAAAAAGACATGAGGAACTTGGACAAGGAAGGCAGCATTCAACTTAACAAGCCGAACACAGAAAACAGTAACACCACAACCACATGTGGCAATGCCACACACAACTAAACAAATAACCAAAAGCACAAGTCCAAATGCAAAATAGCGGGATGACCTAGTTTCACAAAGAAACAAAATACGGTGGTCCAAAGCGTGTTTGTTCTTTTATCTATATAAAGTACATGTCCAAAGCGACCGAAGGAAACGCAACTAAGACCCGACCTAGTTCTCCTAGTTCCCGCTGCAAAAAAATCAGGATGACGAAACCATACCATAGCCAATTCTGCCACACAAGTAACCGCTACTATAACTAAAGAATAAGAAGTACCTAGTAGTTTGTATTCTGTTATAGTTGTTTGTATTGAGCAATACATAGCCCCTCCGCTTTTTAACTGCGCTTAGCATTGTCGGTGCAATTTTGTTTCCACGCGTCCTTTCCTGTGGAAGTTTCTTCTACCATTTTTTCGTAGTTTTGTTAAAAGCAATGTATTCAATACTATGGTGTTGGTTTTATATTACGGCCCCATAACCGTTTACAATGGATTTTTTTCAAACCTGTAATTTCTACTGGAAGTCTTAATTTCTCAATATTCGGCATTTTGACCGGGCCAATTTAATAACTAGCTTGGATATTTATTTTTGTATCCATTATTTGTCCTCTATTTTATTCGCCCGTGCACTTTTTGCACCCATACAGTTAAATGCTTGTGTATGGTTTGTTTTGTACGTAGTTTTTGTAGCTAGTTTTTTGTACGCCCAAGGGAAAGTATTAATTATTTAAGGTGTTGTTGGCTTCCGCTAATATATTACTCGCGTTTGCTAGGTTATCCGTTACTGCTTAATTCTGTGTTAATTGTTAGTACGAGTATATATATTTTTCAGCCTTTTAGATCTTCATATAGCTATCTATTTCCACCATCCTCCTTTTAATGTCCACCACCCTCTAATTATAGTTGTAGCTTGCTGGGGGAGTTACTGTTTAATAAGGCCACTCTGTTTTGGTCGCTATGATCAATGTTTGGCATATATATTTTCGAACTACATATGGCTAGATATACCAGTAGGCTATATAATTCCCCATAAACTGTAGCAGTTTGCCCTGTTTGCTGGGAGGCCAACATTTTTAAATTTGGTGACTGTGCAGTTGCGCCTTGTTTAAACCCTGGTCCCTGGGGTCACCTCGTTGACATATTTTGGAGCTAAATGCAACTAGAAATATGCAATGTTATTTCCCCCCCCCTCCTCACTTGCTTAGTATTTTACACCAGGGTACGTCGTAGTTGTGCCTCTTTTGTTCGCATTAACGTTAGGTGACTGCCCATGGTGTTTCAAACTAGGTCACGGGGTTATTATGCCCCATTTTATCGCCGTTTTCGCATGTCTTTGTGAAACTGGGTCGTCATGCAGTGGGGCCTTGGGGAACTTTGTCGGGTCTTGGTTGCGTATCATTCGGTCTCATGGAATCACCGTTATTGTATAATTTCTTTGTAAACTTGGGTCATCCTGTATTTTTCGGCGTGGACTTACACTGTTATTTTGGTTTATGTGTAGGCATTGCTCGGTGTAGTTGTGTGTGGTGTAACTGATTTCTGTGCTCGGCTGGTTGGGTTGAATGCTGCCTTTCCCTGTCCGATTTCCTCATACCGTTTTTACATTCGAGCCCCCAATTTGGTGTATCATGTAAATATGTAGTTTTTAAACGATATTGGGTCGTAATGTTGATGTATGTCATGAGTTTTGAAGTAAGCATGTGGTATATAAGATATGTGATTCATACTTAAAGATGATAACATGGTGTGGAAAAACAGGTTACATTGGCATTCGGTATTGACTACACGTATAGAATTGCGTTAAAACCATGTTTGACCATCAAGATGTACAGAAATTTGGAAATGTTTCAGAACAAGTAGCTAAAACAGTAGATAGCATGATTAATTGTCATCCAATAGGAGTGACCTTTGTCCAACTACACTCGGACGATCACCTGGTCTGGAAAAAATGTTAATGGTAATGGCAATATTGGCAGGATTGCAATTTGTTGATCCGACTCACTGTAAGGCTTGTCTGATTTTGTATTGACAACAACACCATACTTTATTCTACGTATATCATACATGGTTCATTGTCTGTCATTTTGTTTTTATGTCTGAGTTTTATAGACTTTCTCTAGTACATTTTTAACGCATTGGTAACATTATTATATTTGCAGTTAGAAAAGAATATTGTATTCAATGGTTTCAGATACTATTTGGCAACATGGGCGGTCTTTGTGTCACAAGGCTAAGTCTATCACTTCATGATTGCACGAATTGACGAACAAATACATGGACACATAATAAAATAGATTAGTCTGTTGACAGCAAGTAGAATGCCGAAACATGTACGTCTTATGTCAGCTGCATACGATTGATGTTTGTTGTTCGATTTTAAGACATCTTGTTGGTCTTCAATTCATGAATTTGGTTAATTATATTGAAATTAAACGTCTAGCATCCATTTGGGGCTGGATACTTTCATACAACATGATTGTTTGTTTTTATGTCGACGTAACTGCAGCGCCTATGATATGCAAACATCAGGATGTCTAAAATGCCCTTGCGTGTCCATGTCAACATTTTGCAATATGTTTTAACGATGTTTGTCCTTCTGTCAGTCGCCTTATTGCTTTTTGCTTTGAAATCATTGCAATTTTACATGTGTCTTAATTAATCTTCTCACTTTCTGCTAGTAGTTCGATATTTCTCTGTGACATAGGGGTATCAGTTGGCGTTGGACTGTACACTAGGGATTCCGATAACCAAATCCAAAGAAATAAGCTCACTCAATCATAAGTATGCCTTTGTTAAACAAGTTCATTCTTGAAAACCATAAAGGAGTTTTGTTTGTTAGTGATGCATGGTTCATTCAATATGTGCCTGTGCCATATGTTGCAAATAAGTAACCGTATGAATTACAACAAACACTTGGTTTTAAATTAATTTTCATGAAGTCCGCTAAGGTTTGACATGGTCTGTACCAGAGAATGAATCTACATCATCGTTACTACTTTCTTTGGGGATTTGTGAAATGAAGTATCTAATGTGTAATCCAACATACACGTCAAAACTCTATGCCAATGAGGAACATCAAATAAATTGTAATAATTGTGTGTGCAAATATAACAAATAAGAAGCGTTTTGCCATATAAATGCAGACCTTTTTAAACATTGCTATAGTAGGTGTTAGGCGGCAGAAAAGTGTTTACCCTAAATTTAAAGTCCGTAGTGTGTCATTCATTGCAGGTGAGTATATGGGCTTGCTTGAAACACCCATTTTAGGGGATGTGAATAGTTCGTTCTATATCTGACTCATGTGTGGGTAGCAAGGTGTTTCCACCATTCTCTTTGGCGTTGGGTTGTCTGTTCGCAACAGTATTAATACACATGCTCTTCTGACATGAAAACTTGCCTTTTGTCAGAATGTACTATTGTTGTCCTTGCTCATGTGTTAGCTTTCTCAAGCAATTTTGAAAATTTAAGATATTTAGTACAACTGTACTACTTTAGCATTTTATTTTATTATCAATTGTTCAGCGATCAAATCACATTGAACAGCATCAGAAATATTGTAGGGTTAACGCATGCTTTTTCGTGCTATTACATCTGCAGAGTCCTGAGGGACTGTTGGTGCCCAAGCCCGTCAGGGCGAGGCACCAACACTCCTGAGGGACTCTGCAGATGTAATAGCACGGAAAAGCATGCGTAAACGCTATTATAGCATAAAAACAACACTTTATCAGTTATGACATTTTGGCGGGACATTTTGGGCGACGTCGGGAAAACAAACGCGACGTCGCTTAGCAAACGTTACGTCACATACAAGTTTTTGTTTTGAGCGTCGACTTCCGGTATCGGCAAATACAAAGAAAACAGTGGCATTGGTGGTTTGTTTACGTTTAATTTTTTACTATTGTAGAAAAATGAGTAGTAGTTACAATTAGAACGTGAATTACAGTTCATATAACGCTGTAAATCATTTATTTTCGTCGGCTGGGTCCTGAAATGAGCATACTTAAAACTGACCACCAACAGCGCGTGCGCGCGAGAATCTTTACAATAACGTACCTTTTGTTCCCCGTTTAAGTATGAGCAAAATCACCGTTTTATGCCATAATGTTGATTTCTATATGTAATATGATGATATCACTATTCAACACACCTTGCTTGATTGGTAATGCTTCAATCTTTGTAGGGACATCTGCAGTTTTGTTTGGGCGGAGGCTTAATTTAAGCATCCAAGTTTCTCCTGAGAACTTTGTTGTATGTATTGCATTTGTGACCGAGACATCAACAAGAAGTACGTTCACATTTTGGTCTAAAATGGTATAGTCTCGTGGTATGTTTGGTTGGAGTGCTTGGTCGTGTTGCTCACCTATGGTGTTTAACTAGTTTTACAATAGATCGGTGGATGAATAAGATGCCACAGTTGGCCAGTTTTGTATCTGTAAGGTATTTTTAATTGGAGCGTCAAGATGTATAAGAACTTACTTTGCAGTGTACTTTTGTTCGACATCGTGTTGGTCAGGTTGTTGATTTTGTTGGCTGGGTGAGGTTGATGAAGACGCCTATGTTTGGTTTTTGTTTCAGTGATTGCTCGATAATGAGCATTAGTTGACCGTTCTAGTAATTGTTTCTCCGACATTTCTCCTTATCGCAAAAACACAGGACGAAATGGTAGAATTTAGATACATGTACTGATGAACTAGATGGTTAAAAGCATGACTCCTTCCGCATTTGGATAGGTTACCGGTCACTTTCCTTAAGAGAAAGCTGCACCATGATAACCAAGTCCGTAACAGGTGACCAGGTCCATGGACGACCAATACCAAAATGATGGCCAATAAAACAAAGAAACACACCTGTATTTTATAAACTTTATTTAGGTAATAATGATATACAAATCTAAGGTAACAGTAACTCGCTGTTAGTCTTAAGCATATAATATTATGTGTGTGATTAAGACATGAAACACTAGTAGATGATTGAAGCTTAAAAGCCTTTGATGAAGAATCTCAATATTTATTTCAAGTTCATTAACAACATACCAGTAGCTGTCGCGTTAGGCTTTGGACAACTTGACTGGGTTTTTCATATTTTGAAAAAATAGTGCGTTTTATAGCTATACAATTACGTTACGTCATAACATTTACCAGAGTACATCAGCATATTTATGACATTGTACTAGCCGGCTTCGGCGCATATGGTCTTTGCAAACCAATAACCACGTTCGTTCTTAAATTAAGTTGGACGGTTTTTTCATCGGTCGATTGTTTGGTGGTTACTTGAAACACAGTTAGCTATTCACATTTAATTAGATATGGAATGGTATGTTATAAACTTATTTATGATGACGCAAAAACCAATGACTATGCAAAGAATGCTTTGAATTCGTCAAAAGATATAAGACCATCACCACTAGAATCAGTATATTTCATGAACTTTTCCATAATTTCCTCAACTTGGTCTGGTCTGAAAAAATCACAAATCAGTTTTCGCGTTTCCTCCTTGTTTAACGTTCCATTTCCATCTTTATCGTACGCCTTGAACAGTTCGCACAGAGCAGTGCTATAAATATAAATACAGTCATATTGCATGAAAAGTTTTTACAGAGCAGTGCTATAAATATAAATGCAGTCATATTGCATGAAAAGTTCGCACAGAACAGTACTATAAATATACATACAGTCATAATTGCATGAAAAGTTCGCACAGAACAGTACTATAAATATACATACAGTCATAATTGCATGAAAAGTTCGCACAGAACAGTACTATAAATATACATACAGTCATATTGCATGAAAAGTTCGCACAGAACAGTACTATAAATATACATACAGTCATATTGCATGAAAAGTTCGCACAGAGCAGTGCTACAAATATAAATACAGTCATATTGCATGAAAAGTTCGCACAGAGCAGTGCTACAAATATAAATACAGTCATATTGCATGAAAAGTTCTCACAGAGCAGTGCTACAAATATAAATACAGTCATATTGCATAAAAAGTTCGCACAGAGCAGTGTTCCAAATTTAAATACAGTCATATAGCATTAAAAGTTCGCACAGAGCAGTGCTATAAATATAAATACAGTCATATTGCATGAAAAGTTCGCACAGAGCAGTGCTATAAATATAAATACAGTCATATTTCATGAAAAGTTCGCACAGAGCAGTGTTCCAAATTTAAATACAGTCATAATTGCAACAATACTGTTTAAAAAGTGCCTACCATCATTAGGTAACAATGCATATAAATACACCATATAAAGTAGATATGGCACACAACTATAGTTACAATACAATTACCTGTTATTCAACAGTGCTGTCTGCCACAAAGGCGTCTTGGAAAGCGCTTTTGGTCAAATATATATAAAAAAAACCTATGCTTATAATTTCATCACAAGATATTTTCTAAACGAATGAGTTTCAAGGCACTAGTGCACGGCTTCTAAACCCTAGCTTCACCGCAAATAGTGGGGATAAGGAAAGGAGCTGTCACAACTACCGTTGTGGAATTGATCGCACATTTCCGAGAGAAACAAGGTGAGTAAACAACTTACCCTCGCTTAGTTTTCTCAGCCATCTCATTTATAAATTCTTTCTTTGTGATACGTTTGTCGCCATCCTGATCAATACCCAAGAACATATTCTGAAACACAAAAACAGGGTGAATGTAGCATATTGGTTTATTTAAGAGGACACATCAAGTTGGTTTGTAGAACGCCTACACCACAATTGTATCAGCAAAACGAATGGATCTTGTGTAGCGTTGTCAGTCCGGCTAACGTAGCGGTGTTGGTCCGGCTAACGTAGCGGTGTTGGTCCGGCTAACGTAGCGGTGTTGGTCCGGCTAACGTAGCGGTGTCGGTCCGGCTAACGTAGCGGTGTCGGTCCGGCTAACGTAGCGGTGTCGGTCCGGCTAACGTAGCGGTGTTGGTCCGGCTAACGTAGCGGTGTTGGTCCGGCTAAAATGGTTAAAGTCTTCCAAAATCAGAAGTAAAACATGTATACTTCGCTACTCTTGTCTTTTGATCCTATAGGGGAAAGGAATGGGCAAAAAAGAATAAAGATTATCTGCTTGTTCAATTATGTGATGGTTATTGGCGTATTTGTTAAGTTACATAATTTATATGCGTTGTATGTTTTTTTTTTTCTTTTCTTATGAGTTTCGTATTTGCCTTTCGCCTCTGTGGTTGCTACTGACTGCAACCGCTACCTACCCTGTACGGTTTGTTATTATCTTTTACCGATGAGCTCTGTGGTATTAATTAACGTCAGCACTGTCGAGATACGAACATTCTGCATCGCATAGTTCAAAGCCTAAGCATCTAGACAATGGATGATTGTGTGTATTAAATCGGCATAAACAACATAATATTTCATTACCAAATGTTATTTCAGCCGTGCAGAGCATGTATATTTCAAAAAGAGAAAACAAATTCATTTTCATTCAGTTAATTTACAAAAAATTATTCATGCGAAATAAGACATTCGATAAAAACCTTGAAACCTCACCCTATTCCTTATGGTAAATTTATGCGAGAAAGATTTAAGTTCAAACGACGAAAGAATAACTTGTATGGTAACAAATTTTATTGTCGGTAGGATATGTGCATGAATCCAATTGTGACTGCAATTAAAAGTGCATTAATTTTATTAATTTCTTTCCATTCATGAAATGTAACATGACCTGTCAATGACCTGCATCTAAACCCTTTTTTATCAGTAACAGTTTAACGGCTTTTGGTATCGTATGTTTGCAGCATGGGATCGATCCCTAAAACTCCTTCGAGTCCCGAAACTCTGTGAGGTGGGTCCGGTAACCATAACTACATGACAACCAAGGAGGCTACGGTACAATGCCACGCACCGTCTAAAAAGTCGATTTTAATTGTTTGGTTATAGTTATTCTGAAAGCAAACGGGACCTATTTGCTAAAAATAGGTCCCGTGGTCATCACGGGGATAACTTCGGGCTTAATCGTCTTGTTTATATGTATACGAGGGTCTGTCCTAACTATTTATAGATTGAGTTGATGCGTTTACCGGGCGATTTCAACGTCCACACTTTTAAATCTTAAACCAAGATATGTTATGATAGCTATTGAATTTCACTAAAATGTCGATATCGCATGTTCGGATGTTGACAGGGATGTGTCAAGTATCGAGAAAAACAAGACAGGTGATGAATATACCGATAAATTTAATATGTACACCAAACAGAAGAACAACTATACTACATTATCATTAAGATTGTTTGTCACATAAGGGGACATAAGGTTGTACAAATACAATGTATATGTCTAGTATTTCCATGATTTCGCTCGACCCAGCACTTGTTTATACGCAGTGGTACAGGTACATTTTTGTATCTAGTTTCCCATTGTAAAGACTGGGTTCATGATGTTGTACAAATAAATGTCTAGTACTTGCATTTCGCTCGATCTACCACCTGTTTATACGCAGTGGTACAGGTCCCGATCTCCCTAAGCATCTGAATCTGAGATAACTCTCATCACAAACTTTTGTCGTGGTCATTTGGATAATTGCCTTGGTAGATAGGAGTCAGGTTTACATCAACAAACAGAAACCATTATTCTTAGTTAAGTACAGCACAATTTAAAGTGTATAGAGCTATACCTAATGGTCATTCAATGTCAAAATAATTACTTGCATAGTTTTTAGTATGATACTAGACTACCTTAATTGCAAATTAAAACTTTGGATGGGTTCCATGTACTTTGATTCAATCGTCGAAAAATAGACTATTTTTATAGTTACATAGGCTGTTCTAGAACACTTTCGTATAAAAATGGATAGTTTGCATGTCCAATAAACCACAGAAAGAAATTCTGTTAAAACTGAAGCGAAATATGATATAAGGGATATGAAAGCATAATTGTTGTTCAGTTTTTTAAACTTTTTTTAAAAAATATCACTTTAAAGGGCTTGGAAGGCAGATTTATCTAAAATTCGGACTTGGCAAAATGTAATTTATGTTCACTATAGGGTACGAGTTACGTTCCTTTGAAGTATACTTATAATTTCGATGTAAAAAGAAAAACACTCTCAAGCATTTGTGTGAGCAAGATATTATTACAAGTTTGCTATACAATATGGTAGTGGTATAACTTTAGTTAAATATAACTTCCGTAAACATCATGTTCTACGGAAGCGTCCTGGTGCCAAATCATGATAATACTCTATAAAAATATGTTTTGTCACTAGGACGCTTCATATAACGCTTCCGATAAACGGTAAATGTAGTTATATTTAGTGTCACTTGCAGTTGGCATACATAACCACAATATAAAAGTTTGTAGTAGGTATTGACTCGATCGAAATCAATTTTATCATGTGTATAAAGTTAATGTAAATAACATGTTATCATTTGGTGAAGGCGAACTATATCAATTGAAAACCACATTTATTCAGTCATACAGAACAATAAATCGTATGAAATATGTACACACTATCACCCATGCGAGGGAACGTCGAATATAAAACTGTAGCGAAAGTATTTTAATATATTTTTGCTCGTATTGAATAAAAGTAGATAGTATTTCGACATAGCCGTACGACACACGACAAGTTTTAGTGCTTTTTTAAAAGCTCATCATTATTTTCAGTTGTATATTTTATACTTGCACTGTGGCAAAATTTAAGAGTTACCCTTGTTCTGGTTGAAACATTAACCAAATAGAGGAACACGAGCATTTTGTGAAGTAACCTACATGTATTTATAATTTCATATGTACATGTTTGACTCTTTTTTAGTCGTTGCATCTACCTCATTCTGCCTGCAGTAATTACCCTTAAGGAGATGTCAAATTGTACACACGAATGGAAAATGTTCACAATATGTGCAAAGGGGCTATACTCAGGGTTGTAAGAACCAAAAAATGGTCATTTTGTTCACAAGGTGTATAAAGCACCAAATTTTCACAAAATAACAATCAATATATTGGCTTCCAGAAAAGTGAAAGAGACAAGCTGTTCAGCCCCTTAATTCGCATATATGAGGCCCCAAAAAGGGTCCATCAAATTAAATTGCTCTGCACACTAAAAATATGAAAATGCTGAATTTTAAAAAAAATATAAAAATCACCAAAATTTCAATTGGAATGTCTAAATCAAGTACATATATGATATATTGTATTATGAATTCCACTATCATACATGTTATATTACAAATATGAGGCCCGAAAGGGGTATTTTTGAAAATTTCATATAATTAAAAACATGTTTGTGTACTTAGTTTCAGTATTATGAATAGTTGAACAAGACAACAATAGAATGCAGACCAGTTGACCCAGTGATGCTTATGATATAATTTAATTCATTTAAAATAAAACTTATTTATTGATTGAGGCCCTTTAAAGGACATTTTTCAATCATGAAAACGTGGATTAATTTAATATGTTCACGATGCAATCTGTAAGACATGTAAATGTCTCTAAAATGTGCAACAAATGATTTGTAAAAGTGAATTATATTTTGTTGTATATGAAACTTTACCATAGTGATACTTTTATAATAGTTCCAATGTGAAAATGAGGCCCCGTTAGGGGTACAAACTAAACACAATACTTCATATAACCCACACTAGAAATTAAATCAGTACATTGATTCAATACTCAAATACAAGACATATTTTATACCAATCGTAAATAATAATAAAGTAATATAAATATATAGTAAATAACTAATATTTGATTACTTTTAGTGAATTGAGGCCATATAAAGGGTTACATCTATTTTGAAAAAGAAATGGATTAAATTCATATGTAGCGAAACGATAATAAAATATTTATATTTACTTATAGATTTAATCAAAGTGTCTGTAACAGAAATATATATAACTGTGTTAAATGTTGGTATATAAGCTATACCTTATTGTAAATAGTAACTGTGGATATGAGGCCCCATATGTGGTTTAAACTTCACTTAAGCCCATTAGCGAGTAAATAGCACATATTCAGCAAAGTAATTAAACAATTGCTTACAATATTCATAATAATTGATTTTAACATATCGCATGCATGTTAACACCGAAAATTCATTGCACAAATCGATGAGATAAAACATAATAATGTGTTGTATAGTGAATGTGAATGTACATTGTATATCAATATTAGTTCAATATTTGCCTGGTTATGTTGTTATGTTTTGTTATAGATGTTTGTATCGCGCATACTTTAAAACAGCATTTAGCACTAGCATTGCTCTTCCTAATGATTGTATTTGTGTTTTAAATTATATGTCGATGAAGTTCTTTACTAGAGGTCGATACCCCACAAGAAATGATCCTTCTGTACAGATACTCCATGGAACCATGGCTTCGCAGTACATGGTTAAGTATTTATGAGGTAACATGTATCCCATGGCCATGAATTACTGAAGTAGTGCCATGTACCCCGGTACCACAAAATGCCATGAAGTTTTACATTGGCAGTGTACCTACTAATGAATTATTTGTCATTACACGAACCCAGAATATCTTTACATGAGACCCTAACTTTTACTCTTAGAGCTAGGACTGATTTAACAGGGCCGGTTTACCAACCCCTTTGAGCCAGATGTAGATGTGACAAATTGAATAGGTGGCTAATAAAGCTTGTCCCCCATTGAATTCAGAGTTAGGACATACCAAATTGTTTCTTCGTTTAGCGTCCGTCCTAAGTTCGAAAACCTATCTAGCTATCCTGAGACAAGAACAAAACACTCGTAAAAAGACATAACGACTTATTTGCTCATTATTATATGGCTAACAAATATATCGTTCAAACTGAAAAATTGTTTGTGTGAAACCGACTGCTGTGTAGGGGTAGGGTGACATCTTGATATGATAAATATGAAAGCCATATCTCAATGGATTTTGAAGATAAAAAAGGTTACAATGTTTGTTGGTTATTTTTCGTCCCAAGATGCTCAAACCTATCCGTCCTCGGACGCTAAACGAAGAAATGGTTTGGTATGGCCTTACTGTGACAATTAATGTGAGGTTCCTAGCGTAGACAAGAAAATTTGTGACCATTAGTTTTAAATACCCAAATGGAACCTGAAATATATGTGTCGATGAGTGAAAGGTTACCCCTAGAGCCAGAGTATGAAATAAATGTGCCAAACATTTGAGGTACCTCAAGAGGCATGGGTGTGCCTAGTACAGTTAAACATTAAGATATCAGTTTTCAATGGCCGCTTTCAGCAGTTCAGCCATAGGACAACATTTTAACGGCCATTTTAACTTCCCCTGATCATTAGCCTAAGGAAACATGCGTTCGAGTCTCCGTGTTGCGACTAATTCTCTACTGATTAGTGTGTGTCCACTCACAGGTATCAATTCACACACTGGTATCCATTAGAAATGGTTGAATAAGAGGGTGGTGATTACTTCAAAGGACCAACTATACTAGTAGCTTCTATTGTCTGCTTTGCTCTCTAGATAGAAGTTAGTTACCAATAGGACCTGAAAGGACTGTATTATGCCATGAAATACCCATATGGTTTTGAGTACACGTACCAGTGTAATTGGTGAATGTAAGTATTTTATTGGGCCAGGCAAAGCTGTAGCTTGAAAAATTAAATCACTTCATAGGACTTCAGTTTACCACATCAGATCTGAACGGCCTGTCGTGAGTAACTTTTAAGATCTGGAATTGACGTAATGGACATTACGGGTACACAACAGGTCTTGGTATGATTGTACTTTGTGGTGTTAACTGTATCTAAGTACATTAAATGACCTTACCCGGCAGTATTTAGTACCTCAAATGACCAAGGTCGCCATCAGCTTAAATGAATACAACATTTTAACAGTATTTGAAATCAAAACAAAGACCAACCTGAAATAATGTATCGGATTAATTGTGTACATCAGCCTATAACAATAGCTTGGTTTGATGCTATAACAACCAATAGTTCAGCTGTTTAACCACCCTTTGACATTTTTAAGCTTTCACTGGTCATTGAATTAGCTTATGAAACCCGTCCTGTGGTTGAGGTAGCCAACATCTATCTGCGGTGTCCAGGAATAAACCAACCCTCGCAAGTAAAAATTTACACATTGGTTGAGTATAGCATGTGGATATTTCTTGCTCATAGAAATTAACCAGTGTTGATGTGGATTAATTTATAAAAAAATATGTTAAGAAATCATTATAATGTATTAGGTCATGACATTTGTACTCGGTAAGAAAACCTTCAAAATATAGTAATTGGCACCATTTTCACATTTAAATTTAACTTATAATGACCTCAAGTTATGATTATCAATTCAAATACACATTCCTTAAACCACGACAGGGCCTCAAATTAACATTTTACAGTTATTAGTCATAGCACAGCTGATATGCCTACAATCAAATGCACTGTGTATATGAGCTTGCTTAAATGGAGAGAAAATAATGCCAATTAACCGTTCGATTTTTGAAAGATAATTACTTCATTCTGTGATTTTCTGATAGAAATTTACCCTATTATGGCCTCGTTTGTATTATATGAAATAGTTAAGTATATAATGCAGATTGCTTATACACTGTACTTACCAATGACCATGTAACTCAATATTTATCGTTAATTATCAACATTTTGTTGCATTTCTATATAATATACGACTGTGTAGTGTGATGGTGAGTCTAGTAGGTGGTTAACACCACTAGCGGGGCCTCACTGTCATATTTTATTATTAATTAAGATTGTAAATTATGATAACCAATTCAACATAATGTACAAAACAGTTATAGATTATTTGCGTAACAATTGAGAAAATAATAATGTGTACATTATATACAGATTAATTTGTGAAATCGAGTACACATTTGGGGCCTCATTTGTACAAAACACGGGGCCTCACATACATGTTTTATTGGTTTTTATATAGGTGGTCGCCTTGATGTGCAACTATGCTATGTTTGGTGACTTATATATATAATGTGAACATCCATTTTATTTTTCCTGAATTCGGGCCTCATTTTGTTTTAAAACCACCAATGGGGCCTCTTTTCCAAGTTTTATTATTACAAAAAGCTGCAAATTTCAAGCACTCAAATTAATCACTTTATATATTATGACTCAATGTGTTTTGCTTCACAATCAGGAAAATAATCATGTATTTATACTGACGGGTAGGTGGAGATTCTCATACACCTTCGGGGTCTCATTTGGGCAGGAGACAGGGCCTCTCATGGCTGTCTCTTTGGGTTTTTTTCATCAGACTGACTTATAGAGCAACTGTGCCAAATTTGGTGCTTTATACACCATGTGAACATTCATGGCTCTTACAACCCTGAGTATATTATTTAGTTTTTATTTTCCCGAATTCGGGCCTCATTTTTTGTTTTAACCACTAGCAGGGCCTCATTTTAGTGTTTAAGTATACCAAAATGCAATATATTTCAAATGTCACCATTAATCATAATATTTACCAAGGTTTCATAAGTTTTGCTTCGCAATCAGATGAAAAAACATATATTTCAACCAGGGAGTATGTACACTCTGAGGTACCCCTTTGGGGCCTCATTTCAGCAGGAGACAGGGCCTCGATCGAGTGTCTCTTTGGATTTTTTTAATCAGACTGACTTATACTACAACTGTGCCAAATTTGGTGCTTTATACACCTTGTGAACATTCATGGCTCTTACAACCCAGAGTACTAGTGTATAGTTTGAATGTAACCATAAGATAAAAAAGGTTAAGAAAATAAATGAAAAACATAGGGGATGCAACAGGACAAACAAAAACCACCAGAGTCGCTCTATAGAGGATACTTTGTAACTAATGTATGCCAGTGCCAAGTATACGTGAAAACTATATATACGTATTATAGAACGTATTGAAAGCTTAAGATTCTAGTAGAACTGAAATTTTATATTACAAATCGCTGGCTTAGAACAAGAAGGTCGTAGCTACCAAATCGATATATTGAGAAAACAAGAGAAAAATGTCTGTAATTTTCTCTTTACCTATGGGAAAACACGTTTTTAAAACTTCATTTTGGTCAAAATGACAATTTCAGATTTTCATGAAAATTTGCTCATAAGAAGCGCCTTGTGAAGCAGATTTCAAATATGTATGAGTCTTATAAGGACGTAAGAGGTAGTTACGACCTTCTGGTTCTAAGCCATCGAAATGATGGTTTTACTATACATTTCTACTAAAGTGTATGTTACATTGATACATAAATTAAGTTATGACAATGAAGGATTATACTCAAACGTTTATTTGACACGATATTATGGTAGGACTATACGGAGCATGATGACAAACACTTTTTCCTTCAATATAAGTATACATTCGTATAAATATTTAAAATTACTTTATGACATGTAAAACATGGACATATAGGGCACAGGTAACTGTATCATTGAAAAAGAATAAAACGAGAAAAAAATGTAAAAATATAAAAAAAATTATTTGTCTATTATGAGAACTTAAATTTCGAGTAAAACGACTTCCCCCCAAAAAAAGTTCATCTTTTTAATTTCTTTTTCAATGATACTGTAACCTGTGACATGGTGAAGTTGCAAACTAACACAGATAAAATACTTTGTACTCATGAATGGGCTAGTCAATGATTACCCTGTTATATGGACAACAATGGTTTCATCCTTATATGGCTATAAATCACGGCTAGCCTAGGGTGGTAGATGTAATTTGTTCGTACTAATTAAACTACATGACTCATAAGATCCTTATGCACGCTAGACACAACCCATGAATGGAACGGCTTCATGGCCGCTACCAGCTATTTGTCGTACATGCAATGACCACGTAGGCTTATAAATGACTTGTCTAGTTGGTCATCATTATTCAGCCATATTTCACAAACTAAACGACATACCGTTTCGCATTTCACACAGCCTAATATTAATTAAACATTGTCTTATACAAACGACTCTGACGAAATGTTTTTGGTGATTTCCTGTCTAATGTCATTTTTATTAACAGTACCCAGTGTCATATAATTTATAATGTTTGTACGGAGTCATATTTATTCATATAACCATCGTCCTTTATTGACATATAGAGCGAAATTCGAGCGGCCGGTAAAGGGCTCAATCAGGTTTAATTCTCGCCATATATTTTCGTTCATACGAGATTTGCATTTTTTCAAGTAGAATAAGATTCATTGACGATAACAGGTACACATCTCGACAATGTCAACACAGCTACATTAAGTACATGATTATATTAGATTTATGATAAGTTTGATAAAATGAACTGATGTGTAAAATATGTATGTTCACTTTGGGTTTTATTTTACATTCGTCATATTTGGTGTGGGTGGTGGGGTTTGTTTATACTGATAAGATCGACTCTAAATTAATCATCTTCCATTCTAACCTCAGTGGTATAGCTCGAAGAGTTTGTCCTAATCTTGACCTTTATGCATGAATATATCACAGGTAACAGTATCGTTGAAAAAGAAATTGAAAAAAAAATTGAAAAAAAAAATTTTCTCGAAATTTAGGTATTAGAATTATATACCTAAATTTCGAGAAAAAAAAATTTTCAATTTTTTTTTATTATTTCTTTTTCAACGATACTGTTACCTGTGGAATATATCACAAGATTCTTGCTTTGAATATATGAGCCGATCTCCGGGAAACCCTGCTAATTTGACAAGAAACATGACATTGAGATGTTTCATAGTTGTAAAGAGTAATACCAATGAAACAAAATGCAAAATAAATTGTGCTAATATCTATTTCCGCAAGCAAATCGTACCAAATCGGTATTTCAGATTCTTAAATCCCTATTGTATTAAACGCCGTGCTGTTATAAAATTAATTTTTCAATTGCATTTTGTGACTGCAAATAACTTATTGTTAGAGTTGTAGAGTTCCGGGTGGAGGCACATATATATGCCCGTCATGTTTCAGTAGAAATAAAGCAAATAAAGGCTATGCTCGGCATTTAAAAAACAAAACCAAAAACAACATATTGTCAGAGTTGGAGGTATATGTGACATTATACATTATTTGATGCAATAAACGTAATGGCCATAAAGAAGAAAAATGTTGTGGGACATTAAATGAAAATCAATTTTAAAAGTTCTATTTCATGTTTAATGGTTCATTTTCATTATTTGTAACAGCTGTTTAAATAACGTTAATTTTCTATTCTGTTCTTTATGTTCAGTATTTTGTAAATAAAATTACATTGTGCATCCAAGTCAATTATTCTCCAGATACTAAATAAATCTGAATCAATTTACTAAGGCGAGCAACAAAACATGGTGAATATTTAAATACATGGATTTTGTTAAATGTTGTTCAAACACGTCCGAGATACGTTCATCACAGCATTTCAGTGGGACCGACCCACCGACGAACGGACGAACGCAAATATAAATGCCCAAACCTTTGGTAGGTATAAAAATTGGGACATAGCAATTGTTGTACACAAATATGTTAAGATTCAGTTTCAAACGTATATCTATATTGACCATCTAGTTTTTATTGTGTAAATGGTCAAAGGTATTTCACATGCCGATTATACCAATAAAACTGTAAAACTGTATACTGTATGATATTTTAACTTCGCAAATGTTTATTTACATTCCATTTCGCTTTTGTTAAAATGGATGGAACTTTGTCAGCTTACGCTAAAGCCTATGTCCCGTTGAGCATGTTTTACCCCGACGCTGTACATTTGCTTCCGGAGGCATCTACAACAGGGATATCACAAATTTCTAGACTTCCCACAGACTACGAGGTCCATTTTGCCAATATCTTCAGATGCCCATTTATTAAATCGGGGATATATCGCCGAGACAAGAATGCTCATCGGGACCTATAGGCATAACACACTTGTTCAAAGCGAGATCGCTGCTACAATAGAGAAAACGTCTGAACTGCAGGCTAAACATCTTTGTGGGTACTACCCTAATAGTCGGAATGACGAAAAATGTGCAAAACATACACCATTTTTGTTTTTTACATTTTCTTAAAGTACAATGTCTAAAGTTTGCATTTTCACTTGTTGGCAAAAAAATAAGTGTGGCTTTCCCCCTAAAATCCAAGATGGTCGCCAAATTTCCCTAAAAAAATTGACAATTGTCCTATATATGAAAATTTAGTAACATTTTCTAAACTTTATCATACATACAATATTGGAATCACTAAAACAGCACATATATAGTTATGTTCATTTAAGAAAATGCAAAAAGTCGAATATTTAATAAAAAATTTAAAATAGGGGCCAAAATATATAGGGGAAAAAATGTTTCGTCATTCCGACTAGACTATAACGTTATAACTTACAGCGCATTGTTCGTTAGTGAGGTTTGGATCATATGCTCTGATAGCCGTAGTTAGCTCCACAATACTCAATTCACCATCGCCGTCTTTATCGGCAAACTTCCAAAAGTTTTCACACTGTTCCTTAGTCAGAGACATGGTACCCTATCACTTTGGCTGCTACTTAGGCAAATTAACTGATCTGTAAAGAAGATATACATTATGATGTAGATACAAATAATCGAGACATCCACTACAAATTTGATAGTTTGAATTGATCTAAAAAATAATCAAGACGTTTTCAATAAGATAAATTATTGTTAAATCCAATAAAAATTACTGAAAACTGTGCCAACAATTCAAAAGTTTCATGCATAAACTATGACCTGTTTCACAACGCATAAATTTACGTTTCTTGGATAATGCTCATTCTTGGGTTGACCATCGAACCTATCTCGTGAAAATTGGTACAAGAATCATATATTTATGGTTGTTTCTAACTTTTGGTTAACATGTAGTTTTATTTGTAGACTTGGCCAATACGTCACTTGGTATGTCCACCTTGTTAAAGTAGACATATCTCTACAAAGATGGTATATTAAGGTTTGACCAACAAGCTTTTAAGAATGAGATGTGCTGATGTCATAGCAAAGTTTATAAGTGACGGTGCTCTGATAAATCACCACTGGTAGACATTATTTGCTGTCTTAGAATGAGAAGGTCGCAAGTACTACTTATAACCTTATAAGTCTGATACATAATTGAAATCTGCAATTACAATGCGCTTCTTATGAGCCTATTTTCATGAAAATCGGAAATTGTCATGTTGACCAAACTGAAGTCCAAAAAGTTAAGTAAAGAGTAGTTTTCAAACAGTTTTTTTCTCCTCTTCTCAAAATATCGATTTTGTACTTACAACCTTTTCATTCTAGGCCAGCGAATTATTAATCGTAATTTGAAGATTGTGTTCTTTAAGATTAAAACGGTTTACAATTGTTCAACATTTTAGAGAACAATATTGCTTGATATAATGATAGTCTGCTGTAAACGCTGACTTCTAACACAGCAAGGTCGACGAAGAATGAGCATTTTAGTTCTATAAGGTTATCCCCAAAGGATACAACCAGAGTCTGCAATATATCTAAACGCAACGCAAAGCCAAATTAATTCACTTTAAGTCGTCCCGTTCGGACGTTTACAACAAAATCAATCCAAATCAATACACGTTCCAAACTATGTTCGTACTTAAAGCCACATTCGTTCAACGCAGTTTCAAAATAAATTTAACCCACACAACGTACACTATACGTAAAGTTCGTACACGATATGTATAACATTTTGGAAAATAAGCGAATCAATAGCTAGCTTAATAAAAGGATTCAAAACACACCGAAGAAGTTATAACGTTATATCCCAATATCCTACTGACAGCATAAGATAATCCAGAATCTGTAATAAAACTAACTGCACAATAAACTGTAAACCCAAAACTAGAAAGTTAAGTAAATAAATCAGTGAATCGTGTCACGTTCTATATAGTCACACATATACCTTTAAAATGTTGTGATCCGTTCCTTATTGCATGTCTTAAGTAAAACGTAGCAAACACGCTGCGGTTAGTAAAGTTTATAGACCGTTTCAAGTAGGCCGTCTACTGATCCGAATACAAAAATATACGCAGGTGTAGTCTACAATACAAATTTCGCCGAAGGGATAAACGCAGTTTGACTGTACTGAAAAGGTACTTTATAATGAATGCTCATAAAACGGTGTGTGTAAAAACTGACTTCCAAAATGTTTATCAATATTAGAACGACCTTCTAAATCTTGAGTGATTAATGTTTCTGGAAAAAAGAGTTTCTTCCCTTGCAGTGTCTGAATGTCTGTCACATACCATGTCTGTTCGGGAATTTTACCTCGAATTATTTATAATTAAACAATTGATGCCCGTACATGCTCTGTATCAGACAATAACACATTTGGAGTGTATATTTCAAATTAATGCAATAAGTTCGTACAAAACATAGAAACGTATTTACTAATGTTACAACAAAGGTAAATAATCACACCAGTCGTGTACAGTGTCCTACAGGCTTACCCTTTTCCATGTGCGGGTGAGGATGTGTACATGTGTGTGCACCATTTCTTTAAATAGTTTCTATTTTGAAAAGTGACCATTACCAACTGATCAAAGTCAATATCAAACTCATCTTAAATCCCTTGAAGCCGGGGTCATTGGTCAGGTAGACAGGGATCAAATCAATGCGAGGACAGTGTCTATTCCTGGTCGCCGCAGATCGATGTTGGCTGCCACACTCACAGGAGATAAATAGTCTCACCAAGGGAGACACGTGTGTATGTTTCCATATGTAGCCCAATGACAATGGGAGTTAAAATGTCAAAGTGTGCTTGAGCGGCCTAACAGCTTAAAAGAGCCCTAGAAAATTGGTAACTTAACTTTTTTTAACTTTCACTAAAATAGTACTAGCAGTTAGTGGCAAGTACATGTGCATGTACGTGACGAATTGATTTGATCCCTGTCTACCTGACCAATGACAGAAGGAAGAAAGAAAGAAAGAAAGAAAGAAGGGTAAAGGAAGGCGAAGCGTCAAATAAGGACGACGCAGACTTGTACACTATTTCACCCGCGCAAGTGTTTATGTGCACTTAGATTTCAGAAAAAACCTGTTTAACGTCCTTGAGCTATATGAATATATAGAACAAATATAAGTATATACTGTTTATCTCTAAACTATTAATATACTTTAAGCTACTTTAAATCGTTTGTGCATAAGTTTCATTAATATGTTATCACACTGTCTGGTTTATTATTCATGGTGTTTTTTTTACTGAAAACTTAATAATAACTACCGGAGCAAAGCTTTTAATGTTCGATCATTTATAAATTGCAAAAACTATTATTACAAAATGACATTGTCAAATGTAAGTAGGCGACAGCGCGATACGAAATTCGACTTATGTTACGCACACGAAATTTGCTATCAGATCACGACATTGCGATATGCGACGCTATTTTCATTAAATTGTCGTGATATGGCGCATGCGCATGTCTTTGGGAAAAACATAGGTTCGACAATATGGGGGTAGTTGGTGACAATTTTGCCACTATTTGCACTAGTAGGGTCATGTTCTACTTGAATGTTGTGCTCACATGCTCATAGGGCGAGGATATCAGTTGCCAACCTTCTCTGTGTTTGAATATTTTCCAAAGTCTTGAGCGGTTGTAACGTGCATGTATGTTCACCGTTACGTGCAAGTATGCTCACCGTTACGTACATGTATGCTCACCGTAACGTGCAAGTATGCTCACCGTTAAAGGATTTATACCACAGTTTTATTGGTACAATCGGCATGTAAAATACATTTGACTAAACCCCATACATTAAACGTATTGCTGTTATTAAATTACAATAAGAAACACTATTTCACATGTCAAGAAAAAACAGTGGCTTGGGGATGGCCAAGTTGGTTGACCTTTACCCGGGGCACTGGGTAACTCATATGAATACCGGATATGACTAAAATGTTGAAAAATGAGGTAAAACGCATATATAGCTATGTCCTTTTGTGGAAAGCGAACTGACAGCATGTATGCGTAGACAAATTACTTATTGTTGTATCAACCAGACAGTAATGAAGAAAATCCCCACAAACTCACTCACACACCTTCAAATAGCATGATTGTATATCATGGAATGCAAACATGTATAGCGCTGGAAGCAAACATTTTGTCTCATGGATGTCCAGTGTCGATGGCGGGTCATTTGTTGTCATGCAAACCACATCATACCTTATACGGTTAAAGTAGGTTTGTATTTGTCATGAATACAATCACGTGTCGCATTTATCTTTTAATTACGAATTTCTCAAAAAGCTATGATCACATCGCAAGTGCATCACGCTTGTCTAATGAGAAAATGATGTAGATAGTAAATTGCTACATGTAATAAAATGTACTCAACAACGACTGTTTACAAACTCCTGTGTGCTCACCTAGTAAAAACCTTTATCTTTTTAAAACGAGTGAATTCGTACACATGGATATTGTATTATCACTTCATTTCGATTGAACATCGGACATAAAATTTATTTTAGATTATTTTCTCGATTTTTAGTCACATGTGCCAATGCCTTAGAAAATTTCAATCATGCTCAGTATGATCTCGAGCTTCTAGTATTGAATTGTTACCGCCTCCTCGATAGCCTTGTGGTTGAGCGTTCGCTTCGAGTGAGGAAAGTCCGGGTTCGATTCAAGGCCGCGTCGTACCAAAGACGAAATAAAAACGATATCAGAAATTACCTTGCTAGACGCTTAGCATATAAGGGAAACTGGCTTCTCTTCTCTCATACCCTCGTGGCGATGGATAACATCAGGAATGATGTGTTGACAGTGATTAATATAAGTTGGAACAACTTGTTCCGCAATCTACCTTAAATAACTTAACATAAACCTATACAACTTTTATCCCGTCTCAGACCTGATATTGCGTCATCACTATGTTATTTGGTGTGGTTATCTAGCTTAAAATAACAGAAGCCAAAAACAAAATAATGCTGTGCTTCTTGTTACCCTTGATATAACCTATTTTGCCCCTACCCAATCTAATTAAAAGCATATCCTAACATTTGCTCTATTTCCTAGGAGAGCGTAAACTATAGGTCTGATTTTAATGAGATTGCAGTTTGCCGTAAGTCACTTCGGGTCGTTGTGCAGTGCATCAAATCATTAAAAATGCCTTTTCCTACCTCTTTAGATCAACCCTATTTTGTTTACTTTGTTATCCTTTTTCAACATGGTGTTGGAACCAAAATATTAATTAGTTTGGCTTTATCCCGTCTTACGCTCTAAGTGCTACGATTACGTACAATTGGAATGTGTGAAGAAGGCTAGTAATACAACTTGTAATCCTCGGCTTAGGAATTACCTTACAATTCAGCGGATTCGATCATTAATCTTGTAAATCATTACCACCAAAGGCACTGTAATTCATATTGTAATATTATAATAATGAGAAGGCCAAAGCACGGTGCCATCGATTTAATGAACTTGCATGAAAAAGAACGTATATTTACATGTACTTTTATTTACTAGATCTACGTTCTTTTTCATGCAAGTTTGTTAAGTCGGTGACACCATGTGCTTGTGCGCCCTAGCTGATTTATCGTAACCATTTTCTGTTTGTTATGTTATTTTTAGTCTCTTTAGTGGGAAGACGGCTACGGTTGCAATCGCATACCGCCACATACAAAAGTCTACGTGTTAGTCTCGCTAGTTTGCTTGGAGCTCCAGAACTGGTTGGTTCAATGTCAGCATAGTGTGACTAGCAGTCAGGATTCATGTCACCTGTCTATATATGATGTGATATTGCCATCTGTCAGTTCATGAGATATGTGACAGGCAAGGAGCGTCTTCAAAAACCGGTGGAACATTTAACTCGACAGACGACAGTTATCTAACAAATACATATACTGGCACATTAATCTTCTCCGTGTGGTGTTTAAAATCGTACCGGTGTTGAAATCTAGAGCAAAAAACAGACACACTCATGCTGGTAAATGTAAACGTATGCTATTTTTGGACGATAAGAAAAGCGCCAATTATACTGTTTGAAAAAAGAAACGCGAGGGATATAAGTTGTGAGATAATATTTCATTAATTGCAAATATTGTGTTTCTTCCACGTATGAGTACTTAATATTTTATTCGCTTGAAGGTATCATGCGTGACAAAGTCGCCTTAAAATTTAATTCACTGCCATATTAAAAAAATTGTCTGACATCGTTTAAGTATTTACGACTATAATGAGTATCGTTGTCGTCTGTGCGTGTTTAAAACGCGGACAAGTGCGGCCAATTCTGGGGCCAAAAAATAGGTTGACCGTACTTAAGTGCTTGCGGCCAAACATTGAACGCTTATACATTTGATGAAGTATTTTTGCAATTATTGTAATATCTTGTTGTCTGTCTCAGGCGAGTAAGATAAAATTCGCAAAATAGGCAGCACCTTAGTTCGTATTTTCTTTGTGAAGAAGTCCCAAGTTTTCACGTATGTGTAGTATCTTAGTGCGTGTCTTTTTTTCTTTTAGTAAGACAAAATAAAACATTGAAGTGACGAAGTGTACTCCATAACCGTACTGAAATTTAACAGAGTACTTGTATCTAGATTATTGTTACGTGTCAAAACGTCATGCATAATTTACAATGCTGATAAAAATTAAGGAGGTTTGCAAAAAGTTTATGGAAACGTTAGTGAATTTTTGTGTACGCGTCTGCATGGGTACTGTTTTATCAACGAACTTACGGAAACCGTTTACTCACGCATGCTTTGGGTGACATAATTATAATTTTGGTAAAAGTCCATTAATTGAATTGTGATTAGTGTAACATTCACGTATACCACAGTAACCGTTGTTAAAGTATTATGAATAACTTTAAATTGATCGTACGTTTAAGGTTTTCGTAAATGCTTTGATAAAACAGTACTTGGTTTAGTTGCATGTTGTAAGTGCCACACATATATACTTATAATAACACACTATCTGACGAACGATCGTAACTTTCGAACTAGCTAAATTAATCGGTAAACCGAAAAGTCGAGGACTTGAACATGCAAGACAAAAATATAATCAAATACATGTACATGTACAATGTATTATTAAAATATCAAATACTGGAATAAACGTACGATGGACACTCGTTTTCTCTCACGTTACGAGTACGAACCTCTCGTATGCTTCTTATATGTAAAATTTCACCAACAAAGTATGCGAGCATATAGAATTAGAATTGGAGAATTTCTGGACCAACTCGTGTTTTTAATAGCCGAGAATTTGTCGCAAACAGTTCTGTACCAACAAGGTGACCACTTGAAGCCAAACAAGTTTAATTCTTATAAACTATTGCCGAATGTTGTCGTTAGTTTTACGCTAATGCCTACTCTGCAATTGACTAATTTGGAACAGAGTATCCTAGTTAAAGATGTGCAGTATAAGTGCCCCCCTTTATGCAGTGTATCGGTACGTGTCCCCCTTTGTATTCTGTATAAATAGCCCTCCCTCCAAGATGTTCGCTTCATTAGAAACACTGACAAACATCACTTACCATGCTTCGTTCAGCAATCTGTCTGCTATCGCTTCTACCATGTGTGTTGGTGGCGCCTGCACCATCATATCCCAACATGAAACAACTTGCTCCGGGCTATGAACTCTACTGGGAAGCTAACTCTACCTACATCATGTTTGAGACTCGTGTGCAGACCGACGGCTGGGTTGGATTCGGTCTCTCGGAGGCTGGACTTATGTTTCCTGGTGACGTCATCGTTGGTTGGGTCGACCACAACAAAGCTCTTTTTGAAGTAAGTTTTATTGGTTTACTTAATATTGTATCGGCAACGGTCTGTAAATAATATTGTCAACGGTTTTGTCAATGATCTTGTCAACGGTCTGTAAATGGTACTGTCAACAGTCTGTAAATATTACATGTATTGTCAACGGTCTTGTCAATGATCTTGTCAACGGTATGTAAATGGTATTATCAACGGTCTTGTCAGTGGAATTGTCAACGGTCTGTGAATAATCTTATCAACGGTCAATAAATGATCTTGTCAACGGTCTGTGAATGATACTATCAACGGTCTTGTCAATGATAGTGTCAACGTTCTTGTCAATGATAGTGTCAACGGTTTGTAAATGGTATTGTCAACGGTATGTAAATGATATTGTCAACGGTCTGTAAAGATATTGTCAACGGTCTTATCAATGATATTGTCAACGGTCTTGTTGATAGTATTGTCAACGGACATGTCAATGGAATTATCAACGGTCTTGTATATGGAATCCTCAACGGCCTTGTCAGTGGTATCGTCAACATTATGTAAATGATCTTGTCAACATTATGTAAATGATCTTGTCAATAGTATGTAAATGGTCTTGTCAACAATATGTAAATGGTCTTGTCAACAGTATGTAAATGGTCTTGTCAACATGCTTGGCAACGGTGATATTTATCATATGGTTATTTCATTTCAGGATTGTCATACAGATCAACATGGACCAGTAATTAAGGACGCTTCACAAGACTGGACATTATATTCCTCCTCAGAATCAAACGCTGATGGAACTGTCTTAAAGTTTGGACGTCTATTAAACACTCACGATACGGATGATATGGTGATACATGTAAGTCTGTGTTGATCAACAAGTATTTTAGTATGATTTTCTAGCTATAGTGCGCCCAGGATAATGTGAAAAGCGGCAACATTTGGTAAAGGCCACGGAGGTGGATTACTCAAGTGTGCACGATTTTTTAGTGTTTTAGTACAAAATTTACCGATTTCATATCAGTAGGCTAAACCGGTCAATGTTTATAAACATAAAATTATCATGAGCGTACTATACCAGTTTCTTTATCAGTAATACATTTCATTAAAGGCTCGACAAAGGGACACGGATTCAAACATATAAATTAGTTGTTTATTATATACTAAGATCTATCACGAATTGATTCTTTATATCATATGACACTAAAAACGCAAAATACGCACAGCTTTTTGGAAAAAACACACCCATGTAGTATAGCTTTATACTACACATGTTACGTATAAGATTATAATGTACTCGCTATACGAACCTGTATACAAGGAAAGTCATGTGATATAAACAGTACTGGTATACTACCCACGGAAAGGAATTTCTTTCAACAGAAGGTCACAGTTTATGCCCAAAACCAAAACCAAAACTGCATGTATTTTTACTGAAGTATTTGAAAAGCTGTGTGAAAAGTGTTTATTCTTAACATTAGCGTCGAACATATCACTTGAAAATCGGTCAAAAAATAATATTCTGATGATATTTCGTTATTTTACTTGCCGACTGATCCAAAAAGTCACGTGGGCATCATGAGGCAGTCGCAAGTGCGCGTGGCAAATCGGTTTGGAGCTCCGAACTGGTACTCCAAACTGGTATCTGTGATTTTTAGCTAGAGTACATGCTCTTGGCTAATTGGTCATTTTACCTAATAATTATAAGAATACTCTTTTATTTCAGCCTGGCATGAATAACGTTATATTTTCCTGGTCAGACTCTGATCCTGTTAATAATAACGTTACGTATCATGGAACTGTAAACCGTGGATCGGCACAAATAGATCTTCTCGGGGGTGCTGTACCGGTTGGAAAATAGCCTTTGCCGTCACGTGACAATCATTCATATTCTTGCGCATGTATTTTGTATGTTGACAAATATTAAAGTATCGAGTATCAATTTGCCATGATTTGTATTAATTATAAACCAAATTCGATATCGAGTTAATTATTTATAGTCTGCGGGGGTAAAGGTACTCATAGAGTTTGCGAGGCTGGTAAGACAATAACAAACAGGTAACTGAGTTGAAAATGGGCTTTTATTAAAGCCGTAAAAACATATAAACACATAAAAACAAATGGTAAAATATGTACACCAAAGTAATAGCAAAGATTTTCAAGTAATCTACCAAAACTCAAACTAATGAAAGTATTATAATTGTGTTATCCGGGGAAAATTAGCACCACAACATAAAGATCGGGAACCGGGCTTTATAGCTGTCCAGACTTACATGCTACTTAACGCGGTAAATTTAAGCCCCACACAGAAAAGTGTGATTTATTAGCCCTTCCTAACCTTAGGTAATTGTATCAATGATAAAGCGTAAAACGTAAAACATATTTATTTTTATGTAGAAAAATATAGATTTTACAAAAAAAAATTGTTTTTATCAATAATACAGTTACCAATGCTCCTACCCTATTTTGTGGCGTTTCTCAAACATAGTATTTGCCTGGAGTTTCATGCCCTTGATTCTTTCGTCATCACTGTGGTGTTAAGACGCACATTATGACGGGAACCAGACTTACAAAATATTGGCATTTTGCTGGAAATCATCGCGGTTTGTTGTAATTCCGGTGCATTCGTTTATACAATATTAGTAATTTAAAAATGGTTTCCATCCAACTAACATTACCATTTATTTTCATCATGAGAACCACACTATAAGTTGGCATTGGCCTAAGAAATATCAAGGCTTACGGTCATACATTTTGCAGTGGTATAATTATGACCATCCATTAGGAAACTGCTTGTGAATTTTAAAACGCTATTATTGTCATTTAAGAGAGTAATTACTATTTTTATATTTTAAGGGTCAACTGCATGATAAACCAAATAAGTCTCCAACCGATGACACAATAAAAACAAGAGTGTGTTTAAAGCTAATGATAATCATTATTTGTAGGTAAATTACTTCAATAATTACAAAATCTTGATGTTTCACAAGTTATATGTATATCAGTGTGCTTGTTTATGTGATATACAGGCATCTTTGGCAAAATATAGCGAATATTTAACAATTTTATTTGATTTTTGCTATACACTGAAACGTGACTCAGTCCCTTTAAGTACGAAACGTGGTACAGTCCCTTTAAGTACGAAACATGACACAGTCCCTTTAAGTATGAAACCCCGGTCAAAGTCCAGGGCTGATATTCACAAAGCATCTTTAGTGAAAAATATTTTGACTTAAATTAAAATATTGATCAGCGCATGGTCTCCGGTAAATACATTTTCCATTGGATAAAAACCGAGGTGATCGGCATGTTCATTCTAATCACCTCGGTTTTTATCCAATGGAAAATGTATTTACCGGAGACAAACGGAAATGGCCGAGCTTTTACGATTGAGGGCATGTTAGGAACGCTGTTCTGCAGATTCTGTTCAATGGAACACACAAACAAACCGGAATAGTTTCAATAATTGTACACCGTTGAGAATATCTTCTCTGTGTTATCGTTGAAGAAGTAGCACATCCAGATGATCACGTTATTTTAACAATGACAATGACACCGGAAACTTTTCGGATAATAGAATAGAGTTTATTTTCCAAATTCTGGACCCTCTCGGGTATACAATTTTGATTTTTACATAGTGGCAATCCAAATTTAAATGAAACACACACAAAACATACCAACATATTAATAATACTGATCAGGAAATAATAAAACAAAAACAATTACAATTTAAAGAAAAAGAATATTATTATAATAACTATAAAGTAATAAACACCATAAACAATTCGCTGGCTTAGAACCAGAAGGTCGTAACTACAAAATCGATATATTAAGAAAACAAGAGAAAACTGTCTGTAATTTAATCTTTACCTTTGGGAAAACACCTTCTTAAAACTTCATTTTGGTCAAGATGACAATTTCAGATTTTCATGAAAATAGGCTCATAAGAAGCGCCTCGTGAAGCAGATTTCAAATATGTATGAATCTTATAAGGTCGTAAGTAGTAGTTACGACCTTCTGGTTTTAAGCCATCGAATTGTGATATCATTGACTAGAACACAACATTAAGTGTTGCATATTATATCTCATACAAACAAGTAGCCAAGTCTTTAAATTTTGCACGAACGTGAACAGTTCACTGATGCTAGGGTCACAATGCTCGTACTATGTCCGATCGGATTTATAAACTCGTACGAGTCAGAAATATTTAATCCTAACGATATGTGTAGGTTCTTAGCTTCTGGTCACAGCTCGTGCGGATCTCGCACGAGTTGTACAGAATGTATAGTTTTAACCAGATCACCGAGTCCTCTACGAGTTGTGAAAATCCGTACGAGGCTCGTACGAGTCTCGATATTCGTACGGGTTCCGTGCGGGCTCCATGCGGGCTCCGTACGGGCGTCGTGCGAGTTCAGAAAAATCAACTCGTACGGAGCTCGAACGGAGCTCGTACGGAGCTCGCAGGGCAACTGTGACTAGGGTATTACGAGATTAAAGTCTTGAGGATACTAGTAGTCACTGCTGACCAGCATGGTGAAAGTTATAACACAAGTAATAACGAGTGTTTCATTACTTTTATAAATGAAGCGATACATAACGTTAATATCCCCATTCGAAACGCATCCCAATCAGATCGAAGCATAACTTATTTAAAGGTTTAAAATAGTCTTGTAACTTCATTATCACGTCTGTATCTATTACTGGATGAGGACGACCCTTTTTGGAATCCATACACGAGGGAACCCCTGCTTTAATTATACAATACATGTTCTTTGTTTTGTTAAACATAAATCGTTCTGAAGTAAAATAATGTTCGATTTGCAGAAACTGTTCAACCTTCGTCAATTCTGCAGAAGGATCGGTCATGAAATTGTGGCCGTCGAGTATCAATATTTGGTTCCTTTCAAATACATCTAGCCAGCGTCGCATGTACTTGTAATATAAAGAATACTTTATCAATACGGAATTTTTGTTAACAGTGTTGTCTTTCATGACGCTGTCTTTAAATGATTTGTCTATTACATCTTCTGAATCGTCCGCTACTAACATTGCATGCATGGATATTGTTCTTTCAACGGGCTCTTTGACAATAATTATAATCTTTGTGTCAGGATTCATCTCCTTAATTCTTTCTGGAGCATTCGGTGTCATAAAGTACTTTGGTGATTTTTCCATCGTAGTTTGATTGGAATAACTGCAAGGCATCGGTTGTCTGTTCCATTCCAAAGGTTTGTCATAATAATGAGAGAAGTACCGTGGTTCACCCGTTCCACCCATAGCCGTCGCTATCTGTGGATGATCCCTAAGAAAACGCAACAGAGTCGTTGTACCAGAGTTCTGTATTCCCACAACAATAGCTGAGGGAAACCGTTTTTTACATTGTTCTTCCGGTACGTGTGTTGCTATGTCAACACTTTGAGGAGCTGTCTCACTCTGTGTATCACGCACTTCCGGTACGTGTGATGCTATATCAACACTTTGTGGAGCTACCCCACTCGATTTGTTACGACCTACAACGATATGAGAACAACAAGCTATTTTGACAAGATAATAATTTTGAGACTCTGTAAAGAATCATGTCAATAAATCAAAATGCAATAGAAACTATGTTGATATCTTGAGTTTTGAGGAAGTTATAGTTGTTTTTGCAAGAGTTCATATTCATTTTTGTCTGACGTCGCGAACGTCATTCAAAAGCATTTCATTATTACACGATTTGATCTACTATTGTCAAAAACTGTTCAAGGTAGCCTCAAGTTTTAGAAATATGTTATAATTTTCAAAGTAGGACCTATGTATCAAAATCGAAATTTTTGCATTCAGATAAAGCCTTTTACTGTTTTAATCTACTAACTCATTGTTTTTCCCAAATCAGAGTGCTTTTCCTTACTTGGTCACCATAGCAACAAAGTATTTCATTTCGACATAACTCTTGGGAATTTTTAAAGCTAAAATATTGCACTATAATAATGCATTTGGTAAAAATTGCTTCAAGTAGAATTTATTGTTTGTTTTTTCTTATTTTGGAGCTTTTAAACCCTTATTTCGTGTTGTTATTACAAAATGTCAAAATAGCAGGTTTTCCTGGAGAACGGCTCATCGCTGGCTTAGAATGAGAAGGTCGTAACTACAAAATCAATATTTTGAAAAAATAAGAAAAAATGTCTAACAATCCCTCTTTGCTTATGGTAAAGCAAGCTTTTACAACTTCAGTGTGGTCAACATGACAAGTTCCGATTTTCATGAACATAAGCTCATATGAAGCGCTTTATGATGTAGATTCCAAATACGCATTAATTAGTCTTATAACGTCGTAAGTCGTAAGTGATCTTCTCATTCTAAGCGAGCGATATGTCTAAAACTATTAAAACATCTTCTAATAGGTGATACAATTTGAAACAGTTTATGTGAAAAATTGATGAAATGGTGTAATTATACAATACTTAGAGTTACATTTTAACGTTTGAATAATGTTTGTGACGTCACACACAAAAAAACTCCGAATAATGACACAACAAAAACAACTGTAATTTTCTTAAAACATGTTGCTTCATAATAATTATTGTTTTTTATTTATGAAAAATATAAATATGTGAGCATCCGACTATCTTAGCTGACATGTTTCATTAAAATATATAGTCGTAATTTATTAAGGCTTATCAGTGGTTTGCTTCTCTAACTTCTCTGTTAAGTTTGGTGAACTGGTATCTGATAATTCCAAAGAAAGTCCCCGCCAATAAGTTACGTTAAGTCACCAATTTTCGAAGACTGTTTTCAGCTTTTCAGCCGTTTAAGCATCCTTTGACATGTTCACTTCCCCTGGTCATTGAGCTACCTAATAAAACCTACATTCGAATCTCACTGGGAGACTATTTCTCTCCTGTATGCGTGTGGCAGCCAACATCGATCTGCGGCTCACAGGAAAAGAAACTGCCCTTACAAGTAAAAAGTACAGTAAAACTTCATTATCTCGAGGAGTGATCGGAACAGGTTAAATGCTTGAGATAAACATGGTGCTCGTATTAATCAAATGACATGTATTGATGATACAAACGGATATTGGTTTAAAACTTGCTCGAGATAAGCCGGTGCTCGTGATATCGATGCTCGTCATAACGAAGTTTTACTGTACCAAGTTACACCATGGTTGAGTGGAGAATGTGGGTTATTCTTGCTCAGAGAAACCAGTGGTCCAGACGAGGGTTGAACCCGGGACCTCTCGATCCCGGAGCGCGCGTTCTACCTTTAGGCCACCACGCTCACCACGAATAGCTGAGGAGAGAGACCGTTTTCTCGTATAGCCAAAATAGGTTTGGTAAAAATATTATATATATATATATATATATACACGACACAGCAACTATTTGATGTATTGTTTTGTTTACGATAATCTTGTTAGCATGAAAAACATTATACAGTAAAACCTCGCTATCTATATTGATATAAATTTAATAATAATAATACGTAGACTAATTAGTGACATCGTACAATAGACTAAGAATTGTTGGATGTTTCTACAATTCAATCAGATACTAAAATAAGTATATTTAAAGTACCCATTAAGTTTAAGTTCAGGTTTTTTTAACAAGCATCCACTAAACCGACTACGTGACGGTTCTATGAACAAATAGTTCAAACTCACGTTACATTTCTAGTTGCGGTGATCAAGAGAAATCAGCATCCAGAAGCAGATATAGCAATTGTCATATGAACGTTGATTCATTTCTACAGATGAATTCTCAATCGTGTTGGAAGAGTGTACCTTGTGGTACACCTAACCACTTACTTCTCTTTAAACTTTTAAAGAGAACCTAAAAATCCCTTTTTTCAAGTTCATTTTTTTTAATTTCTGTTTCAATGATACTGTTACTTGTGCACCTAACATGCGACTAAGTGAAAAATTGACACAAAAATGACAAAAAAATATGTAACCATATATCACTCTAATCATTGTAGAAAACATTTTAATACCAAATACATGTATTGAGATCTTTTTATACCATACTTTAGATCAATCTATCTATTTCATCCAACTAATCAAATATTTAAAAACAGCAATAAAAACTACATCCTATTACTGTATTTGTGCTTATAATATACTACATGGAAACGTGTAGAAGTCAACAGTAAACACACGTACATGTCGATGGCTTAGAACCAGAAGGTCGTAACTACCTCTTACGACCTTATTAGACTCATACATACTTGAAATCAGCTTCACAATGCGCTTCTTATGAGCCTATTTTCATAAAAATCTGACATTGTCATGATGACCAAAATGAAAACGTGTTTTCCCATAGGTTAAGAGTAAATTACAAACAGTTTTCTCTTGTTTTCTCAATACTAGTATATCGATTTGGTAGTTACGACCTTCTTGTTCTAAGCCAGCGATGTATATCCGCTTTCCTACGTAAAATGGAGAATCTTGAAAGTATTAGTCTTGAAATTGCATTACTTTGAATAAAAGGTTCCATACTTACCTAAGTTGTCAACAGCAATACGAAAATAAATTGTCGTCCGTATTAAATTCTAAACATTCAATGTGTTAGAATGCAAATAAATGTTACCCTTACGGAAATAGAAAGTTTACCGCAAACTTACCGCAAAGTTGCGGCAAATTTACCGCAAACTGATCAGTTCGCCGCAAAGTCAGAGTCATTGTTCGCAGGACTTCGCCGGTAGCGGTGAACTTCCGGCAAACTTCTGGCAAAGTTACCGCAAATTTGCCAGAATGAATGCCAGTTCACCAAAAGTTTGCCAGAAACTTTCTTTGATATGAATGTTCGCTAAAAGTATGCCAGAAGTTCACCGCAAACTTATATTCTGAAAAAAGTTTGCCGGAGGTTTACCGGAAACTTTAAATAGATACTACGCTATCGCCAGAAGTTCACCGCAAACTTATATTCTGAAAATAGTTTGCCAGAGGTTTGCCATAAACTTTAAGTGGATACTATGTTATTGCCAGAAGTGAACCCAAATAAAAAAAAATGTTTTTTAAACAAATCATACACAAATCACACATAAATCACACCAAAATCAGGTTTTTCCCGATTTATTACTATGATTTTCCAGTGATTCATTTAATTAATCACGCGTAAATCGGTTTTCCCATTAAACCGCCTTCAAAAGTTATACTACAATTCATAATAAAATTTCATTTCCAAATCATAATTTATTCGCGATTCATTACTAATAGTGTTTTCCTGGTTGTTATTTGTAGCTGATTGGTTGACTCTTATTTCATAATTCCTGATTTGTGACTGATTTGTTACAAATAGAAACATTACCAATATAATTTATTAGGGATTTATTACACTTTCTCAGTCTAACTGTCCCCGTTTAACATCCCAGTTTTCAATCCGGGGCAAACCGTGACTAACCGGGGAGACACTGAACATCCGGGGCAAACTGGAATAAACTGTGGTGCACAGGGTAACAACCCCGTATTTTTTAAAAATGTTAAATATAACCCGGACTCACCGGGGAATGCTACTGAGAACTTGTCTTAATCCGGGGATTACTGGGACTCCACCTGCCTTTTCCTGAACACTGCCGGATCTCTACCTTATGTCTACCTTGACTTCAGGGTAACACTGGCATGTCACCTGACACAACCATGGTATAATTGGGCGATAACCGGACAACGACCAACATCAACCGGGACCAAACCGGGCTTTTTCAGGCCTCTACGGAAACCGAAACTGACTCAAATATTCTGTCAGATCAGGGTACACGGGAGTTACATTGGGAATGTAAAACTGCAATTCCTTTTTGTTCGAAAAACATTCTGGATTATCACTGTATACCGGCTTTCCTCCACTGGGATGTCCGGGACTTGCACCGGGCTTTAAAGTGCGCAAAACTTATGTTCATTGTACATAAAACTTATATATAGTATAAACATTCAACCTCATTTTCCATTTTAAATTTATTAAATTGTATTCCATTTGAATTTGTAAAGATTCTCTTCAGAGTTGATATTGATCTACACCATTCTAATTCTTTCAAACATTGTAGCAGAGTACAACCCCACCAGATACACTCCACCCTTGGATAAAAATCTCCTTATTATTAAGACCACCTCATTTATGCTATATTGAAGTGTTAGTTTTAATGTATGTGTTCATATATCCTGCATTATATTGCACAGTATTTTCAGACATATATAAACAAATTAAAAGCAGGGGCGTAGCTAGGACCTTAGCAATGTGTAGGCCCGTAGGTAAATATGAAAAAAGTATGGGGGTCCGGGGGCATTCTCCCCCTGATTTTGTTTATTCCTTGAAAGGTACTTGTGCGTTTTGACGTATATTTAGGAGATCAAATTTCAAGTTAAACTTTAAAAAAATATTATTTTTCTCGAAAGGATGTGTAGGCCCGGGTCTAATGGCCTAGCGGCAGCTACGCTACTGAAAAGTATAATAAAAATAGAATATATGTTAAAATGTGTTAGTTAGAGGAAGCCATGGAGACTGATTTAATTTATAAAGATATACATCATCATTTTGAACTTGTTAAATTCTGACTGCTACAACATTTGACCACAGATATAATGATATTTACACATCTTACACAGTAATGGTGTATGTTTCTAATTACTCAAATTAGCACCTTGACCAATTGAGCCTCTTATCATTATCTCAATCATCCTGTGATTGGCTAGTTTGAATATTCTCCTCAACCTGGAGTTCATTCTACTATACTGTCCATATGGTGTTCATTATACATGTGTGTCAGTTACACAAACTGTGGTGCATTTTATGCATACTACTGAAATTAATTTTGGATGTTTTATATTCCAATAATAAATGTTCAGTTTTAAAACATGTACTTTCTATTGTGATATTGTGACAGAACATTCTTGTTGGAAGTTGATTTCCAGAACTTTTTTGAGATGGATAAACTAGCTGGTATGTAACATGGATTATTATTGTTCAACACATAGGTTAAAATATGTGTACAGTATTATTTGTATATACAGTCTTATATCATATCTTATGCTGAAGCCTATTAAATTATACTATATATACCTTTTATTGCCTCCAATTTCTGGAGATATCACATAAATATGCATAACATATCAATACGAAACTAAATACTATACAAATGGAAAACATTATTAACACAAGGAACACTCTCACAGACACACACAAGCCCGCGCTCACAAACATACATGCACACCTGCACGCACACACAGACACGCACCCTCACGCACACACACACGCGCGCTCGCACACACAATAATACATGTTTTATATCTTTAGTTGTCCACACAATCTATCATACTCGCGCATGCACACTTATGTACAATGTAAACATTTTTTTTTTCAACATACGATTGTCAGCATTTAACGGATGATTGAAAGCACCAGATAACACGTGAGGATATAAAACGACCACACCTTAACAAGGAAAGGAGGGGGAAGACGCAAATATGTCCACAAAAAAGTTACATTTATAAATAAGACCCACGATGATACACTGTTACTGCGAAAACGAAAAAGAAACAGTGTAGTAGAGGCAATTTGATTTGTACTTTTTGATAGGGAGAGCTGCGCCTTTAACCTTAGCAAAAGTGCGCTATCAGGTGCTTGTAATCATACTATAACATACTGTAATCGAAAAGTTAGGTCGTATAATATCAATCATTGTCCAGTACAGTTTTTAAACATTGAGCAGAGAATTTACAAACTCGGCACATTGTATCAGAAAATCTGGATATTGTTCAAAAGAGATAATTGCTTGAAGTTCAGAATTTACGCCGCCAAGAAGAAAACAGGTAAATACATCGTTACAAACACTGTTTAACAATCGATACAAGTTCTTGTTCAGTTCATAAAGAGTTTGATACATGAAGATGTCTTTTCGTTGTTGTCTGATAACAGATTTACAATGGAATAGTACATGAAACAGTTGGTATCCAGTAAAGTTACTTTGACACACTTCACACTGGGTTGCATGGGTTACCGGAACTGAGCAACACCATTTAGCTAAAGTCTTCATAAGCACAAGGCAATGTGGGCGTAGTTTAGCAACCCGCCATATATTGGACACGGTGATTGTATTGTGCACTTTGGAGAACAGTTCAAAGTCCGTGGAAGATCGCATACGCATGTTTAGACTATTAAGTTCGTGGTCGTTGATGGAATTTTTAACACATTTATTCCACGTGAATTTACTGGGAAAGTTACCATTCCGAACAAATGTATTCAAGTAGTCTGACAGATTGTATTTTGCAAGGATACGCACGATATCAGGGATGAATCCAAGGGAACTGGCAGTTAACCTCCCCTCGTGTTGGAACAGACGATGAAGGAAAAGTTTGCTGACCAGGTCTCCGGATTGTGAGCGACATAACGTACCAAGAAAAAGCAACTTTTGAAGGTCTATATAACCCTCAATTGATGTGAATCCAAGCAAGCTCGTCACCATATCAGATCTGGTAAGTAATGGAAGCCCCTGTGTGTGTTTAAGGCACATGTGGTGGGTATGTTCAAGTTTTTTCATGTTGGATCTAGATATTGAGTTCCACAGCTCGCATCCAAACAAAGCCCGTGGTAGTACGCACGTTTGGTAAATCTTTGAGGCGGTCATAGGATTCGTCCCGTCGCTACTGGATACATAGCTCGACAGAGAGAAAAATGTGGTTCGAATTGATTGCCTAATATCGTCGATGTTGTAAGGCAGATGTCCGCTGGAAGACTGTGTAATACCCAGATGTACGTAGTTGTCGGTTTCGTCAATTGTCTGGTTACCATAGTGAATGCTGAGAGAGCACTGAGGTCTATGTGCCTTACAATCCATTACCATTGACGCACATTTGGATGGGTTATAACTGTATCTCCAGTTATTTGCATATTTTCTGCAGATATCCGTAAGTTTTTGGATGCCATCTTTAGATGTTGACAGAAGTACGATATCATCTGCTTGTGTGGGTGCACTCAACGAGATATCACTAATGTTGAGACCGAATTTGGATTTTTCTAGTTCGATTAACAGACTGTTCAAGAAGACCGTGTAAAAGAATGGCGCACAAATACTGCCCTGTCTGGTACCTTGCTCTATATTGTAGGGTTGTGACAACTTCCCGTTGAAAAGTACCCGACTGGTTGAACCTCTCAGCATGTTGTTAATTATTCGGAGTGGTTTTCCTTGAATGCCAATACTATTGAGTTGATGTAGCAAGCCAGATAGCCAAACTTTATCGAAGGCTGATTTTGCGTCTAGGAAGCACGTGTATAGGGGGCTACCGCGTTCACAGCAGTAGTTCCGCGATTCTTGGAGTATAAAAGAAACCATTTTACAGCTTTTTCCCTTCTGAAAGCCATATTGAAGTTTGTTTAATTCAACACTAGCGTGATTGTTTTCAATTCTGAACAAAACTAGCTTTTCGAATATCTTTGAAATCACTGGGAGTAACGAAATTGCACGATAGTTATTTGGTTCAGACAGAGACTTGCCCTTTCCCTTGTGTAACGTCACAGTTAATCCTGTCTTGAATTGAACTGGGATGTGTTCGGTAGCTATGATCTGGTTGAATAGTTGAACGAGTTCGCGGATTAGAGATTTACCGCCGTATTTCAAGTGTTCGTATGTTAGGTTGTCCGAAGATCCACTCTTGTTATTCGGGAGAGATTTAACAATGTTATGTATTTCAGCGTAGTTTATCTCGTTGTGGAATAAATCACAGGTTTCAGTAAATTTTTGGTCCCTCTGTAGAAGTTTGTTAACTTTTGTTTCAATGCAGGTCCTGAATGCACTGTTGAAACTGGGTTCTTCTGAGAATGAGTACAGGCTTTCAAAATACTGACGCCAGCCAGATAATATGTCGTCGTCTTGTCTAACAATCGTACCGTTAAAATTCAGTTCACGCCCTTGTCTCTTACGTGATTTAGTTTTTCTACTTTTTAGCAGTTTCCAAAGGCCGGTTTGGTCGATTTCCGAAAGGCGATTAATTCTGTCACATTCTTCTTGTTCGTAACAATGTGCTGCTTTCCGAAGCTCTTTCCTGTATAGTCGTTTGATTGACTTGTATTTATTTCGCGATTCACTCTGGTAACATTTCCCGCTTATTTTCCATTCACGATATGACGACCTTAGCTGTTGGTGACGCTTCTTGAGGCTATCGGACCAGTAAGGCTTTAAGTAGGATTTAAATTTGCGTATTGAGATGGTGTGAGTTGCTGCTGATGATAAAGCTGTCACAATCCGATCGTATGTTGAGTCTATGGTATCGTTTGCTGTATTGCCTGAATAACTATCCAAATATTGTGACACAAGTTTTTCGTATGCGCTAATTTCGTGCTGTTTATTCCATTTGAAACATTGTTTAGTGAACTGGTCGAACATTGGTGTAGTCATGGTCTCGGAATCGTCTATCTCCATTGATAGGAACACCGGTAGATGATGCGATATATTCAACGGGGCGTCGTCAAGTACACTGCACTGGGTTACTTTCAGAATAAGGTTATCGTCTGTTAGGATGTGATCAATTCGAGATGGGTTCGAATTGTTGTAAGGAAGGAATGTGAAGGCAGGACCTTCACACATTGGTAGGTTCGTGGCTACTTTCAACTTGCACATTCTAGCGAAGTTGGAGATATACGCGTCACGTGACCGCCGTGAAGAAGAGTCCACGCTAAACCTGGCATTAAAGTCACCCATCACTATTATGTTATTTTCGGTAGCATATTGCGCGCATACATCTGCGAGCTCGTCCACTACATATTTGAAGGAATTAACATCATGATTTGATGAGGGCAGGTAGACTTGTATGATGACCCAATGATAGTGTTCGGAAGGCACAATTTTACAGCGACTAACCTATCACTATTTATATCGATTGGTTCCACGAATGTATCAAGTTCCCTTTTCCATAGTATCGAAACACCTCCTTTCCCAATCATTCTGCCATTTAACACAGCAGGAGAATAACATGTCACAGAATGCGA